>OY855748.1:15246602-16619396 GCA_947037095.2 Nycteola revayana | reverse complement strand
GATGCCGCTGGTTAAGCGATGCCGCTGGTTAAGCGATGCCGCTGGTAAAGCGATGCCGCTGGTTAAGCGATGCCGCTGGTAAAGTGATGCCGCTGGGTAAGCGATGTCTTGATTAAGCTGACCTATCTTGGTCAGGCATGGCCGAAACAGTGTGATGTACACATAGCTTTCTATTCCAGATACGCCACACGAGGACGTGTGAGACGCAGGACGGCCGTGTCGCAGCAAGATGCTCTAGATTAAGAAACTTTCAAGAATTGTTACAAGATGGCGGTAGTGATGTCATTTTACCTGTCTGACAGTGTCACCTGTCAACATGAAGTACTGTCATTTTGAATAAGAGAGAGTGCGGGGGTATCAGTCGGAGAACGTGCGCTGGGGCGGATGGCCTCGCAACCTGCATCTATTTCCATCGTAGATATTTGTGATTATTGTGATTTAAAAGTGTGTAAATTATTAAAAAGAAGATTAATACTATCTGTTCGTGGTATTATTTCCTGTGTTTTTGAAGATGTACGAGGAGGAAGGCTTGCCCGAAAATAATATTCCTGATCGATCTCCGTCATATATATATATATAGACTAGCTACCCGCGTGTGGTTTCACCTGCGTAACTCCCGATCCCCTGAGTACTTCATAATTCAATAGCCTATAGCCTTCCTCGATAAATGGGCTATCTAACACTGAAAGATATTTCAAAATCAGTTAAATAGTTCCTGAGATTAGCGCGTTCAAACAAACAAACAAACTCTTCAGCTTTATATTAGCACTAGCTTCCCGCGCGCGGCTTAACTCCCTTTTCCGTTGGAACTCAATAATTAAATATAGACTAAAGGCTTTCTCGATGAATGGGATATCGAACACCGAAAGAATTGTTCAAATCGGATCAGTAATTCTGAGATTAGTGCGATGAATCAAACTATAAAAGAAAAAACTCTTCAGCTTTATATATTTGACGGAGATCGATCAGGAATATTATTTTCGGGCAAGCCTTCCTCCTCGTACATCTTCAAAAACACAGGAAATAATACCACGAACAGATAGTATTAATCTTCTTTTTAATAATTTACACACTTTTAAATCACAATAATCACAAATATCTACGATGGAAATAGATGCAGGTTGCGAGGCCATCCGCCCCAGCGCACGTTCTCCGACTGATACCCCCGCACTCTCTCTTATTCAAAATGACAGTACTTCATGTTGACAGGTGACACTGTCAGACAGGTAAAATGACATCACTACCGCCATCTTGTAACAATTCTTGAAAGTTTCTTAATCTAGAGCATCTTGCTGCGACACGGCCGTCCTGCGTCTCACACGTCCTCGTGTGGCGTATCTGGAATAGAAAGCTATGTGTACATCACACTGTTTCGGCCATGCCTGACCAAGATAGGTCAGCTTAATCAAGACATCGCTTACCCAGCGGCATCACTTTACCAGCGGCATCGCTTAACCAGCGGCATCGCTTTACCAGCGGCATCGCTTAACCAGCGGCATCGCTTAACCAGCGGCATCGCTTAACCAGCGGCATCGCTTAACCAGCGGCATCTCTTTCAGTAAATGACATGGCAAATTACAGATCTCGTTCAGTTTTTTTTTTATTTAGTCATCATTAGATTCATTACCATCAGATAAATCCACAGGAATTTCATTACTAGGCATTTGACGCAACCTATCATGAGCGTATTTGTACGTCCGGTTACTATTAAGTGCCTTAAGAACATACCTATCACCATCTAATACCTCAACAACTCTGAAAGGTCCCTTGAATTTAGGGTCTAGCTTGCACTGATTGCGTTCTTCATTTTGCAGAAGAACGAAATCGCCTACTGTATAGTTTTGGACTTTAGCCTTTGTGCTATTAAATCTGACTTTATCGTATTGAGAGTTTATGTCTATGTTAGAAATAGCTTGTTCACGCACGGTATCAATGTTCACTTCGGGCTCGTAATCGTCAGCACACATAAGTTCTAGAGGCCTAGCTACCTTTCCAATTAATAGTTCCAGAGGACTTGCCTTAGTGACCCTATTAATCGTGCAGTTAAGAGCTAGTTGAACTTCTGGGAGAGCATCTTGCCAAGACTTTTCTCCACTAGCCTCAACTGCTGTCAGCATATTTTTGAGCGTACTCATGACCCGTTCAACTTGACCATTAGCACGGGAACTTCCTGTTGCAATCAGATGCAAGTCGATACAATGCGTTTGACAGAATTGCTTAAAATCTGCGCTAGCGAAGCAGCGGCCTTGATCAGCGATGAGTCGCTTAGGGGTGCCGAACAAGGAAATGCTGCTTTTTAAAGCTTTGATGCTGCTCGCAGAGTCAATACGCAGGGTATGGTGTAACAAAACAAATTTTGTAAAGGCATCCACCAATACGAACACGTATTCCTTTTTATCGTTTTTACCACTAAGTTTACCAGTGGCATCAACATGCAAGGTATGCCATGGTATAGGAGTCTTAGGGATGGGATGCATTTCTGCTTGAATTTTACCAGACTGGGACTTTGATATCTTGCATGTAACACAGTTATCGACAAATTTACGAACAAACTTAGTCATATGTTCGAACCAGTACAAATCATAAACCTTTTCCAACGTCTTCTCCCAACCAACATGCATGAGAGATTCGTGGATTGAGTTTATAACTGACCAGCGTAAAGCTCTGGGAATAATTGGTAGCCAACGAGATCGGTGGTTGCGATGCACCTTTCGGTATAGCACTCCAGACCTGATCTCATAAGTCTTAGCAACATTTTCATCAATATTGTGCTCCCTGAGTTCTTCAATTAGCTTTACAATCTCAGAGTCACGCTGTTGCTCTGCTTGCAACCAATTTTCAGGTAAACTCGTTAGATCTACTCGTTTTTGCAATACCTTTTCAAAAGGTATAGAGGATGAGGATTCTGGAAGAGGATTCCTCGATAAGAAATCCGCATGACACATACGCTTTCCGTTAGTGTATACAATTTCAAAATCGTAAGCTTGAAGGAATGCCCACCATCTATGTACTCGCGGAGTCAGATCAACCTTATTGCGAGATGACTTTAAGGAGTTACAGTCCGTTACGACGGTGAACTTGTTGCCGTGAAGGTAATGCCTGAAATGCTTAATAGCATTCACAACCGCCAAAGTCTCTAACTCATATGAGTGATACTTGGACTCAGCGGCTGTGGTACGCTTGCTAAAGTAAGCCACTACGAATTGTTTGCATTCCTTTGTCTGCAACAAAATAGCACCATACCCAATCGCACTGGCGTCAGTATGAAGCTCAATTGGGCAGTCAGGGTCAAAAATCATTAAAACCGGTTCGTTAGTCAATATCCCTATGATCGTTTGCCTAATGCTTTCGTGTTCGGGTTTCCATTCAATGGTACCCTTACCAGGGCTGGTGAGAGCGTGAAGAGGAGCCATTATTTGTGCAAAACTGGGAATAAATTTTCTAAAATAAGACGCTAGTCCAATGAACTGGCGTAATTGTGCGACCATTTTAGGAGGAGGCAGGGCAATCAATGCTTCGATCTTTTTAGGGCTCGGACGAACCTCGCCGCGACTAACTACATAACCGAGATACTCCACACTTTTGTTCATGAAAGAACATTTTTTCAAATTAAAAGAAAAACCTTGTTCAGTCAAAGTTTGTAAAACTGTACGAATTCTCGCCAGGGATTCATCAATATCTGAGTTTCCTGTTACGAGAATATCATCCATGTAGACTATAGCATACGAGTTGATAAGAGGGCCCAAGGCCTTCGTAACAGCTCGCATAAATACAGCAGGTGCGTTACGAAGACCAAAGGGCATGGTCAAGTATTCATAATGACCCTCTGGAGTTATGAACGCGGTCTTCTCTATTGAATCCGGGTGGATTGGCAATTGGTGAAAGCCACTGGCCATGTCCAGTGTGGTAAAATAATAACAGCCATGGAGGCGATCGATTTGGTCAGCGATGAGTGGTAAAGGGAAACGGTCTGGCACGGTGTTATCATTTAGCTCCCTATAATCTACACACATGCGATCCGTGCCGTCCTTCTTTTTCACCAAAAGGATAGGGCTGGCAAACGGAGACGAACTTGGCCGTATTACTTTACATGCGAGTAAGTCATTCACCTTATCACGAACAACACTACGTTCCTGGGGGCTGAGACGATAAGGTCGACGATAAACAGTTTTACAAGGGTCAATAAGACGAATTTGTACAGGGTCAGTATGTGCTGGGCCTGAAGGGGTGCCGCAAACAAAGTAATCCTTAAACTCAGTTAAAATATTTAGCAACTTGGACTTGAACTCTAAGGGAATACTAGTGTCAATATTTTCATAACTAATATCACTACTATTATCATGGACAGTACACGCATGTATGATTGAGGATTTAATTTTGGTAAAAAACACTCTGTCAAAAGTAATGTGAATTTCTAATCCTTGAGTTAACACTTCCTGCCCAATCATAATGTCATGTAACATAAATTCATCAGGCAAAACGTGAAATAGTATGTTGAAATCAATGTCATTAATACTAACAGACGCCATAATCTGTAAAGTACTGTAAACACTAGTTTGTCCAATACCGGTCATCTTTACTAAATTATGTTGTCGTTTACCATTAAATTTTAAGAACATTGTTTCCTTCATAAGTGAGCATTCTGCTCCCGAATCGAAACGAAATGAAAAGAACTCACCAAAGTGTTCTAGGACTCCCGTTGGTGCACTGACTGCGCAAACATCGACACGCCGCTCTACCGGCTTGTTAGTTGTACTAACAGCGGTCGACTTCGCTTCTGTACCGGCAGCCCGAGGACATCTTGACGCGTAGTGTCCAACACCCCGACAATTGTAACACGTGATGTCGGTAGTTGTAGGCTTCGAAGTGGTTGCAAGTTTGTTTGCTTCTCCGTGAGTCGCTCCAGTACTACGGTTATCTTTTCTAAAACGACACACAGAAATATGGTGGCCCAATTTGCCACAATGTGAACATTTAACCGGAGTTGACGTCAACTTGCGTTGCTTTGGATCAGGGTCGTCATTGTTGTAGTCACTAGTTGGCGCCTTTCTTTTCATGTAAGATAGCGCCTTTAACTCCTGCTGCATTTTAGTTCTAGTTTCTATCTCAGTGGTGAAAGCAACACGGTTGACGCGGGGTTCTATTTGAGCTATGTGTGCCATTACAGCAGAGATAGCGATCTGCTCTGTATTCAGCTTCTTCCAACGTGACATCAGAATATTCAGCTGAGTAGCAGCGTAAGTGGCAAGGGACTCACCTTCCTTAGGCTTGCTGTTATAAAGATTGATAAGCGTTGAAGCAGCAGTCTCCGAAATATCATAACGAGCGGTGAAGGCTTCTTGAAAATCCTTCCATGTCATGCCTGGGAAGGATACTTGGGACAGCCAAGACGACGCCTGACCTTGTAATGCTTTACTCAGAGCTATCATCAATGGAGCTCCAGATAACGGTTGGTCTGCCATGCACATGTCTGCCGTCGATAACCAAGCACGCGCGTCCACTGATGTCTTCTCGGGATCGAATGTAGGTAGATAAATCTTATCACTCGTTTTCGGTACTTTCATAGCTTGGATTAGGGCAAGAAAATTCTGATTTTGTTGTTGTAATAGCAATTTCCATTTTTCCTCACTATTATTCATTGTGGGTAGCGCCGCAGAACATGGATTACATCCCTCTTCTGATGACGGAGATCGATCAGGAATATTATTTTCGGGCAAGCCTTCCTCCTCGTACATCTTCAAAAACACAGGAAATAATACCACGAACAGATAGTATTAATCTTCTTTTTAATAATTTACACACTTTTAAATCACAATAATCACAAATATCTACGATGGAAATAGATGCAGGTTGCGAGGCCATCCGCCCCAGCGCACGTTCTCCGACTGATACCCCCGCACTCTCTCTTATTCAAAATGACAGTACTTCATGTTGACAGGTGACACTGTCAGACAGGTAAAATGACATCACTACCGCCATCTTGTAACAATTCTTGAAAGTTTCTTAATCTAGAGCATCTTGCTGCGACACGGCCGTCCTGCGTCTCACACGTCCTCGTGTGGCGTATCTGGAATAGAAAGCTATGTGTACATCACACTGTTTCGGCCATGCCTGACCAAGATAGGTCAGCTTAATCAAGACATCGCTTACCCAGCGGCATCACTTTACCAGCGGCATCGCTTAACCAGCGGCATCGCTTTACCAGCGGCATCGCTTAACCAGCGGCATCGCTTAACCAGCGGCATCGCTTAACCAGCGGCATCGCTTAACCAGCGGCATCTCTTTCAGTAAATGACATGGCAAATTACAGATCTCGTTCAGTTTTTTTTTTATTTAGTCATCATTAGATTCATTACCATCAGATAAATCCACAGGAATTTCATTACTAGGCATTTGACGCAACCTATCATGAGCGTATTTGTACGTCCGGTTACTATTAAGTGCCTTAAGAACATACCTATCACCATCTAATACCTCAACAACTCTGAAAGGTCCCTTGAATTTAGGGTCTAGCTTGCACTGATTGCGTTCTTCATTTTGCAGAAGAACGAAATCGCCTACTGTATAGTTTTGGACTTTAGCCTTTGTGCTATTAAATCTGACTTTATCGTATTGAGAGTTTATGTCTATGTTAGAAATAGCTTGTTCACGCACGGTATCAATGTTCACTTCGGGCTCGTAATCGTCAGCACACATAAGTTCTAGAGGCCTAGCTACCTTTCCAATTAATAGTTCCAGAGGACTTGCCTTAGTGACCCTATTAATCGTGCAGTTAAGAGCTAGTTGAACTTCTGGGAGAGCATCTTGCCAAGACTTTTCTCCACTAGCCTCAACTGCTGTCAGCATATTTTTGAGCGTACTCATGACCCGTTCAACTTGACCATTAGCACGGGAACTTCCTGTTGCAATCAGATGCAAGTCGATACAATGCGTTTGACAGAATTGCTTAAAATCTGCGCTAGCGAAGCAGCGGCCTTGATCAGCGATGAGTCGCTTAGGGGTGCCGAACAAGGAAATGCTGCTTTTTAAAGCTTTGATGCTGCTCGCAGAGTCAATACGCAGGGTATGGTGTAACAAAACAAATTTTGTAAAGGCATCCACCAATACGAACACGTATTCCTTTTTATCGTTTTTACCACTAAGTTTACCAGTGGCATCAACATGCAAGGTATGCCATGGTATAGGAGTCTTAGGGATGGGATGCATTTCTGCTTGAATTTTACCAGACTGGGACTTTGATATCTTGCATGTAACACAGTTATCGACAAATTTACGAACAAACTTAGTCATATGTTCGAACCAGTACAAATCATAAACCTTTTCCAACGTCTTCTCCCAACCAACATGCATGAGAGATTCGTGGATTGAGTTTATAACTGACCAGCGTAAAGCTCTGGGAATAATTGGTAGCCAACGAGATCGGTGGTTGCGATGCACCTTTCGGTATAGCACTCCAGACCTGATCTCATAAGTCTTAGCAACATTTTCATCAATATTGTGCTCCCTGAGTTCTTCAATTAGCTTTACAATCTCAGAGTCACGCTGTTGCTCTGCTTGCAACCAATTTTCAGGTAAACTCGTTAGATCTACTCGTTTTTGCAATACCTTTTCAAAAGGTATAGAGGATGAGGATTCTGGAAGAGGATTCCTCGATAAGAAATCCGCATGACACATACGCTTTCCGTTAGTGTATACAATTTCAAAATCGTAAGCTTGAAGGAATGCCCACCATCTATGTACTCGCGGAGTCAGATCAACCTTATTGCGAGATGACTTTAAGGAGTTACAGTCCGTTACGACGGTGAACTTGTTGCCGTGAAGGTAATGCCTGAAATGCTTAATAGCATTCACAACCGCCAAAGTCTCTAACTCATATGAGTGATACTTGGACTCAGCGGCTGTGGTACGCTTGCTAAAGTAAGCCACTACGAATTGTTTGCATTCCTTTGTCTGCAACAAAATAGCACCATACCCAATCGCACTGGCGTCAGTATGAAGCTCAATTGGGCAGTCAGGGTCAAAAATCATTAAAACCGGTTCGTTAGTCAATATCCCTATGATCGTTTGCCTAATGCTTTCGTGTTCGGGTTTCCATTCAATGGTACCCTTACCAGGGCTGGTGAGAGCGTGAAGAGGAGCCATTATTTGTGCAAAACTGGGAATAAATTTTCTAAAATAAGACGCTAGTCCAATGAACTGGCGTAATTGTGCGACCATTTTAGGAGGAGGCAGGGCAATCAATGCTTCGATCTTTTTAGGGCTCGGACGAACCTCGCCGCGACTAACTACATAACCGAGATACTCCACACTTTTGTTCATGAAAGAACATTTTTTCAAATTAAAAGAAAAACCTTGTTCAGTCAAAGTTTGTAAAACTGTACGAATTCTCGCCAGGGATTCATCAATATCTGAGTTTCCTGTTACGAGAATATCATCCATGTAGACTATAGCATACGAGTTGATAAGAGGGCCCAAGGCCTTCGTAACAGCTCGCATAAATACAGCAGGTGCGTTACGAAGACCAAAGGGCATGGTCAAGTATTCATAATGACCCTCTGGAGTTATGAACGCGGTCTTCTCTATTGAATCCGGGTGGATTGGCAATTGGTGAAAGCCACTGGCCATGTCCAGTGTGGTAAAATAATAACAGCCATGGAGGCGATCGATTTGGTCAGCGATGAGTGGTAAAGGGAAACGGTCTGGCACGGTGTTATCATTTAGCTCCCTATAATCTACACACATGCGATCCGTGCCGTCCTTCTTTTTCACCAAAAGGATAGGGCTGGCAAACGGAGACGAACTTGGCCGTATTACTTTACATGCGAGTAAGTCATTCACCTTATCACGAACAACACTACGTTCCTGGGGGCTGAGACGATAAGGTCGACGATAAACAGTTTTACAAGGGTCAATAAGACGAATTTGTACAGGGTCAGTATGTGCTGGGCCTGAAGGGGTGCCGCAAACAAAGTAATCCTTAAACTCAGTTAAAATATTTAGCAACTTGGACTTGAACTCTAAGGGAATACTAGTGTCAATATTTTCATAACTAATATCACTACTATTATCATGGACAGTACACGCATGTATGATTGAGGATTTAATTTTGGTAAAAAACACTCTGTCAAAAGTAATGTGAATTTCTAATCCTTGAGTTAACACTTCCTGCCCAATCATAATGTCATGTAACATAAATTCATCAGGCAAAACGTGAAATAGTATGTTGAAATCAATGTCATTAATACTAACAGACGCCATAATCTGTAAAGTACTGTAAACACTAGTTTGTCCAATACCGGTCATCTTTACTAAATTATGTTGTCGTTTACCATTAAATTTTAAGAACATTGTTTCCTTCATAAGTGAGCATTCTGCTCCCGAATCGAAACGAAATGAAAAGAACTCACCAAAGTGTTCTAGGACTCCCGTTGGTGCACTGACTGCGCAAACATCGACACGCCGCTCTACCGGCTTGTTAGTTGTACTAACAGCGGTCGACTTCGCTTCTGTACCGGCAGCCCGAGGACATCTTGACGCGTAGTGTCCAACACCCCGACAATTGTAACACGTGATGTCGGTAGTTGTAGGCTTCGAAGTGGTTGCAAGTTTGTTTGCTTCTCCGTGAGTCGCTCCAGTACTACGGTTATCTTTTCTAAAACGACACACAGAAATATGGTGGCCCAATTTGCCACAATGTGAACATTTAACCGGAGTTGACGTCAACTTGCGTTGCTTTGGATCAGGGTCGTCATTGTTGTAGTCACTAGTTGGCGCCTTTCTTTTCATGTAAGATAGCGCCTTTAACTCCTGCTGCATTTTAGTTCTAGTTTCTATCTCAGTGGTGAAAGCAACACGGTTGACGCGGGGTTCTATTTGAGCTATGTGTGCCATTACAGCAGAGATAGCGATCTGCTCTGTATTCAGCTTCTTCCAACGTGACATCAGAATATTCAGCTGAGTAGCAGCGTAAGTGGCAAGGGACTCACCTTCCTTAGGCTTGCTGTTATAAAGATTGATAAGCGTTGAAGCAGCAGTCTCCGAAATATCATAACGAGCGGTGAAGGCTTCTTGAAAATCCTTCCATGTCATGCCTGGGAAGGATACTTGGGACAGCCAAGACGACGCCTGACCTTGTAATGCTTTACTCAGAGCTATCATCAATGGAGCTCCAGATAACGGTTGGTCTGCCATGCACATGTCTGCCGTCGATAACCAAGCACGCGCGTCCACTGATGTCTTCTCGGGATCGAATGTAGGTAGATAAATCTTATCACTCGTTTTCGGTACTTTCATAGCTTGGATTAGGGCAAGAAAATTCTGATTTTGTTGTTGTAATAGCAATTTCCATTTTTCCTCACTATTATTCATTGTGGGTAGCGCCGCAGAACATGGATTACATCCCTCTTCTGATGACGGAGATCGATCAGGAATATTATTTTCGGGCAAGCCTTCCTCCTCGTACATCTTCAAAAACACAGGAAATAATACCACGAACAGATAGTATTAATCTTCTTTTTAATAATTTACACACTTTTAAATCACAATAATCACAAATATCTACGATGGAAATAGATGCAGGTTGCGAGGCCATCCGCCCCAGCGCACGTTCTCCGACTGATACCCCCGCACTCTCTCTTATTCAAAATGACAGTACTTCATGTTGACAGGTGACACTGTCAGACAGGTAAAATGACATCACTACCGCCATCTTGTAACAATTCTTGAAAGTTTCTTAATCTAGAGCATCTTGCTGCGACATATATATATATATATAAATATATACGGGTAGACCGATTTCACTAATTCTTTTTTGTTGGGTTTGTTATTGCTAGGAGAAGGTACTTATGCAAAAAAAAAATAGAAAATTGCGTGGAAAATAAGATAATTTAAGAATAGTCAACCACCATATTTCGTTGTATGTAACCTTACCGTTTTTGACAATATAAACTTTTTTATTGTAATCTGATGGGTTTTGGTCAGTGGGTAGTCTTTGGTTTTGACATAACATTGACAGAATGCGTGCTACTCTTAGTGCACATCACGGTTAGTTCATTGCTATCACGCCTAATATTAAAAGTTCAATTAAATACAGAATTTTAGTTAAGACACGACAACGTCTGTAGTTAAATATTAAATAACATGAAATAAATTTAAATGATTAAACATGTTTAACTATAATATTAATATTTTATACTCAAGGTAAGTATCGTTCTTGCATACAACTGTGTCTATTTTCATATAAATAGTTTCGATTTAGCAAACATACAATTTTAGCATCTAAACCAGGGTTACCAAAGCCAAAGTAATTTATCATGCACTTTAAATGTATTGGAAACGGAATCAACAGATTTATAGAGAGCTCACGTCAGTTTCAATATCAGAGGCTTACAACAGAGCACTGAGTACCAAATGTCGATGATAATTGGACATACATGTAGAGATTATACGTAATAGCTCCATGTGAATTTTTTAATCCAATCACCATTAACATCAACCCGAATAACGTTAAGCCGTTGGTCCCGATGTTATAACATCATCTATATAAGATGGTGAATTCTTCTTAAAGCACAACACAATGTGATTCATCTAAAACAGTGAATGTATTTATTAAATACAAATAAATTTTACATCAAATATAACAAAAGAAAAAGTAATGAAAAGGTTTCTAACCTAAAACAGTGAATCGACAATTAAATGTTCATGCCTTACTGTTCTTGTTACAAAACTTAAATAGTCTTTTGCACAATAAATAAAAGAAAATTCACAAACATAACTTGAACATTAATCAACCATTTTATTCTTGACATTTCTATTCCGTCATGTTCCTTTTCTCTCGCTAGTGGCTCCCTCCTATGACTGTACTAATACATATTCAAATAAATGTCAATATCATTGTCAACGTCACAATGCTTACATCTATATAACATAACACGCATATAACAGGGCGTGAGTAGCAGCAATTCCTGGTGTACGCTTGTTAAACCAATTGCTTAACCTGTTTTCCGAGGCACGGACGGTAGTACCAAAACTAACCAGAGCCGGAAAGACATCTTAAAATGAACACAAATATCTTGTTCGCCGTATGGATCCAGCCCACTACCTCCGAGGCTTATACCGATGCGCTACCCTGGTATTATATATGATCCAATATGCTTTGTTAGACTGAGCGAGATATTGACCGAGCTAAGAGGTTTTTTTTTTTTTTTTTTTTTTTTCGGACGGTCTTATGTAGTTAGCCAGGAGGCTTTTGCTACTTCACCGGGCATAAAGGCGAGCAGAGCTCCAGCCTAGATAAATGGTTTAAACACTACAAACTAAGCAACCTGCGCAAGAGGGCGTCCCCTGTGGGACTTGGACCTCGGCTCAGGGCGGTCGCTGACGGGGAGATTGAGGAATTATGGCTTTTAGTTTATTTAGGGGAGTTTTGTGCAACTGTCGGTCTACTTTACAGTTCGCGGGCCTCTCGGACTTCGAGTCTACGAGGGCATCGGAAGATTCTTAGCAAACTAAGGGTCGGGAGGGCGAGGGGGGACGCGTCGCGTTCGCGGGCGCACTCTTCTCCGGCGGGTCGGATAGAGTGGTCTCTGTGTAGTGGTGCTAGTTTCGAGCTAAGAGGAGATAAATGCATTTGCACGGGATATGTTAGTGCCCGAGTTTGTGCATATATTGTTGCACTCATCATCATCATCAGCCCGTACAATGTCCACTGCTGAACATGAGCCTCCCCTCGAGGGAGGGGTCTTGCCACAGTCACCATACGTGACAGGCGGGTTGGTGACCGCAATATTATGTTGTAACACACAAGGAAACGCTGCTGCCCGGGCATACAATTGCTATACATGATGTTATAACAAATGGGACCAACGGCTTAACGTGCTTTCCGAGGCACGAAGGGTAGTCCCTCAGCTAAGCAGGCCCGGAAAGAAATCTTAAAATCTTCACAAAGAATTTTTGTCTGGCTTGGGGATCGAACCCACGACTTCCGAGATTTAAAGCGAGCCAAATACCGCTACGCTATGGAAGTTGTCTTGTTGCACTCGCCTTTTTTTTATGAACAACATGTGATGGTACCGCTTCTGACACGACTGAGATTTGTTGGATCAGGTGCCAAACCTACATAGGGCTTTTCAAATAAGAAGTTAACAGGTTACTATAGGGTTGGAAGTGCGTGAGTGGTACCTTTGGTGTTGCCAACATTCATATCTATTTGTCAATGAAGTCAGACTATCCTCTAGTTTTTAATTTTTCTCAAATTAAAACCTAATTGTGGTTCAATTGCAAGACCAATGAGGCGTTCAGACAATATCTGCACCGGTGTATCACGACTGCACCGGTGGCTCAGTGGTTACGATAGTTGCCTCTGAGACCTGGTGTTCTGGGTTCGATTCCCACCCGGGACAATTATTTGTGTGAACCACAAATAGTTGTACTGAGTCTGGGTGTTCTGTGTGTCCGTGAAATGAATGTTTGTAAAGTCCCCCGCAACACAGGGATTTATTTCGCTTGTGCGGGAGTTGTCTTAAAAAAAAAAAGAAAAAAAAAAAGAATATAATAATGGAGGGCTCGGCCGTGCTCCCTCCAAGTCGATATAAGAATCAGTGACGAAACAGGCATTGTATTAACAAGGTCTAAAATAAATATTGTTACTACTCAAAGTTTCTTAATTTAACAACTCACTCACTGACTAACGACCGATTATCTTACATTGACTATAACTCTGACATCACTTATTTAAATTATAAATAAACTTTAACCATAGCAATCAAAACCCAATTAAAATAGCTAATACACTATGAAATGGAAACTACATTTGTCGCTTTCCATTTGTATGAAGTGCGATGGTTGCCGACTCGTATAACGGCTACGATACCGATCATAGCGTCGTTTCACTCGAGCGGTATTCCTCTCGATTTCGCTTCGTTTTGGCTCGAATCATATTTAGTTTGTTGATTGGTTAGTTCCAAAACGTTTAGTAGTCAAACATTAAATTTTGTTGGTATAAAGTCCATTGCTAATAATGGAATCAGTAATTTAAATACTAAGGTAATTAACCTGCGTGGCGTAGCAGTTAAAGGATCGTGGGTTGGATCCCTACGCCGGACAAGAAATCTTTGGAGTACACACTTTTCAATGGATGTAAAGTTTTGTTTATTGAAGATATTTAAGCATTTCAATTGATAGCATTTTTAATTATTTTTTACCTGAAACTAGTGAATGGATTCAAATGAAACTTGTCATGAATATAGTGCATACGTGAATATAAAAAGTAGGATCTTACAAACATTTTAATCTGGATTTGTTTATAGTCCTCTTAGAACAATGATTGGTTGTTTGTTATAAAGTAGAATAAGTAACACAAATTAAAATAGTTTGTATGGAGAAATCACATTCCATAGTCACAGGCAACAGCTAGTTAATAATATTAGTATAGGTTATTCAAAAGCCAGGAAATATTTTTGAAAGATTTGTATGTAATAATCGAAAAAAAATCCTTATCTTCGCCTTAAAAAACGTAAGTTAAAAGTATACAAACCTTCGAATGAATTGAAGTAATGTTTCGAAACTTCAGTCTTCAGCCCACTTGTTAAAATCATATTGAATTTATGACTTAATAGTAGAAGATCCGACCCTACATCGACCTTCACCGAGCTGATAATAGAATGAAACGTGTTTTATAATAAATTAAGTATGTTAGAAAATATATTAAAAATGGGTTGGCTAAAGTAATCCTGGACAGACTTTTTTTTAATGATTTGAATTAAATGTTTGCAACAATTAATTTAAAATCATTAAAAAAAAGATAAGATAATAAGTAAATTTTATTATTACTAAAATTATTAAACGTATAGAACGTTCAGCTGTTAGGTTGGACCTGGACGAACTACCGGGTTACTAGGTACAAAAAGGTGTGTAGATGACAGTTACTTTCACTTGATTGGATAATTATAAAATTATAATAACAAACAAGCGCTGATTTTGCGTTAATTTAATTTAATCTTTTTAAAATTTCATTAAAATATTTTTTTAAATAATAATTAAAAATAGTCCGCCCAGGATTTTTTTAGACAACCCATTTTTAATATATTTTCTAATATACTTAATTTATTATAAAACATGTTTCATTCTATTATCAGCTCGGTGAAGGTCGATGTAGGTTCGGATTATAAACTCCACGTCAGAAGTTATAAGTTTGCCGCCAATGACATCGTTAACCATGAAACTACGACTTAGGCTATGGTTAAAAAAAATAGGTGCAAGGTGTGACTGTCCCGGTGGCTCAGTGGTTACGGAAGTTGCTTCTGAGACCTGGTGTTCTGGGTTCGATTCCCGCTCGGGACAATTATTTGTGTGAACCACAAATAGTTGTTCTGAGTTCTTTGTTTCTTTTTGAGGATGTTCTTTGTGTCCGTGAAATGAATGTTTGTAAAGTCCCCCGCGACACAGGGATTTATTTCCCTAGTGTGGGAGTTGTCTTTTTTAAAAAAAGAAAGAAAACGAAAAAGAAGGTGTCTGTGATAAAGGCAGAGGACGAGTGTTGGTTAGTTAGTAACCTGTAAGGATTAGAACTCAATTCTGTAAGACAAATTTAAAAAAACAAATCATAGTAAAACATAATCACCGTTCCACAAGTTTACCGAGTTTTTTAGGTCTGAGTGTGGTTTTGTTGTTTATGAGGAATTGCACGAAATATAATTACTAACGATAATTACAAAACACTCTCAATCGGTTATATGATCTGATTATAATCGTTATAATAATAATAAATTAAAACTTGGTTCTTTTTTCGGACCGTAGTTAAGTTAGGACAAACACGAGTCTTTTGCAAAATGTAAAACTATAACAACACCTCAATTATGTACTGTTCCCCGACGTCAGTAGCCTTTTTAACTACATATTTAATATATTAAACCTAACATCATTTTAAATTGACCATATCAATATGAATCAAGATCACTGTAATTCTATCATCATCATCATCAACAGTCCGTTTACGTCCACTGTTGAACATTGGCCTCCTCTTAACAGACCTTGGCAAGCCAGGATTGTAGAGGGATATTGCCATAATCACCACGTATGGCAGACGGATTGGTGATCGCAGTACGAAGTAAACCTTGAGCTAACAGATGCTGCTGCCCATCCATCAGCCACATGTCCCTTAGTCGCCTTTTACGACACCCATGGGAGGACATGGGGTGTTCTATTCTAAGCCGGAAACCACACGGCAATGTAATTTCTATACCATCACATAATTATCTAAACTCATAGTTGGTAGGTACTCAGTTGGAATCAATCGGATTATTCCTTCAGAAAGTCGTTTCATTCATTTCTCTTGGAATTGGATAAGAATTTAGAATCTAATAGGTACTTTATTTTAAATGCTTAACTGGTTTTATGGTGACGGAGTTAGATTTACCTTTTAATATTTTAACGGCTTTTACATTATTGCTTTAGGTACTTACCTACCTCTACTTACTTTGGCTGTAATATGGTTTAAGCGCGCGGGTTCCAGTGTTTCTCCCGTTCCCGTGGGAACTTCATACTTAAATATAGCCTATATTTACCGGAGATAATGTAGCTTCAAAACGGTGAAAGAATTTTTCATATCCGTCAAGAAGTTTCGGAGCCTATTCAATTCAAACAAACAAACAATCAAATATTTTCACTTTATAATATTAGTTTATAGATTATATTTTAGGCGTTGTGGTAAGCCGAGGTCTACTTTTACTTACTTTTTGTTAACTTTTGCTTTTGCGAACTCTTAATTTTTCGGGTTCTGTACCCCAGGTTAAAACAGAATATTATTACTAAGATTGAGGTTACACTGTCTGTCTGTCTGTGATGCTGTATCTCATGAGCCGTGATAGCTTGAAATTTTCGTATAGATGATGTATTTCTGTTGACTTTTTTATATTTAAATTAGAGAAAGACTTATGTACTATCGCAAGATCTAGTCAATTTCGGCGCCAAATTCTTCAAAAATATTTCAGTTGACGGACAGATAACCGTTACTTTCATAGTTAAAATATTAGTAGGGATCACACGTGAAATATTATTTCTAAATGGCTAACAGTAAATATATGCTTAGTTTACAAGAGCTACCAATTATAAACCTTGTTGTTGAGCTATCTGTGTCTATATTTACTCGACAACTACCCCCGGGGGACTCCAGCTCAGAGGTAGATAATTGGCTACTTTACAGTTGGAGGTCACCTAAATGTGACGCGCCCTTACGGAGCTGATAACATTATAATTAACTTCCATCTTCTCTACTGAATATATGATACGGTAATATTAAACTAGCTTCCCTCGCGGTTTCACCCGATTAGCTCCCTTTCTCGTGGAAACTTCATGATCGAAAAAGGCTTATGTCTTTCTCGGCAGGCGTGGCAGGCGGGTTGGTGACCGCAGTATTATGTTGTATTGTAACACACAAGGAAACGCTGCTGTCCGTTCCCTGGTATGCGATTGTTGCAGATGATGTTATAACAATCGGGACCAACGGTTTAACGTGCTTTCCGAGGCACGGAGGCCTCGGACTCGCTACCTCAGCCAACCATACCCAAAAAAATCTAAGGAACATACACAAAGATTTTCTTGTCCAGCGTGGTCCAGCGTGACAACCTTCGTGGCGTAGCAGTTATCAGCTCGCTTTAAATCTCGGAGGTCGTGGGTTCGATCCCACGCCGGACAAGAATTCTTTGTTTAGATTCTTAGATTTCTTTCCGGGTCTGGTTGGCTGAGGGACTACCCTCCGTGCCTCGGAAGGCACGTTAAGCTGTTGGTCCCGATTGTTAATACATCATCTATAATAATCGTATATCAAGGAACGGGCAGCAGCGTTTCCTACATAATACTGCGGTCACCGACCCGCGTGCCAAGCGTGGTGACTATGTCAAATACCGTCCCTCGGGAGGAGGCCCATGTTCAGCAGTGAACGCTATACGGGCTGATGAGGAGGAGGATGAGCGTGGGGATCGAACCCACGACCTCCGAGATTTAAAACGAGCTGAATACCGCTACGCCACGTAGGTTGTCGATAATAAATGTCACCAATTTATCTTCATTTGTAAACTGTAATTATTGGCTATAATAATACTACTACGTACTTAGCTCATAGAACTAGAAAACCAAACAGATGAGATCTATGCAGTTCCATTAGCAAAATTGAAATCGTTCGAGGATCATGTTGCTGTGAAACTATGCAGTATTAGACCGTAGCTTATCGATTACAAACAAACAAATCATTGCTTTAAGTTTTAGTTTAGATACTTGTACTATTCTGTATTCTGTGGTTTAGACTAATACTATTAATCTGCTGAGACGAATTTAGCGTACTTTTATGAGAATTATAAACTTTTTCAAAATCCATGGTTGATTAAATCACAAACAACGAAACTTCAGACTGTAGATCTTGGAAAGATCAAAAATACATTGAATAATTAATTGTCGTCATATTTAAACAAATTAATACATAACAAATAAACTAAGAGAGATAAAGTAAAACACTACAGTTTGGGGTTGGGGTTAAATGGGCATATTATGGATGTCGGAACGGGGAGGGAAAGTACCTATAATGCTGTGGAAAACATGGGCTTAGGTCTGGGAAGGGCAATCACGGGCATAGGAACGGAAGGAAGACATAGCCGCAAGGATGGGCTTGCGCACGCGAAGTGCAGAGATGGACCTAGGAAAAGGGCGAGTGAAGGCACAGAGGGGGCAGACACAACTGTAACATTGACAACGCGATATTTTTTACGCTGTCACATTTTTTAGGTAGCAGACCTGCGGGACTTGAACCTAGGATCTCGTTATTAACAGTCGAACATAGTACAGCTTGACTAACAAGGCAGTCACGAAAATACGTTACAACTTGTTTAAACCAATACGAATAATCTGTGCTTCCATAACGTAATGTACAAGCAAAACATAATTAACGGTTTGATGAATTCTTTATCAAACCGTTACTGTCAGATTAAATCCGAGCCGTATAGCCCGAGGGATTGCCGGATAACCGCCGGGGAGCTGCCGTATCAGATGATTCTAATTGGCTAATTTGACGTGACTCGTATATTCAATTTCGTGGCATTTTGAGCTTTCAATTCGGTTATTTGATATGATTTAAAATGAGTTAAAAGAATTTAGTTATGGAAATCTTTTAAATTGTTTTTTTTTGTGTAGCAAATGAAATATCATTTGTGTTCACGACCAATTCTATATTCAAATTCAATGTATGAAGTTTTAGTACCTAAGTTTACCGTTTGTGGCAATAGATGGCGTTAGTTCCGAGTTATAAGTCGCAAGCGTTTGATTCACCCAGTTTGGTTGGGTCACCACGGATTTTTATAATAAACAGAGCTATTCAATGATTTGGTGGTTTTGATTACACCCTAATTAATCCCCTTTTCATACAAAAGCATTGCGGTGCTTAACAATTTGCAATATTATATAAAGATAAACATATTTTTATTTTTCAAATACGGGTACAAGTTGAGGTGTTACATAATATAAATACAGAAACAGCCATATTTTGCCAATTACAAGGCACGCAAAAGTATAGAATTTAATTACAAGGCAAGCATAATAATATTCTAATTCATAATTCATTAATAAAAATAATCAGTCAATAATAAAATTAAAGTCACAAATTCTAGTTATTTAAATACAATATATAAAATAGTCAAACAACTTCTTTCTAAAATAAAAAATCTTCAACCCTAGAATAAACTTTGTCAACTAAAAAAATTCTAAGCCTTTTTTTGAATAATGTCAAATTATAGTCCTTCCAACGACTTGGTATTTTATTATGTGTGTCCGTGAAATGAATGTTTGTAAAGTCCCCCGCGACACAGGGATTTATTTCCCTAGTGCGGGAGTTGTCTTTTTTAAAAAAATAATAAATAATAAAATAATAATTATATATATATAAACATATAAAATTAAAATTTCTACGAAGCTTTAGCTTCATCGGGTATATAGTGTAGCTTCCCAACTATGAAATATTTTCCAAATCGGTCAAGTAGTTTTGGAGCCTATTCAATACAAACAAATAGTCAAATCTTTCCTCTTTATAATATTAGTAACTATAGGTAGACGTTTATAACATGCTAAAATTAGGGGAATAAAAGTGAAAATGTATTTATATGGAAGGATAATGACATCAGTCAAGATGATACATAGGCTAGTAATTATAAAAATGATACTAGCCTCGTGTCAACTACGATGCTGCCTGCCCCATGGAATCGCTTCCATAAAATATAACATCTGAGGCATACCGGTATAAATTTCGATTTAAGTTCCAGAAGTCGTGTGTTCGATCCTAACGCCGTGCGCCGGATAAAATATCTTTGTGTAAAACTAAGATTTCTTTCCGGGTCTGGTTAGTTAAACGACAACCCTCCGAAACTCATAAAGCACATTAAGCCCTTGGTTCTGATTGTTATAACATCATCTACAACAAGTACATACCTGGAAATGCTGGTTTCTATGGCAAAGCTCTTCATCGAGAGGAGGCCCATGTTCAGCAGTGGAAGTTATATGAACCGATGATGATGCTCTTAAATATGTTCCTTAGGTACTGGTAACAAAACATTTTACTGGTATTTATTTTAAGTTTGACGAGTAGTTTTGTAGATTTTCTCCTACATACAAACTTACACAAAGTATTAGCTGTTTCAAAGTATTTACAAGTAAAATCCATTAAAGTTCGGAACATAAAACGTTAGATCATAAAAATCTGAATGAATAAGTTCTGTAAATAAACTGCATCGCATAGCAAAGGTAGACAAATATATTCTGTCTGTATATCTTTGTAGAATAATAGATAAATTTAAAAAAATCCTTCACAATTGCATATTTGACACCATTCAAGTTTTCCAATTATTAATATTCCTTCACGTGCACCAAATATCAAAATCGTTAAAAATTTATATCGTCTAGTGATTTGAACTGAACCCCATATCTTCCAATGGGCGTTTCATACGCCTGATAAACGCTCATGGTATGTGGGAATCAGTCAACTTGAGCTTACAAAAGCTGTTGATGGATGGTAAGGATGGTATCTTTTTGCCATTTTAATGCGATAACCAGAGACTACCTCCGTAGCGTAGCGGTATTTGGTTCGCTTTAAATCTCGGAGGTCGTGGGTTCGATCCCCACACCGGACAAGAAATCTTTGTGTAAATTCTAAGATATCTTTCCGGGTCTGGTTGGTTGAGGGACTACCCTCCGTGCCTCGGAAAGCACGTTAAGCCGTTGGTCCCGATTGTTATAACATCATCTATAACAAGCGAACCAGGGAACGGGCAGCAGCGTTTCCCCTGTTTATCACAACATAACACTGCGGTCACCAATCCACCTGCCAAGCGTGGTGACTATGGCAAAAACCCTCCCTCGGGAGGAGGCCCATGTCCAGCAGTGGACGTTATATGGGCTGATGATGATAATGATGAATGCGATAATCAATCCACCTGCCAAGCGTATTGATTATGGCAATATCCCTCAGACCCTGGCTTGCCAAGGTCTGTTAAAAAGAGGGGCATGTCCAGAAGTGGACACAATTGGGCTGTTGAAGTAAAGAGAAGAAGAAGACGTAGAAAGATGCACACATTTTTTATGTATTAAGCCACATAGAAAAATTACGTAGATCACTATTTTAAGCTTTCTTGCTTTAAACAATTTAACACACGTTTACACATACCGAAACACGTTTCGATAGCAGAGTAACTCATACTGGTTAACTGTTTTTATCCTCAACAACCCAATAACTACCTAGTACACTGATTTTCCAATAAACGTCTTTATTTCCAGGCAGTCATAATATGTAACGAGCTAGCTATGAGGCTTATACTACTTCACCGGGCATAAAAGCGAGCAAGATTCCAGCCTTACAGAAAATGGCCTTTTGCGCAAGAGGGCATTTTCTGTAAGACCAGGGCGTTATTAGCAGTACCATTTTACCGCAAGTAAATCCACAGGACACAGAAAAGAAATAAGCATTGAACAACCTTTGTTTATCCCAACAATGCTTGCTCATCAACAGCCGGTAAATACAATAAAAAACGGATAAAAATAGATAGCGTCGGTACGGTTTAAGCCCTGGTTTTTCTAATTACCAATGTTGACGAGGTTTCTGGGGGAATGGAAACAAATTGCCGTCACACTTGGACGAGCTGAAGACGTTTTGTTAAATCATTTGTGTAAATATTGAGTGGGTGAGAGATTGTAGCTTTTATATTTGTCGATTGAGTGGGAAAATTGTTAGATTTTTCTGATGAAGTATATTGAAGAGTAACGTTTCGTAACCGCAATTTCTTTCGCGATAAATTTGAACAAATTTTGGAACCCCGTTTCATCTCTAGGAAAACCCTCCATCCCCCCGTATTCCTACGTTATAATTACTAATTGCTTGCCACATTTTACCATTCTTTTGTTTGGACTGTCCGTTGATAGAATAGTAAGTAATGTTCTTTATTTATAATATAGATTATAAATAAAAATAAGGTAAATTTAACTTAGTTATATTACATTCTCCACCAACGCGCCATTTACAAATTTGTAACGATCTGCATCATGCAGTGAAAACCTATTACATACCTACTGTTCAGGCCCGGCGTCACCCATCTAGATTTTCTGACATTAGCCGTAGTTTTACCATAATTATCTTCCATACCTTGTGTGCAAACATAATAAAAAAACAAACGAAAGCCAAATCGTTCTCAAACTATGCGCGTACATACATACATGCTGGTGATGCATTTTCATTAATTATTGTATAGATACAGTACTATCACTTATATCTCTTAGCAAATTACATACCAAAACCAAAAACTACAATACCTTTTATTTTATTATCCATACCAATAACATGTCGTCCCTGAATATAGGAGTCACGCACGTTTATCACAGTATCAAAATACCAGTGGGCAATGCACGCACGAGTTACATGCGCCACCCGTCAGTTCTGTCACCCACAATCGTCTGAAGACGTTTCGCATAGGTTTATTTTTGTAAATCGAATACCTACATGAGTGTTGCTTCCAGTCATGTTCTAGGCTGGAGCTCTGCTTCCCTTCTTGCCCGATGAAGTAGCAAAATCCTCGGGGAAAAAAATAATAGGCCGTCCGAAAAAAAAACTCATTTTCTGGACCCATAAATCAGCACATTCCAATACAATATTAACCATTGTCCATGAAATATTTACTCTTAAATGAAGGAATATTTGGATGCAGAAGATATATTTTTTTTTAAATTGTAACTTTTCGTTGTTTATAAAATTCCGAAGTTTTTATATTTTTGATTGTGAATAAAATAATAATACCTACTAGCTTTTGCCTTTTGTCTGCCAACTAACTATAATGATTTTTGTTATAAAATGTAAATTAAGTCTTTTCCCAAATTAAATTGGTTTGAACGTTAAAAAAAGCACAGATAAAATATACGGATTAATACAGGCTTCTTTATTTGACGTTCCTAAAGCAGCAAAAGCCACGTGGCTTCTTTTAGCTTAGATATGAATAATATTATTCCTTATACTTCTTCATTGTTTAGACAAGGATTTCAAAGGATATTTATTTGACGATTGTGAGATAATATCATGATCCAAAGAAAATGCAACTTCGATATTCTGTTGTAAATTCATCAAACAAAAAGTCCAAAGTATGTCATGAAACAGAACTCACAATAATATACTCACAAAATTTGCGGGAAATATCCGCGAGAACAACTTCTCCACTCGACTTAGCGAGTAATAAAAAAGTTTGAGAACCACATTAGAAACTTCAGCGGCATTAACTGTGGAATCGCTTTGTTTTGTAATTAAAACAATAGTAGCGTAGTCAGTGTTTCGAAATGATCTGAGCTGAATAAAACTTAAATCATTGTTTGTAACGGCAACTAAGATGCGATTAAATTTTAGGTGCTTCCTATATGGACCCCCGACTGATTCCCGCTACGGTGGCCAATCTCTAAGTAGATTAGCCATTGGCGCTGGATGTGTTATAGTGAACTCATAGCGGCCGTAGCCCAACAAGATCAGGCGCAGGATCGATAGATTAATGTGGTCTTCAAGGCACAGATGGCACTAAGGTTTTGCTTAGAAAAAATTAAAAGAAACATTTTTTTCCAATCCTGAGATCGAGCCCAGGACCGCGCTAGTTACGCTGTAACATATTAAAGCGCTTAACGGAGCCACAGGTTTAGCAAAATATATGTAATCCTTTCTTTCGGTAATAAGTATCGTGAACATTTAAATTTAGAGTATTGACATAACGAACCAAAATGATTCATAAAAAAAGTGCGGAAGCTGTCTTTAAAACATAAAGAAATTGATTACTATTCTATAAAAGTACGAAATAGGAAATAAAGAAAAAAATGAAAATCGTGAATAAAATAAAATAAAATAATAAAAATAAAAAAGCTTTATTGACACAAAAAAAGTTTACAAGTTGATTTTGGTAAACAGTAGGTACAATTCTGCAATTGAACACAATTTGAATGACCACTAACACCTAAACTAGGCCGAGCCTGTACCTTAGGCGTTAGATACTTCCCAGGTATCTATCTACAGACGTGTACATTACGATCTAAAAGTATATTGTAAACATTACAACTGTTGCATTATTATTACATTAAACCAATACAATAAAATAATACCTACTAACTAATATAATAAAATACTGGTTAAACTGCGGGTACTCTTACTGTGGGTACAATGTAATATAAATATTATAGCTAATTTTTTGACATATTCTGTACAATTTTTCCAAATACCGTCATCTTAAGAAAAACAAATAGTTTGACCACTAAATGTATGAACTTGCGACTTTTTACATTTTTTATTATTTTTGTTTTCCTATTTTGATTGTCATTTTACTTAGATTAATTTAATTGTTGTGGGGACATTAATGTTTTATTTATTGTTTTTATATTTTTATTATTAATTTATTTATTTATTCAGAGGTTTCTATTGTAAATTAATGAGTAAATTTTCAATTTCTAAATACGATTTCGATTTTAGCCAGGTTATTAAAAGTTTTTTGCACGAATGTTTATTTAAATGGTAGAATTTGATAATTTTATTTAATTTGTTGTATAGCATTGGCCCTAAATAACACTGGAATTTGTTTATAAAGGATGTCTTATACGGAATTGTAGTACATACTCTGCCTAAACGTCTATCATTCATTATTTCTTTATTATAATTAAGTTTACTATGTTGGGCTATTATTATTTCTTTAATGAATAGCTGGCGAACTGTCAAAACATCACATTCTGAGTACAAGTTAATAGTGGGATACTTAAAAGGCTTGAACATCATAACCTTAAGCAACGCTCGCTGTGCTCGCTCCAGTTTCATGATATGCGTTTTGCGCGCTCCCCCCCATGACGTAATACAATAAGATATTATTGATTGAGCCAGCGCGAAATAAACGGTTTTCAGTAGTTGTTTATCCGCAACATGTCTTAATTTTTTAAAAATATAAATAAGTTTACGTACTCTACCTGACAATAGATCTATGTAAGGGCACCAAGTCAATCTTTCGTCCAGCAGAATACCAAGGTACTTTATTGTTTTAACTCTTTCCAGAGGGTAACAATAACAGGGATTAGGTGTAGCACCTTGGCAAGAGTGCATCTGTACTTTGAGATTTTGGGTAGTTTTTAGAGTAGTATAAGTATTGGCAAAGGTTATGAACTTTGTTTTTGAGATGTTAAGGGTTAATAGGTTTTGAGAAAGAAATTTTTCCATCGTTTGTAACCCTGATTCTGCATGTTCTTTGGCCTCTTCCCATGTTTTTCCATAGAAAATTAGTGCAGTGTC
This sequence comes from Nycteola revayana, assembly GCA_947037095.2. NCBI lineage: Eukaryota > Metazoa > Arthropoda > Insecta > Lepidoptera > Nolidae > Nycteola > Nycteola revayana. Next base: position 16,593,577 of record OY855748.1, on the reverse strand, counting down.
ATCGGCGAATGAGAAGAGTCTGCAATTTTGTAGATTTAGCTTACATAGATTATTAATATATATAAGAAAAAGTGTTGGCCCAAGGACACTTCCCTGAGGCACACCAAATGAAACTGAAGCATCATTACTATACATCCCGTCTATCATTACTCTTTGTTTTCTGTTTCTTAAATAATTACTAAACAAATCCAGTGTTTTACCTCGTATGCCAATATTTTCTAAGTTTTTTATAAGGATAGGAATAGAGACTGTATCGAAAGCTTTGGCTAAATCAATAAATATTCCAATACATTTATTTTTATTGTCAATGTGAGTAGCAACAAAATTCGTTAGTTCCGAAACTGCCTGTGCTGTTGATCTATTTGCTCTAAACCCATATTGGTTGTTGGCTAAGAAGTTATGTTTTTCAAGATAGGAAATCAATCGCTTGTTCATTATTTTTTCTAGGACCTTAGACAGGACGGGCAGTACCGAAATAGGGCGGTAGTTGTGGGTGCAGTCTCTATTCCCCGCCTTATGGATAGGATGAATAACAGAAATCTTAAAATTATCTGGGAATAGTCCTGTTTTTATTGATAGATTTGTAATATGTGTAAGAAGTGGTACGATAACATGTTTAGCCATTTTTACTAGTTTTGTAGGTATACCGTCCCAACCTATTGCACTATCAGTTTTTAAAGCCATTATGATTGTTTCAATTTCAGGCTCCGTTGTTTCCAACAAAACCATGGAGTTTATTGGTGGAACCGAAGATTGAATAATTTTATCCGCACAAGGTGTAATCTTGGTTGCTAGCTCATTAGCAATGTTAGTAAAGTAGTGGTTGATTTTCTCTAAAGATTGTTCTGGTGTATCTTCTATTTTGAGCAGTTTTGATGGATTGGTTTTACTTGTGTTTCTGTTTGTTATTGTATTTATTACTTTCCATTTCCTCTTTGGGTCTTTGACGTGTTTATTTATTTCATCTTTTTGGAAGTTGTGTTTAAGTCGTTTCAGTAAATCGTTGCAATAATTTTTATATCGTCTGTAGGTTATGGAAAGTATTATGTTGTTAGGTTCCTTTTTACATCGAATGTTCATGCGATCGCGGTTTATTATACATCGGACTAAGCCTGGCGTTATCCAAGGCTTAATGCAGCGCAGTCTTTTAGGCATTAATACGGTAAGAGTGTTTTTCGAGATTGTTTCATTTAGAATCCTAACTAGCTGATCGGCAGTCCAATTTACATCTTCGGATTTAATAATGTTACTAAAATTAATTGTATTTAAATGATTCATGATAGCCTCGTAGTTAACTTTACGGATAGTTTCTTGGGTCACAGATTTATTATTATTAACCATGGCAACACACAAAAGAACTGGAGCATGGTCAGTGACTGGGGCCTGTAGAACTAGTGTAAGTATAGAGAGGTTTGTTTTTATCATAGCATGGTCCAGGCAATTGGCATCTCTTGTTGGAAATAGATGACCAGGCAAAAATCCATGACAGGCTAATAGATTTAGATAATCTGTCGAGTTGCGATCTGTATTATCATACTTCACGTCTATATTTAAATCACCCATTATAACTATATTTTGGTGTTTTTTATAATTGTTTAGTAAACTATCTAGCGAAATTATGAATTGGTCTAGGTTAGAATTTGATGGAGATCTATAAATACCTATTACTACAGTTTCGTTATTTATTTTTATGACCATACAAGTAGCTTCACTTAAAGATACTTCCTCTACTGAACAACCAAGTGTATCTCTCGTATATACTACTATTCCGTCATTTTGGTTACGATTGTTTTTTGTATAATATGTCTCATAGTTTTTTAGAGATGGGAAATGTAAGGCTTTCGAATTCCATGATTCAGTTAAGATAATTACTTCACATGTTGTATTTAATCTCGCTAGAAAAATTTCAAAATGGCTAAAATTTTTAGTTATGCTCCTTATATTTTGTGTAAAAAATTTTATGTGTTTATTATGTGGTAAGTGAGATGTTATTAATGATTTACATGTTTCCGGATTACATAAATATGATGGTCCAGCTGATATGCTATCAATATTGCTGGCTAAATTATTGTTTAAATTACAGTCGAATTTTGTTTTGTGGAAATATATGACGCGATCAAAACATTTATAAAATAAAGTCTATATAAAGTATATATTTATAGAACTAGGTTAGGAGCACAATTATTATTCAAGGGTTCGCAAATATCAAGACATGATACTTATCACAGCTCTATTGTGCTAAGATTTACGCAACTTACGCAATGCCTTATCAGACAGTTCTTTAAAGACGACCCTATTTATTGTCAATCCGATAACAGATAACGAAAAGAACTTTTACTGTTTAATTTTATTTTATCGAATTAAAATACAGAGCTGTGGACTTAAAGTATGGTTATTTAATTTGTAGGATCAAATAAACTGCAATAGAAACAATTTAAAGCTTCTAATCGAAGGTTAGAAGATGACAACATCCGTAGCGTAGCGGTATTTGCTTTAAATCTCGGAGGTCGTGGGTTTGATCCCCACGCCGGACAGCAAATCTTTATGTTTATTAATTTATACTTCTTTCTGGCTCTGTTTGGTTCAGCCTACCTACTACCCTCCGTGCCTCGGAAAGCACGTTAAGCCGTTGGTCCCAATTGTTAGTATATATCATCTATTATAATCGTATATCAAGGAATGGGCAGCAACGTTTCCTTGTGTTGTACAACATAATATTGCGGTCATTAATCCGCCTGCCAAGCATGGTGAAAAACCCCTACCTCGGAAGGAGGCCCATGTTCAGCAGTGAACGTGATACGTCTGATGGGAAGGATCAAATAAAGTTTCATTTGCCTTAAAATTTCGAATAAAAGTTTCAAATTATTAGTTTTTCACATCGCTTTACCTATCTACGTTTTTATGGGATACTTTTCATTAAATGTCACTTCTGGATAAGGTAATTTTTAATGGTCAAGGGAATTGATTGATTATAACATAAAAGTTAGTTTTCCAGAAGTATGTAGGCAAAATTTTATGATTTTTTTACTGTCTATATGGACTTTAAAAATTTTTATTCTATAATTTAACACTGATAAATTTTCACCTTAATTACTTAATCATTTAATCACGCTGAGTTTTTTTCGATTACTAGTGAATAACTTGGTACTACAAGACATAAGTTACGCAAACATATAACATATATTATTGTAAATAGTAATAACAAGCCTGGTTTTATATCGTTACAATTGTAATGAAATTTCAAAAAAAAATTGACCACCGGCAGGACTCGAATCTGCATCTTAGTAATTAGGCTACGGTGGAACCCGACCGGTCCATCTCTTTTATAACACGTCTCTAAGGGGATCGTTCGAGTCCTGCCGCGGTGGTCAAAATTTAACAATCTTAATTTTTAAATTAAACTGTAAACTTACATTAACAAATAAATAATTTATTCATGTCACTATTATGAATGTAAAATTCTCCATTAAATACCTAGAAGCGAATGTTGCACCTTAAACAAAACTCAATATCTATACAAGTAATTAGGGTTTTAAAAATGTTTTTTTTTTCTTGCACAGTTATTCAAACAGTCATTACAAAGTTCCTTTCTCTTTGGTTCACGTACTTCCTTCGCATCCGCCTGCTCATATTTCCGTTGAGCTCCGACCCCATATCCGGTTCCGGTGCAGGCTGCGAGATAGCATCGCTTTGAGATAAAAAAAATAGTGTTTTCGTGGTTTATATAAAACTATGAGAGGATTCGGTAAGCTAACTTTTAAAAAACTTGATCAAAAACTTTTTTTTGTGGATTATATATAATTACTAGTTTTTTCCCGCGGCTTCGCACGCGTGGCCTACAGGAAACAAAATACAATATTTTTATCCGGAAACTATTGTTTAAAGCCCTCTCAATTGAATGAAGCCCAATCAGTGGCTTACTGGGCGGCTTGAACAACTCTGACACCATTGTAGCCATTACATTTACGATTAAAAGAGAGTAATTAAATATACAAATAGACAATATGCCAAACAAAGCAGTAAGGACGAAGTTCTCCAATTTTACATACCTACTCTTTACAAAGAACATACCCTCCAATTTTCATGTCTCTAGGACCAGTGGTTTAGGCTGTGCGTTGATATATCAGTCAGTCAGTCAACTCTAATTTGAAAATATCCAATTCTCACACGGGGAACTAATCCCTGTGTCTCGGGGGATTTTAAAACGCGCATAATTCGTACACCCTTTTTTTATTTCCGGACGGACATATGTATATCAAGGAACGGGCAGCAGCGTTGCCTTGTGTGGTACCACATAATACTGCGGTCACCAACTCGCCTGCCAATCGTGGTGACTATGGCAAATACCCTCCCCAGGAGGAGGCCAACGTTAAGCAGCGGACGTTATACGGGCTGATGATAGTTTAGAGCCTACTTTTAGAGCCAAAAAGGGTTGAAAGGGATAAAGATGATATTGAAGTATTGTCATATTTTAACCTAGCAGCTTGTAACTTATTTATTTATGATTAGGTATAAATATACTTACTAATATTATAATTACGAATTAGCCTAAATAATTACAAATGCTTCTCAAATCTCAATTAAGTTCCTACTCCACGCGGAGTAACGTAGTTGCTAAAATTTGTAGCTTGTGGGTTGAAACTGCTAGAAATATTTAAAAGAATACTTTACATCTCGTATTTGTTAGAAATAGAATCAAGATATAATAAGAAGACAAAACTTAAGTTTATACATACGAATAACTAAATTATTGTTTAGCAAAGTGTGTGTGTTTATTATTTATATTGGAATGAATAATATTTGTCTGCATGATTGCTGTCTACGTAATATGAACGTCTTATTGTAGAAGATTTAAAAATGTTAATATTATATATTATGTTTTTATTATTTTCAGGTAAGTGCTCCTACCACTATGTTATTGCAAATAACTCTTGGTAAGTTTTCAACTATTTTTTATAACTAGCTGCGCCCCGAAGTTTTACCCACGTTACTCTGCTCCAGTGGGTCGGAGCTTAATTTTTTGTATCCTATATGTAAATCGAGCTTATTACCTATCCCCGTGCAAAGGTTTAGCCAAATTCATTCAGCAGTTTTCACGTGAAAGAGCAACAAACATGCATACATCCACACATACAAACTTTCGCATTGATTATATTAGTGGGATTAAGAAAGTACTGACAGAATGTATTATAATAGCTTGAAGATGATTTATAGTCATAATTAGTAATTAATAACACTTTGCAACTTGTGAAAAAAATACTTCTTGACTATTATTTAAGAAATAGTTTTACGAGAAAAACTATGTACTTTTCCAAAGTTGACAAAATTGGTGCTTTTTTACTGATCGCTAGCAGTCTTTTGCAGTCTACTAGTATTCTTGTTAACCCCTCATGCTAAGCTAAATGCTTGAGTTACGAGTTGGTTCACGTCGGTAGCGCAATGGGTGGGGTTCGAACCGGCGACCTCAAGATCACAAGTCCGACGCCCTAGCCATTGGGCTATGGCCGCTTGAAGCATAAATAATAGAAAAAAAACACATAAAGCTTATGGCTAATATAATAAGAAGAGATTAATTAATTTCGAATTGATAAATAAAATACTCAGTATACTGCGGCATCTACCTAAATCTAGTGCAGTAATCGTGGTTTCCACATAAAATATGTATCGTGAACTTGGCTTCGATGCGGTGCTTTTACTCTTTAATTATTTGCGAACACTGGAAACACTATTTTACAGCTGTAAATAATATAATACTAATAATATTTGCCTTGCGTTAAATCTCGCAGGTCGAATCCCCGCACCGGACAAGAAATCTTTGTGCAAATTCTAGGATTTCTTTCTGGATCTGGTTGGCTGAGAGTTGGCTGACTCCCCTTCGTGTTTCGGATCGAACAATCGTATACCAGGGAACGGGCAGCAGCGTTTCCTCGCGTGTTACAACATAATACTGCGGTCACAAACCCGCCTGCCAAGCGTGGTGACTAAACTGGCAAAGCCCCCCCTCGGGAAGAGGCCCATGTGCAGCAGTGGACGTTAACGGGATGATGATGATGATACTAATATTTTAAAGACAAAATATTTGATTGTTTGTTTGTATTGAATAGGCTTCGAAACTAATTGACCGATTTGAAAAAATCTTTAAACGTCTGGAAGCTACACTATCACAATCCCCTGATGACATAGGCTATATTTAAATATGAAGCTCCAACGGGAACGGGAGCTATGCGGGTGAAACCGTGCGCCAGAAACTAGTATCTAACAAACAATATTGCTTCCAAAAACGTCTCGCAGACCTATTACGTAAAAAAATGCGACCGCGATAATCAAGCAGGTAAATGTCGAGACGTCAAAAAATGTCGCATTGTCATAGTAACGTGAGATTGCGTTGCTTACAACGTACATTGTATATATAATTGTTGACAACTAGCCACCAATTAGGATGATGACAAAAAACATTTTAGACCGACGGGCCACTGACTAACTATCGAGTGATGACCAAAAATATTGTACATGTATTTTTTTAAAGATCTCATTAATAAGAATTGACAAAGATACAGAGCAAGTTCCGGAAAGGGAGGTTTGTGACATCACGCCTAGGTAAAATTGTACCTAGATGCGACGTCACATGAAATTTCAATGCGCTGTGTCTTCGTCATATTTACAGAACGAGAAAAAAAAACGCATCAAATATTTTGTTTAAAGCAACAGATGGACCAAATATATTTTTTTATTTCGGCATTTTTCGAAGTTATGCGATTTATCTGCAAAATTATGGATGTCGCAGTTTTTGCGAAACAAGCCTGCCGATTTTTGAGAAACAATCTCTTAGCATCCGAGGAAATGAAAAAGATAAATGAGAAACAATAAAGAGCGACATTTTCATTTCTTGCGCTTATGTCGACACGGTAGAACAATGGCTGGAGATAAAAGCAAGTCATTTATCTGGCTTGCTACTTTACTCTTGAAGTTATTACCCAAATAACTGCCGCGTTGGTTTAGCGATAGTACGTACAAATCCCGGATGGGACCAAAAATATCGTTGCTGGGATTTTAATGTAAACAAAAAAACTTTGCTGGTAAACGTACTGGTGACGTAATTATTTTTATTACCTATTTTTTTTAAATAAAAACATGTTATATGTAAAGCTGTAGAGTTTTATTGTTTGCTTGAATGCGCTAATCTCAGCATCATATTTCACAATTACAGAGCTCATTTATCGAGAATGGGTATACTAGGCTTATTTAACCCTTAAACGGGCAGAGGGTATGTTAAGAATTCATTGGTTTTGATCTTTATTACAAGTACATAAAGTTCTAAATATGGTGGGTTATATATTCCCTCTGCCCGTTTAAGGGTTAATTATGAAGTTCTCACTGTGCTAAAAAAATTCGTTAGCTGGGATTGGTAAAATTACTGAATATTGCGGTTACATTTTTGAAGAAGAATATATATGTATAATAATGTATATGCCATAGTCACCACGCTTGGCAGACGGGTTGGTGACCGCAGTATATGAAATGAAATGAAATGAAATATGAAATGAAATAGTTTATTAGTAACGTAGACGAATAATTCGCGCTTGTTATACGTCATTTACAAAGCATACACATTAAAGTACATTTTTTGATACTTAATTAAGAACAATATCCTTATATGGTCACTAATGTTATACTACTATTATAATCTTATTTTAAAGATCAATAAAATATATATAGATATTTATAAATAAAATAAAATGAAAAATTGAAAAATTGTCGCGAGCAAAACGAGTGTACACAAAATAATAATTATAATTTTGTGTATAATATTGTAACACACAAGGAAACGCTGCTGCCTGTCTCCTGGTATACGATGTTATAATAATTGGAACCAACGACATAACGGGCTTTCCTAGGAACCAACTAGACCTGAAAGAAATTTAAGAATTTACTGAAAGATTTCTTTTCAGGAGTGGTTTTCAAAGTCAAGTCCTCCGAGATTTTAAATGAGCCTAATACCGCTACGCCACGGAGGTTGTCATTATCATCATAATAACATTAAGATAATGCTAAATTTATTTTTTTATCAAACAACATAAATACATGTATCTTTCACTGTCGTATATTACTCACCTCTAAAAGAATATTATGAATATAACACCTCGCACCTTTCTCCTCGCCGTTCCTCACCCCAGTGAGTTTCCCGGTCATGTGTAACAATTGGTAACAAATAAATTTGGATGCTACGCAGTTTTTCTTTGTACCGAGGATGGAAAGGTTTGCCTTTGAATTTGCCTACTTTATTAAAGACCCTGTTTGTTTATGCTTTCAAGAGAGAAGGATTTTCGCTTGCCAGGTGGATCGGTTGCCGCAATTAGGTGATGAAATGTAGAATTTGCAGGTTCTGTGTCTGATGAATCACATTTCAGTCACATTACACTACTTTTAAGTTTCAATACGTATGTGACTGAAATGAGATGTTAGTTTCATATGTGGTAGTAGTAGTATTCATAGATAGAAGATATAGACCTTTTTTAATATTGGACATTTCATTTAGTAATACATAATATTACCGAATGAAATGTCTGCATTGTTTAGGGAAATGGAACCTATTAAAAGATCATCATCAGGTCCCATTAACCGGGGAACATTATTGGATTAAAGTCATGAAAACAATTTTGAGACCACATAGTGGTTTTCTAATAACTAAGTAAATAATAAAGTTAAAATGTCGAGAAGAGCATCAATGTTTCGCAAGTCAAACTGCAAGACGTAGCTAGTTAACAATAATTGAGGATAGCTTTCACCTAAAATACTCTAAACTCTAAACAATTAAGTTGAACTAACTGAACTGAGTAACAGTACACAAAGTTGTTCCGACTCCAACTCAACCGTCCTACTTAATACAATGATGTCGACTGCCGCCAGTTGCCAACTAAGATGATTGGTTCAAATAGCAGACTTTGATCAGGAGTAAATAAGTTATATTTATTCAAAATAACTGGATATCTGTAAGGCATCCTTTGGTAATTATAATAGCTACGTTTTTCGCGTGACTTCGTCTGCTTAAATAACATTTGGACCCTTGTTTCATGCCATTAGTGGAATGAAAAGTTTAAAAAAAGAAAGAAAAAATACATTTATTCAGCACAGCTTACAAGATATTACACAGCAAACATATAGTTAATGTACAAAACAATAAGACGCCTTGCATGTTCTGCCGAAAATGGCGATGCATGGATTGACAATCAAAGCAGAAAATAAGTGTAAAATTTAGGAATACAGATTAAGGACATTATGAAAATAAGACAAACTACACAAAGTTAGGTTTTTATTAGAGTTGCTTTTTGACCGTTCAAATGAATTCATTGACAACTTTCAAAATGTTATACCCGGTGAAGTAGCAAAAGCCTCCTGGCTAAGTACATAATGCCCGTCTGAAAAAAAAGTGCGAAATTCCATACTCCCCGCGATTGTTTTGCTTCACATGTTCAAAAATACAGACAGCCAGATTGGTAAAACCATCTCGATTCACTTTGATATCAATAAATTTTAATGCACGTATGTAATGTGTAATTTAATTTTTTTTGTACGTATGTAATGTAATGTTAAATAATTTCCAATTGTAAGTATCCCGTGTAGTTTCCATCCTCGTGAGAACTTTCTAATTAAATATAGCCTATTTTAATCCTAGATGTATGATGCTAATGATGTATTAATTTTTAAAATTGATCGATCGGTTTTGGAGCTTATTCAATACAAATGTTTATAATTAAATTATGAAATTCATTACACTTGGGTATTTACTTACAGTACTTATCAGAATCATAATGTGTAAAATTTACAAAACGATCACTTGATTAGCTAAAAACAAAGTATTATTATTTGATCTTTACAGATTCTACAATCTCACCGTCCATCTGTACTGCGATATATTATGTTTGGGGTTATGTAGTGTTAGTATGCCTATAATAATATGTACTTAGTTTGGTACAATAAAATGTTCTCTACTCTAAACTTTAGCTTCTTCTTTTCTTATTCTCTACTCGTTTCACTGTTTATTAAATTCGCAAACATCAGAATTATGATTGTTTTCACTGCGGCTGACAATGTGGACTTTGTTTATTAACTTTTTAGACTGGATGATGAATGTTAACTCAAATGTAACAGGACAAGATAAGGTTTGACTGTTTACAAAACCAACTTTTTTGGACATAAGGAAAACAGTCATGGTAAATCAAATTTACCAACTTCTGTATTATTTCATAATAATTAACAAATATTATAGGTTGGTGTTTCAAGAGAAGAAATAAAGTAAAATAAGACGTTAAGCTTACTTTCCGAAAGTGATTGCGTAGAATATTGTTGGCCACTGGCTGAAGCTCGACCTATTTTCCTATATAGGTACTTTTTAAATTATTATTTTCTTTCTACCTCTTTTTTCGTTTATATGTCATCATTATTGTTGAGTGCACAGGTTCGAGACAAAAGCAGTTAGGAAGTTTAATCACCAGGAATTGATAATCATCAGCAAGTCCTTCTCTAGTCTCTAGAAGCCAGCCGCTCGCCAGACTTTTTATTTCATCGCAGTTTAATGACACACGGAGCACAACTTCATTCCTACTACTTATAGCCGTGTGCTCCAAATGTCTGCATCTTCCCTTAACAGCCACTGCATAGACAGCCATTTGTGCCTATGTCATTGTAAAAAAAGTTTTCGGGGGATAATGCTGTTTGCGTCCGTGGGCTTTAGCTCTAGTCACCCACACGTGTCCCCTGGGTAGCGCCAAATGAACAGCACATCTGGTGGTAGGTTTCGACCGCGGTTTGTCACCACCCTCAAGGCAAAGCCATGCCGCCAAGTGATTTTTGTCGCGTTCCGGCGTGTTGCCTTGAGTAGCCATCGTGGAAGGGGAGTCTGGGCAGCTGTGTGGTATTGCGAACCGGTTCCGGTGCTGCGTGGTGTCTGTGCTGGGTGACTGTTCGCGGAGGGTAGCGGGATCCTAAGCACGGTCTTCCGCTGGCCGACCACAGGTAGTAGGGGGCCCAATTAGTAGGAAAGCCACCTATGAAAGGCTGCCCCGCCAACTAGCGAAAAATCCCAGAATGCGTCACCGTGCCGGTTGGCGACCGGATGCGAGGGCCCGATGAACATCTCTGGGGGGGTTAGGGCGTCCCCGCGCGCTCCAGATCAGTCTCCCGTCGGTGCAGCATTACGAATGTATTGCGCGGTACTCGCTCTTGCTACACCTCGCCCAACTGTCCCTTTCCTGCTTGTCTGTTCGCCATCAAAAAGAATGAAATCGAAAAATAGGAAACTGGTTAAACAGCGGTTGCACTCCCTCGCACTAAAAGTGCACCTCTCTAACATCCGAGGTCTGCACTCCAATCTCATCCCGGTCCATCACCACCTTGAGACCGAAAAACCACATCTGCTGTTCCTCACGGAGACGCAAATCAGATGTCCAGCTGACGCAGCATACTTGCACTACCCAGGGTACACCCTGGAGCACAATTTTAAGCCACGCGCTGGCACCTGCGTGTATGCTCACGATGACATCTGCTGTCTACGTCTCCGCAACATTGAGGATTCCAGTTTCTCCGTATTGTGGGTTCTGGTGGACACTGGCTTGGAGCAGATACTCTATGCCAGTGTCTATCGGTCGCACACCGACAACATGGAGACAACCAGGTTGTTTCAGTACCTTTCGGACTCGGTTGAATTAGCTCAGCTCAGGTACCCATCGGCGCAGCTAGTTTTTCTGGGGGACTTCAATGCCCACCACCAGGAGTGGCTATACCCATACCAGAACACCGACCATGCTGGGAGATTAGCGTATGCATCTGCACTGACGCTCGGTCTCTCCCAATTGGTGACTGGGCCGACACGGGTACCTGACATTGATGGCCATACGGCCAATTGCTTAAACCTTCTGCTGACAACCGATCCAGACCGATATAAAGTCGCGGTTTCCTCACCGTTGGGTAGCTCCGACCACTGTCTGGTGAAATCTGTGTCTGTCTACTCGCCACCCGATCCCGATCTCAAGGGGACTAGGCTAGTATGGCGATACAAGTCAGCAGATTGGGATGAGATGCGGCATTTCTTCGCGTCTTACCCTTGGCTGCGCTTATGCTTCTCTTCAGACGACCCGACTCGCTGCGCGGAGGCTGTTTCTGAGGTGATATGCCAGGCTATGGAATATTTCATTCCATTTTCTGACGTCTCACTCCAAGACAAAGCCCGTCCATGGTTCAACGCTGAGTGCGACAGTGCTGAAGCACATAAGCACTCTGCTTACCAAGCGTGGGCGGATGCTCGAGCCCGCAAAGCGCCAAATGTCCGGAAACTGAAGAGAGCCTTCAATAGTGCTGCCAATTCTTGCAAACGTGCCCTACGCAAGGCCCGATTTGACCATATTGGCCGCATTGGAGCCAGACTAGCATCTTACCCATCTGGGAGTAAAGCTTTTTGGTCTCTTGCCAAATCGGTCGAAGCCAATTTCTGTCGGTCCTCTTTTCCGCCACTGCAGAAGCCGAACGGTTCATTAGCTCACACCGTCAAAGAGAAAGCAGACTTGTTTGCATCTCTATTTGCGAAGAATTCACAACTAGATGCTGCTGGTAAAAGTCCACCCAGGCTACCACATTGCACTTCCACTATGCCTGAGGTGCACATTCGGCAAAAGGTGGTACTTAAAATTCTTAGCACTCTAGATGTGAATAAGGCTAATGGCCTGACGGCATTCCTGCCATTGTCTTGCGGTCATGTGCCCCTGAGTTGTCTCCTGTTTTGACTCGCCTCTATCGCTTGTCCCTGACGACTGGTCGAGTTCCAGTGCCCTGGAAGATTGCCAATGTTTAACCGGTTCCCAAGAAAGGTAGTCGTGCCGACCCTGCCAACTACCGACCAGTCGCAATCACCTCCATACTCTGTAAGGTTATGGAGCGTGTGTTAAACAACCGTCTCCTAGCATACCTGGAAGACAACGACCTCCTCAGTGACCGTCAATTCGGATTCCGTCGAGGCCGGTCTACTGGGGATCTTCTTGTTTATGCTACTCACTTCTGGAGCGAAGCCATTGAGAGACACGGTGAGGCTCTTGCCGTGTCTCTTGATATCTCTAAGGCTTTTGACAGGGTTTGGCACGCAAGTCTCATTGGTAAGCTTCAGGTTTATGGTATTGCTCCCGAACTTTGTACTTGGATTCAAGATTAGTTGAGGGGAAGGTCGATTCGAGTTGTCATTGATGGCGCCTCGTCCGATCTTCTTGGTATTAATGCCGGTGTCCCTCAGGGATCTGTTCTCTCCGCGACTCTTTTTTTGCTGCACATAAACGACCTGCTAGTTACTCCCGGTATCTTTGGGTATGCAGACGACAGCACAGTCTCGGTGAGATACTTGTCTGATGCGAAGTCTAGGTCAAAGGTCCAGTGGTTCAGGGAGTCGATGATTGAGGGGGTGAACTCGATCTTGGAGGCTGTCTCCTTATGGGGTGATGCCAACCTGGTTGGGTTTAACCCCTCAAAAACACAGGCGTGTCTTTTTTCGGCGAAACGGAGTCCATTCCAACTGACTCCGACTTTCCGGAATGTCTCCGTTCCGATCAGCGACCATCTTGAGCTGTTAGGGCTTGACCTCTCTTCTAATCTAAACTTCGGTCACTACATCGAGTCCATTGCAAACACTGCAGCCAAAAAACTTGGCATTCTCTCCAAGGTGAGGCGGTACTTCACATCGGAGCAGCTCTTAAGTCTTTACAGAGCTCAAGTTCGCTCCTCAATGGAATACTGTTCTCATCTTTGGGATGGGTCTGCTGGATATCAGCTGGATGCTCTGGACTCATTGGAGCGCCGAGCAAAGAGAGTCATAGGCAATAACTCACTGGTGGAGGCAAGTCTTCAGAGCCTCGAACACCGTAGACGAGTAGCCTGCCTATCGGTTTTTTATCGGTTACATTTCGGGGAGTGTGCGGAGGTTCTACATAACCTGATACCCTCTTCACCCTTCCATCACCGGACGACTAGGCGCGGCGAGCGGTTTCACCCTTTTGTTGTTGACATTCCTTCAATACGCACGATGAGTTTGGTTCTTCCTTCATAATGCGGACGGCTAAGGAGTGGAATTCTCTGCCGGGGTCGGTTTTTCCGGAACGCTATAATCTGGACATCTTTAAGGCTAAAGTGAACAGACACTTTCTAGGCAAGAACCTTCTTCTTCTTCTTCGCCTTCCATCAAGCGAGATTATGGTCAAACGTAAGCCTATATATAGTAAAAAAAAAAAAAAAAAAATTTTTGCAGGAATTATGATTTTGTTACATTTATTTTATTTTATTTATTTATTTGGCTCTTCAACAATGAGTACACTGTTACATTAAAAAAACAATTACAATGTGAACTTAAGTCTAAATGTCTCACTACTTACAGAAGAGCACTGCATGCACTATAATATGAGCAAAAACAATTATTATAAAATTTCAATACAAATATATTTAACTATGTTGGATAAAATTGTCTTACAAATAAAATTAAAATAAAATATGGAATAGATAATAATAATAATTAATTAGATTACAATATGATAAAAAAAAAATTACAATATACCTTTACATTAAATAAGTTAATTCAATTACAATTTATTATTAGATTACTATTACCATTTGAATACTTATATCAATTATATTGTGGGTGATAAAGAGTTTAAAATAATTACGATTATTATTAACATTTGGTCAGAAGTAAAATTTTCTTTTTAGAGCTGGCACAGAATCGTGGAACAAATCGATATCCATGTCCAGTTCTTTGTATATGTTATACACTCTTGAAAGTGAACAGTTTTGCTTTAAGTTAGTTCGACTGAATGGCTGACAAAAGAGCTTTTTATTGGTGGTTCTTGGGATAGATCGTGGTACATTAAAAGAAATTTTACTAAGCAGTTGTGGGCAGTCTAAGGAGCCAATAACAAGTTTTTTAAGAAATACTAGATCCAACATATCTCTGCGTGTCTCCAAAGACACCATCCTGAAATATTGCAACCTATCTTTGTAAGATGTTAGCTTTTTTGCTAAATTGCTGCTATATGTTAAGTGACGTAAAAACTTTTTCTGGATTCTTTCTATACGCGTGATGTGCACGTTATATTTTGGTGACCAAACAACACTGCAATACTCAAGATGGCTTCTAACTAAGGAGTTATACATGATCATTTTTGTACTTGCGTGTTTAAAGTTCTTACACTCTCTCATTACAAAACCTAAAACTTTTGTACCTTTAAGTACGATATGATCAATATGCTGGATGAAGCTTAATTTAGCATCCAACTGAACACCCAAGTCCCGTATCACCTGCACTTCTTCTAGCTTCTCATTTCCCAAAGTGTATGATGTGCAAAGAACATTTTTCTTTTTAGTGTACTTAATATCTTTGCATTTTTTTAACATTTAGTGCCATCTTGTTCCGCTCACACCATTCGTTCAACCTGTTAAGGTCACTTTGAAAAAGAAATGAGTCAGCTGGGCTCCTGATAGGTTTTATTGCTTTAAGATCATCAGCAAATAGAGACACATTTGAGTTTTGAAAGCAGTTCTGGATGTCGTTTATGAAAAGAATGAAAAGCTGCGGGCCCAAATGAGAACCTTGTGGAATTCCCGATGTTGCGATATACGGTTCAGAGCCACTGCCATTCACAACAACCCGCAGCGTTCGCTCGTGTAAATACGACTTAAACCAGCCCAGTAGAGGATCCGACACACCATACGTCTTTAATTTATTTAAAAGTATACCGTGATCGACTGTGTCAAATGCCTTACTGAAATCAGTATATACTGCGTCCACTTGGATACGCGCATCTACCGAATCAACAACATCCTCAACATATGTTACCAAATTCGTAGCTGTGGACCTGCCCCTCACAAAACCGTACTGACTTTCAACAATCAATTGGGACAGGTGCCTAGAGAGTGCAGGACATATGAGAGCTTCAAAAACTTTTGCAAGTACAGATAGGATGGCGATGGGCCTGTAATATTTACATGAATCTACCTGCGATTGTAATGGATATATAATTCTAAACCGATTTTAAACAATAAACTTCTTGTAAAATTTAGGCAAATGGGTCATACACAAAAAGTGAACATTAGGAAATATAAATAATTAAACTCAACGAATTGTTTTGAAACATTATATTCATTTAAAGTTAGATATTAATATTCTTGCAATAATATTACTAGAGATCAATCTTGGATATTTTAGGAATAAATCACATTTTTTGTTTTTTTTACGTCTATTGAATAGATCGTGTTGTCTACAGAAGATAACAATAATGGGCCTTATATAATCACATCGATAAGATGAAGAATAGACACATTGAAAAATAAACTTAGAATGAAGTTCTCCTTAATCCCCAAAGAAATTATAATCAAAAATCTTTACCAATTGAGTACAAAAAGTAATCGAAATTTGTCCACAGAACAGACATTATACTTCGGTGGGCATATAAATGAACAGAATATTAAAATATATTATCCTCGTCAGAATCGTTCCACATGAAATTTTTCGGTCGTTTTTTCTGTGGTGAATTTTCACAAGCTTCAGAGTCGTCTGAATAGATTCTTATCTTTTGGGGTATATGCCTTTTGCTGAATATTTCGATGAAAAGATCTGAAGTCAGTCTATCTGACAGTCCTGATGAATTTTACTCAGTCGAAGCTTCAGGAGTAGCTGGAGCAATATGAGAATCTCGTACAGGCAAATACTCAGATGAGGAGTCTGGGGATGGCAAGGTGATCTTTCAGGGCAATCGGGTGACAAATTGTACAAAGATGAATCAGGAGTGGCTATGGTTCTAGATGTGCTAGGCATTACCGAATCCCTGATGTGGTTTATTTGGATTTGACCCGAGCACGGTGTATACATAGAGTAAATACAGAAAGAAACTCTGTTTACAAAACCTTCTTTAATTATCTAGAAAACCCATCAGATCTCTACCAAATTAATATGGAACCGCACTCAAGTATTTCCATTAAAAAAAAAAGAATAATCATTCAATTTGATTAAAAAAGGAATAAAAACAAATACATTATAATTAAGAACCTCCTTTTTTTAAAAATCGGATAAGAAGTGAGTAACACCACTGTTCTTTTTTTTAAATACATTGAAATTGCATTACTTCTGTTGACATAGCTCCTTCTGTAGAGACTAAGTCTACATTAAAGATTACATGAGAGACAAATTTTGGTAAATCAAAGATGGCATCCTGCATTATGAGGTTAGAATTTAAGCAATATGATATTTGCATACCGCGCCCAAACGCATATACTGTCTTGATCTTTTTATGTATTTGAAAAGGCTACTTACTCAGGTATCCTTTGCATAGGAAAAAAACACTGATCTCGACCGGAAACTTGTGTAATTGAATAAAATTGCGATTTTTCACGTCACACGCTCTTTACCTTAATTAATAACCGGGCCAATGACAGAGAATATAGTGCTACCAACGCAACAAACAAAATATTAACGATGCGTTAATCTTTGGCAAATTTTGGTTCATTTTATGGGTCTACACAGAGTCTACAATAGTAGACCTAAAATCTGTGAACAACATGTTTATACGATTTATTTCAAAATTTAGAATTATATGTTTTTTTAAAAACGTTGTGTTAAGTATATTTGATAATATAACTGTTGTAATGAAACGTAATAAAAGTATTTAAAGTATGTGTATATATTTTTAACCATCACTTAAACTCAAATACTTATCATCCGAACAGTCTACAGAAGGAGATTTTTTCAGATTCAAATGGAAAAGATATCATGTAAATTTTAGTAAAGCGCTATTTTTTTTATTAAAGATGATAAGTTTTAAAGACAAATGAACTATTAAATGTATTTAATGTAGCTATAATAATAAAATAACGGTTTTAAGTTACATGAACACATTTTTTTCGTTTTTTGTGTATGACCCAAATATGCAAATTGCCAGGAAAGGTAAACAGAATATTATAAAATCTTCTCACTCGTAAGTAAAATATAAAATCAATATAATATTTTACACGAAAGCATGAAGACTCCTACAAAAGACTATCTCTCATCCGCTCAAAACATTCCCCAAGTCTTTGAACAAATTTTAATATAAGACAAAAATTTGAGTGTTCAGTCGAAGCGAGGCTCACTATAAAGCGAAAGAAAATCGGCTGGATATTATTTTTATACGGTTTCTATAATATCATCGCAATAACAATGTGTTCTATGTAACAAAAATTTGGTGTTTCGACTTCTTCAATCAAATTTTGACACTTTTTGCGTCCCTTGCGTGTATTATGTGTGTAGAGGAACCTTTATGCGCGAGCCGCCATATTTAAATAAAAGAACATTGTACTCTCTTGTCTATGATCACACATTGTGAACCGGTTGTAAAAATCTGAGTTTTATTTAATTATTATTTGACCATATCCAGCTCCAAATGTCTCAAGAATCGACAATACTCCTTTTCATTTTTATAAGCTAAGGGATGGTACTTTTAAAAATCCTTTGTAGTCGTATGCCTACCCCATATAGAGAATACGCCCTTCAAGTTTTAGGTTTTTATGATCAATAATTTAAACTATGCATTGACCCGTCATTTAATCAGGACAACACTTTTATTATTAAAGATTACCTTATTTTATTTTATTATTTGTCAAGCTATTAGTCGAAGAAGATAATGGTGTCCAATCTGTCACCGGTCATGTCGGTAAAACCAACCCACCGGATTTCGGGAACACAGGAATAGAGAGTGACCTGTGTTTGCACTAACACTTGTACACTAAGATGTCTGTGCAGAAATGACCAATTTAGATACTAAAAGTTTGGCCACCGTTGATGTCATCCGTCGGGATGACTAAGCAAGATTGTTTTTTTTCTAGATCACGTAACTCTATGGTATCCATGAAGTTAATATAATTGTTAAATAATAAATCTGTATTATAACTTAACGTAAAACGTACTTACCGTTCATAACGTAAAAAATTGCACGCCGAAAGGCTAATATGAAATGGACTGTATTTTTTGTACAAACTCTGTGACCACATATTTATGCAAATAAATTATTTGATTTGATACGATGAAAAGAATTTTAAAAATCACTTTCAATCTATCAACTTTGTCAATCTTTGCCAGTTATTCCAAACAGTTATGCGAATATAACTAGAAAAAAATTTATTTCAGTTAAATTTCTCATGTTCCGCTCAATTTTATTATTTTATTATACAAACTTTCTATTAGCAATAATAAACAAAAAAAAGAAAAAGAATTTGCGGAATTGGTCCATCCGTTCACGCTCGATCCTATGACCAAGGGAAATAGGGATTCATTTTTATATTATATTTATACTCAGTCGCTTTATTATTGCAAAACAATCGTATAACGGCGACCACTCACATATATTCGCAGCCGACTGTACAGATGTGAATGGCTTAAAGTCAGGCGACTTAACGTAAGGGTCGACGCTCACACGATCCTTTTAAATCAAGAGTCGATTTTTTTTTTTTTTACCCATCGATTTTTTCTGTCCGTTTCGGAAATAAAATTCAAAACCTTTGATACTTTAAGCAAAACGTGCCAGACTTTGGCTTTATTTTAAAGATTTAATATAATTTATACTCGCGCTTACAGTTCTACTCTTTAAAGGTCACAGCTCATTACAGCTACCCGGCCCCCATCCCGCACCGCCTCGTCGCACGGCGTCCACTCGTTGTCGGCAGGTGGTCCACGGGTGGACGCCGCGTTATCCCCAATAAACGTCGCGCGGTCAACCAGTGGACCCAGCGCGGTCAACGAGTGAACGCCGCATGGTCAACGAGTGGACGTCGCTTGGTCCACGAATTTTCGAGTTGTCTGTTAACAATCCGCGCATCACCAAGTATCGTCCTCGCGTGAATCATACGCGGGCAGCGCGCGGTCCACTCTTGACCCGCGCCTTGGCAACGCGCAGTCAACGTAAAGCATGCATGCGAGCAGCGAGTTGTCACCGAGTGGTCCACTTGCCGTCGATGGTGACGCTACTGAGTTGATATAGTGAGCGCATAGCCATACAAGTCCATATAAAGAATACTAGCCGCAGGAGGCGAGGCGGTGTGGAGTGAGTGCCGGGTGGCTCTAATGAGCTGTGACCTTAAGGCACTTTTTTTGTTCTTGCATTACATTTTATGTTATCAATAAAATAGAAAATATGATGTAATAATTCGACATAAAAAAATTTGGTTAAATATATTAGGTCTTTACCTATGAAATTGCCGTTCTGCAGTACTGGCCATTTCAAATCAAAATAATTTTTGTTTGGCTAAGAATTCTAATTTCAAATTAATGTTATTTTAGAAACATGGGTTCTTTTTCCAAAAGTAGTCATTTGTTTATTGATTAGTGTTAGATTTTCATCGCATTTCAATCTTTTTCGTCATCATGGATACGTTAAAAATTCGAGTAATTATGGAAGATGAGTACCGTCGTGGCAGCAACGCGGCACAAGCGGCACGCAACATAAACGACGTTTACGGAGCTAACACTACAAACCAACGCACCACCTGTTATTGGTTTGCTCGCTTTCGTTCTGGAAATTTCGACCTGAAAAATGAACTTAAACGTAAAAAAGCTTGACAAATGGGCGCCCCACGAACTCAACGAAGTACGCGTCGTCCTGGTTCAGCACCTAAACAATGCCCTAAACGAAAACTTACCCCTAGAAAATGATGGTCACTCTTTGGTGGGGTATTTATTTATTATATGGCGCCGGTGTGATTCATCACAGCTTCTTACCAAACGGGGTGAGCATTACTGCCGATGTGTACTGTGAAGAACTGAACACAATGATGGAGAAGCTGGCACATCTCCAAGCAGCATTGGTCAATCGCTCGTCTCCGCTGCTCCTGCACCACAACGCGCGACCTCATACTGCACAGCAGACGGTCTCCAAGTTGCAAGAACAGGGGTTGGAAGCTCTCCGTCATCCGCCCTACTCACCAGACCTTGCGCCTAAAGACTACTACTTTTTCCAGAATTTGGATAACTTCTTGGCGGGAAAAAAATTCAATACCCGAGAGGCAGTACAAAATGCCTTTGAAGAATTTATAACCTATGCTATATATTGCTTACTTCGCGTTTCTGTGTACACCTCGGTTTATTTAACTCGGCATAAATCTAATAGCCCCTCCGTCGTAGTGTTGCGGAGGTCGCTAATACTATCACAGTTTTTATTCGACTTCGTTAATTCTGTTGTTTCGTGTTAATCGCTAAGTGATTTGAAGATTATTTGCTTTTATTGTTATTTTTTAAATGAAAAATAATTTAGCGTTTGACTACACCCTGCCTGATGTTAAGCATCGGCATAGCCTAGGATGGAGCACGCTTACCTAGAAGGAACCGGTTCACTCTTGATTTGAACAGACCCATATTGTACTTATCGGGATATGGACCCCGGCAAGGAGTTCCACATCTTCGCAGTACGTACAAAAAGTAATCCCTCTCCGTGCCTCGAAAGCAAGTTTAGCCGTTGGGCCAGATAGTTATAACCTCATTGATTACAATTGTGGGCCTGCTTTTACCTTTGTATATCTATACTAATATACAAAGTTGAAGAGTATATTTGTTTGCTTGAACGCGCTAATCTAAGTAACTACTGGTCCGATTTGAGAAATTCTTTCAGTTTTAGACAACCTATTTATTGAGAAAGGCTATATCTTATATATATAATGGAGTTGTAAAGGGAACAGGGTTTATGCGCGAAGTTTGTACAATATATTTGCCGAGGGGTTTTCAGTTAAACATACATATACAGATAGTACATATTTAACTATATAAATATATATTTCACTAGAATATATAATGCATATTGTATTGATGCAGCATACCTTTATTATAGATACAAAAATGTATTCTGTATCAGTTTTATTTTATGAACAGACTATAGTAAATTTAATCTCAGATACCATAAAACAACACGTATTTATTTATGGTTACCGTGAACTCAACACATAAAAGTATGAGAAATATAAGCGCCACATCTGACATGTTATGGAAAATACTAAAGTCGGCAATAAAAGAATAACTGAAAATATTATTCAGTTGAGGGGAAACCCGAGTATGTATTTAATTGAACACGCCGAATTTTTTGGTACAGGAATCGAAATTGAAACCTAATTTGTGATGGTGGAACTATTTTTGAAATCGATCCAGTATTTCTGGAGCCATGCGATCATTGATTGAGCAATACAAACAAACAATCGAATACTTGCTTTTTATAATATAAACAGATATAGATGATAAGTTCCCGCGCGCGGTTTCACCCGCATAACTCCCGTTCCCGTGGGAACTTCATAATTAAATATAGCCTATGTCATCTGGGAATAGTGTAACTTTCCAACGAGTAAATATTTTTTTTAATCGGTCTAGTAGTTTCGGAGCCTATTCAATACAAACAAACAAATAATCAAATATTTCCTCTAAATAATATTAGTATAGGTATAATACAGTTACGAGTATTAAACTTATGACCATTGATATGATTGAGTATCTGTTTGTTTGTCCACATCACTATGTGAAGATGATTAAAACTTTTCATTCGAACGCTCAAAGCCATTGTATTAGAGAATAAACGCGCATACATCGTTTGTATCAATGGCTTGTTCATTGCTTTTACAATATTTGCTCGTTTCTGTGGTACAGGTAATTGTTTCGAGAGCTTTTGTTTGAACAAGTTTTATGTTTATTTTGTATCTCATAATAATGTTAGTTTGCTTGAATATAATTAAATCTACTATATTAAAACAATCGTAGCAAATTTTGTTAACCTGTAAGTTTGTTCTACTGTTACTTAAATGGTTGACATTATTTGAAAAGTTGTGGGATCTATGTAATACCAAGTCGATTTATTTATTCAGTCCCTACTTAAGGGACTTTCTGTCTTAGCTATTACATCATTATCACCTAACAGAATCTTATTATGACCATATCAAAGTTCAAAATTTTAATGTTATGAATAATAGATGTACTTGGTTTTTCGTGTGTAAAATATATATAGTGCTACCAATTTTGAAAGCACCTTAAAATTCTATCTTGGATTTAATTTTATTTTTGTACCTTAACTTATATTTTAATATGGTAGGTATTATTGCTTTTCTATATACTGCAGGTTTATTACAAACATTGTGACTGTCTTCAATTGTTGATAATCGGAAAATAAAAATAGTTTAATACGCAATCATAATATTTGATTTTAGATCCCGTTCCCACGGGAACTTATTAATAATATAGCATATAGTTCTGAATAACGCAACTTTCTAATGGTGAAGTAATTTTTAAACCCAGTCCCGCAGTTACAGAGCCTATTCAACAAAAACAATCAAATCTTTTCTCTTCATAATAATAATATTAATCTAGAGCACGGGTCTCCAAACTACGGCCCGCCAGTGTCATCAAACTGGCCCGCGACAGCCAATGTTTTATTGTGGATACTATTGCTAGAAATACGACTATAGATAAGGGCAGAAAAAAATAATCGGTTTTGGCCAATGAAGCTAACTGAAAATATAATTATGGCCCTTAGGCTTCAAAGTTTGGAGACCCCTGAACTAGATAATGTGAACTATACCTTCAGCATCCACCAGTTCCACAAAGCTAACTAAGCTTACTTTTACTATGGAAACCAAAATTCTTGAATTTAGACTTGATTAAGAAAATAGAAATTTATAGTCGTGTTTTACAAGTCTAAATCTCATTTCTTTCTTGTAGGTTGTCTTGTCTCGTTATATAAGAGAGTAAAATATATATTCTATTGCACGAACGTATCACACGCTTCTTTTTTGCCGCTTCTCCGGAACACAATTATCGTATTAGTTTTTGTCTATGCCACTGATCTTAATCAGGAAAGCTTTTTGTTGACATTAACACGGTGTAATGTCCGCCATTACTGTGACGTCTGGAGGGTAAGGGCTTATCCCTTTAGAAAAAGGGTGTTAACGTAACGCATTTTGTGATAAAACCTGAAAGAAGTTATACTGCTGTGGAGTTGTAATAGTTACTTGTATGTGATAAAACGTTTTGGTTTCAAAAGCAACATAAAGAATGGAAAAAAAAGTAGGATATGGATGTTTTGAAGCTTATATCTACCAAATATTACACTTCGACCCACTGGAGTATACTAACGCGGGTAAAACTGCGGGGCGCAGCTAGTATTAATAAAAGGATTTATGTTTATTTTATTTATTCTTTATTGCAATAAAGAATAAATAAAATAAACATACATAGAGTTTATACAACGGAAACAAAATGTACAAAGGCGAGCTTAATTCAATAAAGAATTTTCTTCCAGCAAACCTTTATGAAAAAAGCATTTGATTGCATAGCTGGTGTGCACCGGAAGAATCTTAAGTAATAAATTTATACCAAATTGGTAAATACATATCAATAAAACTACACACTAATAAATACATATAATGCTACATGCTAATATTTAAACCTATATATGTATATGTTAATTATAATATACTATATATGAAACACCCAATGGTTGACTGGTAGAGAATGCCTTTGGCGGTATTTTGTGCAAGTAGTTTTTAAATAAATAAAATAAATACTAACTTATATGTCCAAATTTTGTAATGATATAATTACTGAGTCAGAAAATACTCCTCGTCCTACGATTTAGATGTTTTTTTCGTGAAAATTATAAAATATTTTCTAGAATAGAGTGAAAAAGGTACATATCATAATAAATTAAATAACATTCTAAATGGGTAACATTAAAATTAAATGCCGAGAATCGAAATGTGATAATTTTAATATAGTGTATTTTGTATAGGAATCTATTTGTTAATTGGTAGATAGATAAATACCGATAAAAATTGATTAAATTCCTTAAACTAAAAAAAACAGTTATAAATGAACAATTTAAATTAAATAACTCGTATCATCATTTGAATTTTAAATACATGTTCACTGACTTTTAGCAAAATAATTTATGCTAAATTTTACTTAACTCAGATAGTCATCTCAGTAAGTGGAAAAAGTTATCCTCATTGAAAAAGTTTAAGCAAAAATTTCGTCCACACAAACTTTTAGAATGTACCAATAAAATATAGAACGAATAAAACTATTTATCTTACACTTTACAAGCGCAATACGACGAGTTTTCACGTCGCATCCAACCAATAGTTTGCAAGTGTAAAGAGAAACGGAAATGTTTGAGTAATGCAATTGTTTGCTCCGGGGATACGCTTGACACTCATATTTCCGGACGAGCTCTTATATTATGTCTACATTTTACAGTGTATTTGGATACGACCTACATTTGTTTTAAAGGGCTTTTCTATTATTGGATTTATTCTGCAGGGTCACTATTAGTTCTGAATAGCTTACTTGAAGATTATACTTGAATATACAAATTGTATGTTTCTCGGAGATTGGATTTCCACGCTGGAAAATCTATATATATAAAAGAAAGTCGTGTTTGTTACAACACTTATAACTCGAGAACGGCTGGACCGATTGCCATGGTTTTTGATTTGTTGGATTTGTTTCCGTCCCGAATAGCAGAATACATTTTAAAAACAAAAGAAAGTCGTGTTAGATACACTATTTATAACTCAAGAACGGCTGAACCGATTTGGCTGAAAATTGGTAGGGAGGTAGCTAAGAACTGGGAGAGGGACAGAGGATACTTTTGGGTAGGGGTAGGGTAGGGTAGGGGTAGGGTAGGGTAGGGGTAGGGTAGGGGTAGGGTAGGGGTATGGTAGGGGTAGGGTAGGGGTAGGGTAGGGTAGGGGTAGGGTAGGGTAGGTGTAGGGTAGGGTAGGGGTAGGGGTAGGGTAGGAGTAGGGTAGGGTTAGGGTAGGGTTAGGGTAGGGTTAGGGTAGGGGTAGGGTAGGGCAGGGGTAGGGTATAAAAGTCCACCCGTGCGAAGCCGGGGCGGGCCGCTAGTTTGTTTATAATTATAACCGGGGAACTATAGATTAGTGGACGGTAAGTTTTTTTTATTTTTTTTTTACTTTTTAAAGATTACTAGCAGCGTTTTGCCATCTACTAGTATGCTTGTTAACCCCTCGTGCTAAGCTAGACTGCTTGTGTTACGAGTGGGTTCATGTCGGTAGTGCAATGGGTGGCGACCACAGATCACAAGTCCGACGCACTAGCCATTGGGCTACGGCCGCTGCTAATATTATGATGGTAATGAGTTTATTACTATAATAATGGGTAGCCATTATTACAGTAATAGTAGTAATAATCGTGCCCGTTGGGACTTTATCATTAAATATAGCATATGTTATTTCTCAACGAGTTATGGAAAGGGCTATGCTCGGGGTTTCTCTACGAGATCGAATCTGAAATGAGGAGATACGTAGAAGAACGCGGGTTACTGACATAGCCCAATCAATTAGATCATTGAAGTGGCAATGGGCAGGCCATATAGCACGGAGAACAGATGGCCGTTGAGACCGAAAAGTTCTCGAATGGAGACCGCGGATCGGCAAGCGTAGCGTAGGACGTCCACCTACTAGACGGATGATCTGGTTAAGGCCGCGGGATCACGGTGGATGCAGGCCGCTTCTAACCGCAACAACTGGAGATCTACGAGGAAGGCCAATGCCAGCAGTGGACGTCCTACGGCTGAAGGCCTAAGGTGAAAGAATTGAAATTCGTTGTTTTTGAGTTTATTCGTAACAAACATACATACAAATATACAAATCTTTCATCTTAATAATATTTATTAATTAACCCTTGGGGTGCCTGGTGGGTCTGATAGACCCATCACTTTAAAGAATTGATAATATTTAAGAAAATTCGTAACTACCGCCGCTGTGTGCCTGAGTAGCTTCGTGATATAGACTGGCGGCTAGATTGCCGCCCCTCCCGCAGTCCGCAACGCGCACGCGTTCGAGTAACACGTGTTTTATGTGCGCTCGGGTCTGAGAAACCCGACCAGGCACGCGGCGTAACTTTTAATTGGTAAGTTATTATTTTTGTTTTTATTATTTATTTTGCATTGTGTGGTAAATTATTTATCTGTATAATATTTTCGCAGTTAAATATGGCCAGGCTATTAACCAATACCGAAATAAGCCAAATTTTAGATCAAGATTTCCTTGAAATTGAGGATGACGTGGTTTTTGATGAAAGTGGAGCCGAATCCGATCACGTGAGTGTTCAACATGATTCAGATGATACTGAGGAAGAAGTACAAGGTCATAATAAACCAAGTAGTGACAGTGATGATTAGATATCTCAGCCTTTGAGCAACTTTGCTCACAGATCAATATATAAAGGAAAAGATAATACAATATGGTTCCGTAATCCTCCGAGTGCTCGCGTTCGTACTAGAGCAGAGAACATTTTTACTGGAACACCTGGCGTGAAACCTCATGCAAGACATGCGCAGCATGAACTTGATTGCTTTCATCTGTTTGTGACTGAAGACATGTTGAATGTAATTATGGAATATATATACTTTTACTTACTATGGAATGGTAGTAATTAGGCATGGCATTGACGGCTCCATATCAAGCTGAACGTCTTAACAATTTGCGTCTTCCGATTAACCTAAGGAAGAGAATTAGCTCTCATATAGGAGAACCCTCAGAGCCACCAGCTAAAAGACAAGATGCTGCTATAAAAAGACGTTGTTATATATGCTCTGCTAAAAAGGACCGTAAGTCTAAGTACATTTGTATTTCTTGCACGAGTCATATTAGCTTGGAACACGCAAATTTTATATGCGAAAATTCTCGCACAAATACTGAGTAATTATTAATCTTACTTTAGTAACCAAAGTTTATAAATTTAAGTTAATTCATCTCTGCCTTATATTAATGTGAAGACTGATTTTGATCTCAATTAAAAAGAGTTTAATATTGTTGATTTAAAGATAAGTAAAATTATTGTTAGGTACCCAAGAATGAGAGGTTTTTTAATTGCTTAATAAAACTGTATAAAATATATTGTCGTATTTTTTTCCCTTTTTTCATTAAGATACAATATTGAATATAAATTAAAACCTGTTGTTATAGTTTGTAACATCAAAATAAATAAAAATAACCATTTATGTTTACGGGTCTGTCAGACCCACCAGGCATGCCATGTGATTTTTACCTACCAGGCTCCCCAAGGGTTAAATTAATAATATAAAAAATATAATAAACATACAGGTTTTAAAACAGTATGATGTGCCTTTAGCAACCCCTTATTATATACACGCGTTATAATAATGTTTTATTTTATCGAGATCCGACATAACATTTTAGTTTACAAATTCAACGTAATATCACAGTTTAATTGTAACAAAAAACTTGTTTAGTTCAACCTACATTAGGAACAAAACACCGCAGCGAAATGATAAAAGTTTCTTTGCTGGAATGCAGTTTATTAAAAACAGGGAAGCCACCTGCGGACGTGACAGAAATTCATCAGCTCTGGACGGAACTGTAATTGGATTCTTTGTGGATGCATTTTTTAAGCCCGAGGAGAAACCTAGTGTTTGCATCTTTTGCTTAGGACTAATTTCAGGGCGATTAATCCGTAAATCTGTCAAAGTGTGTAGTCACGTCAATCGTACTTTTGGGTCAGCTTGGTTGCCAATCCAATTCTGTAGGACGAGATGATGGATCACTCAAGGGCCTATAATTGACTAGTTGATCCTATCGTCCTAATGCTTATCTTAAATAAATAATATTTAAATTTTGCAGCACGTCTCTATTGTTTATGTGTTCATAAGAACTTAACTTTTACATGTTCATAAGAATATTAATAGTTAAGAAAAAAAGCGACACTCATAATGTTAATACTAGATCTAAGCATACTCTCGTTTTAAATGCTACACGTCTCCACAAAATTAGCAATTCTTTTATGGGGCAATGTATACGCTTCTACAACAAACTTCTTAATAATGTAAGAGATCTTTCTACAAACAAGTTTAAACGATATACCAAGGATAAATTATGTTAAAAGGCTTAATATAGAATTTCTGATTAAGTCAATGACAAAACTGCTTGGGAGTGAGTTGCTCTGAAACAATACTGTTTTATTAATAATTGTAATATCAAATTTATTCAAAAAAGGTTTCTCTGAGTTTCTTGCCAGTTCTTCTCAGAGTTGCCACGTTCAGAACTGGTGGTAGTAAAAGAAAGTGACGCAGCATAAGAACATGATTTAAAATATTTTAAATGTGTCTATATGAATAAATAATTTTTGACTTTGACTTTATGCAAGTATTATGTAGGTTAAATTAACGTTGCTTTATTTCCATCCTACATAAGATTCAGAACCGCTTATATAACATTTATGTTGCAGGACTCGAACTTGGACAGCTTTTTATTATATTTATTTCAATTTTAGTTTTTTTTTCCATTTTTGTTCTTAATTAGATGTGGATAGCTCAATAACATTAATAACATTAAAAAAATAAAGCAAATTAAAATCTTGCAACAAATTATAAGTAGATATCATTTTTAATACTAAATTTATTATGAATTGCACCAAAAAATACTAAAATATGTCAGACTTTATTTTTATTTTAAGCTTTCTTAGTGATCTACAAAGGAAAGTTTAACACAAAACTAGTTCGTTTTTCTTTTGTAAATACTTTGTTGAAACTTCAAAAGAATCATAAAATAAAAACCTCTAGCTTTCTGTTATAAGAAGTTACCATTCTACAGTTTTTTCTTTTGTTTAAGAAATAAAAGGAGTGACCTATGCTTAAAATGAACAAGTAGGTACTAATCATATATTGCTCAACAATACATCTTTAAGCAGAGATGATTTCTTTACGATAAGATTAGTTTTGTCAAATACTTATCGGACTATAGTCCTAATATTTAATTCCTAATATGTAGTTCACCTTAAGTTCATAAAATACGTTAATATCACAAGTAGAAGGTTAAACAAAATAAACATGGATTTATCTTGCATTAAATATTATTGTTAAAAATTTAATGCCGTTTGGTTTCCGGCTTAGAATAGACCAATCATGTCCTCTCATGGGTGTCGTAAAAGGCGACTAAGGGCTATTATGTCTGATAGATGGGCAGCAGCATCTGTTAGCTCAAGGTTACATCGTACTGCGATCACCAATCCACCTGCCAAGCGTGGTGATTATGGCAATATCCCTCAACGATCCTGGCTTGCCAAGATCTGTTAAGAGGAGGCCCATGTTCAGCAGTGGACGTAAAAGGGCTGTTGATGATGATGTTAAAAAAATATGATATATTTTCCTCATGATAAAACTTAACGCTCGTAATTGATAAAAGTGACGGGTAGCAATCACGATACAATGTTAAGGAAAATCATTAACTTTTTATTTAGCTGAACTTCGACAGTTATGGTCACGAATCTTGGACACAGCTGATAACCACACCTGAACTGGTGTATGATTGGTAAAAAAGTGGTTCCACCTATTCAAAACCCCGATGGACTGAGAAATAAAATAAAATTTAGAGTTGGCATGTCCATGTATTACAATCGTCCATCAGATTCCATAACTATTTACTATCAAACAGGACATGAATGCTGTATTTTTATAAAGTAACCTAACCAGCATTCATTTTACTTTGAAGAATTCTATTACTTTTTTCACTTACCACTATTTCTCTGCAACAATTTATGATTGACTAACAAAAAATACCACCATCATTAATACACAGTGGAAACTGTGTACTTTTTAGTGTAATAGTTTTAATAAATAACACTTCTTGCAGTCGGGTAATAAATGCTTGTTTATCAATCCAATGAAATACAAAGCTTAGTTTACGTCGCGGGTCGTGTTCAATTCTAATCACTAAACTTACAACGGAACAATACAGGCCTCAATTGAATATGTATCAGTGAAGTTGTAAATAAGTCATCCATTGTCAAAGTTTGACGCGCGCTCCAGTGCTCGCTATAATTAATAAGCATGGGATGAGTTTAGGAAGAGCTATTGTGTGTGTAAGGAAATTAAGAGCCTTAGTTAATTACTTTATATTGCTTTGGTTACTTTAACAGGCAATTATTGTTGGAGCCTTTACACAGCCTTTACGAATTTATATCTTAGAGTTAAAACTTTCGTGAGTCGTAACATATTTATATTAACTATCCGGTTGTACTCACGATTTGTCATCATCGCATATGTCCGACTAGTTTCGAGGCCATCCCGAGCTCCATTCTCAAGGAGTAGTCGACGGCGCGGCGCCCGGTTAGTTGCCCGGCGCCCGGTTAGTTGCCCGGCGCCCGGTTAGTTGCCCGGCGCTGCGCCGTTGAGTAAAAGGTGTAAAAGGTTTGTCGACAACCGTGGCGTAGTGTATAAGTCCCGCATCTAGTTTTGGAAGTCGTTGGTTCGATCCCCAACACGGACAATAAATCTTTGTGTTAATACTATGATTTATTTCCGGGTCTAGTTAGTTAATGGACTACTTTCCTCCGGTAAGCACGTTAAGCCGTTGGTCCCGATTCTTATAAAAACATCTTTCACAATTGTGTGGCCCAAACCAAGGAATGGGGAGCTGCGTTTTCCTGTCGACACAATACTGCGTTCACGAACCCGTCTGTCAAGCGGTGGTGACTATAGAAAATCCCGCTCTCGGGACGAGGCCCATGTTTAGCATAGGACGTTATACGGGCTGATGATCATGATAATGTAAGATATTATGCACCTTAACGTGCAAAACTCTCTAAAAAATAACATTAAAAATACATTAATCGAAAATTTTAATACCGCAGTTTTAAATCTATCTAAATTTCCAAAGCGCCATTCATGTAATTTTTAACCTAGAATTCTGTCGAGGTTGCAGAATTTAATATAGTCGGAGTATCCGCCACAAAGGGAAGACGATCGACGATTATAAAGTTGAGTGCAGGAAAGAGTACGGTGAGAGCTGCGAAGTCAGCGGGCTTCTTGATTTGTGTTATCGTTGCATTTTGGAACATCCTTTTA
The DNA here is from genome assembly GCA_947037095.2 of Nycteola revayana. Lineage (NCBI taxonomy): Eukaryota > Metazoa > Arthropoda > Insecta > Lepidoptera > Nolidae > Nycteola > Nycteola revayana. The sequence goes on along the minus strand of OY855748.1, from coordinate 16,561,670 downwards.
TGATATTATGAAAAGAACTCATTTTTTTATGTGTATTGTGTTTGGTGAATGAGAACTTTATCTTCTTTGAAATCGATTTCTGATGATAATGAAATTAATATAAAGCAATTTTTTATAAACTTAATTTATTTGTTACAAATTGAACACAGAAAAACGAAGGTATAAGTAGCATACGCCAGTCACTTAGAAGTACATGTAGTACATGCTTAGTATTACATGTTTGTGTGCGTTATGTCAAATGCATTGACACTGTCTTCATCTCACTTATCTTTACATTAATCTTATATATATAAAAGAAAGTCGTGTTTGTTATAATAATATAATAATATAATAATAATAATATTTTTAATAATAATAATAATAATAATAATAATAATATTTATTTGCACAACAAAAAATACAGCGAAAAACACAGGTATTTTTACAGAAAAATCTTCTTAACATCTAGTGCAGAATGAATAAAGCGTTGTCACCTGTACTAATGTAAAACATTGTATTACAGGTGCCAGCGTCTTCCGTAGAATTTTCACAGTTTAGATACTAAAAATATAATTAAGCAGACGAGTTTACAATAATTTTCATACATAAGAAATTCTAACATTATATCAATATAATATAATTGTATTTTAGATAAATAATGAAGGAAATACATGCATTATTATTATATAAGGCTAAATATGTGCTATAAGGTGTAGTGTGGATGCGTTTGTGTGAGTATGGTAGTGTGTGTGTGAGAGTGAAGGGAAGTGTGAGTTGAGAGATTTGGATCTGTCTGAATGACTTTGAGAGGATTTCGCACAATTCAAGACGTGATCGTTAAAATGTTCTCTGTTTCTTTGTAGTTTAATTTTTGTAACCAATTGTATATAGCTGTTTTACATTTCAGCTTAGAGAGGGGGTAGATATATATGTGTTTATTTATTTTATTGTATAATCTAGGTCCGGTTATGTAGTAACTTCTACTGGCCAAGGTCGTCTTATGGGATTCGATTTCACAGATTCTATCTTTGCGTCGGGTGTTACAAGGTTTAAAAGGGGTCGTCACATGCTTATACATTATAGTTTTGTGCACAAAAAGCTGCCTGACGGTCAAAACAGAACATTCAGCATATAAAGCTGTAGTTGAGTATCTACGAGGTTTATGAGACATAACCTTTAGAACAGTTCTTTGCGCTCTTTCCAACTTGAGCATGGATTTAGCGGCTGCCCCGCCCCAAGCAACAATACAATAAGATAATAGAGACTGTACCAAGGTAAGGTATACCATTCTTAGTACTTCAGCATTAGCGGACGATCTCAATTTTTTTGTTACGAAGATAAGTTTTCTTATTCGCGCAGTCAGGATTTCTATATGCTTGTCCCATCGAAAGTGAGAATCGATTTGAACTCCGAGATATCTGATATCTGATGTGCGATCTAATGACCTACAAGAGGAGCACAGATTTGCGTTATTACAATCATGGACTCTTAATTGTAAAATATCCGAAGGTCTCGTCGCAGATGATGAGGAGAACGCGACGTATTTCGTTTTATCCAAATTTAAGGTGAGAAGATTTTCGGCTAGCCATGATTTAACTACTGATAGGGCCCGCTCACCGTATTTGTATGCCGATTCCCACGTATCAGCATTAACTACTAAGGCAGTATCATCTGCGTATGAGATGATTTTACAGTTTTTGATATTTAGTTCACATAGGTCGTTTGCATATATTAAAAATAGGGTCGGCCCCAACACGCTGCCCTGTGGAACACCATAAGTGAGTATTTCGTCATCGCTTTTATATTCTTTGATTTTAACACACTGAGTACGCCCCACAAGATAGCTCCGAAAAATTTCAAGTGTCATGCCCCTCATACCCATTGATTCCATCTTGTCCAAGAGTAGGGGAACCGAAACAGTATCGAAGGCCTTGGAGAGATCTAAGAAAATGGCTAAGTTTTTTTTTATCATTATCCATAGACTTAATTACCGTTTGCGTGAGTTCGATGATCGCATTCTCTGTAGACTTTCCTTTTATAAAGCCGTATTGATTACAGGAAATGAGTCTATACTTTTCTAAATAGCTTTTTAGCCTATTGTTTAGTGCCTTTTCCATGATTTTAGAAGTAGAGGTCAAAATAGAAATGGGGCGATAATTTGTGATACTGTTTGGGTCCCCCCCCTTGTGGATTGGTTTAACTAAGGCTCTTTTAAACACCTTGGGAAATACTCCTGTATTAAAACAAGAGTTTATTATGTATGTTAAGGGTGGTATCAAGACTCGACGAGCAGACTTCAGAATTGAGGACTGGATCCCATCACAACCAACTGCGCAATTTTCTCTTAGGTCCAAGATTATACCCTCCAGTTCTGTCTCAGTTACCTCGGCAATTAGCATAGAAGATCCAGTCTTGTTCTTAGATGGCACAGAAAACTCTACGGGCAAATGATTCCCACGAACGTTGCTGGCCAGTACTTTACCAATATTTGCGAAGTATTGGTTAGCTATATTGATAGATTGTATTGGGTCCTGGTGAAGATTAAGTAGATTTTCAGATTGTGCGCTGGGCTGATTATTATCAATTATGCTCCGAATAGCTTCCCAGGTGGCTTTGGTGTTGCCTTTGGCCTCCCTTAGTATCTTTTGTTCATGGCTTGTTTTCAATTTCTTTAGCAGATTATTACAAAAGTTTCTATAACGCTTATAAGTAGTCAGTAGGATAAGATTATCGGGAGATTTTCTCGCTTTTTGGTGTAAGGAATCCCTATTCCTGATGCATCTAAGGAGACCAGGAGTAACCCATGGTTTGATAGTGACTTTTTTGTTTGGTATTTTTACTTTTTTAGTATTGCTCTGGATTATCTGTGAAATTTTAGATATAAAAAGATCCGCTGCCAGCTCAGCATCATCAACTCGATAAATGAATGAGAAATCAATTTTGTGTAATTCCTCAATTACTCTCGGTATGTCTGTTTTATAAGTGTAATGGTTGGGTCTAATTAATTTGTTTTTAAAATCAATGCTCAACAATGTAGGAAGATGATCGGTTATATGAGTGTTCAATATAAGGGAGGTAGCGGGTTTGTGTGATTTTAATATAATATGGTCCAAGCATGCATCTCCACGAGTTTTGGAAGCATGAGCCGGCAGCAGTCCATGAGAAGCGCATATGTTTAAGTATTCCTCTGTTTGGGGATCCAAATGTTTTGCTATAATATTAATATTGATATCTCCAATTATGGCAATTGTCTTAAACATGCGAAGTGAATTCAGTACATCATTTAAACTATTCAGGAAGCCATCTAAGTTTTTTACAGAAGGGGAACGATAAACAGCAATTATAGCAACGTCACCACTTTTATATACAAGACAATCCGCATCCTTGAAGTTCGGTTCGTGTACATTATGTGTCAAATTATTTTTTACATAAATGCAAATACCTCCGTTTTGATTAGAAAACTGAGACTGATAGTTCATGTAGTGTTTGAGTGATGGTAATGTTGTCCCTACTTTACTTAACCAGCTCTCTGACAGTATTATCACATCACATATAATATCCATAGACCCCAAAAGCACGGTAAGTTCGTCAAAGTGGGAACTTATACTACGTATGTTAGTGTGAAAGATATTTAAAGTGTTCGAGATGTTTTTACTTAGGTATTGTGAGCATTGGTTTGGTATACATAATACGCTTCTACCTACACTTACACCACACCGTTTGTTACAACACTTATAACTCGAGAACGGCTGGACCGATTGCCATGGTTTTTGATTTGTTGGATTTGTTTCCGTCCCGAATAGCAGAATACATTTTAAAAACAAAAGAAAGTCGTGTTAGTTACACTATTTATAACTCAAGAACGGCTGAACCGATTTGGCTGAAAATTGGTAGGGAGGTAGCTAAGAACTGGGAGAAGGACATAGGACATAGGACTTTTGGGTAGGGGTAGGGTAGGGTAGGGTAGGGGTAGGGGTAGGGTAGGGGTAGGGTAGGGTAGGGTAGGGGTAGGGTAGGGGTATGGTAGGGGTAGGGTAGGGGTAGGGTAGGGTAGGTGTAGGGTAGGGGTTGGGGTAGGGTAGGGGTAGGGGTAGGGTAGGGGTAGGGTAGGAGTAGGGTAGGATTAGGGTAGGGGTAGGGTAGGGCAGGGGTAGGGTAGGGCAGGGGTAGGGTATAAAAGTCCACCCGTGCGAAGCCGGGGCGGGCCGCTAGTAAGATTATAAAAGTCTAATTTCCACGGGCGGTTTCACCCGTGTAACTCCCGTACCCTTCGGAAGTATCAAATATAGCCTGTGTTACTCTGGATAAAGTAGCCTTCTAACGGTGAAAGAAAGTTTCAAATGGGAGTAGTAGTTCTTGAAATTAGTGTGTTTAAGTTAAGCAAACAAACTGAATTTATAACATAAGTATAGATGTTGCAGCCAGATCGTACAATCAGCCGCATTACATTACGGCTAGCTGTTTTATCTTTATATAAAACGGCTTTTATCGAATATCGAATTTAATGGGTGATAAAAAAATAAAAATTACGTTAACTTAAACCAATGGTGTTCAACGCGGCTATTTACTCGCGTATAGCGTCGAATGCGTTCCGACGCGTTTTCATTTAGCTGCATTAAGTCCGGCTAAGTTCAAAACTGCCGTTTGATAACGGCTAGCCGTAATGTAACAAAGTAGACTACACGATCCGGCTACGACATAGATATAACATAGTATTTTATACTCAATGATATGAATATCGGTATAATAGACAAAAGTTGGCATGTCCACTATATAACCCATTTACGGCGACTGTACCTGATTGGGTACAGTTAAACTTCATTTATTTATAAAAATATAACGTAGGCTAACATATTTCCTTAATTAAATATGAATAGACGGTAATATAACAGATTTTTTGATATAGACAAAAAGTGGGTAGTTTTAATATTTTAGTGATTATCATTTAGTCAAAGTAACAATTCTGAAGATAACACAGGTAAGTCTTTTGAATTATCAACATTTTTTTATTCAACATGTTAAATATTATTTTACGTGCTAAATATGATGTAATATATACATGTTTATAATAATTATAAATATTTACCGACTGTTTTATTGTTTTCGCTGACATCTGTGAATATTTATATAGGTGTACCTGATTGGGTACAGTGGCCACTTAGGTATAAAAAATATGTTATGTCTTGATTTCAGATAAGTTCAACTAAACCATGAATCGACAAAATTTCAACTTTCCTAATCAATATTGTGGTATGGAACAAGCTCTTCAAGCTATTTTAGAGAACAGTGATGATGATGCCGAATATGATTTGGCGATTATACCACCCAATCCTTCCATCGTCACTGACGAACAAGAGGGTATTGATGAGGACATGGAAGCTCACACATTACCCAGAGATGTACCGGGAAATATCGAGGTTTTTGTTCACGAAGAAGGCTCTGTATCTAGTGCTGGTGATAGCAGTGATGAGGAGCCACTAGCTGTAAAACGACGACGTCGACAACAACAGGAAAAATCACCAATTTGGCGCAAATGTTCAGCCTCTTATTCTTTCAGTTCTCAAGAGACTACGGATGTAGTGATACTGTTACAGTTTCGATTTTTACTGTGGAAAATCTCTTGATGCAACCACCGAGCCTTTGGGTTCAAGGGTTGTGAAGTCTTTACTTCAAAAATAGACACTAATCCATCAAACCATAAAGTAGTTTTGATAACTTTTTTACAAATTGCAACCTATTGGTCGATTTACGGAATGCAGGATATTGTGCGACTGGAACTGTACGTGAAAATGGTACCAAAAAATATCCTTTGACTAGTCCAAAACACATGAAAAAACAAGACAGAGCAAGCTTTGATCATAGATTTGACAAAGCCAATGAACTGTTATTAGTTAGATGGAAGGATAATAGCGTTTGCACTATGGCCACTAACTATGATAATATACAACCAATGGGAACTGTAAAGCGATGGTGTCCATTGAAAAAGAAAAAGTAGATGTGAATATTCCCTTACTATTTCAAAATTATAATAAAGGCATGGGTGGAGTTGATGAATTAGATCAATCGATAGCTCAATACCGAATCGCAATTCATGGCAAAAAGTGGTGGTGGGTCATATTTACGTACATGGTGCATATGGCTGTGGCAAATGCATGGCGTTTGCATGTACTGAGCAACGAACAGCCTATGGATCAACTCTTGTTCCGTCGTAATATTGCCCGATACTATTTGAGGCAAGAACTACATAAAAGAGCTCGGCCTTCTTCTTCTATGGTCGAGGGCTTACCCCAAGATGGCTCAGGATACTTCCCAAATAAAATTGAGAAACCACTTCGTTGTGTTATTTGCCACTCAAGAGTACGCTAGGAGTGTAAAAAATGCCACAAGACCCTTTGCGTCGAAAAGCCCTGCTTGGAAAAATTTCACCTTTAAGTGGCCAGTGTATCCAATTGAGTACACCCCATAAAAATATAAAAAAAAAATTTTTTTAACCTTTTTTTTTCATCTTGTACTTCTTATTACTTAATTGATTATAAAAATAAATAGTTTGGAACAAATACGTCTTTAATTTAGGTTTGGCCATTAATGGGTTAAAGTGATGATTCAAAATGGCTTCCTTCGGTGCTTAAAACCTCTGCCTATTCACGACCTTGGTGACGTGGAATTTGTAGTGTTTTGGTTATGTATTATTGTTTATTTTAGATACCTAAAAAGGTAACTTTTTTGGTTTCTCTTGAGAAGAAAAATCTATTAGATATAATTTAAGAACAGTATGTTAACTTAACTTAATTATTTGGGGGAGATGTTATGGTAAGTTTTAATTTGTTGATATTATGTCAAAGTGATGGATAATATATCAGTTGTTGTCAATTACTCATGCCTTTCATTTACTAATACATCAATTTTTCTAAACATAAAGTTTTCTTCAAGCCTGCCCGTTTCTCTGGCTCCACAGCGAGTGGAGTGGGCAGTTTGACAAGATTACACAAGATGTTTAGCGTTTGTTGCTTGCAATTTAGACGTGCTCCTAATAGAACTAGATGTTTAATCGTCATCATCAGCCCGTATAACGTCCATAACGGGCCTCCTCCTGAAGGAGGGTATTTGCCATAGTCACCACGCTTGGCAGGCGGGTTTGTGACCGCAGTGTAATGTTTTACAACACAAGGAAACGCTGCTGCCCGTTCCTTGATAACGATTATTATAGATGATGTTATAATAATCGGGACCAACGGCTTAACGAGCCAACGAACCAGACCCAGAAAGAAATCTTAGAATTTACACCAAGATTAACTATGGTATGGGGATCGAACCCACGACCTCCAACATTCAAAGCGAGCCTAATACCACTACGCTACGGAGGTTGTCTAACTAGATGTTTAGTTCAACGTAATTATTTTGTATTGGTGAACACTCTTACTCAAGTTTTGCAACTCTATTCTAACTGAATTGTAATAATGGCATTATAACGTCTCTTATTTATTATTTGATATGTAAATTTAATATGGATGTATTCTACTACCTGCTGCCCTCGATTTTCGCGTGAAATTAGGATTTCATAAGCTAGCTAACTTTATATTACTATAAAATTCTCGTCACAATTGGCCCAGCAGTTACTGAGATTAGCTGAAACAAGGGAACACACAAAATTTATTTTGTGTTTTTGTTATTACCCTATAAACATTTTTATGTATTCTTCTACTTCAATATTGTTCATTTTTGTAGATATAAGTATTTTCTTAATAAGCATTGGGAATTCAATTAGGATTTATAAATCCACGGACATTACTAGCAAAATGATTAAAACGTATTAGGCCATGATTAACGTAGTTCCGATAGCTGTATGCGGGCGCTTAGATAGACATTTATATTACGCTCTTTATTGGCGAGAAGAAAAAATCTTGTAACTTTGTCGTGGGTATATTCTATAGGTTGAATAGCTATTCATAATATAATAGTAATATATACCCTATAATTTTCACTAAGGTTTTTGCCATAGCCATATGTCAAAGTCATATGCTTGGCAAGCGGTCTGATGCCCGAAGTATTACGTTGTAACTCACAGGGAAACGCTGCTTGATGATGTTATAAAAATGTGGATCCACGGCGTAACGCGCTTTCCAAAGTCCTTACGGTAATCCCTTAACCTACCATATCCGGAAAGAAATCTTAAATTTTATTTAAAGATTTATTTTCCGGTGTGACAAAGTGGGAAGCTAGTTAAGTATAAAACCTAAGCCTGTCTTTCTACAACAGCTATACTCAACTCGCGGCCCGCGGGTCGCATGGGCCGACTATGTCTTTCATGTTGGCCCACCTTGGCTCATAATAAATACATGCTTTTCTATTTTTTATACTTTATGATTTTATGTACCTAGTATTTCTGATTTCCTATTTTATTACTCCGTAAATATATTTTCTTATTTGCCTGTAGGTTCTTATTAACGCTTAAATATTTTTGTTTGTGGCCCCTGACACCAAGGCTAAAATATGAATGTAACTCCTATAAAAAGAAGGTTGAATACGACTGTTCTACAAGTATAATACTGTATTTTTATTACATGAACAAAATACATAATATACAACAAACAGTAGCTAACTTAAACTAATACTAACTTATAAAATACTACTAATCTAAATGTATTCTACTTGGTAAGGTTCCCAGAATGCCGGCAGCATTGAATAGCAATTCTACAAGTATATATCTATCTACAAGTATATCTATGTGTTTGGGATATACTAACCCAAACACGTAGATATACTTAATACATGGATAAGTAATTTTTCATTGTATTATTTTGGTTACCTTAACCACCCCACACCACATGGTGACCACTGCTATTCACCACACTACACAAAACACAAACTTACCGATGTACCACAATGCAGCCCACAACCCTTGTATTGGGGAATGATTTTATTCGAAAGAACGGCCAAAACTATTTTTATTATTTGTGTAAAATAAAAAAATACACCTCAGTAAAAATCAGTATTGATGTAATCACTACACATGATAATATATATTTGTCAAGGGGTTATTTTTAAACATAAACAACCTTCCAGGGGTTCAAAAAAATCAGCTGTTCCAAACATTTATGTTCACTTACCTCGAAAAAATGTAGGGAAGAGCTGATTTTTTTTCGCGATTTCAGAGTTGTTCCCATAGCAAAAGTTGTTTATAATTATCAGTACTTTCACCCCATGAAAGGTTGTTAATGTTTTAAAAATAACCCTGTATACATTTTAGGCCATGTGGTGTTCTGCTCAGAGCAGGCTATCGCATGTCATCCTATAGGTGTATAAAGGACATACAGCTGATTGATGGGCGTCTATCACCTCACAGATAATCACCATCTTACTGCGATTACCAATCCGCCTGCAAAGCGTGGTAATTATGCCAATATTTCTCAATAACCCTTGTTTTCCAAGTTTTATGAGGAGGCCCATGTTCAGTAGTGGGCATAAATGGTTCGATAAAGTAACTTACTATAGTTTTGGAAGCTATTTTCATACATTAATTTCCAGTAATGTATTAAAATAACTTAAATTAATCACACTATAAGCGCAACTGCTACGTTACAGTACATTAACTCGCTAAATGTATTTAAGTTTCCATTAATTTTCACGAAACACGAATAATCACATTACGGGTATTTGTGAACGGCATTCTCGTACACAAACATAATATTACAAAAATATAAGAACAACTATCTTTATCACGCAAAATACCACAGCCAAATATTTAACACTAGCGGCCCGCCCAGGCATCACACGGGTGGACTTTTTCCTAACTTAAAGATAAAGTAGCATTCTAATGGTGAAAGAATTATCGAAATACGTTCAGTAGTTTTTGAGCTTATTCGAAACAAACATACAAAAATACAAACTTTTCCTCTTTATAATAATGAATTTATTCAGTACTTAGGCATTTACATACACTTGTACTTGTCAAAATCACAATGAAAAAGAAATATAATTAATAGGTTATTCTTATTCTATAAATAAAACTACTTAGGTAACTATAACTAACAAGTGCAACTTGTGAGTGCTGCTAATTTTATATACATTACAGACAATGTACTCCGTCTGTCCGTGTGTCATTAATTCCTCTAATCATAATAAGTTCATTTACATTTAACAAATTAGAAAGCATACAATTATGTGACATACACCTGGGGGCACCCTTATGGGGTTAAGCCCACAACCCAGAGGTGCCACTGATAAATGATAACTGATAATATGAGTATAGACCTTCTCGCACGCGGTTCCACTCGGAAAACTCCCGTTTGCGTAAGAACTTCATCATTAAATAGCCTATGTAAACCAGGAATTGTGTAGGCTCACAATGGACAAAGAATTTTTCAAATTGATCAAGTAGTTTCTGAGCCTATACTATACAAACAAGTAATCAAATTTTGCTTCTTTATAATATTATGAGTATCGAAAAAGTAAACTCAGCAAAAAATATGTTGAACGCATATAATGTCCCTATAACTGTGACCCGTGCCGAGGCCGGCGCCCCAGTTATCGAGCACCTGACGATGCGATCCACCTAGGATAATACTGTTCCGGAATTATCCTAGCGAGCGGTCACAGGGACGCTTGCCCTATATCAATTTTGTATACTTAGGTTTATTTACTCGACACCTCCGTTGCGTAGCGGTATTTGGCTCGCTTTAAAATCTCGGAGACGACCTCCTAGATTGGGTTTGATTCCTACGCTGGACAGGCAATTTTTGTATAAATACTAAGTTTTCTTTACGGGTCTGGTTAGTTGAGTTGTTATAACATAATCTATAATAATCGTATATCAAGGAACGCACCAGCAGCGTTTCCTTGTGTGGTATAACATAATACTGCGGTTGCCAATCCGCCTGCCAAGTGTGGTGACTATGGCAAATACCATACCCCGGCAGGAGGCCCATGTTCGGCAGTGGACGTTATACGGGCTGATGATGATGATAATGAGATTTATTTATCAGATTTACAATCGTGTGGTTTCCGGCTTAAAATAGAGAAGTGAAGTAGAATATGGTGTGGCTTCCGATGGGTGTTGTAAGTGGCGACTAAGGGATGGATGGGCAGCAGTATGTATCAGTCTTCTTATAATATGGTCTCTATGGGCGTACACTGGACGTAGACTTTCTACTTTTCATTCATCTAAGATTTTTGAAATTTAGTATTCGATAAACTTTTTCGTAAACTTCTCAAAAAATATTAAAAAGTATCTATCAGCTCAAGGTTTATTACCATCTTACTGCGATCACAAACCCGTCTGCCAAGTGGCCTATGCCAAAATACACAACGACCATGGACGGCCAGGGTTAAGAGGCCCATGATCAGCAGTGGACATGATCGAACTTTCGTTTTTGGAACGATATTCATCGTAGAAATTATGTAATCATCTGCCAAACTTTAAGTAAGTGGTTAATCAAAAATATAGTTAACTACCGCCCCGGCCTCTCACGGTTGAAACGCTGGTGTAACCTTCCTTTTGAGTCACTTTATCGATCAATAAACAACATGAAAAACCGTTGAGTAGTTTTAAAATTAAAGCATACATAAGTACAGACAGATAGCGGGGAGCGACTTTGTTTTGTACTATGTATTGATCAAGTAAATATTTCGACGTTGGACATTTGTTAAGATACCTGCATAATTTTTTTTTCTATACTAATATTATAAAAGGAAAGATAATGTACCTACATGTCTATGTATGCGCTTTTGCAATCGCAATTTGAAAAAAAAGATGTAATTTGAATTTGAATTGATTCTACAGTATGAATAATGTTAATCTATGCGAATACATTAGTATAACTATTGTATCGAATATGACTTGAAAAATACGCAGTCACAATATCTACTCGTTCGTTAGAATAACATTGTCTTTGTTCGTTTAAATATCCATATTAATGCAATCAAAATATAATTTCATTGTTATTTGAACTATATTCTCAATATGTAACTTATCATCGACAGAAGAGTCTTAAGATCATGAATAGAATTATGCATTACTTTGCGAACATCCATATTAATCTAAATTAAACATACAAAAATATCTAGTGTTAATTCCGCTTAAAAAATGTCTATACGCTGTAATGAAACTTTTGCATCGCCCTCCCGCAAAAAATATGCACAATATGCAGGAGAGATAGTAACAACATGCAAAAATACTAACAATCACGAGCCGAAGACCCGACACTTGTTTCGCTTCCCCACGGAGCATCATCAGGGTAGTGTTGACGACTCGAACCCTAAGCTAAAGCGTTTTGCGCAGTAGCGTTTCTAGCCGAGAATATCGACTGGGGACTCGACAAATAACATTAGTGATGATTGATTCTTATGCGTAAAAGGTCTTATCCTTAAATGGGGGATAATAGTGGCTAGTGTTGTACATATCTACTGTACTAGCACTAGCTAGCCGTGTATTCGGACCCCTGTGCCATTTCACTTTTGGGGTCACTTGCCTTGTCAGGAATAATAAAAACACCCTGAACAATTAATTATTTGCGAGCATGACTGTTTAGAGCTGCTACGTATTCGGGATACTCCCTAATGGCGTTTAAACAAAGTCACTACGCTTGGTCGGAAGGTTGGTGATCGCAATATTGTAAAAAGTACATACATACACAATTAAACGCGTCTGCTCGTTACCTGGTTTGCATTACTATTCATGATATTATGACAATCGGTACAAACGGCTTGTACTAGTTTTCGAGGCACAAAAGGTAATACCTCAACCAATTGAACTCGGAAAGAAAGCTTTGATTTTACGTACAGATTTTTTATCCGGAGCGGGAATCGAACCCATGATTTTGGAAAATAATGGATTATACTTCTATAACTCGAAAAATGTAGTATCAGATACCGAACAGAACCAGGCAGAACAACTAATGCAAATATATTTACATTTTGTAATTGGGTAATCTTGTTTATAATTATATCATATAACGTTGATGAAGGTATAGCGACGTGTTTTGTGTAAATAACAATGTATGTATAATTAACTAAATAAATAGTGATAATAGAGCGTCTTAGTTATAACATTGTTCTTCTTACGTTATCTCAGTTATTTTTTATTTCTTGCCAAATGTAGGGAAGTCCCTCAACGAATCAGACCCGGAAAGAAATCTTAGAATTTACACAAAGATTTTTTGTCCGGTGTGGGGATCGAACCCACGACCTCCGAGATTTAAAGCGAGCCAATTACCGCTACGCTACGAAGGTTGTCAAATATACCACCAAAATTTTTTTGTAAAAAAAAAATATTTTACTATTTGACATCATTGTTAATTTTTACTGACTCGAAGATCACGGGCCAATGGGCAGAAAGGTTCTCGAGTGAAGGCTTTAAACTAGCAAGCGCAGCGTGGGACTACCGTCTGCACTATGGACCGACGCGAGTCCGACGTGATTAATGTCACAGGGAGCTTGTGGATCCAGGTCACGAGCAAACATTCTTGCTGAAAGTCAAAAAGGGAGTCCTAAGTTCAGCAGTAACAGGCTAATATAATGAAATGTAAATATGTTCTGTTTAAAATAACTTTAAAAATATATATTTTTTTAAATACCCTAATTTGTTGACAAAAGTTACAAACAATAACTTATTTGAGTCGACAAAGTTACTGGTATGATGTGAATACTGATGAGAAGTATGTTTGATGGCTATCTGCAGCTGGCTCAGTGTATAATCGATGGTACTTACTTCTGAAACCTGGTGTTCTGGGTTGGATCCGGACTCGAGACAAATATCTTGTTATTATTTGAACCATATAAAGTTTTTGTTAAAATACCTTGAGTTTTTGCACGCTCGTATTATTCTTTTTAACCTCTAGTGCTAAGCTAAAATGCTTGTGTTATAAGTGGGTTCACGTTGGTAGTGCAATGGGTGGGAATCAAACCAGCAACCGCATAATTGAAAGTCGGATACCCTAGCCATTGGGCTACAGCATTTGTTCTGAGTTTGGATGTGGTTTGTGTCCTGATCTCTTACCGTTCGTGTAGAACCGCCCCATCGGATTTTCTGTTCCTCGCCCTTTGTGCCTCGAAAACTAGTACAAGCCGATACTTGCACTATAATGTGTCTTACGCAAATAGCTGATCTCCTTAGCGATTGGCCGCCGTGGCTAAACTCAGTGGGGAGGAGTATATCAACTTAAGACCATATTAACCTTTCAGATTATAAATATTGGAAAGTTGTTTTTATTTGTACACAAATAAATTTCCGCTACAAATATTGCCCTCTATTAAACGTCAAACCTACAGGATACTAAACGAGCCACTAAAGGGCTCTCTGCTACATTAGGGGGCGTCTCAACCGCGACACTGATGGATGTCAACTATCGCAGCTCTCGGACGAACATTTCACAAGCAAACTACTGACATCACTCGTAGACAAGTAGGACACATATAAAAGTAAGAAAATGCACCTACTTTATTACTTTACTAAGAACTTGCTTAGGTCCGCGTAGAAGTGAAGCGTTATGATAAATATGCTATAGCCTTCCACGCTAAATGTTGGCCATCTAACATTGAACGATCTTTTTAATAGGAACAGTGGTTACTCGTTGAATCAAACTAACAAAATAGCTAATCAAACTAAGCTTTATTATATGAGTAAGTACCTTTAGATATTAATAGCGATTTTGAAAATGTGTATTGTAAAATAGCACCGCGACTAAATAAAACATATTGTATACGCTGTCTTTGAATGAAAGTAAGATCCACCCTAAGCCAAAGTGATTGTATGAAGAATGTTATGAGAGTGAATGAAGCGAAAGCTGTGTGTAGGGATCCTAGCAAGTGGAGGTCCATTGTCTCTGCCTACCCCGCTGGGAAACAGGCGTGAGCTTATGTATGTATGTATGTAAAAATAAAAGTCCTGTTTAAATCCCTACCGTTTTACGAATAAGTTGGAATTAACGGACAAACAAGATGGTAAAGATCCTAAAATAAATAATCGATATCGTAGCACCTTATCTAATGGTTATTTTTAATGAATGTGTAGATACAGGTACTTTTCCTAACAAAATGAAATGTAGTAGGATCATACCTTTATTGAAATCTGGCTCAAAAGACGACCCAGCAAATTTTAGACCTATTTCTATTTTACCAGTGTTTAGTAAAATATTTGAAAAAATTATACTTAACCAGCTCCTCAAGCATTTTAACTTAAATAGCCTCTTGCACACGAATCACTTTGGTTTTACTAAAGGTCGTTCAACTTTAGACGCTGCGGTTGCTCTTATAAAACGCATATATGATGCGTGGGAGCATTCTCAAAATGCCATCGGTGTGTTTTGCGCCCTCTCGAAAGCTTTTGATTGCGTTCAGCACGACACACTTTTACTAAAACTACGTCATTATGGCATTGATAATGAAGCACTCAATATGATATCTTCGTATCTTTCACAAAGACTTCAATGCGTTGACGTAGATGGCGAAGTCTCTGAAACCTTACCCGTCAAACTCGGTGTACCACAGGGCTCCATATTGGGTCCTTTTCTGTTCCTGGTCTACATTAATGATTTACCGTATTATTTGGTAAATCATTAATGTAAATGTATTACTTCACTTATTTTTTAAGAGGATCGTTATATTGATAATTTTAATTTTATTAACAGTGCACTTACACAGATAACTCGTTGGTTTACAGTGAATAATTTAGTTCTTAACGCGAAAAAAACAAAATGTATAAAATTCAATACTCCCAATGTAAAAAATACTGGACCCAATTTGATAATAAATAATGAAGTGCTTGAAACTGTTAACTCCACAGTGTTCCTCGGAATAACGTTAGATAAAAATTTGAAATGGAATGCTCATGTATCGAATTTTGCTAAGAAGTTAACGTCTGCTGCTTATGCTGTTAGAAAAGTGAGACAACTCACTAACGTAGAAACTGCCCGTATGGTCTATTTTAGTTATTTCTATAGCATTATCTCTTATGGAATTCTACTTTGGGGAAAATCGGCCGATATTCAAAACATCTTTATCTTACAAAAACGGGCAATAAGATCTATTTATCAGCTAAGTGCCAAATCCTCTCTAAAAGGTTTATTTAAAAATATGAATATTTCAACGGTAGCTTCTCAATACATTTATGAAAATATAACGCATGTTAGACATAATTTAAATATTTAAATATCAAAAGAGAAGTGCTTTGCACACAATAAATACTAGAAATAAACATAAATTGTGTGCTGAATACCACCGTTTACAGAGAGTTCATTCTTCTTTTGTGGGGCTTAGTGTGCGCAAGTATAATAAGATACCAGAATATGTGCAGGATTTACCTCTTAATAAATTTAAAATCGAGGCTAAAAATACCCTAATGAAAAAGGGTTATTACACAATCACTGACTATATTAATGATAAAACTGCATGGTGCAGGCAGTAAAGCAAAGTCATTCTCACAATAAGTACTTCATTACCTATAGCTAGTACCTATAATTGTATTTTTAAAAGTATTTATAAAATGGTTCATCATCATCAACAGCCCGTTGACGTCCACTGCTGAACATGGGCGTCCTCTTAACAGACCTTGGCAAGCCAGTATCGTAGAGGGATATTGCCATAATCACCACGCTTGGCAGACGGATTGGTGAGCGCAGTAAGATGCAAATGTTGATCTAATAGATGCTGCTGCCCATCCATCAGCCATATGTCCCTTAGTCACCTTTTACAACACCCATGGGAAGACATGGGGTGGTCTATTCTAAGCCGGAAACCACACGGCTATTCACATATTTTAATTTGTATAAACTCACTTGTATTGGAACACGCTATGCTGAGTTAAAGTTTAGATATTTTTTATTATTATTGATTCCACGAATACTACTGTCAGTGAATTCGTCATGCTCCCTTTGTTTGTCATTGCTTGCCGTTGCGATGTAAGCCGGGTCGCCTCCTTCCCTCTAATATGGCGAGGGAGGCGATGGCTGTGTGCTCTGTCTGTTGTCTTGCTGATGGATGTATTTGAGGGGGTTGTTTTTGTGTCCTCTATGACGAGAGATTTACCTTGTGTAGTTTGCTCCTTAAAAATGTGCGTGGATGTTTCCTCAGTTTTCATGTGCAAGAGGTTATTTTCCTTTTGCTTGAGAATATCTAGTAAATACTTCGCCTATACTGATGAAAATGTTCCAGAGCGTACATCAGCGCATATGGTAAAATTTGCAATGTATTCTTTGAGATTTTGTTTGACAAAAGACAAAAAAGAACAACCCCGGAGTTTCTTTCTTCTCCAGGTCGTCCACTTAGTTAGCTAGTGAAAGGTCGCAGGTTAGCTAGGGTAGGATTCTCGCCGGCGCGACCGCGTTGCGCCTCTACCCCTGCCCTGTAATTGAGCACCTGTAGTCGGTGCCTGTGATCACATCCTCTTTATATCTACCTTTTTACTTCAGTGGCACCCTGGGTCGTGGTCCTAAATCCCATAAGGGTGCCCTCAGGTGTGTGCCACTTAGATATAATGTGACCCCTTGCAATTTGGATGCGGTTTTAATTTCTTCTTATAATAATAATAATTAGTTAATTGCAAAAAATGTCATAGAACAGACGGACGGACTACGCAGTCTGTAGATTTGTATGATTTGCTATTGCCTACCTGCTACTGTTAGTTACCTAGTCGGATATTTTATAAAGTAAGAATTATCTGTTAGTTATGGTTTTTATTTTTTATTGATTTATCTTCTTACATTGTAATTATGACAAGTACGTAAATATCTAAGTGCTGAAAAAAAAATCATTATTTCATTACAAATGGTCACACATAATAAAAATTAGTTTATATACTTTTTGAAATTAAGTAACAGTCTAAATTGATCCAGTCGTTACTGAGATCAGCCGGAACTAATAGACACATAGACAGACAACATTTGCTTAAATTTTGTTTGAACGAAACATACAATTTTTCTTAACATCTTTTTGTTAATAAGTACCTTATATACATACATACTATACAGCTGTTATTCTACCTATACAAGTAGATTCCAATTTAATTTACATTACTATATCATATCAAATGATAATTATAGGAATTGTTTCAAATAAAATCAAGCCAAATACCGCTTCGCTATGTCGCTTCGAAGATTGTCGAAATATCCGAGTGCTAAATTAATATTGTTTATTGATATTACTTAGCTGGAGTTTTCTAACGAACAAACTTACGAATCAATTAGCATGTGTATTACAATTAGCACGCCCCAGCGCAGCGCCGCTGAAGCCAATAGTCACACAAATATTAAAGTCAGTTTATTTGATCTCTCTAGATCCACAAAATAAATGTTGTCGTTTTATGTCGTTAACAAATCGGCCATTTTCCTGACCAGCTATTTATCAAGTCTGCGCAATTGATGTCTCGGTATGAATCACTAGCTCTTATTGATGGCGATAGAATTACTCAATACACATTCACAATCAGTCAGTGCGTTGGATTAACAATATTGAATCTATAGATTTTACCTTAACCCTATAAGGTGCTTCTGAAATATATGCCATCCCTTAAACGGTCGGTACTATGTCTAGTGATTACGTTAATCAAGAAATTGTAGAAAAATAATGATTTTTACTTTACCGGTATTCGCTTTTGTTATAATTCATTTAAAGATAGTTGTAGTTACTAATCAGTCGTTTAAAAATATGTTTTGGAAGTAGTACTACTTAATATAGACGGTAACACTGAATGCGATTTCTAATAACTTTATTAATCGAAATGTATGTGAAGTTTTCAAAACATTAAAAAATATATTAATGGTATTAAAAGTGGTTAATTTTGTATTTTGTCTCATAGCTCCGATTCCAGTGGAACCTTTTCATATTTCACATTCTTATGTTAAGCTCCTTGATATATTAGCTTTTAATGTGAATTTTTTGTGTTAAATTTGTTTCATAAATAATATTGTATAAAAACATTATTAAAGCTACAAAACTAGCAAGGCTTTTTAAGAAAACAAATAAGCATAAACAATAGCAATCGTATGGGGAGCAAATGTTAGCGCTTGAAACACAAATCGTGTTCTTGACTTATTGTGGCTGATAAGCTTCTAGTGTTCGTAGCTGTGGCGACAACATCTAAGTATAATAGTGCTAGTGGGAAATAACAACTTTGAGAAAATAATAAACAAGCCCTGCTTTTAAAAAGTGATCTCTAAATATTTATAGTATAGAAAAATTAATACTAGAAATAAACTAAACTATGTGTAATGCAGTTTTTGTTAAAATAAATTACATCTTATTATAAATTATATGGTTACTCCGTTAAATTTTATATTTTTAGTCATGAGCATAAGCAGTAAGATTAAGAGGCTTGCATTTAATTTTACTAAACGCAGTGCTTAGAATTATGGGTTGAAATGTTTTAATACAAGACTTATATATAATTTAAAAAATAATAAATAATACTGGTATAAAATAAGCCAGCATATATTTGACATGAATAATTTATACATTTATGCGTCAACAGTCAACGTGCAAGACATTTAATCAATAATTTTGATATTTAAATCCAAGCTAAGCTTTGTATAATACCTTTCAATGCCATATCGTAAGAAGTAAAATAGACTCTAGGCGTATAATGATCAATAATAAGTTATTTTTATTATGCAAAAATAGAATTTAATTATTTGCATTAGTGTACTTAGGATCCGTACGATTTGTAGATCTACGCTGTAGTATCTACTACGGCGTAGCACGTAGTGGTGACAACTATTATTTTTAGGAGGCAATGAATTCTTCGTCTAGACAGAACTCCTTTGTGTCATTAATTATTAATATCATTATACTGATAGTTACTGTTATACAAAAGGATCTAAGATTGTTTCGCACTAAAATATTCGATGTTTAGTAAAGTCTGATATCAAAATTATTAAAGACTATTGGCGCCCCGCGGTTTTATCAATATATCTCTGCTTCACTGGGTCAAAGCATGTTGTTTTGTAGCCGATATTTTGATCCAGCTTATGAACTATCCTTATGCAAAAATTAAGTGAAATCCTTTCAGTAGTCTTTGCGTGAATGAGTAACAAACATCCATTTATTCACAAACTTACGCGTTTATAATAATAATAATTTGTTCATTGCATATAAAATGTTAAATTATTTAAAAAAATAATGATATTATTATAATATTAGAAGGGATAGGGGGGTTAGAAGGGGGGACAATAAATCAGACGATTATTTTTTAGTTAGATAAATAAAAAATGCCGCTAAGTACACTTTTGCAACCCTTCGCATAGTTTTTTTTCTATAATATCGATGATTCCTTCCCTTGTGAGCCATTAATTACCAGTCCGTATAGATTTCATTGCTAAACATTAGACTGTTCCTAGTAAGATTTATGCCATAATCACCACGCTTGACAGGTGGGTTGGCAACCGCAGTACTATCTTGTAGCACAATGAAACGCAGCTGCCCGTTGGTAAACGTGCTTACCGAAGCATGGACTCCCTCAAATAACCTGACCTTTTCTTGTCTGGCATTGGGATCGAGCCCATTACCTTCGACACTTTAAAGCGAGACTCGCAAATCGCAATGCCACAGAGGTTGTCTGGGCAAGCCATTAGTGTTCATATTGTTCATCTATCAAGCTCAGATTTACTAATATAAATATAGTGATGTACAATAATCCTTCGTTTATCCCTGGATAGGATTAGATATGACAGATTGTGGAATAAATTCTGTCTGAAGGTCGTGAAGCCTTGTAGGAATTAATTCATAGCGAAGTTTGACAGACATTAGTCAAGTGTTAAGCGGTTGTTATTATAAATAGATACATGGTCCTACTTCACTACATAGTATAAAACAAAGTCGCTTGCCACTGTCTCTCCGTCCCTTACGCTTAGATGTTTGAAACTACGCAACAGATTTTGATGCGGTTTTTTTAATAGATAAAGTAATTCTAGAGAAAAGGTTTATATGTGTGATATATCACCATTGCTCCCGAGCGAAGCTGGGGTGGGTCGCTAGTATATTATAAACGTGAAAGTTTGTATGAATGTATGTAAAAACTACTGATCGGATTTGGCTGATAGTTTAATAATGAGCTGAATTACGTACGGAAAAGATATCTATAGCGGTAAACACACAGCATGAGGATAGAAATCTGACATTAAGAAGCTCTCCACTCAAACTTGATAATGGTTATGTTGACACAACTGTCCCAAACTGTCTACGAAAGAGGACAAACACATGCTCTAAACATACAACTCCACACACACACACTAGTCAGACGTTACACATAAGAGCGTAACTTGAGCTATTCACATACATTTTTGAAATATTGTATTGTTAAATATTATACCATGTGGTTTCCAGATTAAAATAGACCACATGTCCATCATCATTATGTCCTTCTATTGGTTTCGTAAGAGGCGACAAAGAAATATACAGCTGATGGACGGGAAGCAGCACTCATCAGCTCAAGAAACTCAACATCTTCCTGCGATCACCAATCTTATGGCAATATCCCTCAACAATAGGGTTTTGACAAGGTCTGTTAAAAGAAGACCAGTGTTCAGCAGAGTATGTAAAGTACAAGTACTTTAAAACAAGTCTATATTATACTAGCTTCCCTCGTTTCACCAGCGTATCTCACGTCCCCGTAGAACCTTTATAATTAAATATAGCCTAAAGCCTTCTTCAATATATAGGCTACCTAATACTTATTTTTTTTTTCAAATCTTACCAGTACTCCCTTTGATTACCACGTTCAAGCAATCAACCAAACTCTTCAGATTTATATATTTGTGTAGATTGAGTATTTATTTCGGTCGAAATGAATATATCCAACCTGAACAATCCAAAAATCAATTCGAAAGTACAATACCAACACCGCTACATATGTAACTGTGTGTCAATGGCCTAAAAGGCCTAAATCAACAACGAATAAACGTGAAGTGGGAGCGCTAAGGCGGAGCGCACGCGGTGCCAACTCAAATAAATCGACAGACGAGTTGGTTCGTTTATTTAGCGCTCGTGTTAAGTTTACGTGCAAAGATAGAAGATGCTTGAGATTGGAGGGCACTTGGAGAAGGTTTTTGATTGTGTTGTTGTTTTACTGCTAATTCTCTTGATTGTGACTTGAAAACATTGAAAAGGGTTACTAAATATTCTTTAGTCTAAGTATTGATGGCCCTGTTGTAAAAATTTACTATGAATTGATTCTTAAGGCTCGAACAGGCATGAGACAGGACACACCGCACGCGCACGTCTACGTTACGCAAGCGATGTGTCCAGTCTAATACGGTTCCATACATTGCAACTCAGTGGTACTTGCACGTCTACGCTTACGTCTACGCATACGCATCAGGTCTTCACGAGCCTTTAACCCTTAGTTTGCAAAGTACTTTCCGACACCTTTTTTAGATCGAAATGCGAGAGGCCCGAAAACTGTAGAGTGATCATCATCATCATCATCAGCCCGTACAGCGTCCACTGCTGAACATGGGCCTCCTCTCGAGGGAGGGTTTGTGCCATAGTCACCACGCTTGGCAGGCGGATTGGTGACCGCAGTATTATGTTGTAATACACAGGGAAACGCTGCTGCCCGTTCCCTGGCAGCCCCGTCCCCTGGTATACGCTTGTTTTAGATGATGTTACAACAATCGGGATCAACGGCTTAACGTGCTTTCCGAGGCAAGAAGGGTAGTCCCTCGACCAACCAGACCCGGAAATAAATTTTAGAATTTACACAAAGATTTCTTGTCCGGTGTGGGGATCGAACCCACGACCTCCGAGACTTAAAGCGAACCAAATACCGCTACGCTACGTTGAGTGGTACTTATACAAAACTCCCCTACAAAACTAAAAGTCTTAATCCCGCAATCCCCCCGTCACCGACCGCCCTAGCCACGGTCCAAATGCTAAAGGTGCCCCCGGGTTGTTTAGTTTATAGGTTACTAGCAGTGCCCGCGTGTCGTCCGTACTAGGGTGGAATAGTGACTTTGACAATCGTCATCCCCCAATGTCTACCCCCTACAACCCTTTAATCGTTATAAAAGCAGACTTTGTCCTTTCTCAGGTTTTACACTATCTATGCTCCAAAGTTCATTAAAACCGGTTCAGTAGTTTTGGCGTGAAAGGGCGACAGATAGATAGACCGACAGACAGAAAAGTTACTTTCGCTTTTATAGTAGGCATTTGGGTATGAAGCTGAAGTGTTTGTTCGTTTGATTGTTTGTTTGTTTGTTTGAACGCTAACATTCCAGCGGGAACGATTTCTAGCGGTCTACATCTACTGACTCCCTACGACCTTTATAAGATCGTCGGTCATCATATTGCTTCTCAAAAACTCTGGATTCGATTTTTACTAGAAATTACCAAGGATTTTTTGTCATTTGAATTGTCAAAAGATTCGGAAGTCAGCTTTATACGTGTTTAAGGCAGATCACACATGGGGCGTTAGTGTTACTCGAGCATGTGAACAATGCAACAGTCAGGTCAGGTCAGGTCAGCTTAAGAGTTACAGTCCCCTTACTTATAGTGTAAGTTTGTCATGTATATAGTAGTTAACAAAATAGCTGAGAACACAAAAGGCAATAAAATAAATTGTAACCCTTTGAAAGTAAACAAGAATATTTGAACGCAAGCCACGTTTCACGAGTTATGTGCAACGTGTCCTCGCACTACCAGTTAGTAAGGCTGAGTAAGTTAGCTAAACCGAAGCTCTTACAATTACGACCTATAGTATAACTAACGGCTTGCCCCAGCTTTGCACGGGTGCAATGCTAATTAATACATATAAACATTCCTCTTGAATCACTGAATCTATTAAAAAAAAAACCATAACAATCCGAACCCCTTGTCCGAACCGACGACAAACACAAAAAGCAACATTGTTTTATACTATGTAGTGACCGCCTAAACCTAGGCTATTACCCGATTACAACGAAGGCAAAATAGTAGTAATAAATTTTAGACGTTCATGTATGTATTTTCATTATTTGTTCCACCGAAATGCCTTAATTAGTTATCATCATCATCCACATCAACGCGTATTACGTCTACTTTTAAACATGGGCCTGCTACCGAGGGAGGTTATGTGCCATAGTCACCACGCTTGGCTGGTGGGTTGGTGACCGCAGTATTATGTTGAGATAGTAGATAATGTTATAACAATCGGGACCAACGGCTTAACGGCTTAACGTGCTTTCCGAGGCACGGAGGTTCTTCAGCCAACCAGACCCGGAAAGAAATCTACACAAAGATTTCTTGTCCAATTTAAAGCTGATTTAAAGCGAGCCAAATACTGCTTGCCACGGAGGTTGTCTAGATGTATAGTACTTAAACGTATCTTAGAGGTCCGTGTAATAATATTCTTAAAGACTGTAAATTAGGAAAATTTAAGTTTATTAAAAAAATCTGATTAACACATTATTATGTGTTTGCTTTTTAATTTACAAAAAATAATCTAAATTGTTCTTCAACTTATTTTTTGTCATTAATACTGATTTTTTAGTAAAATTGCATAACTGTATTTAAAGCTATTTTGCTTTTGATCACATTTTATTTAAAGATTACTTACAGTTTTGCCGTCTACTTGTATTCTTGTTAACGCCTCGTACTAAGCTAAAATGCTTGTGTAACCAGTGAGTTCACGTTGGTAGTGCAATAGGTGTGGATTGAACCGGCGACCTCAAGATCACAAGTCCCCCCCCCCCCTGGCCATTGGGCTACGGCCGCCTGATTTCATTCACTAAACTGTCTGTTTTTTAACAACATTTTCATACAAGTTGTTTAAACAAAACACACAAGCGGTCATATCAGTGAAATACCACAGCAACGCGCGACTGGCCCGATAACGGACGCGGATGAGCGGATATGAAATTATATTGCAGTAAAGCGTAAAGCCAAAGTTAACGGTTCTTGATTTCCGATCCTGAGTCGGAAGTTGGAAGAATTTTATACGCCCACTAGTTCCCGCGCGTGGTTTTGCCCGCGTAACTCCCGTTCTCCTAGGAACTTCGCCCAGTCCAGTTCCTACGGGGACAAGAGTTACGCGGTAAGACCGGAAAAAAATGTTATACAACATTTCTTATGCCACGTAAATTTACCCGCACAATCAAAATGAGTTTTGTTATTAATATCTTGCTTACTTTCATATGCATAATAAAAAGCTATTCAACCTCCTCAATGTTATTTATTAGTACACTAGCGGCCCGCCCCGGCTTCGCACGGGTGGACTTTTATACCCTACCCCTGCCCTACCCTACCCCTACCCTAACCCAACCCTTCTCCTACCCTACCCCTACCCTACCCTACCCCTACCCTACCCCTACCCTACACCTACCCTACCCTACTCCTACCCTACCCTACCCCAACCCTACCCCTACCATACCCCTACCTTACCCCTACCCTACCGTACCCCTACCCTACCCCTACCCTACCCTACCCCTACCCTACCCTACCCTACCCTACCCTACCCTACCCCTACCCAAAAGTATCCTATGTCCTTCTCCCAGTTCTTAGCTACCTCCCTACCAATTTTCAGCCAAATCGGTTCAGCCGTTCTTGAGTTATAAATAGTGTAACTAACACGACTTTCTTTTGTTTTTAAAATGTATTCTGCTATTCGGGACGGAAACAAATCAAACAAATCAAAAACCATGGCAATCGGTCCAGCCGTTCTCGAGTTATAAGTGTTGTAACAAACACGACTTTCTTTTATATATATAGATATAGATATATGAAGAGGACGAGAGGAGAGGCTCTCAATAACCTGATATGTTATATATTATTGACGGATGAAATTGAGTCGGTGGTACAAGTGTACGTCTTATAGCTTCTAGGATTATCTTACAACGATACTTAAGGCGGAAACATATTGTTAAAATGCGATGATGAACACCCGACGCGACGCGACGTGTTCATAGTGTGATTCTGGTCTATAGAAAACAATACATTTCGTCGGTCGAATCACGAAAGGGCGCAACCAACAAAATTTCAGATTTTGAGTTATTTACACCATTGAATTCTAGATGTCAAGTTTTATCATGTCACGAAAAGGCGTAACCAAAATCGCAGTATTTAATGACTTATGAGTAGTCGCGAAGGGCCCTATCTATTATTCCTTTAATTTAAACCATCACGAATAGGCGTAGCTTCAGATACGCCTGTACATGTATAGTTATATTTTTTCACGAAGTGGCGCAAATGAAACTAGGACCTGTCAAAACTTTAATCTGAATGAATTTATCCTTTCACAGTCCAAAAAAGAACCAATGTAGTTTATGTAATACATACTGGGAAGGCACCAGTGAAGTTAAAGAGAAGCTTCAAGAGAAATATGATAGACTTATAAAGGAAAAAGAAGAAATACGACGAATCAACAAAGAGTGCAAGATTCGAGCTACACAAAATACGAACATTTGTTGTGTTTCGTTTGATTTGCAACAAGTAATTTATTTGCCGCAATGTAAAGAAAGTGCCATTTTTTATAAAAGACGTATATGGCAAATTATAACTTCACGATTTATGATCTAAACTCCAAAGACTGTGTATGCAACTTATGGAACGCGACGATCAGTAAGAGATGTGCAAATGTCTACTAGTGTTCATTATTTATTATCAAATTGTGATAGGAAGAGAGTGAAAGAAGTGTTCATGTTCAGCGACGGCTGTGTAGACCAGAATAAGAACTCAACAATGGCGGCAATGCTTTTATATTTGCTTAATAACTGTCAATCGATTGAAGAAATTAGTTTACATTACTTCTGTTCTTTTCATGGACAAAGTGAGAGCGATTCTGCCCATAGCCCGATAGCATTTGCAATGAAGCAGGTTGGAAACATTCAAGAACAGGTTGGATTCATTAAACTGGAACCCATCATACGATTGGCACGCAAAAACCCTTATGAGGTTAGACTTTTGAATTATGATGATTTCAGAAATTTCAAAGACCTCGCATCAAAACTTAATTTGCTTCAGTTGAAAAAGGGAGATGACCAAACTGGTGAGTCATTTAAGTGGATAAATGTCATGAAGTTTAGAGTATTGAGAAACCAACTTACTACACTTTTCTTTAAAACTAGTCACATGGAAACACAATATAAATCTATATCACTGAAACGAAGTAATGTTACATTGGTTGAGGACAAAAGTCGAAAAGTTAAGCCACTCTTTTAAAAAAAAATCCAAAGTGAATGACCTTATGAAAATGTGCAGCGGAGATATACCGATAATAAGGAATCATGTTTTTACTACGAAAACTTACCCCACCATTGAAGATTATTTGAGTACAAAATAATTTAACTTTAATGAATGAGTATAAGAATTACTACTTATTTTGATTGGTTTTTCGGCCCTTTTTTATTACTTCATGTACGAGTAATTTTCAGATTATTATATTACAAAATAAGATTAAACTTCAGTATACTTACCTGTTTTTATTTAATTTAAATCCAAGATAACGGGCGTAAATGAAATAAATGATATTAATTGAACATCACAAAGGGGCGTAAGTGAAACTTTTTTCAAAAAAAATTGAATATCGCCACAGCCAACAATTTTACACAAAAAAGTAAATTAAATATATAAAATTTATTAACCATTAATCAAAACGAGTATTCTATTAACCTTATATAAGAATTAGGTAAAATGTTACGACGGTTAATAGTTGTACATTTTATTAAAAATCGCTCTCCTGAAAAATTTGGTAAAGGTCAGATAGGCCCTTTCGTGATTCGACCGACGATTTGATTCGACTCAACACGCATCGCGTTTTATCGGGTCGCGTCACGTTTTTACAATATGTTTCCGCCTTTACTCAAGTCTTTTTTTAAGTATTTTTTTATGTCACTAGCTTTCCCCCGTGGTTTCACTCGCGTAGATTCTCACGGGAGCCTCATATTAAAATACAGCCTATGACACTCGCAAATAATGTGTATCGTTGATAGTTTTTATTTACAAATATTTCAGTTAAGTTTTCTTAAAATTTCTAATGATACGCTCAACTATAATATTTTTTCCGCCCTTTTCCCTTCCCCCCCCCCCGAGCTCTAGCAACAGCAACCTTATTAATTACAACATTAATTAATAATATTATTTGGCTGTGGTATTTTGCAATTAGCCAGTTGAAGAGCTCGTTGAACTAAGATCTACCTCGCGAAGGCATATATTTCAGAAACACCCTACAAGCTACTCTAGTACTGCATAAATTTCCTATATTTCCTGTGTTGTACCACACCACAGTAACAAATTACTGGGCAGAAGGCTATTTCTCACCAGATGGCCATCCCGAGTGCAAATTGAGAGGCTAGCTTGTAATCTTATACGAGATAACTACGCGCTCGGCTGTGTGGATTAGTTATTCTGTGGTTATATGTGATGAACGTTCATCACATATAACCACAGTATAATAAATATTCTTTGTTACGTACTGATATTATTTGGAGAAAAAAGCGGATTTACCTAGGCTGGAGCTCTGCTCGCCTCTATGCCCGGTGAAATAGCAAAAGCCTCAGGGCTAACTACATATGTCCGTCCGAAAAAAAACCTATAAAAAAGTAAAAAGCGGGGGTCGCCGCAAAATAGCATTTCCTTTTATTGGCAATTTTGATAAATATATGCTCTAACTAGCAGCGCCCCGCGGTTTTACTCGTATTACTCTGTTCCAGTGGGATGGAGCGTGATTTTGTAGTCTTTATGTTAAACCAGCTTATGAACTATCCGCGTGCTAATTTTCTGCCAAATCTGTATGATAGTTTTTGCGTGAAAGAGTTACAAATATTCATACATCCATACTCAAAAACTTTCGCGTTTATAATATTAGTAAGGATATACGTACTTATCAAAATTTACTGTAAAAAAATTAAAGAACACTACAATTTTGAATAAACAAAGTGGACGGAGAGCTGACGACCGAAACGGCCAGGTAATTTGATCATTCATAAAAATGATTTATCAGCTTACCTGGAGCATTCTAAGCATAAAAACGTCGACCTGGCAGGATTCGCGTGGTGGATGTGGGAGTTATGGGGTGGGAAAACAAAAGGTAATATGATCAGGATTACTTTTTATGCCAAATGGTTTGCCTACCTCTCCTAAGTACTCAAAAAAAATCTGGCGTCATTTGGTTGGTGGATAGTGAGGTAAAATATAATTATTTTTAGGTAATAAGAACGCGGCTGGTTTTTTGTACTTAAAGTTTATTATTCCCAGAGGCTAGGAAAAAAAAGTGGTGGGAACATGTTGAAAAAAATAATTGAAAATTTATATTTTAAATTGTATTTTGCTCGAGAAAGAACTTGAGCGTGTATCACGTGGCGCGTGGAGGTGATACACGCGACGACGGCGTCCGTGCTCTCTCGGCGCGTCGTTCATGTTCGGTAAACCGAACGCGCCTGGCTGTATTTATTTATTTATTATTATTTCTGACATGCACATAACAATTAAAATATAAATTGATTGACCAAATTAATTATTTCTTTACTTGTTATTCTTCTTATTTAAATTGATGTGCTTGTATTGACATACTTAATATTGTAACCAGTGACATTTGATGTAATATTTTTTATTTTTTATTTATTGTGTTTCAAATGTTTTGACATGTAATTTGTAATAATGGATTTTTATAAATTTCTAACACTATTGATTGTTATCTGAAATGAATTATATTTAATTGAATATGTTTTGCATGCCCATGTGACGGCAGAACATGGAGAGCTAACTTATAAGACAACATCTATGTACCAATTTTTTACCCATGTTTGCAAACTAATAAATGATTTGATTTGATTTGATTTGTCCTCGACGCACTTGTTGAGCGGAAAAAGCCGAACGTTTCCGGAGCGCCAGCTGTTTCAGTTGAGCGTCTATTTTTCAGCGCGTGGACGTGTTTTTATATTCTGTCCCAAAATAGGTTGGTTACTGTAAGGGTGCGGATATCTATCCCGGATTCATCCCACCGTACAAAACAAATACCATTGGTTCTCTGAAGATTAACGAAAAGAAATAAAATAAAAATAGTTGTTAGTAATTTTGGACATAACCTCATTTATTATTTTCTTCAATGAAACATGAAACAGCTTATACATAAAGCTAAGATTCAATGAAATACATAGAACTTTGCCAACTTCTAGCTCAGTACCTCATGAGTCGCTTCCTGGGTTCAAAGTTCTACAGTATTTATTATACTACTGTACTAATATGACAATAAGTGGTTAGTCCCTAATGTATGTCACCATCATAGTCCTTATATCAAATTTTAACCAAGTACTACGGTGTAGAACATTCTACTTTGAGTTTAAAGATAACAAAATTTAGACACCAACCTTGCTCCTTCTGAAGTCTTCCACATTCTCATTCTCAAATGAGTTCCAAAATTGAATTATAAAATCTTAAATGAATTCTCAAGTAGATACTTAAATGAAACTCCTAACGCCTTAAATAAGTTCTTAAAACAGTTTTTAAATAAGTTGTTATATAAGTTCTTAAATCCTTAAATGAAATTCTTAACTTCTTAAGTAAATTCTTAAATCCTTAAATCCTGAAATTATTAAATCCTTAAATGCTGAAATCCCGACCAGCTGAAAAGAAACAAAATTGATTTGATTAGAACTAACTCTTGTCTAATGCAAAGCTATGCCACGTCACTGGCATAGAAAAAATAATACAAAATATTCTTACTGGAAAAACGTTGTTCCCAAACTTGACGTACTTCCACCAGCCTTCCCGCCTCCCAAAACTCTCGTGCCGGTCTGAGACACGTAAACTGGAAGGAACGAAAGTTTTAGACGCCAATTTCGAACAAAGGATTCTTTGACCTCACGTTGACCCTCGACAAAACTTACCAATAAAAACCTCCAAACTTTATATGAGAATTAACTCCGCCGTTTTAGACCACAGTCATCATTTCGGCCGCCTTCAAACTATCGCCCTCTGACGATACAAAAAAAATAGCTCAAGCACTCATGCTTCGCTTTCCAAAATAAAAAAATGGCTGTCTAGCCAATCTTTCGCCGACTATCCAATGTGGTCAACGCACAAAATTCAAGGTTCAGTGTTGCCACAATAAGAACACCGAAACCGTACCAATTACTACAGATTATCGGTAAACTAAAAAAACCAAAAGATTTAAACTACAAATAAAAAAACGCTACGTTACAATACCCCCCTTCCCCAATGAAAGGTTCAACGTAGATGAACCGCTCGCTGCCCTCAGCGATACAACCGAAACATACAAGCAATATAAGAATGCCTGAAAAGAAAAAAAAAAATAACACCAAATGTCTAAAATTTAAAATTGTGAAGTTATATGAAATGATGTCCAAAAAAACAAAAAAAACTGACTCTAAAGCAACTTAATACAAGCCTGATCTGAACTGAATTCCGACACCACCTCAGAAAAAAAAAAATATTAACCCAAGAATGAACCCAAAAACAAACAAAAAAAAATAATAATAATCCAATTACTATAAAAAAAAAACCAAAGTTCAACACTAAATTTATAGTCAACTGGAATCTAAACACAATAACCAACATGGATTAATAAGATGAAATCTAAATTACCAAAACAAACTAAAATGGAGATGCCAACAAAACAAGAACAAGCTTATGTTAAGTCACCAAACAAAATGTGTAGGAAAATATCATGCATATCATTTTCCTACAAATAAATCTTTCCAACCAGTAATCAATCGTACAGGCTCGTGATGGTAATGCCTATCTTCGGCTTTCCACACTAACCTCAGCATTTTCAGCCAGTATATACGCCAACTGAAAATGCCGATGCCAAACGCCAGGACTGATGTTAAACATTCCTCAATTTTCTCTTGTTGACCGGGCGAAAACAACACAACCAAAATTAAAACTAATCAAAGCTAACCAAAACCGAGCCAAAACTAACCAAACAAACCTAAACTTACAGAACACACATGCATGTGTTCTGAAAATCTTGCTATAACAAGATAACAAAATATCGTAAACCAAAACATTTACCTACAGGATGGAACCCCAAACAGCATAATACCTATATAGGTATCCCAAAACTCCCAACAACATAAACCCATCTAGGTTTACACAACAAAAACAGAAAAAATATCCGAACCAAAATAATACCATAACGGTATTCCTAAAACTTCAAACACCATAAACCCATCTTGGTTTATGAGCAAAAATGGAATAAAAATCCCAAACAAAATACAAAATTGTTCCTACGTGTAATAATAAAATTACCAGCGCTGGCATAAATTTACAGTAGGAAACAAAAAAAAAAAATTAGTCCATCCCGCATTACCCTAACTCGTGACCACCCATAAATCTGCCTTTGCCCTAACATTATACCTTTTCATTCAACCTTCAAAACAACCTAATATTCTCATTCACACATCATCTTACATATCTTTCATACATGCCTTCTATCTCTCCTCACCCATACTTTGTAATGAAACAGCAAAATCTGTTCAACACGTTCCTTTCAGAATGGAGTTTAAATGCCAATCATTTAAACGCCAATGCAAAGTTTGTCGGGAAACGATTCTGCTTCGCCCGCCAACTGTGGCGGCACGGCGAGCGGAGGTAAGCGGACCGTGCGTCCACAGATCACAAAACAAAACAAAATCACCGACAAAATAAGATGGGCAAGGTGGCACGATACAGGCTGACAACTGTGGCGGCACGGCGAACGGGCAGGAACGGTGCGCGGCCGTGCGTCCACAGAACACAAAAAAAACAAAAGCGAATTGTCAACAGTGGCGGTGCGGCGAGCAATCAAAATTGGGAACAATTTGCGGACCGCACGTCCACTGTTCACGCAAAATTACGACCCTTTTAGGTCTTTAATATGCCACGACCCAATCGAGTGGCCATCCATTCTCTCTAGTTCGCAAACTAGAGGAGACAAAACCGCTTTAACCCTGCACTTCTCGTACTTGGGTGCAAGCTTAGCCATTTTAAATTTAGCAGCGTCGCTTTGCACATAGCAACGCTTCCACACAATATCACCTACCGTACTAGCCGGTGTCTCAGAACGAATATCTACTTCATAAGTAAGTTCATCCTTTAATAAAGAATGAAACTGGACAGCACGCTCCATAATGTAACTCAATGTTCAAAATTAATTCTCAAAATGTCTATTTTATGATGGTGAAATACTTACAAAATGTGTGTAAACTTTAAAATAAAATTGTATTAAGTATAGCAGTAGGTATAACTTAACCTTTGTCAAATATAAGTTTCAAAATTATGATGTTATACAAACATCTAAACAAAGTTGTTTATGAAATAACAAAGTTAACATTCTATAATTGTTTTGCACAAAGAAATCTCTAATGCCTATTACATTTGAGTATATACATGTATATTATTACACCAAATTACTAAATCTCCAAATAAATTTAGCAAATCTTCATAAAAAAATAAGTTTTAACTTTTCATTGTAAAACTATAACCTCCAAATTAAAACTTCAAACAAGTTTGTTTTAAACAATCAAAGTTCTAAATAACAGTCAAAATATGTATTACTTATCACTGAATAATGAATAATTACTACACTTTATATCTGTTATACCTTTAACATCAGTAATATAATAAATTTCAAAAGTATATATCATACAAGTATAAAAAAACAAAGTTGGTTTATGAACCAACAAAATTACTTTTTTTTTCCACAACTAAAACTCTAATTACTCAAATATTAGAGCATATACATGTATATTGTTACATAAAATGACTAAATTTCAAAATTAGATTAAGCTAATCTCAATGGAAAAATATGTTTTAAGTTTTCCTTGCATAAACTATTTCTTCAAAATTACAAGTTACAAAACCAGTTTGTTTCACACAAAAACAAGTCAAAACGCTTGTTATTCTATCACCAAAACATGAGAAATTACTACAGTGTGTACTGAGTATTCAATTAAACTATGTTAACATGGGTCATATCAAGATAAAATTCAACTTTTAATGTGAAATAACTAACCTTCAAAATACAAAGAATCTATGATGATGACATATAAAACCTTCAGAAAAACAATGTTCAAAATAACAAAATTAACCTGGGCATCAACTGCCCTGTACAAAAAAAATGTAAAAGTACACTGATCCAACTAACAAAATAAATTGGGTGCTATTTGTCACCCCCTATTCAAAATAACAAAATAAAAATGGGCACCATTTGTAACAATGTTACAAACTACCCTACTATACTGAATAGATGCTTACCTACTTGAAATTTAGCATTCTCAGTATTTATAATACTACAGTGTACTAATAAAATAAATAAAGTTGGGCGCCATTTGTAAGGGTGCGGATATCTATCCCGGATTCATCCCACCGTACAAAACAAATACCATTGGTTCTCTGAAGATTAACGAAAAGAAATAAAATAAAAATAGTTGTTAGTAATTTTGGACATAACCTCATTTATTATTTTCTTCAATGAAACATGAAACAGCTTATACATAAAGCTAAGATTCAATGAAATACATAGAACTTTGCCAACTTCTAGCTCAGTACCTCATGAGTCGCTTCCTGGGTTCAAAGTTCTACAGTATTTATTATACTACTGTACTAATATGACAATAAGTGGTTAGTCCCTAATGTATGTCACCATCATAGTCCTTATATCAAATTTTAACCAAGTACTACGGTGTAGAACATTCTACTTTGAGTTTAAAGATAACAAAATTTAGACACCAACCTTGCTCCTTCTGAAGTCTTCCACATTCTCATTCTCAAATGAGTTCCAAAATTGAATTATAAAATCTTAAATGAATTCTCAAGTAGATACTTAAATGAAACTCCTAACGCCTTAAATAAGTTCTTAAAACAGTTTTTAAATAAGTTGTTATATAAGTTCTTAAATCCTTAAATGAAATTCTTAACTTCTTAAGTAAATTCTTAAATCCTTAAATCCTGAAATTATTAAATCCTTAAATGCTGAAATCCCGACCAGCTGAAAAGAAACAAAATTGATTTGATTAGAACTAACTCTTGTCTAATGCAAAGCTATGCCACGTCACTGGCATAGAAAAAATAATACAAAATATTCTTACTGGAAAAACGTTGTTCCCAAACTTGACGTACTTCCACCAGCCTTCCCGCCTCCCAAAACTCTCGTGCCGGTCTGAGACACGTAAACTGGAAGGAACGAAAGTTTTAGACGCCAATTTCGAACAAAGGATTCTTTGACCTCACGTTGACCCTCGACAAAACTTACCAATAAAAACCTCCAAACTTTATATGAGAATTAACTCCGCCGTTTTAGACCACAGTCATCATTTCGGCCGCCTTCAAACTATCGCCCTCTGACGATACAAAAAAAATAGCTCAAGCACTCATGCTTCGCTTTCCAAAATAAAAAAATGGCTGTCTAGCCAATCTTTCGCCGACTATCCAATGTGGTCAACGCACAAAATTCAAGGTTCAGTGTTGCCACAATAAGAACACCGAAACCGTACCAATTACTACAGATTATCGGTAAACTAAAAAAACCAAAAGATTTAAACTACAAATAAAAAAAAACGCTACGTTACATTACGTTACACGTTTGTTGAAAAATACATATATAGTGTCAATAGATGTACTATAATATACTATTGGAAACATTACACGAGCACTATACTCGTGCGGTAAAGAATCACTTGCATCTGCGGTTGTATTAGTGGTAACTTCATCATCAATGCAATGCATAATGTAAATTATTTTGTTCAACAAGCAATTCTTGGAAAAAATATCGTGTTACTTGAAAATGAGCTACACATTTTATTTGTAAGCTATGTCAAGTCATGGCGGTCGGATTAAATGGGATTCGATGAATGACGAGTTTAAGATTTTTTGAGAAGTATTATTCATCTGTTGGTCTAGCAAACATTGAACAGTTCTTTGCAAACTGAGGGCCGAAAGGACGCAGGGGTTTTCATGCGATAGTTGTTTAACAAAAGATAATTATTGAAAATAATATTCACGTGAGTACCAATATTATGGGCATTGTGTTCTATTTACCGGTTAAGCATGTTGCAAGTGCGGCTCGAAGGACCATTGAAAAATCACCGTTGCAAAAGTACAAAAGACTTGAAGTGATAGGAAGGTACTAGAAGGTGAAAAAGGTTTTACTATGTTTCAAAATATTCATCTCAGTTTTGGAAAAATATACTGTATTTAGTTTTGGAAAAATATACTGTATTTATTTTGGTTCTTAATCAAGTTACATTTATTGTGCTTTCAAAATAAAGATACCACCATTAATTGACATATTTTTTTAAAACTCTAAGTTTACTACATCTTATGAACAGCTGCGTTTACTTGATTTTACTTGTGAAATTAAAAACATATATTTTATTAAACTTAATGATATCATTTAACTTTTATTACTATTTTCATGAGATCAGTAGCAAGTAATTGGTCGCTTGCTTAGTGGCCACAGCTTTTGTATTTCAAGTGTAATCGCTTAGTTGAGATAATGATGTATCCTATCTATGAAGATTAAATTTCAGCTCAAATTAGAGAATACCTGTTTAAAAATTATATAAAGCTAAAAAGGTATGATTATTTCTATTTAGAATTTAGAATATTTTTTTATTATAACTTCATTACAAGTCATATATATTACAACTCCCGCATTAGGTAAATAAATCCCTGTGTCGGACTTTACAAACAATTGTCACGAGTGGGAATCGAACCCAGAACACCAGGTTTCAGAAGCAACTACCGTAGCCACTGAGCCACCGGTGCAGTCTCAGTATATACGCGACATAAAAACTTTTAAATATATTTATGTAAGTGCGTAGAACAATATTAATCTTAACTATTCATGCTGTATTCACATCGAGTAGATGTCAATTAAATTATTATTGTAAATTGTTTATTACGTAAGTTTACTTAAATTTTCGCTCAGAACCGAAAATCGGTTTTGTGAATTAAATAAAAATAAGCAGACTTTTTGTGCGTTATAAATGTATATGTTACGGCTAATAGCCGAAGTGCGGCTACACCTAGTTTTAGCCGGCTACAACTAGGTGCAGCCGGCCACATGCGGTTACACTTAGATGTATCGTACTTATCTTCGGTTAGAACTAGGTTTAGCCTTCATTATAGCGACTAGAACTAGGTGCAGCCGCACACCGGTGGTTAAACCTAGGTGTATTATGGACGGCACAAAAAGGTGTTGGGGTGGTAAAAAAAAAGGAAACCTAAACCAATGGAGTTGAACAGGGACTTGTTGAGGTTGAAGTTGAAGTATTTGTTCTATGTTACTATACGTCTCGTTTAGGTAGGTGATGTTAACATTGTGATACCGCCATCGTATCGGTTAGGAGTTCGATACATCTAAGTTTAACCGCATGTGGTCGGCTTCACCTAGTTATAGCCGGCTAAAACTAGGTGTAGCCGCACTTCGGCTATTAGCCGTAACATATATTTATAATGTTGTGTGGAAACCGGTTGTCATGATATGGGCTTGTGTAACAGAGAAATGAGAAAAATATCGTGAGGAAAGTTTTGAATATGCATGTCGATGGCTATAAGAGAAGTGGAAGACCAAAGAAACGATGGATGGACTGTGTAAAAGGTGATATGGTTAGAAAGGGGGTGACTTTCGAGATGGTGGCTAATAGAGGAGTATGGAAGAAAAATACATGTTGCGTCGACCCCAAATGAATTGGGATAAGAGCAGGAGAATGATGATTTACACGTTTATGAGTTTACTGTTATGTGTATTTGTACTGTAACTCTTCACCCATAAAAAAATACCTGTCGTAGTAACATAAAAACATTTACATATTTACTTTTTTTATACTGACGGTGTAAACCTAACTCTTTTGTTGACTGTGCATCCCAAGATAGAAGTCATATGAAAGTTAAAAATAGAAGGTAAATTACAAATTTGACTAATATGAATCATTGATGAATATGTAAAGTACTGAACCAAACTGAGACGTGCTCAGACGAGCGCTCGATGGAATAATTATCAATTCAGAATATTGATGAGACGATACTAACTTTAGTTTAAGGACTTTGAACTCTAATGGCAACCTTAACAAGTGGAATATGTAATTTGCCACTCGGTAAGAGTTTCTTAAGTCGTGTGTAATAAGCATAGGTACATTGAATTTTAATTCTTCTAATTTTGATCGATGAACAGTAATTACGACAACCTCCGTAGCGTAGCGGTATTTGGCTCGCTTTTAGTCTTGGAAGTCGTGAGTTAGATCCCAACACCGAACAAGAAATATTCGTGTAAATTCTAAGATTTCTTTCCGGGTCTGGTTGGTTGAGGGACTACCCTCCGTACCTCGGAAAGCACGTTAAGCCGTTGGTCCTGATTGTTATTACATCATCTATAACAAGCGTACCTATGCCAGGGAACGGTCAGCAGCGTTTGTGTGTAATACAACATAATACTGCGTTCACCGGTTGTTAGCTAAATAAAAAAATATCTTTTCTTAATAAATGGGCTATCCAACAGTGAAAGAAATTTTTCCAATCAGGTCAGTAATTCCTGAGAGTAACGCGTTCAAGTAAACGAACAAAAAATCTCTCTAGCTTTATATGTAAGTATGGATTTGATTTATTTTTTAAAAAGAAGATAGTATTATGAAGGTAGTTTTCAGATATAAGCGATAGTTTTTATAAATGTTGCGGTCAATGTATTAGGAAATAAAAAAAATACCTTTTTAATGAATACTTGCAGAGTTTTTAAGTCTTCTAGTATTCTTGTTAACCCCTCGTGCTAAGCTAAAATGCTTGTGTTACGAGTGGGTTCTCGTCGGTAGTGCAATAGGCAATAGGTGGGGTTCGAACCGGCGACCTCAAGATCACAAGTCCAACGCCCTAGCCATTAGGCTATGGCCGCTTCAATTATAATTAAGATGGCTAATGTTAATTGCTATGATCGTTGGCTTGCATAGAGTGCTTGGACCCAGACTTCTTCATGATCTCATTTTTGAATACACAAGTAATTGCTTCTGTCCATCAAAATGTGGCATGATTAACACGATTACCAAAATATTGACTTATCTTGTTTTTAAACTTAAATTTTACTGGAATCTTACTGTATTTTTAGCCATTTCTTTCTGTGAAAGAGCTATTTCCTCATAGTTGATACACTCCTCATTTTATTTATCTACTTAGCGTTGGGTCTTCGCCAGAAGATGTACCCTAATCAACTTCAGTAATAATCAGGGTCCATTTCGTTAGGGAAATAACTGTATTCGGCCTTATTTCTATTTAGTAATCTTTCTCTCTGCAGACAGAATACGACGACTTCTATTTCGTTTTCGGAGATATTTTGAGTAATTTCGTGTTGTGTTTATATTTATTTTTTATTTGACTTTTACGTTTCTGGTATGCTTTTCAATCTTTAGACTTGCCAAATGTGTTAAGAGACTGTGGAATTTAAAATAAAAACATTTGTACATAGGCCATCCAAAAATTACGTCACACTTTAAGGGTGAGGGAGGGGGTCGACGAAGTCACATTTCTAATCTTCGTGTTACAACTTAAAACGTTAACTTTGTACTATTAACGAAAAATGATTTATTTAAAGAAAAAAAAATGTATATACTTATATGTAATGGTTGCAAGTTAAATGTTATTGTGTAATAAAATTTGACTTGCAGATTAATGTAACATGTAACATCTTGGTACCTATATTTAACGTATAAATTAATTATTGATATATCTATTGTATTAATATTGTAAACATTCAAAGACAGACAGATATTGTTTATGAATAAATGCTTATACTATTTGTATCTTCGATAATGAATAAGTTAATTTAAGATTTTGGTCGTTTGTGGTTCTATTTTAACAACATTACAGCCTCCGTAGCCTTACGGTTAAATGATTTCATTGTTAGTTAGCCCATATGAAGATAGGCTATTTAATTATGAAGATCCAACGGGAACAGGAGTTACGCGGGTCAATCTGTGCTAGTTAGTGCGGGAAGCTAGATAAGCATATAACTGCGGTCACCAAAGTTATAACGTTTGATGACTATGTCAAGTTTCCTTCTTCGGGAGGCCCACGTCCAGCAGTGGACTTTATTAGCGTACTTTATTGATGTTCCTTCTTACTCGCTTAAGGGGGTCAACCCATGTGACGGCCTGTTTTTTTTTGGATTTTGTTTCTACGACCTGTAAAAAGATAGAGCTTTAAGTTTATTTTCATTTATTAATATATATTTCGACAGTATAAATATAAAATTTGAGTTCTGAACATCCCCGCCTCAAAAATGAGCTCGCACTTCCTCCACGATTCTGGCTGATTGGCTTTTCTGAAACAAAAAAAAAAACAAACGGCGTTTTAATCTGTAAGCCTAAATGCACGGAATGGACTATTATCGAATGAATATACCAAAAATCGGACTTTTGCTAGATATTTGCAAAAAAAGTTGCAAATTTTGCGTTTTGTTTTTTGCTATAAAAAAACCAAATTTTGGCAATTTTCGATTGAAAATGTTTATTCCATGCGTTTACATGTGCTGAGTGTGGCCTATAAATTTCAAGTCATTCGGTCAAGCCGTTTTTGAGATACGATGGAGGAAAGTTTGAAAAACACAGTTTTGAGAAAAACGCGTTTAAAGTTTCAAGTCCGTTTTAAACTATGAAAATCTCAACTTACCCTCAATCGGCGAAGCCTGGTCCATAGAGTATTTATTATTTAATAACTATAAAAAAATCTGTTTAAGCCGGTAGAAACTTGTCTAAACTTGTATAAACGTATATATGTATAAAAGGGGGCCAGGTATAAAGCCGACGGTACACAATAGACCCGGACCCCAACTGCCAACTCAGCGCTCCGAACAGCTCTTTCTTCTACCTGCTGTATCTTTAAAACGACTTCGAATTTTCAAAACCTTTACAACCGTATTCTAGAAATGTTAAGATAGCAATTTATGAAGAAAAAAAACGATTTTTTGAGCCCATCACATGGGATGACCCCCTTAACTTTACATAATACATTACACAACATTTTTTTTTTGTTTTATCTATTTTACTTAACATATACATTTAATATTTAATACCAAATGCAATTTTGAAAATATTTGTCGAAGTAATGCGGATCATTACCGATAGATGGCACTAACGGCCATCTGGATCATGATGATCATGGGTCGTATAGCCTAATTGGTTAAGGCATTAGGGGCTTAACCTAAGATGCGGGTTCGAGTCCCGCCGGTGGTCGAATTGAGATTAATATCTCAATTTTAAAACATATAAATATAAGCCAGTCAGCAAATGACTTTTCAATAATAAAATAAAGTCATAAATTCGATTCGAACTAAATTAAAAGCTCAGAAAGTTTCCTATAAATGAAATTAAAACGGCTCTTTTCGCTCGAAAAAAAAAACCAATGAAGTTTCGTTCAGTTAACTTTTATTCGAGAACTATATTAAAACGTATTATGTTAAGCCTATTGAGTTTTCAATATTTCTGTTGTGGATACTGTTAACGGTAGCAGATAAAATATTGTATTTCATTTTGGTATTTTGTACGTCATCACTTCCTACTAATATTATAAACGCGAAAGTTTGTAAGTATGGATAGATGTTTTTCACGCAAAAAACTACTGTATGGATTTGGCTGAAACTTTGCACGGTGATAGATAATCAGCTCAATTACCATATAGGCAACAAAAGATCACGCTTCGGCCCACTGGAGCATAGTAACACGGGTAAAACCGCGGGACGCAGCTAGTCATAGTATAAAACCAAGTCGCTTCCCGCTGTCTGTCTGTCCCTATATATGCTGAAATCTTTCAAAGTACGCAACGGATTGTGATGGTTTTTTTTTCATAGATAGTGATTCAAGAGGAAGGTTTATAAGTATAACTAGCTTCCCGCGCACGGTTTGACCCGCGTAACTTCCGTTCTCGTAGAAACTTCATAATTAAATATAGCCTTCCTCAGTAAATGGGCTATCAAACACTGAAATAATTTTTCAAATCGGACCAATAGTTCCTGAGATTAGCGCAATCAAGCAAACAAAAAAACTCTTCAGCTTTATATATTAGTATGTGGGGCGGGTCTATTTTGGTCCAGATTGCTTCTTGCGTACTCGGCCCCCGCCAACGGCGGATCGTAGGAGTGTCCGGAGGGTTTTAGTGTCGTCGGGCCTCGGTTCCTCGTGGTATGTGGTGATAGTTAGCATATCACGGTATGACCGCCCACCGCCAGCGCGCGAATACGCTGCAGCGGCGTGGCGGTGGGAAAGCGTAAATCCATCTCGCCCCGAAAAAAAAAAAGCAATCGGCTAGAATTTACAAGAACCTCTAGCTTATGGCGCGTAATTGTTACTCATAGTTTAACAAGAATACATTATCATCAGCCCATATATCGTCCTTCATCCAACTTCTAAACATGGGCCTCTTTCTAAGGGGGTGATCCCATAGTCACCACGCTTGGCAGACGGGTTGGTGACTGCAGTTTTATGTACAGCATATAATGGTAACGTTGTTGTCCATTACTTGTTTGCAATTGTCATAGATGATATCATTTTTACAAATGGGACCAACAGTTTAACATTCTTTCCAAGGCAAGGAGAGTGGTCCCTCAACAAATACTGTCATCATCATCATCATCAGCCCATATAACGTCCACTGCTGAACATGGGCCTCCTCCCGAGGAAGGGTATTTGCCATAGTCACCACGCTTGGCAGGTGGGTTGGTGACCGCAGTTTAATGTATTCATACACAGGGAAACGCTACTGCCCGTGCCTTGGTATATAATTGTTATAGATGATGTTATAACAATCAGGACCAACGGCTTAACGTGCTTTCCGAGGGACATCAACCAACCAGACTCGGAAAGATATCTTAGAATTTACACAAAGATTTTTGGACCGGTATAGGGATCGAATCCACAACCTCCGAGGCTTAAAGCGAGACATATACCGCTACGCCACGGAGGCTGTCACTACTCTACTGATATTTTATTCATCAATAATGTTATTCTGTTTAGAAATTAAGACTTACTTTGACGTCTTAAAAGAAAAATAACCATTTGCGTTATAAAGACTTTGTTCCTTCGATATGGATGTATGTACTGTACACAGTCCATATCGTATATATAGGTAGCTCTCTAAATCAAAAATCTTTAAAACCAGCGTATACCTACTCTAACTCAGCAGTGTTGATCTCGTGATAAAATATTCAAAACCTTCTGTCTGAGGGCATCTCGTTCCCTTGAATTTGCTTTGTTTATTTAATTCGTGGCTTACTTAGTTACTGACAAAAGTGGGTCAGAAAAAATCAGGCCATTACTTGGAATTAAGGCGTTGTGTTCGTCATAGCCAACTACTGAGGACTAGCAGCTTGAATCTCGCCTTTGATGTGAAAAGTCGCAGGTATAACTCTAGGGCCGGAAAAAAAATCTTTGTAAATTTGTGCATTATATATTTTTTTTATTTACATTTTGCTCCTCCTATCTACCCATGGGTGTTAGCTGTATGGTGGGCACTACACAGCTACCACTTCAGCTGATGGATGGGCACCAGCATACTTTAGCTCAAGGATACTCACCATCTTACTGCGATAACCAATCCGCCTGCCAAGCGTGGTGATTGTGGCAATATCAACCCTAAACGACCCTGGTTGATCGTACAGTAAATTTTGCTGGACGAGTGCCATCATGTTACAGACATCTGTGAGTGGTGTCTATGGCAAAAACTTCTGCGGGGAAGCATAGGTCCAGCAGTGCACGTTAATCAAAGCTGATAATAATTTAATTAATTCAGAAAAATCCTGCGTTTATTATAAACGCGAAATTGTAAGTATGGATGGATGTTTGTTACTCTTTCATGTAAAAACTACTACTAAACGGAATTGGCTGAAATTTTCATATCACCTATCATACATTATCACCCTCTGACCCACTGGAGCAGAGTAACGCGGGTAAAACCGCAGGGCTCAGCTAGTCAGTGATAAAATAACAACAAAAAAGAAGAAGATTATTGCTACTGAATAAAGCTTTATAACAAAGTTATTAGTAAAGATTGCTAAGATTAATTCAAGAATGTTCTGTTTAATTATTTTTAGCACTAATGATCACTTTACATTTTAAATAGTGGTCACCGACTCGTCATATTATATGACGAGTATTGTTTCGGTCAAGACACCACTTGCTGTACATACCCATGACTAAGAGCTGACAACCGAAAAGGCAAGGTAATTTGTTCATTCATAAAAATGATTTATCAGCTTACCTGGAGCATTCTAAGCATAAAGACGTCGACCTGGCAGGATTCGCGTGGTGGATGTGGGAGTTATGGGGTGGGAAAGAAATAAAAAAAAAAGGTAATGTGATCAGGATTACTTTTTATGCCAAATGGTTTGCCTACCTCCCCAAAGCACACAAAAAAAATCTGGCGTCATTTGGTTGGTGGAAAGGTATCGCCAGGCTTAATTAAAGTGAGGAAAACAAAAATATTTTTATGTAATAACAACAAGGCTGGCT
This sequence comes from Nycteola revayana, assembly GCA_947037095.2. Taxonomy (NCBI): domain Eukaryota; kingdom Metazoa; phylum Arthropoda; class Insecta; order Lepidoptera; family Nolidae; genus Nycteola; species Nycteola revayana. Next base: position 16,517,307 of record OY855748.1, on the reverse strand, counting down.
TTTTTTGTGCTTAAAGTTTAGTATTCCCAGAGGCTAGGGAAAAAAAAGCCAGCCAATAATAGTGGTGGGAACATGTCGAAAAAAATAATTGAAAATTTATATTTTAAATTGTATTTTGCTCGAGAAAGAGCTAAGGGGCATGAAAAAGAGCACGTGGAGGGGATACACGTGACTACGGCGTCCGTGCTCTCTCGGTAATGTGCCTGTAATTGGTTTACGTAAATAAATGTGATTTTTATTTTATTTTATTTTATTTAAACAGAATATAAAAACACGTCCACGCGCTGTAAAATAGACGCTAAACTGAAACAGCTGGCGCTCCGGAAACGTTCGGCTCTTTCCGCTCAACGAGTGCGACGAGACCAGCCAGGCGCGTTCGGTTTACCGAACATGAACGACGCGCCGAGAGAGCACGGATGCCGTCGTCACGTGTATCCCCTCCACGCGCTCTTTTTCATGCCCCTTAGCTCTTTCTCGAGCAAAATACAATTTAAAATATAAATTTTCAATTATTTTTTTCGACATGTTCCCACCACTATTATTGGCTGGCTTTTTTTTCCTAGCCTTTGGCAATAATAAACTTTAAGCACAAAAAAAGCCAGCCTTGTTCTTATTACCTAAAAATAATTATTTTTTTCCTCACTTTAATTAAGCCTGGCGCTACCTTTCCACCAACCAAATGACGCCAGATTTTTTTTGTGTGTTTTGGGGAGGTAGGCAAACCATTTGGCATAAAAAGTAATCCTGATCACATTACCTTTTTTTTTATTTTTTTCCCACCCCATAACTCCCACATCCACCACGCGAATCCTGCCAGGTCGACGTCTCTATGCTTAGAATGCTCCAGGTAAGCTGATAAATCATTTTTATGAATGATCAAATTACCTTGCCTTTTCGGTTGTCAGCTCTCCGTCCACATGCTTACAGTCCGTAATGTGTAAACCAAATTAATATAACTATACTAATATATAAAGCTGAAGCGTTTATTTGTTTGTTTACTTGAATATGCTAATCTCAGGAACTACTGGTACGATTTAAAAAATATTTCTGTGTTAGATAGCCAATTTATCGTGGCAGGCTATAGGTTATATTTAATTATAGTTTAACACTCGCGGTTTAACCCGCGTAACTTCAGTTCCCGTGGGAACTTCATAATTAAATATAACCTATAGCCTTCCTCAATAACTGGGCTATCTAATAATGAAAGAATTTTTCTAATCGGTTCATTAATTCCTAAGATTAACGCGTTTAAAAAACAAACAAACTCTTTATGCTGCTTCTATAGCTTACGGGAACGAGAGATATGCAGGTTGATCCGCGTGCGGAAGCTAGTACTCTTATATATGTACATTTCATATTGAAGATTTTATTGAAACATAATCTTGAGACAAACATGTCACTTTGTACCAGCTGTCGGGGTAAAGCCAATATTCCTTTGTTGACACACTTTTATTGACAGACGTATGAAAACAGATGTCTTATGAAGTATTTTGGTACGACATATATAGATACTAAGTAAGCATATCGACGGTTAAAAGGTAATAGGGTATAAGCGACAAAAATCAAATTGTTCAGGAGAGCAGTTTAAAGTTTTAGAAAGTTGAAAAATCGACATAACTTTTTCATTTATTGGCATATTGTGAAAATGCAAACAATTCTAGAATCAATAAAAATAGAAGCATTAATTGGCACTCTTATTAACTTCATTCGGCGTTGTTTTATGTGATTTTATGTCGCTTAGATCAATTGATCGTATTTTTCTTGTGAAGTAATACGGCATAAGTCGCATTAACACAGTACAAAACTCAGAGTAAAGAAGACTAAGCTACATTTGATATTCTTATACCAATAGGTAATAGGGCATAAATGCCATGACTCTAGTATAACTTAAATGAGTAAAAAAGCATAAATGACGATTTGAATCACTATACCAAAAGGTAAAGGGGTGTAAAATACAATGCTTAGCAAAAATATCGTGAGGATGTCAGACATTAGCGACTTTGTAAGTGGGTTGAAAAAAGGGTAATGTGGTACTTCTACACATCAAGATTTCTATACCAAGAGGAAAACAGGGACATCCAACATAGATTTACATACATTTAGTTGGTAACTATGTGGTAACGTGAATTTAACGATACATCCTAAAAATAATAATTATATTCACCATCAACACGCTTCTCCTTTAAAATGTTAGACATCATCATTTATTAGGTTATAAAAATATCAAATCGACGGATTTAACAAAAAAATTGATAATCATCATTCATCATCATTTTAGCCGTAGGACGTCCACTACTAGACATAGGCCTCCCTCATAGATCTCCAGTTTCTACGGTTGGAGGGCGGCCTGCATCCACCATAATCCCGCGGCCTTTACCAGGTCATCCATCCATCTAGTTAGTGGACGTTCTACGCTACGCTTGCCGATCCGCGGTCTCCATTCTGTTCTCCGTGCTATATGGCCTGCCCATTGCCACTTCAACGAACTAATCCGTTGAGCTATGTCGGTAACCCGCGTTTTTCTACGTATCTTCTCATTTCTGATTTGATCTTATCGCGATTGGAGCATAGCTCTCTCAATAACTCGTTGAGCGACTCTGAGTCGGTTCATAAGGCCTATAGTGAAGCACCACGTTTCGGATCCATAGGTCATCACTGGCAACATGCACTGGTTAAATTCTTTCATCTTTAGGCATTGAGGTATTTTGGACGAAAACGTTGCGGAGTTTCCCGAACGCTGACCATCCGAGTTGGATTTGGCGATTGACCTTCTCGAAGTTGGACCTACCTAATTGGACTGTCTGTCCTCAGTATACATACGCGTCAACAACTTCAAGAACCGTATAGGTACTCAACCATAATAGGGGTAGGCACAACATGGACGTTAGACATGATTTTAGTCTTGTCCATGTTCATTTTAAGACCTACCTGTTGGGAGACTCGGTTGAGGTGAATTCTTCCATCGACTTTACCATGACCACGATATCATCAGCGAATAGAAAGATGTATTAGCCGTTGATGTCGATGCCTAGTGCTTTCCAATTCAGAAGTTGGAAGGTGTCTTCCAAAGTGGTCGTAAACAGTTTTGGAGAAATAACGTCTCCCTGTCTTACGCCTCTTTTCAGTGGAATCACCTTCGAACTCTGTTCTTGTACTCGGAACGACATTGTGGCGTTTCGATACAAGCACTTCAATACTTCGATATACCGATAGTCGATACGGCATCGATGAAGCGACTCAAGTACGGCCCATGTTTCGACCGAATCAAAGGCTTTCTCGTAGTCGACAAACGCTAAATGGAGCGGTAAGTTATACTCTTCGGTCTTCTGCATAATTTGCCGCAGCGTATGTATGTGGTCCATGGTACTATTGCCTTTTCGGAACCCGGCTTGTTTGGGAGAATGGAAGTCATCAAGCCGTCGTTCGAAGTGATTTGCAATAAGCCTGGAGAACAGCTTATAAATATGACTCAAAAACGAGATGGGCCTGTAGTTCCTTAAACAACAATGTAGTTCTTAAATAACAACACCACCTTTTGTTCCATTATTCAGGCGTGGTACCTCCGAGCGAGGTGCTTCTGAAGGACTTTAAGTACCGGTGATTCACCCGCTTTCAGGAGCTCTGACGTGATTCCGCCCTCACCCGGCGCCTTGTTGTTCTTTAATTGTTTCAGGGCAAGGCTGATGTCCGGGATATCCTCGGTAACGTGTCGGGTCAGTTTGCCTCTTGGGTACAGCCCAAGAAGGTTTCCAGGGCGGCTACAGAGCTTAACTTTTCCACTTCCCTTAACACTTCCGGTTTTGTCGACGCAAGACTTCCATTATTCCTCTTCAGCTTTGCCATCTGGCTTTGCCCAATAGACATATCTCTTGCAAACACTTTGGAGTCCTGATTACGTTCTATCATATCTTTAATACGGGACGTATTAAAGCTACGAATATCGTTGATCCACAAGGATTTTTTATTTATCTGTTCAGCTGCCTCTGAGAGTCAGCATCATTGGAAGGTTGCAATCTTAGCGAGCGTCGTTCAGCCATAATGTTAACGGTGTATTCGGAGAGTTTCTGGGTTCTACGGGTACGGCGAGTCTTGAAGAACTTAGACCCGACTGTATGGACAGTCTCTACGAAACTCTTATTGATCTCGTCCACTGATGCGTTCTCACCTAGTCAATCGAAACGATTTGAGAGCTCGAGTTGAAATCTCTCGGGATTCGATCTGAGCGCGAGTAGATCGGAGACTTCATCAAACGGGACCGTTCACGTTTAACATTCATATTCACTGTGCCTCTTACTATTAGGTGATCACTACCGGTTCTCACCCTGTGAATCACAGAGACATTCGCAAATCCATTTCTTGTCGGTCACCATGAAGTCGATCTCATTTCTCGTCAAACCATCGGGTCTCGGCCAGGTCTATTTCATGTGAGGTGGCTTCTGAAAGAAAGAATTCATCGTATAGAGTCCTTCTTTCTTCAGAAAGTCGACCAGCCTCTGTCCCCTAGGGTTCCGTTGCCCATAACCGAAACTCTCTCCTATCAACTCATGATAGCTTCACTTGCCCAGTTACCTCTAACCCTTTTTTTTTGTTGTCCGGGGGGACATGCATTTACGCGTATTCGCGCGCTGGTGATAGGTACACTTTACCACTAAAACCCCGCAGATACTCCTTCGATCCGCCGCTGGCGGGGGCCGGGTACGCATGAGCAATCCGGCCCCCAGTTTCTAACCCTGTTATACTTAACTCTCAAGAGTATCTTTTAGATACTGCCATACTTATTAGTTATGCCACCCTGCTAGACACAGACTCCCGGGGATCCTAAGCACCCCTAGCCCCGGCGATACCATGACGAGAGGAGAGGAGGGGGCTACATTCTTACGCCGGTCGTGGGCGCCGGCGTAAGAATGTTGGTACTGGTTCATGGAATTGAATTTGGTAATATTACTAATTAATGGGTATAGGTCTGGTATAATGATTACATTGCTGAGGTTGAACAAATTGAGATAGTTTAATACTTACGTCACAAGGCCGGATTTAAGGGAGGGCATCCTGGGCAACTGCCCCGGGGCCTCCACAACAGAGGGGCCCCTACAACATAGATTTAAAATCTTTCCAATTTTGACGAGTAAACTGTACAACTTTTTTTATATTTATTTTTTAGGTGTTGTACCTTTACATACAATAATTTGTAGCATCATGATGAATGTTATAATTCTTAAATATTGTAATAGCGGTTGTTCATCTATACTTGTTCACTTAAATAAGTCAATCAGTAAAATATCAGAATTCAAATCGTCCTGAAAAGTACATACTTCAAATTTTCTACACATTTGGAGGGAAACTAGTTTGTGCCCAGAGGGCCTCTTCTCCTTTGTTGCCCCGGGGCCTCCGGACCTCTAAATCCGGTCCTGTTACTACATTACTAAATTATATTATGCTCAAAACAAAAACACGTTTTATTTACAATTTATAATGAAATAAAACAGGCAAGTTGTGCCTGGCACCTATATACTTACTTACAGAAATAAAATAGTAATTTAATGAAATAACATAAAGTACCTACAATATAGTATAACATAACCTACCTAGGTATGAAGTAGGTAATAGGTAGCATTATAATAGAAAATGTAAGTTGGTAATTATAAAAGGCGCTTTCAAAAATAAAAAGGTTTTGAAACTTAATACAACATAGCACTACACTATCAATATCATAATGTTTGACTAAATAACAGACTTGAAGGCAATCATTGTCTTCAAGTCTGTACCATTATGTCAAGTACCATTATGGTAGAAGGGTATAACAGACGTGCTAATATCAAATTAGATTTTAGTAATAGCGTATAAGCAACAATTGTGTGGTAAGCTTGTAAATGGTAGTAGGGTATAACCGACAGTTTAATATCATATTACATTTTAGTAATTGGGCATAAGCGACAACTATATTGAAAACATGTTAATGGTAGTATGGTATAAAAGGTATAAAGGTAAAGGCTCATGAGTGCCAGCTTTCAAGCCAGGTGCTAAAGGTAAAAAGCATTAAGCGCCCGGTTGTCTTACACCAATTAAAAGTAAAAATGCATTACCGACTATAAACAAAAATTAATACCATATTTATAGAGGTATAAGCGCCCTTTTAATAAAAAAGGCCTCAAATTCGGACGGTTATAACAAAACGACACTTAGAAAAGTCAGTTTTTTGCTTGGGCATAAGTGACAAATAAGTTATCGTAGAGCCATGGGAGTCAGCGCATTCGAAAGAGCGGAAAATTTTAAGTAAGATGGCATTCATAACTCATTTTGGAAAAAAATGTCGCTTATGCCCTATTACCTTTTAACCGTCGATATGTATTCGGCATTCTATGTAGCTCAGGGCCATAGTATGTTAAGCTTGTTTTAATTTAAGACCTTTTTATTTGTAGGACAAAGCATACACCATCAACATTATTAATGTGTCGTCTACTAAAATGGGCAGGACTAGGCTAGGATACCCGCCGCCTACCGCCCTAGGCTTGGCCTCGGGAAGTGGGGCACAACGTCGGATCGAAGGAGTGTCCGGGGGGTTTAAATGGTGTAGGGTCCTCGTGGTATGAGTTAAGCATACTACGCTATGGAGAGGGCGAGTCCCACATATCCCACCGCCAGCGCGAGGACCACGTTGGCCCCTGCCTCTGTCGTGTGATCCAGTACCTGCAGTCTGAGTCAGTGATCGCGTCCTCTTTATTAACTTTGAATTATTATTCTAGCTGCAGTGGTAGCTCCTTAAGGGTGTCGTTTCAATTTGGCTGAGGATTTGTTTGTTTATATTGAATAGGCCCCGAAACTAATGGACCGATTTGAAAAATTCTTTCACCGTTGGAAAGCCACGAAGTTCCCACGGGAACGGGAGTTACGTGGGTAATACCGCGCGCGGGAAGCTAATTTATTATATGTTTGTTTACTTTATATGCATTGTGAATTTTCTTGAAAGTTAAAGTGTATGTCGATATTCACGCAGATACAGATAAATATCGTTTATTTCGACACTATAGATATACTATATATATATAAATATATCACAATGCTTTGATTCAAGAGTAAATCAATGATAATCGATACTGTATTCTGAAAAGCTCAGTTCAAGAAAAACAGTTGAGTAAAATATTTTACTCAACTGTGAAAACAGAAAAGATCTGCTCAAAAGTGTCAAGCGCTCCGGTTGTAGTAATAAAATCTGAATGTAATTGTCATCATAAAAATCTCGTCTACTTAATATAGGACAATAAAACATAAAATATTCCACACGTTTCATAAATTGGTGAAATTAACGATCGGTACTCACTTTAACGATGCCAATGTTCGGTATCGTTAAAGTTGTCACGTACTTCAATGTTGCCACGTCGTGTCGTTATTTATTTACATTTTCAAAGTGTATACAAATTACTAAATATAATGCACTAGCTTTCTACGCGCGGTTTCACTCGCATAAATCCCGTTCCCATGGGAACTTCATTATTAAATTAAACATATAGCCTTCCTCAATAAATAAGCTATCTAACACTGAAAGATTTTTTCAATTCGATTCAGTAGATTCTGAGATGAGCACGTTCAAGTTCAACATTCAAACACACTCGTATGAAATATGAATTTATAGATACATTAATAAAGGCAAATTGTTTAGAATTCTTTTAAAAGAACAACTTAACTTCGGGTACGGAACCCTAATAAATAAGTGTCCAAAATTGTTTTGGAATCTAACTGACGGACTTAAAATATTTTTTTAGTCTTCATGCCTAATGCAAGTCGTACCTTAGTGCACTTTTTATCTCAATGTACAACTGCTTAACGTAAGTGACTGTCACATCACAACACTATCACTAAATGCCATGTTTGTCAGAATGAGACAAAATCAAAAACTACTGGTGGAATTTTAATGCTGTTTTCAGCAGTAGACCAAGTGATTCTTGTATATTAAATAAGACTATTCCTGAAATATTAAAATTGATCCGTTCGTCGTGACTTAAAAAAAAACCTAATTTAGGAACACAAAGTATGCCCAGACTCAAAACAACAATGGGTGGGAATCGAACCGAGCACACTAGATCTCAGATGCAACTTCCATAACCACTAAGCTACCGGTGCATATTCAAGAAGGAGGGTTTATTATTTATTCACATCTTCTAGTTTAGAAAAATAGCATTTCACAACAACTGAAGAGAATGCCAGTGAGAACAGTTTCCGAGATTAATGTTGCCACATCAAACATCCCGCTTACTGCTAAGTACGCAATTAATCGTTTCCTCGCACTAAAAGCTGTTAGTATTGTTTCTAAACGTAAAACAATTCATGTTTTAGAGTTTTGTAATCAACATGGAATCGCTCTCATTGTAGAATTGTTTTAAAATAGAGATGATTAAAAAAAAGTGTTATTTTATTAACTTTATTAAACGAATTAGTTTTTGTTAAGGATACTTAGTTAGTAAAATATGTTCTCAAAAACTTTTTTTTATTAAATATAAACTTAAATTATAAGCTAAAGCTAATGCTGTTATATATAATAATAATAATTATCCTTAACACATGGAGAATTGTAAGAAAGTTCATGCAAACAAACAAATCAACACCACACACAAAGCAGTTTTTTTTTTTTTTTACTAAGTATAGGCATACTTTTGACCTTAATCTCGCTTGATGGAAGGCGATGATAAGGCCTAAGATGATACACGCTTGCCTAGAAAGTGTCTGTTCACTCCGTAGCAGTACACACCACACAAGATATTTTAACAATTAATCCTCTAACTAACATAACTGGAGACCCAGTGGTTACGATAGTTGCTTCTGAGACCTGAAATTGTACCTAGAAGGGTACGATTCCCATCCGGTACAATTATTTGTATTAACTACAGATAGTAGTAAGTCTTAGTATGCTTTGTGTAAGTAAATTGAGTGTTTGTATAGCCTTCCGCGACACAGGGATCCATTTCCCTAGTGCGGGAGTTGTCTTATAACAAAAACATAATATGTTAAGTTAATCAAATCTGAATACTCACGAGCTGTGCAAGCGCCAACATCGTATTATAATGTAAATGTAAAATTTAACTTCATGTTCACACGGCAGGCAGGTTCATTCATTTACTGTCTCGTTGCTTTTAAGGAAGCTTCACACTTAACATAGTTAAAATAATTGTGAAGTCTAGATTTGCAAACACAACTTTCGTATCTAGTGCTATCAGTGCCGGATTAAGCCAGCGTGGGGCCTGTAGCAAACTCCGTCCGGAGGATCCTCTTATTGACTCGTGGCGCTCAACGAGCTTTTTTTTTGGCCGCCACCTATTATGATGCGCCATGATTCGGATCCTTATTGGATCCAATTTCTTGCTTGCGCACGTATCTTGCCCAAATCAGCGCGGGGGGGCCTCAAATTATCGCGGAGCCCTCCAATTTAACGTGGGGCCCATAGCATTTGCTTCTGTTGCTATATGGCTAATCCAGCACTGAGTGGTATATGTCTCACTTTAAGCCTCGGAGGCCGTGGGTTCGATGTCAAATCTGGGTTAGTTGTCCCGGCCCGGCCTAGTTGGTTGAGGGCCGTTGTTTGCGTTATGACACCATTAGTTATCTTCCAAAAATATATATGATTTCTTATCTTTGACCAATCTTAAGATGCTAGATGAAATAAGAAATATGAGTTTATAATGAGAAGGCTATAGATATACCTGTGTATTAGCGCCACCATACGGTGCAAAATTCTGTAAAAGAGGGCCTAGACAAGGCTTATTAATATATTCGACCGAAAAGAATCGATTACCCTTGACTTTAATTTTCTTCCAAAAGCTTCCAAGCAAATGTTGGAAGCTTTATTCTCTGCTACATTTTGTAACAGTAAAATCTTTATCTTGTGTAATGTGAGAATGTCGTATAAAGTTGCTCCGTTCATAATTGTATTACAGAATTTGATTCATCCGCGCCCCGGGCCTTATATGAAGAGAAATCATGTTTGTATTTGCATTCGTACAAAGTTTGCTTGTCTTAACCTTAAATATTACAAGCGTTGAGGTTATGTTTATTATTTTATGCGTTTGGGGATTAAGATTTTTTTTGGAACGAACATGAGTAGTTAGCCTCGTGGCATTTGATATTTCACCGAGCAAAAAAGTGAGGAGAGCTCTAGCCTTACTAAATGGTTTAAAGCAACCTGACTTGGACCTCGACTCAGGGCTCAGCTGGCTAAGGGATTAGGATTTTTAATTTTTTATTTGGGAAGTTAGGTGCGACTGTCGCTCTACTTTACAGTTTGCGGGCCTCTCTAACTCGGGTCTACGAAGGCTCGGAAAAGGTTTTAAGCTTTATACCATTGGTTACCGTAGCCATTGAAGTAGCTAGCTACAGAATGGATAACATACTTGATGTTCACGACCAATTCGAAATTTGAATACAATGTTTGCAGTGTTAGTACTTAAGTTTACCGCTTGTGACAATAGATGGCGTTAGTTCCGATTTATAAGTCGCAAGCGTTTGATTCACCCGATTTGGTTCGGTCACCGACGGATTTTCATAATAAAGAGAGGTATTCAAGGATTTGGTGGTTTAGATTACATCCTAATTAATCCCCTTATCTATCATACAAAAGCATTGCGGTGCTTAACACTTGATATGATGCCAATTATTGCCAATGTCTAAGACGGATCATAATAATAAGCTACTAGCTGACAGCTGTCCCGAACCGTTCGACGCCTTAGCCATTGGGCTACGGACGCTTTAAATTATGAAGTTTACATGGGAAAAGGAGCCAAACAGGGAAAGGGCAGCAGCGTTTCCCCTGTGTATCACAACAAAACACTGCGGTCGCCAATCCGCCTGCCAAGCGTGGTGACTATGGCGAAAACCATTCCTCGGGACAAGGCCCATGTTAAGCAGTTAACCTTATACGGGTTGATGATGATGATATTAATATTGTATTAAGCAGGATTTAATTTCTTCATTCATAATAATATACAATTTAAGGTGAAATTTAAATGAGGATTGTAGGTAATGTTTACGACCGAGTACCTTTTCAATTACAAACCCTTTTTACCTTCACTATTTCATCAGTCGCTGAGCGAAAATTGGCAGTTTTATATAAGAACAGAATATATTATTTTACCATTTGACTTTTAATAACATTGCTGACCTCTCGACCGAGTGGTCGAGCTAATCAAAGAGCTCTTTTTTCTTATATTTCACTTTATTGTTTCCAACTACGAAAATTTAAATTCTTTCATATTTTGGCTGTGCAGCGGTTAATTTTGTTGGCTCTCTAGTAAGCTCTCTCTCTTTTTTTGGCGAGGTGGTTTGCCCGGTGACCGACGGCCAATTGTTGATATTTAGAACTTATACATGTTCAAATTGTATTGCGCGATACAGCGTTTATTAGTTCGTTTGCTAGGTGCTAGATGGCGCTGCTGATCACCTTGTGGTTTGTGCGGCTACAGTTAATGTCGCTACATACTATTTCTTAAAATTCTGATGGTTTGACATAGATTAACTTTCTTTTTACCATACCAATGTACATTTATGTTAAAAACTTATAATTTAATACATATAAAGGCTAAACAAATTTAGAACTATTTCAAATATTCAAATAAAAAACATCAGTTAAGACACCAGCAGGCAGGGTTTCCAAAACGATACATTACCCCACTGGATAGCCAAGTTTATATCCAAGGCCGAGGTACTAGCCAACCCCATTTAGATATTATATGTTAACCTCATACAAATTTGAAAAGGGCTCGATAAGTTTTACTATTTTTTTTGGCGTATTCACAATTATTAGCGCACGGTTTGTAAATTTTAAATTTTATTTAGGTATTGTAAAAATAATGCCATCAAAAACATACTTGTAAAAAAACCCAAGTCTCGTAACGCAGTTCTTTTACCGTAAAACGTTGTGAGATCTATGTAATACCAAGTCGGTTAATTTATTCAGTCCCTACTTAAGGGACCTTCTATCTTAAGCTATTACGTAATTATCTCACCTTACAGAATTTTATTTTGACCTTATCAAAGTTCAAAACTTTAAAGTTTTAAATAATAGATTAACTTGGCCATCGGATATAATTAGAATGTATCTCACAAGTGTTTATTGCGATGGCCAAGTCAATCTAATATTCATAACATAAAAGTTTTGAACTACTGTAGTTTTAATGTTTGTTGTTATGTTGTTTGTTTAATGTTTAGTTACTGAAAATTCAGGCTCCTATCTTTATCCACAACGAAGTTATAGGGGGTCAAAAATCGGCTGAGTTGCTTCGAGAAAAGATAGGTACGGCCGTGCACATTTTTTTTTTTTTTTTTTTTTTTCTTACTCGACTTGGCGGGGCACTGCCGTGCCCCCAGATGTTAAATTTGCTATTATGAAAATTTTACAGTTTCATTAAAACAATCTAAATTTGAGGCCCTTATAAACTGAACTAACAGCCATGTTTTCAATCTAAAATATTGAGCGTGAGGTAAGCTCTGAATACAAAATGGAAGCAAGGCAAGTAGTTAGCAGCTAGGCGTGATTTTAACTTATTAAACTAGTTACCGTGTTGTCGTCAACATCAACTTCATCAACATAATATTATACTACTAACATACATAACAACTAGTAGCTTTAGCTTAGTACGCGTGTAGTTCAGTTTATCTTTGGATATTTCAAACCTCCGTTTCATACTTAGGGGTCAATCTTGATAAACCTGCACAGCCAACTTCTAAAGCCGTCTTTAATTAATTTATAATTACAGCCAGCTTATAACAATTCTTATACATACATACATATAATCACGCCTTTCTCCCATGGGGGTAGGCAGAAACTACAGAATGCCACCAGCTACGATCCTTACACACTCCCTTTGCCTCGTCCACGTTCATACCTCTGGTCATTCACGCACGCCGGTTGCGAATACAACGCACCTGACCTTTCTGGAGAATTCTTATACAAAGGAAATGAAAGTACTTCACTTTGGTATGAATTTTATTTTGATGATTTTATTAATCTCGCATTTGCATTCATTGGCATAAGTATGAAAATATTATGTTTTAAAAAAACTGGTCTCCCACACGAAAGGTTCGTACTGTTTTCAAGCGTCTGCCTGATGCCGTTATCCATATTGAGCAAAAACATTTGTGTTGTTTTTTTTTTAATATTAATTACCTATATTTTTTTTAATACTTGTTATTATAGCGGCAATAGAAATACATCATCTGACAATACAGAGAGCGAAGTCTATATATATATAGGGTCCCGTTTCGACATTTCAATAGTCAAAAGCATACTACATCAAAGTTACATTTAAAAGATTAAGTGTTAAGATGTCGAAATGTGTGTTCGTTAATAAATATTTGTGTTTTCTTTTCTGGCAATTTGTTTCACTGTTGCCCTCTTTTATATGAAAAGATTGTTTATTTCAGTTTACAGAATTAAAATATTTTCAATTATACAGTTGTAGAAAACCGTTGTAGTTTTAAAAAACCTACGTCATACACTGTACCGCGGGAGCCATCTTTTTTTTCCTCATTAAAACTTCATCTTTTTGCCATAGAGAATGAAAAAAAAACTTTTAAGTTTATTTTAGACTAAGTAGACTAGACTTTTCGCACGGTTCGACCCACGTAGCCTCTGTTTTTACGGGAATGTTGTAATTAAAAAAGGTTTTAAAATTTGTAAGGAGAAAAAACATCATCATCATCAGCCCGTATAATATCCACTGATAAACATAAGCCTCCAGGGCATTGGAAGGTTCTTAGCAATATAAGGATCGGGTGGAAGGTATTCTCTTTAAAATATTAGTAACTCTCCCATAAATAAATGTCGTCATACAGCCCTTTTGAACGACTCTAAATTTACACGGAGTTCTAGTTGTTAAGGTCTATACAGTGACTTTGACAACCTCCGTAGCGTAGCAGTATTTGGCTCGCTTTAAGTATCGGAGATGGTGGGTTCAATCCCGACACCGGACAAGAAATCTTTGTGTAAATTCTAAGATTTAATTCCGGGTCTGGTTGATTGAGGGACTACCCTCCGTGCCTCGGAAAGCACGTTAAGCCGTTGGTCCCGATTGTTATAACATCATGTATAACAAGCGTAGACCAGGGAACGGGCAGCAGCGTTTCCCCTGTGTATCACAACATAACACTGCGGTCACCAATCTGCCTGCCAAGCTTGGTGACTATGGCAAAAACCCTCCCTCCGGAGGAGGCACATGTTCAGCAGTGGACGTTATACGGGCTGATGATGATACAGTGACTTTAGCCTGAATTTAACGCGAGCGAACCCGCAATTAAAAGCTAATTTATTTATAACAGTAGTGTCTATTAAGTCTGTATTTTTGGTAGCCCACATAGCTATAAATATTTTGATATAAATTAACAAACTTTTCTCATTACAGGTAAGTGCGTTCATCACTTATGTATGGTTTCCTGAATTCTTTAGTACAAGTAAGTGTTCCTCTAAATTGTGTTTGACTTCGTGTATTTTATGTTTTAAGAATCCATTTGTTGGCTTTGTTACTTTGTTTTTTATGTTGTTTCTTTAATAGTAGTATATTATTATCGTCTGAGGCATAGGTGTAAGAAAATATTCGAGAAACAAGTGAGAAGCGAATTTATTAAATCATTTATATAAGAAACTTTGTTTTAATAGAGGTTGATTAATTGAGTTGAACTGAATTCACATTTTTTATTAAATTCTAGCATTCTAGCGTAGCGGTATTTTGCTCGCTTTAAATCTCGGAGGTCGTGGGTTCGATCCCCACGCCGGACAATAAATCTTTGTGTAAATTCTAAGATTTATTTCCGGGTCTGGTTGGTTGAGGGACTACCCTCCGTGCCTCGGAAAGCACCTTAAACCGTTGGTCCCGAATGTTATAACATCATCTATGATAATCGTATACCAAGGACCGGACAGCAGCGTTTCCTTGTGTGTTACAACATAATACTGCGGTCACCAACCCGCTTGCCAAGCGTGGTGACTATGGCAAATACCCTCCCCGGGAGGAGGGCCATGTTCAGCAGTGGACGTTGTACGGGCTGATGATGATGATGATAAAACGTATAAGATACTGAAACATCAAAGCTACTTTTATAATCTCGATGCCAATCGTGAATTAAGAATTTTCGTGTCTGAATTTCCCTCAGAGAATAGTATTTTATCTCCCCATGTCTTTCATGGGTGTCGTAAGAAGGCGACTAAAGGACATCCAGCTGATGGATGGGCAGCAGCATCTATCACAAATCCGGCTGCCAAGCGTGGTGATTATGGATATATCCCTCAATGCTCCTTGCCTTCCTTTACGATAATGTAATAAAATTATCTAACCATGCTTTCGCAAACTGATTTAACACTTATCAATATTCCAAAATCTATGTTAGTCAACATCATCAGCCCGTGTAACGTCCACCACTGAACATGGACCTCCTTCGGGAGGGCTTTGCCATAGTCACAAAGCTTGGCAGGTGGATTGGTGACCGCAGTATTATGTTGTAATACACAGGGAAACGCTGCTGCCTGTTCCCTGATATACGTGATATACGCTTGTTATAGATGATTTTATTACAATCGGGACCAACGGCTTAAAGTGCTTTCCGAGGCTCGGAGGGTAGTCCTTCAACCAACCAGACCCGGAAAGAAATCAAAGAATTTACACAAAGATTTCCTGTGCGGTGTGGGAATCGAATCCACGACCTCCGAGCTTTAAAGCGAGCCAAATACCGCTACGCTACGGAGGTTGTCATTCTGTGTTAGTACTTAGTCTAAAATTCAATTATATTAATATATTTTATTTGTCCTAGGATAGTTACTGACCAGGTAACAACAATTAATTATTTAATATGCAAAGCTAAATTGTTAATAAATCAATTTAGTTTTGCGGGTATCGGTTTCCAGCATCCAGTCCATCATTCATGATAATATCACTTTTAACTTACAAAATAATAATATATTCATTCAAATTGGTACACCAATTTTGTAGCACAGTAACTACATCAGTAGTCAAGCTAATATAGTCCCTATCAAGCTTGAAATTTGGTACATTTTACATTGTTTTATTTAAGCCAAACTATTGTATTCGGTGGAAATCAGTGGTTATTGGGATACAGATGTCAATATAAATAAGTTATGACGAGGGCCAATTTTAGATAATGTAACAGATTGTTATGGAGTTTTATTAGACTTTCAAATGTTACAGCAAAAGTTTACAGATTGTAAATAGTTTTACGGTTAATTCAAGTCATTTGTCCCGCCGCTATATTTGCGAACATATTATATATGATCCTGACCGATTTCGGCCAAAGCGACTTGGATCTTCCTATTAAGAACATCGCTGGTGTACCCTCTGGTGACTGATATAGCCAATTTTTATAGTGAAAGTGCGTCCACATTCATACTGCCAGTCAGCACCTCTCCGATATAATTATATTGGATGGCCGCGGGTGGTCGGGCCTTAAGCTCGTCTCGTTTAGCATCGAGCTCTTCTTTACGTTGTCTTTCAAACGCAAACACATTAGTGCTCACGGTATGCCTCCACAGTGACTAGTGTGCCATTGTCGCCCATTGTGACGTCTGTAGCTTACATCGCTTCATGTGACATGCGAAAATATTACTAGGTAGATATACACGTCGTGGTTTATGAACACCATAGTGTATCCAGTGCACAGAACTAGAGGCTAACAATGTAACGACATTATGACTATGACTTTGATAATAATGTTTTCGCTACTCAGCGTTACTACATGAAAATAATATTTTGATAATTTCAATTTATTAACTTAATCTAGCTTCAATGATACACTAAAAATAACATAGAAAATCTATTACAATAACTCTACAGTAATGAAGATATTGACTACCTCCGTAGCATAGCGGTATTTGGCTCGCTTTAAATCTCGGAGGTCGTGGGTTCGATCCCCACGCCGGACATTAAATCTTTATGTAAATTCTAAGATTTCTTTCCAGGTCTGGTTGGTTGATGGACTACTCTCCGTGCCTCGGAAAGCACGTTAAGCCGTTGGTCCCGATTGTTATAACATCATCTTTAATAATCGTATATCAAGGAGCGGGCAGCCGCGTTTCCTTGTGTGGTACAACATAATACTGCGGTCACCAACTCGCCTGCCAAGCGTGGTGACTGAAGATATTCTTATCGAAGTCTTACTCATATCGTTACGTCATTAGCGTCCTATTCTCATAAATTTAATTTTAACGAAGTTTTAAGTGATTCCACTCAATATGAATTAATTGTTTAAACACTAAATTTGTAATTCATTAGGCAAAACTTGCTCAAGCCCGGATTATACCACCTTTAACCGGATCAAAGTGATTCTCGTCGGATATAACCGGTTAATAATAGTTTGTTAGTCTACTAAGAGCGTGATATTTACCAATCAAATCAATTATACTAGTTAGAAACTAAACTAAAGTTAAACTTATTGTTGTTTGATAGTTGTGTAAAATTGTAATATTAATGAACAGGGATCAATCTTTAATTTAGTATACTAGTTTAAGTTTTCGGACTACTTCACCGGGCATAAAGGCGAGCAGAGCTCCAGCCTAGTTAAATGGTTTAAACACTACAAACTAAGCAACCTGCGTAAGAGAGCGTCCCCTGTGGAATTCGGACCTCGGCTCAAGGCGGTCGCTGACGGGGAGATTGAGGGATTATGGCTTTTAGTTTTTTTAGGGGAGTTTTGTGCAACTGTCGCTCTACTTTACGAGGGCATCGAAAGGTACTTAAGGTTAGACATATCTCGCCATGCAACGGAGACCATATTTAAAAACTTTACTTACTAGTAGTAGGTAGTTGAATTTTTTTCTGCCATACATTGATAATTCTAAACAGATATTCATTACCATTAGCCGGTTCACTGAACAACGAAAAAATCTCCAGATATTTTTATAACACACTAGCGGCCCGCCCCGGCTTCGCACGGGTGGACTTTTATACCCTACCCCTGCCCTACCCTACCCCTACCCTACCCCTAACCTACCCCTACCCTACCCCTACCCTACCCCTACCCTACCCTACCCTACCCTACCCTACCCCTACCCTACCCCTACCATACCCCTACCCTACCCCTACCTTACCCTACCCCTACCCTACCCCTACCCTACCTTACCCTACCCTACCCCTACCCAAAAGTATCTTATATCCTTCTCCCAGTTCTTAGCTCCCTACCAATTTTCAGCCAAATCGGTTCAGCCGTTCTTGAGTTATAAATAGTGTAACTAACACGACTTTCTTTTGTTTTTAAAATGTATTCTGCTATTCAGGGCGTAGACAAATCCAACGAAACAAAAACCATGAAAATTGATCCAGCCGATCTCGAGTTATAATTGTTGTAACAAACCCGTCTTTGTTTTATATATATAGATTATAAATAGTGTAACTAACACGACTTTCTTTTGTTTTTAAAATGTATTCTGCTATTCAGGGCGTAGACAAATCCAACGAAACAAAAACCATGAAAATTGATCGAGCCGATCTCGAGTTATAAGTGTTGTAACAAACCCGTCTTTGTTATATATATAGACTAGCTGACCCGGCAGACTTCGTACTGCCTCAATCGATACATAAAAGACCTAAACATTTGTATAAAATAAACTGGGCCGTAGAGACTTCGTTTATGCGGTACTCCTACCCCTACACTACCCCTACCCTACACTACCCCTACCCTACCTCTACCCTACCCCTACCCTACACCTACCCCTAATCTACCCCTACCCTACCCTACACTTACCCTAAAAAATCTTAGCAAAAAAATAAAGCTCAAATTGACTACATTTTAGTTAGAAAACGTTTGTATGGGAAAAAGAAAAAGGCTGTTTTAAGGGGTTTTCAGGCAACTACTAATAAATTAAAAATTAATTAAAAAAACATTGTCCAGCGGACAAAATTGTGAATCTAAACCATTCCCAGATCCCCTTGAACACACACAAAAAATTTCATCAAAATCGGTCCAGTCGTTTGAGAGAAATTC
The DNA here is from genome assembly GCA_947037095.2 of Nycteola revayana. Taxonomy (NCBI): domain Eukaryota; kingdom Metazoa; phylum Arthropoda; class Insecta; order Lepidoptera; family Nolidae; genus Nycteola; species Nycteola revayana. The sequence goes on along the minus strand of OY855748.1, from coordinate 16,498,338 downwards.
AGTGACATACACACTCACAGAAGAATTATATATATAAAGATGTGTTAAAAAAATAACATAAAAATATTGTCCAGTACAAACAAAACACAGCAAGCGGATTGGTAATCATCTAATTATGTATGTACTAAACAAGTAAATGCTGTCATAGCTGATGTTATAATGATCACGAGCCACAACGAGAGACAAAACTCAATTGTAATAAATATGTGCCTCAAATATACAGGCCTTCTCATGAATTCCACTGAAACTGATAACATTAAGAACTCGAGTCTACTCCTTGAGGCCGAACGTAAGCGTGATGTAATACGTGCTCACGTTCACAAGTTCCGCTCCGGTGACTTTAACAGCTGACGTTCACTGAAAATATGCTTATTATGTATTAAAATTTGCAACTTTATTTCACACTAGCTGCACCCTGCAGTTTTAGCTGCGTCACTCTGCTCCAGTGGGTCGGAGCGTGATATTTTGTAGCCTGTAATTTAATCGAGCTGATTAACTATCCTCGTGCAAAGTTTCAGTCAAATCCATTCGGTAGATTTTGCGTGAAAGAGTAACAAACATCCATCCATCCATACTTACAAACTTTCGCGTTAATACTATTAGTAGAGTTTGTTTGGTTTAAAAAGGCAGGAAAGAATGGCCCGATTTGAAAAAATCTTTTAGTGTTAGATAGTCCTTTTATTGAGGAAGGCTATAGGCTATATTATTATGATGAAGTTCCTACGTTAACGGGAGCTCCGCGTGTGAAACCGTGTGCAAGAAACTAGTATTAATACATACGCTGCTGCCCGTTCCTTGATATAAATTTATTTATTCATTTCATTTGTTTATTATTATTATTCTTTTTTTTTAAAGACAACTCCCGCACTAGGGAAATAAATCCCTGTGTCGCGGAGGACTTTACAAACATTCATTTCACGGACACACAGAACACCCAGACTCAGAACAACTATTTGTGGTTCACACAAATAATTGTCCCGGGTGGGAATCGAACCCAAAACACCAGGTCTCAGAGGCAACTATAACCACTGAGCCGCCGGTGCAGTCATTTACTATAGATGATGATATAAAAATGGGGCCCAACGGCTTAACGTGCTATCCGAGGCACGGAGGGTAGTCCCTCAACCGACAAGACCCGGAAAGAAATCTTAGAATTAACATAAAGATTTCATGTCCGGTGTGGGGATCGAACCCGCGACCTCCGAGATTCAAGGCGAGCCAAATACCGCTATGCTACGGAGGTTGTCAATAGTAATAATACATACAGCGGATTAGTATATTTGTTTGTTTGCTTAAACGCGCTAATCTCAGGAACTACAGGATTGATATGCAAAATTCTTTCAGTGTTAACTAGCCTAGTTATCGAAGAAAACCATAGGCTGTATTTTGTTAGGAACTTCTTACAGGAACGCGGGTGAAACCGCACACGTGAAGCTAGTTGACAATATGAATTAACCAAAACTGAAAACGAATCTCTTATTGTACTATGGGTATACATTAGACATGGGCCGACTAATCGGCAATGCCGATCATTCTAATACCTACTTGTCGGAGGTGTTCAGGCTTTTTCGTCATCACTCGACTTAATCATCGCGCGGCCGCTGAGCTTAATTACTGACTGATTAATACCTACCTTCCTATGTTGTAAAGACTGTAACTTTAGATAACTACTCTAAGTAATGTTTATTAATTATAAAACAAGTACAAATTACTTGTTTTATTACATTTGTTATGCGCCGATCATAATCGGCATATTTTGCCGAATAGTCGCCGACTAGTCGCCGACTACAAACGATGCCGAATAGTCGGCTTTCCCGACTAGTCGGCGGCTAGTCGGCCCATCTCTAGTACACATATAAACCAACTAACCTTGTTTCCAGGACACAACCCACAAACGCAATATATACCAGCACTCCTAAACCTCGCTTCCATTTCATTTAAAATTTTAAAAGCACTCACTTTTACAGGCGTTTCATAAATCCTCCATTTTTATCGTTCAACCGGCCATAACTGGTTGTATCTGGTGCGAACAGGGTTGCCACTGAAAAAATATATTGTACCAAAAGTTAAAATTAGTAGTAGGTATGATACTTTGATCCTTTTTTTTAAGTAACAGCGTTCCTTGCCATTTTCGCATTATTCCAGGCAACTTAAAATATTGTAGTGACAGTCGATATACGACAGATGTCGTCACAAATCCTGTATCGCGCAATAGGAGCTCGCATGCCGTATTAAGGATATACCTATACAAATTCTAAACAGTTATAAATGGCCGTCGGTCCCCTGGCACATCACCTCGCCTTGCAAAGAAGATCTTTAACTTACTTTCCTGTAGAGGAACATCACCAACCGTTCCTCGACAATATAATGCATAATAATTGGAGATGGGCCGACTATAGTATTTGCCTTGGCCTTGGTTTTCAAAATGCCGATAAGTCAAAAGGCCGCTGAGCTTAATTACTGACTGATTAATACGTTCCTATGTTGTAAAGACTGTAACTGTAGATAACTACTCTAAGTAATGTTTAGGAATTATAAAACAAATAGAAATTATTTATTTTATTTCATTTGTTGTGCGCCGATCACAATCGGCATATTTTGCCGAATAGTCGCCGACTACAAACGATGCCAAATAGTCGGCTGCTAGTCGGCCCATCTCTAATAATAACTAGAGCTCAGAAGCATAAGGTCGGAAGTGCCACTATACGTCAGACACATTCGCCGTACTTTTTTTATAAACTGGCACTTACGACCAAATTCTCCTGTAATATGATAGTAGATACATACAAGTAAAAGTAGTTAATTTAATTTAAAACTAATTTATAAAATACTAACTACTTATTCTGAGTCTATGCTACTTAGCAACGTTTTGATAAAAGTGGCAGCATTACCCCGGTGAATGGTGTTTATACTGGCTACTAAACAGCAGAATTAACTTGAGAGACCCCACACACTAAGCATCTTCCGAGCGTGGTAGTGCCAGCGACGCGCAGCGTGTCGTTTGATTGGGAACAAATACGCGACGCCAGCGCTGCGTAAGGTCGGCGATCTGCAGGCGGTCAGCGGTGGTGTTGCGTCGACGCTGCGCAGTCGCTGGCAAGACAACTACGCTCAAAAGACACTTAGTGTGTGGGGTCTCTTCAGTTAATTCTGCTGTTTGGTAGCTAGTGCTGTTAGCTAGCTAGCTAGCAAGATAGCTGTGGGGATCCTGTAAACGAAAACATCTCAAACTTTTACGAAAGAAATTATATCCCTAACTGTAGTCGTGGTGGACAACTATCAGATACCTATAATTTTCATTAATATTTTCAAATGTTATTTATTTTAATACAATTCCAGATTCTTTTATTTTCGGTAAAGTAGCAAAAATCAGTCCAAACAGAAAGCTTTAATACTAAACAAATAAAAATTGTATGGTGTTGGAACGCATGACCTCCAAACTTAAGCTGAAACTTATATCACTAGGCTACGGTGGCAGGTTTGTTAGTAAGAGTGCTTAGGCAGTGACAACCCTTATAACGAACAATTGCGAATGCTTCCGATTAGTCTGTCGATGACGGGGAATAAACATAAGTATTGTTCACAGCTTTGGTAATTGCTAATCGAGCAAAGTGTTGTGTAACATACGTGACTGGCTGGTAGGCTGTAGGTAAGCCGAAAACCTATACTGCCTATACTGTCATTATTCATATAACATAGCTCCCCACGCGCAGATCCCATTAGACAATATCAGTACTGATTACGTTAGTAAAAAAAAAAATAGAAAAAAATATTTTTTTACTCTTAAGGCCCTTCTTACTATATGTAATATGTTACACCGGAAGATACGATTTTATATATAAGAAACAATTAATATAAAAAGTACCTATTATTTCACAAATAATCTTCAGGTACCTATACTTTTTTTAATGTTTTGAATACTTTATGGAAATGTTTACTATATTTGAAAATTCAGATTAATAAAATTCGAACACCGGCAGGATTCGCACCTGCATCTTAACCAATTATCTATATTATCTACGGTTAAGGAATGCATATATTTGTAAGCACCTTATAATTTTCTAATATTAACGGGACGCGGGGGTTAAACACGTAAAGACTACATTGTTTAAAACCCAGGTCGTACTGAGTACTCAGTACATTAAAATATTCCCCCGCCACAGCGCAGTATTAGTCGGTAATTAATGAACAATTAGCTCGCTCAGGAGCACACCACTCAGGGGAGAGTGGCTACAACGAGCTTAGAAACTATGGACTCGTTAATTTAATATTTTTAACACAATTTTACCACATTTAGTACTGTTCTATTTGAAAATTAGATTCACGCTCGCGTTTATAGTCGCGTATCTCCCGTACCCCGAAAAATTTGGAGGAGGACGAGTGGGGTCTAGTTGCCGTAGGAATTTCATGATATAATATAGCCAATAGCATTTTTCGATAAATAGGCTAGTTAACATAGAAAATTTTTTTTTTAATCAGACCGGCAGTTTCTGATATTATTACGTTGATGCAAATATACAAACTATTCAGCTTTACATAGGTATTAGTCAGATAAAACAAAAAATCTGAGTAACTACCTTTAATATCATCTTTATATCACCAAAGTCCCGTCTAAATCGGTACTACAGTTTTGAGGATTAGTCGGGATACACGGACAAAATAAAAAGTAGCCTTTTAAAATTTATTCCCTACCAGTGAAAATGTTTGTCTTATGCCTAATTTAGATAAGGATATTTTTTTTTTGTTTTTATATTTACATTTGTATGCATTTAGTATAATAACCTGTTATAATTCCATTACAAACAGACTCATATTTTTATTTTACTTTGTATATGTGTATAGATCATACATTTATATTTATCCTGCGCGCGGTTGCACCCACGTAACTCCCGTTCTTGTGGGAACTTCATCATTAAATATAGCCTTTGTCATTTGGAAATAATGTACCTTACTAACGGTGGTAGAATATTTCAAATCAGTCCAGTAGTTTCGGAGCCTATTTTATACAAACAAAGAATCAAATCTTTCCTCTTTATAATATCAGTATAGGAAAGTTACATCAAGTAAATAACTAATAGCTGTTCGGTACATAATCGCATAGTCGAGTGACAGCTAATAACTAACCAACATATCGGTGCCTTCATTCATGACATACAGCCGCTGATTACACCGATGTTCACTTCACTACATAGTATAAAACATAGTCACTTCCCGCTGTCTGTCTGTCCCTATGTAGATATGCATAAATCTTTAAAACTGCGACACGGATTTTTATGCGGCTTTTTTTAATAGATATAACGATTCAAGAAGGTTTATTTATGTCTCATAATGGGATATACCCGGGTGAAACCGTGCGCAGGCAGCTAGTATACATATAATTATTAATATAACCGTTACTGACTCTATCGTCTCTATACTCTACTCGTTATCTATTAACACAGAGGACAAACCTCTAAGCGGATTGCTTTAAAATTTAGCAGGCAAAGAGTTATGTTAACGGAGACATCAATAAAGAAATTTTAAATATAATATCCACTAAGGGGATGGACGGGACACCAAAGTTTGAAAAAAAGGTCTAGCTACTCATTTTACTAATGTTAATAATATGAACTAATTAATGATTTTGATTTATAAATATTTAAAAATGTAATTTGTTTATATATATAGCATAAAAAAGCAATATAAAAGGGACTAACGTGCAGGCTGTCATGTTGGTTCAATTCGTTGGAGCTGAGCAGCAACCTAATGATTATTTATTAAATATTGAAATGAAAAAAAAAGAAATATTGTTTTCCGAAGGAGAGTAGATGTTTACCGACTTACAAAAATATTATTTTATTTCCTTCATATGAAAATACATTACGCAACACAATAATACACTCAAACCACGTCTCTTTTGAAAGCCTTTCAGATTAACAACCACACCAATATAGTAAATATAATTAAATACTCTAGTGATATTATAACCACATCGTTTTATTAATATTGTTACAAAGAGATTGAATTGTTAAAATTTTGTTCATATAGAATTCAGTGATAACCAAACACGGGATCCCCAGGGGTCCACGGAAGCATCGACGGAGGTCTACGTTCGCGTAATAAATTGTTGTAAGTGTGTAATCAGCCTCCGTAGCGTAGCGGTATTTGGCTCGCTTAATGTCGCGGAGGTCGTGGGTTCGATCCCCACACCGGACAAGAAACCTTTGTGTAAATTCTAAGATTTCTTTCCGGGTCTGGTTGGTTGAAGGACGACCCTCCGTGCCTCGGAAAGCACATTAAGCCGTTGGTCCCGATTGATATAACATCATCTATATCAAGCATATATCAGGGAACGGGTTTCCCTGTGTATTACAACATAATACTGCGATCACCAATCCGTCTGCCAAGCGTGGTGACTATGGCAAACCCCTCCCCGAAGAGGAGGCCCATGTTCAGTAGTGGACGTTATATGGGCTGATGATGATGGAGTGTGTAATATAATAGACGTGGATTAACGAGGGTCCACCGAGACCACTAAAGGGTTTAAGGGGTCTACGAGAAAAACAGTTGAAACAGGAGTTGGGTGTCTCTGATATTTACGATTTCACTGTAGCAATCTTTTAAAACTGACATTAAAATTTAAATCACTTTATCGAAAAAATATAAAAGTCGAACTGTCAAATAAAAAAATATTTTAATCAAAATTAAGTCACAGGAATAAATTACCTCAATAATTAAGTGTTAAAATCTCCACCGCACGACTTACTAATGAAATCTTAATTCTAATTAAAACTTCTCTTAGAACTTGACTTCGTTTCAATAGAGTAATTTCACATTGTTGGAAAGTTTTTCACTTATCGAACGCTAACAAGTTTCGCTTCGGTGTGAGAAGCGGCGTGTATGTGCATTCAACCGATCAGAACGCTGAAACAGCTGTGCATACAATGGTTTATTGCACAACGATACAATATTCCGTTCTAGAGTTTGTGATTTAGTGATAACATATATATGTTACTGCAAAAGCTCGAACAACGGTAAAGCCCTAGCCATTGCGCTACGGCTACTTTAATGTATCATATACCGTGCCAAGTAGTATAGATTTAAAACAGTAGTATTTTATATGTTAGTTTTATTTTAAACTAACAGTGTGAAATTTACAAAAAAAAAAGTTTATTTAGTTTTGTTTTCGCTTTTGCATTTTAATTTTTATTCATACACTAACTGACCCGACAGACGTTGTCGTGACTCAATTAAAACTCTTTATTAAATTGAACTTTTAATATTAGGCCTGATAGCAGCACGCATTCTGTCATTTTTATGTCAAACGTCATAAGATTACATTAAAAAAGTTGTCATGTCAAAAGCGTAAAGGTTACATTAGAAAATTTTATATGGTGGTCAAGTTTTCTTTTTTTTTTTTTTTCATAAGGACTATCTCCTGACAATAACGAATACAACAAATACAAAGGAAAGAAAAGAAACATACAAAAATTGTAATAAATGTTTTGGTCTATGTACCGTAGTACAAAACGGTTATTTAAATACATATTACAAACAGACACTCCAATTGAATTTATTTGTTTGTCTAAATGTATTTGGTTTACTATTTATTTGGGCCAAACAACAACACAACTAAAATAGAAGTAGCTTAAGTTACTCCTTATTACAACAGCTATTTGTATATTTAGTGTTTTTCTGTTTATTGTTTACTATCAAATATAGTAAGCCAGGAGGCTTCCGCTACTTCACCAGACATAAAGGCGAGCAGAGCGCCAATCTCAATAAATGATTTTAATATTACAACCTTAGCAACCTGCGCAAGAGGGCGTAGATCCGGAACGAAAACTTAGAACTAACACAAAAAATGTTTCCAGCGCAGGGATCGAACCCACGACCTTCGAGATTAAAAGCTAAACTTACACCACGGAATCTGTCCCTGTTTCTCTGCGGGTAAACTACCATTATTTCAGCATATATGGGTTCTACAACACTCAAAGTGCCACGTTTTATTTTTTTACCACAGATCATAAACACTACGTGCCCGGCAGTTACCGTAAAGTGCTAACGTTGATGCCAGATGGCGGTGTATAGCTCTGTACGTGACTTTGGGAACCCGCTTAGATTTATATGGCACAGTTCAATTGTAAATAGCGGTATAACAGACTTGGTTAGCCTTAAAATAATGAAATTTATTCAGCACTTAAAAATATTGCATAGCTACACTTGTACTCAACAAGGTACAACAAGGTAGGTACCCGGTTCTGCGGGTGAGGGCCAAAAGCCCATTGGGCTATTGTGGGAAGTTCATCTAATTATTTAAAGAATTAGAAGAACTGAAGTAAAGCATTCTTTAAAGGCTTATGTTTAACTTACCATCAGATATAGTAACATATAACAGAAAAAAATTGAAAATGATCACCAAAATTAAACCCGCATTTTAATGTAAAATTGTAACCAAAGTTTTAACATTTCGCTATCGTATTTAAGTAAAATGACTCCAAATAAATCATTGTTAACCCAAAAGTAGTAAATGATCACCAAAAGTACCTAAATGTTTTACTAATTTACTATTCGGTTCTGGCACTCGCCGGCCGCTGCCGCGGCACCGCTCGCTTCGCTCGCTCGGCTCGTGCGTTATATGGCCGCGGCTCTAACCTAACCTAACCGATTGTCATTTTTCATTGATTTTATTAAGGTAGAAATAGCGCAATAATTTGCTCGCTAAGATTTGGTGATCATTAACTACATTTGGTGTTCGAATACAATTTGAAGTGCAGTCGTGACTAAAATAGCTAGTACTATTATAATTTTAGACTTTATTTTTCTGGTGTCAAGTATATATTTTTGGTGGTCATTATATTTTATCCCTTCTTTAAACATAACTTTTTGTACTAAAATTGAAAAATGATATTAATTATCACTCTGTACAAAACTACTTAGTAATTAGCCCTTCAGAGATTTTAGGACATGTTACATAACAATTCTGCTTAAAAAAAAATTGTCTATTTCATGTCACCATGTTATAAGTTCCCTATTGTTTAATTAGTTTTTTTTTAAATTACTTGCTCAGTTTTTGGACACTCTACTAGTATTCTTGTTAACTCCTCGTGCTAAGCTAAAATGCTTGTGTTACGAGTAGGCTCTCGACTCGGATTGAACCGGTGACCACATGATCGCAAGTCTGGGATCATAGCCATTGGGCTACGGGCGCTTCCAAAGCATTTTGTTAGTAGGTTTGTAAAAGAGTCTGCGTGATAGAAGATTAGCTTGTTGGGCAAACTGGATCGCAAAGCTGCCCATCTAGTCGGTCTTCTACCACACGGATTCTTTTACATATGTCACCGAGCTCCTAAAAATACCGATCTGCCATGCATTACACTGAAAAGCAGATCAGGAAGCTTGGCGAACTTCAATAAAATAATTCATATCATGTCATACATACCATGTTACAGTCATACCATGATCTGTGACAATCTTATACCAGGAAACGGACAGCATCACTCACTGCGGTCTCCAACCCGCATGCAAAGCGTGGTGACTATGGCAAAACTGCCTTTTGGTGGACCATTATCATAAACGGACGTTAAACGGGCTATTAATAATGATGATTACATTCATCCATTCTTCAATTAAATAAGTCAATAAGGGTCCATTGAATTTCATCTCTCATTTGCATGATTCTGTTTTTCATCACGAGCGTTCTCAAATTAGAAACTTCCACGTAAAAGGGAAAGGTCAAACGAGTAATTTTCTAACAAAAATAATGAATGTAAATGTTGTAGAAGTCCTTACGGGTATTTTGAAGGTTAATGGTTGAGAGATTAACTCCCGTATGCAAGAACGCCACTTGAGACTATGAGTTTACATAGGAATGTCAGCTGTCATTTCATCATCATCAGCTCGTACAACGTCCACTGCTGAACATGGGCCTCCTCCCGAGGAAGGCTTTTGCCATAGTCACCACGCAGGCGGATGGATGATCGCAGTATTATGTTTTAATACACAGGGAAACGCTACTGCTCGTTCCCTGATATACGCTTGTTATAGGTGATGTTATAACAATCGGGACCAACGGATTAACGTGCTTTCGAGGCACGGAGGGTAGCCCCTCAACCAACCAGACCCGGAAAGAAATCTTAGAATTACCATAAAGATTTCCTGTCCAGCGTGGGGATCGAACCCACGACCTCCAAGATTTTAAAGCGAGCCAATTACCGCTACGCTATGGAAGTTGTCAGTTGGTGTGTTGTGTTTTAGATTAAACGTAGCTCAAGTAATCGAAAACGAAATAAACGAAATAAACGATCTTTATTCAGCACTTAGGTATTTACATACACTTGTACTTGTCAAGAAAATTTACAATGCATATAAAATTAATTATAAATAGGTAACATTTACTATTAAATTATGTTTAATTTACTAAGGTGTGCTAGAAGTCTGTCAGTCTTGTGTTAGTAAACAAGCTCTTAATATTAACGTTAATATTTATTTACTATAGTTATTTTATTCAAACATTTTATGAATTAAAAAATATATATACACCGTGAAATTTTAATGGTTGTTTTCCCGAAGCAGAACAACTTGCCGTCGGTAGTACTATCGAAACATATTTTTTATTTTTTTTTAGACATGTTTTGGATTTAAAATTATTAAAAAAAATATTAGACAACTCGAAAGCGTTGAGCTCTTATTTTGCTTTAAACGTTTATGGATCGTTCTTTACTTTGTCAGCAGCGCGTGCGATTCGAGTAGTACCTACAAGGTCCGTCTAGTGTTACTACTGTTTATCACGCTTTCGAGTTGTCTAATATTTTTTTTAATAATTTTAAATCCAAAACATGTCTAAAAAAAAAAAAAATATATGTTTCGATAGTACTACCGACGGCAAGTTGTTCTGCTTCGGGAAAACAACCATTAAAATTTCACGGTGTATATATATATATATAAAATATTATAACACATTTTAGAGTGCAATGACCGGTCAAGCAAGAAGTAAAGAGAAATATAGAGGACGTGATCACTGGCACGGACTACAGGCACTGGATCACACGACAGGGGCAAGGGTCAACGCGGTCCTCGGTCTGTCCGGCGAGGATCCTAGCCTAGCTAACCTGCAGGTTTCTCTAGCTACCTAAGTGGACGGCCCGGAGAAGAAACTCAGAAAGAAACTCCGGTTTATTCTTTTCCGTCTTCTTTTGTTCTGTATCTTTTTTTTTTTTTTAATGTATAATTATTTTAATACAGTTTGCACAGTATGTGGGCTGGGGCACGCCCCTTACAGTTATTTCATAGAATAATAAACAAAAAAGATAATTGTTCTACTCAAGCGGATAAAAACTCTTGCACATTAGGAAAATAATAAAATAACGTCGGTTGCACCCCATCCACATTTACAGTTAAAATAAACAAACCTAAACAATGTCAACCCAGACACTATCAATGTGACAACAAGACTATTAATTAGTTAAAACAAGTAAATACCCTCAACTGCAAGCCGACCAGCCACCGCAAGCAGCACCCGTTCACGAGTATGACGTGTGACACAGCCATCGGCTCCCTCGCCATATCAGAGGGAAGGAGGCGACCCGTCCCACATCGCCGCCGCAAGAAATGACTTTTATTGTGAGCATGACGATCTTACAGTTTTGAGTATTAGAATCTAGTATGTAACATCTGGATTGATCATTGTGTAGAATGTTTCATAAAAATATATAAAAAATAATATGCAATGTCAAATACAAAATGAATCATTTCATTAAATCTTATGATAGATATAATCATACAAAATACGATAGGTACATTAAAATGTCATACAAGCGTTTATTCTTAAAGACTTCAATACATTTTTACGTTTTCCTGGTTAGCCAAGCGACCAAGCGTTATTATCATTTAAATAGTCATTCAGAGCGTAATAAGCCTTTCTCATTAAAATTTTCTTAATTTCCAATTTAAATTTAACAAATGAAAGGTCTTGTAAGTTTTTCGGTATTTTATTGTAAATGCGAATAGCCAGACCCACAAAAGAAGAATGCACTCTTTGTAAACGATGATATTCGGCACATAATTTATGATTATTTCTAGTGTTTAAATTATGCACGTCGCTTCTTTTTTTAAATGAGTTTATGTTTTGTCTAACATAAAGAATACAAGAGTATATGTATTGGGCAGCGACTGTTAATATATCTAAATCTTTAAACAATTCTCTTAGGGAAAACCTCGCACTTAACTGATAAATTGATCGAATCGCTCGTTTTTGTAAAATAAATATACTTTTAAAGTCAGCCGCCCTACCCCAGAGCAGGATTCCGTAAGACATGACACTGTGGAAATAGCTGAAGTAAACTAGACGAGCAGTTTCCACATTGGTCAGCTGCCTTACTTTTCTGACAGCGTAGGCAGCGGAGCTTAATTTACCAGCTAAGCTCGATATATGGGAGCCCCATTGTAATTTCTCGTCTAGCGTTATACCCAGAAAGACTGTAGATTTGACGGTCTCTAAAACCTCGTTGTTTATTATTATTTCGGGTCCCTTATTCCTGATATTCGGCGTCGTAAACTTAACACACTTAGTTTTCTTGGTATTAAGGACCAAATTATTTACCGTAAACCATTCGGTTAATCGTGTAAGAGCACTATTTACTTCGTCAAAATCATGTCTATTTCTATCCACTTTGAAGATAAGTGAAGTGTCATCTGCAAAAAGTACTACATCGCACATATTTTCCAATCCAATTCCAAAATCTAAAACAAACTTATGATATACTACTAAGAAATTATTCCAAATCTATGCTACTTGTCAACATTCACAGAATGTTGGCAGCAAAGTAAATACCAGCACTCGGGGACCGCAGCAGAATATCTAACGCACGTAAAATCGCGGGATTTTCACACTAAATGTTAGCTCAAATATTAGCATTGGCGGAACTCGCGGGCATATAATTATATTATGTAGATGTTATTGTAAACCATGTTACGTTCCGTCGCGGCACATTAGGAAGGATTTACTGCGCCATGTGTCGTACGGATGAGCAGTTATCTTGTAATGTACTGTGTTACTTTAAATTGCTTATTGTGTTACGTTTAAGCGGATTTTGTTACAGATTTTTTTTTTTTTTTTAGTTGATTTCTACCTCTAACATAAAATCTTACAGTCGCATCACAATATGTATTTTAAAACCATTTATATGTTTATAAGAATATTGATAGTTTTAAGAAAAGAAGCGACACTCATAATGTTAATACTAGGTGTAAGCATAATCTCGTTTTACATGCTACATGTCTCCACAAAATTAGCAATTTTTTTATGGGGCAATATATACGCTTCTACAACAAACTTCCTCATAATGTTAGAGATCTTTCTACAAACAAGTTTAAACGAAATGTCAAAGATAAATTATGTAAAAAAGCTTATACTAAAATGTCTTATTATGTCAATGACAAAACAGTTTGTGAGCGAATTGCTCTGAAACAATACTGCTTTATTAATAATTGTAACATCAAATTTATTTAAAAAAGTTTTCTCTGAGTTTCTTGCCAGCTCTTCTCAGAGTTGCCACGTCCAGAACTGGTGGTAGTAAAAAAACCGGTCCAGTGCGAGTCTGACTCGCGCACGAAGGTTCCGTAAACTTCCGCACCAATTTCAAGTGCCAGTTGCTAATTGAAAAGCGTATGTTTATGAAATTAAATAGTTTATTTTTAATTTTTATACTTACGATTTATGACATATTAAAAAAAACTTCTTACTAGATCTCGTTCAAACCAATTTTCGGTGGAAGTTTGCATGGTTATGTACATCATATATTTTTTTTAGTTTTATCATTCTCTTATTTTAGAAGTTACATTTTATCACTTTGGAAGTGTCTCTTGCGCAAACTATTCAGTTAACAAAAAAATGTCACTAGGAACCTCATCATCATTTTTGAAGACCTATCTATAGATAACCCACAAGTATGGGTTCGATGAAAAAAAAAATTGAGTTTCAGTTCTATGTATGGGGAACCCTAAAATTTATTGTTTTTTTTCTATTTTTGTGTGAAAATCTTAATGCGGTTCACAAAATACATCTACTTACCAAGTTTCAACATTATAGTTCTTATAGTTTCGGAAAAAAGTGGCTGTGACATACGGACGGACAGACAGACAGACAGACAGACAGACAGACATGACGAATCTATAAGGGATCCGTTTTTTGCCATTTGGCTACGGAACCCTAAAAAGGGACATCATAAGAACATGATTTAAAATATTTTAAATGTGTCTATATAATTAAAGATACTTTGACTTTGACTCTTTAAAATATGTTATACATTTTTATCCCAGTGTTTCGTTACAGAATAACTAGGAATTGATATAATTTAATTTCAATGGTAAAACATAAGCTAGATTAAAGAACGAGACAATTTAAGACATACAGCATCCAAAAAATAGTGAAATGAGTTTGACCGGGTATTGTTGCGTAGAATTAATGAATTAATGGGAATTTTTTAAATTTTATTCCTTAAAATTAAATGATATCAAATGTAATTCTAGAAAATAAGAGATCTAAAGTTAATCCTTGAGGTTCTGAGTGGCTAGCTACAAGTCTTATTTTCAGGTTATATATTTTTTTTCTTTTATCCTACATCTGAGTAGGATAAAATTTCTGTATTCAGATGCAGTATAAATTGATCTCTATCTCTCTTGTACACATGTATACCTAAGTTGCCCCAGGCCCCGGTTAAATTCATAAATGGTCAGTCTCTTTTTATCATCCTTGTTACAGAATTATTAATATTCGCAATAAAGTATTGTTATAAATTTTGCTACAGTCATATAAAGTCGATGCTGAAACTACTGACCGAATACAATGTCAATAAACAAGTCCAGCCATTGGCCGTGACACCGTGACAGTGTAACAGGAGCCAGTGTTTCGTTCCCAGCGTGTTGCTAAGTGAGCAGAACTGCAGTACTATGTGTTCTCGCTTGAAATTTGTATTAAGCGATTAAGAAGTTAAATAACAAAAGACAAAAACATCTTAAACATTCCTTACTATAATATTATCAATATTATAAATGCGAACATTAGTCAGTGTGAATGGATGGATGTTTGTTACTCTTTCTCGCAAAAGTTACTGAAGTGATTTGGCTGAATTTTGCACCAGGATAGTTTATAAGCTGGATTAACATTGAGGCTAGAAAATATCATGCTCCAACCCACTGCAGAAGATAAACGTTTGGGCGAAGCATTAAATAAACCTAGTACAAATATAAATAACATTTTAGAAGAAATTGAAAAATGCATGGAACGGTGGTCCAATTGTGCTTTGTGATAATGCGGCAAAAGTAGTCACTAGGGAGACTGATTAAGGCATCAGTCTCCCTAGTGACTACTTTTGCCGTATGTAGAATTACCTTAGAATAAAAATACGGTTCTATTGATATTGAATAGAGAGTAAAACTTAAAAAAAACACAATATGAAAATTAAAATACCTATGTACAACACACAGCATAAAATCAAATAACAGAGTAAATAATAAAGACCAGCTATTGGTTTGTCACGGTGGCAAAGTAATATGAGCCGACGTGTTTGAGTTTGGTTGTCAGCGTGTGGCCAAGTGACCGGAACAGTACGTACTGTGTGTTCTCGATTCATTAACAGGATGCAACAATTCAATACATGATTTAGAAATAGTACCACCGGGATACCAAATAATACGTTGTGATCGAGCGGACGGTCGGAAGCAAGGCGGAGCGTTTCTCGTGGCCACACACCGGCTCGAGCTAAGACAGGTACTTGTGACTAACGTAGTGATAGACACCTGCGTGTTTGAAATTGCTTGCGCAACTGTGCATTTTAATAATAAGTTTTTATTTCTGTGTTGTGTATGTTATATACCACCGGGTAGATCTGAAAACGATTATTTGCTATTATTTAAAACGATAGAAGACTTATGTACTAGATATAAGAAAGTATTAGTTGTTGGAGATTTTAATTTACACTCTAGTCCTGTGAATGTTAATATTTCTTTTGAATATTTTATGGCATATTGCCAATTCACTCAATGTAATAGTATAAGTAATAGTTTAGGCAGAACTCTAGATCTGGTACTGAGTGCAGGATTCAACGGGCAAATAAAGGTAATCCGCGCTGACGATACGCTGGTGCCCATGGACGCGCACCACCCGCCGCTCGCGGTGAGCGTGAGCGCGCGCGCCGCCGCCGCAAGCGCGCCGCCACCCGCAACTCACGCTCATAGTTTATGTCACCTTTATTCTCGTCCTCAATGGAATTTTTATAGGGCTGATTTATCTATATTATATTCAAAGTTGTCTACTATTGATTGGAGTGGATTATATGATATAGATACTGTAGAGGATTCGATAACATACTTTTACGATACTTTTACAAAAGTATTAGATGAATGTGTGCCGAAGAAAACACGGGCTAGGAAGAATACCAGGTACAATTATCCTATTTGGTACACAAATTATATTATAAGAGATATTAAAATTAAAGCCTCACTTCACAAGAAGTATAAACAGACAAAGTTACAATGTGACTACCTGGAATTTGCTTGTTATAGGGCGCGTATAAAACAAGCCATAGAATTTGCACATAAATAATGTTTATGTGCAAATTCTACGCATAAAATACAGTGTCAGTTTGCGAAATACCCAAAATCGTTCTGGCATTATATAAGGGAGCTTAGAGGGGCAGGAAACAAACCAGTTATTATGTTAGGAGATAAGTATCTAAGTGATGAGGAGTGTGCTGTCAACTTTGCTGAGTACTTCCATTCTGTGTACAATAGTGAACCGCCAAGACTCGATGCGCGAGAGGCGGCGGCCTGCGGCGCGAGTAGCGCTCGCGTCCACATTGACTCGCTGACGTTGGACAATGTAACTGAAGCGCTAGGATCCCTTAAACCGAAACGGTCAGTCGGTCCCGATGGTATTCCACCGTTTTTGTTTAAGGATTCTAGTAGAGTACTCGCGGAACCTCTTCAACATATATTTAACATCTGCATAAAATCAGCCATATACCCGAGTCAATGGAAATTAACCAGAGTTATACCGGTTCCAAAAGGTAAGCTGGGTCATGATATTAAGGACTACAGACCAGTAGCAGTATTGTCCACACCTGCAAAAGTGTTTGAATCGGCTATCCAGCGCAGTTTGCAGAGGCAAGTGAGTCCATTATTATCTGACGCACAACACGGTTTTCGCCAGGCGCGTAGTACATCGACCAATCTCCTTAACTTCATGACCACGGTGGTGCCTGCGGTGGACGCGGGGGCGCAGGTAGATGTCGCTTACTTAGATATAAAAAAAGCTTTCGATACTGTCAATAACGACATACTTTTAATGAAGCTAGCTGAGGTAGGATGCACACCACAACTTTTAGAGCTGTTTAGTAGTTACATGAGGGACCGACAACAATACGTCGACTACAATGGTTGTGAATCAGAGCCCTATTTCACCAGATCGGGAGTAAGTCAAGGTAGCAATTTGGGACCTCTTCAATTTATTATTATGATAAATGATCTGCCTGAGGTGGTCCACAATGGATCATGTCTATTGTTTGCCGACGATTTAAAGTTGCCGCATGAGGTACGGAATCTGGATGATTGTAAAAGATTACAGGAAGATATAGATAGAGTGTTAGAATGGAGTGAACTGAATAAACTGTATTTTAATGAAAATAAATGTTCAGTTATGAGTTTCTCTCGCGCTCGCACCTCTTAGTTACGATTATATGATAGGCACAACGCTAATACAGAGAGTTACCCAGGTACGTGATCTTGGAGTGAACTTTACACCGGACCTCACATTTCGTGAGCATATACAGAAGATTTGTAAAAAGGCGTTTAGAAACTTGGGATTTGTTCTGCGACAGGCGCGACATTTCACCAACATGTCTGCTGTTAGGGCGCTGTACGACGCACTAGTCAGGAGTAATCTGGAACATAGTGCTGTCGTGTGGGCGCCTCATGAGCGGAAGTATTGTGTCATGTTGGAGCGTGTCCAAAACAAATTCACAAGACATTTATACCACAAGTATTATGGAGTATACCCTTTTTACCCCCTTATGTATCCTACACTGTTTGTCCTGGGCATGGTAGGATATAATGAATTGAGAGTACGTAGGGAGGTCCATCTCGTTACATATTTAGTGAGGCTGTTGCGTGGGACTGAACACAATCCTGGAGTACTGAGATGCCTTAGGCTTTGTGTACCAGATAGATACGTATGGCGCCGGCGACGTCCACCACTCTTAGACGTACCAAACGCCAGGACCAACTTATTTGCGAAGTGTCCTATAACCAGGTCTATTAAAATTATAAATATATTAAGTAATAATGTTGACATATTTTGCTGTCACATGAGTGAGTTGGCAAAAATGACTGTTTACACTGTGTCCTATTTTTGTTCCTAGTATTGTAAGTAGTTATAAGTTAAAGGTTTAATTGTATAATTGTTTTTATTTTTAGTTCTAATTTTATTGTTTCTTTTAGTTACCTACTTAGTTGTTTTTATGTAAATTATTTCATGCGCACTATCGAATTGGGTTTGCCTGTAATGATAGTTGTAAGTTTAAAAAAAAAAAAAAAAAATATTTGATCGAAACTGGCAAAAATTTACTCCAATAAAGCAAAACACAACGATAATATGTTTTAATTTAAATACAAAATCAAAAACTCATTTAAAATATTTTATATCATGATCTTAACATGCGTCCCTTTTTTTCTGCCACCAGTTCTGGACGTGGCAACTCTGAGAAGAACTGGCAAAATACTCACGGGAAATAATTTTATAAAATAAATGTTATGTTACAATTATTAATTAAGCAGCATTGTTTTAGAGCAACTCACTCCTAAGCAGTTTTTTCATTGATATAATTAGAAATTTTGTAATTTATCTTCGCCATATCGTTCTAACTTGTTGTTGTGTCTAGAAATATCTCTTACATTATAAGGAAGTTTGTTGTAGAAGCGTATACATTGCCCCATAAAAGAATTGCTAATTTTGTGGAGTTGGGTAGCATGTAAAACGAGATTTTGCTTAGTTCTAAATAGTATTGACATTATAAGTTATCACGCAAAAACTACTAAATGGATTTGGCTGAAAGTTTGCACGCGGATCGTTTATAAGCTGGATTAACATATAGGTAACAAAATATTACGCTCCGACCCACTGGAGCAGAGTGACGCGGGTAAAACCGCAGGGCGCAGCTAATAGTGAAATAATTTATGTAATCGATTCAGAAGTTTCGGAGCTTTTTCAATACAAATAAACACACCAACAAACAAATCTTCCCACTTTATAATATAAGTTGGTAGAGATAAATTACATAACCTTGTTACTGTTGGACTTAAATACAACTAAGCAGATTTTGTATTTCAGTCGTAATTGGCTAAAACAAGATGTCAACAAATTTTATATTTTCTGCGAAAATATTTCGAGTGTTTTAACAATGTATCGTATACTTTAATACTCTGAAGGTGCAATGTAGCAAAATAGTAGGTAATATATAAGGTGCTTCTGAAATATATGCCATCCTTTTATCGGTAGATGTTATGTAATGTAGGAGTAAAGATTATGTTGGTGAATAAATTACACTTATATAAGGTGTTTACAAAATACAAAACGAAGAAACTTGCGCAAAGTATTAAATTTGATTTTTTCGTATATGATTATGAGGAGTTTACCATTTCATTAAAAAAAAATGTACAACATGATTAATCAAAGACTTCAAAAGAAGACAAAAAGAATGATCACGGAGTTTCTTATAGTCTTTCTTCTCCAGGCCTCACAACGTAGGTAGATAGAGAAAGACTCGTAGGAAGCTAGGCCGTCGGGCCGTCCTCGCAAGGCGAGGTTCGCGACGCGTTCTATGCTTCTGACCCGATCCCAGCCCGCGCTGGTTGATCTTAATTATATTTATAATATAATAAGCGATTATCACGTGCCATAACAACATATTAGTAAATTTTATTTAATATCATTATTGTTGAAATGTAAACTAATTTATTAGTCAAGATTGTTTTTTTTATTCTTTTTTGTTTTCATATCATTGTATTTGACTTATTAATAGGTCCGATCGATTCATCTATATTATCAATAAACGTTTGAATTTTCATTTAAATATAACTTTAAGTGTTGTCATTTTAAAAAGAAGCTAAGAAAAATCTATTGATTTCACAGGTAAAGTTGATGGTTGTGAGTTCTTGTTTTTTTACATTTAACGAAGCTGTGCCAGTAAATGGTGAGTTGCCAAAGATAGACAGTATTACGCTATAATATATTTTTACAACTTATATTTACTAGCCATATCCGGTGCTAGTAGTCCGATGTACCCATCGAGCGATGAGGTAGAGGGTAATTATGTATTTGCATAACTATGCTTTAAATTTCGGAGGTCGTGGGTTCGATCCCCACGCCGAACAATAAATCTTTGTGTAAATTATAAGATTCATTTCCGGGTCTGGATGGTTGAGGGACTACCCTCCGTGCCTCGGAAAGCACGTCAAGCCGTTGGTCCCGATTGTTATAACATCATCTATAACAATCGTATACCAGGGAACGGGCAGAAGCGTTTACTTGTATGTTACAACATAATAGGTACTGCGGTCACCAACCCGCCCGCCAAGTGTGGTGACTATGGCAAAAACGCTCCTTTGAGAGGAGGCCCATGCTCAGCAATGGACGTTATACGGGCCGATTTTCGATAAATATGTATTTGAAAAATATTTAAAAAATATCATTTTACGCCGCCTGCACAATGGACCGACGACCTCATAAAGGTCGCAGGGAGTCAATGGATGCAGGCCGCTAGCAACCTAACACGCTGGAAATCTATGGGGGAGGCCTACGTTCAGCAGTGGATGACAAGAGGCTGACGATGATGATGAAGTTAATTTAGTTTAAATACAGTTACAGTGACTTGGGATATGTATTACAATAACTCTATAGGGTTAAAGCACTTTTTATTGAAGTTGTAGCCATAACATGAGTAGTTGAAGTAAAGGTTTTCACGTCTACGACCACATTGTTAAAAACTCATTGTATCGTACTAAACGTCGGGGATTCACTGAACTAGCCAATAGCAAGCGAGATTTTTAAATCGCATGTGTGACGTAACGATAGAAATAGCCGTTTATTTTTCAAAAAAACAAATTTGAAGATGGATTAAAAAAGCGTACGCCGCTGAGGGCACCTCGTGGCTGATAAATCTGAAAACTCGCATTTAATCGTTGAATGGACCCTAGAACTATCAACAACTTTATAGTTAGCTAGCTCGTGTGTTTGATTGGTGCATTATACAAAAAACTTAGTAAGTTCCGAGTGTCGAACCCCACTTGGCTCGTATCTATAGCGAAGATTGAGAGTTGGACATCGTCATCCGACGCCGCGCCGTGGACCAAACCGGATCAAACTTGAAATCAAAAGGTTAGTCACACAATTATTGCTTTTGGCTGTAATCTGGTGAATTCCACATTATAATCGGTTCAGTGCTCGATTTCCCCCAATATAAGGTTTAGCGAACAACCCTACACTCGTAGTAAGGCCACAACCTAAACAGAGAGCTTACCATGAGTTAGATGGGTTTGTTAAATGAGTTAGGGATTTGTGACAAAACCGATCAGCGTTTCTGATGGAATGTACGAGAATAACATGGGACAAGTTTCGCCTCTGGCTGTTGTGTGTCGTTAGACATTTAGTACTATTTTTCACTGCACTCGTTTATGTCCACTGCTGAACATGGGCCTCATCTTAAGATACCTTGGCAAGCCAGGGCTGTTAAGGGATATTGCCAAAAAAACCACGCTTGGCAGGAGGATTGGAGGACACCTCTTACTACACCACACGGCTAGCTTTTATACCACAATATACCTATTCGAAACTTATAGGTATGTTTCGTATTTTATCAGGATTGTATTTTATTGTGTTCTACTCGTTTAATGGTTAGGAATTACATAAATACCACAACTCCTTTTTATTTTCAGTAGTTATCAGCGTAGATCCAGTTGCCGTGATAACCTGGTCCTAAAATAATTGTCTACCACACTCACATACAACTGATAGTTCTGCCAATTTCTTGAGATTTTTTTTTTCTTTAATTTTTTAATGTTCCTTTCAATTTTTTGTCTTTTTTTCTTTCATAAAAACCTTCTTCTGACAATAAAAAACACAACAGAAAAGAATAAGCAAAATTGGTCCATCCATTCACGCGTGATGCGATGACCAAGGGAAATTTTTAAATATACAGATTAAGCTCTACTATAAGATGAAAATTTGAGTAATTTAAACAATCACGTAGGTACTGCTACCTGATGAATAAGAAGAGGCAATAAAGATGAAAAAAAGGTCCGGAAAGGTCCTACTACGTTCTACTAAGTTTCCATTACAAGGCAGTCGCATTGGGCACCCGATGGGTTGTCACGTACGAATAAAACGTGATCCAGCGAATTTAACAGGAAACTACTTCATTTATAGAATACTGGATATGGCTTGCTTAGCTGTCGAAAGGTTTCCTAGGTAAACCTTTCCACAGCTAAATGCTAAAGTTAGCTAAAGTCTTAGAAAATGTTTTCTGTAGAACTTAATTTATTTTGTAATTGCTTGTTTAATGCTTCATATGAAATAATGAATTTATTCAGCACTTAGGTATTTACATACACTTGTACTTTTCAAAATCACAATAAAAAATGAACTATAATTAATTAACTATACTACAACCAGTGAGTGCTGTTATTTGTAGCACATTACAGACAATGTACTCCGTCTGTCCGTGTGTCATTAATTTTTCTACTAAATTTAAAAATTAGAAAGCTTACAATTAAGTGACACACACCTGGGACACCCTTATGGGTTTAGGACCTCAACCCAGAGGTGCCACTGAATAATTACAATAGTTATATTATGATTATGAATACTATTATTTTATAAGTTAATTTATTTAAAAATAACTCTGCTTTTAGTTTTATATATCTTTTATTAATGAATGTTAAATGTTATTTAATATTTAATTAAACTATTAACAATGAATGAATTTATAATAATAAAGAAATAAAATAGTA
The DNA here is from genome assembly GCA_947037095.2 of Nycteola revayana. NCBI lineage: Eukaryota > Metazoa > Arthropoda > Insecta > Lepidoptera > Nolidae > Nycteola > Nycteola revayana. Next base: position 16,475,298 of record OY855748.1, on the reverse strand, counting down.
ATAGTGTGTCTAGCACCTACCATCCCAACTAAATTGTATCGCGCCATACAAGTTCTCAAGCCAATTAGAACAAATACAAGTCCTAAATATCAACAAATGGCAGTCGGCCGCCCGGTAAAGAAGATCTTTATTCCCTTGGGAGAAACACCACCAACCGTTCAGCTACAGTTTCAATTTTGAGGATTGCATATTACAATGTAGATTAACTGCCTTGTTGGTCCAGTGTGTGAACTTAAATATTCTAATCAAATTATAGATCGAGCAAGCAATTACACCATTGTTAGCTTTACATATTACAAATTTTATCTGGAGAAAAATACCAGTCCTTTCTTTTGTTTCCCGTTGGACTTACGTAGGTAGCCTTTTGCTACTTCTCCGATGAGGCTTTTGCTACTTCACCGGGCATATAATACCAGTCCGACGTAAGGAAGGTCGTTGTGTTTCACCGTGCCTCGGAGAGTACGTTCAGCTGCAGATACCTCTCTTAACTTCACGTATAGGTATTCTAAATATTATATACGTGATCGATCGATTTACATTTTTTGATGTCTTAAATACATCTCAGATCAATGATCTTAAGATGTCACTTAGGTCAGGCAAGCCTTATACCGACACACCACGGAAGTAGTCTTTGAAATTAACTCACCAGTTCTCAAAACTCTTGTTAAGTGTCAAGTTAGTCAGAAACTAAAATATAATAGCATTCCAAAGTAAAGGGACAGAGCAATCAAAAGAAATTGCAGTTTAATATTTATTAATGTCTTATGTTTCATTATTAAGGTTGTAATGTATTACTTTTGACACGTCCCTTCAACTTCTGTCGTAGATCTTCCACAGCATCTTGCGGTCCCTTTCTACCTATCCTGACAGGAAAGGGAGAGACATGCACCTTGTCTGTGGTGAAAGAAGATAACTTCCACGTAGAGAAATAATAGTCCAGGTCAATCTTCGTGGTAGTGGTCGTGCGACCGTGGTGTATGTGGTATGATGGAATCTGTAACAGAAGCATTTATTGAAAATAGTGAAAATTGAAAGCAGCCGTAGTCCAATGGCTAGGGCGTCGGAATTGCGATCATGTGGTCGCCGGTTCGATCCCTACCCATTGCACTACCGACGTGAAGCCATTTTTTGTAACACAACACTAGTAGTAGTGTACAAAAACTCTGCTAGTAAGTCTTTAAAAAAATGTAGCAGTAGGTAGTAGCAGTTTTGGAAGGGCATCGCCGCCAATTATATTTTCATTTTATCTGGCGATTCCCGAACTGGTAATATTATTTGGCTACGGTATTCTGTAAAGTATGCTGTACTTTTTCAGTCGAGCAGCTTATTTAACATATTTAACATACCAATCCTAAGGCTGTGCGCGGTTCTCGAAAGTGTATTTTTTTTCGGTAACCGGGCATAAAAGGGAGCAGTGCTCCAGCCTTAATAAATGCTTTAAAAACTACAAACTAAGCAACATGCGCAAGAGGGCACCTCCCTGTGGGGCTTGGACCTCGGCTCAAGGCGGTTGCTGGCGATGAGATTGAGGGATTATGACTTATAGTATTTTAGGGGAGTTTTTTACAACTATCGCTCTCTCGAACGTGTAAAGGACGTGAACAATGAAAGCGCCGAACTGGCTCCACTTCTTTTTCATTTAATGAACTTTACAATGTAAATTGTAGATGTAGTGATAAGAGGTACTCACCTTGTTTTTAATATCTTCGATCCAGTCCGCGTAAGCTCTGACCATGGTAAAGACGGTGGGTGCCCCAGGGTACCCACATACTGAAGGGCCAAATGAAATAATACCCACTAACTTGCCGGACAGAATCGCTGGCCCACCCGCGTCATGCTGTAAGTAAAATATCCTTTAAATGAACAACCAATTTCTGAGGAGTAATCAATGTTGACATCAACTTACCAGTGAACAAAACTCTTGTGAAATGTCAAAATAGGTTTTGGAAGCATGATTAGTTAATTTGATTTAATTATCGTATCTATGTTTATGGATGATATAGAGGTTTTCCTAATTCATGTTTCAGAAATAGAATTTCCGATATGATAATGTCTCTGCTTTTAATTAAAGTTAAGGAACTGGGTGTTACTTTATTATTTAAAATACCAGTTCCATAAAATGTATAAAAATATTTTTTGGTAAGTCGCCATAAATGAGTTTGAGTGTGAGTTTCAAGATGAATTGTTGTGACCAATGAATCAATCTTGATCTTTGTCGTATGTTGGTCGTCCAAGTACTTACATCGCATGCCCCTTCGCCAGTAGTCAGTGTGCCGGCACAAAACATTCTGTCTGAGATAAATTTTCTGTAACATACAATTTATTTATTTTATTTGTATTCGCTTTCATCTCATTATTTACTACAATACTTTGTAGTAAGACATAACATTTTTTTTCAGTATTCGCCGCGCCACACACTTCAGAACAATATAACGATTCCAAACAAAATAAATGTAACCATGTTTACAGAATTTATGAATTTGAATTTTATATTCTGAATAAACATTTATCATTATTCGTTTATTTCATTTGCAGATTAATAAATGGTTCATAGCAAAGCGGTATTAGGCTCGCTTTAAATCTCGGAGGTCGTGGGTTCGATGATTATAACATCATCTTTAATAATCGTATATCAAGGAACGGGCAACAGCGTTTCCTTGTGTGGTACAACATAATACTGCGGTCACCGACCCGCACGCCAAGCGTGGTGACTATGCAAAATACCTTAGTAGGAGGCCCATTCAGCATTGGATGTTATCCGGGCTGATGATGATGACACATATCATAGTAACAAAACGTACAATCCGCGAACAACAGGCTTTAACTGTAAATCCAAAATGTTTATTCTATTAAAACAATCAAGTAATATTGAAACAATGTCCAACAGTCAAGTTTAAATGAGCACAATCCAACAATTTAGTCGAACACAATCCGGTTCTCGTAAAATAGGGTTTAATTCTCACACGAGATGTTTGCTAACGCAAGCATTGTCTTACAAAAGCCCTTTGGTAAAATTTGCTCGGGAACTGTTAGAAATTCCGATAGAGATCGTTTTGGCCCCAAAACTTTGTAGACTGAAAGAATCCTCGAATTATCGGATAACAGAAGCTTTGAAACGTTTGGGACAAATGTATGGAATGTAAGGTTCGTTTTATTCGACTTTTGTTTAGTTCTATTGAGCTTCCCATGTGCGGTTTCACCCGCATATTTATTCAATTTGTGAATTCAATTAAATATAGCCTATGTCATCCAGGGATAGTGTAGCTTCCCAACGGTGAATTTTTTTTCAAATCGGTCAATTAGTTTCGGGGCCTATTCAATAAAAACAATCAAATCTTTCCTCATTATGATATTATTAGTACAGATATCTAAATATACATACTATGCATCTATACGTATGTTAAAGCTGAAGAGTTTGTTTATTTGTTTGCATGAACGCGCTAATCTCAGGAACTTCTGGTCCGACGGGAAAAAATGTTAATGTTTAAGATAGCCCATTTATTGCGGAAGGCTATAAACTTTATTTAATTATGAAGTTACTGCGAGAACGGGAGTTACGTGGCTGAAACCGTGCGCGGGAAGCTAGTTATTTAATAATATGATGATCAGCCTTCATTAATTCGACTGATGAACTTGAAGCTCTCTCGAAGGAGATTTTGATATAGTCACCACGCTTGGAAGATAATAATGTAATTCACAGGCAAATATTAAGATTATATTATTATAGGGCAATCGGGATACCATGCTTTCCGAGGTACTAGCCTCAAGCAACCAGACTCGGAAATTAATGTTTGATTTTCGTCTGGCATGGAAATCAAACCCACGATCTCCGACACTTAAACCGCTAGACAAGCGATGTCATTGTGTGTTAGATGTTTACTTACTTTTCATAAACATCCTTGCAGAATTTATTCGGATATACGGGCAAAACTTTTTTTTGTAAAAATACTGGTTCAAATGACATCTTCTGAGAGAACTGGAAAACCAAGCAAAATAATATAATAACATCTTTATAATTAACTAGCGGCGCCCCACGGTTTTACCCGCGTCAATCTGCTCCAGTGGGTCGGAGCGTGATATTTTGTACCCTATATGTTAATCTAGCTTTTAATTTTGTTTTTTATTTAATAAAGTTGAAAATGTTGTGATAAGGGGTACAATGTAGTTTATTAAATAATTAAGGTGTATGTCATACTATTATAAAACTTAGTTAAGTACATAATTATATACAAAACTAAAAGTAGCTAATTATACGAAATCAAAAAGAAAAAAAAACTATTATTTATCACCCTTGGGCGTCAAAAAATTCCTCCGCACCGTTGCCCCCGGACATAGTGCCCAGAAGGCTGGCAGCATTGCCTCGCTGTATGGCGATGCTTATTTTTTGCGCAAAGAATAAGCCCGCCCTCTGGTCCCGAGTGACGTCAACCAGGCGTTTTGACAATTCCCGGAAGACTACTCGTGCTCTCGGACCCCATGGCCCAAAAGTTTCAACACCAAACGGCTCGAACACGTAATCCCTTTCAAGGTCTACGTATTTGAGCCGCTTGGAAGTCTCCGCTAATGCAGCAGCCGCTCCAGCACAGGTCGCAGTCCTTGGAAGATGAGACGAAGCAAGGGTGTCAACGCATGTTGCATCCCACACCAAACACCTTCCCATCCTCCAAGGCAACAAAGTCACCCCGTCAGGTCTCTTGCCATCTAATCTAGCTTGTAAACAATCCGCGTGCAAACTTTCAGCCAAATCCATTCGGTAGTTTTTGCGTGAAAGAGTATCAAACATCTATCCATCCATACTTAACTTCAGCAGTAGCCCGAAAGTTTGTAAGTATGGATGGATGAATATTTGCTACTCTTTCACGCCAAAACTATAGAACGGAATTGGCTGTAATTTTGCACCGGGATAGTTTATACGCTGGATTAACATATAGGCTGCAAAACGTTACGCTCCGACTCACTGGAGCAGAGAACCGCGGGTAAAACCGCGGGGCGCAACTATTAATGTATATACGTGACTCTATTTACTAACTGTTACAAGCATATATTTAGGCAGCCCTTTAAACGTAGTAGATAAGACACAGCTGCTTGCAACGTAATTTATAGACACGGCATTTTCCTCGAAGGGCGTGTTAGATATTGCGCGACTGATTTATCTTTCTTAACCCTTTTAAAACACTAAGGAAAAATAATAGGGAGAAACAAAAGCCTATAACAATACCCGGTGAGGGTATCGAACCCACAACCGCCGAGACTTATATAGCGCTACGCTACGGAGGCAACGAGTATTGTTTGTAAATTACATTGTTTGTTAAATTATGTAAACGTATCTACCTATCCAAATAAAAATTAGCATATAATATATTATTTCAGGACGCGGTGGTGCTGCTTCATTGCAAATTATTATTCAAACATATAAGTTACCAATGCCTAAGCAACAGGTACCTAAAGCTAACATAACCTTATTTAACATAGGTACTCTATTTAAAGCAGCCTTCTAATTATACTGTTCGTTACGCCTGCTAAAATTGTAAAGATATAAAATGTTGAATCGCAACAGGTTGCTAACCGTTGTAATAGGCGCTTTCTTCATAATAATTTTCCATTTGTGTACAATTCCCTCGTAAAATTATCACAATATTATAAGACAATTTTATGGGTTATCTGATTCAAGCATTAATGCTGAGTTCCCACATATTTTAGGTTTATTAATATTTCTTTTCGGACGTAATTTACGACTGTTTATTCAATTTTAGCGACGAAAGGTCTTTTATTATATCGTTTTTGCTTTATGTAAGAGATTATTATACTATAACGCAGCTCTTTCGTGGAGCGATAAACCTGTTTGATGAAAATGTGTCGTGAAAAGTAGTGATGCCGTAAAAGATTTAATGTAGGTTTTAGTCGTTGGGTGTTAAAGGATTTATTTGTTATAAGATCGTATAATCAAACTATGCTGGCTCTAACTAAACTAAGTACCAGCGTTGATAATAATAATAAAACTCTGCAATAAGGAAGTTGAGTTTTAAGTTTTGTGTACTTTTTGTCCGCGACAACGTCCGTGTAACTCGGCACCCTGGGAAATTGAGTAGGTAGGCCAAATGTAATGGTATCATCATCATACCATTTCTAATTGTTCTTGTCCTACGAGTCACTACGCCTCCCCGCGGCGGCAGGGGAATGCTTCGCGCAATAATTACTCGACTCGGTTCGATTTTGCCGAGTTTTTAAATGCTCCCTTTTTAAGTCAGATTTGTATTTATGCTATTAAACATCACAGTATAAATCACTAGAGCAAAGCAGCAGTCTAACGCGGATCTTATTTTCTTTTTATGACTAAAAATCAGATCTTCTTTATAGCACTATTTAAACGCAAAAGAATTTACCTACACTCTTTAATAATACAAAAATAGTTACAATATCTGTTTGTCGCTACGTCATTCCTATAAAGATTTGAAGAATATTGACTTCTCTAAATGATGGGAAAATGTACAAGCCAAGCAGAATGGATTGACAAATGGCTTCCGAACTTCGACATTCTCTCGAACAATGAGCTGACCGATTTCTTATGGTGCTGACAATAGACAATTTTCTAAAAGAACGGGAAACGATTCTGGTAAATGTTGCTATTATTGAATTGTGGTATAAACTGTGTATTCTCTTTTGGAACCGGTTTTGATGAATAAAAACATTTTTTCTTAATATTCTCACATTTAGATGACTAACGAGAGTTGGAAATATTTCTGTAATTTTTTTCTGGCTGTGATTAGTTGAAGGATTACCCTCCGTGCCTCGGAGAGCACAATAAGTCAATGGTTGCGATGGTTTCGATTGTTAATATCTTCTATAACAGTCATATACCAGGGAACGAGCAGTAGTGTTTCCCTTTGTATTACAATATGAATACTGCGTCCACCAACCTGCGTGCCAAGTGTAGCGACTGTGGCAAAGCCCTCTCTTGGGAGGTAGCTGATGATCAGCCGTGGATTCAAAGTAATACTTTTAAACTCTTTATGAACTTACTCTTTATGAACTTTATGAAGAAAAGACTTATAACCATAGTCCGACTTTTCAAGCTCATGTTAAAAATTACTCAAAGTTATTCAGAGAAGCCTGTTCTAATGCTAGGTCCATGTATATAAGAAATAAAATTAAAATTCAACTAACATTATTAAGTCCACTTGGAATATGATTAATAGTGAGACTGGTAGAGCAAAAGTACGTAGTCGTGACTTTCATTTGAAAATAAATGATGTAGATGTTAAAAAAGATATAGATGTGGCAACGGAGTTCGAATTATATTTTTCTAACATTCCTATTATTGCAACAAGAACTCTTTCGTCTTCTTCTGTATCTGCTGAGCTGCTCCTCAAACAAAGTGTACTTGAATGTGATACTTTCTTTGAATTTATAGAAGTAAGCCCTAAAGATATTTTAAATGCCTTTAAATCAATAAACATGAAAAATACTAAGGATTTATGGGGTATATCTGTAAAGACAATCGCATCAATAATTGCGTTGATAGCTCCACACCTAGCTAGCTTATTTAATTGTTGTGTTGCAACTGGTGAGTTTCCTGACTTGACAGTAAAATTATTCCATTATTTAAATCCGGTGATAGTTCAAATCCTTCCAATTTTCGCCCTGTTTCTGTACTTCCCACTATTAGCAAGATATTCGAAAAAATTATGCTTAGCCAGTTGCTCAGTCATTTTAATATACATAATTTGCTTCACAAGAAGCAATTTGGATTTACGAAGGGATGCTCAACTATAGATGCGGGAATAGATTTATTGAAAAGTATATTCGCGGCTTGGGAGGAATCGCAGGATGCCTTAGGAATTTTCTGCGATTTATCCAAAGCATTCGATTGCGTGAACCATGAGACTCTTGTCAGGAAACTACATCACTATGGCTTTAGGAATAAGGCTCTCGAACTTCTGACCTCTTATCTGGGCAATAGAATTCAGAAGGTCGATATTAATGGTAAATTGTCTTCGGGATCACCAGTTGTTATGGGAGTTCCAGAGGGATCAATCCTGGGTCCATTTCTGTTTTTAATATTCGTTAATGACTTACCTTACTACGTAAGGGATAAACATGAGATTGTATTGTTCGCGGATGACACCTCCTTGACGTTCAAAATTAATAGACAATTACGTGATTATGACGAAGTTAATGATGCACATATATAATTTCGCAATACTAACTTCAATTTCGCCTTTCCCTCTCCTAAGCTAACTACATCTAATGAAAATACGTAACGCATATATCTTTCAATAAGTACTTCTAACTAAGTGTCAAAAGTATTAACGTTTGAAATAAAATCAACATTGAAGCCACCTAAAAATTTATAATCAACTTTCAGCTTACCTGTGTAACTCCCCACCCAAGAACGTGTACATCCGCAGTACTTGGCAGAGCGTTGTCTGACTTCTCGATCTGAATGAGTTTGGGATGCTTGCGGTGCCGTAACACGAGGTGGTGACGCAACCTGATGACTGCCAGGTTATCCCGCAACGTTCTTGAATTATACCCGGGGTGGAAATATACCTAGGCGGTGAAAACGATTTAGGGCTGATTTTTCTATTGTTTGGTAGAAAACAGCAAAGGAGTAAAGGATAAATTTGATTTTTATTCCTCTGATATTGTTTATGCGAGTATTGAAACATAATAAATTGAAACTTGTCTTGTGGGTTTCCTACTGAATAGAAACATCTATTCAGTAGGTAACCCACAAGACTAAATCGGAATTTTAGTATTTTGAATATAGTATTGTCGAAATAAAAAGAGGTAAAATTGTAATTTTTTAATTCTTTGCGGAAAAGTTTACCGCTTACTAAATTTCAAAATAGAGATTAATAAATTTTGACCACCGGCAGGACTCGAACCTGCATCTTAGTTATAGCCCCTTATGCCTTAACCAATTCGGCTACGGTGAAAACCGACCGATCATCGAAATTTATCAATCTCTTTTATTAGTTCATCCATCATACATTTTGACAAGTGGTCTAAATTAATTAATCTCAATTTTGAAATTTAGGTAATATTGAGTCAGGCCCAAATAAGACCCATTGAGAAATAGAATAATTCCAAAAGAGGGTATTGTTGGTGCTAAACAGTAGAACACCATAATCCATGCGATAATGTCGACACTTACTTGCTTTGCCATGATCACGCACGGTCCAAGACTATGCAGTCTAACATGGGCTTCTGAAGTTAGATATTTTATTTTTAATTTAAACGTTTGGCTCGTCGTGTTCATTAGTTCAAACTGAGCATAGAAGTCGTGAGACAAAAGGTTGGAGCTCCTGCGTTTTATGCCCTCCAATGCACTTCAAATCCTAGCCAACATTAAATACTGAGAGAGAATGTCGATGAAATTATTTAGCACAATATGTGGTGAATGATTTTAGCGTATAATAAACTCAACTTTCACTCAATATTTTAATTGGTAAACTTATAATTGATCGGTCAATGAGTCAATTGGCAAAAGTAGTGGCTACTTTGCGTGGTACATTCTGTTTCTGATGGCAGCATCTAGTTTTTTATTTAATTGATTAAACTTCATGAACAGTACATGTACATTGGCGGACTTAATGCCAAATCCATGTAGTTGCTAAATCCATATGGTGATATTTATCAAGCAATTAATAGCGAAATAGTCGAACTATACTTATACCTCAAGTACATCAAGCAGCTCTCCTCCAACTCTGCTATGGTTACTCCCAACCCTGACTTGAAGAGCTCTGGGATTTTCTCTAAAGTACCGGTTGTTATGCATTCTGAAAGTAACCCCTATATTATTAGTTCCTTTATTCTAAAATCCCCAAAAGACGATTTTACCGACACGGCCGGTGAGTAATAGGCACAGGACTGAGACTTCCATGTGATTTCAGAGACACGGGTAAAACATCATCAACTTTCTGACCATAGGGTGGTTCTTATTATTTCAAGCTAAACTTTCAAGCTATAATTCTTTTGCTCAACTTGAACTTGGTAATAACGGTCAAATATATTACCGCTAGTCCAAAAAAGCAGTCAAATTACTTACAGTTGCAAACAAGAAGCGGATGTGAGTACTATATCGTGCCAATAAATGGCTCCGCCACACCAGAAACGCCCCATCACGTGGATGGATGCCATGAATGGGTACTGCTCAAGAGTTGTCCTCTCTCCTTTGAATATGCGACGACCACTTGACAGGGTTTCTCGATGCGTGTTGAAATCATCCAGTTCCGCTTGAGGATCTTAATAACAAAAATAAATTCAACTTTAAAATTTCTAACTGGGTAACTGACCGTTTTTTCAGTTTAATCTATTTCTATCGTGTGAATTTGTCATTTACAAAACATATTTTAGGAAATTATTGATAGTTTATAAAGTTATTTGTGTTTTTGAGAATACTCTAAAATGCTAACTTCATGATAAAATAAACCCACAATTCTTGGGATTCTAAGAATAATAAATGGGTTTTTCCTATAAGTTTTAAATAAATAAGAGTGTACTTATGTCCCAATTATTTGGAATATCATCTCGTTTTTTAATTATTTAAAAATATTATTAGTGAAAGTTTAAAATTCTTGTACGGAAATTGGTGTAACAAGTACTGGTAGCGTATCCAAAATTGGTATATAACATAGGCTAACCTACCCCAATATATATTATCTTCAACTTCGAATTTATGATTATCGTGAGGTAAATCAGCAAGAAACTTATCCACCGCTTCACTAAAATTATCGTCGTTCAATTTCCTATAATCTTTACTTTTCAACATTCTTCTAGCTGATTCCTTCAATTCTCTTTCTTCAGCTTTTTCAGAAATTATTGTAATAACATCGTCTCGCGTCATTCGCTCCTTCAACTTTAAAAATAAGCTTTTAGGATCAGTTCTCAAGTAGCTTTGCAAAGGATCATCTTCATCTAATGATTTGAAGAAATTGGTTGTATTTAATTTTGTATTATTGGTAACATTTGTCAAAGCTTGAGCGATAAGATCGTTATTAACTACATATTGATTAATAGTTTTAAGTTTATTTTTTAACTCTTTAATTCGTTCATTGTCTTTTTCTGTTTTAATGAGTTTCAATAGATTATCAATTATTTCATTGACAGTTATATTTGTTGGTATTATTTCATCTTCCGCTTGGGTTGTACCACAAGAATAAAAAAGTAGAATTAAATTAAAAAGAAAAAACATTACATTGGTCTCTTTCGGTTGTTCTAAATTTATCGTCTTCCCTGTTTTATTGATATTGAATAATTTTATAGGCAGTAAAAGTTTTATCGTGAGTTTATATTGGCTGTAATGTAAATAAAGTAAATGTCAATCATTTTATTTGCAGAGAGTAGGTAAAGCTTTTCGTGTTATTTGAATTATTTTAAATATTTACGGACGAATGGTTTACAAATAAAACCATAACTAATAATACATTACAATGCGACGTGTGCTGCAATACGCGTGGCATTTTTTTGTATTTATCATGAGTTGCTCAACTAAGGATCTATCTTTGCCTTACTGAGTACCAGACATTATAAATTAACAATATGGTCCTGTGCGTTATTAAATTCAGAGCTCATATGAAGGAGGAAATTAACGTGTGATACCGTAGCTACCTTTTTTATCAACATAAAATATATAAACTATCAATTTAGCAAAATACTAGGTACTTCTACTTCACTAAGCAACTGCTACAAAAGTATATTTTCAACCAGCTGAAGATACGAAAAACGATAAAATAAGTCTGTCCAAACTTTCTGTCTCATCAATCACGCGAGACTGGATATTTTCCAGAAATACCTAAACGGTAATCGAAATACGAGGTTAGCCTTTTTGTCGGTCAACTGAGCCATTTAGGCAATTTGGGAAATTACTTCGCAAATTTCAAGAATACCTATACTCCTTTTTATAGAAAATAAATACAACTTTATTTTAATTTGTTGTATTGGAAAATCTTTCAAACTAAGTTTTGGCCAATATTCTGTGTTTTTTCTAACTTTATTTTTATTCATTTATATATATTCGGGAAACCTCCGTAGCGTAGTGGTATTTGGCTCGCTTTAAATCTCGGAGGTCGTGGGTTCGATCCCCACGCTGGACAGGAAATCTTTGTGTAAATTCTAAGATTTCTTTCCGGGTCTGGTTGGTTGAGGGTTCACTAACCTCCGTGCCTCAGAAAGCACATGAAGCCGTTGGTCCCGATTGTTATAACATCATCTATAAAAATCGTATAACAAGGAACAGGCAGCAGCGTTCCCTTGTATGGTACAACATAATACTGCGGTCACCAATCCGCCTGCCAAGCGTGGTGACCATGGCAAATACCCTCCTCCAGGAGGAGGTCCATGTTCAGTAGTGGACGTTATACGGGCTGATGATGATGATGATGACGATGATATATATTCGGTAACTAGCTTTCCGTACGCAGTTCCATCCGCGTGGCTTCCGTTCCCGTGAGCACTTCATAATTAATTTTACCTATGTAACTCCTGGATATCATAAATTAAAGAGTGTATTGAATGCAAACAAATAATCAAATCTTTATATTAGTATAGATTAACAATGAAAGTCCTGTCTCAATCGGTACTACTGTTTTTAAGATTATGCGGAATACACGGACAAGCAAACAGTTACTTAAATTAGAAACAAGAATGATATTATAATCTGCTTATATTATAGCTTTATAAAAAGAGCTATCTACTAGTTAATATCCTGTCAAAACCAACACAGCTGTTACTGAGATTCACATTTTTTTAAATTGCGTGTTTGTTATTATTACCAGAAAGCAGTTTCAAAAAATCTTTTATTTTTCCATTACAAACAGCACTTGAACTTTATTTATTTGTAAAGATAAATTTCAAAAATAAGAACATCTAATAGGCTTTTACTCTAAATAAAACCACAAATATAAGCTCGAAATCTAAAGTGGTTGTAGACAGTGATCACACAATACCATCTCCGATAAATCTTAAGAGACCAGCGCTGAACCCTCGCGGGAAATCAGCCGGCGATCATATCGCACTGACGTAGGTTTCACAGATAAACACATTTGATTTGTACGTCACTGTTATGAGAATAGACTGCCTGCCAAATATATATTGTTTTTATTTTACTTAGGAAAATTATGATAAAGAAATGAAAGGTAAATAAAATCCTTATACAAATATATAAATTTTAATAGATAGAGAAGGGTTAGGTGGTTTGGTTACATGGAAAGAATGGATGAAGAAAGATTGAAAAAACAGGTATACATGGCAAGTGTGTGTGGCATAGTCGGAAGGGGAAGACCTCGACGAACGTTCTCTGACCAAATCGGAGACATCCTCGCAAAAGGTCAAATAAGATCCACCCTAAACCGACGTGCTTGTATAAAGAATGTTATGAGAGTGAATGAAGAAAGATGTGTGTAGGGATCGTAGCAAGTGGAGGTCCATCGTCTCTGCCTACCCCGCTGGGACACAGGCGTGAGCTTATATATGTATGTATAAAGTTGAATAGTTTGTTTATCGGTTTTCTTTCTTGAACGTGTTAATCTTAGGATATACTGGTCCGATCCGATATGAAAAAAATATTTCAGTGTTCGATAGCCCATTTACGGACATAGGGTATATTTAATTATGAAAGCGTACACGGAAGCTGTGTGTGGCATATAAGTTTAAATGAAAAAAATAAACATAAATTCTAGCAAGGCTCCGAAATTACTATTTTTTTAACTACAAACTAAGCAACCTATGCACCCTAGGTCTTGGACCTTAGCTCAAGCTCAGCTTGGCGATCTCTTGCGATTGTGAAGTGATGATTTTTAAAGGGAAGTTTTTTTCAAATGTCGCTCTAACTTACAGTTCGCGGCCTTCTCAGACTTAGAGACTGTGTGTGAGAGCATCATTACATCCTATATACGACGTAGTAGTATCCCACTACGCCGTAGTAGTAGCCATCTACGCCGTAGTCGTTACCTACCTTCGGATGATGATAAAATAATGATTTCATGGAATCGACTAGATGTCACTTTTTTAAATGGCTTTTAAATTCTTAGGCATGGGTCTTGGCCAGGAAATCATAATATGTTTTAGCTCTTAAAAACTGAGTCCTTAAAATCATGAAGTTTGTTATGTTAATTTAAACAAGAAATACACTTTTAATATTGGCGTGATAAATCTGAACTGGTGTTGTGGTGTGCGCAAAGAGCAGAATGCGTTCTGCCTATGTAGTTATGTCAAATGCCATTAAATTACAATTAAAAAGTTGATATTGTCAAAAGCGCTAATGTTACATTAGGAGATTAAATATGGTCGTTAAATATTACATAACAACCTTCTCCTTACAAAAACACAAAGTGTCAGAGACTACACAATGAATGTCAGAGATTACACAATGAGTATCAGAGACAATACATTATAAGTGTCAGAAAATACACTACAAGTGCCGTATATACGCTGTGAGTGTCAGAGACTAAACTATGAGTGTCGGACACTACGCTATGAGTGTCCGACATTAGATTTTAAGTATTGGGCACTTCATTATGTGTGTCGGACACTTCACTATGAGTGTCGGAATTTCAGAGACTACAGAGTATCGGACAATACATGTTCTATCAAAAACATAACTTGTAAAATACCCAAGTCTCGTAACGCGAACTGCGTTTGCATTTTTTCCGTAAAACGTTGTGGGATTTATGTAATGTCGGTTAATTTATTCAGTTCCTACTTAATAGATCTTCTATCTTAATCTATAAAGTAATTAGCTCACCTTACAGAATCTTATTGTAGCCATATCAATATTTAAAATTTTATGTATTAAATAAACAGTGTGACTTGGCCATGATTACATGGCTCCCACAACTTTTTACGGTAAAAGAACTGCGTTACGAGACTTTTCAGGTTATGTTTCTGATGGCATTTTAGTTCTTTACTCTACTTATAACGCTCTTTTATCGCCATCTAGTTTAGAATTCTCCGACTAAAAGGGTTTGGTTTCTGTATAAGTCTAAAAGCGCCATCTCTTTAAAATATGCAGTACTACGAAGACTAACAACATCCTCAAAGTTTACTGTTAGTTCTCCAGCTTATATGTAGATGGCAGTACTTAAACTACTGTAAATATGACTGGTTGGGCTATTTTTAATATAATTATTTTACTTTATGATTTAAAGTTTTATTTAAATAAAACTCTCAGTGCAGTGGCACATTACCAACATAAGTTAAAGTAAGAATCTTTTTATTTAGGATCATTGTCGACGAAGCACACATGAATTATGAATAGTTGTATAGATTTAAGTAAATCGAAACCATATTAATAAAATATACCATCTAAATGATAACTATTGAAACCATTTTGAAGTCGCTCGTGGTGCTATTGATTTAGTTAAAGCTTTTTCACAATAGAGGAGTTATGAATTCATCGCAGATAACATGAAACTAATCGCCAGTTAAAACCACGTCACTAACATATGGCATAACAAGCTGCTCCCCGTGGTTTTACCCGCGTTGAGCTGCTCATCTGTTCCAATGAGTCGTATCGTGATGTTTTATGATGAAGCCTATTTATATCTTAATCTAGCATAATAAACTATGTCCGTGCATAGTTTCAGCCAAATCTGTTCCGTAGATTTTGCGTAAAAGAATCATCATATCAGTCAAAATATCCATACATCCATCCATACAAACTGTCTAAATATTATAGTAGAATTAGATTACAATATTTAGTCAATCCAACAAGAGATGGCGTTGTTTTCAAGTTTTTTTTTACAATATTTTAACTAAAAAAGTTAGTCTGTCTCTGTAGATTTATTTCATTTTTACACTAAATGTATGTAAGGTAGTGTCAACAACGTGCCGCTACTGCAGTGTTAATAAAATTGTATTTAACTTAGTTCTGGTGTAATTCTATTGGAGCCGGTGAGCGAGTGAAGTAGGTAATTGATTTACGGTATTATAGCATTAAACGTGTGGAGCCGGGGGCTTACGATAGTTATACAGGTATATGTGTTGAGATTGAATACTTACAATATAAGTACATCGTTTTATATATGTTGGTGCAAAAATATATGGCATCCCTTTTTTCTTCGGGTCCGTGGTGCTTTACAACTGGCTTTTCTGGTTGTAAATAACCCCTGAAGACTACTTATGTCTTATTTTGTACCTATTTCCTTTTTTAGTACCTACTGTCTCCGCTTTGTAATGGAGGGAAGTGAAAACTTAAGTCTTTCTTTACTCCTCCTATTGTCTTTTTGATTAAATTTGTTGCGGGTCCCAAGGCAGTTTAACTTCTTCCCGGGACTTGGTGAGCCATTTAATTTTACAGTGTGTGCTACTGTTGATCCTGGCTTACAGGAGTTGCAGTAGTGGGAGTTGGGTGGGACTAGTAGCTACTAAAAAAAATACTCAAAAAGCTTTACCAAAAACCACATACGAAAAAATTGCAGCTACACTTAGTCTTGTAGTAAGTAATAAATGACTGTACGACGTGGTTTCTTCTACTGTGGTATTCCTGTGATATATACGAACTCAAACATTATTTACATGGTGATTTTTATATTAAAATCCGTTCAGCATTCATATTGTGAATCTAACAATATATATCATCATCATCAGCCCGTATAATGCCACAGCTGAACATAGGCCTCCTCCCGAGGGAGGGTATTTGTCATAGTCACCACGCTTGGCAGGTGAACAGTACCTAGTCCCTCAACCATCCAGACCCGGAAATCCAAGATTTAACTCCAAATACTGCATGTTACAAATCATAATCTATTTGTCTGAAACGAATAAGTTGGTTGGTAGGTACTTTATATGGTGGTATAACAAATTTGTCAATGCCGTATCACCCCCCAGGCCACAATAACGCAGGGCCGTAACATTTATTAACGTTATTAAAACACAGCCCTGCGCTGTCTGTAAAGAGTTATAAATAAATCGTGTCTGTACGTTTCTGTGCAAGCCCCAGATTAAATATATAAGTTGGTTGATTATATTTTTTGTGATGGGAACTGAAAGATTTATTTCCGGGTCATGTTAGTTGTAAGACGAAATGGTATTATGCAAGTTTTTTTTGTACTTATGATTTATACGCCCCGTTAGGAAACGATAACCATTGAAGGGCAAGATTTTTTCAATCTCTTAGTAGCCTTTCAACTCTCTTGAAACAATGTAGCCTAGACAGGTAGTTCATTTAACTATTTAATAATACCATCGCATTCAACCAATCTCTGTTCTTTTGAAATTGTAGCATGAAGGCCATTAAGGGGCCAAAATTGATTACAAGCATATTATCATAAATAGTTTATTATGATACAATTTAATACAAACTGATTATATATTTTTTTTAAAGATATACTTACTCGGTTTAACACAATTATATTAGTTAAATATTCCTACCAGTTTTTATCATGCTGATACATATAAGCTGTGGACATACGGCAGTGCGTATAGCAGTAATTTGCGATGCAAATGTGTCGTACTTGTACGTAGTGTGTAAATTTGGCTGTTATCTTGTATCACCGACATATAACGTTAAGGAACAGGTTTAGTAGGGCTGTGTACCAGTACATGTAAGTAGAAATGCTTAATATTTTTTACAAATCTATTATAAGGAGTTCATAAAAATATGTGCACCTTCATATACTTAAGATCTTTTCAAACCAGAAATGGTCTACAAGGCTTCAGCTTTCCTATGATATCTCCAATTACTCATCAGAAGTTACCCGATTTCTTTTTTAAGTGTTCTCGCAAACGCGACGCTCCCTCTACTTTCGAACTTTTCTAAACCCTCGTAGACCCGACGTCTGAGAGGCGAACTGTAAAGTAAAGCGACAGTTGCACTCATCTCCCCTTCAAAACCAGAAAATTATAATTCTTCAATCCTTTCGCCAGCGACCGCTCTGAGCCCGAGGTCTAAGTCCCACAGGGGGCGCCCTCTTGCGTTAGTTACTTAGCTTGTGCGCTGAAAACTGAAGTAGCAAAAGCCTTGTGGCTTTCACATGTGTCTCTCCAAAACAAAACATAAATTACGTTATAAGCGATTGTCACTAAATAAGATGAAAAAAGTCTTTGGTTTTACATAAAATTCTCTCCCAGCACATAAATTGAAACTCCTGGATTGTATCTGAAGAAAATAAATTGAACATATTTACTTTTCAGAATAAAGTGTAAATACAGCTTTCGTCTAAGCTAACCATTACCCACCTACCTGAAGGTAACCGGGTAAGCATAGCGTAGGTATAACGTCGTTGCTATCTTGTTGTTTACACTCGGCTGCGCTAATCCTCCGCTCGCGAGCTGCAACCAGCGACATCGCCGTAATCTACTCGCTAACTTTAAATATAAATGGTTTTACCGGTACTTTTCTACAGTTTGCGGTCTCTCCTTGGATTGGATTGCCGCTCTGTCTTAACTTCGTCAATCTCCTCAGCTTCTAATGTCTCCGTCTGTTACATTTATTGATGCTCCGACGCCTCCGACTCAAGGATGGAACCAATGGATTATAGCAATCTGTCAGGGTTTACTGGACAATCGGAAGTGGATTTACACCAAACGTTGGATAGATTTATTAATGTCCAATTGGACATTTGTTGATGGCAGGACGCAAAATTGTACCCGGACTTAAGTTGCAACGTTGATGTTAACTTACGTTGAACGCTAGACTTAAAACCTTGTTAAGACTAGTCAGCCGCAGCGGTCACCGTATTTCTGACACCCATTGTCCATTGCCCATGATCACTTTTGATGCCTCTAGAAGGTTGTCAGACAAGAGTTTTAACCATTGCAATTGGTACTTGGTATAAAAAATCAAAGGACTTAGATACTATGGACAATTCAATAATTTATAACTTTGAATATTTTTAAAAACCCCAACCATTTTTGACGAATCTTCATTTATTGTCAAGAGACAAAAGGTATGGTGGTAAAAAATATTTATACTATCTATATAGGTACTAATATATAATACTGAAGAGTATGTTTGTTTGTTTGCTTGAACTGCCTATTTGAAAAAAATCTTTCAGTGTTAGATAGCCCATTTATCGAGGAAGGCTATAGGTTATATTTTATTATGAAGTTCCCACGTTAACGGGAATGAGAGCTACGCGGATGAAACCGCGCGCGGGAATCTAGTATAAATATATATTTGGTTCGCATTGAGTCAACTCAGCTCATAATTTTTTGCAACTCATTATAATACACGCAGTACCTTCATTATATAAATTATATTTTTAAAAGTTACAACGATAGACGCTTTTTACATCGCGAGGATGAATTTGCTTTGCTGACTCGATCATTAATTTATGTCGTACCTAAATCTACTTATCGCAAATGTTGCCTTTTAAAAATGTTTTTTGGTAACATGTGTTGTAGATTACTGGTTACGAGCCGTGTCCATTTATTAGATCAAATGGTAGCAATATTTTTTTAAGGGAAATTTAAATAAAAGTAAACATTGGGAGAATAATTTACTTTTAACAAAACATTGCTTGCTGGAAGTGCGTATTTATGTAAAATTTGATGTGTAATTTGGCCGTAACTATAGGTAATAATATCGAAGTAAGTTTTTTTTTATAACCACACAATCTGTCCAGAAAAATAACTTAATTTTTCTGTACAAATTAGGACTCCTAACCAG
Source organism: Nycteola revayana (assembly GCA_947037095.2). NCBI lineage: Eukaryota > Metazoa > Arthropoda > Insecta > Lepidoptera > Nolidae > Nycteola > Nycteola revayana. The sequence goes on along the minus strand of OY855748.1, from coordinate 16,455,686 downwards.
AAACTTCTACAATTATATTGTGTGTGTAAAATTTCCAAATCCAAACTGTCGTTAACATCTTTTATAGTTTTATTTAAATAAATTGCATTATTAATGTCCATAAGAATTTTTTACGAAAAAAAAAATACATGTAGTGGCCGACTTACATACGTACATTTCTTTTATAAAATCTTTTACATAAATAGGACTTAAAACTTACACCGGCCGATGTCCTTTTGAGTTATTCTATATACCTACGCTGGGTGTCCACAAAATTATTTACAAGTTTTTTGATGACTAACCGAAGCCGCAAGCAACGTGAAAGGCTTTCAGACATGGTGTTCATGGTGTAGTCTATTCATAAGATGCAAGAGTTACTGATGAGCCAAATTGTATTTTTATTCTGTCTCTTTATGTGATGGTTAAGCGACTGGTAGACATTGACCTGGTCATTGTCCTCTACCACTGGTCAGTGTGATGAAAGTTCAAGGGCTTTGATTTTTTTTTAACATATCAGATGATCCCTGCTGAACATTGGCCTCTTTCATCGATTTCCAGCTTAAGCAGTTGCTACCTGCATCCACTCGGTTCGGCCGGTTCCCTGCGACCTTATTAAGTCCTCGGTATATCGTGTAGGCAATCATTTTTGGTCTACTAGGTCGGTCATCCTATGCTGTGCTAACCAGTTTGTAGACTCCGGCCGTCAGTTATTCGACCTTCGTTCTCTGGATCTCACAGATCTCTTCATCTCTATTACGATTACGCAGCGAAATGCTGAGTTTTTGCATAGCTCGCTGAGTGACTTTGGACTTTCTTATTTTTTTTTCTGATTTGAAGTGACAAAACATGTTTCAGATCCATAGATATATGATTCTAGATATGTTAAAGCGATATGTTATAATGCATTCATTTCGGGAAAAAATTGTTTGTTGGCTATGTTATAGGCAACAAATTTATTATAAAGACAATGTAGCATACCAACATGCGTAAACTGCAAATCCTAGAGCTGGGGTCTAGCCTTATTAAATTGTATTTAAACTACAAACGGTGCGGTACCCTGGGGAACTAGTTCTTTGGACTAGGGCGGTCGCTGGCGGGATGATTGAGGAGTTGTGACTTTTTGTTGTTTAGGGAAGTTAAGAGCAATACTGTCGCTCTACGTTTAGTTCACGGGCCTCTCGAACTTCGGGTCTACGAGGACATCAGAAAGTAATTATTGACTTAAACACGCATTAACTGACAACTATCAACAGAGACTATAGACAACATTGACATTCAACAAACGATACTATATTTAGCCAGAGTTAACTTAACACCCACGTGACCCACTGAAAGGTAGACATAATGACTTGCTGCGGCAAAAGAAAGCGCCATTCTGACTCCGGTAATGACGTATTTCCGCCGCCACCCACCGGAAGTGGCGCGGGCTTTCACGAACTACTTTTGGTAGGAAAATAGTTTACTTTGAGCTAAGTCTCAATGATAGTATGAGGTAGAGGGTTAGATGATACGGTCTCAGGTAATAAGATCATAAGGGTTGCTTTAAAATTAAGAAAAAAAAATCATTCATTGAAAACACAACAATAATAAACATAAAATAGTAATAATAAAAGTACAGTTTAAAATATATGAATGGAATATTATAACAGCAATATAATGCGGATACACACGGACACCATACATATGAAACAATAAACATGAAAAAAATTAAATAAAGAAAGTTCAAAAACGGTAGAGTGACAAACAACAATAATCATCGACACAGTAGGTAGAGAGGCGCGGGGCGGTGCGCGACAAGGCATATAAGAGAATTATTATTCGAACGCAGACCGGTTCCTGCGTCGCGGTCGGCTGAAGTGCTATATACCTACTTTCAAACACTATATTCGAGTAACGTGCCCCTCAGCGCCGGTGCCCTGAGTCGTGGTCCTTAAACCTAAAGGGTGCAGGCGGTTGTCACTTAAATCTAATACCTAGAATTTGGCTGAGTCTGATATCGCCACTTGACCGGTCATAGCACTCTAAAATATGCTATAATATTTATTTTTATTTGTATAATATTAGAATAAAATAAATATAGCATATAGTTATAGACCTTTGTTCTCATATTATTACATTCGCAAAATATTATATTCGCAAAATATTATATTCTCGAATTATTATTTTCTCAAAATATTACACAAAGAACAATCACAGCGAAAAATGTTTTTAATTTGAGGGAAACAATAATAAATATTTGACATCATCACATAGGTTATTCATCACATATATTTGTCTCGGATGGGAATCAAATCTACAACCCTTTTGTTTAAGGTTTACCTACCTTTTATAAAATAAATCTAACTAATGATTTTATATCACCCAGTAGTAGGTAATCCTGAAGATATGCATTAATATAATATTATGTGCATTTATATTGAAGTTTTAATAGATAAACTCTTTGCTAGTAGTTCCTGTCAGATTACAATGAAAAACCTATGTTTGTACTAGTGTCAGTTTTTATTTATCAATTGTTTTTGATGTATAATGTGACATTGTGAAAAATAGTTATTGGGAATAAATTTAGCATTCTGATAATTGCATTCTGATAAATAAATATTAAAATAAAAATGTCTGAAGATAGTGAAGCCAAGTTTATAACGAGTCAAAAAGGCAAGTCTGTTTTTTTATATAACGGTTACAAATACAACTTCTTCATGAAAAATAAAAATGGTACAACCAACTGGAGATGTTGCAACCAAAGGGAGTGCAAGACTTCGATTACATTAAGTTTGGATAAGAAAGTCGTTAGACAGCCCAAACATAGTTGCAGCGTTGATTTTGAAAGAAATATAATTGATATGGCAATGGAGGAGTGCAAAAAAGCAGTGTGCGAAAATTTTGAACCCATTCCAAAAATATTTGAAAAGCACTTCTTGGGAAACCAAGTTTTTCAAAATAAAGAGTATCTGATCCCATCATTTACGTCCAAAAAGGATACGCTGTACAGGAAACAAAAGAATTTTTTGAATGTTGGTGCATCAAAGACTACAAGTAATGTGAGATTGCCACACCACATTGTGCAAGACTTTTTTTTATTTGATGATTATGATGGTGAAACGGATGATAGAATTATAATATTTTCGATGTTACCTGCTCAAAAGCTACGAGAATTATTCCAGACAATTGATATTGTATACGGAGATGGTACATTCAAGGTGACACCGTCGCCTTTTTACCAATTGTACACCTTACATATTGATATCGCACGAGACCAAAACACAATTAGTTTTGTACCTATTGTCTATGGCTTATTACCAAATAAGAACACAAATACATACAAAAGGTTCTTTTCTGTACTTAGAAATCAATTTCGTATGAATATTAGTTCATACAAATGCGATTACGAAATTGCTGCAATTAATGCTATACGTGAGGTATATCCAGAAATAAAACTAAAAGGCTGTTATTACCATTTTTTAAATGCTGTGTTTAGAATGAGTAAAAAATTGAATTTCAACGAAACTCACTTAGGTCGCAAAATCACACAGTTGTGCACAAGCTTGGCTCTGTTACCACCCAATCTAATTCCAGAAGCATATCTTGCTATAAATGAAATCGCACCAGAGACGGAAGTTTCACAGAAATTTCTAGACTATTTTAATAACCAGTGGATAAAAACCATTACCAAAGATATTTTTAGCTGTTATGGTGAAAAGAATCGCACTACGAATGCAGTGGAAGGATGGCACAGAAGAATTAACTCTCGAATTCCATCTCGACCAACCATTTTCCAATTTTTAGTAGCATTAAAAGTAGAAGCTCAAATTCAAAATAAAAGATTGCTAAAAAGTGCTTTCCACTGCCCTGATAAAAAAAGATCTTTAAAATACATTGAAAATGATAGAAAAATTAATTGCATTATCACAGACTATTTATCCAACAAAATTCAATCAATAGAATGCTTAACCATGTTAGCGGCGTTGAATAAGCTCCCATAAATTTTCCATGACTTTTACAATTTTTATTGTTGAGCGGCTGTACCAATCGTCGTGCTTGGAAACAGATGCCACTTGTGAAAACTTGTATGCACTTGATCACTCGGGATTTGTTTAGTTTCAGTTATTATTAATTATATTTTATTAATGATAAATGCAAATAATTTTGCAATACTGTATGATACTGCAATTAATTTTTATTTTAATATTGTATTACGTTCGAAAGCGTTTCCATAATGCCTAGGTATTGGAATAAAGAGATTTTGATTTAAATAAATTAATTTTTATTTTTCACTGTGTTTGATTGTACTTCTAATATTTCGAGAATATAATAATTCGAGAATATAATATTTTGCGAATATAATATTTTGCGAATGTAATAATATGAGAACAAAGGGTTATAGACTTCTAGCACACCTGAAATAAATTTAAACATTATTTAATGTTACCTATTTATAATTAATTTTATATGCCCTGTGAATTTTCTTGACAAGTACAACTAGTAGTATGTAAATACCTAAGTGCTGAATAAAAATCGTTTATTTCGTTATCTATAGAAACAAATGTGCGGTCTACCTGTCAATATGTGTCGTCTTTATAGTTAGTCTTGTAGGATAAGTACTTCATCTATATTAATAAAACGCTTTGTCTAGAATGGCTGAGTGACTGACGGGTCAACGTACAGCCTAAACTGCTCGTAGAATCCTGAAACTTGGCTGGTGTGTTTTCGAAATGACGTGGGCATCCTATAAAAAAGGAGTTTTAAAAGTTCCTCCCCCTGAAAATGAAAAGTGGTGGCAAAGTTTGTATAAAGAAATCGAAATTAACTCGAACCGAGACGCAGAGGAAACGTTTGTATTTTTATATGTTTATTTCGAATAAACGCAAAAACGACTGAACGGACTTCAATAATTCTTTCACCATTCTTGCTACATTATCCCTGAATAACATAGGCTAAAAAGTCCATCCGCGGGAAGCCGGGGTGGGCCGCTAGTTAGTGATAAAAAGGTGAAGTAGATTTGCGGATCAGGTATCCTGTTAAAAAACAAAAACATCATAAATTATCCCATATTCTAGCAATCTAGTTACCTGCCAATTGCTTAATGTAATCACTAAAACACGCAGAATCCACAGGTCCTCCTTTGAGATTCATCAACCAACCAGACTCGAAAATAAATCTTTGATCCTAAGCTAAGTTTATTTTAAGAGCCTTGCTCTTTGTATCCACACATTTGTAGCCTCTAGGATAAGGAAGTTATCATAGTTTTATTCAGTTTATTTAAATCTAAATCTATTTTTTATCGTCATCATCATTCTGTATAACGACTATTGTTGAAAATGAGCATCAAAGGGGGTACCTATTGCCATATTCACTACACTTGGCAGGCCGGTGGCAGCGGCAGCTATATGGTATGTGGTACAATTTTACTGTCACATACTTTATAAAAAATAAGACAAACGGCTCAACCAGATTGCCGGTCCCTCAACCAACGAGACCCGGATAGAAATCTTTAACTTTATACGAAGATTTTTTTTTTTTGTCGAACTTGGTAGCACCTTTTAGACGTATGCCGCTAAGTCAGGTAAATTCTCTTCACCTAACGATGCTTCCAATTTATATTTTAAATACATTTTTGAAATACCTTTCAATTGAATTCATAAATAAAACTCTCTCGACGTCTGGAATATATTACTACAAATACCAATTAACGCAATCAATAGAATGCGAGAAGAATGTTTGTATTGGAATAAATACCGCTTATCGTGTACACTCACCCGCTGAGGGATATACTCGTGTTTGCGATGCGAATTAATACAAACGCAGTACTTGCAAAATCGCGATTATGAGATAAACGCGGTAAACACATATTTGGACAAATATGTTTCTCATATGTTCTATGTATAGATTAGGGTCCTGAAATGTCGTTTCGCAAAAAAGTGAAAATCCCAAAAATGTCTATTACTGCAAGTACAATTAGCAGGGCAGAATAGAGGTCGCTTTATTTAATTGAAGACCTCAGAGGCATGTCGTCGTTAGTGTTACGATAAAGACACAAACGACGAATGGTTCTGACGTATAATGGCACATCCGACATAATGCTTCTGAGCTCTACAATTATTTTGTAGTTGTGCATTTTAAGTAGTTTGTTTTTAGAGTATTTACCGCTGGAAGGATTAATTGTCCAGAAATATCATCGACTGTATTTTATGACGTGGTTTCCTCGAAAACCCGACTAAAGCGGGAACATCTGTGCTGAAGACTATGCATTTTTGATCTTTCGAAATTTACAACACATGTCACGTACGCTTTGGTGTATCAAGATACCGTATTGACATCGAGCAAAGGCATGGGCATGGGCAAAGACATGAAACGCCATTAAGCGGGTGAAACCGCGCAGAACAGATAATAACACTTTAAAAAACTCGTAAGTGATAAAATAGTTACAATATATTTAGACGTATAAACGAATGTGAGCACAGAAACAAACGATTGCACCTCCGCCAATGAATTTCTATCTAAAATAAGATCTAAATATTTACTCTATAAAAACACAACATTTTTCTACGAAGGTATGTTTACGTAATACTTTGATTTCGATCACAACTAAATCCAAAAGTGATTAAATTCATAATATTTTTTGGATCAGGAACTACATCAAACCGGGGCATGAATTTGTTCTTTGTCTCTTTATAATTAATTATACTAATTTACTCAGAAATCAAATATAAAATCGAACATTAACAGAAATAAAAAGAAATACATCCTATTTAGGGTTCCGTAGCCAAATGGCAAAAAACGGAACCCTTATCATTTTTTCATTTCATTTCATTTATTTCAGTAATAATTTTTACATTGTATTGAAAATTTACATTAAATTATAACATTAAAACAGTTAGGTACAATAGAAATCATAAAATTACAATATTAATCCATTCATAAACATAAAAAAAAAAAAAAAAATCATTAAAAATAAAGATTGTAAAAAAAATAAATAAAGTAGTTAAGTAATAGCTAAGAATAATTATGCTATGAAGAAAAATATTACAACCTCCCATACAAATGTTGCATATACCAATACAGATGTCAAAAAAAATAAAAAATGAAAATACATAATATCAATAGAAATAGTTAGCATGAATAGATCTAGTTGTATGTATCACAGAGAAACTCATCAAGGGTGTAGTAGCACTTTTCTACCAAAAATGATTTTAACCGCTGCTTAAACTTATTTAAGTTGTAAATTGACTTCAAGTGTACAGGTAGTTTATTAAAGAGTTTAACCGATTGATAACCTGCTGCATGACGCACTACGTCTAAATGAGGTTGAATCTTATTTTGTAGGTCCCTACGCCTAGTAGCTTCCCGCTTACTTCTTTCATCTGGTGTTTCGAAATTCTGCAGTTTTTTCATAAGATCGACAAGAAGAACTAAAATATACAAACAAGGGACCGTTAGTATCTGAAGTTCTTTAAAGTACTCCTTACACGATACCCACTGTGGAATTCTCACCATTGTTCTTATGGCCCTTTTTTGTATAATGAAAGCTGTATTTATATTGTACGCGTAACCACCGCCCCATAGAGTGATACTGTACCTAAGCTTCGACTCTACGAGCGAGTAATATACCACTTTTAATTGCCCAATAGCGATCACATCTCGAAGACTTCTCAAGGCATAGCAAGCTGAACTGATTGAGCTTTCTATAGCTGTGACTTCTTTTCTCCAGTTTAGGCTTTCGTCGATGTGAATACCTAAGAATTTTACGCTGTCTCCCAATGTTATTGTATTTTCATTCAATACTATGTCCATTCTTTCTTTGTTTCTCGACGTCGTCCTAAATAACATGGCATTCGTTTTACTAACATTCAATTTGAGATTATTAATATTAAACCAATGATGAAAGAGAGCAAGAGCATTATTTACTTTACTATTTAGAGTATCAGCATCTTTGGAGGCTATAATAGCATTGGTATCATCAGCAAAAAGCACAAGTTCGGAATCACTTAGTTCCAACATATAGCCAATCAAATCATTTACAAATAAAACGAATAATATTGGACCCAATATTGAACCTTGTGGAACTCCTTGTTTTATTAGCTTAAGCCCCGATTTAAAAACATTTTGACTATTATTTTCATTCACTTTAATTTCCACATATTGCTTTCTATTTTCTAAGTACGACCTAAACAGACGTAAGACCGATCCTCTTACTCCGTAATGTTCCATCTTTGCTAATAGTAACGTGTGATTAACCGTGTCAAAAGCGGAACTAAGATCGAGGAATAACCCTACGACTTTCAATTTGTCATTAATTTTGTCAACTACTTGCTCCATTAATGTATTAATTGCGTCATTTGTTCCCACATTTTTCTGATAGCCAAACTGTCTGTGATTAAGTATTTTATTGCGATTGAGATGTCTTAGAAGTCTTGTTTTAAGTATTTTTTCAAAAAATTTCGAGATTATTGGTAATAAAGAAATCGGTCTATAATTCCCAGGATCAAATTTGCAACCTTTTTTGTAAAGTGGTAAAACTCTTGCTATTTTTAGTTGTTCAGGGAATATATTCATATTTATACACGTGTTTATAAGATGTGCCAGAGGTTCTGCAAGTAAGTCAATGTGGTCTTTAACAGTCTGTATACTGATTTCATCATGACCAGAAGATTTCTTGGTAGCCATAGAATTTACCAGTTTTTTTATTTCGGAGGCAGTGACCAGATCGCAAGTCATTTCTTGATCCAATCTTTTAGCACTATCCCGTAAAGTTTTTATAGCTTGATCAAATGAAATTGAATCGCTGACAGTCCCTGCTCCGTCGAACGTGTTTGAGAAAATGTCTACTATTTGCTGAGGATCCGATATAATCGTATTATTAACTTTAAGGAGTATGTTTTTATTACTTTCACGTTTTGGTTTTGTATTCCTATGTCTATTTACAACCTTCCATATAGCCTTTGAAGAATTATTTGCCTTGGTTAGTTCTTTGCTGACTGCAATGCGTCTAGCTTTTTTTAGGACTTGTCTGTATATTCTAATGTATGATTTCGTATACACCCTTATGTTTTCCGTACTGGTTACGTTGTTAATGTTTTGTAGCAAAAATCGCTTTTTTTTACTAGACACTCTAATTCCTTTCGTTACCCAGGACAATTTTTGAAATTTCTTTAAATTTATCCTTCGTTTTTTCTTTTTGAAGCTAGCGCGGAATATCTGTCCAATTTTCTTTAGAAAGCCATTTATACCTTCTTTTAACCAATTTATTTTCAGAATACGCCGTCTAAAACTTTTTGAATTTTTATTACTATACTGTCTAAACTCAATATTTATAAAATCTTGGTCGCCATCGGGCTGTACTTTTTCAGTTTTTAAGCTACAGAATAACGCTGCGTGGCCATCAGCCAAGCAATTATGATCAACAAACTGCTCATTTATAACGTCATCTGGTAAGTTTGTCAAAAAATTATCCAAACATGATTGCGCATTATTTCGTTTATATGTCACCTCATTTATAATTGGTCTAAAATTGTATGATGTCAGTAAAGTCAAAAAATTTGAAGTTTTTTTGTCGCTTTTAAGCAAGTCAATGTTGAAGTCTCCACAAATAATACATTTTTTGTTAAAGAAGTGTTCTAGTAATTGTTCTAACTTAGATAGAAATGATTCATAATTTTGGTCGATAGGATTTCTGTAACAGCAGAAAATGTAAATGTTAGTGCTAACATCTTTGACACCACACAACTCAAAACTTTCGATTTTGTATAATTTTTTACAAAAGGGTACCTCCTCACAAACAATATCATTCCTCGCCATAATGAGGCTACCACCTCTTTTCTTATTCTTTCTTGCATTGAACGACACCATTTTATAATTGTTTATGTTGAATTGAGGAGCTGACTCCATGTTCAAGAAATGTTCCGTTACGCACACATATAGATTTTCAAGATGAATATCTTGCAAATAAACTTCTAATTCCTCTTTTTTGTTACCTACACCACATACATTCTGAAGATAAATACTAAGGGAGATGTAGTTATTAAGGGTTTTAGTCAAGGGTAGCATACCACGAGAGTGGTTGACCAATTTAGGCACGAAAAAAGTCATCACTATTTTCTAGGTTATCAGTCTGAGTGCCGATGGTATTTGTAACTGCTAAGGAACGCCTTGATGAAGCTTCAATATCCGTCTGTGTATAATTATTAATGTAACACTTTTGTACCTTGCCAAATATCCCACACTGGTCATTACTTTTAATTTTAACATAGTTTACGAAGTCATATCCGTATTTTAAACGAAGTATTTCCTTATGAATTAGTCTACTTGCTTGTATTGTATTTATATATTTTGGAATAATTAATTTCGTATGAAAGTGATTCTGGTCCAGTGGCAAAAATATTGAATATACAAAATTACTACAAACCAGTTTCAAAGCATTATTGAGCATATTGACACAAAGATGTTTGTTTTTATAGATTTTACCAACTAAGACATTAGTGTGCCCAACTTGACCCAGAGTATGATACAATATTGACTGTAAATTCAAAGGATTTGAATCGTTAGAACCCCCTAGTATTAGTATGTAGTCTGAGTTGGTCAAATCTTTACACTCGGCAACACACGTGCTTAAAACTTCAGCCATGGGAGCTCCTGGCTTTACTACAGATGTCACTTTGAAAGAATTTCCCAGGAGATCTTGAAGCCGACTTCTCATAGCAAGACCCGTTTGGTCAGAAAAAATTTTAACTTGAAGTTTCTTTGTCGTAAAATCATGACATTTTGAGTTCAATGAATAACTATTGTTTAACCTGAACTGTTTGTTTGTATGCTCTAAATCCACCTTTGTATTTATGGTGACAGTATTCGTTTTTTCAAAGTCTACTATTGTACCCATGTGGATGCTACCATTTTCCAAGATTGGTCGATAAGATGGCTGATTATTTATCATTGTATCCTGTAAGCACTTGCTATGTATTATGGGTTGTTCGAAAAAATAACTTAGGCTCCTGCTATCGTCATGCTTTGGGCTTTTTCCTAATCCATCAATTTCTAGTTCTTTGGAAGAAGTCCTTGTCAAGCCGATTTTCAAACCACACGACCTTTGGCGTTTTTGATACTGTGGAGAATAAAATTTGAGTGGGGAAGCGATTGATTTGTTAGTCCTATTTAGGTCAAAGGCGCCTACTGATTTATACATATTAATTTTGTGCTGGAATGTTGATAATTTTTCCTTTAGTGCGCTATTCTCAATGTTTAAATTGTCTATCTCGGTATTTGCTATTTGTAGTTCGAGATTTAATTTTGTGACTTGATTTTTGATTGTAGTTATTTCATCTTTGTTTATACTGTTTGGTAGACTCTGATAAGAAAAATCCAGTTCATAATCGCTGTCTTGGAAATCCAGACTTTGCCGGCGACGTCTTTGAGTGTTAACGTTTTGCATTTCTTCCATGGTTTTAACCAAAATGGATATTGAAAAAACATACAAAAATAACTTTAGATTAGAAAACTAAAGTTGAGTGTTGGTAGTAATGGTACATGTAACGCCCTCTTGTAGACGGTGGCGGAAGCTCTTAACTAGGTAGTGAATGTCAGTTTAATCTTCCAATTGATCTATGCTTATTGTCTGAGAATGTAGTTCAGGCGCAGACCGTAAGATGGCACTAGTTTAGCTTCTTTTGTCAATTTCGTAATGACTTGATGAATTGATGAATGAATTTTTTGTGGGATTTTAGGTTATGTTAGTTTGAAATGCTTTTTAGAATTAGCAGACATACCCGGTAGAGTGCGGAACAGGTAAAATTTGGGTTCACTTTGATGTAAATTTCAGATTTTATAGTTCAACACAAAGAGAGAAGTGGTTTTTCGTGTGATATAAAGTCACTTGTATTTTGAAGTATTTTGTCACTATTTGTTCATTTATCACTGAGTTTTTTTTACACTTTTGAATGTTTTTTGACTTAATGTATGTTTATTTATAAATTCAATATTGTATTGTTTAATTCACTTTTCTAGTTTTTAAATGTTCGTTTTGTAACGAACAATCACAAATCACAAATTTTATTTTTTACCGGTTTTAATCATAAACTTTTTATTGAACTATAACTTTATTCACTGTTTTTTGTCACTAAAATTATAATTTTTCACTTTGTTCTTACATTTAAACACTAACTATTTTTAAACTATTTAATTATACGGAGCAATAAAATTGTTTGTTTACATTAGGACAGCGCCCTCTATTATGATTATATTACAATTATCTTATAGATTCGTCATGTCTGTCTGTCTGTCTGTCTGTCTGTCTGTCTGTCTGTCTGTCTGTCTGTCCGTCCGTATGTCACAGCCACTTTTTTCCGAAACTATAAGAACTATAATGTTGAAACTTGGCAAGTAGATGTATATTGTGAACCGCATTAAGATTTTCACACAAAACGCCGTACCCGTACGTGTGGGATATCTATGGATAGGTCTTCAAAAATGATATTGAGGTTTCTAATGTCATTTTTTTCTAAACTGAATAGTTTTCGCGAGAGACACTTCCAAAGTGGTAAAATGTGTGTCCCCCCCCCTGTAACTTCTAAAATAAGAGAATGATAAAACTAAAAAAAATATATGATGTACATAACCATGCAAACTTGCACCGAAAATTGGTTTGAACGAGATCAAGGAAGTAGTTATTTTTTAATACGTCATAAACCGTAAACCGCAGTTTACCTTTCATTCATTCAACATCGATCAAAGTTACAACAAACTACAAGAACTTTTATACTATGATACTTGTTGTATTCTTGATATCAAAAATAGGTACGCACTTGTACGGAACCCTTTGTGCGAGAGTCCGACTCGCACTTGGCCGGTTTTTTGTATTAAAATTCTTCCCAAATTAAGTTTCTGAACGAATTTATTATAATGTTAAAGACCTCTTTCTGGAGACGCAACCGATCGCGTATTTATGTTACCACGCGGCTGATGCAACAATACTCGCTCTTTGAATATTATGTTTGACAATGTAATACTATATAGTACATACATCATGTTGTACATAACAGCTGCATTTAATTGTTGACGTGTGTAGGTTGATTCGATACTAATCACACGATATAGGTACCTAATTGTATGATGTCAGTTTCAAATAGCCGTCTTTGTTATTGCCATGTACGGATTAGTAGTAGTTTGGGTGAGAGCCATATGCAACTGATTTTAAAATGCACAATAAAAATATATGTAGATGCTTTCAACATGGTATGCTGCAGAGATGGACGGACACACGTGACTAATGCATCGATACCTATGATAAGGAAAATAAATAGTTAATTTTAAATAAATTAATAGGTACAATTGGCCTTCCAGGCCTTCAAAGCGTGATAATGATGTCAATATCCCTCCACAACCCAAGCTTATCAAGTTCTATTGAGATGAGTCAATTGTACCTGCCACCAAAATTAACTATTTCTTTTGGGACCTCAGGTCCATGTTCAACAGAGGATATACAGGTTGATGAAAGAAATTGGAAGAAAATTGAATAGAGAATACGTAAAATAACAGTAATTTGAACAAATAACTGTTATTTCCATTGTAAATAGTAGATCAATGTGATCAATCGCCAGTGGCTACTATGATATTATTATAGCGATACTCTTAGGATAGACAAACGCAACTTATGATTGATATCCTCTTAGATAGTATAATCTCGTGTCGCTGCGTTCTGTGTGTGAAGTGTAACTTTATGGTAATCTTATGGCGACCCCTGACAGCCATGTTTGAAAAGTAAGACTTTTTGTGTAAAATGTAAGTGTAAGTCCACCTATGTGTGTTATATCATGCGTTTGTTTATGTTTATTCATGTAACATAAGTAGTAAGTTTCCAAAAGTTATAAAAGTATGACTTTTTCTATATATCATTGTAATTGATATCACTATTTAGAGACAAATAAACAATTTTCATTGATTTCGACTAAATTGTACACGACACATACATTTATCAGTCTTTATTATGTTTGATTCATAATTGTCAAACCTTACATCTTATTAATTCTCTTTAATAACGATAAAACCTTCTCTAAATACTTTTAGTTCGTCTTATCCCGTTGCTGAAAATTAGGTTTTGAGCCACATCATTAGAAAAATCTTTTAAAAGGGCTTCCATTATCTTGTAGCTTAGAACTTTATGTTGCCATTAGATTTATTTGGTCGCACGAGGAAACACGAGAGAACTAATCGAAGGATATTGCCTCAGAAATGAGACAAGATACATCCAACGCATGAAACAATTTTGCCTTATTTATGGGGCACGATACGCGGGACGAGTTATTTAAAAAAAGAAACTACAGATATGTCATTGAGAAAATGTTGTAATCATCATCTCGTACATAGCCATTGTTGCAACACCATCATCATTATATTTATATTTGTTAACGTCACTGTAAATACTAATTGTAAATACCTATGTAATCGGTATACAGATTTTAATCGAGTCCGCATATCACTCCTATATCAAGCTACAACAATCTTCTGCTCCTAAACTACTACAAAAAATAAATCATTTTTCTGAATATTAGCTACGACAAAAATATCATGGGTTATGTTCACATGGAAATGCTATCAAATTGGACACTTACTTGACAGTTTATGGGGTGCGATGATGAGTTAATGGAAAAACGAAGAGAAAGTGGCATACTCACCATATTATTACCTCCTCCTTGTTTTTCCCACGCGGAAAATTAGCTTTGATATATTTTATTAACTTCACTCATAAGTTTTCAACATGTTAACTCTTAGTTTAATGAAAACTTTTCTTATGATGTTTATGAATAATCATGATATGAACTCCACAACTTAAAAGAATTGTTAAATCTTAATTAATTGGAAGTTTCAACCTGTGAAATTGTGAAAAAACACCAAACATGTTGCTTTATGTCCATGAATTATGTATTTGTAGCGGAATTAATTCCATATTGTTTAGAAAAAAATATGTTGAAAAAATTTTATAATTAGTCTTCTCTCCACTTCATATCAATGGCAACTCACATCCAGTGTTAGAAAACTTCCATGTAAATGTATTTGTTTGTTTGTCATTCATCTCATAATTTGCAATCATTTCCCCCATTTTTACTATTATCAGACCCAAGTCAAGCAATTAAAAAGCGTTATACGGTCTGTATAACGTTTTTTAATTGCTCGACTTGGGTCTTCCCCGAGGAGGGTTTTTGCCAAACTCAACACGTTAGGCAAGCGTGTTAGTGACGCGGTAACGCTGCTGCCCATTCCCTGATATAACAACAACGTAACGAGACCAACAGCATAACGTGCTATCCTAGGCACGGAATGTAATTGCAAAGATTCATTATCCGGCATATGGATCAAATCCACGTCCTTCGAGACTTACATCGGTACACCGAAATAATTAAATTTATTCAGCACTTAGGAATTTACATACACTTGTACTTGTCAAAATTACACTGTATACATAAGACTAAATCTAACAAAAGTATCACTTAATTAGCTAAAAACATTGTTAAAATAATTGCTAAAATCTTACAGAATTTTTAATCAGTCTGTCCGTTTGTCTCGCGATAAATGACAAATGTACACATAAAAGTAAGATGCCTTAAAGGCTGTTAATAAAAACGGAGGTTGTTAAAAAGACTTCCATGTAAAAAGTCATCCTTTATTACACATACTAGCGTCCCGCCCCGGCTTCGCACGGGTGGACTTTTATACCCTACCCCTGGCCTACCCTACCCCTACCCCTACCCTACCCTACCCCTACCCTACCCCTACTCTACCCCTACCCTACCCTACCCCTACCCTACCGTACCCTACCCTACCCTACCCTACCCCTACCCAAAAGTATCCTATGTCCTTCTCCCAGTTCTTAGCTACCTCCCTACCAATTTTCAGCCAAATCGGTTCAGCCGTTCTTGAGTTATAAATAGTGTAACTAACACGACTTTCTTTTGTTTTTAAAATGTATTCTGCTATTCAGGACGGAAACAAATCCAACAAATCAAAAACCATGGCAATCGGTCCAGCCGTTCTCGAGTTATAAGTGTTGTAACAAACACGACTTTCTTTTATATATATAGATTTTTATAGCCTTTTCACACCATTAAGGATATTGCAATCATCTCTCTCATTTTATGACTTTATAAGTTTTACGATAGCATTGTTGAAGTGATATTACTTGAGGTTACACAAACTTGGTTTATTCGAGTTCATTTCTTAAAGTTTGGGTTACGTAAAATCGTTGAGTGGTGTCTTGTGACGTAATATATTAAAATATAGTCAGAATTGCTATAGCATTAATGTTTCAATTATAATTAAAAAATCCCTACTTCCCTACTTAATACTATAAATGTGCATGTAAGTTTCTTTGTCACGTTTTCACGCGAAATCTACTTAACCGATCATAATGAAACTTTGTACGCATATTCTTAGAGGTTTAAAAAGTAACATAGGGACATTGGCGAACGAAGCCACGGGTAAAAGCTAGTATAATATAAATGAATAATGAATTTATAGAATAGAAATAGAAATAATTTATTCATTTTTAACATTAATCAATTGAACATTTGCTTTGACATCCACACTAGGCATAGCCTGAATCGTGGATATCAATTAAACACGATTAACCCAGCCTAGAATTAAACTTAAAACTAAAACAATACCAAGATACTGAATAAATTAAAAATACATAACAATTATAATATCTGTCTCATTTACGCGTGACTATATGACTGTGAGTGTGAAGTGAGGGTGTGTTTGTGTCGGATAGTGTGAGTGTAAGTGAGTGAGTTAATTGAGAGAGATGAAAAATTAAAATATGGTTTTTAATAGGTTTTCTATATCCTCATAGTTTAGGCCAGTAATAAATTTTTGAACTTTTGTTTCCGCGTCTCTCGAGTTACAGTTCCGCAGATTGCATGTTTTAACTAGTTTGTTAAATAAATTTGGAAACGAGTATTTCCTAAACCTTTTCGCAAACGTAGTTTTGCAACCTGGGACTGGAAGCTTAAATACTCTTGATTTTAACATAAGCTGGTAATCAGGAGAGTTTTGAGCATGCAGCAATGACATGACCGCATGTAACACGCAGAGTTGTCTTACGCTTAAAAGACCAGCTGTTTTATAAACTTCTACGGTTGGAAACCTTATTGGTTTCTTAAGCATAACTTATAACTTATAGGGAACTAGCGACCCGCCCCGGCTTCGCACGGGTACAATACTGATACTAATACTACAGAATGTCTTTAAACCTCTAATAAACGGGCGAAGTTTAGTCAATACAAACAGAAAAAAATGAATATAGGTACCTACTAAAACTCAGTGAAATAAGTGGGTGGGTATACTTTTATCGTATGAAATACCTATACTCTTCAGGACTAACAATACAACAAACACTAAATAAATAGGTATTCAAGGGTGAATTTCAACATGCTTGAAATTTGCCTAATTTTGGTGGATTTTTTTATTTTTTATATTTATGTAAAAATTATGTATCAACAATACTTAACAAGTCATAATCAATATTGTGTAGTAATGGCCTTTCATTATACCTAGTAGTTTTAGAGATATTATGATTTTTGTAATTTGGTTGCCACCAAAATTGCTTGTACCCACCAAAATTAGATACTTGTGTTAATAAAAGGTAAAAATTAACATTTGTTAAATAAATTGCCTGCTAGAAATAAAATGACAATAAATGTTTTATTATTTTAATTGTACCAAACTGTCTACAAAAATACAATGATTAAATCGTAATAACAAAAATAAAATCGCAATGAAAGTATTTTAACAATCAATCTTTGAGATCTTTAACTCTTCGAGTCTAACGATAAGAAAAATAAAACCTTACTTAGACGCTCAACTGAAACAGCTGGCGCTCCGGAAACGTTCGGTTCTTTCCACTCAACGAGTGCGACGAGAACAGCCAGGCGCGTTCGGTTTACCGAAGGCTCGGACGCCGTCGTTGCGTGTATCCCCTCCACGCACTCTTTTTCATGCCCCTTAGCTCTTTCTCGAGGAAAATATATTTTTTTTTTTTTTTTTGACATGTTCCCACCACTATTATTGGCTGGCTTTTTTTTCCTAGCCTCTGGGAATAATAAACTTTAAGCACAAAAAAAGCCAGCCTTGTTCTTATTACCTAAAAAGAATTATTTTTTTCCTCACTATAATTAAGCCTGGCGATACCTTTCCACCAACCAAATGACGCCAGATTTTTTTTGTGTGCTTTGGGGAGTTAGGTTTAGGTCAAACCATTTGGCATAAAAAGTAATCCTGATCATAATACCTTTTTTTATTTATTTTTCCCACCCCATAACTCCCACGTCCACCACTCGAATCCTGCCAGGTCGACGTTTTTATGCTTAGAATGCTCCAGGTAAGCTGATAAATCATTTTTATGAATGATCAAATTACCTGGCCGTTTCGGTCGTCAGCTCTCCATCCATGTATTGCAGTTAGCCATTCTAAAAAAAAAAAAATAGTTTTTATTACAAAGTTTTAACTATTGTAAATGCAGAGTGTATAGCTACAAATATGAAATTATATATTTAATGGTATTAGCAATTGTGGTGCCACTAAGCAATTTCGGTGGGTTAAAGATTACTACCAAAATTGGTCCACCAAAATTAGAAAAAGTGCATAAAAAATGTTTAAAAAAATAACCGCATCAATTACTTCCAATTTAACTTGATATTTTAAAATGGAAACTGGTAACACACCTTACATTCAATTTACACACTTACTAGTATTGGTAAGTCATGACTTACCAATACTAGTAAGTGATGAATATATCACCAAAATTGCACTAAAAAGTATTATGACACACCAAAATTAGATACTTACGTGCTTAGCGGATAGATCCAGCAAGATATGGCTCGTGCGTCCTCGCTCAGTGCAGGAGCGGAACTAAAAGAACAAGTTAACACACGTTTGTTGGTCTTATTGCGTTTCGTTCGACCATAAAAACATTTTCAATATTTACCACCAAAATTGTCAGTTTCACATGGACAACTTTTATTGCCTAGTTTTGTATATGAATTTATGTACTAATCTTTATTTTTATAATGTTATACCATACTTAAACTAATAAAGAATAAAAATAAATGGAATTTTAGTTATACAAAGTGATGTCATGGTTCTACCATAGATATTTATTAAGAACAACGGTTATTGGACGCCACACCAAAATTATAATTCTGACGAAAATATTTTTTTTTATTAATCTTGAATGACTTTTATACCACTTCGCGATTTGGCTTAAGATAACAATTGGTGCATTCTTTTCAGCAAAAAATTTAAACTTCTAAAACAATTAGTCCACACTATAATTATCAGCATTGCCGCCAAATTTTCTCGCTGAGATAATCACCCTCAAGTATCTATCCATCATAGTTACAACGAACACGAAACAAAAAATTTGCCCAATAATTCTTAAAGATCGAGCGCGCATAATCGCATTCGGCCTACCTCACTCGCTGCGTTGCGAAAACACGCGCTGCTATTTTAGTTAACTTCTAAGTTATTCATTTAAAGTATATAGTGTAGGGGTAAAATAATCTGCATGAAATGCTTAAGAATATCAACTCATTTAAAATGATAAGGATAAATACTGAATCCGTCTGATTAGCTTTACAATTACCGCATCAGAAATGATCATTTTCTAAAAGATATAATGGATATAGAAAGTTAACCTTGAAAGATAGACATATATGCTATCGCAAACTTTTTCGTAGATCTAAAAGAGAAGAATATTTCCGCCATACATTGTTTTGTCTCATAGGGTTTAGGCAGCGTTTTCTTTGAAAGCTCCCAAATGCCTTAATTTTTTCCGAAACCTCTGACAAATATCAATATATATTAGTTAAATGTACACAAAAACTAAACAAATAATATTCGTAAACCTTCCGGAAGAATCGTTCTATCGATTGGTAACAACCGCATGAAATCCATGTAGTAGTTTTTTAATTTATCGCGATCAGACAGACAGACGCGGCCGGGGACTTTGTTTTATAATATGTAGTGATATAGTTATAGCGGTCGCCTGCGGCTCCGTGCGGATGTCGGTTACCGCTTCAAAAAGCCTTCCCAGGAAAGACACGGTCAGCAAAATGATTCC
Organism: Nycteola revayana; assembly: GCA_947037095.2. Classification (NCBI taxonomy): domain Eukaryota; kingdom Metazoa; phylum Arthropoda; class Insecta; order Lepidoptera; family Nolidae; genus Nycteola; species Nycteola revayana. The sequence continues at coordinate 16,435,609 of OY855748.1, read as the reverse complement.
CAGGTCAATTCACAGACATCGACACAAACATCGACGACGCAGTCATTATCCGCAGGCTGCACAGATTGTCTTTCTGTGGATGTTAAAGTTGTTAATGATGAAAATATTTAAATGTAATTATTAGGCATTTTAGGCATTAGGCATTTTCAAATGTTTAAGAAAATATTAATAGCATGTAATATTCTAGTTCTGAAAAGAACTGTTGTTTAGCCCTGAAAAGAACTGTTAGTTAGCCCTGAAAAGAACTGTTGGTTAGCCCTGAAAAGAACTGTTGTTTAGCTCTGAGAAGAACTTTTGCGTAGGTGTATAATTTTAAGAACGAAATCTAAAAAAAAATCGCACGAAAATTATTATTAGACTTCGCAACGGGCCATGCAGCAGAAATCGTAATATTTTAATTTCACCATAACTCTAAAACCAAACGTCCAATTTTAATCATTTTAAGACCAAATATTATTTACATAAACTGTACTTAGTGATGAAATAATTTATTTTGATAAGGATTAATAACATGAGTAAAATAAACGCGTTTAAATGTAGATTTCGAAATAAAAAAATGGTTGCTGTGCCTAACTCGACATAGATAATAATAGTGTGTGGCGGACTTTTTTGTAGATATTTATAAGATCTACAATTAATTAGAACATTTTATGGTTCTATCTTTTATATTTTAGGCAGCGTAAGCAAAATAAGTAACTTTTCTGGTTGATTTTTTACACCTTGTGTCCGAAAAACCCAAACATCTTACGGAACCCTATTTTTTTCAAAAATAAAATATTAGCCTATGTTACTCGTGGATAATGTAGCTTTCGAATGGTGAAAGAATTTTTGAAATCGGTGCAGTACTTTTTTAAACCTATTCATTACAAACAAACAAACAAAGTTTTCCTCTTTATAATATTATATTATACTAGCGACCCGCCCCGGCTTCGCACGGGTACAATACTGATACCTACTACTACGGAATGTCTTTAAACCTTTAACAAACGGGCGAAATTTGGTCAAAACAAACAGAAACAAATTAATATGGGTACCTACTAAAACTCAGTGAAATAAGTAGGTGGGTATTCTTTTATCGTATGAAATACCTACCTATACTCTTCAGGACTAACAATACAACAAACACTAAATAAATAGGTAGGTATTCAAGTAGATACTTGAACACCTATTTATTGTTTGTTTTGTGTTCGTTGTAACTATGATGGATAGATATCCCTCATAGTTACAACGAACACAAACCAAAAATTTCCCTTATAATTCTTAAGGATCGAGCGCGCATAATCGCATTCGGCCTACCTCACTCGCTGCGTTGCGAAAACACGCGCTGCTATTTTAGTTAACTTCCAAGTTATTCATTTAAAGTATATAGTGTAGGGGTAAAATAATCTGCATGAAATGTTTAAGAATATCAACTCATTTAAAATGATAAGGATAAATACTGAATCCGTCTGATTAGCTTTACAATTACCGCATTCGAAACGATCATTTTTCTAAAAGATAAAATGGATATAGCAAGTTAACCTTGAAAGATAGACATATGCTATGCAGACTTTTTTGTAGATCTAAAAGGGAAGAATATTTCCGCCATACATTGTTTTGTTATATCTCATAGGGTTTAGGCAGCGTTTTCGATGAAAGCTCCCAAATGGCTTAATTTTTGCCGACACCTCTGACAAATATCAATATATATTAGTCAAATGTACACATAAACTAAACAAATCATATACGTAAACCTTCCGGAAGAATCGTTCTATAGATTGGTAACAACCGTATGAAAATCCATGTAGTAGTTTTTGAGTTTATCGCGAACAGACAGACAGCCAGACAGACGCGGCCGGGGAATTTGCTTTATAATATGTAGTGATGTAGTGATAGCGGTCGCCCGCGGCTCCGTGCGGATGTCGGTTACCGCTGCAAAAAGCCTACCCAGGAAAGACTCGGTCAGCAAAATGATTCCCAGGTCAATTCACAGACACCGACACTAACATCGACGACGCAGTCATTATCCGCAGGCTGCTCAGATTGTCTTTCTGTGAATGTTAAAGTTGTTAAAGATGAAAATATTTAAATGTAATACTAATAAAATACTAAGTTTTCACTTCTGCCGGCAGTCCCGGAGTGCAACTCGGTGTTTTAGGATAGATAACTAAAGCGATTATTGTAGAGCTTCTCTATAAACAACATTTGACCTTAAATTGGTTCAGGTAACAAAATATACTGATGGTCGGGAGCCCCGACCCGTGATATGGCAACGTAAAGTTGCCCATGCGTAAAATATTCTTTGCGTAAATCAATTCCTACTAATTTGAATGTTTGGCCCTGGGATTTGTTTATCGTTAGTGCGAAAGAAATTTTACTGGAAATTGGAGCCTTTTGAAGGGTATAGGCAAATCAGTAGGGATCATGGGTATTCTTGGTATATGAGCTAATTCACCAGCTGCAGAGCCGGTGATAATCTTCGCTACTATTAAATTATCTTATAGCTTCTTTATAAGAAGTCTCGTGCCATGTTGGGGGGGCTTAAATTTCTGAGAAGCATTATCGGCGTGCCATGCCAACTTTTAACGACATTTCATGAGGGGGTAGCCTAGCGGGGTTCAGAGAATTTAAAAATTCCTGGGGGTAGTGCACTGCGTCCTCGATGTTAGTGACGGTGTCCATGGATTTAGCAGAAATTGTAATATTTTAATTTCGCCATATCTTTAAAACCAAACGTCCAATTTTAATCATTCAAGGACCAAATATTATCTACATAAACTGTTCTTAGTGATGAACTAATTTATTTTGATAAGGATTAATAGCATGAGTAAAATAAACGCATTTAAATGTAGTCCAAAAAAAATTCAAGATTTCTAAATAAGAAAATGGTTGTGGTGCCTCACTCGACATAGATAGGTATAGTGTGTCGCGGACTTTTTTGTAGATATTTATGAGACCTACAATTAATTAGAACATTTTATGGTTCTATCTTTTATAGTTTAGGCAGCGTACGCAAAATAAGTACCTTTTCTGGTTGATTTTTTACACCTTGTGTCCGAAAAACCCAAATATCTTACGGAACCCTATTTTTTTCCAAAATAAAATTTAGCCTATGTTACTCGTGGATAATGTAGCTTTCGAATGGTGAAAGAATTTTTGAAATCGGTCCAGTACTTTTTGAGCCTATTCATTACAACCAAACAAACAAACAAACAAACAAAGTTTTCCTCTTTATAATATTATAGTATAGATTATTATTATTATGTTGGTACATTTTACTGTCACGGGCCCATGGGGACCCGGTCATTTAAGAGGCATTCATGGGGCCGAAGCCAACATTGAAGAGGCCTTTGGTACCTTTTAATATAAAGTGAGATGGCTGCATCTATGAAGGTCTATCCACTGATATGCCATTGAGATATACCAATGGACAGTCCTCCACAGATGCGAAAATATTGCCGGAAAGGAAGAAACTTGGTTTGGGCTATACGGATGGGATGTTAAATGTACATTTTACACTTCCAACCTGGAGCATAGGTTCTGCTCTTGCAACTCCACTCTGGCCGGCCACTTAAGGCAAGCTCAGAGGCAGGGTATGTGTCCCCGGGAGATAGGGTCCGTGGTGTCGCCACTCACCAACAGCTCGCCACAAGCTGCCCTGCGTTGACTGCTTGCACTGGATAAACCAGTGGGCGATGGGGTCGTCACATCCCGACGCCGTTATTATTATTATTAGTATTTTTTTTTTTTAAAGACAACTCCCTCACTAGGGAAATAATTCCCTGTGTCGCGGGGGACTTTACAAACATTCATTTCACGGACACATAGAACATCCAGACTCAGAACAACTATTTGTGGTTCACACAAATAATTGTCCCGGGTGGGAATCGAACCCAGAACACCAGGTCTCAGAGGCAACTATCGTAACCACTGAGCCACTGGTGCATTAGTGTAGATATTGTATTACATTATTATTATTCTCTTTCTACTTAAATTGCTGTGAGCACTTCGGGCACAGCAATTTACCACGATGATCTAAATTGCACCTAAACCAAAGTATAATAAGATTTAGAATGGACAATGTTCCACTCACTTCAGCTCGAATACTAGGGTCACCAATCCACTCGCCAAGCTTGTAGATGCTACTAGTTATGTTATTTAATTACACATACAGTAACATATTCAATATAAATTTTTCGTTTTACTACACAACATGCCAAATTAATCTTAATAATTTCTCATTTGCACCTCTTGATTAAACTACCGTGAACACTAAGATTTACAAGCTGACATTTAAATTTTTCGTTTCCGCGGTAGAACAATTAACTCTTCTCATTAACTTGTGAGAAGCGAATCGTATGTAATTCACTAGATGTCGTCTACAACTGACTGTATCACAAAACAACTTTAACAAACAATTAACTAATTAAGGGCAAAGTTTGGTAGTTTACACTTGCATTTTTTACCATTGCAAATTTATTGACTGATCATCATCATCTTCTTTTCCTACTTTTCACTACAAAACGCTCCTCTCTAATATTATGTACTTTCCCTTTTCCTTCATATCACTCACACAATTCATCCATGTTTTCTTCTCTTCCTCAGGGTCTACTGGGACAACCAATTTCCTTTCAACTTTTCCTTACACCTATCTCTTTCCCTTTCAACTTTTACAGAAGTGAAGAGATGACAAAATTTTAATAATATGGTTTAAATCTTAGATATTTATTTAATCAAGTTCCTAATCTGGATATCAATATTTAGTATACTTTTGACGTTATCTTACGTCTAACTCAAAATCTCAAACAACAGCTGTAAGAAAAATAATAGTAAAAATAACAAATACATTATTTTATTTTGTAAATTTAAGGTCACTGATACAGCCACCCGAAGTAGAAATGTGATGATTGGAAAAACCTTTCAAATAATAAAGCCTACGTTTTGCCTTATCAGCTTTTCCATTCCAACCAATTGACCTGCCGGATCAAAATGTACAGAAAATCATTTTTGGGCTTGAGAGTCGCTACAACTGGTTACAGGTGGAAACCTCTTTAGTGGCTATTGTCAGAAGAGAACAAACACTTGTCACATAAAAGCGGATTGAAAATAAACAAGGGTCGGCCTTGCTATTAATATTTGTGAGGCAGCAGTTTGTACCTCAGCATGGTTGAAAATAAATATCCTAAATGTATTGTAATGTATTCGCTGGAAGTTTTTCTCACGTAGAAAAAGTTAAACGTTAAACAGAAAACGCAACATAAGCAAGATATATATAAAACCTATATAAACATTAGATACGTAGCTTTCTAAGGGTTATAGTTAATTTATTTGCACCAGTAGTTATATAATTTTGGATTTTTTTAACGTAATGTATTCAACTAAGGGGCATTATGTATGATCGTTAATAAAAGTTTTTTTTTTTTTTTTACTTTTTTGGTAAAATACAATTTTATGTCAAACTACACTCAGTTCCAAAAATAACGGGTCAGTCACAAAAATTGAAATACCTCCAGAACTGTAAAAGTTAGATCAATGAAATAAAAAACAGAATAAAGACTTTTTAGTTGCGCTTCTAATAGCATATTATTTAAACTGGTTGATGAAAAGAACTTCATTAGAAAAACAAAATTTAAAAAATGACTATTTTTAAAAACAATATTTTTGTTTCATGTCATTATGGATGCTTTCCATTTCTATTCTGTCACAAAAAAAAATATCGTGAACGTCTTCCACGTGCATAATTATTATTCTGTGAGGTGAAGCATGGCAGTCACGCTAGAGGAATGTACCAGAATCCTAACTTTTTTGGAACTTGGGCGGAGCCAGCGTGAAACAGCCAGAAACATTGGTGTATCTTTGTCGACTGTTCAGCGGGTAGTCCAGCGGTACCAAGAGACCGGATCTCACCTTAGAAGACCAGGAAATGGCAGACCAAGATGCACAACGGGCAGGGAAGACAGACAACTGGTGGCTACAATGCTCCGAAATCGTTTTCAAACTGCTGTTGGTCTAAAAACTCACTTTATTCGCTTTGGAGGTGGCAATTTAAGCGCTCAAACAGTAAGAAGACGTCTTGCTGAAGCAAATTTGAAACCATTGAGGCCCGCAAATGGCCCCAAACTGGAACGGGGACATCGAATTGCAAGACAGAGATACGTGCGCGAGCACCTAAACTGGACACTAGACGATTGGTCTAGGGTAATGTTCACGGACGAGTCTAAATTCATGCTTTATAAGCATGATGGTAGGCAGTTGGTGTACAGAAGACTTGTTTTTGCGTGAAAGAGTAACAAACATCCATCCATCCATACAAACTCTCGCCTTTATAATATTAGTAAGAATTTAATATCTAATACTCTATTTAAATAATAGACTGGCTGTCCACACACGCGTAGTTCCCAATCCCGTGGGAACTTCTTCTTAAAATACAGCCTATATAATCCTGACAAATAACGTATCCTTCTATGGGTAAAATAATTGTTAAAGTCAATTAAGTACATAAAGAAATTACTCCCTACAACCTAAAGAAACCTCACAAACTTAACAATCATCATTTCAGCCGTAGGACGTCCACTGCTGGACATAAGCCTCCCTCAATCATCTGTAGTTGTTGCGGTTAGAAGCGGCCTGCATGTAACGTGATTCTGCGGCCTTAACCAGATCATCCATCCATCTAGTAGGTGGACGTCCTACGCTACGCTTGCCGATCCGCGGTCTTCATTCGAGAACGTTTCGGTCCCAACGGCCAACTGTTCTCCGTGCTATATGGCCTGCCCATTGCCACTTCAGCGAACTAATCCGTTGGGCTATGTCGGTAACCCGCGTTCTTCTACGTATCGCTTTATTTTTGATTCGATCTCGTAGAGAGAAACCCCTAGCATAGCCCTCTCCATACCGCGTTGAGCGACTCTGAGCCTGTTCATAAGGCCTATAGTGAAGGACCACGTTTCGTTAACGTTTCGGTAACTTTCCAATACTACCATAGATTTAATTGGTTAAGAAAGTTACTCATAATTGCCGTCTGCAGTACTACGTAGCCTAGCTATCTAAATGTTTCCAGGGTTACCAGAAACTAGCCCGAATTTCTTTTTATTCATCGAAGCATAGCTTTTACCCTATTTAACACAAAATTAAAAGTATAAAATAGATATTGTGCAAATAAGCAACGAATTCTATTTATAAATATACATATAGGTAGCTAATACTAGATATCTGCCGTTGCTTTAATAATAATGATAATGATTATTTACAAAATCTTAGGACTATATTATAGACATAATCTTATTTTATTGGTAGGTACGGAAACGCACTTACGCCTGAACTAGGCAATCCTGTGTTTCAGGCTAACTTTACTCGCTAATTGATTCTTTTGACGCATGTATTTATTTTAAATTCGTTATAAGTAGCCAGTTAATGACATTTGCATTTGCAAAGAATACAAAAACCGTTGACTGCCAAAGTTTAATCACTACTCCTGTTTGTCCTATGTATGCTAAGATCATTAAAACTACGCAACGGATTTACTTAGTATCTTTTTATAATGGAAAAAGTGATTCAAGAGCAAGTGTTTACGCCGTTTTTATCATACCAATTGTATAATCGCGCCACCTGGGGATGCATTGTGCGAACCTTTAAGTTCGGTGATGATGGCCAACCTGAGTAATTGCGATGCATGCCGAACCTGTTTCATATATAACCTCTAAAGGGTATGGTCGTGAATGCGCTGTTCTTACGATTGCATTCTAACCGCATTTTACTTTAATCCTCATATGTTGGACTCTAACCGTGTGTGTGTGATAACGCTTGGTGTCTGGTGTACCCATAAACATTAAGGGCTTGGATCCTGCTGGTCCACGCCATTACCGCGCTGAACCACGAGGCTGTCTATTGATGAGCACTGCTTTAGAGCTGATTAACTGGCTTACTGATGAATGCATGCTTCCTTGGTTTGGTTAGTTTATATAATTGGTGTGAACACGGCTAATCTTGCACTCCGCTCCGCATTCTACCCAGACATCACATTTTACCTACAGTCCGCATCACCATTCATTTCTGGTCATATTAAGCCGGATCTGAACCTTTAAATATTATGAACTTAATCACCAGCAAGGATTATATTATTATGTTTAGATATATGTATATATCAGCATTGCAACCGTGCGAAGCCGGGTTGGGTCTCTATTCCTATTAATATTATAAACGCGAAAGTTTGTAAGTATGGATGGATGGATCGATGTTCGTTACTCATTCGCGCCAAAACTACAGAACGGAATTGGCTGAAATTTTGCAGCGGAATAGATTATACGCTGGATTTACATATAGGCTACAAAACATCATGCTCCGACCCATTGGAGCAGAGTAACGCGGGTAAAGAAGAATCCGAAGAGCGCAGCTAGTTAAAAGGATTTTTCTTTATATCTCGTAATTCGTAGCTACCTCTTAGTGAAATTCCATTAAACCAGTTGAATTGCAGATGAGAAAAAGAATGATGGAAATAGCTCGCCGCATTCCAAGCCGAGTTCATTACATACCGGGAAATTAACGGCTTACACCAGGTTGAACGTGGGCCGAAGATATATCACTTCCTTTGTTATTGAAACGAATAAAATTTATTAAAATTGTTACTTGCAAAATGAAGAAAATAACAAAAAGCAGATTTATTTGCATAGAATTTCGCTATGGTGATCAACCTTTAAGAGGATTGGCTTTTGATGTGCAAATAGGCATTTTTTTCACACTTTACTCATTTCCTCCTACAACCTGCGTAGCGTAGCGGTATTTGGCTCGCTTTAAATCTCGGAGGTAGTGGGTTCGATCCCCACGACGGACAGGAAATCTTTGTGTATATTCTTAGATTTCTGGTTAAGAATCTCTGGTTGGTTGAGGGACTACCCTCCGTGCCTCGGAAAGCACGTTAAGCCGTTAGTCCCGTTTGTTATAACTTCATCTATAATAATCGTATATCAAGGAACGGGCAGCAGCGTTTCCTTGTGTGGTACAACATAATACTGCGGTCACCAACCCGCCTGACAACCGTAGTGACTATGGCAAATACCCTACCTGGGGAGGAGGCCCATGTTCAGCAGTGGACGTTATACGGGCTGATGATGATGATGATGATGACTCATTTCCTTACTTCAGCACAGTACTTAGATATTTTTACAGAAACCAATGTGCTTTTATTTTATAGAAATTCGGAAACGTTTATAAAGGTATATTAACGACTGGCTGTACACTCCGCCCAGGATTATTGTACAGTCAGCAAATAATATTAATATACAATTTTGTGATTGCTTTTCATTTCGCTGGGAATTATTCCACGACACCGGCGGATAACCTACTGTTGTACATTCTTTCGCACCGATATTGAAGTGAAATTAAAAACAATAAAATTGTTGGCTCAATATAAATTCTTTACTAACCATTTCATTTTATCATCGGCTCATATAACGTCCACAACTGAACATGGGCCTCCTCCTGGGGAGGGTTAATAGTCACTACGCTTCGCAGGTGGGTTGGTGAACACAATATTATGTCGCTACACAAGAATACGTGTTTTTTAGGGCACAAGAAAAAATCATAGAAAAAAGGTACGTAAAAAAAAATTTTGTCTGTCGTGGGGATCAAACCCACGATCTCGGGAATAAAAGTCGTATATGCTACGTCACAGAGATTGTCCAAATTCAGACCACCAGCAGGATTCGAATTTGCATCTTAGGTATAATGCCTATCCCACAAACCATTCGGCCATGGTGGATACTGATGCCGATTAATAATCTCAATGTTGAAATTTTGTAAAGTTTTAACAAAAAAAGTTTATTATTAGGGTAGATTAAAGCTTAAAATAATGACTGAATAAAGATTACTACCAAAACGGTGACCAATAAAATTAAACTCAAGTTTAATTGATTATCTTCTCTCGAAAAAAAATAAGAAGTTACATGTAGTAAAGTCGCTCAGGTCCTAAGGCAATATTTATTATTTGCAACGAAATATCCGAAAGAATTTCATCACAGAATTCAAATCTGTTTTTCTGTAATTTTTTCCTCTCAAACGTTTCAGTTGTCAAACCACGTGTAAAGCTATGCAGTGTTTAAACTTGTACCGTCCGCAAAATAAACGAGTAAAAAAGTGATTTATAAAAGTTTATCTGACAAATGGGTTTCGAAATAATACAATGTAAGCATTTTTTTTCATTATAATAATAATAATAATAAGTACACTTTATTGCAAAATATAAAATAATACAGTAACTTTGATAACATAATATGAGAATTATCCTAATCATATTTTGCAATCGGCGGCCTTATCGCTAAAAGCGATCTCTTCCAGGCGACCTTATGCATAGGTTGGACCAAAAAGTAAAAGAAAAAGAATTAGGGTAGCATAGGGTGTACACAGGGAAAGGAAAATATGTATGAATACTAAATATAATAATTAATATTAAAGAATATATAGTTATATACATACATGATGATAAATATAAAATATATAAATAAATATCTATATATATACTTTTGGGTATGGGTAGGGTAGGGTAGGGTAGGGTAGGGGTAGGGTAGGGGTAGGGTAGGGGTAGGGTAGGGTAGGGGTAGGGTAGGGGTAGGGGTAGGAGAGAGTATAGTGAGAGTGGCGCTAGTGTCGCGAAAGTAATAAGACGTAACCTCCGTATCTCTTGTGTTTATAAATTAAGATAGTGATAATTCCAAAGTGATAATATTAAAAACTGAACTATTACAATAAAATTACAGTGAAAAATTATTATCTTTATTAAATATAAACTGGATAAATTATTAAAACATAAAACTGACCGTAAAAACAGTGGTGACATTTTTTCTTAAATAGTACATTGACTAAAATTAAATTGAATGTGTCGTGAACTAAATTATATAGTGCCTCATCTTTATGTGTCGAATCAAGTGAAATACTGTGTGAAAGCCATAATCTTATTTCATAAATGCAGAATTTTAACCGTTCCAAATATGAAACATTTAAAAAATTGACACATAAACAAACCAACACTAGCACCATCTACATTCATCGGAAATAACAACATAATTTAACTCGGTAAAACAGTTCACAACAACAGATTAAATATTGATATAGTTAATGACATCTAGTGGCCATTTCTAGAAACACCAAACGTCATACAATTACGTTTGCCGGAAGAATAATATCATGACTTAATTCAATAATTACGTCATCGTCTAGTTGGCCGTATTGATTCTATTGCGGCTTAACGTAAACTTAACCCAAGATCAATTCCCAAAACGTGCAATTCTTTTTGAGAATAACATTAATTTGTTATCTGGAAATATTATATTGGGAGCTCTTGGAAATAATTTATATTTAAATTTAAATAAAATATTGTAAAAATGGATGATTCGAACCTATTCTCCGAACTACATGTAAACAAAAGACCCCGTAGGCTATTTAAAGCAAAATCTACGGAGTCGATGGATATATCCTTTCACACCACGGCGACAGAACATGGCATGAGAAGCTTAGACTTATCAACTCATTTAAACACTAGCGAAATACTAGATATGAAAGATGAAATTGCAAACCTAAAAAAACAATTATCTAGTACTCAGAACGAATTAGAAAATGTTATCTTAGAAAACAACAGTCTCAAAAACGAAATTAGCACGTATAAAAATCAAATAACTTCTCTAAAATCTATTTGTAAAGACACAACAACCACATCGACATCAAGGAAAAATACACCAATTCGGAAAAACATCGCAGGGGAAAATTCTTCAACTATGAAGATTCAAAGAAGCAGCACTCCTCTTAACCAAACACACCAGAACAAAACAAACACAGAATGTACTAAAAAACAAAATAAACATTCTGCTGTGAACTGTATAAAACCCCACTCAAAAGATTTTTCAGATTCATTAAGTAAACCAGTACAAAAATCAAAATACATATATTTATTCGGTGGAAATAATATGTACGGCTTATCGAAGTTGATTACAAAATTTAGATCATATGACAAAATTCAAAACTACAAAATAATATCTTTTATAAAGCCTGGTGCGTGTACAGAAGAGATTCTGAATACTTGTAAATTATTCCAATTCAATGAAAATGACCGAATAATACTATCAGTAGGAGAGGAAGATAAAAACCCGTTTAAAATTATGACCGAACTATCTATCTTTATTAAATCAATGCCTAATGTGCCTATTTTTTTGTTAAACGTGACGTATAATAATTATTTAAATCAAACTAAGTTAAATAACCTTTTAAAAACGATTTGTTATAATTTCGAAAATTGTAAATATATTGAATATTATAAAAATGATATGTTATCACCCTAATCGAATAAAATAGAACTCTGTAAAATAATTAACGAATGTGTAAACCAATTAGATTATAACAAAACATTTCTTACGTACAATAAATTAATGTATAACAGGAAATACATGCCAGTTAGATCTAAGGATACTTTCCAACCGCAAGTACCCAAAAAAGGTACTATTCCATATTATTTCAAAAAGGTATTTAAAGAACAAACAAGTGTGCATATTGAGGTAACACAGAGCAATCAAATGTCCGGTGAGTTTTTTCGGCCCCTGTCTAAAAATTATGCACCAAAACATAGCTAGCCTATTCAGTAAAAGAAATCAACTCGAAGTCATACTAAGTGAACTCAAAACCGAACAAAAAGAACCAGATGTAATATGTTTGTCAGAAACTTTTGTCAATAAAGGTAGCGAAAAAAATATAAATATAAATGGGTACTCCTTGGGTTCTTCTTTCTGTAGAAAAAATAAAAGAGGTGGCGTATGTATTTTAATAAAAAATAGTTTTAGTTATAAAAAGATAAACTTTATGGATGATTTCGCTACAGAAAACAGTATGGAGTGCTGTGGGATTGAGCTACCTGCTCAAAACCTTGCAATTATGTGCCTTTACCGCACACCGACTTCAAACGCACTACTATTTTTAAGAATGTTGACTAATATGTTACTAAGATTTAATCATAAGAAATTTAAAAAAATTGTTTTGACTGGGGACTTTAACATAAATACATTAAAGGATAGCATTGAGTCAATGGAACTCAAAGATATTGCAAAAAACTTTAATTTGCGTTTTCACATAACGGAGCCTACTCGAAATAACAACTGCATTGACCACATACTAAGTAATGTAGAAAGCGCATCTGGCGAACTGCGCCATTTCTATCTTTCTGACCATAATACAGCTCAAATATTAAATATACCTAACTTAAAAATAGAAACTAATGCAAAAGATTATTATGTATTCAAAAGATGTTACAGTTCTGAAAATATCAGTAAATTTAAGAGTTATCTAAAGAGTTTTACTTACTATGACATATATAATGAATCCGACGTAAATGTAGCTTTTGGACTATTTCATGATAGATTAAAAATGTTGTATGACTTGTGTTTTCCTAAACTAAAAATTAAAATCAAATGCAGAAATTTCTCACCTAAGTGGATAACTAAAGGTCTTAAAGTTAGCTGTAGCGTAAAAAGAAATCTTCGGTTTAAGTGGTACTTAGATAAATCAGAAACAACTAAAAATAAATATAAAACTTATTCCAGATTGCTACGTCGTTGTTTCGATATAGCTCAAAAACAAAGTAATGACAAAATTGTCAGTTCAGCGAAAAATAAATGCAAAGCTGCATGGAATATAATAAGGAACGAAACAGAACAAAAAGGATGTATTAATTTTATAGACAGAGTAGATGACAAAGAAAATGAAATAACTGACCCTATTGACATAGCTAATGCTTTTAATAATTATTATTTAGGACTCACGAATAACTGCCCAAAAAGTAATATAATAAATACCAATAATAACTGTACACTAAACAGTATATTCCTAAGGCCATTTAACCCTAGAGAAATAGTTAATATCATTAATAGCCTTAATAATACATCTGCTGTAGGATACGATGAAATTTCTAGTACAGTAATAAAGGCATGCAGTAGTGAACTAGCTGAAATACTCACTTATTTGATTAATCTTTCAATTGAAAAAGGGTGTTTCCCTGACTTACTAAAAATGTCAGTAATAAAGCCTTTATTTAAAAAGGGAGATAAAAAAAAGCTAGACAACTATCGTCCAATTACACTGACACCTATCATAGCAAAAATTTTTGAAAAAGCTATGCAAATAAGGATACTTGACTACTTAAACAAATTTAAAATAATTAATAGCCATCAATATGCATTTCAAAAAAATAAGTCTACAACAATGGCATGTTATAATCTAGTATCGAAAATTATAAACAGTATAGACAAAAATCATATAACCTATGCTGTATTCTTCGATATGACAAAAGCATTTGACTTTGTGTCACATGAATTGTTATTGCAAAAATTAAATGACTATGGTATTAGAGGACCAGCTTTAAAATGGATTGAATCATATCTGGAACACAGAACACAATGTATAGAAATAACAAACTTAAATGATAAACATGAATTGACACAGTACAGATCTAAATTTCAAATAAATAAATGTGGAGTCCCTCAAGGGAGTGTACTAGGACCTCTTTTATTCTTATTTTATATCAATGACCTTCCTAAAATAACTGAATATGAATGTACATTGTTTGCTGATGATATTTCAATCATAGTAACGTGTAAAAACCTAATTGAGGCGGAACACAAAATTAATGAGGTAATTCGATCGGTAATATTGTGGTTAACTGATAACAATCTCCAAATAAATATTAGCAAAACTAATTACATTAACTTTACCTGTAATAATAGAGCAAATAGTATTATTAACGTACAATTTAATAATGAAATAATAAAGGAAACGCCTACAACTAACTTCCTCGGTATTCTAGTTGATAGAAACTGTAATTGGAAAGCACATGTTGAGAAAGTGTGTGATAAATTGAATAGGTTTGTGTATGTTTTATACAGATTAAAAAACACTACTGAACGCAAGACATTGCTTGCCGCCTACCACGGATATGTAGCCTCAGTCCTGAGATATGGACTATTAATTTGGGGTAATGCTACTAATATGAGCAAAGCTTTTATTGTGCAAAAAAAATGCGTACGTGCTATGTTTGGAATTCCACCGTTTCAGTCGTGTAAGCCAGCTTTTAAAGAATTGGGAATACTTACTCTTCCTGGCATGTACGTCTTGGAAATATGTAGTTATGTCAAACAGAACCAAAACTGGTTTAAAAAAGCCTCCGATGTATACCCAAGAAATACGAGAAATCCTGATAGACTTGTATTAGAAACCGCTCCCAGGACAACTCTATTTACAAAAAATTGCTATGCAATGTGTGTAAAAATTTACAATAGAATTCCGAATGACATAAAACAATTACCCTTTCAACGATTTAATAGTGAATTACGGAAATGGCTTTTAAATAAAATATTATATTCAGTTGATGAACTTTAAATTTGCAAAGAATGAAATCAATAAATAAATGTTAATACAATTTTAAATAAATAATGCTAATAATAATGTTTAAATAATAATAATAATTGGACAATGTTATTCAATCTTAACTAACTGCTGTATGTCACGTCATGATATTGACAAAGTGTATTGGATCATATAATTTAATGCAAACATCACATCTTTTGTACCACACTTTATGACAATAAAATATTTCTATTTCTATTTCTATTTCTATATATATATAATGAGATATCAATATATACCTATTATAGTGATAGCTTCAATGGCGAGTTTGAGCAAGATAATGTTCTCTCACCATATTTTTAAATATATATACAAATTTCGCCCGCCTGATCTGTAACGGCAGGGCATTCCACAGCCGTACTGCCTGTACACTAAAAGATTTATCAACAAACCTTGTGGAATGGGCTGGCATTTTAAGTCGCAAGTTTTCTGATGACCGCAAGAGTCGTTGAGCTAAGAAACTCGAAACGATTTTTAAGATAGAGAGGAGTAGAAGGGTTGAACAGTATGTTGTATAGAAGATACAGTATATGCGCATTCCGGCGAAGGCGAATTGGCAACCATTTGAGCTTAGCACGAAATTCCGAAACGTGATCATATTTCCGCAAACCAAATATGAATCGTATGCAAAAATTCTGAAGTCGCTCAAGTTTATCAAATTGGTCTTCTGTAAGATCGATATAGCTGGTATCGGCATAGTCTAGTATTGGGAGAAGAAGTGATTGAGCAAGTGCAATTTTGGTGGCTGTAGGAAGAAAATTACGTAAACGTCTCAATGAACAAAGAAGAAGCAAAACCTTTTCTACTGATCTCCTGTATTTGCGGTCCCCATGATAAGGTAGTATCGATATAAACACCTAAATCTTTAACTTTCTTCGCATAGGGTATCACAGATCCGTTAAAAAATACTGCAGGAGTATGAGACCAATCAATTGTCGAAATTTTTCGGGAACTGCCAACAACAATGACCTGAGACTTCAAAGGATTTACATTTATGCCATCATTTATTTATATTATATAATCAAAGGATAATGCGTATTTAAAACTAGTAAAAATAATTAAAACTAAACATAAAGTAATGTAAGCATTGGCTGATTAATAGTCAAGGAGACGTGGAAGAGAAAAGAACACTTTTCAAAAGGCAAGTTTGATAATCATATGTGTTAAAAATATGTCTCATCTGGTTATCATATGGGTAAATTAAGATCAATATTCCACGGCTCTTATATTTACGACTGAGTTTATTAAATTGGTTATTCGCAAAATGAACTATAAAAAAAAGTATTTATAATAATATATGAATTATTAGAATGCAGTAATAGATATTACGTTATTTTATTTACCTACCAGTACGATAGTAGATTAATTATCAACTAGTGTGCCCCTATCACTTTTTCTCTGCACCACCCTATGGTCGACTGGTAAAAAATGCCTACGGCATGGAGTCAGCCATGTATTGTGCAAAATATTAAATAAATAAAAACTATATATACTGCTATACATTTTTATTTTATATTACCGTAAACGTTTTACTCCTTAATTGAAGAAAAGTTTGGATGGAGTCAGTGTAACTTTTGTAATTCAGATATTCTATTTAAAACAAGATTTTGTTTAAAGAAAAAGTATTTTGCTGACCGTCCCTACAGACATTGCGAAGTTTTGTTTAGAACATTCTTTATAAGAGTATAATATCACGTAACATTTTATGTGAAAACAGACACAGTCACTGACTCATCGTATATTATATTATTTCATTTATTCTATACAGAAAAATACTAAAATATATAAAATACGAACAGTTACATAGCTCCAATTTCTATTTAAAATTGTTTTACAAACTAGTTTTGAATAATGTCGCTTTAAATACTGAAAGATATTTAAAAATACATTTTGACCTTATTTTTTTTTCTCCTGCGATATTTGGCTAAATTGCACTGGCATGCCTTCGCCTATGCCTGCCCCCTGCCGCGCTGTTCTCTCACCCATGTTTGTCCCACACGTAACAATGCGTAATTAAATTGCATTTTTCAGTTCAGCATCGATAAAAGACTAACCTCCATAACAAATTTTCAAAACATCTTAATAATAAGTATAGATAGAGAGATATAAATATAAGATGGAATATTACATAACAAAGTAAAACCTATTCCTATCACAAAATGATGATAATTTTTCAATATATAGTGTATTGTAGATATATTAAAAACGCCTGAATTTTACGACAGCTTAGCTAAAGCTTTATGCATTTTTAAATTTATTTATTGTTTACTAGCTGTTTCACCCTCGTAGATCTCGTTTCATGAAAAACTTGGCTTAAAATATGATCTATAACACTCACAAATAATGTGGTTTTCTATTGGTAAAGGAATTTGAAATGTCAGTTTCGTAGTTATAATATTAGTATAGAAGAGAGAGAGGTAAACACGCGTTTTCACCCACTATCTCCTGTTTCCATGGGGACTTCATAATAAAATGTACCTCAAATCCTTTCTCAATAAAAAGACTGTTACACTGATTTTTTTCAAATCGGATCAGTCGTTTCTGAGATTAGCGCATTCAAACAAACAAACAAACTCTTTAGCTTGATGTACTTTGTATAAGATAATAGAGAACAAGATTTAAAGCGAAAATATTTATCGTAGATCTTACACAATAATATAATTAGTTCATCGTACTTTCAGATATTCATTTAATTTAAATCGACAAGTGTTTTGATAGCTGATTAACAAATTTTGACGTCGATCAAAAAGTGTTTGTTGATAAAACTTAGTGTAGAGGAACGGTTGGTGGTGATCCGCCACTGACAATGAAGATCTCCTTTGCCAGGCGAGGTGGTATACCTTGGCTGACGGCCGTTTGTTTATATTCAGAACTTGTATATGTTCGAATTGGCTTGCAAACTTGTTAAAACGAATTAAACGATATTTATTCAGCACTTAGGTATTTACATACACTTGTACTTGTCAGTTATACACAATTAAATATCATTAATATAATTAAATACAAAAATATCGCTACTAAAATCTTTTGCGGATTAGCTAAGCTTGTCTGTCAGTCCAGCGTCACGTCATATGTATAGTTACAACAATAATTACCACTATAATCAAAATCTTAATATAATTTAGCTCTATAGAAAGAGGCACGTCTTTAATCAATGTTTTTACGTATAAGCGACACGCGCGTGATGGGCACCCTTTATGGGCTAGGACCACGGCTCAGGGCA
Organism: Nycteola revayana; assembly: GCA_947037095.2. Classification (NCBI taxonomy): domain Eukaryota; kingdom Metazoa; phylum Arthropoda; class Insecta; order Lepidoptera; family Nolidae; genus Nycteola; species Nycteola revayana. The sequence continues at coordinate 16,416,972 of OY855748.1, read as the reverse complement.
TCGTTAATACTATGAGAAATAATACTGTATCAATAATAATATAAAAACCGGCCAAGTGCGAGTCGGACTCTCGCACGAAGGGTTCCGTACTAGTTGCAAGTGCCTACCTATTTTTGATATCAAGAAACATAATATAAAAGTTCTTGTAGTTCGTTGTAACTTTGATCGATGTTAATAATAGTTGATTGAATGAAAGGTAAATTGCGGTTTACGGTTTATGACGTATTAAAAAAAAACTACTGACTTGATCTCGTTCAAACTAATTTTCGGTGGTAGTTTGCATGGTTATGTACATCATATATTTTTTTTAGTTTTATCATTCTCTTATTTTAGAAGTTACAGGGGGGGGGACACACATTTTACCACTTTGGAAGTGTCTCTCGCGCAAACTATTCAGTTTAGAAAAAAATGACATTAGAAACCTCAACATCATTTTTGAAGACCTATTCATAGACACCACACAAGTATGGGTGCGATGAAAAAATTTTTTTTGAGTTTCAGTTCTATGTATGGGGAACCCCAAAATTTATAGTTTTTTTTTCTATTTTTGTGTAAAAATCTTAATGCGGTTCACAAAATACATCTACTTACCAAGTTTCACCATTATAGTTCTTATAGTTTCGGAAAAAAGTGGCTGTGACATACGGACGGACAGACAGACAGACAGACAGACAGACATGACAAATCTATAAGGGTTCCGTTTTTTGCCATTTGGCTACGGAACCCTAAAAAGAGGGACCTTGTATGGTGCGATACCGGTTAATTGGTATGTTAGACGCTAGATGGCGCTGTTATCTTGAAGTTTGTGTGGCTACTGTAGATGTCACTACATTAGTATAGAAGAAACTTGTCTTCAGTAACTTTTCCAGCTGATCGCGATGACGTGAAATATTCTTACCGGATTAATTAATCTGTTAAGTCACAGCGTAGCTTGGCTTCTGAAAGTTGAAAACTGTAGTAAAAACTAGTCGCTTTAAATATGATTAAGATTTCTCGTTGGAAAATGTTTGCGGAATAATCTTGTATAACTTTCGAAAGTTAGTAATAATGACTTTGATTTATTCATAAGTTAGCAGCTGCTGCGTTGTTAAAAGAAAAAGAGACAGTACCTACGCTTAATGAGCTGCTTGACTGAGCAAAAAGATTCGTTCCACATTATAGAATACCGTAGCCAAATAACAACAATACCTTTGTTGTATTCCTATGTTGGATGGGTTACGTCAGCATGTCCTTCCCGAATTTTGGGGAAACGAAACGACGAAACGAACAGCTTTTAGGCTAAAGCTATATAAACTATTATAACAAAATAAAATTAAGTAATTTAACATAGTAAATTAAAAAACCAAAATATGTTTTGACTATTTACAAATACCTGTAATAGGTTTACGTGAATAAAAACTTTTTTTATTTATTATTTATGAACCAGTCCTAAGATTAAAATAATCAAAAGATTAATTTTGTATGTAATTTCTGAAAATATTCAAATAATTTCTGTAATAATATTTACCTGTGTTTCGATAAAATACGCTAAAGCAATTAAACACACAACCATATATCAAAGCGTAAAACTAAACTTCGCAAATTAAATTAACGTTTGGAGTCCGCAAACTACAAGCGAAGTTTAATAGGAGAACTAATACTTCGTAACTTGAATACGTGTTTACGATGCTACGTAGTAAACATAAATATATTGTACACAGTCTAGATGAGCTCAGCGTGCAGCCTGTGATGAAGACATTAATTAGGTCGTTGGTCTGACAATGTTGTACTAACACGGTGAAGGTCATCACAGTTACCCTGTAGTATAGTATAGTGTAGTGTAACATACTATCCCCGGGGATCAAAGCATTTAATAAATCACTCAAACAAGTGTTAAAAAAAAGTCAGTCACTATTTGCTGAAATGCTAATAACCAACGCCTTAACTTTATGATTTTAATGAGATTAAATTTTTGATGAATTTAATTAATATTAATTCAATTTCAGTTGTTGTTGGTCTGTTGTGAATGTTAAGTATGTTTATGAGTTAAGTGTATGTGTGTGAAATATGGACTGTAATTGTCTGAAATAAATGAATAAATAAAAATTAGCGTATTTTCCGAGATACGGAAAATAGTCCTCCATGCAACCAGACTCAAAAATAAATCATTTTACACAAACAAATTCTTGTCCAGCGTGAGTATTGAATACACGACCTCTAAGACTTAATACGAGACTACCTCTTCGCAATGGTGCATGTCGATCAGTTCGTGACGTAGTCTTTTGCTTTAAATTATACAGTTAATTCGTCTGCGTGGTAGAAAACCAGCTAGATGAGTGTATCGGATCGCCAAGCTTCGAAAAATATCAATCTACTAAGCATTACATAGAGCAGCAGATCAGAAAGGGAACTTCAATAAAACAACTGAATTACTAAAATACTCACGTAGTATGAGAAGGATATAGTTAATTTGCGCTATAGCCATATGCAATCTTTGGTGATGTATAGATCACAGTGATCTAATATATCTAAGATTAAGTCGTGGAAAATTATGCTCCATATTAATGGTAATAGACATTGGAATCAAAATAAATCTTAGAATATACGTTAAATATATTACTGACCCAATATGGAGTAACAAACAGGATATAAAATTTCAGGCATCCGTAACGCCCCGCAGCGGCGTAGAATCTGGTCTATCCTCACCATAGCATGAGGATAGGGTTTGCACGTTGAAACACCCTGGAACTACTGAAACAGAATCTTATACTCAATTCGATTCAATTCAACGTTTCTATTAGATTGCAGAATGGGAACTGTGGTGGTAGTTTCGGTAAAATTTAGATCAACGTTTGGTACAGTATTTTAGAAGAGAGAAGTATATTTTAAATTACATTATGCCGTACACAAAAAATATTAAAATATTCAGCTATAGTATAGTAGCATTTTTTGTTATAAAAATTGTTTAAGTTTGTTTATGAAAACATAACATTTTAATATTTTATTATGATATCAGGTAATTTGTTGTATATTTTCACTTACTTTACTGTAATTTTTATATGAATATATTAAACTGTTAGTACAAACCTTTTTTGCCCAAAAAAGACCGCAAATTAACCTCAAAACATACCTATTTATGGCAGTAAAATTAACATTTGTGTTTAATTTAAGTAATTTAGCAATGAATTAAATTAAAAATTCTTTTCTCTGGTAATGAAGAGCCGTTAATGAAGCTAGGTTTCATTTTATTTCGCACATAAATACGTTTTATGGAGTGATTAATTTGTGAATTTAATTAAGAATACTTCATTAGCTAAGTAACTTAACTGTGAAACTTGACAAGTCATTAGATGTCATTTGTCTAAAGAGAAGTTGTGTCACAAAAAGAACGAGACTGCATATTTTTGTGTTTCGTAGATGGTTAATAACAGTAATAATTTGTTTTTTTTTATTAAGTAGTCGGCATACAAAAACACCATAAAAAGAAGTAATAGTTGAACTATAAAACAATTAGAAAACATCTTATTTGAGTAAGATCTGAATGAGATAAATGTTTTAACAAAATGTATATAATGCAAACATTTAAAGTAAAGTGACAATCTAATACATGCACAGCTTACATTCATAAAACAACTTGAATTTATCAAAGTCTACATACTTCGCTGGAGTACTACAATTTAAGAAGCAACTGCACAAGCTACAATACCAGTTAAACTCAGAAATTGTAGTTTTATCAAACTGTAAAATAATAAGAATTAATCATACTAATTTATGTTTAATTTATTTTTAATGTATGTAAATCACACGTTACGAAACAGTTCCTATACCCTCCTAGATACGTGTTAAAAAGAGATAAATTCGACGACTAGAATTTGAATTTTGAATTTGAATATAATTTAGGAATAAAAATAATGTCTAAATTTAGCTACAGATGAATAATTAAATTAATATTCATAGGTAATTAATTGCATACGGAAATTATTTGGGCTGGGTTTAGATTCTGAATTATAACAGTTAGTCACGCCAATAACGAACGTTTATGCAAAACAATTCCTACCGATTACAATCGGGGATATGATTTACTTCTTATTTATGCTATTAATATTGTAATTTCTACATTAGGTCTACATTTTGGTCGACAAAGTATATAAAGTTATAGCTTCCTACGCGCGGTTTCACTTGCGTATTATTTCCCATTCCCGTGGGATCTATATACTAAAATATCATCATCATCATCAGCCCGTACAACGTCCACTACTGAACATGGGCCTCCTCCTTAGGTAGGGTTTTTGCCATAGTCACCACGCTTGGCAGGCGGATTGGTGACCGCAGTATTATGTTGTAATACACAGGGTAACGCTGCTGCCCGTTCCCTGTTATAGATGATGTTATAACAATCGGGACCAACGCTTAACGTGCTTACCGAGGCACGGAGGGTAGTCCCTTTAACCAACCAGACCCGGAAAGAAATCTTAGAATTTACACAAAGATTTCTTGCCCGGCTTGGGGATCGAACCCACGACCTCCGAGAATTACAGCGAGCCAAATACCGCCACGCTACGGATGTTGTCATAAATAAAAATTATAGCTGTCGTAAATTATCTTAGTTAATTTTCTGAATATAATTTGCTTTATGTAGTTGCGTTCTTAAATTATACACAACTTACTATTCTGTTTAAACCACATCCAATTAAACGACTTGTTGTCCAACAAATCTGACAGACTTGTGTTTTGAATTCACAGTTTAAGACCTGGTTGTAAGCACAAGTTATGTAATGGCAAACGTTTACCAATTAACGGACAGCAGGAGTAATCTCTAAATGGAAATAAAATCGCAAACTGAGTTTATTTTTACTTTTGAACTTGAATAACTTTCGATACCATTTTTATAGCGCTTGTCTGGAGCTATATTATACGAAAATTAATTTAATATCTTATATTCCGAGATTTATTGTTTTTTTGGGCTAGTAATTGGACTATCCAAATATTATTTTTATTTTCTTACTAGCTGACCCGGCAGACTTCGTACTGCCTCAATCGATACATAAAAGACCTAAACATTTGTATAAAATAAACTGGGCCGTAGAGACTTCGTTTATGCGGTACTCCTACCCCTACCCTACACTACCCCTACCCTACACTACCCCTACCCTAAAAAATCTTGGCAAAAAATTCAAGTTTTTAATTAACAAAATAAAGCTCAAATTGATCTACATTTTAGTTAGAAAATGTTTGTATGGGAAAAAGAAAAAGGCTGTTTTAAGGGGTTTTCAGGCAATTATTCGAATTTTTCTCGCCGTAAAAACCATCCTTGAACTTCCACGAACACGCGATTACATTCAATCGCGTGTGACTTATGAAGCTCGCTAGTGTCCAGAGGTCAACCGATATTAGCGACATTTGTAAGTATCCTGAGATACAAGTTGTAAACTTTTGTGTGAACATTACCTTCCAGCTATAAGGATATATCGATGTGTGGGCATCACAGACCTCTATGTTAAATTTGTATGCAAAGAAATGAACAATTCAAAAATTCACTAAAAGAAAAATTCCGGAGTTTCTTTTAGTCTTACGTATCCGAGTGTAAGGATAAACAAGGATAAGACAAGACTCGCGAGTATCTGTTCTTAAGACTGCATAATTCTAAATACTATTAAAATAATCATTATCATCGTTAATAACATTCTGTTACATAGTTAAAATATAATAATGAAAGTTTTCCTCGTTGTTACAACAAAGTAACATCATAGTCTCATATCTCAAAGATTGATGTCTTATAAATTGTTGTGGAAGCGATGTTTTGTAAAACTTGGTGACCGTTTTATGTACAACGAAAAGCAATTGAAAGTAAGCAAAAGTTTGTAATAATACTTAGTGTATGGAAAATCTATATATATAAAAGAAAGTCGTGTTTGTTACAACACTTATAACTCGAGAACGGCTGGACCGATTGCCATGGTTTTTGATTTGTTGGATTTGTTTCCGTCCCGAATAGCAGAATACATTTTAAAAACAAAAGAAAGTCGTGTTAGTTACACTCAACTTATTTATAACTCAAGAACGGCTGAACCGATTTGGCTGAAAATTGGTAGGGAGGTAGCTAAGAACTGGGAGAAGGACATAGGATACTTTTGGGTAGGGGTAGGGTAGGGTAGGGGTAGGGTAGGCGTAGGGTAGGGGTAGGGTAGGGGTAGGGTAGGGTAGGGGTAGGGGTAGGGTAGTGGTAGGGGTAGGGGTAGGGTAGTGGTAGGGTAGGGTAGGGGTAGGGGTAGGGTAGGGGTAGGGTAGGGGTAGGGTAGGGGTAGGGTAGGGGTAGGGTAGGGGTAGGGTAGGGGTAGGGTAGGGGTAGGGTAGGTGTAGGGTAGGGGTAGGGTAGGGGTAGGGTAGGGTAGGGTAGGGGTAGGGGTAGGGGTAGGGTAGGGGTAGGGTAGGGGTAGGGTAGGGGTAGGGTAGGGGTAGGGTAGGGGTAGGGTAGGGTTAGGGTATGGGTAGGGTAGGGCAGGGGTAGGGTATAAAAGTCCACCCGTGCGAAGCCGGGGCGGGCCGCTAGTATTTTATAAAGCGTTCAGTAGCAACATCATGTCACTGATTATAAGAAGCGCGCGAGTGTAAACGCGTGGAGACCTTACGTTTTTAAACATTTTTATATTAAGGATTGGATTTTTTTTTATCACTTGTAGCGGATTTACAACTATTTTTACAGGATCCAGTGAGGAATAAAAAATGGCTGAAATTACTAGTAATCTATACTAATAACTATTACAAAGAAGATAAATTGTTTTTGGTTTATGAACTAAGAGACCGATTTCAAAAATTCTTTCACCATTAACCTTATCCAGTTATAGCATAGACTATATTTAATGAACATTTTGAGTACCTAATGCTACGTGAAAAAAATTATCGTACGTACTAGCTGATTCTCTTCTTCTTCGAAAGCATTAACGATATAAGATATTTATATTTATAACTATATTAGACTATATCATATTGGATATTTAACTGCCGTACATAAAGAAACCTTTTTTTGTGTCCGGGGAGAAATGCATTTACACATTCCCACCGGCGCTGCAGCGTATTCGCGCGCTGGCGGTGGGATATGTGGGGCTCGCCCTCTCCATAGCGTGGTATGCTAAACTAATACCACGAGGAGAGGACCCTACACCACTAAAACCCCCCGGACACTCCTTCGATCCGCCTTTGGCGGGGTCCGGGTACGCATAAGCAATTCGGCCCATACATAAAGAAAGCCACGTTTTCAATAAAAAATAGAAAAAAATAAAAATTGTGACATCCCCTGTTCTTTGTCTGTACCCTTCATATAAAAAATTAATAAAGTTCCCACGGGACCGAAAACTACGCGGGAACTGACTATAATACCGCCTTATCTCATCGTCAATAAATATTATTTCAAGAGCACAAAGCAATTGTAGCCGGAGGCTATTAAGAGAAGCCTATTGACTGGGTATTCAATTGTCTATGGTTTGTGTTGCTTTTGTTACTGCCTGGCTATTTTTAAAGCCTCCAGTTAATTAAAGATCTTGCGACAGTAACATTGTCTGCCCCAAGATAAAATAATTTATCTCTTGAACAAGTACGGCTTTTAATTGTCTCTGGAAATGAAATATGATTATCTCATTAGTATTTTTATTTGTAAATTCTTTATCAATTATTTCTGTTAACAATAATACCAGCATCTAGTTTACACATAAGGCGTGCCAAGTAGATTACACATAAGGCTTCACGCCTTATACAAAAACGACGTAAGGCAAAGACGTGTCCTGACGTAGTGGAGAATTTAGACGGATAAAACACCACCCGCGCTATTTACCCCGGTGCTTGTAATTAATTCTCGACACGGCGCCTATGTACATTTTGTATGAAAACTGCGCCACGCTGAATGTGTAAAGTTAGAAATTTCTCGTGTTAAATACAAAAAAAAAACATATTTTTTAATCTAGTTAGTTGCAGGACTACAACAGTTAAGGCGTAGATCTAGCTAGATTATAAGGTACTATTTAACGAACGGCACCGTTTACTTCGGTATTTAGGAGTACATATTATAGTATAGATTTTTTTCTGTCTCTGTCAGCCTTTCTTCAATTCTTAGAGCTCCATCTCTTTTCCTAGCTCTATCCAATTCAATTTTTACATAACATGTTAATCGTGAAGTCCAATTTGTGGGCTCATATATACATCCTTGTACCGTGTGGTACTCAGTGGTTCACTTAACCTTTATTATTTCGCATCTGGTCATAAACTGCAGACGTAAAGAACTTGTACAACCATTTTATTTGGGCTTGCCACAGTTTATTTAAGTACTATAGTAATATATTTCTGTGTAACGAATAAATGTTTATGTACGTATAATATTTCGGCTGATATTTTTTGCATGTTTTGTTATATGTTTTATTTATGGTTTTGATATAGATCTTGCAATTTGGAAGCTTATGTACGGCTTTATGGAAGGCTTTTTAAAAATATTATTTGGAATAAAGAGATTGAACTCTATTGGGCTTAATAAAGTAAAATACGTTTATCGGTAACGGTTATTGTGGTTTTCAAAACATTAAGTTAGTTCCTCAACCAACCAGGCTCAGAAAATAATCGTTCATTTTACACAAAAATGTGCTGTTCTTCGACAGAATCTGCCATTTGACTGAAACACATCTGCTTCGGTAAAACGACGTTTTGTTTCGGCACTTAAGCTTAGTCGTGTGGAATCACTGTAATGGAACCTTCAGTCAGTCAGTGGTTATGCCTACCTTTGTGCTTGAATAACAAAATCTTTGTAGCAAACAGTAAAAAGTAGTGAAGCCGAGAAAACCTGTGTGTTTAATAATGATCAATTAGAATACCTAGTGTTATATTGTTTTGCCTTAACATTCTGTTGATTGTTAGCTCAAACTGGGAGATATTTTGTTGATTGGGTTTTTTACGCACTTTAAATATTTCTACAATTTTATGTGAATCACCATCAAGACGTTTTAATTTAACTCCTGAAGATGGAGCTCCCCGTTTTCTAGGAAGAAAGTTCTGCCCTGGTAATTGTACTATCGTCATATTTGTGACTTTCTCTTTTTTGTGACATTTCAGGGCGCTAATCTATACCATAAAGATTGGTTTTCTTCTTATTTTATAGGTTCACTTTAAAATTCATGAAATATACTTGTGTGTGTTTACCGCGTTTATCTCGAAACCGCGATTTTGCAAGTACTGCGTTTTCTTTAAGGAGGGCAGAGTTTGGTAGAAGAGTAATCCACTGCAGTATTTTAAGATTTTTTTAAATGCTTGCCTTTTTTGCCTTCATCTTTGCCAAGCTGATAGAAAACCTTCCAAGTTTCAGGTCTTTAGGAGCTGCGGGTTAGGTTGTGCGTTGATCTCTCAGACTGTCAGTTAGGAATAGGACAACTGTTTTATTAATATAGATTCACTTTAATCAGTCTACTATTGCTGTCATGAATTTATATATTCTAGTTTCTATATCGCGACTTTGAATTACAAATCCTCATGCTAAAATATGCTTATTTTATTTTCAGGTAAGTGAACATATCCTTCCTTTAGATGCAACACAGTTAGCTGCCAGTTGTTATGTCTAACTCATAACTTTATTACCGGAACACAGGTATGGAAAATTTAACCATTAGTATGTAAACTACATTATCAACATTTACGGAGCAATTAACCAACGAGCAAAGAACAACCTTTTGTAGTTAAAAAACTTAAATCCAGCTGTGATTCTTTAGCACTGCGACCTAAGCCAACGGATCCGTAGACTAGGGCTGCCACCTTTTTGTTTGTTTTATATAGTACTTTTTACAAATAGTTGCTAAAAATATAGTACTCTTGGGAAATTCAGGAAAAAACATAGTACACATTCATTTTTAATCATTTCCACGTGTCGTTTATTATTACTACTCTTTGATTCGGCCATCAAGGTTCCAATTAACCTTTAAAATAATTACATGAGTCTGAGCATGACAGATCCATATTAAAATAAATCGACAATTCATTACAACCATCGCAAAAAATCAGCCTCGCTAATGCGGAGAGTGAGAGACAGTCAAAATAGCATTCTGAAAATTATAGCCAAAGCTCTCTTTAATATGCCAGTTTTTACGCATAATGATAAATACTAACACTAGATAATAAGCTGTTTGATGTTACTTACTCTCTATGGATTATTTTTTCTGAAATAAAGTTATACAATACAATTGTTTTCACTGATTTGAATTTTGGATTAGCAAAAAATAATAATAATAATAAGTTCACTTTATTGTAAAATATAAAATGATACAGTAACTTTGATAACATAATATGAGAATTATCCTAATAATATTTTGCAATCGGCGGCCTTATCGCTAAAAGCGATCTTTTCCAGGCAACCTTATGCATAGGTTGGACCAAAAAGTAAAAGAAAAAGAATTAGGGTAGCATAGGATGTACACAGGGAAAGGAAAATATGTATGAATACTAAATAAGCTCACTTACTTATTACACGTGCGAGCACGTGTTTAATTACATTAAAGAATATATAGTTATATACATACATGATGATAAATATAAAATATATAAATAAATATATAAATAATAAGATATCAATATATACCTATTATAGTGATAGCTTCAATGGCGAGTTTGAGCAAGATAATGTTCTCGCACCATATTTTTAAATATATATAATAATAGGGATAAAATATAATGACCACCAAAAATATATACTTGACACCAGAAAAATAAAGTCTAAAATTATAATAGTACTAGCTATGTTAGTCACGACTGCACTTCAAATTGTATTCGAACACCAAATGTAGTAAATGATCACCAAATCTTAGCGAGCAAATGATTGCGCTATTCTACCTTAATAAAATCAATGAAAAATGACAATCGGTTAGGTTAGGTTAGAGCTGCGGCCATACAACGCACGAGCCGAGCGAGCCAGAACCGAATAGTAAATTAGTAAAACATTTAGGTACTTTTGGTGATAATTTACTACTTTTGGTGATCATTTACTACTTTTGGGTTAACAATGATTTATTTGGAGTCATTTTGCTTAAATACGATAGCGAAATGTTAAAACTTTGGTTACCATTTTACATTAAAATGCGGGTTTAATTTTGGTGATCATTTTTACTATATCTGATGGTAAGTTAAACATAAGCCATAATAATATACAGATTTCGCCCGCCTGATCTGTAACGGCAGGGCATTCCACAGCCGTACTGCCTGTACACTAAAAGATTTATCAACAAACCTTGTGGAATGGGCTGGCATTTTAAGTCGCAAGTTTTCTGATGACCGCAAGAGTCGTGTATGGGTTGAGCTAAGAAACTCGAAACGATTATTAAGATAGAGAGAAGTAGAAGGGTTGAACAGTATGTTGTATAGAAGATACAGTATATGCGCATTCCGGCGAAGGCGAATTGGCAACCATTTGAGCTTAGCACGAAATTCCGAAACGTGATCATATTTCCGCAAACCAAATATGAATCGTATGCAAAAATTCTGAAGTCGCTCAAGTTTATCAAATTGGTCTTCTGTAAGATCGATATAGCTGGTATCGGTATAGTCTAGTATTGTTAGAAGAAGTGATTGGGCAAGTGCAATTTTGGTGGCTGTACTAAGAAAATTACGTAAACGTCTCAATGAACTGGCAGAAGCAAAAACTTTTCTACTGATCTCCTGTATTTAAAAAATATAGTACATTTTGTACTTTATTACTTTTTTATAACATATAGTACATTTGACTAAAATATAGTACGATACTATATAATATAGTACGGGTGGCCACCCTACCGTAGACCCAAAGTCCAGGAAACCTACAAACTATAAAACACAGCGGCAGTACACATACTCCCCTAGGCAAAGTAGTAAAAGTCTTGTCTGAAAAAATAAAAAATTGACGTTCTATTAAAAGAGAGGTATATACATAATGTATAGTTATACAAAGACAACCAACAAAATAAGGGATTTTCAATCATAATACTGGTCATAAAAGAAAAAAAAACTTCGATATTTGCTCGTGAAGAGGCCATGACCCTTTGCAGGCCACGACATCGGCGATAAGCAGTCAATTTCTTCATCTATATTTTTTTTTAATATTTTTAATATTTTTTATTTTTAAATATTTTAAAATTGTTAAATATATTGAAGACTCTTACAAGCCTTTAGCAAGACAAATTGGACCTTTTCCTGAAGGATTGATCAAACCATCTCGTCGATGATACTGCAATAATTATAATGATATTTATGTGATAATAATGATATTTAGTAAGTGACAGTTGCTAATAAATAAGGTATAATTTCATCTGCCAAGAACTACTTTCTTTACATATTTTTCAAAGGGCAAAAATCAATTTGCTACATTTTATTTTCAACCTTATTAGCTATAGTCAATTACGTATGGTACAGAAATATCACCAACAATAAGCCTGTCTAAGAAAAATGCAAAAAATATGTTACTTTTCGATAGTCATTTTGATGGCAACTCGTATACAGTAATAAATTTATTTCTAATCATAGTTTAGTTGGACGTTTATTAGCAACAACAAAAAAATCACGGTGTATATACAGGGTGTCCGGTAATTAATGGATAACCTTAAAATGGGTAATGGTAAAACTAATGACCATTCAGAAAAAAAATACAAATAAAAAAAAATACAGTTGGTACCAAAGATATGATTTTTTTAATAATAATCGGTGTTTTTTGTTACCTTATTTCACATTTTTATACACCACGGCCACAAATTAAGGAATTCTATCGGTTTTTTTTTTGTTATAGTAATTTACGTTAACTGAGCTGATAGATAGGTAATAAATAGTATGACTACTATTACACGGCTTTTTTTTAAACAACTTGAATGTTTGTTCTGGGGAAAATTTGTGAAAAATATTCAATTTGACAAAGTTTGAGCAACCGTAACTTAAAAAAAAAGTATCCAGACACAAGTGACCAATTATTTTAAAATATTATGTGCTTCAAGCCAATTTCAAAATGGTATCATTCATTATTGTATCTAATGTAAATTCTGAATTATGGCTATTTGTGTAGAAAAGGTGTGAATTTTGGATAAACATCAAAATTTGCAATATTGGAATATTTATTTACATTGAATGTACCATATGACCATTGGAGTTTAATAAAAAACAACATTTGACATTAGTAAAACTGTATTCGTTATTAATTACAATAAATGTTCAAATTGTCTGCCACCCACTCTGATACAGGCTCTACATCTACGAATGAATGCTCTCCTGAGCAGTCGCGTATAGCGTCGATCGCTTATTTTCGATGCGGCTGCCCGGACACGGCTACGTAAATCTTCCAAGGAACGGATCGGCTTTGCGTAAACTTCTTCCTTAAGACAGCCCCAGTAAAAAAAATCAAGTGGATTTAGATCTGGTGAACGTGGGGGCCACAAAATTGGCCCCAGGCGGCCAATCCATCTGTTTGGGTATGTTCTATTTAAGTATGCACGAACAGATACAGCATAATGCGCAGGACAGCCGTCATTTTGCAACCAATATGATTCTCTCTCCACCTCGGGCACCTCTTGCAATAAGTTTGGAAGATCATTTTCAAGGAATTCTAAATAACTTTGGCCAGTTAGGTTCCCCGGTAATTCAAATGGGCCTATTATTTTTCCGTTTAATATTCCAGTCCAATAATTTATTTTAAATTGGTACTGTGACCTGTCTTCACGCATAGCACGAGGGTTCGTTAGTTGCCAGCTATGGAGATTGTGTAAATTCATGTAGCCATCTCTTTTCAATGTTGATTCATCACTCCATAGAATTTTATTAAAAAACTGCGGGTCTGCTTCCATCTTCCCCAGCATTTTTCGGCAGAAACGCAATCTTGCATTATAATCTCTTGGTTGAAGGGTCTGCACGCGCGTAACGTGGAACGGGTGAAATTTGTTCTTTTTTAAGATATCATGCACAGTCGATTTCCCTATACCCGTGCGTCGAGCTATTGATCGCGTAGAAATTGAAGGATCTTGCGCAATTTCCTCAAGTACCACGTCTTCTACATCAGCACGAGCGCTTCTTCCACCACTAGTACCACCAACACCAGTACCAGGGATTCTTCCTTCTGAGTAACAACCGTGGACTCTTATAAATACGCGGTAATCTGGATGACGCGCATTAGGGTATCTTTCCCTATAAAGAGCTGCGGCTGCGTTTCCATTGCCTCTGCATTCCCCATAAATAAAATGCATGTTTGCATATTCTTGTGGCGTATACTCAACACGTGGCATGTTGATTCACAAAATAAACAATCCAGTTACAAGCCAAGTCGTCGCAAATATCACCACACAAAACAAGTCCAAATCGGTAAACAAAACGAATAGTCCAGTAAAATAGCCAGGTCGTCGTTTTAACACTGATTCACAGTAACTAGCAACAATTGCAACCGGAAACGAAATAAACACATGCGAAGTCGAGCAAGTCGAGTGACGCACTAAGTCTAAGTCCCTGTTCCTGTAAGTTCTGTTAGTCCCCTACCGGTTTTTTTACATTTACTATCTCGCTCGCACTCATCCAACTCATATCCTCTTTGTCTAACATGAACAAAAGACGGGTGGTGCAGGGTGCGCGCAGGTAGCTAGTATGGCGGTCACACGACTTACACACACGACATTTATTGCAAAGCCAATTTGTATTTGTTAAAATATTTCTGGTTTTAAAGAGACTTTATTTAATTATTACTATTCATTATTTACGTCTATTAATGTTTTTATTAACCCCGAATGGTCAGGTACATTCAATGTAAATAAATATTCCAATATTGCAAATTTTGTTGTTTATCCAAAATTCACACATTTTCTACACTAATAGCAATAATTCAGAATTTACATTAGATACAATAATGAATGATACCATTTTGAAATTGGCTTGAAGCACATAATATTTTAAAATAATTGGTCACTTGTGTCTGGATACTTTTTTTTAAAGTTACGGTTGCTCAAACTTTGTCAAATTGAATATTTTTCACAAATTTTCCCCAGAACAAACATTCAAATTGTTTAAAAAAAAAACCGTGTAATAATAGTCATACTATTTATTGCCTATCTATCAGCTTAGTTAACGTAAATTACTATAACAAAAAAAAACCGATAGAATTCCTTAATTTGTGGCCGTGGTGTATAAAAATGTGAAATATGGTAACAAAAAACACCGATTATTATTAAAAAAATAATATCTTTGGTACCAACTGTATTTTTTTTTATTTGTATTTTTTTTCTGAATGGCCATTAGTTTTACCATGACCCATTTTAAGGTTATCCATTAATTACCGGACACCCTGTATATTACCAGCTGGTTTCATGGCCATCGACTTAAAGTGCTAAGCGAAATGATACAAGCGCGGTAAAAGCTCGGTATTTATTTACACGTTATGAGTTACAACCTGCAAACAACTTTAACTGAAATGTAGACTAATAGAGTGAAAAAAGTTTTGTAAGTATTTTAGATTTAAAAGCAAGTTAAAGAAAAGTACTGTAATAAAACATATAATTAAACAAGAAGATAATTAAATAAGAAAGCAAGATGATGATTATTATTCTATGAGAAGAGAAGACAACTAACGCACATACAGCTGATGCATAAGCAACATCATCTATCAGCTCTATCTACTATCTACCATCTTAGTGCGATCACCAATCCACCTGCCAAGCGCAATGTAAAGAAGATGCCCATGTTCAGCACTGTAAAAAAAAAAAGCTGTTGAAATGTAGAATAACAAGTAAATTCCAAAAATTCAGTTACATGACTGAATTCATAACAAACGAACAGACGGAGTACATTGTCTGTAATGTCCTACAATTAGCAGCACTCCCAGGTTACACTTGCTACTTATAGTTATCTAAGTAGTTTAAATCATAGAGTATAAATAATAAACTATTAATTACAGTTCTTTTTCATTGTGATTTTGACAAGTACAAGTGTATGTAAATAACTAAGTGCTGAATAAATTATTTTATTTTTCGGTCGGACATATGTAGTTAGCCATGAGGCTTTTGCTACTTCACCGGGCATAAAGGCGAGCAGAGCTCCAGCCTAGATAAATGGTTTAAACACTACAAACTAAGCAACCTGCGCAAGAGGTCGAGGGCCTTGTGGGACTTGGACCTCGGCTTAGGGCGGTCGCTGACGGGGAGATTGAGGGATTATGGCTTTTTAGTTTCTTTAGGGGAGTTTTGTGCAACTGTCTCTCTACTTTATTGAATAAATTCACTATTTCATAAACTAACAAAAAAAAAATTACTCCGTTAGGTTCTGGCCTAACAGTTTTTTTTTAAGGTAGATCCTTTTATTGTATGAAGATTGGTTGCTTAAGTATTGTCCGTATGTTACCTAAAGGTTCTTGTATTTTCAGTGTATTAGGTTTAAATATATATAGCTCTTATGAGTGATGATAGTGAGGTAAATTATTTCGCAGTTAGGGGAGGGATTTCAATTTAACTGAATAGGGTAAGGTACGGCTTATAAGCCTATAGTGGACCTCTTGGGATCTCGTTAATGATACCGTTAATGGGAAATGGGCTTAATAGGATTATTATAGCATTTTTTTTATTTTGCGACCATGTTATATTAATTTTACATTTTATTACGATTAAAAAAAACAACGTAATTTTTACTTCCATACATTTTTTTTTATTTTAGCGTGAAATCATAAACGTAAAACTATAATTTCACGCTAAAATAAATAATTAATTAAAAACCATTTTTATTACTCTATACTGTTTAGCGGCAATAGTTTTTATTTACGTAGTGATTATGACTTTTAAAAGAAGTCTGCATTAGACTATGAGTACATTATATAATATCTTATATGTAAGAATTTAACATCTACCTGGCGGTTTATTAATTTTCGTGTCAAGTTTCAGAGGTCGTGGATACAATTCTCGCACTGGGAAATATCATTAAATAAGTATTTCTGTTTACATTTTTTTGCTCGCTGAAATGAAGTCTAAAATTAAAAAAATATATATATTCAGCGCTTCAAAGAATATGGGGCGTGGAAGTGTCTGCAGACCATACTGGTAAATAACTCACCAATTCAAGACTATTTTTTGTAAACCTTACAAAAACTCTTAACATAGTTTAATTTGATCGCCGGGACAAAACACAACGAACAACCGGCTCACTTAATATAAAAATTTTAAATTTATTTATTTTAATTAATATAAGCTAATCCACTTACAAATAACAGACACTACGTCACTCCGCAATAGTTGTATCACACTAATTGGATTAGTAAATGCTTACAGTGACAATCTAGATCAGATTACATTCTACGGATAAACTACGGATTCACTCGGACATATTTATCATGTTACATAAACGATTACTGAAAACCCACAAATGGAAATTGCCAGGACATATTATGACATACCAAAAGGAAAAATGAAAAAGAAATATCAGAGCCACCACGGACGGAAAATGAAGTAAAGGTTGACTAATGAAACGTTGAGAAGATGGCCTTAAGAGAGTTGCGGTACAGAATCTGTTATCAAATCGATCGTCAGTAAAAATATATTATTGAATAAAAAAAAGTTACTTAGGTTAAACAGCAATAAAGACACATTTTATTTATTTTTATAAAGGCTTACTGACGGATTATATTTTAACTAGCGGCCCGCCCCGGCTTCGCACGGGTGGACTTTTATACCCTACCCCTGCCCTACCCTACCCCTACCCTAACCCTACCCTACTCCTACCCTACCCCTACCAAACCCCTACCCCTACCCTACCCTACCCCTCCCCTTCCCCTACCCCTACCCTACCCCTACCCCTACCCTACACCTACCCTACCCTACCCCTACCCTACCCTACCCCTACCCTACCCCTACCCTACCCCTACCCTACCCTACCCTACCCTTCCCTACCCTACCCTACCCTACCCTACCCTACCCTACCCCTACCCAAAAGTATCCTATGTCCTTCTCCCAGTTCTTAGCTACCAATTTTCAGCCAAATCGGTTCAGCCGTTCTTGAGTTATAAATAGTGTAACTAACACGACTTTCTTTTGTTTTTAAAATGTATTCTGCTATTCGGGACGGAAACAAATCCAACAAATCAAAAACCATGGCAATCGGTCCAGCCGTTCTCGAGTTATAAGTGTTGTAACAAACACGAATTTCTTTTATATATATAGATTTAAAGGCATTCGTGTAATAATATCAAATAGTAACTTTGGTACACTACAGTTAAAAGTTGGTTTCAATGATGGAGACGCGAGGCGGCGCGCGTGGTGTCTCGCGGTGCGTTGAACGTATTTTTTGCTTTACTGTACGGACAACTTACATATTCACCTCGATTCAATTTATGTCCATTGAAAAAATCATGATCATAATTCCATTGATATTTCTTTTTCGGAAATTTCGTCACAATTAGACTGTATGCAACTGTTTACAATACATCTATTTACAGAACTAAATTGAAATAATGAATTTGTGGCCTAGACTCTATCCCTATCGCATAATTATGTTGGAACGCCTATAAAAGCTGATCTTATATACCATACTGTCGCGGCGAAAACGCCCAATGCATTTCACTTTTTTTTATCCTGAATATACACATCATCATCATCATCAGCCTGTATAACGTCCACTACTGAACATGGCCTCTTCCCGGGATTACCTGTCCGGCGTGGGGATCGAACCCACGACCTCTAAGATTTAAAGCGAGCCAAATACCGCTACGCTACGGAGGTTGTCACAGAATATACACATTCATTGCAATTATTTATTATACGACTAGCTTGCCGCGAGTGGTTTCTATTCCGTGGGAACTTCATCATTCCCACGGAACAATGGCCTAAGTCATCTGAGGATAGTGTAGCTTCCCAACAATAAAATATTTTTTCAAATCGGCCAAGTACTTTCGTAGCCTATTGAATACAAACAAACTATCCAATCTTTCCTCTTTATAATATTAGTATAGATAAATTCCAGAGACTGGCCGATACAGCGGCCGTAGCCCAATAGCTTGGGCGTCGGACTTGTAATCTTGAGGTCGCAGGTTCGAACCCCACCCATTGCACTACCGACGTGAACCCACTCGTAACACAAGTACTTTTGCTTAGCACGAGGGGTTAACAAGAATACTAGTAGACTGCAAAACTCTACTAGTAACATGCTAAAAAAAAAAAAAAGAGAGACATGTTGAAAAAGTCGTTAAAGTACCTACAATTTATATTACCATGACGTTAAACTTAAGCTATAAGTCTAATATAAGTGTATGGGAATGGCATGAAGCCATCTTTTATAAATCCTCTGCTTAACTTGAGCTGCTATGATTTATTGTAATAGAGCAATATGACAAATTTGATGTATGGTTTTAATCTTTACAATTCAAAGAGAAAAAGGCTCAGGAAAAGCGAAAAGTTGTCTGTAAAACAATCGCGGTTTATCATATTTTTTATACATGAAATAAAGTCACTTTTTATGTCTGTCAGTTTATTGGTGACTTCTTCTAAAATGTTACAAACTTTGACTTTTGTTTTAAAGATTTTCTGAAGGAAGCTTTACGTATAAAGACGGACAATATTTAGATGAGATGAAGATCAACTAATTATATTAATTTACTTAAACTTGAAAGTGTGTTTTTAGCTTGTTTTCAAAATCGACAGCATTATCATGATATCAGCCTATTATCATCCACTAAACAAAAAAGATTGTTAACGGCCTGCATTTACTGACTCCCTGCGACTTTTATGAGGTCGTCAGTCGATCATGAAGGTTGTCGTCCCACGCTTCACTTGCCCGTTCGTCGTCTCCACTCGAGAACTTTTCTACCCCATCGGTCATCTATTCTTCGAGCCCTATTAGTTGTATTGTGTAATACCGTTATTATCTCTACGATTAAGCCATCAACTACACATATATGACAATGATTCGTAAGATATAATAAAATTTTAATTAATGAAAATTAATTAGAAAAGGACAGAAAATCTTTGTGTAGTAAATTCTTAGTTTTCTTTCCGGGTCTGGTTGGTTGAGGGACTACCCTCCGTGCCTCCGAAAGCACGTTAAGCCGATGGTCTCGATTGTTTTATCATCATCTATAATAATCAATAATCATTTATCAAGGAACGGGCAGCAGCGTTTCCTTGTGTGGTACAACATAATACTGCGGTCACCAACCCGCCTGCCAAGCGTGGTGACTATGACAAATACCCTCCCCTGGGAGGAGGCCCATGTTCAGCAATGGACGGTATAGGAGCTGATGATGATGATGATGATGATGAATTAGAAAACGTGAAAGTGGTATGTCAAGATCGTAGCAAGTGAAAGGTAGTGGTCTCTGGGGTCTCTCACCACTATGGGAAAGAGGCGTGAATGTATGTATGTATAATTTCAAGCCTTAAGCCACCTCATCAGTCAGGGTTTGCGAAGTGAAATATTACAACATGCAACAATCCCCTTCACTCACCTGAAATAAATACGATAAATCATAGGCTAATTGGACAGTACCTACAAAATACAATAGCTTTGAAGCTCAAAACAGTATTGTTTTACATACGTTCACAAATAAAGCGCAAATGGATTTGTATTCGCCACTGACAACCTCACGTCAGTTGAAACATATTTTTAGTTTGTTCCATACAAAAATGAACCTTATATGTTAAGACATATGATTCACTGCAGTTACTATGGATGTGCGATGAGAGTAAATTGTTTCGCCAAGGATTTAAGCTATTTTTTTGCTTCGTTTGTACCTTTATATGGTTGTAATGTACGGCGGGTTTTTTTTTTAATTAGTGCAGTACGTTTTAATAGGATAATTGGATAGTTTTCTTTGTTTGTGTACATCTGACTGTTAAAGTATTTGTTCGGTAATTATGTTAGTTTATAATTACAATTCAGTGTATGTGGCAACATTATGACGACGAATTGTAAGGATTATTCTGAAATGAAAGCATTTTTTTTATTGTTCAGTAAAAAATAGGTAATAATCTACAAATCTATAAGGAATAGTAACATCCGTGGCTTTAATGGGCATGAGGACTAAAAAAATCTATATAGTCCGTCAGTTAGATTACTATAAAATATTAGACACGTATTTTTTTATATATCAAATCAATAAAAATTGACAAAGATACAGAGCAAAAACAAACTATTAAGTTCAGGAGAGGGGGACTTGTGACGTCACTATTAGGTTAAATTGTACCTAATAGCAAAGACTATGATAGTAACGTCACACAAAATTTCAACGCGCTGTATCTTTGTCATTTTTTGTTTGAGGTACGAAAAAAAAAAATTAGGTGTCCAATATTTTTTGGTAATCTAACTGACGGACTAAATAGATTTTTTTAGTCCACAAGCCTATTCCCCCTCTGGACAAAAAAAAATGGTATGAAATCCCAGATTTCTATTCGGCTGGATAGATGAGGAGTCCCTTTCGCCCATAGTCGCCCTCCGTGCCTCGGAGCCATTGTCTAAGCCATTAGTCCCGATTATCATAGCACCATCTATGACAATCGTTTACTAGGTAACGGGTAACAGAGTTTACCTTTTTATAAGCTATACACAATAGTGCGGTCAACATGTCGCCTGCCAAGCGTGGTGACTAAAGCAACACCCCTTTGAAGGCGACCCATGTTCAGTAGTGGGTGTTTCTTTGTAGCAATTTTTTTGTTTTATATGGTTGTAATGTACGGCGGATTTTTTTGGGGTCCATCTGGATAACTTTGGGATTCACTGCTCTCAAACATTACGTTGGTTTATCCTCCATCGTATTCATTGTCATATCGATATGTCTTCAGTGAATCCGGTGCGGCTTGTAAAGTATAAAATATCAGACTATACTACTACCCAGTAATTGTCTAAGAAAATACAAAGCTTATTTAATGTAACAAATTGCACAATATCTTAACACATTCAAATGAATACAGTACCACATTCTTCTTATCTTATCTTGTCAAATAAATTGAGAGTTTAACATAATGTAAGGAACAACGTACACTACCAACTTATAACGATAAAAAAACAGCTTTAACGTGGCATTTTATGACATTATTTGAAAATAATTCTTCGACACTATATTTACTGATTATCACTACATAGTTTAAAACAAAGTCGCTCTCTCTGTCCCTATATCCCTATGTCCCTATGTATGCTTAAATCTTTAAAACTACGCAACGGATTTTGAAGCGGTTTTTCTAATACATAGAGGGATTCAAGAGGAAGGTTTATATGTATCAGCATTGTACCCGTGCGGAGCCAGGGCGGATCGCTAGTATGTTATAAAATGCCAATCTCGTTAGGTTCAATGCCTCCAAAACTCAAGCGCGTTTGTTCACCGCTAAATGGAGTATTACTGTTACCTATGGACGGTTTTGCCCACTATTAGTCAGCTGCCCGAGACCCAGTGAAAAGGCGTGCTAGAAAACTGATCGGTGACGATGCACTTGTAAACTCTCGTCCCCCAGTGTCTTGAGCACCACTGTACATTTGATTGCCCCTCATAGGCTACATTTTGGAAAATGTGCGTTAGAACTACACGATCTGCTTTACCCGCACTCTTCCACTCAGGCGATGGTATTACCCTTACATTCACATAATGCACGAAACTTATCTTGGTAGACAAAAAAATTATATCACGATGGCCACAATGCAAATTTTTCAAAGTAACGATATTTAACCTTGGTAATAGATGGACAGATGTCCTGGGAAAGGCCGTGAGATCACGGAGGATGCAGACCGCCTCCAAGCGTATTAAATCTATGAGGGAAACCTCTGTCCAGCTGTGGATGTCCTACGGCTGAAATGATGAATATTACTGCAATATTGGAGATTCGCTTCATCCTTTAGGCGTATCATATATCCGTAAGAAAAGCGCGTCTTTGTCTCTAAGTATGCGTTGGACCTTAAGAAAAATGACTCCAAAAGCAGTTTTAAAGTTCATCGCCTAAAGCGTTCATCTGTATTCATATCATAGGTCAAAGACGAGTGTTCTGTTGGTTTGACCTCTGCTTCTATAGTGTGCTCCAATAGTATATGCCATCCCTTTAATAGGAGATAAGTGTCTTGTATAGTGATTAGTGATTATCATATTTTATGTTAATGAAGACATTAGAAAAATGACATCTATATACTAATATATAAAGCTGAATAGTTTGTTTGCTTGTACGCGCCAATTTTAGGAATTACAGGCCAAATTAGAAATAATATTTCAGTGTTAAATGGCAAATTTATCGAGGAAGATTATAGGCCAGTGTTTTTTTTTAAGTTTTTAATTTTGTTGTGTTTTTTTTTTTTAAATAAATAATTAAGAACACTACATAAGTAAATATCTTTTTGTAATAAATCGCGAGAGTTTTGAAAATAAGCACGATGTAAGTTGACTGCTACTGGTGACCCCAAAGTCACCCAAGTCTGGGTTCGCGACCCCCCTGGGTATCTTGACCCACAGTTTGAAAAACATTGCTATAGGCTGCAGGTACTTGTGAAGTTCGAAAGGGAACGGGAGCTACAGAAGTGAAGCCAAGCTCGGGAAGCTAGCATATATTTCTTTTGAGTAAAATTGTTCGCCAATACTAGACTATCCTCACCGCACTCCCTTTGTATCGCAGATTGACAGCCGAATTACCTCTTGTCTTGTAGTATGTACCTATTTTAGTTTAATTTATAATTTTTATATATTCTTGGCATATATTTCGGATTTACAAAACAACGTTCTTGTTGGAAAACCCTTTACAAAGAGTTTTGTTCATCACGGAGATTCAACACACGATCTAAAATTAAACGCGAAACTCACACCGCTTAGCCACAAAGATTGTCGCCGAATTTCTCATTTACTCGTCCCTGTTTCACATGATCACCTTACACCATCAGACATTGTATTATATTAAAATATATTATAAAGAACCATTTTAAGAGTCTATCTGTTACCGTAATTAATATCGCGGAAACAAACGGCGAACAATTCGTTTGTTGTATGAGAGCTTCACTGAAATATGTAAGTTGTTTGCGACAATAAACATTCATAGTCGGTGAAAAATCTCAGTTGTCTAGATATCCCGGCCCATGAGATACAGCCAGATGACAGATATATGAAAGCCTTAGACAACACGGTCGATATCACAGGAAAAAAAACAATCCGTAGCTAAGTTGAGGCTTATCACCACAGACTACTGGAATCCACCAATTTAACTCAGCGATCCTTGATACCGATACAATTATTCAACACACATCCTTCAAAGTCTTCAAAGATTCGACGACTCTCCAACATATCTAGCGACCAATCGTAACATGCCTCCAACCGACCTGGATAAATCTACCAACAGGTTGATGAGTATGTTCTCCGCAGTCCGTTGCCGGGCAAACCTCAGTAACACCCGCGACGTAGAACAGGCTGGTCGCTTTCCAGCTCTTTAAAAAAATCCTCCTTCTATCACTCGTATCAACCTATCAATATTTACCTTGAACAATAACTAAAAAACTAATGTAATCGCAATTTAATATTCAATACATACTAACAAACAAATCTACAGGTGGCTGTAGCCAGTCATTTGATTTCAAACCTTAACTATACGTAATACGGTTCCAATTTCCATTTCGTCTTATCTTAATGTAATTCACGTTTCAAATTTAATCGTAAGTATTTTTAAATTTCGAATTTGTAATTTTTAAATTTAATAAAAATTATCGCGTTCGAATTTCGTATTTAAAAAATATATTCTAAATGTTTTAGATAGATAAATAATTTTAAGTGTTGACATTGGTGTAATTCGTTAGTGTTAATGTATTTAAAAAAAAAAGTTTTTTTTTTATAAAGTGGCCTATAATATGTGTTCTGTGATAGAATTTACTCTTTGTGTGATGTGAACTCGTGCAAAATCATAAGGTATTTTCTTTCTCAATAGGTAACAATAATTCTAAAATAATAAAAGAGGAAAATTCTTTTCTCCAGTGTTGGTTTAGGCGAACAAATAATATTGTAATAGTGTAAATGTGCGATTAGATTTTTAGGATTTTGTATGTGGGTGAAGGTTAAATATATATGTATATATATATTAATATAGGTATTTACAGCAAAGGTTTTGAAACTGTTGATTTTCAGACCCTTTGTTAGGTATAAGTAGCAAAAACCTCATGGCTAAGGTATTAAAATATTGTAAAGGGTCTTTTTGATTAATTAGATCGACAGTGATTAAGATAATTATTAATTATTTTTTTCAAAAAAAGTCATAATATGTAATGAAATAGACATTTTATAGTTGGTATGTACTTATTTTCTTTTTTTTATATATATACATACAGGGTGTCCCAAAAGATTACGTAGCTGGGAAGGGGGGTGATAGGGATGGTCACAAGGGTCACCAGTAAAATATAAAAAATTCCCTCTGGGTGTTTAAAAAAATAAATGGCATTTTTTAAAAGACTAAAAATTTTACACCTTGTGCTAACTGTACCTACAAATATGGCTGTATTTAAAAAAAATGCTGTTATGTAATCTTCAATAACAACAAGGTCATCAACATCAACATCAAAAATAACAAGGTGTAAAATTTTAAGTTTTTAAAAAAATGCCATTTTTTTTTAAATACCCAGAGCGGTTATTTTTTTATTTTTCTAGTGACCATTGTGTCAACCCCTGTCACCCCCTTTCCCAGCTACTTAACCTTTTGGGACACCCTGTATATTAGGTAAGTACTTAATGTTAACAAATAAGCCTTTTATTGCAATACTAACAATATTTTTGTTTAACATTGAATATTTGGATCTCTAATGTATCCATACCAATATTAAGTACTAATAAGAATTTCATTTATAACATACTAGCGACTAACCCCGGCTTCGCACGGTTGCAATGCTGATGTATATATATAAGATTTTCCAAGGCTTAAATGATTTGGACGACACAATCAATCAAACAAAATTCAGTTTCTCTGTAAGAAAAGATTTATTATGTTTAGTTTACAGGTTAGTACACTAATTAGTGATTTAATAAGCAAGTAACAAAACCTTACATATCTGTAAGAAAAGAAACGACATTTAATGTTATTAATCACAATGTCAGTTCCTAAATCACAAATGGAATACTTAAGTATATTATCGCATTACAAAGATTTTACACTACGAAATTACCAGACCCTTTTTATAGGTTATCATTTCTTCTTAGCAAACGAATTTGACATATCGCGTCGGAGTTCGGCTCGATGACGTAGTTTGGCGGGAATATTTCGGTCGGTTTTTCCGGAACGCTATAATCTGGACATCTTTAAGGCTAAAGTGAACAGACACTTTCTAGGCAAGCGTGTATCAACTTAGGCCTTATCTTCGCCTTCCATCAAGCGAGATTATGGTCAAATGTAAGTCAATATTTAGTAAAAAAAAAAAAAAAAAATTGATTTAAAGGAATTTATATTTTTCTTTACATATATATAAACCTTCCTTTTGAATCACTGTTACTATTGAAAAAAACCGCATCAAAATCTGTCACGTAGTTTTAAAGATCTAAGCGTACATAGACAACAAGAAGCGACTTTGTTTTATACTATGTAGTGCTAACTTTCGGATGTTATAGCAAAAAGCCCTTTTTCTTTAATAAAGATTTCTTTCGAAGTTGACATTTATTAAGTAACAATATTACATAATACAATAAAAAGTAGATAATTTGAAATAAAACTTATCTTATATTATACCTAATAGTAACTATTCTTTACTACTTGGCAAGGTTCCCAGAATGCTGGCAGCATTGCCCCGTTGAGTGGCAATGCTTACCTGCTGAGCAAAGTAAATACCAGCACTCGGAGAACCATCATCATTCATTCATCATCATCATCATCATCATCAACAGCCCGTTTACGTTCACTGCTGAACATGGGCCTCCTCTTAACAGACCTTGGCAAGCCAGGATCGTAGAGGGATATTGCCATAATCACCACGCTTGGCAGATGGATTGGTGATCGCAGTAAGATGTAAACCTTGAGGTAATAGATGCTGCTGCCCATCCATCAGCCATGTGTCCCTTAAAGTCGATTATAAACCAGTAAATACTTAAAGTCCTTATTGACGTTATATTTGAAACTACGGCACTGTACTCCCATCCTCACTTCCTTACTAATAATATAAATGCGAAAGTAAGTCGGTCTGTCTGTCGGCCTCTCATGCCAAAAGAATATAACCGATTTAAATTAAATTCAGTACACAGATAGTGTACAGAATTTAATTGAAATGTGAAAAAAACCTGTAAAAGCATAGGCTACTTCTTATAGGAATAAAGGGTCTAATTAAAATAATTAAAACTGCTACACAAAGTCATTATTCCACGCAGACGAAGTCGCGGACACATTAAATATATATTCACAACAAATCTCTCAACTGACAAGAAGTCTGGACCAATGGGTCAACGTGCTGTAGAGGCACAGAGAGTAGTCCCTCAACTAATTATACTCGGAAAGAAATGTTGCAGGACGTGGCAATTGAACCCACTACCTCCGAGACTCAAAGCGATTCTAATACCGCTAGTCATTATAAAAAGTATTGTACATTATATATATTTATATATATGATATTTTCAAAAAATATCATATTTTTCGACAACATCCATAGCGTAGCGGTATTAGGCTCGCTTTAAATCTCGGAGGTTGTGGGTTCGATCCCCACGACGGACAGGAAATCTTTGTGTAAATTCTAAGATTTCTTTCCGGGTCTGGTTGATTGAGGGACTACCCTCCGTGCCTCGGAAAGCACGTTAAGCCGTTGGTCCCGATTGTTATAACATCATCTATAATAATCGTATATCAAGGAACGGGCAGCAGCGTTTCCTTGTGTGGTACAACATAATGCTGCGGTCACCAATCCGCCTACCAAGCGTCGCCGCGTCGTAACTATGGCAAATACCCTCCCCGGGAGGAGGCCCATGTTAAGCAGTGGACGTTATACAGGCTGATTATGATGATGATGACATTAATACAGAAAAAGTATCGCTAATAAAACCATTTTTACGAGTTCGACAACGAGTTTTTTTTAAATCGTATATAACGATATTTAATTAGCACTAAGGTATTTACATACCTTATGTGTCAGTTATTATGCCCGGTGAAGTAGCAAAAGCCTCCTGGCAAACTAAATATGTAAGTCTAGTATCACGTCATATACTTAATAACAATAATTATTTCTAAAATTAAACTCTTAAAATAATTTAGCTCGTTGTAGAAAGAGCACGTAATTAAACAATATCTTTACGTACAAGCGACACACACCTAAGGGCACCCTTAATGGGCTAGGACCATGGCTCAGGGCATCGCTACTAACTTTTTTTCGAAATCAATCTCCCACGCATGTACCTGTCCAAAGCATGTTTCATAATATTCTGAAACAAAAGAGGTTCATTGGCAAATATCTAGAAAGATATGCTTTATATTATATTTTATTGTTAAAGTACAAAGTTGTTTTACATTTCATTACAGAAAAAATAATTTAACATAAACATACAGCAAAAAGATTGAGCGAATAAGTCATAATTTCAATGTAAGTAACTAACTTTAATAACTTATACAGGGTGTGGCGTAAGTAGTGGTCTACCATTCAGGATTCGATGAACCTGATAATTAACTACAATAACAATTAAAAATTTTAACCATTTTTACCCAAGGGTTCCGAAAATATTTCCTTTTTGTTTTTTATTTACGAAATTTCTACCTTTTATTAAAAATTTGTTTGTAGTTTCAACAAAAACCATTATTTTTTCATTTTGATTTCTGTTAATTACTGCTGAATACTAGAGCTATCATGATAAATTATGATTTTTTATGTAAATTCTCTAGTTCTTCTCTAATTTTAACCCGAATTTTTAACATACCATCCAAGTTCAAGGGCGATTTAAAAAAAAAACGTATTATGCTGTCAGTGCCCATTTATTTAATAATATGCTTACTAAATACCGATTTCAAAATGGTATCACTCTATCACATCCTATAATTTAACAAAAAGATATTCAATTTTAATTGAAGCAAAGAAGATTTTCATTAAACTACTTTTTTAAGCTTTATTGCGTAAATACTATTACAATACGTATTAAAACCTAAAAAACTGATACAATGTAACTTTTTACATTTCAAATGTGATTTGTTTTTAAGCACAAACATGTCAGGTAAAAAAACCCTGACCCTTTTTTTACCTGAGCCATGTTTGTTAACAAAAACCCGTTGAAGATCTCGCAGTCGAGTTACGCACAATAGGAGTGATAAGGTAAAGATATTGTAGGGTATTGCTATCTCCTTCATTACTAACGTTGAAATCTCCAGATATCTCGAAATGATTTAGTACGATCTCGTCAATCGTGTCGTGCGTCGTATGCGTTTTGTTTTTATTCTGCCTGTGTTTACCTTCGCCATTTCTTTACCCCTGCCTGACCCCGGACTCTGTTTAATTTGCCTACTGATTGGACTTGTTGTTTTGGTGATCTCTGCGATATTGGCGACGTGTACTGGTGACTTTGGCTTGCTCAACGATTTGGACAAACGTGCAGTGCAGTGACAATTAAAAAATGTCTCAGTACACACCGCGCGAATATGCTGACATGCATTTTATTTATGGCGAATGCAGAGGTGTCAGAGGGCAGAGAAGCAGCTCGACTTTATCGGGAGAGATATCCCGATCGAAGACATCCAGACCACCGAGTTTTTGTAAGAGTGCATAACGCATACACCGAGGGAAGGATACCCGGCACAGGCGTAGGTGGTGCAGGTGAAGGACGACCGCGACGACACAACGATGAAGAGGTTATGAATTTAGTTGCAGAAGATCCTTCAACATCGGTCCGTGTCTTAAGTCGCAGAACTGGCATATCAACTAGATCTGTACATCGGATACTCAAAAGACATGAACTGTACCCATACCACTATCAAAGGGTGCAGTCATTGCTACCAAGAGATTATCAATTGAGAGTAAGAGAAGACCCGCAATTTTTTAATAAAATACTAGCTGACCCGGCAGACTTCGTACTGCCTCAATCGATACATAAAAGACCTAAACATTTGTATAAAATAAACTGGGCCGTAGAGACTTCGTTTATGCGGTACTCCTACCCCTACCCTACACTACCCCTACCCTACACTACCTCTACCCTACACTACCTCTACCCTACACTACCCCTACCCTACACTACCCCTACCCTACACTACCCCTACCCTACACTTCCCCTACCCTACACTACCCCTACCTTACACTACCACTACCCTACACTACCCCTACCCTACACTACCCCTACCCTACACTACCCCTACCCTACACTACCCCTACCCTAAAAATCTTGGCAAAAAATTCAAGTTTTTAATTAACAAAATAAAGCTCAAATTGACTCTACATTTTAGTTAGAAAACGTTTGTATGGGAAAAAGAAAAAGGCTGTTTTAAGGGGTTTTCAGGCAATTATTCGAATTTTTCTCGCCGTAAAAACCAACCTTGAACTTCCACGCACATTAAAAAAAAAGAATTGGCCAAATTGGTCCAGGCTTTGTTGAGTTATGCGCTTACCAACACATTTTGCGATTCATTTTTATATTATAGGCAAAAAAATTCAAGTTTTTAATTAACAAAATAAAGCTCAAATTGACTCTACATTTTAGTTAGAAAACGTTTGTATGGGAAAAAGAAAAAGGCTGTTTTAAGGGGTTTTCAGGCAATTATTCGAATTTTTCTCGCCGTAAAAACCATCCTTGAACTTCCACGCACATTAAAAAAAAAGAATTGGCCAAATTGGTCCAGGCTTTGTTGAGTTATGCGCTTACCAACACATTTTGCGATTCATTTTTATATTATAGATTATGGAGCGACGAGTCATCCTGCAAAAAAGATGGATATTTAAATCTACACAATTTGCATTACTGGCAGCTAGAATAAAATAATAAAGTGATAGCTCTAGTATTCAGCAGTAATTAACAGAAATCAAAATGAAAAAATAATGGTTTTTGTTGAAACTACAAACAAATTTGTATTAAAAGGTAGAAATTTCGTAAATAAAAGACAAAAAGGAAATATTTTCGGAACCCTTGGGTAAAAATGGTTAAAAATTTTAATTGTTATAGTTAATTATCTGGTTCATCGAATCCTGAACGGTGGACCACTACTTACGCCACACCCTGTATATAACTTTTTAAATTTGTTTTTAGAACTTGATACAGACATATTATGTATAATGCAACAACAGCAAGCAACTGAGTGAATAAATTTAATTACGGGGTGTAACAACAAACTCTATTAATTGTTTGTCCTCTTCGTCATTGGTAACGTTCCACTTGAGAAATAGCTTTTGTTTTTGTATGTATTAAAGATAACGGTTGATTTACACATTTTGACATGTATTTTCAGATATATAAGTCACTAGCTTTTTCCTTCGGCGTCACTTGCGTTAAATTCGGGGTAACGCAGTTCATTCTTTCTCCATACTAACTTTGCACCCCCATTTCGTTCCTTAGGCTTAGGAAATTTCTGTCATAGTAAATGCTTACGCCACAATTAGGTTCTATCCGTATGAAAAATTGATATCAGCGTCATCTGTTCAATGGTAAAGAAAAACAGTTTTATTCAAGTGAACCTATAAAAGGCACTTGCAGTCGAAAGAATAGTTTAGTATTAATTTATCTATATAGATTTGCAAATTGAGCTGGTATTAAAAATATTATTTTTTAATAATATTTTAGTCTTAACTTTATTAATTAGCTATATTGTGTCCAATAGCTTGTTCTGCCTATATTAGGTTAGAACAATTGTCATTATTAGGGCGTTTGAGCTGTGTGTTGATAGATCAGTCATTAAAGTTGCCTTTTATATAGGTATACAGTTTTTTTTTGTTAGATATAA
The DNA here is from genome assembly GCA_947037095.2 of Nycteola revayana. Taxonomy (NCBI): domain Eukaryota; kingdom Metazoa; phylum Arthropoda; class Insecta; order Lepidoptera; family Nolidae; genus Nycteola; species Nycteola revayana. Next base: position 16,385,173 of record OY855748.1, on the reverse strand, counting down.
TATGTTCTAGTCATCATCAGCCCGTATAACGTCCATTGCTGAACATGGTCTTGCTTCAAACCCTTCAAGGGCAGTCCCGGTTTAGCAGTGGGAATTATTATACTAATTATAATTATTTTGTGTGAACTACAGATAGGTGTTCTGAGTATATGTGTGCCCCGCGTGGGACAGGGTTAATCAATAGAAAGCAAAAAAAACATATACAGTAGAATCCGTTTAGTACGACTTCGCATACAACAAACAACCGTTTATAGCGACGTTAGTATAGGCATATGTTTGGTTTTATTAAGAGCCACTATCAGAGTTCATCCATTTATTACGACTCCGCTTATAACTACTGACCGCTTTTAACGACGGAATTCTACAAAAATTACCTGTTACAACGACGACGATGAAACACGTGTTTACAAATAAAAAGTAGATTTCATATTTCGTAATGTATAGGTGCACATTGTGAAATAATTATTTTGATTTCATGTTTTTTGTCTCTAATAATCACATACATATTATTATTTATAAACATTATATAGTTATTAATATTTAATTATTTTTATTAAAAAAAACTAAAATTGAAATTGTATGTTCTTTTAGTACGTCTTCCGGTTACAACGTCGTAATATCGTAGGTCCCTTGGCCGTCGTTATAGCCGGATTCTACTGTACGTATTTTTACTATCTCCCGCTTTGAATGCAAGATTTCCGCATTTTTCATTTAAATAGTTCCAAAATTGCGCTTTTTTTCAAATGCTCATTCCTGAAATAAAGGTATAAATCCCTGTGTCGCAGAGTCTTTACGTACCCCGTGACATTAAATATGAATTAATTAGTCTTAAAATATGAATCGCACGCTTATGTTCCTCCCCATTTTTATGTTATTTAATATGAGCTTACCACACCCGCGTGGCTCCTGTCCCCGTGGGAGCTTTTTAATAAAATATAGCCTTCCTCAATACATGGTCTATCTAACACTTAAAGATTTTTTTCTATTGGACCTATTCCTGAGGTTAGCGCGTTCAAGCAAATAAACAAATTCTTCAGATTAATTTATTAGGATATAATAAAATACATCGTAATATTTCATAAGTTTATAAAGCAATAAATCTTAATACTAAAGATTGATAATTTCCGAAGTATTATCGTTAAACAAGTTAATAGCTTGAAGACGTTAAAATAATGCATTACACATAAAATGGTCGTAAAGAACAGAAAGTAGTTACGATGCATCTTAGAAGCTCCTTGTTAGATTCAATGCGGACCGAACCGCCCAGACCAGATGGTAGAATGATCTAGAATTCCTGTTTACAAGTTTACTGCATTGGAAAATGATAGTTGTGGAGGCCCGATGCGAGTGGGCCAATCTAAAACGTACCTCAGTAGATAAATTATTGTAACAGTGCAAAAAAATTAAATAACAAATAAATGTTTAAATTTGTTTTTAGAACTTGCGCGATTTGTGCCCATAATTTATAATAAAATAAACATGGATCAGAAATGTGGTTGAATTTTGATTTTGAGGCGTGAAAGCCGTGAGTTTCACATAATTGTCGTCGCGTCAAATGCTTAAAATATAAAGTTACGCACGGTACGCATTATGCATACCTGCCAATGGAACGTTCGTACGCAAACCAGCGCAGTCCTGTGGCGTATACAATATACTCTGGAATTCTTTCATAAAATATACTAGCTTCCTGCGCGCGGTTTCACCCGCGTAGCTCCCGTGCCCGTGGGAACTTCGTAATAAAATATAGCCTATAACCTTCCTCGATAAATGGACTATCCAACACTGAAAGATTTTTTGAAATCGTACCAGTAGTTCCTGAGATTAGCGTGTTCAAACAAACAAACAAATTAACTGTACAGCTTTATAATATTAGTATAGATAACTGCACTAATGCTCAATGATTAAATCAGTTGCTTCTGGCATCTAGTGTTCTTAGTTCGATTCCCCCAGGACAACTACTTGTGTGAACCACATATGTTGTTCTGAGTCTGGGCATGTTTTGTGTCTGTGAATTGAGTTGTTTGTATAGTCACCCACGAGACAGGAATTTATTTCGCTAGTGCAGGAGTCCTGAAAATATCTAAAAGAAGTGACATGATTTTTTTAAGTAATAAGGTATTCACGGGTCACGTTATCCGCATGCACAATAGTCGCTACACACTCAATGGGTGCCTGAGAATGGACAAAAAGAGGTGGCAGAACTATCTAGACGCGTACCTTGACGGCTGGTCCGAAGTGGCACTAGAAAAGAGCACTTGATAAGATATGGGGGAGGCTTTTGCCCAGCAGTGGGACATAAACGGCTAATTAACAATAAATAACGTATTCAGAATTAAACTACCAACCTCAATCGTTTTATTGAATACAAAATGTTCACATTTAAACACATTTTCGGTGTACTTACATTTATATTATCTACTGACAAATTTATTCTTAAACCTAACAGAATTAGAATTATTATAAATATAATACACAGACGGTCAAATGTTAGGAGAAAGTAATCAAAAGAAATAGGCGTCTATTTATTTTGCTATTTCTTGGATACCACAAACAATACACATACAGACCAAAAATGGGAAAATTGCCTCAAGAAAATAGCCAGGCCATTATTTATCCGTTTAGCAAAAGACATGATAATGTAGAAATCTTTAGAGGGGGCCTTTGTCGATAGACAAGCTGTTTTACCCAAACATCCAGTAGCCGATCATTCAAATGAAAGTTAGAAACGATTCAATCAATTTAGTAAGTAAGCATGTATTCATTGCAAGGAAAGAAATAGCAATAGAGCCATTTTATTTTATTTTATAATTAATAAACTGAATAACAATAATCAAGCCTAATGTGGCATCAGCCTAATGTGTATTTTTATTCTAACTTACCTCTACGTTGCGTAGTTTTAAAGATCTAAGCATACATAGGTACAGACAGTTTTATACAATGTAGTGATTTCATAACGAGTGTACGTCCATTGTTGTCTATGTTTAAGTCTACTTTGAATTCACCAACTGCATATAACAGTTGATGCGAGTTGTAGAATAGCTAACTTTTATAACGCGTGAACAAGTTGGATATCAGCTCTGCTACAATTCGTTCCAATGCTTTTGTATCAATGTAAGTTCTACAGAAAGTTCGCTATAGAAGTTGTTGAGCAGTGATGACTATAAACCAGCCTTGTTATATACTTATTTATAAAGCTGAAGAGTTTGTTTCCTTGAACGCGTTAACTTCAACATCTACGAGTTGGATTTGAATTACTATATTATAAAGTATTAGACATCCCATTTATCGAAACGTCTATCGGCTATATTTAGTTATGAAGTTTTAACAGGAACGGAAGTTACGCTGGTGATACGCGTGTTGGAAGCTGGATATACATAATTCTGTAATAACACCAATATAATGTGATGCATTCGCAGACAACCTCCGTAGGGTAGTGGTATGTGGCTCGTTTTAAATCGGAGGTCGTGGGTTTGATCCCCACCCCGGACAGGAGATCTTTGTGTAAAATTCTAAGATTTCTTTCCGGGTCTGGTTGGTTCCGATTGTTATAACATCATCTATAATCATCGTTTGTCAGGGAACGGACAGCAGCGTTTCCTTGTGTGTTACAACCCGCTGGCATAGCGAGAGCTCGAGAGCAGGCCAACGTTTAGCAGTGGACGTTATACGGGCTAATGATGATGATGACTAACATTCAAAGTTTGATTGACTTCGGTATTTTGAGTAAAAAGAGTAAAAAACACACACCCTCCCAATTTGAGGAGTCTGCGGTTATGGACAATGCGTCGATACTTACGTTATGCAACCAGAACAAAACGTTTTATTTATAACTAGCGTCCCGCTAGCGGGTTTATTCCCCGCATAGAGTCAGTTCCCACGGGTGCTTTATCATGTAAGTATAGTATACCTTAAGTTACTCCAGGTTAACGTAGCTTTTTAATAATAAAATAATTTTTGAAAAACGGTCCAATAGTTTTGGAGCTATGCAAAAAAAAACAAGTTCTACTCACCTCTTTATAATACGAAATTATCGAGGAAAACTGTGCTGGAAGTAAGTAGAATAATATATATTTCATGAAGACATTCTTCTTAGTTACAGATTTGCTGATATATGTAGTATCTAGAGACTGTGCTAGGTTTCTACGCTTGTCTTTAGTTACGAGAACATTCCATCGGCAGGTATGCGTACCGCATACCTATATCTACATTTTAAGCATGTGACGCGATGGCAAACATGCACAACTTACGTGCTTTATTTGGACAAGACTGTTTAGAAACTGAAATTGAAATTGTTTATCATTTTAAGATATTTAATTTAGATGAAATGGACAAGAAAGCTGTGGAATGATCATCTTGGTGCGGTGTATTGAAATGTTTTCGTAAAATGTGTGTTTGTAAAGTCCATTGCAACTTAGGATTTTATTCCCCTAGTGCGGCTATTGTTATTTAGGAACAATTAAAATAAAATATAGACAGCCTCCTACTTAATAAGTACTATTACCTTTTACTAATAAATTACTTAATAAGTACTATTAAATTAAATAATCGGCCTATCCCAGTCCACTTCTGGTTATAACCAACTCTGCGTTTTGCATCTAGGATAGGTTTGCCATACGTCCAGGTTAAAAAGGCAATAGTCCCGGTGGGTGCGCTAACCAAAACGATAAGAGCCCTACTTCGTTCGTTACATGTCATTGTTTCGTCTCCCTCCCTACCCCGCTCTGACCATTGTTCCGATCAGCGCCGAAGCATCTATGGCAATCCTTATTTAGGATAATGCGAAAAAAAACCAATATAATATAATGACTCCGCTACTGAATGTCGAAGTTTGAAATGTCGACGTATGTTAGTTCTAAAGTACAGGATCTCGATGTACGCCAGTTCGAAAGTTCACTGGAGCGAAGTATGCAAGGCCGACGTATCGTTAGTTAGAAAGCATACGAGTGCGTCGACGGTGATTGGATTTCACTCTAGATATTACAGTATTATTATTTTTATTTATTTCAAATCAGATAACAATAATCTATTTAGTTAGTATCATTATCTTACGCGCTATATTAGTGTACATTACACTACATTCTAATATTCCTTAACACTGATCGACAACATAATTAGGGTTGCCACCTTTTTTTTATATATAGTACTTTTTACAAAAAGTTCCTAAATATATAGTAGGTACTATTGGGAAATTCTGGAAAAAAAATAGTACAAACACATTTATTTTAAATAATTGTTCCACGTGTATTTGTTATTACTCTTTGCTTCGGCCATCAAGGTTAAACACATTTAAAATAATTATAAGAGCCTGAGCATTTTAGATCCATATTAAAATAAATCAACAATTCATTGTTTTCGGCGTGCGTTTCATAGGGTGCGGTCTAAATTTTTAAATGGGGTGAATTTTGGTTTAGCCAAAAAAATATATACTTCTTGTACTATATTTTTTTTTAATAATATCATATAGTACATTTGACTGAAATATAGTACGATAATATATTACGGGTGACGACCCTAAACACAATATATAAAATCGATATACGCACATAAAAGGAAATAATAGCACATTATGTCCCAAATTATTTGCAATTATCTCAATTCCATTATATATATCGCCCAGAGCGATAAAAATTCTATTGGAATGGTGCATTTATGATGTTGCTTGGCCAGCGATTTAATTTTAATTTTAGCTATTATGAATATAGGATTGTAATTTTATTATTAATTGTGTTTTATAATTTTGAAATTTGTTTTTAACTAGTCTATTTATTTTAGATATTATTTTTATTTTTAAGATAAATTAAAAAAAAAGTTGTATTTTAAAAATTTGTTTTTTTGCTCATATACTTACACGTATTCTAGTTGACCCCATCTATGGGGTCAACTGGAATACGAATACAAAAATGTGTGGATGTAGAATAAAGATGAAGTTGGTACCTATTTATGGTGCACACAATAGATTTCAGTCTTTTAATTGTTTATAACATGTATTTTTTTCATTATTAAATGTTTTGAACTCTTTATGGGAAAGATTACCTTATACTATATTTCAAAATTGAGATTAATAAAATTCGACCACCGGCAGGATTCGATACCCAAAGATGCAGGTTCGAATCCTGCCGGTGGTCGAATTTTAATAATCTCAATTTTGAAATATATGTATTTTTTTTTCGAAATTCAATGTACTATAAATAAATATTTTTATTATCTTTCTCTTTCTTTCTTTTTATAAAAATGGATATAAAAAGAAAATTCAGTTGACTTATTAATTTGTATAAATAAAAAGAAATATATTACACATAATGTTATCCATATCTTCCCTAACTTTCTACTTAGTTTCTTATTTTTCCAGCAATAAAAATAACTTATTTTACATAATTACTACACTTAATATATTTACATGCAATCATCATACCATCATCCCTATTTATTTGTGGCCGATGCTACACGTTTTCTCTTCCATTCACACTATCAAAATCGTTATAATCTCAGAAACTACAAGACCGATTTAAAAAATTCTTTCAGTGTTAAAAAGCCAATTTATCGAGAAAGGCTAATGACTTTATTTTATTGTGAAGTTCCCACGAGAACAGGAACTACGGGGGTGATAACGTTAAACATCTTAATTGCCAGTATTCGTATTGATCTCGGGAGATTAATACGAAATACAGATCAGGTACTTACTGTGTATCACATTTCTCCAGAATCTATAGAAAGCTTAGCAGTAAGTACCTAATCTGTATTGAATACTTGGTAAGATTGATGATCTACGAATGCTTAAACCTTAAGATTAATGTTGAGGCGATTAGGCTATTTGACATAGTAATCATTATTTAGTGATGTTATTCAAACAAAGTCTGGACCAGTAGTTCCTAACATTAGTAAATAGCAGCAAACAAACTCTTCAGCTTAATATATTTGAATATATTAAGGCGCAACGTTCGCACTTCAGGTAATTAACGGAGAAATGGTCGGAAAGTGGCATTTCTTATGTGACATAATATTTAAAGATTATTTATTTTGCGAAAGTAAGTGACAATAACAGACTTATGTTAAGTCATCGATTAGGTCAAAAACATAGAATAAGCCTTGTGGATATCTGTAATCTAAATTTTATACTTTTATCATTGTATTGATATTCCTTGGTCTACTGATGGTATTAATTTTTCAAGGCTTATTAACAAAAGACCTGTAGTTGATTTTTATATGTTGGCAGAAGGTGACATAACATTGCATAAGGGTCTTTCAAAATTCCATTACTTTAATAGTATCATCTATTTTACTAATATTTATAAAGCAGAAGAATTTGTTTGTTTACTTGAACACGCTAATCTAAGGAACTACTGGTCCGATTTGAAAAATTATTTTAGCGTTAAACACCCCATTTATCGAGGAAGTCTATACTTTATATTTAATTATGAATTTCTTACGGGAACGGAAGCTACGCTGGTGAAACCGCGCGCGGGAAACTAATCTTGTAGGTATAATTACTTTAGTGAAGGAATTTATCTGTTTATTCTTAGTTCTGAATGTATAGTGAAATTTCAATAAAATTGGTATTAAATATGCGCTAATAGAGCATAGTATTGGACGCGACTTTATTGGAAATAAACATGTTTTTTTTTAAGAAGTAATCTCTGCAGTAACATAAAATAATATATATATATATATAACAGTACATAGTGTCAAATACAATGATTGATTACATTAAAAAAAATAGTTTTTGTATGAGAAATTTTACGGATTTGGTATATTTTTGGTAATTTTAATTTTATACAAGTGGGTTTTAATTGCATGACAGATTTGTCAAATACCATTGGGCCTTTTTAGATTGAGTATTTTACATAATATTCACGTCCTAATAACAATATTTATTATTTATAGAGCTACTGATTCCTATTCGTTTAAAAAAAGTTGTCGATAATGTTTTCCATAAATAGATGTCGCTAAACGAAGGTCAGATCCTCTGATTAGCCAGGAAAGACTACTAAAGCTGGAGCTCTGCCCGGTGAAGTAGTAAAAGCTTCGTGGAAAAAAGGAAAACATTATTGAAGTTTATTTAATCCGCTATAAGTTGTAATATGATATCAAAACTGCGAGATTTAAAGCAAATTATAGCGACAAGCTGTCTATATATCAGCTCTCATGTTTGTATACAGAGTAAAAGAAGCAACGTGAAATCGTAAGCCTTCCTACTCCGCTTACAAAATGATGGAAAATTAATATAGGTATTTTACTCTCTCTTAGCTCTGTGTGTTTTACAGTCTCCGAGGCATTTTAGTATATATCTCGCTATAAGTTGGTGCGTAAAATATAAATTTACATCATATAATTAAATATTTATTTAGGGATCTTGTATAGTGACACTCAATTTACGGGAATAAGACAGACCCAGACTCAGAATAATTATCTGTGGCTTACATAAGTAATTGTCCCGAGTGTTACTTGAATCCAGAACATCAGGAGTCAACTACCGTAACCTAGCCGCTCGTGCTGTCCACATTTTAATATTTTTCTATCTGAATGTACGAGTATACTCCTCTTAAATGATTTTGACTGCGGAACAGTAATTCTAAGGTGATTGGCCATTTGCTCAATACATATTATAGTGTTCAATTAAGTACGCAAACACAGGCGCCATCTCTCTTAATTTACTCCCAAAATTTCAATGGTTTTAACGACACGACATATGAAAGGAGGAAGGAATCACGCAAATATATTATTATGACTTTGATAATAATGGCTTCGCCTTTTAGCGATTACTATGCATACATACATATTTTACCCATGTCAATTTATTAAGTGATAAGTGAGCTTTAATAATACAGTAAAAATTCAATAAAATTGGAAATAATAAATAACCCCAGAGTAATGAAGACATTTTTATCGAAGTCATAGTTATATCGTTACATTAGCCTCCAGGCTTAATTCCCATTTGCATAAGACTAAATTTTAAAACCTTGCTCCAAAGCTTACAATTTTCTTAAAAATTATCTTACATTTTTGCTTCACCGTATTGCCTTTATAGACAGACTATTTTACCAAGAAGCAATAAAATAAATTGAACGTGTCCCCAACAGGTTCGATATAAGGATTTACTAAAATATTTGACCTCAGTGCGATAAGAGAGCTACTGTACTGTTGTAGGACGGTCGACATCAAAAGTGGGCCGATAGATGTCTGTTTGAAGAATTAGATTTGATGCGATAGCTACCTCAATGCAGAGAAAAATAAAGCTTGATGTATAGCAGAGATCGTAGATTCGATCCCCGCAAGACAAAATTCAAGGTGTCTTTTCAGATGATTTTTAAATGATGTTTCAGAAACTACTTATGACACATGAATAATAACCACACACATTATTTTAACTGAAAACATAAATATTTGTTTTGGTAACAAGATACCTATTACTAGGTCACGGCTTAATTTGTTGCTCTTACTCTTAACTTTGATCAAGATATTATGTGTAGAATATTCTTTGATATAATTAATTATCTTTTCAAAACTGAAAACGCTCAAGTTATCAAAGGCCGCCATTATAGATGATATAAAAAAAAATCTACTAGATTATTATTCAATTAAAATCTTTTTCAGCGTATTATGCTATTTATGTAAGTTGTATGGAAATGAAAAAAAAAAAACAATAACATTATATTTAACTAAAGCTATCACAAATTTATTTAACATGAAGACACAAGTTTGGTGTTAAAATAGACTTGAGCTTTCGAAGAATGTCTACGTTCAATTATTGGCTTAGCGGTAGCATTAGAAGCTTTCGGCACCTAGTATTGTGATTGTTTATAGTCACGAAACTAATGAGCCTTAACTTTGTAGTTCAAGTAATTGACAACAGATGGCGATCATCAATTCTAAAAGTCGCAATCGTTTTAAGGTTTACTTATACTTTAAGAAAAGCGTATTCAGTAATCCATTGTACCCTCACCAATGTTCAATAAAGTGTGTGTGTGTCGTGTACAGTCGGTGGTTTTATGTTGATACCGTGGAAATAATCCAGATCCTTTGATAATATTCAATAGATTAGCCTTAATTACGTGGCCTTACCGACCAGCTATATGAATGACACACTAAACAACGAGCAACTGTCACTTTTGCGATTATGATTGCTGGTCGCCAAGAATAAATAATTACGGTAAATCTACGGTTGTTACTTTTTTAAAGTAGGGCACTGATTTGCTGATTTCATATTGCATAATTTCCTTTCTTTTAATACTTTACAGAAAAAATGCGAACCTGATAAAATAAATAGCGATGCAAGTACGTTTTATGTGTTCTACGAAAATAAATAAAAAAGTCCTGAATCTGATAAACCTTTATATAATATACATAACGAAGACCTAACCAGATCCCAAGAGAGTTACCATTTAGAAAACCCGACTCGTTTTTCTTTCGATGAAATATTCTAGCTGAACATTATTCTCATAATAATATTTCTATACCAAGATCTTGAAAATCAGATGTTTCTTAATCAGGAGAATCCTAAGTATAGAAAAATAAAAAATACCATATTTTTTCATATTTATTCGGAGGTCGTGGGTTCAATCCCCACGCCGGACAGGAAATCTTTGTGTAAATTCTAAGATTTCTTTCCGGGTCTGGTTGGTTGTTAAGCCGATGGTCCCGATTGTTATAACATCATCTATAACAATTTTATACCAGGCAACGGGCAGCAGCATTTCTTGTATGTTACAACATAACACTGTGGTCATCAACCCGCCTGCCAAGCGTGGTGACTATGGCAAATACCCTCCCTCGGGAGGAAGCCCATGTTCAGCAGTGGACGTTATACGGGATGATTATGATGATGACACAAAGATACGAGTATCTTGTGTGGTGTGGTTATCGAACCCACAACCTCAGATTCGTACAGCCAGTTTACCGCTACGCCACTGAGGTTGTCTCTAGCTTAGTATATTTGTCAGTGTCGTAGGCTTTTTTAAGACGACGTTCCTACAGGGACCGGGAATTTACGTAAGAGAAAAACTGCAGTACAGCTAGTCTACACTAATATTATAAAGAGGAAAGATTTGTATGTAAGTATGTTTGTAACCAATTGGCTCGAAAAGTACTGGACCAATTTTAAAAATTCTTTCACCATTTGAATGCTACATTATCACCGATTAATATAGGCTATATTTAATTAAGAAGTTAACACGGGAACGGGAGTTACGCGGGTGAAACCGCGCGCGGGAATCTAGTGTACAATAATTTAGTATAATATACTCTATCTGAACCTTCGTATAGTCTCTTGAGAATCCCCTCACTTTTACCTCATGCTTTTATGAGGTTATTATGGTGTTGAGTGAACTTTGCTCTAACGACGTGACAAAAAGGGAAGTAGGATATAGTTATACCGGGTAAATTGCACGGTGGGGATATCCCCAGGAGTATGTAATGATAGAAGTGTTAGTACGCGGAGTAATTTGTCATAACTTTTGCAGTAAACAGTTGGCAGATATGATTATTGTATAAGTAATATTATGAGGGGAAATGATAACGTCGCGTCCGTTAGAAATTTGTAAGCTTTACTGAACTCATGGATTGATTATAAATTGTATTTTGTTGTTACTTTATTAAGAAGTTAAATAGGGTTCATCATCAGCCCGTGTTACGTCTACGGCTGAACATGGGCCTCCTCCCGAGGGAGGGTATTGCCATAGTCACCACGCTTGGCAGGCGGGTTGGTAACCGCAATATTATGTTCTAACACAAGGAAACGCTGTTGCCCATTACTTGATATACGATTATTATAGAAGATGTTATAACAATCGTGACCAATGGCTTAACGTGCTTTCCTTGCTGTGCTTTTCTTTTCCCGTAAATAAATCTTAGAATTTACATAAAGATTTCTTGTCCGGTGTGGGGATAGAACCCACGACCTCCGAGATTAAAGCGAGCCAATTACCGCTGTGCTACGGAGGTTGGCCAAATGGTGGCCGGAGGTTGATAAATAGGGTTGTTTTTATTAAATAAACGAGTTACAAAAAGTATAGTGGTAAATTACACATATTATCTTCACACCATACTGTTACAATTGATGGCAGGCATGTTACGCGCTGAATACTTTGTTAACGTAGCCTTACAACATTTTTTTTTTTTTATTAGGTCAACCAACATTTGTTTACACCAATACATTTTACAAATACATAAAATTAAACCAAACAGTGACCAGTGCAACAGTTACTTAAAGGTTTAACACCACATGCATAAGCGATTAAGAGCAACAAACAATAATTTAATTAGGTCTAATTAATAACAATATAAATTAGAAAAATTAAGACATTATTAGTATGAAAAATTAAATTGAGTAATAAAATTGTATAAAAATAAAAACTGAGTATAAAGATTGTAAAAATGAAATTTATTTATTTATTTAATAACTTTAGCACTATGAAAGTACATGGCGGACTTAATGCCAGAGGCATTCTCTCCCAGTCAACCATAGGGTGGTGCAGAGATAGCGTGGTAGGTGCACTAAAGTAAGGAGAATTATAAAAGAGAAAAAGATACCATTGAGGTAAATATATTAGTACAATATATTAATATTACATACGAATACATTTAAATAATATATACCATAACCAATAACATACTATATATAATATAAATATATATATATATATACACACATACATATAGCTATATCATTTAGCGTTGTGACGACTCAGTGATATTTCTGGTGACATGTTCACGCACTTTGTTCTTGAATGAGAGGCGATTCTTTGCCATCCTGATGCTAAGAGGAAGAGCATTCCAAAGTAGAATGGACTGGACAAAAAAAGAGGAATGAATAAAGTCAGTACGGTGGGTAGGACAGTGAAGAAGACGGTTGTGAGAGGAACGCAATGTTTTATCGTGATTAGTAAAACGAAACTGAAACTGAGAAGTGAGATAAGAGGGAGAAAAAGGTGAGTCAAGAATAGAAAAGAGAGTTGTAAGTGCCCTCATCTGTCTACGTTGTCGTATAGACAACCAGTTGAGTTCGGCACGGTATAAAGAGACATGGTCGTACTTGCGGAGATTGAAAATGAATCGAATGCAGTTATTCAGAAGTCGGTCAAGTTTATTGAGGAGATCTGCATTCAGGTCAAAATAGCACACATCACCATAGTCGATAACAGGGAGTATTAAAGCCTGCACAAGCATTACTTTTGTTTTGGATGGCAGGAAGTGTTTAAGGCGATAAAGAGCTCGTAAGATACCCGTTACTCGGTTACTAACTGTGCTAACTTGTTTTTGCCAGTTTAAAGTGGAGTCAACAAACAAACCGAGATCTTTAACGCTAGGACTAAAAGGAATTACAATATGGTTCAAAGTAACTGATGGCAGCGAGTTAAGGTCTACCCTTGACAGCATCCGTGGACTACCTAATACTACGGCTTGGCACTTAAAAGGGTTGACCATTAGGCCAAACCTTTTGGACCAGTCATCCAGCGCTTCAAGATCCCGATTTATCTTATTGACTACCGAAGGCAAACTATTGACACTCCCTTGAGCGTATAGTTGTAGGTCGTCGGCGTACAGATGGTGCGCACATTGAAGATCTTTCGTGACAAGGTTTATAAAAACTGAGAAAAGAAGTGGAGAGAGAATACCGCCTTGAGGTACCCCAGCGTCTAGGTTACACCAATTAGATGAATAATCGCCAAAGCGAACAGACTGCTGGCGGCACCGAAGATATGTCGAGGACCACTCCAGAGCATTGTCTGAGACCATAAGGTAGGATAAAATGGAAAGAAGGATGTCATGACTGACGGTATTGAAGGCGTTAGAAAAATCGATAAGAACTAGGACCGTTAGATTCGAGTCCTCCATACCCCTTCTAATATCGCCAGTCACTTTCAGGAGAGCGGTTGTGGTACTATGGCCAGGGCGGAAACCGGATTGAAGAGGGCTAATTAAATTTTGGGACAGAATATAGCGAGAGAATTGTTTGTGTACAACTGACTCAGCTATTTTGGATAGGAAAGGAAGGATGGATATGGGACGATAATGGTTAGGGAGGGTAGGTTCTGGTGTCTTAGGAAGTGGGTAGACATAAGCTTTACGACACAGGGAGGGAAACATTCCGGAGTCTAAGGAAAAGTTAATTATATGGGTGATGGCAGGAAGGATCTGGTTGAGGTTAGGGATAATCATGCGACGGCTTATACAGTCACAGCCGACCGCATTGGATTTTATTGATAGGATTATAGTTTTGATCTCATCCAATTCAACTGGAGTGAAGTGAAAGGGGGTAATATCAGGACGTCTTAAACCATTGATAAGGTTAACAGTTTGGCATTGAATTAGAGGATCTATGGAAGATGTAGTGGAGAAATGGATATTAAGATCATCCAATTCAATATTACTGGAGGTAGCAGAGTGATTCGATCTACCGATACCCAGAGTTCCAAGGAATTTCCGGATACCGGCAGGAGTTGAGGAAGTAATATTTTCAAGAAAGTATCGGCGTTTAACATTACGCACCATCTGATTACACCGATTCCTAGCCAATTTAAAAAGAGACCAATTCTCTTTGCATCGCTCTTTTTTATACCAGGCCACTCAGAAAGTATTGCGAAAAATAGTTTTTATATATGGGAGACTGGCCGGTTAGAATCTTTTTCGAAAATATGATTACTTGTAAGTAAAAATATGTGTGTTCCATTTTCAAAATTTCCCTCCACATTTTTTGCGAGCCAATTCAAAGTTTCGTGTCTTACTGAAAAATGGATCTGCGCCGGGAACATTTTAGAGCTATGATTTTTTACGATTTCAAGTGTCGCCTGAAACCGGATAAATCGTTCGATAGACTTCAAATGGCATTTATGGATGGAAGCCCCTCCAAGGCAACCGTGTATCGTTGGTATAACGAATTTAGGCGCGGTCGACCAACCTTGGGGGATGAAGAAAGAAGCGGTCGCCCTTTGACGGCTATTACGGAAGAAAACGTGCTAGCAGTGAAAAATTTAATCCAAGATAATAGGCGAATTACATATCAGGAGATTCAACACATATTAAAGATTGGATCGGGAAGCGTTCACGAGATTCTACACGGGCATCTTCGCGTGAGGAGGATAGTATCGCGCTGGGTGCCGCACTACCTCACCGACGCTCAGAAGCAGGCCCGGGTGGAATGGTGCCGTGATATGCTGAACAAATTTGAAGCAGGCTCGTCTCGGCGTGTTTACGACATCGTAACAGGTGATGAGTCCTGGATTTATCAATACGATCCAGAAACCAAGCGCCAGTCGACAGTTTGGGTGTTTCAAAATGAACCAACGCCTACCAAAGTGAAGCGATCTCGAAGCGGGGGGAAGATTTTGATCGCCAGCTTTTTTAATTTGACTGGCCACTTGGCCTCAATTCCCTTACGAGATCAAAGAAGCATCAACGCCGAATGGTATACTACCAAATGTTTACCAGAAGTTTTTTCTGTTGTGAGCAACAAGCGACCAAACACAGGGCTCCGCGGACTACTGCTCCACCACGACAATGCGCCTGCACACACCGCGCTCAAAACGAGGGACTTCCTAGACAGCACACCAGTCAAACTCCTGGGTCACCCTCCTTACAGCCCTGATCTAGCACCGTGTGACTTCTTTTTATTTCCAAAAATAAAAAATCAGCTCAAGGGGATACAATTTTCGTCGCCGGAAGATGCGCTGGCTGCGTTCGAGCAGGCTGTAAACGAGGTGTCTACGGCGGACTGGAAAAAGTGTTTTGAAAACTGGTTCAGACGCATGAATCTTTGTATAGAGGCTGGTGGAGAGTACTTTGAAAAGATTTAATAAAAATATATGTACCTGTAGAACAATTTTTTTTAGTGTCGCAAATCTTTCTGAATGTCCCACGTACCATCGGAAAGCCCGATCTCTTCGTCTCATAGCTATTTTAATTGTGGGTGTCATCCAAGATGCAGGTGGGTGCTTCTGCTTAAACGTCTTGATCGGAGCATGTATGTCGTATAAATGAATTACTTTATTATTAAAAATATCCAATTTAGTGTCCATGTTATTAGCTTCAAGTAATGGATCCCAATCGATTAAAGAAGCGTCCTTGCAAAGACGCTCAGTGTCCATCCGCGCAAAAGAACGCAAGTGCAATACTTTGGGTTTGGATTTCGGAGGCTTAAGGATATAGGATAGGAAAATGAGGTCGTGATTAGAGAAGCCAGGGGCACAATGCTGACCATGAGAGGCAACTAGGGAGGGATTTGAGGTAAGGATTAAGTCGAGCCAAGTATCGTCACCAAATGAATTAAGGTGAGTGGCTTGCAAAGGCAAAACATGTAAGCTGCTTGACTCGACTATGCGAAGGAGTTTACGGGTACGAGGTGTATTAGGAGCAAGAAAGTTGGTATTGAAATCGCCCATGATAATGTGGTGAGCATAATCCGAACCCAAGGATTCCAAAACCGACTCTAAGTCAGTGAAGTAATCAGCATTGGGAGGGCAGTAAACGACGCCAACTAGAGACTTTGCCCCTTTAACTTTCATCTCAAGGAAAAGAAACTCCGCTGATGCAGAGTAATTGGGATCAGATGAAACTAGAACCTTGTAGGGCAAGTCACTTCTAAGGTAAATGGCTACCCCGCCCCCACCTTTGCCGATTCGGTCGTTACGCACAAGTACGAAACCAGGGAAAGCAAAATAAGTGGAGAACAGATGTGGTTTTAACCAGCTCTCGGACACCAGGATGACATGAACATTACAATTAGAAAACGTATTTAATAGCTCATGGTAATGACTTGCAATACTTTGAGCGTTAATATGGCAAACATTCAATAAATTGGGGGCACAAGTCGAGAACTTACGGTGTAAAAAGTCACGAAGTGATTCACTGGTTGAACAAAAGCTATCGTCAATAAGAGAACCTACAGAGTCGTTCGCAGAAAAAAAAGAATCATTTTCGGAAGAAGGAGATGACATAGTTTATAAATAATATATAAAATAAATAAATACGATAATATAGCAGTGCAGTAATAAAAAAATACAATTAGCTCTGCACCACCCGCCAGCTCACAACAGACAAAAGCAATATTAAAATAACAAACAGTCGGACACATAATTAAACGTATACAGTACAGTGAAACGGAACGCACAACATAAAATAAAAAACAAAACGAAATGTCAGTTGTCACTGGTCACCCTCGAAATGACGCACATAGATGACATTTAGCATCACAAACAAATTAAACAAACACCTACAATTACAAAATTAAATAAAAAGAGAATAAGGATACGAATCAGAAGGGGGTAAGAAGAAAAGTATAAGGGAAACAACATCATATACAAGTAATATACCCCATCCCAGTAAAAAAAACACATAAAAACAATTATAAGCGCCTACATTTTAAAAACAACAAATAAAGGTTAGCATGTTCATAATCACAAAACTAACTACCGCATTGTCTTTCAGTTTGCACTCATGGAACACGCGGAACTCGTTGCCGCTGCCGCTGTCCGGGGGAATTTAGCAATGAGATCACTTAGCTGCTGGTTCGATGTCACTCTGTGCCGGGCTCCGCTAGTTGCCTTGATGCAAATGACTCCGTCCTGGCTCCACACCGATCTCATACCAAAATGCAACCTGGCTCGAGAAAATACTGCCTGTCGCAAGCGAGTGAGGAATTCCTTGACAGAAGCTGGGGAGCCTTTTAACTTGGACTTCGCTCTCCAGACTGCAGATTTAACATCCAGGCTACAGAAACGAACAAGAATAGGTCGATGACGTTCTTTGCTGCTAGACCCGAGCCTGTGACAAGCCTTTATGTCTGATAATGAAAAGCTGCATAGCCCTAAGTTGTTTCTCATTATGTCAACAATGAGTTTTGAACAATCCTCGTTAGTAGACTCAGGAATACCAGAGAACACCAGGGCCTTTCTTTCAGGAAATTGATTAATATAATAAAATTATCATAACTAGGGACCGGATTATATGCATTTGCATATTTGCATATGCATTGGCATATTTAAGCCATTCTCAACGGTACTTGCATATTTTACCTTATATCGAGTTATCCGTAAATTTATAATATTTTTTTCCAGTGCAGTGCAGTCATCCTGTTTTCCGACATTCGATAAAAGTGATAATATCGCAAATTACATTAATAATAATAATTCTGATATACATTTATATAAAAAAATGCATATTCTGACAATTTTCGTGCATATTTCAAGCATTTTCCATGCATATAACAAGCTTTTTATGTTGCATGTAATCCGGTCTCCAATCATAACATTCATTACATTATA
Organism: Nycteola revayana; assembly: GCA_947037095.2. Classification (NCBI taxonomy): domain Eukaryota; kingdom Metazoa; phylum Arthropoda; class Insecta; order Lepidoptera; family Nolidae; genus Nycteola; species Nycteola revayana. The sequence goes on along the minus strand of OY855748.1, from coordinate 16,366,919 downwards.
AAATAATAATTTAATGAATTAAATTACGGTAATTATATCATTACATAATAAATTTTAATGTTTTCTAAATAAGAAATAGTCTTAGAATACACATAACGTATTATTTATATTTGTTTTGTTAAACAAATATAACTTACTTTTATAAACTTTAGTCAATTCATGCAGGTTTTAATTAAAATTATCAACATAACAATTAAAATAATTTTTGTTAGCAGATTTCGAATGACGTTGCTCATTCATAAGCATTCTTATGGATGTGTCATTAGTACTACTCGGTCTCGCGAAATTTACACTGAGTGAAACTTTAAGATAGTTTCACCTAACACATTTCTGAATCAGTTTCTTTAAATATATAATTCCCTTAAAACCTTAAAAACACCGCTGTCGTTCTACCACGCTACGCCACCAAAGCAGAATAAATATCAATTTAAATAATACCCAATGAACGTTATAAATTCTCATTGTCTTGTAAAACTTTAATATTCACCGGCCATAAAATTGTCTATAAATTAATATCTTTTGTAGACAGGACACAGATGATTAAATTTGCATGAATAGAGGGAAACCGAAGCAAGTTATTAACAACTAAGTATTGTCTGCGGCCGAGGTATTAAAATTAAAGTTTGGTTGAAAATAGTACGCAGGCGCGATCCAGAAGCTATAACGTGAGTTAATTTTCAACAACTACAATAAAAATAATGTTGGTTTAGGGATTACCCTCCGTGCTCCGGAAAGCACGTTATGTGGTTGGTCCCAATTGTTATAACATCATCTATAACAAGCATATACCAGGGAACGGCCAGAAGCATTTGCCTGCGTATGCAGTATGCAAAACGTGGTGACTATACCAAAAACCCTCCCTCGGGAGGAGCCGATGTTCAACAGTGGATGTTATACGGGCTGACCCTGAATAAAATATATGCATGGAGTAATATCGTTTAGAAAAAAAGGAAGTATTTGGTTATTGCCGAAGTATGTTTTCCTAAGGTAAGGTAAATATAACGTTGCAGTAAAAATACGATATAACAACACTTAATACTTTTAAAGTAATATTGTTTGCATTACAGTTTTTCGATGTAACGAAACATTTTGACTTGACCTGACTTGACTTGACATTGCAATAACAAACCTTCGACTTAACAAGGCGGCGTTCGAATAAACAAAATTCGAAATAATGGCTTTTGAACTGACGTTGGTATTCCCCTCCCCCTATATCCCCGGAGAGCAAAAGATATTTACAATTAATAAGTGTAGATGTATCTCTTATTTTCTGAAAGTAGATCTACATTGAAATTAACTAATCAGCAGCTAAGTCAAATAAATTTCCGAAAGTATGGTTAGCTAATTTGATAAAAATTTCCTGTTTGTTAATCTATGATTATATTTTTTGAAATCTATATATATATTTGAATATGAAGAGTTTGTTTGAACGCGCTAATAACATGAACTACGGGTCCGATTTGAAAATATCTTTAAGTGTTAGATAGCCCATTTATCGAAGAAGGCACAGAAGTTATGCGAGTGAAACGCGCGCGGACATCTAGTAATATTATAGAGACGAAAGATTTGATTTTATGTTTGTTTGTTTGCATTGAACAGGCTCCGGACCGACTAAACTCACCATTAGAAAGTTACGTAACCCAGGAGTAACATGAGCTGATATAATTAATAGAATCAGGCGTTACTTTGTGGAAATCCATATTAAACTAATTTAAAAAGACAAAATATCTAGTGTTAATTCGCTAAAAATGTGTCTATGTATGTATGTTATGCTATTTTTGCACCGCCCCCTCCCGACACGTGTTTCGTTCACTTGGGCGAATTGGGATTTGCCCAGTAGCGTTCGAGTAGTCAACATCACTCTGCTGATACTCCGTGGAGGAACTCAACACGTAGTCGGGTCTTCGGCTGGTGATTGTATTTTTGCACGTTTCATTTTACCTTCCTGCATATGCATAATTTTTGCGGGCGGGAGGGCAGTGCAAAAATAGCATTACAGCATATAGACACATTTTTAGATATAAGTTGATATATTTTTAATTATGAAGTTCCCACGGTAACAGGAGATACGTGGAGAAAATGGCGTGCAGAAAGCTAGTTTTTCATAATAATTGATATTGTTTTAAGTAAATTTTTGCAAAATAGGTATTTGAATGAAATCGCTCATCGCTTACGTCTCACACACATTTTTACGATCCACGTTAAGCTTCCAATATTCAGCGGAAGCTTTCCTCTCTTCACGTTTTTCCTTCCAACTTAGATAAAATATGGAGCCAAGGTAAAATACTTTCAGCGAATCAAAACTAAGACCTATGAATATTGAATTTTACATGCACGTTTCTGATAACCCAAAAGTTTAAACAAGTTTTTTTTTATTTCAGACTACTTTCTCGTGCGTTATTGCACCCGTGTGTAAATTTTTTAATAAAAGAATAAGTAGAAGTACACTTTATTGCAAAATATAAAACAATACAATAAATTTAATAACATCATAATTATGTGAAATATCCTAATTATTTTTTGCATTCAGCACACTAAAAGCGATCTCTTCCAGACAACCTTATGCATAGGCTGGACCAATGTGTCGCGGGGGACTTTACAAACATACATTTCACGGACACACAGAACAGACTCAGAACAACTATTTGTGGTTCACACAAATAATTGTCCCGGGTGGGAATCGAACCCAGAACACCAGGTCTCAGAGGCAACTACCGTAACCACTGAGCCACCGGTGCAGTCGATTCTAGATAGGATAGTAAAAAGTATCTAACTACTTTATAATTTTCTGCTTAACTGGCGGGACGTTATTGTACAAAGTTAATTACTAATTCATACAAAAAGAACTTAAATCACAAAGAAAAATTTTCAAGCGCTAATTACTCTCGTAGTAGTTGTATACTACGCCGTAGTCATTTCAGTCTACGTCGTAGACACTACATCACTTTTAGTCAATTTGTTATCACATTCTACGAATATTCAAAGTAAAGTAATTATATCCCTACTTTATATTTATTTATAACATAAAAATACGTAAACAAATCTTTGTTTTTTTTAAATTAAGATTAATAAATTTAGACCATTGGTCGAAAAAAATATATCATCTATAATGCGTATATCTAAAGAGAACGTAGATGCTATCTATCGATAATAGCTAACATGTTTTAACAAATATCTCCACAACTGCATTTGGAAGTAAGTATTTAAATGGCGACACCACACAAAGTACATTAAAATAAATTGATATTATTAAATTTAGACCACCGACAAGATTCGAACCTGCATCTTAAGTAAATATTTACCATTTTTTTGTCGAAATGTAATAATCTCAATTTTCAAAATATAGTATGTGGTTAACTTTATCGTAAAGTATTCTAAAATTTTAAAAGTTAACATTTGAATATTGAGACAATTGGTAGGTATAACAATAGAATTAAAAAACAAAATTTATAATCTTCTAAGGTAACTTATCAAGATTCGTAACCTAACCAAAATATACGCTAACTAAGATTATGAAATAAAGCAACAAAACCTCTATCAGTAAAAGCTGACATTTCCTTCCCCCCGTCCTCAACTCATCAAGTAAAAACCAAAACATTACCATGACCTATTTCTAAACAAATAAACGTAAGGGGAGGGCCATCCGTAGATTTGCATAAACCAATTTGTGGTCACGCAAGGTTCGTTGGCTTCGGAGGAATATTTTTGGAGGTTGTCTGACAATCTTAGTGGTTCAGCCCATTAGAGTTGTTGTTTAAGTATATTAAGCTAACTTTTATGCACGGTTTCTTTTATGTAGAACCCGTGGAAATCGCTCCCGATTTCCACCTAGAAACTTTAAAATTCAGTTTCATCCCTTTCAACATCCTGTTCTAGCCACTAGAATACGTTACAATATTGAGATATGTCAGGTTTTTGAAATATCTATTACGTAATTTACTTGTCAGTTATTAAGATATAAAGGAATATACAATGACTATGTAAGTTTTACAAAATAATTCTTAGACCTATATCAATATTATGAAAAATACATCGATCTAATATAATAAAATGTTAATAGTTTGTAAATTGTTTAAGAGGTAGCAGGGGCTAATCTCTAGGTCTATGGAACCGATATTCAAAATTCTTTTACCAATAGCAATCCGAATTATTTGTGTGTTTAATAGGCTATATTTTCAGCAAAATTTCAAAGTTTCTTCGGGAACGGGATCTAAGTGAGCGAAACCGCGCGTACAATGAGTTTAGGAATTAATTAACTTAGGTAACAATATTATAAATCAATTCTCTTTTTCAAGGGAACTATGATAACATCTGGGTAACATCTGGGCGTCTACGTTACTAATAAACTATTTCATTTCATTTCATCCGGACAACGTCCGTAGCGTAGCGGTATTTGGCTCGCCTTAGAGCCTATGCACACTACGTCTTTTTTACGTGCCGTCGACGCGCGTCTGTAGCGATACAGACGCGATACGCACGCGAGTCAGACGCAGCCAGCAGACCTTTGCACACCTGCACGCTTATGAATCGATACAAACGCGCGTGTGTATCAATACAGACGCGATGCAAAAGCCACCAAATTGCTAACGCGCATTCATTAAATTCGGCTTGATAAGCGTTTACTCTCCATCTTCATATTCAGCATTCTTTTCGTCACATGCATATATGTCGTCCCTACGTATCCGTGCCCACAACGTGCTAATCAATTCAACTGAATTGAATAACTGAGCTAAACTTTAAATTCTCAGATTTGATTTACTCGTAATAAAAACATGCTCATCATCAGCCCGTATAATGTCCACTGCTAAGCAAGGGCCTCCTCCTAAAGGAGGGTTTTTGCCATAACAACCACGCTTGGCAGGCGGGTTGGTGACCGCAGTATTATGTTGTAACATTGGTATACGATCGTTTTAGATAATGTTATAACAATCGGGACCAACGGCTTAGTTAGAAGTGCTTTCCGAGGCATGCCCTCAGGCAACCAGACCCGAAAATCTCTACAAAGATCGAATCGATCGAATCTACCAAAAGATTTTCTTGTCCGGCGTGGGGATCGAACTCACGACCACCGAGATTTAAAGCAATTTTAATAACGTTCACCACGGAGGTTGTCATGCTAATACAATCTTATTTTCTTCTACTTTAAAAACGCAGTAACTGCAGTTTTAAAGGAGACCTAGTCTTATATTAATTCGCAAGTTAAGCCAAGCAACAAAACCTCCATTTCCAAAACCGAATTTATTGTAAATTGGAGGACAAACATACGTACCTACATGTTCTGTTCTTGTTCTATTTACAATAAATTCATGTGTATTCCCGGCGGGTAGTTCCTAAATAAAGTAGTTTAGTGAAAGGCGACGAAAATACAGTTTAGTATAATGTAGTTGTATTATTCCCGGTGGTTTTGCCTTGAGGTTTTTTAGCTAGGAGGGAAAAATGCTTCAGGCAGGGACTAGACCATAAAAAAAACAATAAAAGATACACGTAAATAGTTTATGGCTACTTTAAATAGGATGCAGGTTCTATTTGTCTTTAAGTCTCAGAGATTATGGCTTCGATCCCCAGGCCAGACAAGATTTTTTTGTGTCAATTCTAAGATTGTTTCCGGATCTGGTTATCTATAATAAGGGTATACCAACGAACAGGCAGTAGAGTTTCCTTGTGTGTTACAACATGATAGTACTGCGGTCACCAGCCCGCCTGCCAAGCGTGGTGACTATGACAAATCCCTATCTCGGGAGAAGCCCATGTTCAGCAGTGAACGTTATACGGGCTGATGATAATGATGATGACTTCGCAGGTATCGCTTCAGAACAGCTAATATCTGAAAATTTCTTTATATTTCTTTGAGTATAAGGTAGCCTTAACTGACAAATCAATCAACACAATATAGTTCAAACATTGAATGAATTGCGCTAAAATTTGCTATTTAAAATAGAAATCATAATATGTTTTTCTCAATATCAAATTGTAAGCTGATGAATCAGGGGCTCAAAGTTGTACGGATATGTCAAATCAATGCAAACTAAGTAGCGGGTTATGCTGAACGTACTTCGGGCTTTTGTTTCTTGAGCGTAGGAACGAAACGAACACAAGCACCTATTTTCCGTCGCCCGGCGTTGGCCGCATGTGGAAACGGTCAAAGAAGGCGCCTTCGGGGCTAACCTTAAAATTAGTCCTAAAAAAGTCGGATTCACGAGAATTTTAAACACCTTTTCTTAGTTAAAACTTTAATGAAAATGCAGACCAGTAAATGAGTAGTTATGCTATTCACATTAAATTTAGCTTCATTCTTATTTGTCGTGGAAATGGGGATTTCATTAAAGAGTTCGCGCAGTTAAAGTGATATACTAGCTTTGAGCTTCTCGGCAGTTCTTGTATTTTACTTTAATGTACATTTTGATTAAAATGAAACGATATGGCGTTGAGGGTTTCCTTTGTAAGGCACAAAATTTTGATTTTTATTTATGTTTGTTTTTAAGAGACACATTTTGAAATTTCGTATTCAAGGATAAATTTAATTGGAATCATGATTTAATCATATTTGTGGTATTTTCCGCGAGAGCAATGTATATAATCGAATTGGCACATAACTGTAACATTTAAATGCGTTCAGCCTCTTTCAGGAATACTATATGTTAAGATTAACTGACTGTAATAAAAATGTATCATAATCATCATCAGCCCGTTTAACGTCCACTGCAGAACATAGGCCTCCTCCCGAGGGAGGGTTTTTGCCATAGTCACCACGCTTAGCAGGCGGGGTGGTGACCGCAGTATAATGTTGTACCACACAAGGAAATGCTGCAGCCCGTTTCTTGCTATACGATTATTATATGTAGTTCATGTTATAATGATTGGAACCAACGACTACGAGCTTTCCGAAGCATGGAGGGCAGTCCCTCAACCAACCAGACCCGGAAAGAAATCTTAGAATTTATATATAGATTACCTGTCCAGTGTGGGCATCGAAACCACGATCTCCAAGATATAAAACGAGCCAAATACCGCTACGCTACGGAGGTTGTCGTGGGAACTAGTGATGTAATTTTTAAAATTCTGTCAGTGTTTGATAGCCCATTTATTGGTAAAGGCTATATTTTACCACGAAATTTTTACGGAAATGGGAGTTGTGTGAGTAAAACTGCGTAAGAAAGCTAATTATTCTATCATTTATTGCAGTATAACTTTTTTGACTGCACCGGTGGCTCAGTGGTTACGGAAGTTGCTTCTGAGACCTGGTGTTCTGGGTTCGATTCCCACCCGGGGTAATTATTTGTGTGAACCACAAATAGTTGTTCTGAGTCTGGGTTTTCTTTGTGTCCGTGAAATGAATGTTTGTAAAGTCCCCCGCGACACAGTGATTTATTTACCTAGTGCGGGAGTTGTCTTTAAAAAAAAAAAAAAAAAGGCATATCAGAAAATTTCAATAATGAGGAAATTTAAACGCATCTTTCTAATTTTTTTACGTAATTATAAAAGACGGATAATTAATAGTCACAGAAATCTGTCACGAACAGTTTGAATCTCAAATCATTTGTTGACAAAATCGACAACTATAACATTACTGTTGCACTTAACTTCAATTCTCAGATTCGAAAATCAGTAAGGCTGACCCCACATCCGTGCGTTTTTGCCAAAGCCAACACCCATATACAAAATTATCACCAAGCGGACCTGAATCGTTTTTATTCATAACTAGCGGCCCGCCCCGGCTTCGCACGGGTGGACTTTTATACCCTACCCTACTCCTACCCTACCCCTACCCCTACCATACCCCTACCCTACCCCTACCCTACACCTACCCTACCCTACCCCTACCCTACCCCTACCCTACCCCTACCATACCCCTACCCTACCCCTACCCTACCCTACCCTACCCTACCCTACCCTTACCCTACCCCTACCCTACCCCTACCCTACCCCTACCCTACCCCTACCCTAAACTAAACTTTTATATTTTTCAAAGAATGGGATTTAAAATACCTTTATTTTAAGAGATGTGTTTTTTTTTTCAGAAACTGTTACTCACTAGACACAAAAGCTTATTAATAACATTGACAACAAATAAGAAAAAAAAAGAATAAAAAAACAATGTGTCAAAACCTAAGATGGCGGCCTAACATCTAGAACTACCCTCATAAGTGCTGTGTTTCAACAAAATGACTAATAACAGTGCCTAAAGTAGTGAAATTTGTCCATTTTGCTTAGTGAAATAGTGTAATTTGGTAAAAATGAATACGGTGCAGAGTTCGGGGGGCGGCCATGGGGGGTCCATGAAGAAGGTCGATAAACATGAGGTGAGTGGAACTAATTTATTCATCATCATCATCATCAGCTCGTATAACGTCCACTGCTGAACATGGGCTTCCTTCCGAGAGAGGGTAGTTTCCATAGTCACCACACTTGGCACGCGGGTTGGTGACCGCAGTATTACGTTGTACCACACAAGGAGACGCTGCTGCCAGTTCCTTGGAATACGATTATTATAGATGATGTTATAACAATCGGGACCAACGGCTTAACGTGCTTTCCGAGGCACGGAGGGTAGTACCTCAAACAACCAGACCCGGAAAGACATCTTAGAATTTACACAAAGATTTTCTGTCCGGCGCGCGGCGTGGGGATCGAACCCACAACCTCCGAGATTTAAAGCGAGCCAAATACCGCTTCACTACGAAGGTTGACTAATTTATTACACTTTTTTATTAACTAGTTCCTCGCATGTAACTCACATGTTCTCGTAGGAAACTACGGGAACGGGAGTTACGCGGGTGAAACTGCGTACAGAAGGTAGTTATTATATATATTGCTGCACTCTCAATAGAGGATTTTACGAATCCTCTATAACGTGTGAAAAATGATAACGGCCTTACATTTCGTAGTATCCGCGTGATAGATTTACGACGATTCGGACAAATAGACCGGCGTGTTTTGTATTTTTTGGACGTGTTCGTCTGATTCACTGCGGCGGCGGCGTGTAGTGTTTGGTAAATGGTGCGGTTTGATTTGAACATAAAATAGGTTTTATATGTAAATAAATAAAATAAATCGTTAATAGTTATGGATCCTTTTAGTTTTTATGTTGCAGGAATATTTTAAAAGTGAAATTCCACTCACTGTGATTGTTATTTTTTTTAAGTTACATAAAAAACTGATAGCGTGTTTTGTCTGGTACAGGAATTGAGCCTGCAATCTCCTTGATAAATAGGCAACATTTATAACCTATAGCCTTTTTTAATGAATTGGCTATTTAACACTGAAAGAGTTATTTATTCAAATCAGACGAAGTACTTCTTGAGATTAGCGCGATCAATTAAACAAACTATTCAGCTTTATATTTTAGTATAGATTTAAGCTATGAAATCACTGTTTGATATTAAGGCTTTTGTTTATATGAAAATCAAGAAACTAGAAAATCATGAATGCTGACAATGCAGACAGTTTTTCTTGTGGACCATATAATGGCAATTGCAGCGTAGACCGACCGCGACCTTAGAATTTACTTGAACGAAAATTTCTAGTTACAAACATTTTACCTCTACCCGGGATTCGAAACCTGACCTCGGGGTTTTTGCTGTTGAAACTTTTAGCGCTTGACGCAAAACACCGAGGCAGTCGAAATAATATTGATTTAGGAATCATGGAAATCAGTTCTGATTGTCTAATGTTTAAGTTTGTAGCTTAGCCCATATTTTAATTGCTTGTGTTCAATTTAACATGCTTACTTCCCATTCCTGTAGAAAATTCATTATTAAATATAGTTTATAGCCTTAAAATCCTAAATAGTTGATGGTCAATCTAACACTGAAATATTTTTTCAAATTAGACCAGTAGTTCCTTAGTTTAGCACGTTCAACTAAACAAACAAAAATATTATTCAGCCTTATATATTAGTATAGATAAAGTTACTACAATGATTTATCTCTGAATTGACTTCAGTAGTTTTTTAAATACATTTTACGTAGATAAATTGCAGTTATATGCTTCTAATAAATTCATCCCACTTTGTTCCAAAATCATAAATTCCATTTTAAGTACTCAAATGATTATGCTGCCGCAGTCATAATTATGAAAACATCCTATCTCAAGAGTTTACCAAACAATTCCTTTCTTCTTCTCAATAGTCTTTGTATTTGATAGATGGTTTCAAGTTTTGGTTAAAACTGTATCCTATTAGGTATAACTTGAGTTGATTGTACAGTTGGTGGTGTCGTTATTTTGTTGTAAGCTTCTTGAATCAGAGCCAACTCGTGCAAGATGCTGGCGAAATAAAACAAGTCAGCAAAACTTAATGAGTATGAAAATGGCGGTTAAAGCTACTGAGTAAGGATCTGGTTTTTATTTTAAATTCGAATAAATTAAGACCACAGGAAGATAGCTACACCTAATGCCTAGATTATTTTGCCACTTCATCATTAAACGTAATGTATGTTATAACTGGATAACGTAACTTTCGAATGGTGAAATAATTTTTCAAATTGGACTTGTAGTTTTTGAGATTGGCGCGTTTTTAGCCAACAAACTCTTGAGCATTTTAATATTTTTTTTGTATTTCATTTCATCAAGATGGACTTAATGCCATAGGCATTATCTGCCAGTCGACCTTAGGGAGCATTACGACAAAATGAATACGTATGGACATTGATTAAAACTTTACCCTTTACCTAACATAGTAAATGTTTAGTACAATATAGTTACTAAGGGCTAAGTACTGTATCCTATTAATAATAACGTTAACGCTACAGCACCACATGTGGCCGTCAACCGTAGTATTTAGCATACCATCTCGTAGATTGCCAATTACGTTAGACACATCTAGCTTACATATATAAGTGTTACTTGTCATCTATACGCCTTGGTATAGCGGTAATATATTCGAACTGAACTAGGGAAGTACAGTATTCGATTCTCAGGTCGGGGAATAATTAGTGTAGCTAGATTTTTTTCTAGAGCACAATTTTATCACCAACCCGAAGCCTGTAAATAACTGGGTGGTTTTATCCGTTCCTCGAAGAACACGATAAGCTTTTGGTCTCCGCCTGATCTCTTGTCGGTCGTGTCAGTATAACAATCCCATCGGATATTTGAGAGGAAATCAATACAAAGTTTATCTGTGTTTCTTCACATACTTGTGCACTATAATATATCTTATAATATTATAGTGCATATTATTATGATGTTACTAGCTGTGCCCCGCGGTTTTACCCTCGTTACTCTGCTCCAGTGGGTCGGAGCGTGATGTTTTGTAGCCTATATCTTAATTCAGCGTATAACTTATACCGGTGCAAAATTCAGCCAATTCCGTTCAATTGTTTTGGCGTGAAAGAGTAACACACATCCATCCATCCATACTTACAAACTTTTGCGTTTATAATATTAGTACGATGAAAATAATATATAGCAAGTCATCTTATAAATTGTCAGCTTTGGACAAAGTCGGGAGAACTATATTTACTTGTATTAAGAGTATATGTAAGTTATAATGTTTGTTAGTAACGGGTAGGCTTGTAAGCATTGTTTTACATTACAAGCAGAGTGTTGCAGTCTACTAGTAGTCTTGTTAACCCTTTGCGCTAAGCTACAATGCTTGTGTTTCGAGTAGGTTCACGCCGTAGTGCAATGGGTGGGAATCGAACTGGCGGCGCCCGTAAGATCACAAGTCATTGGGCTAGGGCGGCTTATAATTAGATGAGTTCATCTTTCTTTCTCTCTTTGACATGTCACTTTAAGTCCCGTGTGTTCGTGATCTTTAGATAATTTGATATCCGGGTCTGGTTGGAACGTTAACTGAGAGACTATCCTCCGTGCTTCAGTAGCACTTAAGGCCGCGGCTCCGATTGTTATTATTCTAGAGACTAAGGCAAAAAGGGTTTTGCAATAGTGTCTAGATTAATAAAAATTAGGGCAGTGACAGTAAGTGCTTCGAGGACCCAGGTCCATATTCAGAAATAGACGTTATACGGGTCGATTTAAGACACATTTAGGATTAATTGAGACAAACATACAGTTCATATTATAACTAAGCTAATATTCACTAGTGAAGAACAAACATCAGAAGACGGCTGAAATTCAATTGGAGACAAACTTTCAAACATTGTCATATGTTAAGGCCCGGTTCCATTGAAAGCAATTTTTAGTTCAAGAATAGCTTGTTAATTGCTTAGGTTACACATAAAAGCACATACCTATACTGTAATTTAGACAATGCTAATAATTTGCGAAATTTTATTTTTTCGGTAATGCATTCAGTCTATGTAAAGCATTAAAAAGACATTCAAATTTCTGTGTTAGGAGCAACCTAGAGTAGATTGTTTGGTTTTTTATCGATAGACACTAGAGCACATTATGCCATGTGCATTTATGTCTTCTTGAGTAAAACTTTTTCTAAAAACCATCTGTTGTAACACCACGAATCCTCAGTTATTTTACAACCCGCCTAGAGATGTCGCTGTTTCGAGTTTGCTAAATGGTGCTGTAGAGATTCTCCTTGAAAACACGACCTCGGAACGGAAGGATTCGTTTTGCATCGTTATCAATCCTTTAATATTTAATCATCGATTAGCTTTCATAACTGCTTCCACTGCGTAGGACTGCTTTGGGACTTTGGGATCTTATAGTTAGTATTGTTAATATTGATTGTTATTACGCAATTATACTTAGTACGCTTCCAGCCTGTGGGACGAACAGGACGTAATTTCAACATAATAAGGTCATTTTGATTACATCCTGCCTCGTCACTCGTTTGGACTTTTACAATGCCTTATTTATAACAACTATTTTGTGTTCAATTGTCATAGACTCAAAAATGATTTAATAACAATATACTATCTTCATAGACGATGTTATGAGACCCATGTTTTTTTTTCGGACGCTCATTATGTGATTAGCCAGAAGGCTTTTGCTATTTACTTCTTCGCACATAAAGGCGAGCAGAGCTCTAACCTGAATAAATTGTTTAAAAACTACAAGCTAAGCAACCTGCGCAAGAGGGGTTCCTGTGGGACTTGGACGTCGGCTCAGGGTGCAATTCCATAGTTAATAGCTGTTAATAGAACCGTGCCTTAAAACAAACACGCTAGCGGCATCTGTCCCGTCATAGTAACGTATTCAGTTCCAAACTGGAAGACTTAACAAGGAAGGTGTTTGCATTATTGAGATTGAAATCGTTAGTATAGTCGAACTTTAGTTTTTAATTTACAATGAAAGCTCATGTGCAGAGACGCTGTAATTTGTATTAAAAAAATGAGTTTAAAATAGTTGTAGTAATCGTTTACATAATCACAGTTTTTTTATACTACTAACAGAGCTTTTTTCACCCTATTAGTATTCTTGTTCAGCTCTCGTTCTAACCTTAAATGCTTGTATTACGAGTGGGTTCACGTCGGTAGTGCAATGGGTGGGGATCGAATTGGCGCACCGCGGCGACCACGGAAAGTCTGACGCCGTAGCCATTGGGGCTTCGGTGGGATTTGGCTGAAAGTTTGCACGCAGATAGTTTATAAGCTGGAAGCTGGACTTACCTCGGAAAGCACGTTAAGCCGTTGGTCCCGATGGTTATAACGTTATCTATAATAATCGTATAATTAGAAAACGGATAGCAGCGTTTCCTTGCGTGTTACGACATAATATACGACATAATACTGCGGTCGCCAACCTGCCAGCCAAGCGTGGTGACTATGGCAAAAACCCTCCCTCGGGCGGAGGCCCATGCTGTGGATGTTATACGGGCTGATGATTATTATTCAGTTATTAAAGTTCGAGAAAAGTTTTCAAATATTTTCTTTGAATGCCCTTTAATATTCTTTGTTCTAAGAACTACAAATATGCTTACACACAGTGTTGTATCGTACGACCTTTTCAACTGGTAGGACATTCGGTACATAAATACTAAAAAATACTAGAATTTACTTAAAGACATTCCCTAGAAATCTAATTTATGCGTTGAACAAGATTGCAATAAAATGTAAAGTCAGTGCCCTTGAAAACCCTGTTTCATTCAATCGACCAACTCTAAAATACAAATTATTTTAACAAAATAAAAAAACAAATATTATAAGATTTTACTAACCAACGATTGATGATTACTTGGAATGATAATTACTTGGACCGCCGTTGCAGCGTATTCGCACGCTGGCGGTGGGATATCTGGGACTCGCCCTCTCCATAGCGTGGTAAACTCATACCACGAGGAGAGGACCACTAAAACCCCCCGGACACTCCTTCGATCCGCCGTTGGCGGGGGCCGGGTACACATAAGCAATCAGACCCATTATCTGTAGCCCAAGTAGTTATATATTTTTTTACACAAACATTGGACTCATGTTTCATACTCAGAGTGTAGGTATTCAAAAATGGACTTTTTGGCATAAAGAGTAATTATTATAACTATGCACATAACTATTTTCCTTTTCGTCCTCTGTACGAAACTCTATAAAAATCCGGGTTCAAATTGTTCCTGACCTACTCCAGAGAATAATACTATAATAAAATTAATTAATACATTTTAATAACATTCATTTAGGCTTGATAAGCGTTTGTTCGAAAGATGATTTTTGAAAGGTTTACAGCTGCAACAGAACACTGTAGTATCTAGTTATCTCGTTTCAAATTAAAGCTCTTTCTTTAATTTTTATTTATTGCTTAAATTTTCCACTCTGTTCACTTACCTGTCTATCCATTAAAAGTTAAAACTAGCATTAAACCTGCGTGCTGTGAAGGTTCTATAACAAAGGCTCCATTAGCCGTTCGTTATCTACTCGAATACCCGACTCCTCTAGTCCGCTGCAGCTAAAGACATAATTTCTTCATTATTACATTTTGCAGCCCCTAACTCTTCGCAATATACCATTCGATTTAATATTGTTTTAATTAAGTAATATTGTAAGATACATTTACTCAATAAAAAAGGTTTTGGAAATCAAATTCGCGTTTATCGCCAACTAACAAGTACCTATATAATATTCAAATTATCCATTGTTTCCAAGCGTTCACAGGGTAGCAAAACCAGTCTCATCAAGCTTTTTATTTTTTTAATTATGTTATGTTAAAACCGGTCAAGTGCGAGTCGGACTCGCGCACAAAGGGTTCCGTACTATTTTCTAGTGCCTGCCTGTTGCCGTTATTGATAACGAGCAAAAAATTGCAGTTTGTTGTATTGGAGCCCCCCTTAAATATTTTTATTTTTTTTATTTTTAGTATTTGCTGTTATAATTTCAATGTCTAGCTATAGTTCTTGAGATACAGCCTGGTGCCAGACAGCGAATTCTTAGTAATAGGATCCCGTTTTTACCCTTCGGGTACAGAACCCAAAAAATCTGGAGTTCAAACATTGTATATTATTCGAAGACAAATACAGTACAGTAACGATCTCAGTCTGCTCTCCCAAGAGTTCAAGACAGGGGTGAAAGCATTATCTTGTAGAAACTAAGAAAGATCCGAATAAGTAATCATACTAAATATACAATGCTCCACTCGGCAGGCGTGCCATCAAATAAATACTTATACAGGATGCCAACACAATCGTATTAACTCGTTCGCTTCATTTATTTTGAGGAGTTCTATTTTCGTGCAAACATAAAAGATTATAGACATACAAGAACATATAGTACGTACATTTATATTACATTTTTGGTATAGTATGCCTCTTTAATTTAGGTATAAAGATAGCAGTCTTAAAACTGTTGGCATCATCTTTGCTGTGGGCACTCTTGGTACTGCTAAAGTCCATGAGCAGAGGTTAACGCTTACCATCAGCTGTGCCGCTTGCTCACGTGCTACATAGAAGGTATGAAAATAAAATGACAAAATTGGTATTATTCATTTCTTAAGACTTTCAGTCATGTCTAGAAGCTATTTTAGCTTCTACATCGTCATTGAATTTTCTGACATTTCTGCTCAGTTTATGTTTTACTATGGAGAAAAGTATTATGTCACATTAATTTTCTATATACCAAAAGGTGCAAAATTCTATGTTAAATTGTTTAAACAAACAACGGAGCGTCAGGTGTTTCCTAACGCTGACTCTACTTAAACTACAGCCTGTATGAAAGAGGAACGTGCTAAATTGTTCGTATCGAATCGACCGTCTCAATTTGTACGATAGTTCCTTTGTCTGTAACTCTAACGATCTGGAACTATTCGAAATACGAACGGATAAGCTTGATAGATTTAATTATATGTCTTTGAGGCCTTCGTGATGTCCAGCAAAGGATCAGTCTATTTTGTATTCGAATCTGGTCCTGCCAGATTTCGCACGCTTGCTAAATAAATCGGGAATGATTACTAGTCTTTGTTTATTTTTTAACCCCTCGTGCTAAGCTAAAATGCTTGTATTACGAGTGGGTTCACGTCGGTAGGGCAATAGGTGGGACCACAAGATCACTAGTCCGACGCCTAGCCATTGGACCACGGCGGCTTATACATCAATAAATAAATCATTTGAACGAAGAGTACTTGAGAACTTTGCATCCAATTCACCACTACTCGTAAAGCGAGCGTTAGCTTTTTGAAGAAATAGCAGCGAATAACGCATTGTCATTGTCGCGCTTTGCTTTAGTGCATATAATGATATCAATGATTGGTTTTTACGTTTGACGCAGTGGCAATTGTTCCGTAAGACGGAATGCGTTTATCGCACAATAAAATTTAAACTTACAAAAAATATAAGGCGCTATACGATGCGTACTTAGGAGTAGTGGTATCAAAATAAGCAAAAGTGCAGGGAAATAAACGATAAAAAGATTATGGTCCTAACGTTTGATACAAAAAACACCGGCGCACTGTTGTGCTAATTAAAGTGCTAAAAAAAAACATACTTATACCGTTAACTTACGTAGATTGTCTTGAATCTACACTATTAGTAATAATCTATAGATTTCTATGTCATGCTAACCATCACGAACGACTGCCATTTGGCCGGTCGCCAGTGTCTAACTAAAAATACATAAATTATTCTAGCTTTACACGAAGATTAAAGATTAATTGTTATGTATGTCCTAAGATGAAATAAAAGTATACAATGAGCGCCGTCAAACAATGCACTGAAGCCATTTTTTGTGCAATAGTGTGGGTAAAATTGAAAAAAAATAACGTTAAACTTAGATTTATAAACAAGATTTTTTGTTAACAAATAATGAAGTTTGTTATGATATCAAGCACCTAACGCTGTGATAGAATGACATATCGACTGACAAGTTAACGCATAGTTTTGGTAAGCGTGTGTGTGTAAGCTATGTAGGTACAGTCAGCAAAAGAGATAGGTTTACACTTAGTAAAACGCATTTTCTATTTATATGTACATGTTAATGATAAGAGTTTACTATTCTGTGTATTTGTGCACAGCTAGCCGCGAACTCTTCCCATCAAGAATTTCCGGCTGTCGTAGTGAGATAAAATATTGATTTGCATTATTTGATACTGACGGTGTAAACCTATCTCTATTGTTGACTGTACATGCCAAGGCTGACTTTAACCAGCTTCAATGCGTTACTCGCAGCGGTCAGTCTTTACCTTTTATTTGGTCTGAGATTATATCATAGGACTTTCACAATTTAAAAACTGCAGAACTAAGAAAGATTTAAAAAGTATACTTTTTTAAAGGAATCGAATTAAAATCCATAAGGGCAGTCTATAGATTAATTGTCTTGGCACCTAATTGCGAGCAAATTGTAATCAGTCGAGCCTCAGAATGAATCGATACTAATACTGTGTCTAATGGCGATGTAACATAAGGTGCTACGTGTCTTCGGGAGGAACGTGATTGAGAATCCAGTTTCTTTGTTGGCAGGGAGTCATATAATGTAATAGCTATCGTTTATTATCCTTATACTAGCGGCCCGCCCCGGCTTCGCACGGGTGGACTTTTATAACCTACCCCTGCCCTACCCTACCCCTACCCTACCCTACCCCTACCCCTACCCTACCCTACACCTACCCTACCCTACCCCTACCCTACCCTACCCCTACCCTACCCCTACCATACCCCTACCCTACCCTACCCCTACCCGTCGTGACTATGGCAAATACCCTCCCTCCGGAGGAGATCCATGTTCAGCAGTGGTCGTTATACGGGCTGATGATGATGATGATTGTTATTTTCTATTTATTGTAACTAATAAAATACCTTATAATTGTGCAGCACGTATCTCCAGAAACTCATTTGCGACGAAATAGCATTATTCAGTACTTGGTGAATGAAAGTTAAACATTAATGCTCTTCCCCGAGGATATTACACACTTTTATTGTATCGCGCTCTCATTCAGAAGTCAGCCATTTTATTTGTTCGTTTAACTTTTGAATTCTAAATTCTGTTGTCATTTGTTTTACCTACTTTATTGACAGCGCCACCGGGTTCTATTATTATCAGAACTCGAATATTATGATCATCATCATCATCATCAGCCTGTTGTAGTCCACTGCTGAACATCGGCCTCTCGCATCGATTTCCAGCGGGAACGATCGCTAGCGGCCTGCAACCACTGACTCCCTGCAACCTTATGAGGTCGTCGGTCCATCGTGCAGGCAGTCGTCCTACGCTGCGCTTGCCAGTTCGTGGTCTCCACTCGAGAACCTTTCTACTCCATCGACCATCAGTTCTTCGAGCTATGTGTCCTGCCCATTGCCACTTAAGCTTGCTAATCCGTTGAGCTATGTCAGCGACCTTCGTTCTCCTGCGGATCTCTTCATTTCTGATTCGATCACGCAGGGAAACGCCGAGTATAGCTCTTTCCATATCTCGCTGAGCGACTATGAGCTTTCTTATGAGGTACACAGTATGAGACCTCACCGGCGATAATCTTACCTTAGCTAACCTGCGATCTTTCACTAGCTACATAGGTGGACGACCCGGAAAAGAAAGGGAGAAAGAAACTTTTTTTTACGTCATCTTTTGTATCACAGTATGGCCATTTTTTTTTAATGTAAGTTTGTGTACAATATTTCATTTAAAGTATATTGTGAAATGTAGTAGATCTATATTCTCCTAATCATTACCTAGTGTAGATCTATATTTTCCTAATAATTAATATGATTAAAAATTTGGTTGTAAGCAAACACTCATTCAGTAGCCGGATCTTAGTCTAATAGACCAGGTCGCTAATCTTTGAAAGCAAAAAAAAAGTTGAATGAAACCCATTGGAAAAGAAAGATTACAGCAAAAACGAAAGGAAAAATAATATATGGCATGAAAAGTTTTAAGGAGAAACAAACAAACATTTGTACAAATTAGTGTGTCTATCTTGATATACTTATATGTGCACATAAATAAATAAATATAATGAGACCTCGTTTCTTTTCAGAAAAAACACCCCAAGCTAAACATAAATTTATTTATCATTACTTACCAATTTACCTTCTTTTGAACCCCTAATAAAACGTTTAGCCATATAATAATAAACTCCGAATATGACGGTACATTATATCATAGTTTTATTGGTCACTATATTAAAGGGAGTATAATTTGAATTGTACATTAACCTGGTTAATTTAACCGATATCATTTGGTGCCGCTTTATTCAGTGCGGTTTTAATTAACAAAGCATTTACCCAACTTCTTATACTTCCTCATGTTGAAACGGTCACAATTTATGTAGGTATTTAACTTTAGAACAAAGCCAAATATGTTTGACTTTTTATTTTAAAGTCTTGTTTTTAAAATAATGTGACGCCGTATAACATGATAAAGAAGATGCATCAATGTGGTACGAAAGGTAACTGCGTAAATAAATATTTAAACCACCGCATCCCTGGCCAATTTTGTCATTGTTGACAGCGATATAGCCTTGATAGGGATAACTTGTTGACGGGATATGAAGTTCGAGCATGGTTAGAAGTTAATTCTGGATTCAAAGCATCTTATGTTAATATCAACATTTGTCATGCATCGCAAGACTGACGGACGGATGGATTTTAAAATGTGTAAAGATCAAATAGCAACTTATATGATACTTTTATTAGATTTAGTCCTACACAGACAAGTACAAGTTAATGTAAATACCTAACTGCTAAATAAATTTCGTTATTTTATTACTGCCATAAAATACATCAAACTTTTCATTGTGGTACGCTTTGAGCATTATGATGGCATACGTTAAAAATAAGTTGATCGATTGTGACAAAATTCACTATAAATTAAACTAAGTTTATTTCAGCATAAAATGAAAAATATTAATTTTGAATGAAACTATGTTATGGAGCGGTGGACTGTACATTAAATTAAATTAGAATGCACGTATGAGTGAATCATTTTAATTATTAAATCATTGTGTATTTTTTTAGCAGACAGCAATGAACGATAGAAATGTTTGTTTCATTGTCATGTCAGAGAGAAAAGGGAATTATAAAAGATCAATAATATCAAATGGATATAATGATTATACAAAACGATGTTAACCTCAGCCAGATGCTTACATACAGGTAAACAAAAACATTTAGACAAAGTTAAAATAGTTTTTATTAATTATCATTCATTGTTGAATTAGATGTCGGAAGTTCGTACGTCGATCGTCCAGTGAAAATGCGGTATCTTTCATTTTGTAAATAAATCCGTCTTTGAAATTGAGGCTTACTTATACTCTTAACATTTTCCATTATGCGCAAGTTTCACTCCGGCGCAGCTCATCCTGAAAGATAAAGTAATTATCATGATATTTTGATAAAATCAAATGTACAAATGAACAATTTACTGTTATTTCAAGTTTTTGTACACAAATGCATTTAACCATTGATGGAAAAACATTTGAAACAAAGATTAATTAATATCCTCAAAACACTGTATAATATAGTATTTATTTATGTATTTGTTTATGTATTAATATGTAAGTTTATTTTTTATAAGTAATTTATTCTTCATAGTTTATATTATTTCATGTTCATCTGTATCTTGGTTTCCTAACCTTTCACACGATTTTTGTACTCTTTTTGTTGTTTCCTTTCGCAGGTCTGCTGGAAAAAATTTCATTAGAAATAAGCAGTACCTTTGTACTACCTTTCTTGTATTTTAATATTATTCTTTTTAATGTTATGTGTGTACATAAAGTAAATCATAAATCATTTATTTATTTGCAAACATGGGTACAATAGATGTTTTTCTTATAAA
Source organism: Nycteola revayana (assembly GCA_947037095.2). Classification (NCBI taxonomy): domain Eukaryota; kingdom Metazoa; phylum Arthropoda; class Insecta; order Lepidoptera; family Nolidae; genus Nycteola; species Nycteola revayana. The sequence goes on along the minus strand of OY855748.1, from coordinate 16,345,821 downwards.
ATGGTAAGTTCTCCATATTTCACCGTCACATAGGTATGCAAAATAGTATTTTTTGACGACATCATTGAATACACTAAGGTTTAAACAAAAAACTACATGTAAGCCTCTTATCAAATTCAAAATATTACATAAAAGTGTCAATAACAATAATAAAAACATAGTAGGGTATAAATAAAGTCAATAAATGTCAATAAAATTTATAATTTCAAAAACCAAAACTAAATTAAAACAAGTCAATCTGGAGTAATTCAAATCAATATAAAAACATTATGTCAATAAAATTATAAAATAATGCAGTTATACCTAAATAAATCGGATGTAGCAGGTTTAGCATCTCTCATTTAAATAATCATTAATCTGGTAATAACATTTCATAGCTAAAAAATCATGTAATTTCTTTTTTAAATAAGCCCTATATCTTTTATATTTATTATATGTTTAGGTAGTTTATTGTAAATTTTCGGCGCCATACCTAAAATATTTTTATTAAAAATGCCTTTTTTGTGTTGTGTTGGGCATATTTTATTTTTTCGGCGAGTACTTTCTGAGTGGTTATATAAGTGCATATTTGTTTTAACATAGCTTGGTATTTCATATAATATGTAAAGACAGGGGAGTGTTAGTAGTTGAAGCTTTACGAAATGTGGCTTACAACTATCTGTGCTCTGAATGCCACATATTGCTCTAATGCATTTCTTCTGTGCTTTGAACGCTGTTTCTCTATCAGGAGAGTTCCCCCAAAATATAATTCCGTAGCGTAAAGTTGATAATACATATCCGTGGTATGCGGTATATTCATAATATTGCTCGGTTTGAAATTTTTCTTAAGTAAAAAAAATAAAAAAAAAACACTGGTGTTCCCAATTTTTCGAATGGACATAATGTTTATTTAGCCACGAGGCTTCTGATACTTGACTGTGCATACAGACTAGTTATACTACGGCCTTATTCAAAAATTTACCTACTACAAACTAAGTAACCTGTTTAAACCTCGGCTGGGAGTCCTCTTTTAAGCAAAAAACGTAATTAAAACAGTCTAGCAATTGCATTTCGTGGAACTTAACTAAAGTCGTATGGTCGTAAAAGTCCAACTCCCGTGGTTGTCGTACGACTGAACTACTGATGGTTTTGTAGCAGCATTTATCGGTTCAAATTTATATTATTAACCTTCTTATTGCGATCCCCAATCCATCTGACGAGCGTGGTGATTATGGCAAAAGCCCTTAACGGCCCTGGATTCCTTTAGGTCCATTTCGTAAAGCGCTTTTATAGAAACGAAAGTATGAGAAATTTGAACGTACCTGCATTTATTACTGTAAGTGACTCCATTCCTACCACACACGGGAGTGTAGTCAGCGGTGCAGACGCAGCCCTTCGCGAGGGTGAAACTCAGCATCATCACGAGGACGGTGATCACTGAAATATAAGAAAGATATACATACATCGCTTCACGCCTCTTTCCCAAAGGGACCATTCCTTCCACTTGACATACCACTTTCACTTCTTCCACATTCACTAATCTCCGCATGCATGACATCTGGACTAGGGTACTTCTCACCTGGCTGTTCTTAAGAATGACCCGGATTTGAACGTGGAAAGTCTGCCATAGTATTTCCCAACAATTTAATGAAAATATTATTAAATAAATAAAAAATCTAAGCAGTATTATACGACAAATAAAGTCAATTTGTGTAATATGTTTTACCATTCGTCATCATTGAATAAGTTATTCTCATCATCATCATTAGCCCGAAAGATAGTGTTTTTTTTTTTTTTTTTGTTATTGTCATAACGCTTAGCAGGTGGAACATAATATTGCAGTCGCCACGCAGTATTATATTTAACAAGCTTCCCGCGCGCGGTTTCACCCGCGTAGCTCCCGTGCCCGTGGGAACTTCATTATAAAATAAAGCCTATAACCTTTCTCGATAAATGGACTATCCAACACTGAAAGATTTTTTTGAAATCGGACCAGTAGTTCCTGAGATTAGCGCGTTCAAACAAACAAACTCTGAGCTTTATAATATTAGTAAAGATATAAATACGGATGTAAGATGCAGCCCGTTACCCAGCCAACGATTATTATCGAAGACTAGCTTCCCGCGCGCGGTTTCACCCGCGTAACTCCCATTCCCGTAAAAACTTTATAATAAAATATAGTTTATAGTCTTCCTCGATAAATGGGCTATCCAACACTGTAAGAATTTTTGAAATCGGACCAGTAGTTCCTGAGATTAGCGCGTTCAAACAAACAAACTCTGCAGCTTTATAATATTAGTATAGATTCAGTTTGTGACGTGGCGTATCGGTACGGTGGAGGTGGGTTCGATTTTTCGCTTCGGAAAAAAAAAATCTTTGTCCAGAATCAAAGATATTTCCTGGGTCTATTAGGTTGAGTTAGACTGTCCTCCGTGCCTCGTAAATGTTTAACCGTTGGTTTCTATTGCCCTATTGTCCTATTCTTGGTATCTATGACGATCATATACTAGGTAACGGGCAGCGGGGTTTACCTGTGTATGTACTGTACATAACTGTACATAATACTGCGGTCACCGATCCGCCTGCTAAGCGTGGTGATTATGGCATCACCTTCGAGTTACGCCCGTGTTCAGCAATAAATACGGGCTGATGATGAAGTTAGTGCAATCGGGAAGAACAGCTTATCGTCCTTTCCGAGGTGCGGAGGGTAGTCCCTCAGTAATAAAATACTTACCAAATAAGAATTTCATGTTGATTTCTTTACAAACTTGCAACAACTGACAATAATAACAAACAAGCAAGCAGTTTTATATGTTCCACATACGAGGAAAAACTCAAGTTTAATAGAGAGTTGTGTGACGCGGGTGTTTCCCGCAGTTCTGTAGCGAAATTAATGCGCATACGCAAGTGAATAACAATTTTCCTTATAGCTTTAAGATAGCGTTTACTTATCCAAGTGTATTCATCATCAACATCCCGTTTACGTCCACTGCTGAACATGGGCCTCTTCTTAACAGACCTTGGCAAGCCAGGATCATTGAGGGATATTGCCATAATCACCACGCTTGGCAGACGGATTGGTGATAGCAGTAAGATGTAAACCTTGAGCTAATAGATGCTTCTGCCAATCCATCAGCCATTATGTCCCTTAGTCACCTTTTACGACACCCATGGGAGGACATGGGATGGACTTTTCTAAGCCGGAAACCACACGACCAAGTGTATTGCTGCGATGTTATTGTAGGTATATGTTTTACACCGTGAGTCTTAATGGACGAAGCCCTGCATCGCTGCTAGCTGTATACAAATACACATAGGTAATAGTAAACTCTTGTCATAATGATGTACATGTAATTTAAAATGCGTTTTACTAAGTGTGAACCTATCTCTTTTGCTGACTGTACATAATGTAACATCATAATTGCTTATCAAGGAACGGGCACTAACGTTTCCCTTTCTATTTTATTACAAAATACTACACTCACAGTTGCACAAAACCCCCTAAAATACCAAAAGTCATAATCCCTTGATATCATCGCCAGCGACCGCCCTGAGCCGAGGTCCAAGCCCCACATGGGGCGCCCTCTTACGCAGGTTGCTTAGCTTATATTTTTTAAACCATTTATTAAGGTTGGAGCTATGCTCGCCTTTATGCCTGGTGAAGTAGCAAAATCCTCGTGGCTAACTACGTACGATGTAAGTCCTTCTGATATAAAAAAAAACTACACACATCAACCCGTCCGCCAAGCGTGGTGACTAGAGATAATAAAAACCCTTCAAAGTGTGATTTAGGTAGGGAAAAAATTGTTCTGGTAGTGTTTTGTGTAACAGAAACTTAAAACAAGTAAAACCGTAGAATGCAGCTTGTGTTATGTATGTGACAATTACCAGTAATTGTCACATTGACAATTACCAATTGTTGTCGGAGTTGTTTTTCCGATTTGATAAAGAATTAGTGAATATGATCAATTAGTCAAAAGCATTACTTTTATTAGTTTCATTTATTTAATAAGTTAAAATACTCGGTAATAAAAGTTAGTAAAGTTAGATAAAGGTCCCATATGTGAAACTAGCTTCTCGCGTGCGATTTCACTCATTTAACTTCCGTTCCCGATGAAACTTCATAATAAAATATCACCAGCCTTCCTCAATAAATGGGCTATACATACTGGTTGACTTTTTTACCGTCTTGATAAAATAATTGGGTGTGATATGTATGTGAAATAGATGTGTTAGGCATAGTTATTTTATCTTTTTTTTTACTGCCATAGAGAGAAAAATCATAACGATAATGACCATACACTGACATTTTTTTTAAAGTGGACTAGTAGTTCCTGTGATTACCGCGTTCAAGCAAACATACAAATAAACTTAATATATAAGTATAACATAGATTATAGGTGTCGGTAAAATAAAATAAGGTGGTTTGGTTTACTTATTACTTTATTCCTTAAAAATCACAGGTATTTTCAATTTCAGTTTTCTCCTATACATATTTTCCAAACGGTTTTCTTAACATGCACCTTTATGTTTCAACTTCACACCAACGCACTTCATCCTGTAACCAAATAAAAATTAGAATCGTAAGGTATTCTGTCTCTTTTTAGGGCGGAACCCTGAAAAAAAGAAAAAATACCATACCTAACCGAAAAAAATTGGGAAAAAATTAAAAAAAATGGGATTCAATTACTAAGACTTCGCTGTCTGTCTGTCACCAGGCTGTATCTCAAGAACCGCTATACCTAGTCAGGTGACATTTTCACAAATGATGTATTTCTGTTGCCGCTACAACAACAAATACTGAAAATAAAATATAACCAAAATATATATAAGGGGGCCCACATACAATATTTTTTTTCGTTTTGCCATATTTTGCTAGATGGCAACTTGAAAATGGTACGGAACCTTTTCGTGCGCGAGTCCGACTCGCACTTGACTGGGTGACTTGGGTGTGTTTCTGAAAAGATTACTAGCAGTGTTTTTGCAGTCTACTAGTATTCTTGTTAACCCCTCGTGCTTAGCTAAAATGTTTGTGTTACGAGTGGGTTCACGTCGGTAGTGCAATGGGTGGAAATCGAACCGGCGACCACATGATCGCAAATCCGACGCCCTAGCCTAGGGCTAGGGCGTCGGCCGCTACGATAAGTTTTTGTTATATTGTAATTAATTTAATTTCTGTGAAGCCAGGTACATGAGATTTTGCAACACAATTCGATAAATTTTGTAAACTAATTAAAATTATAAAATTAATGCGATACAATTTTATGGGAGTTTAAATTACTTATATCAAATTATTGTTGAGGGCCTGAGGATTCCGTGCTTTGGAAAACAATTTATGTTATTATATATATTATAATTTCATATTTAACAGTCATATTTTAGGGAAAGGAGTGTAGTAGCAATACATAATCATCAGTCCGTTTAAGGTCCACTGCTGAAAATGGGCCTCCTCCTGTGTAAATTCTATGATTTCTTTCCAGTTCTGGTTGGTTGAGGGACTACCCTTCGTGCCTCTGAAAGCACGTTAAGCCGTTGGTCCCGATTGTTGTAAAATCATATATAATTATATCGGGGAACGGGCGTTTCGTTGTGTGTTACAACATAATGCTGCGGTCACCAACCCGCCTGCCAAGCGTGGTGACTTTGGCAAATACCCTCCCGCGGGAGTAAGCCCATTTTCAGCAGGGACATTGTACGGGCTGATGATGGTTTGGAAAGCCCAAAGTCAAAGTCAAGTCAAAGTGAACTTCTATACTCACATGCATATATTGCTATAGGTCTTGCCATCCCGTCCGCACACCGGGCTGTATTCCTTGGTGCATACGCAAGGACTGCGGGCGAACACTGTGCCCATGAGCACGACGAAAATTGTCAATACTGCAAATGTTTAAAAAATAACGTTGAAAACTATAATTTTAATCTATAAAGTGTTGCAAGTTACTTAAGTTACTCTGGTATCCACTTAAAAAAATACCTACTGCAGCTAAATATTATACATGTCTAAATTCATATTATTATAAATTAAAAGCAGTAAAAGCGGCCGAAGCCAGCAGCCTAGGGGCGTTGGACTTGTGATCTTGTGGTCGCCGATTCGATCCTCACTCATTTGCACTATCGACGTGAATCCACTCGTAACATAATCATTTTAGCTTAGCACGAGGAGCTTAGCGGAGGTTCTACATAACCTGATACCCCCTTCACCCTTCCATCACCAGACGACTAGGCGCGGCGAGCGGTTTCACCCTTTTGTTGTAGACATTCATTCAATACGCATGGAGCGATTTGCTTCTTCTTTCATAATGCCGTCCGGCTAAGGAGTGGGATTCTCTGCCGGGGTCAGTTTTTCCGGAACGCTTTAATCTGGACATATTTATGGCTATAGTGAACATACACTTTCTAGGCAAGCGTGTATCATCTTAGGCCTTATCTTCGCCCTCCATCAAGCGAGATTATGGTCAAACGTAAGACTATCTATATATATAAAAGAAAGTCGTGTTTGTTACAACACTTATAACTCGAGAACGGCTGGACCGATTGCCATGGTTTTTGATTTGTTGGATTTGTTTCCGTCCCGAATAGCAGAATACATTTTAAAAACAAAAGAAAGTCGTGTTAGTTACACTATTTATAACTCAAGAACGGCTGAACCGATTTGGCTGAAAATTAGTAGGGAGGTAGCTAAGAACTGGGAGAAGGACATAGGATACTTTTGGGTAGGGGTAGGGTAGGGTAGGGTAGGGTAGGGTAGGGGTAGGGGTAGGGTAGGGTAGGGGTAGGGTAGGGGTAGGGTAGGGGTAGGGTAGGGGTAGGGTAGGGGTAGGGTAGGGGTAGGGTAGGGGTAGGGTAGGGGTAGGGTAGGGGTAGGGTAGGGGTAGGGTAGGGGTAGGGTAGGGGTAGGGTAGGGGTAGGGTAGGGGTAGGGTAGGGGTAGGGTAGGGGTAGGGTAGGGGTAGGGTAGGGGTAGGGTAGGGGTAGGGTAGGGGTAGGGTAGGGGTAGGGTAGGGGTAGGGTAGGGGTAGGGTAGGGGTAGGGTAGGGGTAGGGTAGGGGTAGGGTAGGGGTAGGGTAGGGTAGGGGTAGGGTAGGGGTATGGTAGGGGTAGGGTAGGGGTAGGGTAGGGTAGGGGTAGGGTAGGTGTAGGGTAGGGGTAGGGGTAGGGTAGGGTAGGGGTAGGGGTAGGGTAGGGGTAGGGGTAGGGTAGGGTTAGGGTAGGGGTAGGGTAGGGCAGGGGTAGGGTATAAAAGTCCACCCATGCGAAGCCGGGGCGGGCCGCTAGTATTTAATAAAAATAAAAAAAACTAGGTATTAATAATACTAGTAGATTGCTAAACTCTGCTAGTAATCTTTATAAAAAAATATATATATACACAACAGCATATTCACGCCTCTTTCTCATAGGGTTAGGCAGAGACCACTTCCTTCCACTTGCTACGATCTTAACATACCACTTTCGCTTCTTCAACATTCATTAATCTCCTCATGCATGTCTTTCGGTTTAGGGTACTTTTAACCTGGCCTTGCCTAAAAACGTCCTCGATTTGATCGTGGAACGTGCGCCTTGGTCTTCCCCTTCCAAAACTTCAGTTCACATTTGCCCTATAAATACTACTTATTAGGAGACTAATAAGTAGTATCATTCATTCTCTCTGTATGTCCGAATCAATTTAGCATAACTTTCTCAATCCTTCTCACTACATCTACTTTCATAGATAACATTATTGACTTTCTGCTGCCTGGGACTTCGTCTCCGTAAAAAGTAAGTATTTTATAAGCTCTCTCACTCAGAAAGTACCTTCTAAATTGGTACAACTGTTTTGGAGATAAGGTGGAATACACTGACAAACGAACAAAATAAAAAACTCATCAAAATCGTCAGCCTATCAGCCTGGTCAAGCCGTTTTAGAAACTAATATAGTTAATATATTAATACGCTTGTATTTCAAAAAAATTTATTTTTCTAATACAAACACCGTCGTACTGTCGTACTATTATGCCCGCTAACGTAGCAAAAGCGTCGCGTCGTGGCAAATACGTAAGTACTTTCGAAAAAAAAAATATCTGACTGTCACTGGAAAGTAATAGGAATCATAAGTCGATCAACTTCCGTGCCACACATATTGTTAAATTTATTTGTCTGTTTCAGTGAACGCGCATAATTATTATATTATTAATTAATTATTCTGATCTAAACTAACCAAACTAAACGAGACAATGCTACTGTTTGTAACAAAACAAAGAAATTACAGCTTTATGCAGCTTATTTTTGAACTCCATTGGTTTAGGTTAAGCTTTTTTTTAACCATCCGAAACCTCGTTAGTTTATCAACTTACAAGCAAGTTGATTAACTATTCTTATTATATTCCGGTGACATATTTACTACAATTTTACATAACATTGTAAATATACTCACATATAGTGAACTTCATGGTGTCTATCCTTTCAAATCACTGTCAACAAATGTCCCATGGCCATAGGAGTTCATCTTTTATATGAGTAGTTCATAATCATTAAGGAAAGATTACGTACCTATTGTAGTTCAATTATGATTGTACACCGGTTTTTTAATAGTACTTGATCGGGAAATTACATTTTTCCTTGTGATTCAATTGATTGATATAGGATTTTAGTTAGCTAACTATTATTTATATTACATCTTTGGTCACAATACATGACTTCTGCATATTATCCAATTCTAGAGGAAGAGAAAAAAAAATCATTTATAACCAAAAATCGGAAAAATATTACGATTTTGTACGGCCTTCAATGTTAATTTTATTTTGTGGTTGATTTAAAGCCCGGAACCACACGGCATATTTTCATTTATTTCAAGAAGATAAGTTATTTTTCGATTGCACTCTGCACCTTGCGTATGAGTCATAAACCTTCCGATGACCTCGTAGACCCTAAGTCCGAGAAGCCCGCGAACTGTTAAGTAGAGCGACAGTTGCACAAAACTCCCCTAAAATACTAAAAGTCATAATCCCTCAATGTCATCGCCAGCGACCGTCTTGAGCCAAGTCCAAGCCCCACAGGGGGCGCCCTCTTGCACAGGTTGCTTAGTTTGTAGTTTTTAAACCGTTTATTAAAGCTGGAGCTCTGCTCGCCTTTATGCCCGGTGAAGTAGCAAAAGGCTCGTGGCTACCTATGTAAGTGCATGCGAAAAAAAAAACTTAATCATATCATCGCTAACTTTAAACAGTTACATTCAACAAAACAGATAAGTTTACACATTGTTAAACGAATTTCAAATTTATAAGTACACATTTATGAGAAGTGTTTACTATTATGTGCATATGTACATATCTAGCAGCGAAATATTCGCCCATAAAAAATTACCAGCTGCTGTAGTGTCATAAACATATTTTTTTCATCATCATCATCATCATCATCATCAGCCCGTACAACGTCCACTGCTGAACATGGGCCTCCTGGAGAGGGAGGGTGACCGCAGTATTATATAGTAATACACAGGGAAACGCTGCTGCCCGTTCCTTGATATACGATTATTATAGATGATGTTATAAAAATCAGGACGTGCTTAACGTGCTTTCCGAGGCACAGAGGGTAGTCCCTCAACCAACCAGACACGGAAAGAAATCTTAGAATTTACACAAAGATTTCTTATCCGGTGTGGGGATCGAACCCACGACATCCGAGACTTTAAGCGAGCCAAATACCGCTACGCTACGGAGGTTGTCAACATATTTATTTTCATAATTTGATACTTAAGATATAAAGCTATCTCTTTGTTTGATTGTACCGATTATAGTTCCGGAGTGGGCATCGACCTTTCAGATTTAAAGCAAGCCGAATATCGCATTGTGACAATACGCTACGCAGGTTGTCACAACGGGCTCATAACAATAATAATTAAATCTATTCTAGTACCAACTGTTTTTTATTGATACTTTTTTATTATTCAAACAAAAGTTACATTTCATATTTATTACACCTATGTACATTGTAGTATTCAATTAAAAATAATAAACGAAAAATATAAGAATAATAACTGTTATAAATTGAAAAGTGGCATTATTATTGTACTAAAAACTGTTTATCGTATTAAAATCAAAGGTTGTCCATACTTTGGGCGCGCGCTTTCCTCGAGCATATGAACGACGTGCACAACGTGAGCGCTGGTCTCCCGGGCATTTTATAGGCTAAGATGCTTGGTTTTTTTTTCCTGTCGGACATACGTAATTAGCCCCGAGGCTATTGCTACTTTACCGGGCATTAAGGCGAGCAGAACTCCAGCCTAGATAAATGGTTTAAACACTACAAACTAAGCAACCTGCGCAAGAGGGCGTCCCCTGTGGGACTTGGACCTCGACTCAGGGCGGTCGCTGACGGGGAGATTGAGGGATTATGGCTTTTAGTTTTTTTTTTAGGGAAGTATTGTGGAACTGTCGCTCTACTTTACAGTTCGGCGGCCGCTCGTAATTCGGGTCAACAATGGCATCGGAAGGTTCTTGGCAAACTAAGGGTCGGGAGGGCGAGTGGGTACGGGTCGCGTTCGCGGGCTCTCTCTTCTCCGGCGGGTGAAGTTTCTTGCAGTCTCTGCACTGCTACTTGTTAAGTTGTGATCTTGTCGTCCGGGTCGTCTAGGACGAGGCCGACGGTGTTTACGACGCTTTGTCAAAGGCGGATAGTCGGATGCTGCAACAACCAACGGGTTTGGGTGTTACGCTGTATGAGTGAATACTGTGCTCGCGTACGTCATAATCGGTCATATACACGTGGTATAAATCCTAACCTTGTTATCAAGTGATAGATTACTGCATGAATTTAAAAGACAGTGAAGTCGACTGAGCCTAAGAAAGGCCCTGCTCGAACGGTTTCTACATGCGTTCAGAAGTTGAGCTTTCGGTCAAGGATTACGACTAAGTACTTGGCTTGCCGTTCCCAAGGGATTGATTCGCCGAACATCTTGACCGGTGGACTGTTGAATGTCGAGAAGAGTAGTACAGTGGCACTCTTTGTCGGATTGAGCTTAGATGCTTGGCATGTAAAACAAGTCATAACTTCAGGGGCTAGGGCAAGAGCTCAAAAGTGTCTATGGTAAACCCCTTCCTCGGGAGGATCTGGGCTGATCATGTTGAAAGAATCATCATGATCATCCAGTATAATATAAATTAATAGAATATACCTAAACAATTTCTTAATTTATTTATTCATAATAAAATTTATTATGAATAAATTTTATTATGAATAATTAATTATTTATTACAGGAATTAGAGCAACAATATATTGACCTTTTAAGAATTATATACCATAACAGCACCGCAAATATCAAACTAAATACTCCAGGACCTTCATTTAGTATACAAATGGGTGTTAAACAGGGCGACCCGCTCTCTCCAAAGCTCTTTACTAGTACTCTAGAGGAGACATTCAGAACCCTGGCAGCCCCATGGGCGACCAAGGGCATTGTGGTCGGCAATAAGAGACTTACAAACCTCCGTTTTGCCGACGACATAGTTATTTTTACCCCCACAGCACTGGAGCTACAGACTATGCTCCAAGAACTGAGCACAGCCAGCTGCAAGGTAGGACTCGCGATGAATCGGTCTAAAACCCAGATCATGACCAACAGCACTAAGCGTAGAGACGAGGTAGATGGGCAGGGAATACACTATGTCGATGAGTGTATCTACTTGGGCCAGTTAGTATCTTTCGAAAACAGGCAAGAAAGGGAAATCGATCGCCGAGTCGAAAACGCCTGGAAAAGCTACTGGTCCATGAAGACGCTAATGAAGGGTGACCTACCGATTTCCCTGAAGCGAAAACTCATCGATATGTGTATTCTCCCAGTCTTAACCTACGGTGCTCAGACGTGGTCACTCACCGAATCGCAAAAGTACCGCCTTGGAGTTTGCCAACGGGCAATGGAACGCAGCATTCTAGGTGTGAAAAGAGAAGACAGGGTGCGAAACACTACGCTGCGTTCCAAAACTGGCATAATAGATGTTGGCAGGAAAGCTGCTAGGCTGAAGTGGGATTGGGCAGGTCACGTATCTCGCATGCAAGAGGACCGCTGGGCAAAGATCTTCACACAATGGGTGCCGGGAGATGGACGGCGACGCCGAGGCTGGCCTAAAAAAAGGTGGCGAGACGACCTAGACGCTTACCATGAGGGCTGGTTCGAAGCGGCTCAAGAAAAGAGTTCTTGGAAGGAATTGGGGGAGGCCTTTGCTCAGCAGTGGGACAGTACAGGTTAAGAAAAAAAAAATTATTAGTACACAGAATTTGGTATTCAAATATAATGGTATCTGCTACATAGTTGCATTGCAATCTGCATGGCCAGCCAAAGAAACTCCTGCGCACTCCATCCTGCAATTATACAAAAGACTTTATCTACGTGTAAATAAAATAAAGAAAACTTAACTGTTTGTGTGTGTTTGTAGTTATTCTATTCAAGAACTGATTTTAAAAATATTAAAAATGCTAGATTAATTTTATAATAATATAATAAGTAATAGATAATAAAATGGTTTTATATATTATCCAGTTATCTTTATTTAGTAGCGAAATTGGATTTCCGTGCTTTCCGACAGACGGAACATATTAATAGGTCTTTACCAATGAAATTGCCGTTTTGTACGAAAAAATTTAAATGATTTTTTTTCATGTATTTTTTATTTGTATTAATCGAAGTAATCACCCATACAATCAATTCATCTTTGCCAACGCAGTGGCAGTTTATTGATGCCCTTTTTAAAGAAATCAGCTGGACGGGAGGCAACAAATTCTTCAAAAGCATTTTGTACTGCCTCTCGGGTACTAAATTTTTTTTCCCGCCAAGAATTTAACCAAATTCTGGAAAAAGTAGTAGTCTGTAGGCGCAAGGTCTAGTGAGTAGGGCGGATGACGGAGAGTTTCCAATCCCAGTTCTTGCAACTTGGAGACCGTCTGCTGTGCAGTATGAGGTCTCGCGTTGTCGTGCAGGAGCAGTGGAGACGAGCGATTGACCACTGCTGGTTGGAGATGTGCCAGCTTCTCCATCATTGTGTTCAGTTCTTCACAGTACACATCTGCAGTAATGCTCACCCCGTTTGGTAAGAAGCTGTGATGAATCACACCGGCGCTAGACCACCAAACAGTGACCATCACTTTTCTATGGGTAAGTTTTCGTTTAGGGCATTGTTTAGGTGCTGAACCAGGATCCAAACAACTTGCTGAGCGCTTGCGGTTTTCAAATAGAATCCATTTTTCATCGCAGGTAACAATGCGGTTCAAAATTCCTTCATTTGTGTGTCTGTTGAGAAATCATTGACAATCATTGAGTTCGTGGGGCACCCATTTGTCAAGCTTTTTTACCTTGCCAATTTGACGCAAATGGACCAATATTGTTTTGACGCTAACGTCGAAAGCTGCTGCTAATTCAGCCGTAGATTGTGTATCATCAGCTTCCACAATCGCCTTTAATTCCTCATTGTCGACCAAAGTCTTTGGACGACCGCAAGGTTCATTTTTCAGGTCGAAATTTCCAGAACGGAAGCGAGCAAACCAATAACAGGTGGTGCGTTGGTTTGTAGTGCTCCGTAAACGTCGTTGATGTTGCGTGCCGCTTGTGCCGCGTTGCTGTCACGACGGTACTCATATTCCATAATTACTCGAATTTCTAACGTATCGATGATGACGAAAAAGATTGAAATGCGATTAGAATGTAGGTAAGACTAATCAATAAACAAATGACTACTTTTGGAAAAAAAATCCATGTTTTTAAAATAAAATAAATTTGAAATTAGAATTCTTAGCCAAACAAAACTTATTTTGATTTGAAATGGCCAGTACTGCAGAACGGCAATTTCATAGGTAAAGTCCTAAATTTATATTTTATATTGTACAAAAATTTTTGTCCGAACCGGGCATCGAATCCACGGCCTTTAGATCGGGAATTAGATCCAGAGGTGCTTCTTATTAACCGCTAAGCTACTACAAATAGTAAAAATATCATACATACAAGCATTCATTATCATAAGTTTGTCCGTCAGTGCCGCAAACGGGGTCGTCTACCTCGGGACAGATGCAGTTCCTGTAAGCTGTTATAATCGCAGCTAATAGCACCATGATGATGGCGAATGCTACAACAATGAAAATAAATAAAATAAAAAATACCTATAAAAGGCATTTTAAAATAGTCAAAACATATTTTGGATAATTAAAATAATATATAAAATAGGCAAAACATATTTTAGATAATTAATATAATATACAGGGTGGCCGAGGAGTTGACGTTCAAATGCAATAAATAGATACTTTATGATGAGGAGTATCCGAATCACCCCCATGTTTGTTCTACAATTTTGCGTAGTTTTCGAGATATAATTTTTTAAATGATTTTTTTCGTAAATTTCACCTAACATCAGTTTGCTAACGGGGGTTTATTTTCTATAACTGACCTTCAAAGTAAATTAAGGCATTTTTAAAGGAAAAATCGAAAACTGATGTTTGGTGAAATTTACGAAAAAAGTCATTTAAATTGACATAATAAATTGGTTAAATAAAAATAATTTGATTATAAACCTGACTAAAACAAAAGTCATGCATTTTTATCAACGATGTAAAAACCCAAATATTAATATATCCTACAATGGCTGTGACATTGAAGAAGCTAATAAAGCTAGGTTTTTAGGCATAATTATTGACAACCAACTTACATGGAAGCCTCATGTTGAAGAATTATGTAAAAAACTGAGTAAATCCGCATATGCTCTATTTCAACTTTTAAAGAAAGTTAACATTCGGGCTCTTTTAACAGCGTACCATGGACTGGTTGCTTCTGTATTGCGGTATGGCATTATTTTCTGGGGGCAGTCTACTGATAGGGAACTGGTATTTAGATTGCAGAAGCGATGCATCAGGTCAATGTGCGGTCTTAAGACAACTGATAGCTGTGTTCCATATTTTAAATCGTTGAAAATTTTAACTTTACCCTCTTTATTTATATTAGAAACGGCTTTGTTAGTCAAATGTAATCCACATTTATTTCAAAAGTTATCAGAGGTCAGAAAGAATCCGATACGGACTCAATACGTCAATAAATTATGTCAAGTGAAGTGTAAAACCGCACTAATGCAAAAAAGTTTTTTTGGTATTGCCCCACGCATATATAATAGAATACCTAATGTTATAAAAGAACTAACTTTATTTAAATTTAAAAGGGCGCTAACTGACATTTTGATTATGAAAAGCTATTACTTAATTGACGATTTTCTTAATGATGATTCACTGACTGATTGATATACTTACTCTGAGTGACATACTGTTGTTCTAGTTGGCATCATTTTATTCCGTCTGACATTATTCATAGTATTTTTTATTTGTTTAAAACTTTTTCCAGGTTGTAATTTTTTATTGTAATTCCAATGACATTTAAATTTTTTTATTACTTTGTTGTGATTTATTGGCATGCCACTTACTTTAAATTTAAATTGCAAACCCAATATTTGCATGCCCATGTGACGGTAAAATGTGGAGAACCTTATTATAATCGAACATCTATGTACCCATGTTTGCAAAGAAATAAATGATTTGATTTGATTTGATTTGATTTGCTTTGAACTAAAAAATTATATCTCGAAAACTACGCAAAATCGTAGAACATACATGGGGGTGATTCGGATACTCCTCATCATAAAGTATCTAAATTTTACGTTTGAACGTCAACTCCTCGGCCACCCTGTATACATAAAATTGTCAAAATATATTTTGGATAATTAATTTAATAAAAAATTAATAAAATACTCACTAAAGATAATTCTCATTTCCTTGGCTATAGCTATATGTGTTGAACGCACTGATTAAAAATGATGTATGTTTGTGTATTACCTACTTTTTATATCGAATGTGATTGCAAAGTATTTGTCATATGTATATATTGCATTCTGGTTCAAAAACTTATAATGGAATAAATACGTCAATTGATAATGTAAACGAATCAATCGTAGGTACTGATTGTAATTCAAATACAATGACAATGGTAAAAAACCATTACTAATAAATTAGTTTACATTTGTACGATTATCTTTATAATATGTATAATTCTACTGTACGTTGGTATGTCACTGAACTTCTACTAAACGGCTGGTCCGATTTGAACGTTTTTGAACGTTTTTGCGTTTGGGTGGCGCCCTGGATGGTTTAGATTCACAAATCGTTATACTTATTATTATCATGCCGGAAAACGTCTGTCGGGTCCGCTCGTATTTCATAAATTAAAATTTACCAATATTATTATAATGTGATATTACAATGTTATAATGACGCGTTTTATAAAAAAATATTATCAACCAACGAGGGCTGGGATTGGGTCTGAAGCATAGAACTCGTCGGGAGCCTCGCCTCGCGAGGTCGACCAAACCACAGTTGTTTTTTTTTATTAAAAGTTTACTAGCATAATTTTGCAGTCTACTAGTATTCTTGTTACGCCGCCGTCGTGCTAAGCTAAAATGCTTGTGTTACGAGTGGGTTTACGTCGGTAGTGCAATGGGTGGGGATCGAACCGGCGACCTCAAGATCACAAGTCCAACGCCTTAGCCATTGGGCTACGGCCACTTAAAGATTAATTAATAGTTACTACGAACAAACCCTATCCTAGCTTCGAGTCCTTCTCTATCTACCTACATTGTGACACCCGGCACTCGGCTGTTGCGCTAGGTACCTGCACGCCATTAGCGATATATTGTAATGTTACGCCTAACATCGTCGAGGGTTGAGGTAAAACCGCTTTATTGAGTAGTTAATATTGTTAATAAAACACATATTTACTTTATACATATTATAAATCTATATATATAAAAGAAAGTCGTGTTTGTTACAACACTTATAACTCGAGAACGGCTGGACCGATTGCCATGGTTTTTGATTTGTTGGATTTGTTTCCGACCCGAATAGCAGAATACATTTTAAAAACAAAAGAAAGTCGTGCTAGTTAGACTCAACTTATTTATAACTCAAGAACGGCTGAACCGATTTGGCTGAAAATTGGTAGGGAGGTAGCTAAGAACTGGGAGAAGGACATAGGATACTTTTGGGTAGGGGTAGGGTAGGGTAGGGGTAGGGTAGGCGTAGGGTAGGGGTAGGGTAGGGGTAGGGTAGGGTAGGGGTAGGGTAGGGGTAGGGTAGGGGTAGGTTAGTGGTAGGGTAGTGGTAGGGTAGGGTAGGGGTAGGGGTAGGGTAGGGGTAGGGTAGGGGTAGGGTAGGGGTAGGGTAGGGGTAGGGTAGGGGTAGGGTAGGGGTAGGGTAGGGGTAGGGTAGGGGTAGGGTAGGGGTAGGGTAGGGGTAGGGTAGGGGTAGGGTAGGGGTAGGGTAGGGGTAGGGTAGGGCAGGGGTAGGGTATAAAAGTCCACCCGTGCGAAGCCGGGGCGGGCCGCTAGTTGTATAATAAAAAGAAGAATGGTGAAACAATCATATTTATAGGTAAACAAAACCATACAAAAAAAAACATATTTATTATTTAAATAATGAACGATATAAAGAATGGTTTTTTTAAACATTCATTTTATACAACACTCGTAGTAAATATTCAGATTGTTTGATGCCTCTTTTTGAGTCCGTATGTTAAGATGATCTGCAAGCTCCAGTGTTGACTATTTGCACTCCTGCGCAATCCAACCTGAAATTATTTGAAGATTAAGAATGTTATTTTAAGCGAAACATTTTCTGTCAGTCGATTTAGACTCAGTTTCTATTGATATCCCAATAGAAGCTGAGTCTCATCGATTCATTATACTAATATTATAAAAACGAACGATGTGATTGATTGTTTGTATTGAAGAGGCTGTGAAACTACTGGACCAATTAATTAATAAAAATTCTTTCACCATAAGAAGTCGCAGCGAGGGCCTATCCACTAAAATCTTCGAAAATGCTAATGTTTTTTAGGTTTCCTAGGTGGGTACCTGGGCAACCTGGTATTCTCAAAAACATCCAGCGCTATAAGCCCTCCTAATTATAGTCCATTAATTCTGGCCCCCATAGGAGTAATTAATTGTAGCTTATAGGAACGCCAATAGCACCAGGGCGTCCCATCCTACCTTAGAAAATAACCTCATAGGGAGTAGTGAAATATTTGTTTTCTTTCCGGTCTGGTCGGTTGAAGGACTACCAGTTGTAGAGCCAAGCTTTGTAGCCCAAATTCATCATCAGCCCGTACAGCGTCCACTGCTGAACGTGGGCCTCCTCCCGAGGGAGGGTATTTGGCATAGCCACCACGCTTTGCAGTTGGTTTGGTGACCGCGGTTGTATACTGCTGCCCGGACCCTGGTTTACGATTGTTATAGATGACGTTATAACAATCGGTACCAACGACTTCATGTGCTTTCCGAGGCACGGAGCGTAGTCCCTAAACCATCCAGACCCCGAAAGAAATTTAACAATTTACACAAAGATATGCGGCGTATGGATCGAGCCTGCGACCTCCGAGATTTAAAGCGAGCCAAATGCCGCTACGCTACGGAGGTTGTCAACGTGGCCCAACTTAATTTATCAGTCTTCGAACCTGCACTTATTCTCATAAGTGTGCCCATCTTGTCCACAAACCAGCTCGTACTCCGAGAGACACACGCAGCCCTTCGCCGCCTGGATCAGTGTGCTGCAGATCAGCACCAGGAGGAACGAGTGTACTTGTAAAAAAGAATACAAGTCTTAAAAAATGTTTCCTAAGAAAATGTAGTTTTTTTTTTATCAAACTAGAGATTTTTAAATTCGTTTAGTAAAAAAACAATGATCTCATACGTGAAGTATGCATAATTAGTATGCATGTTGCATACATGCATGAGCCTCCTCCCGAGGGAGGGTTTTGCCAAAGTCACCACGCTTGGCTCTGCTGCCCGTTTCCTGGTATAGGTACAGTTGTTATAGATGATGTTACGACAATCTGGACCATCGGCTTAACGTGCTTTCCGAGACACGGAGGATAGTCCCTCAGGACGGGATTGCTCATGCGTACCCGACCCCCGCCAACGGCGGATCGAAGGAGTGTCCGGGAGGTTTTAGTGGTGTAGGGTCCTCTTCTCGTGGTATGACTTTAGCATACCACGCTATGGAGAGGGCGAGTCCCACATATCCCACCGCCAGCGCGCGAATATGCTGCAGCGGTAGTGGGAATGCGTCAAGGCATTTCGCCCCGGACAAAAAAAAAAAGAGAAGAGTAGTCCCTCAGCCAACCAGACCAGAAATCTTAGAATCTACACAAAGATTTCCTGTCCAGCGTGGGGATCGAAACACAACCTCCGAGATTTAAAGCGAGCCAAATACCACTACGCTTCGGAGTTTGTCAGAACCACTTACTTTCAACTATGATTCATAGAACACTTTCCACAACGGCAGCGGAGGGTATGTAACATAATGCATTTTCCACCGATTTGACAACATTACAAACGTCGTAACACGTCGTATACAAAAATACCGTTACTTTATTTTCGAATTCTGATCACAAAACTATATTTTTTTTGCCGGGTATTTCTGACAAAAAAAAAAATAAAAATGCGCGATGACGATATCGTTACGGCTGGACTGAAATATTACGTATTTAAAATTAAAAACTATTAAAACTTTATTAAGTTAACTCTAATCACAAGCGTTAACATTAGCTAATGTCAGTTTTTTTATTTAATTTTCAACTCTGAGCAAGAAATTTCGTCAAACAACCGTAACAATGACGTCATGCGCTTATTTTATCTCTATTTAAGTGTAGTCTATTTAAAATGAGCCAAACTGAAATATATATTTTTTTGTTTAAAACAAACTTTACATTTCGTAAAATGAATAAATATGGGTATTTTTGATCTAGTTTCATAAAAAAATATAAAAATACATTCAATTGAGTTAAGTGCAGTCAAATAAATTCTATATAATATACTCACTAAAAATAATTCTCATTTCCTTGGCTATAGGTGTTGAAAGAACAGATTACAAATGATGTATGTTTGTATATTACCTACGTTTTATATCGAATGTGATTGCGAAGTATTTGTCATAATAATATGTATTGTATTCTGGTTCAAAAACTTATAATGAAATGAAAACGTCTATTGATAATGTAAACGAATCAACCGTATTTATTGTAATTCAAATACAATGATAATGGAAAAAAATAAATTATTACTAATAAATTAGTTTATAATTCTACTGTACGTGTGTTTGTCACTGAACTCCTCCTAAACGGTTGGACCGATTTGAATGTTTTTTTTATTTGCGTTTGGGTGGCGCCCTGAATGGTGTAGATTCACAAATCATATATAATATATTATTATGTAGGACAACGTCCGTCGGGTCCGCTCATATTTTATAAAGTACAATTTATCAATATTTTAATAATTTCATATTACAATGTTATAATGATGCGTTTATATTTATTCATTTTATGTACCAAATATACATACAAATATAATTATACAGGGCGAACAATGTAGTTTATTAAATAATTAAGGTGTATGTCATTCTATTATAAAACTTAAAAGTACATAATTATATAGAAAACTAAAAGTAGCTAATTATACGAAATCAAAAAGAAAAAAAAAAATTTATCACCCTTGGGCGTCAAAAAATTCCTCCGCACCGTTGCCCCCGGACATAGTGCCCAGAAGGCTGGCAGCATTGCCTCGCTGTATGGCGATGCTTATTTTTTGCGCAAAGAATAAGCCCGCCCGCTGGTTCCGAGTGACGTCAACCAGGCGTTTTGACAATTCCCGGAAGATTACTCGTGCTCTCGGACCCCATGGCCCAAAAGTTTCAACACCAAACGGCTCGAACACATAATCCCTTTCAAGGTCTACGTATTATAAAAAAATATAGTCAACCAACGAAAGCTGGGATTGGGTCTGAAGCATAGAAACCACAGCATTTTTTGATTTTACCAGTGTACTAGTAAAATCAAAAAATAGCATTAACCCCTCGTGCTAAGCTAAAATGCTTGTGTTACGCTACTCGTAGCACGTTCGTAACATGTTCACGTCGGTAGTGCAATGGGTGGGGATCGAACCGGCGACCACAAGATCACAAGTCCGACGCCTTAGCCATTGGGCTACGGCCGCTTAAAGATTAATAAATAGTTTCTACGAACAGACCCTATCCTAGCTTCCTTCGAGTCCTTCTCTATCTATCTAGTTACTTACGTTGTGACACCCGGCACTCGTCTGTCGCGCTAGGTATCAGCGCGCCATTAGCGATATATTGTAATGTTACGCTTAACATCGTCGAGGGTTGAGGCAAAACTGCTTTATTGAGTAGGTGATATTGTTAGTAAAACACATAGGTATTTACTTTGTACATATTATATATTGTATAATTAAAAGAGGAATGGTGAAACAATCATATTGATACGCAAACAAAACCATACAAAAAAACATATTCATTAGTTAAATAATGAACGATATAAAGAATGTTTTTTTTAACATTCATTTTATACAACACTCGTAGTAAATATTCAGATTGTTTGATGCCTCTTTTTGATTTCACATGTTAAGATGATCTGCAAGCTCCAGTGTTAACTATTTGCACTCCTGCGCAGTCCAACCTGAAATTATTTGAAGATTAAGAATGTAATTTTAAGCGAAACATTTGTTTTCTGTTAGTCGATTTAGACATCGATTCATTATACTAATTTTATAAAAAGTAACGATGTAATTGATTGTTTGCATTGAAAAGGCTGTGAAACGACTGGACCAATTAATTTATAAAAATTCTTTCATCATAAGAAGTCGCAGCGAGGGCCTATCCACTAAAATCTTAGAATATGCTAATGTTTTTGGGGTTTCCTAGGTGGGTACCTGGGCAACCTGCTATCCTCAAAAACATCAAGCACTATAAGCCCTCACAAGTGCATCACAGATCACATGGAAGGCTATGTTTGTTTGAAGTAGACTTTTATTATTGTTTATGAATGCATTATTGCCAATTTTTATATGTTTTTATTTGACGTTTGGCATGCGTGGCGTCAAAACTGGGCTGGCTAGAATACCAGAGCTGCGCAATGATCTTTTAGATTTTTGATGTAGCCTAATGCTGAAGCCAGTTCCTAATATAGTCCATTACTTCTGGACCCCATAGGAGTAATTAATTGTTGCTTATAATAACGCCAATAGCACCAGCTTGTCCTATCGTACCTTAGAAAATAACCTCATAGGGAGTAGGGATTTTTATTTTCTTTCCGGGTCTAGTCGGTTGATGGACTGCTAGTTGTAGAGCCAAGCTTCGTGACCCAACTTCATCGTCAGCCCATACGACGTCCACTGCTGAACATGAGCCTCCTCCCAAGAGGGGTATTTGCCATAGCCACCACGCTTGGCAGTCGGGTTGGTGACCGCGGATTTATATTGTAACACACAAGGAAATGCTGCTGCCCGGTCCCTGGTTTACGATTGTTATAAATGATGTTATTACAATCGGTACCAATGGCTTAACGTGCTTTACGAGGCACGGTGGGTAGTGCCTCAACCATCCAGACCCGGAAAGAAAGTTAACAATTTACACAAAGGTTTCTTGTCCGGCGTGTTGATCAAACTCGCGACCTCCGAGATTTAAAGCGAGCCAAATACGCTACGCTTCGAAGGTTTTCAACAACGTGGCCCAACTTAATTTATCAATCTTTGAACACATACCTGCACTTATTCTCATAAGTGTGCCCATCTTGTCCACAAACTGGTTGGTACACCGAGGGACACACGCAGCCCTTCACCGCTTGGATCATCGTGCTGCAGATCAGCACCAGAAGGAACGAGAGTACTAATAATAAAAAAATATATAATTTAAAAAACTAAAAATCCCGCGTTTCTGTGTAATTTTTTTTATACCCTATGTCACTCTCCCAGTAAACACGAATCTAACGACACTTCTCAAGCTAAAATCCATCAAACCGTTCAGGCTGCATAGCGAGCCAAACAATTATACATACATAAATATTCTCGCAACCCTCCTTCTCAGCGCAGTCGGATGAAAATGAATACAAGTCTTTAAAATTAATTTTTCACTAAGAAAATATAGTTTTCACTAAAAAAATAATGATCTCAAATGTGAAAACATCCATACTAATAAACATATATACAAGCTGTTGCCCGCGGCTTCGCTCGCGTTAAATTCGGGGTAACACGTTTCCCTTTTCGTGATTAAGAACACAGAAGAGAAATCAGAACAGAATATTATTTTGATACGCTACTGTAAACCGCGAAAAGTCCCATATAACATTTCACCCCTTCTTTTAAGGGTGGGGGGCAGATTTCCAATAAAAAATTATGCACAATTTATTTGTTAGTCACAAATAGTCCGCATACCAATTTTTAGCTTTCTACCTTAAACATTGCGGAATGCTTCATGCAAACTTCCTCCCCCCATTTTAAAAATTCACGTCAGTTCGTTGCTCCGTTTTGCCGTGAAAGACGGACAAACAAACAGACACACACATACACTTTCCCATTTATAATATTAGTATGGATTAGTATTTTATACACATTCATCGTTCTTATAAATAAATAATAAATATATAGAGCCACTAAGTTGAGTAAGTACTTTTCAAATATTAACACATAAGGAGTATACAAGTAATGTTATACGTAGGTATGTAAAGTTTACAAGAAAAGGTAGATAACTTTATCTCAGAGGTTCAAATTACTTTAAACCACAGTGAAAAGTAAATGGTTTTCCGCTACTACATATAGCGTGACATTTTAATGGTAACTTTCCCGCAGCAATACGATTGCTTTTAGTATTTCTTTTTAAACTAAAAACAAAGGCAATTTATATATTTAATTGTTACAAACACAACAATCCCGCTAGAAACAATATATAGTAGTAGTATTAGGGACATCACAGTTTTTTTTTCGGACTGACATATGTATTTAGCCCCGAGCCTTTTGCTGCTTCACCGGGCATAAAGGCGAACAGAGCTGCAGCCTAGATAAATGGTATAACACTACAAACTAAGCAACCTGCGCAAGAGGGCGTCCCCTGTGGGACTTGAAACTCTGCTCAGGACGGTCGCTGACGGGGAGATTAAGGGATTATGGCTTTTAGTTTGTTTAAGGGGATTTTTGTGAAACTGTCGCTCTAATTTTATTTTCGCGGGCCTCTCGGACTTCGGGTCCACGAGGGCATCGGTAGGTTGAGACATCACAGTCTTCCGGAGCCTAAGTTTGCAAAAAACCATCTAATGATCTCGTCGATCAGAAGTTAAAGAGGCCTACAACATATTTCTAAACATCATCATTCTGCAATCCCATCCACCAGTGAAAGGTGCAAGCCAATAGGTGCTCTATTGGCTTGCAGCTTTTACCACCTTCCACCGTTTTGCGCAATTTTTAATTATCATAATATTAGATAAACACGGCTCTATCCCTGCTTGCCTATAAGTCCTACGAAGTAGCAAAAGTCTTATCAAGAATGGGCATAATATGTTAGTTATTTTATGGGTTTTCGGCAGGAGATTGTATTATTGCGTAATTTTTCAGCGTCTTCCCTGCAAAAAGTGCACTAAAAGCATTGAGACACATATTGTGAGCTGAATTAAATATTTTGTATTTTTACTTTACATAGATTTGTATAAATTTTCGCAAAATAACGCCTGATTCTATCAATTTTAATAATACTGAATACCTGACTCTTCATTAATATTTTTTAGATCTACAGTTTACGCATTCATAGATAAACCAATTAAATACTCACTAGAAATAATTTTCATCTTGTCTTAAACAGTAAACAAACTGGCCTTAAATGATGCACTCACAATATAATTAGGCCTATTTATACCGGACCGTATGTTTGCCACACGTTCGTGTGGCCAATGTTGGCGTTATTAAGGTAACCACCCATTAAAATTTACAATATTAAGCTATTGCTGCACCTTGAATCGAAATTGTCGGTAAACCCGTGCCACCAGATCACTTACCGTGTGATTGCTGGTTTAAAGTAGATCAACCCATGTCTTCCCATGGGTCTCTTGAGAGGCAACTAAAGGACCTACAGCTGGTGGTTTAGCAGCAGCATCTATCAGCTGAAGGATACTTACCATCTTACTGTAATCACCAATCCACCTCAAAGGTTAGATAAGAGGAGGTGCATGTTCAGCAGTGGACGTTATATGGGCGGATAATGTTGTTGATTTAGTCATCATCAGCCCGTGCAACGTACACTGCCAACGTATATAAGGGTGAAGCCAGAATCACGACGCTAAGCAGGCGGGTTGGTGGCCGCAGTAGCTATTCTGCAACACATAGGGAAACGCTACTGCCCGTTCCCTGGTATAAGATTGTTATATATTGCAATAGTAATTGGGGCAGGAGGGTAGTCCCTCAACCATCCAGACTCAGAATGAAATCTTAGATCTAAACAAAGATTTATTGTCCTTTGTGGGGTTAGAACCCACGTCAAACCAACATCGACCCACGATTTAGTAAATTACCAAAGGCCGTTTTTAGATGATTTTCCATCATCCAATTTTACTAACATGAATCTCGGTTCAGGTTTCCTAAGTTTTTCCGTTTTTAGTTTATTATGTAGTAAACCTGAAATAAAATATCACTAAACTATACGAATCCTAATTTATACCAAGTTGTACTGCAATAACACTTTATGTCTGTTTATGTTATTTAAAATTGTATGTTAGTAACGTAAACACTGTTTTATTGCTTCAGAACAAATCTCTTTAAAAGTCCTTTTATTACATTTTGTTAGTTAGTTTATAGTTTAGTTTTATAGACGTTTGATGGCTGAACATATAGTAGGTAATAATGCGTATCCGTTATCCGTATTGTAAAGTCTTTAACCAGTGTGTGTTGCCAGTGTCGCTTAACGAGCTATGGATTATATGGATATGGATGAGCGCGGTATTTGGCTAGCTTTAAATCTCGGAGGTCGTGGGTTTGATCCCCACGCCGAACAAGAAATCTTTGTGTGATTTCTTTCCGGGTCGGGTTGGAGGAGGGACTACCCTCCATGCCTCGGAAAGCTCGTTAAGCCGTTGGTCCCGATTGTTATAACATCATCTATCATAAACGTATACCAGGGAACGGTTTGCAGCGTTTCCTTGTGTGCTACAACATAATACTGCGGTCACCAACCCGCCTGCCAAGTGTGGTGACTACGGCCAATACCCTCCCCGAGAGGAGACCCATGTTCAGCAGTGGAGGTTGTACGGGCTGATGATTATGATGACGATGATGATGTGTTATGAATGTACATCATAATAATATCTTACATAAGTAAGACTTTGTATCTAATGCATATGGACCTTTATTATAATAGCCATTGTTTTGGTTCATTATCGAATTCTTGAACCTAATTAACGAAATATGCGAGATACGACATTCCGATTATCTTTCAGAGTCTTTGTTTTTATGCTGTTGTTTAGATAATTATTATTAACTAGCTGCCCGTGCGCGGTTTCACTCAGGTAGCTCCCGTGGGAACTTAAATACAGCCTATAATTTAAAACAGCCTATGTTACGACTTGACTCGTGGCCTGGGAAGATTCGCAGGAATCCTTAGGTATTTTCTGTGATCTTTCTAAGGCATTTGATTGCGTTCACCATGACACTCTTGTCAGGAAATTACACCGGTATGGCATTAGGAACCAGGCTGTCAATCTTAAGATTTCTTACATGAGCAATAGAACTCAGAAGGTTGATATCCCATCAAAAACATAAATGTGAAATGAGAGCCAAGTTTAATATTATGATATCGGTTGTTGACTTCAACGGCAAAAGAAGTGAGATCGAAATGGGTGCCAAGTTCAATGGTCAGTCCTGAAATTTATTTATAACAACATAAACTATAATTCCTTCTTATAACTTACGATAATAGTAGCCTAAGGTCTGACTTAGCTAGTTATCATATACAAGCCAAATTTTCGGAATAATAAAATAAGAACCGACAAGTAACAAGTTTAGAACTAGCAAAGGCTATAATATAAATTGTGTCACACCTTACTGTGACAACCATAATATGTAAAACTATAACAACAAACAGCCTATATTATTATGTTTATGAACTCGATATGTCCTACCTGAAAAAGTTATTCCTTCTATCCATTTTTCTCTTTTATATTATTTTTTGTCATTCTTCAGCCGCAAGTAAATCAATTTTTTTCTAATGATATTAATCGATTGTAAAGGCATTCTGTTATTTTTAACATCAAGAATAAGTAATCCTTAAGCTCTAAAAAATACAAAACTCATCCCGTCTACCCCAGCGGCGCGAACAGGATATGTGGGAATCTCCTCTCTCCATCGCAGTTCCCTGCTCCTCCAAAACCCTGCGTTGAAGACACCATGTACTGCATTACCGTGTCATCCATTGCTTCTAATAAATATATCTAAGTCTCAGTAGAATTAAAATAGTTCTATGACAAAAAATCTTCGTATACAAAGCAAGAAGACTGCATTTGAAGTAACAAGTCTTTGTTAGGATAGTGCTTCGTACACATAAACACACACAATATGTACGTTAGAACATATGAATGACGTCACATAACGTCCGAAGCACCATTGTGATGCTGAAAGATATAATCACAGGTAATAAATACGTAGAGAGATCTTTTTTTTTTCAGCCCGTAATATATGCTATGTCGGGCCGTAATACATTGGCCTCTATGTATCTTGACCAGACAGGATCGACAAAGGACATTGCCATAATCACCAATCCGCCTGCCAAGCGTGGTGATTTTAGCAATATCCCTCATCAATCCTCGCTTGCCAAGGTCTGTTAAGAGGAGGCCCATGTTCAGCAGTGGACATAAACGGGCTGGTGAAGTGTAGTGAGAAGGACATAATATGGAGCCAAGAAGATTTGGACATTTCACCGGATATAAAAGCGAACAGAGCTCAAGGCTCAGTAAAAAAAAAATAATGAAACAACCTGCGCAAGAAGGCGCCCCCTGTGGGACTTGGACCTCGGTTCAGGAGGTTTACAAAGGCCTGTGGAGTCTTAAGTGTCATATTGATATTTAAGATTGTTGGTTGCGTTTTGAGCTACTGTCGTTGGGGTCTGTGGCTTAGGCACCCAGTGGTCGACGCACCTGTGGCCGACGCCCCCGATTCGATTTATTTAATTCAAAGCAATTTTTGATCAAAGCTGTCGTTTATATAATATTTTGATCGATAGATTAATAGTTTTACTAGTTTGAAATCATGAAAAGAAACTTTCTCGTTGCAGCTGTTACGTTTGATGTATCTGCCGCCTTCAAGTCCGCTCTGATCTGCTAATTGGGTATCTTATATTTCAGAGTTAACAAGCTAGTTAAGTTAACTTTTATGCCCCCTATGCTATCAGTACGGTCTTTAGACCGAGACCGCACGTATAAACCGTATAAACAGATAAATACGATTTTTTCTTGTTCCTGTGAAGTGTGTACACTTTACTTATTCTCTTGATTTTTTTTGAATAAGATTAATAGTTGTCTTTTGCAGTCTACTAGTATTCATGTTAACCCCTCGTGCTAAGCTAAAATTCTTGTGTTACGAGTTGGTTCACGTCGGTAGTGAAATGGGTGGGGTTCGAACCGGCGACCTCAAGACCACAATTCTGACGCCCTAGCCATTGTATCTTGTATCGAATGTATAAAAACGTGTATATCTTAATAATATAGAGAGAATTATCCCCGATGTTTATTGTTTTAGAAACTCTCGAATAATCCACCTTACACCTGGAGTATCGCCGTTACTGTTTTCACGAAGTTGCCGTCACCTTAGTAGTGTGGCCTTAGACCACGTTGGACTTGGACATGCCCATCTGAGCATGTTTCGCCGGATCGTCTCGATAAGGCCGCGCTGAAACCGGCAGTAGAATAACACCACTGAGTTTGTTTCGCCGGTTCTTCTCAGTTGGGGCGTATTGGATGCGGTGGTAGCACTAAAGCGCGTTCGTCGAGATACTTATGGTCCTTCTAAATAATAACATACTCAAAGGACAGAAGTTAGATCTAATCATAAATATAAAATAATAAAATAATATTGTACTTTCATACCTGACAGCTTTTAGGCTAAAGTTATATAAACTACTAGCTTTCCGCGCGCGGTTTCACTCGCGTAACTCCCGTTCCCGTAGAAACTTTAAAATAAAATATAGCTTATAACCTTCCTCGATAAATGGGCTAACATTGAAATAATTTTTCAAATCCGACCAGTAGTTGCTGAGGTTAGCGCGTTCAAGCAAACAAACTCTTCAGCTTTATCTATTACTAGCTTTCCGCCCGCGGTTTCACCCGCGTAACTCCCGTTCCCGTAGAAACTTTATAATAAAATATAGCTTATAACCTTCCTCGATAAATGGGCTATTTAACTTTGAAAGAATTTTTCAAATCGGACCAGTAGTTGCTGAGATTAGCGCGTTCCAACAAACAAACTTTTCAGCTTTATCTATTATGGCAAATAACTCAGTATTAGATACCAATTCTTTGCGTTTTTATACTCGTGATAATTTCTCAACGAAATGTCCGATTGGAATAAAACAAAAAGTATTTTACTTCTACATAAATACCCTTGATAACATAATGCTTAATTTGGATAAGGATTAATATTACGATATGCATTTAACGTAGTTTCTTTCTTCAGACGATTTAATATTTTTTTATGAACATAAAAGCGGTTATTGTGACTAAACTATGGTAGTGAGATAAATGCTCTAGCGGACTTTTTGTAGATCTTAATAAGACCTACAAACCCGTAGTACATCATTTTGTTCTATTGTCAATAGTTTTTGCAGCGCACGCATAAATAGGTTTTCGCTTTTACACCTTGGGTTACAAAATAGCAATTTTATAACGGATCCCTATTTTAAAAAAAAAATCCTATAACCTTCCTCGATAAATGGACTATCCAATGCTGAAAGAATTTTTGAAATCAAACCATATAGCGGTATAACCACTTTTATGTTCATAAAAAAAAAATTAAATCGTGTGAAGAAAGAAACTACGTTGAATGTGTATCGTAATATTAATCCTTATCAAAATTAAGCATTAAGTTATCAAGGGTATTTATGAAGAAGTAAAATACTTTTTGTTTTATTCAAATCGGACATTTCGTTGAGAAATTATCACGAGTATAAAAACGCAAAGAATTGGTACCTAATAATGAGTTATTTGCCATAATAGATAAAGCTGAAAAGTTTGTTTGTTGGAACGCGCTAATCTCAGCAACTACTGGTCCGATTTGTAAATTCTTTCAATGTTAGATAGCCCATTTATCGAGGAAGGTTATAAGCTATATTATTATAAATTTTCTACGGGAACGGGAGTTACGCGGGTGAAACCGCGCGCGGAAAGCTAGTAAACAAAAAAAAATTAATTAATTAAATCAAAAATAAACCAAATATGTATTGACTATTTACAAATACCTGTAATAGGTTTACGTGAATAAAACCTTTTTTTATTAATTTTAGACCCATACTCATGGACCCATTCATACGTTATTTTTTTAATTTTTCACAACATTTTCGTTAGTTCCTCGTGAGCTTGAACCTAAGCTTCAAAATAGTCGAAAACGGCCCTGTCTACAATAACTGAGCCATTGGGATATTTGTATACATATTTTTCAAAAGGCAGCCATATTGTTCGATGTTAAAAGTCCTAACTATTTGACGCACACTTTCCAAACATATGGTGTCCTTTTTCTGCGTTCCACAATAATAGTGATACCATGAGATACACAGAGAGCAACAAATACGCTTGATAAATCATGTACGTGTGACAAATTGTTTTGGGGTCCAGTTGAAAAAAATATAATAATCTTATATTGCTCATTTTGATACATTGCTGACATTTGATATTTGTACCAATTCGTTAGGCTATTGTGTCTTTGATATTGTATTATTATCGTCATCTTTTTTTTTTCGGACGGACTAATGTCGTTAGCCCTGAGGCTTTTGCTACTTCACAGGGCATAAAGGCGAGCAGAGCTCCAGCCTAGATAAATGGTTTAAACACTACAGACTAAGCAACCTGCACAAGAGGGCATCCCCTTTGGGACTTGAACCTCGGCTTAGGGCGGTCGCTGACGGGGAATTTAAGGGATTATGGCTTTTAGTTTCTTTAGTGGAGTTTTGTGCAACTGTCTCTCTACATTATCGTCATCAGTCTGTATAACTTCCATCGTTGAACCATAGTCACTACTCTTGGGAACAGTGGTGACTGTACTGGATGACTTTTTTTACCGTTTTGAAAATAATAGGGCGTGATATGTATATGGAATAGATGTCTAAGGAATAGTTATTTTATCTTTTAGCTCGCCTTTGTACATGTTGTTTCTTCGTCTAAAATGTATTGTTACTTGTTTTTCTGTGTGTACAATAAAGAATAATAATGAATTATAATAATAATATTTTTTTTTTACTGACATAGAGTGAAAATCATAACTAATAAAAATACGTACCTAATTAAGTAGTTACGTTACGTTAGTTAAAATAGGTGCCTATAATACTAGGCCACAATCACATGGGCCGGATTGCTCATGCGTACCCGGCCCCCGCTAACGGCGGATCGAAGGAGTGTCCGGGAGGTTTTAGTGGTGTAGGGTCCTCTCCTCGTGGTATGAGTTTAGCACACCACGCTATGGAGAGGGCGAGCATCCCACATGTCCCACCGCCAGCGCGCGAATACGCTGCAGTGGCGGTGGGAAAGCGAAATGCATTAAAAGTGAACAAAAAAAAAAAAAACAGTCCGCAATCACATATGAATGAAAAAAGTGAGCGAAATAGCGAAACTACCTACTTAGGAAAGCTTTTTAACGGTTACAACTTATACACTATGCTAGTAAAAAAAAAGATAAAAACTATGCCTTACACATCTATTTTATAAACATAATACGCCCTATTATTTTCAAGACGGTATATAAGTGATCCAGTATAGTGGTGCAGTTTTATCTTGTCACATACAGAGAAACGATGTTGCCCGCTTCCTGGTATACGATTGTTATAGATAACATTAAAGCAGTCGGGTTCAACAGCTTAACGTGCTTTCCGAGGTCTGGAGAGGAGTCAACTAACAAATCCTACTAATATTATAAATGTGAAAGTTTGTATGGATGTACGAATGTTTGTTACTCTTTCACGCAAAAACTACAAAATGGATTGGCTGAAACTTTGCACGGGGATAGTTAATAAGCTTGATTAACATATAGACTACAAAAAATCACGGCCCAACCCATTGGAGCAGAGTAACGCGGGTAAAACCGCGGGGCGCAGCTAGTTGGGAAATAATATTTCACAAAGATTTTGTCTGGCGCGGGAATCAATCCAACGATTTCCGTGTCTTAGGGTAAGGCTTATAGGTACCGCTAGGTCACGTAGGTATGATATTTTAATTGCATTTCCATATAATGAGGTAGATCGAGACAGTTCGATTAAATCGAGAAATTCCAATTAAATTATATTAAGTTCGGACGTTGCATAGTAGGAGATTAAGAGAGATAGATTTAGAGAGAAGATAATAAGGTTTGATCAAATAAATAATAAAATAAAAAGAGTTTTTATTTACGTAAACCTATAACAGGCATTTGCAAAAAGCCAAAACATATTAGGCTCATTAATATAATATATTTAATTTATTCATATAGTTTAGTTATTATAGTAATAAATAGTTTGTATTTTATATTTATTTATAGCTATAGCGTAAAAGCTGGCAGGTATGGAAATACAATTTTATTGATTATCTATAATTTAATAGTCTAAAGTTGTGTCCTATGAGTATGTTATTATTTAGGGGGACCATGGACCGGATGCGATTTTATGCTACCACCGAAATGCCGTGGTTTAGGACTTTAGACATTAACTTTAACGTTGAGTTTTGTTTCTTTGGCCTGTGACTTTGTCCGCTTAAATTTCTAAGTCTGACAGACTTACATCCCGTTTACATCCCGTTTTATCACGTTACGTTTGAAGTTTTGAAGCTTTATTATTACTCGACTTTTTAGTTTTCTTTGATTTTTTATTGATTTCTTTGATTGATCTGAAAACTTAAAGAATTCCTTGTGTGTATATAAGTAAAAGTACCTTTTTTATTGCTATCCGGGGGGTAATGCATTTACGCATTCCCACCGCCGCTGCAGCGTATTCGCGCGCTGGCGCGGCGGTGGGATATGTGGGACTCGCCCTCTCCATAGCGTGGTATGCGAACTCATACCAAGACGAGAGGACCCTACACCACTAAAACCCCCCGGACACGATCCGCCGTTGGCCGGGGCTGGGCACGCATAAGCAATCCGGCCATAAGTAAAAGTACCTATAAAAAATATCATTTCCAAAACAGGCTTTTAATTAGGGTATAAAACTAGACTTATTTATTTTCAGAAATGTCTTTAGTCGTCAATTACAACTAGTGTATCGGTTTATACAGTACATGCCATTAATAAAACACACCTAATTGGCTACCTCGCTCATGAATGCAGAATTAACTTAAGTAATTCTGTTTGGTTTAAAATGACGTACCAATTACCTCATTACGAATTAACAAAGCAGGGAAACATTATGTGCAAAGAATACCCGCAAGCTAATAATGGTACTTGCCATAGCAACTTAATAAGGCTGCAACTCTGCCCACCTTTATGCCCGGTGAAGTATTTTGCTATTTCACTGCCTTGTGGCTAATAACATAAATGTCCATCCAAAAAAAATACCATAGCAATGAGATAGCAGATATAATTCCATAATTTAGCAATGTAAAAATGTCGTGTCTTTATTGCAATTGGGGGCTATATAGTAATTTTGATACATTGCTGACATTTGATATTTGTACCAATTCGTTAGGCTATTGTGTCTTTGATATTGTATTATTATCGTCATCTTTTTTTTTTCGGACGGACTAATGTCGTTAGCCCTGAGGCTTTTGCTACTTCACAGGGCATAAAGGCGAGCAGAGCTCCAGCCTAGATAAATGGTTTAAACACTACAGACTAAGCAACCTGCACAAGAGGGCATCCCCTTTGGGACTTGAACCTCGGCTTAGGGCGGTCGCTGACGGGGAATTTAAGGGATTATGGCTTTTAGTTTCTTTAGTGGAGTTTTGTGCAACTGTCTCTCTACATTATCGTCATCAGTCTGTATAACTTCCATCGTTGAACCATAGTCACTACTCTTGGGAACAGTGGTGACTATACTGGATGACTTTTTTTACCGTTTTGAAAATAATAGGGCGTGATATGTATATGGAATAGATGTCTAAGGAATAGTTATTTTATCTTTTAGCTCGCCTTTGTACATGTTGTTTCTTCGTCTAAAATGTATTGTTACTTGTTTTTCTGTGTGTACAATAAAGAATAATAATGAATTATAATTCACTGCCTTGTGGCTAATAACATAAATGTCCATCCAAAAAAAATACCATAGCAATGAGATAGCAGATATAATTCCATAATTTAGGAATGTAAAAATGTCGTGTCTTTATTGCAATTGGGGGCTATATAGGTAGTAATAAAATGTAGTTAGTACTTTTGATTTATGTTGTCGCGTTGTTTTGACAATGCGTGTAACGAATCGAACCTATTTGGAACATATTGCCTATTCTAAATTTTAGTGTATTTTATACTT
Organism: Nycteola revayana; assembly: GCA_947037095.2. Taxonomy (NCBI): domain Eukaryota; kingdom Metazoa; phylum Arthropoda; class Insecta; order Lepidoptera; family Nolidae; genus Nycteola; species Nycteola revayana. The sequence goes on along the minus strand of OY855748.1, from coordinate 16,311,333 downwards.
TTTTGTTTGATTTCATTGTCAAAGAAAAAATATAGCTATAACGTAACCAAGACCAGCGCCTCTTATTATCTATCTTCTATCTATATATATAAAAGAAAGTCGTGTTTGTTACAACACTTATAACTCGAGAACGGCTAGACCGATTGCCATGGTTTTTGATTTGTTGGATTTGTTTCCGTCCCGAATAGCAGAATACATTTTAAAAACAAAAGATAGTCGTGTTAGTTACACTATTTATAACTCAAGAACGGCTGAACCGATTTGGCTGAAAATTGGTAGGGAGGTAGCTAAGAACTGGGAGAAGGACATAGGATACTTTGGGTAGGGGTAGGGTAGGGTAGGGTAGGGTAGGGGTAGGGTAGGGTAGGGTAGGGGTAGGGTAGGGTAGGTGTAGGGTAGGGGTAGGGGTAGGTGTAGGGTAGGGGTAGGGGTAGGGTAGGGTAGGAGTAGGGTAGGGTTAGGGTAGGGGTAGGGGTAGGGTAGGGCAGGGGTAGGGTATAAAAGTCCACCCGTGCGAAGCCGGGGCGGGCCGCTAGTATAGTAATAAAATGTAGTTAGTACTTTTGATTTATGTTGTCGCGTTGCTTTGACAATGCGTGTAACGAATCGAACCTATTTGGAACATATTGCCTATTCTAAATGTTAGTGTACTTGATATATTTTATACTTTTTTGTTTAATTTCATTCTCAAAGAAAAAATATAGCTATAACGTAACCAAGACCAGCGCCTCTTATTATCTATCTATATATATAAAAGAAAGTCGTGTTTGTTACAACACTTATAACTCGAGAACGGCTAGACCGATTGCCATGGTTTTTGATTTGTTGGATTTGTTTCCGTCCCGAATAGCAGAATACATTTTAAAAACAAAAGATAGTCGTGTTAGTTACACTATTTATAACTCAAGAACGGCTGAACCGATTTGGCTGAAAATTGGTAGGGAGGTAGCTAAGAACTGGGAGAAGGACATAGGATACTTTTGGGTAGGGGTAGGGTAGGGTAGGGTAGGGTAGGGGTAGGGTAAGGGTAGGGTAGGGTAGGGGTAGGGTAGGGGTAGGGTAGGGGTAGGTTAGGGGTAGGGGTAGGGTAGGGGTAGGGTAGGGGAAGGGTAGGGGTAGGGGTAGGGTAGGGCAGGGGTAGGGTATAAAAGTCCACCCGTGCGAAGCCGGGGCGGGCCGCTAGTTCATTTATAGATATCAGATATCAGTTTTTTTTACGTTTTGCAATTAAGTGCAAAGTTATTTATATCGCATTGTTCTTATGTAATAGGCATGAAGAATAAAAAATCCAATTTAGTCAGTTAGATTACCAAAAAATATTGCACATGTAGTTTTTTTTTCGTACCTTAAATTTTGTGTGACGTCACTTCTAGGTTTAATTTTACCTAGTATTGACTTCACAAACCCCCCCTCTCCTGAACTTTATAATTTGTTGATGCTCTGTATCTTTGTAATTTTTTATTGATTTGTGCCCGACAGGGTCCACATTAAACAGAATTTGTAATAATACCACCTAAAAACACTGTGGAATGAAATAAATGATTGAGTATAAAAAATACGTGTCCAAAATTTTTTAGTAATATAACTGACCGACCAATTATGCAAGGTGTAACGGAAAGGGTATATACATAGAAAGAGCAAGGCTTCTTTGGATCATAACAAACGATATGGCAAGGGTTTCAACTCAAAATAAAATACTCCAATTTTTTATTTATTTTGCAAACACAAAATAAAAATGGTTTATTTTTACTTGCAAATAGTTCGTTGACATCGATCGGCTGATTGAGTGCTAGTGATGTATTTATTTCAATTTGAAAGTTACTTATCATAATCATTACTTCCGGTCTTGTAGAAATAGCATTAAATAACCCTAGCCATATCGTTTGTTATGACCCAAAGAAGCCTTGCTCTTTCTATGTATATTATTATACCCTTTCCGTTACACCTTGTATATAATGTTTTAGTCTTCCTGCCTATTATTTCTGTGGTAAACTTGTTAACAGTTTTTATCACAATGTAAAGATTGCAATAATATAGTACACGCAGTGCACTTCAAACTTTAAATCTGTTGCTTAAGGAGAAATGTCGCTAAACCGTGTAGATCATACTACTACCTACCTTGTAATACATACGTGCATATTAATGTTGAGTGATAAATGATAATTATTCGTTATTTTCCCGGTGTGATTGTTACCTGCCATTTGTAAGCAAGTTGTATGTTAGTTATGGAATTAATTTTTAAGCATTTTTGTAACCATTCAAATATAAGATATTTTACCGTCCCATTTCTCGTTCCGGCATAGATTACCCCATATCTGCCCATGGGGACACCCATTACGACAGTAAGATACCTCTTACTCTTAGATGGTATATCCCTTAGCCACCGCTAAGGGACCTACCATCTTACTGCGATCACCAATCCGCTTGCGAACGGTTATTATAACAATATCCCTGGTTTCCCAAGGTCTGTTAAAAGGAGGCCCATGTTCAGCAGAGGACGATAATTTCTGACTGCAAATCCATTTAGCTTTCTTACGTATATATAGCAAGTACATACATACATATATTCACGCCTCTTTCCCATAGGGGCGGGAGAAACCACTCCCTCTCCCTACTCCACTTGCTACAATCTTGACATATCACATTTACCTCTTCTACATTCATTAATCTCCTTACGCATGTCCTTGGGTTAAGAGTACTTCTAACCAATCGAACTCGATTTGAACGTGAAACGTCCACCTTGGTCTTCTCCTTCCAACTCTTCTGTTAAAAGCATGTAAAATTAAAATAAAGAATATCTGTTAATCTATATGAACTAACAAAAATATTTTATATTGTTTCAGGTAAGGAGGAATACTGCTACATACTTCGAAATTAATAATAATTCGCTGATTTTTTTTTAGATTTTTAAGAGAGCGAAGCCCATTTTCTATTAAACAAGTTGAGGTCAGAGAAGTAAGTAAGTAATAAAAAAAACTCAATATTTACTTACGAGCTAACAAATTATCGTAAGTGTATTTTATTTTAAGGGACATAATATAAATTAACATATAGTGGTTTGCAGAACTCTGCAACGAATTAAACGATATTTATTCAGCACTTAGGTAGTTACATTCACTTGTTTTTGTCAATTATATACAATGAAAAATATTGCTATAATTAAATACAAAATATGGCAACTAAAATCAATTGCGGAGCTTATCATCTGTCTGTCAGTCTAGTACCTATCACGTCATATACATAGTAATAATAATAATAATTATTATTTATTTATTTTCTCGCCACAATACACATTGAGTACATATTTTTAGGGAACAGTTGGATACAGTACAGTATAGTAATAACAATAATTCATTCTATGATTTAAATCATAGTATAATTAAGCTCTAAAGGAGGCACGTTTTTAAACTTCTGAATACCTAAGGAAATAAGGTACAGTAGGATGATGTCCACCAGGGCGATCGAAGTCGTGGCAAGTAGCATTGTTCTTGCAACGCACTGCAATCGTACTCAGGCAGTGGATACAGTCGCAAGTAATGGTAGCCGTACGGAGCCGATCGTATCTCTTGACATACTGCCGATAGCGTTTGGTTTTCAATGCATCCGTTTGTATTCTTCTCCCTACGATACGATAGAAGCGGATTAGTGGAAATTTCCACCTGACCCTTAATTATCAGCTAAATTTTAGAGACCGAGAGGCCAAACAGTAACGTAGAGCGACAGTTGCTCAAAACTTTCCCAAACAACTAAAATTCATAATCTTTTCGTCAGCAATTTTTTGTCTGTAATTGACTTCTTTACATACCTTAACTATTAATAACGCTAGTTCTGTCTCAATATCATTCAATCTTATTGAGAAAAAATAAACAAATAATAACAAGACAACCGTTAGGGCAATAAATGTGTGTGCCTACTAAAATATAAATTAAAATAACTGGACCTAAACCCCGCGTAATTGCCCATTTGAGTATGTTTCGCCGGACCGCCTCATGTGGGCCGTGTTGAAACCGGTGGTAGAGTAACCCACTGAGTTTGTTTCGCCGGATCTTCTCAGTTGGGGCGCATTGGATCCGGTGGTAGCATTAAAGCGCGTCCGTCGTTATATGCTCATGGTCCACCCAAATAATGACAATTGTTTTGGCATAATATAGACAGAACAAGCATTTTGCCTCCTAGCGACAATATACATTAATTATAATAATTAATTTAATAATAAATAAGTAATTTGAATAGGTTTATAAATAAACAGCAAATGTAATTTAAGATAAATAATAAATAATGTTTGACGATTTACAAGTGCCTGTAATTGGTTTACGTAAATAAAAATGATTTTTATTTATTTATTTATTTATTTCAGCGACCGCCCTTAGCCGCGGTCCAAGTCCCACATGGGGCGTCCTCTTGCGTTGGTTGCTTAGTTAATAGTTTATAAGCCGTTGAATTAGACTGGAACTGTGCTCGCCTTTATTTCCAGTGAAGTAGCAAAAGCTTCGTGGCTAACTACATAAACGTCCGGCAAAAATAGGAATTTATTGGAAATAATCTTTAGAGGTTCAGAGTCAGGTAACAGATGAACTGAGTTCAGTAAGTTTTATCTCTATTATTGGTGAGGTCCAAATCTTTTGCATTCCCCGTGGTGCTCCAGTAATTTGTTTGCGCAAGACAATCTGTAGACAAAGGAATTACACAAATAAAGAAACGCATAGAATTTTAAGCAGTCTCAAAAGCTTAAAGATTAGTAGGTATTATTATTATGAGCCCGATGTGTCGTACAGGGCAAAAGCCTCCTTCTTTAGTTAGTAAAATATTCACTGCTGAACACGGGGGGTTTGTTGTAGTCACCACGCTCCACAGGCGCATAGTGACCAAAGTTGAAATATGTACTTGGCTGGCTATAATATTGAAACTTATTTTATAGCAAAATTAAAATAGTAAGTAATTTAGTATTTTTTTCCGTATATCTATTTATTCTTTTTTTTTTCATATATCGAGAAAATCTTCAGTAGAGTAGATTATGTATGAAAGCGTTACTTAATAATCTGATGTCGATTTTTAATACATTTAAGCCAATGACAACCCAAACTCACAGGGCACTTCGTTTTCGTGAAATTTGGCATGCAGCAAGGTCTTAAATCAACACTAATATTATTAAAAGAAAAGATTTGTACTTTTGTTTGCACTGGAAATATACAGACAAAAACTAGTACAGTGTTTTTGAAATTGTTTCACAATTATAAATTAAATAATTATTTGTGGTAGTATTAATTATTAATATAATAATTAATACTACGCCAAAAGGTATATACATAGAAAGAGCAAGGCTTCTTTGGATCATAACAAACGATATGGCAAGGGTTTCAACTCAAAATAAAAGTTACGAAAAGTCAGTATTATTTTGCAAACATAAAATAAAAATGCGGAACCCTTTATTCAGAAATACCAGGAGTAAGAGGTTTATTTTTACTTGAAAATAGTTCGTTGATATCGATCAGCTGATTGAGTGCTAGTGATGTATTTATTTCAATTTGAAAAGTTTGGTTTCTGGTAATAATGAAATAATGAAATTTATTCAGCACTTAGGTATTTACATACACTTGTACTTGTCAAAATTACACTGTATAAGACTATATCAAACAAAAGTATCACTTAAGTAGCTAAAAACATTGTTAAAATTATTTGATATTACAGAATTTTTAATCAGTCTGTCCGTCTGTCGTACGATAACAACAAATGTACACATTATAGTAAGATACCTTAGAGGTAACAGGTCTAAAAATTCCAAGAATCCGGCCCAAATCTAAGCGACATCCACCCTTAAGGGGTTAGGACCATCGCTCGGGGTGCCACTGGAGTAAAGAGTAGATTTACGAACAGTGGAGTGATCGCTGGCACGAGATCACAGTTCGGGGAATAAGCAACAACGCGGTCCTCGGTCATGCCGTCGAGGATCCTACACTAGCTAACCTGCAACCTTTCACTAGCTACCTAAGTGGACGACCCGGAGAAGAAAGGAAGAAAGAAACTCCGAGATTTTTTTTTTAGTATCTATGAATTTAAAATATCTATGGTATCTATGAATTTAAAAAAATCATTACTTCCGGACTTGTAGCGATAGGATTAAATAACCCTTGCTCTTTCTATGTATATTCCCTTTCCGTTACACCTTGTATATACATATTTTATGTAGTATGTATTTAGTCATATTGTATACATTTATGTGGTTGTTATATATTGCCTTAGAAATATATTGAACTAATTGGCTGTTTAGCCTTCTTCAATTAGGTATTGGTTTCTTTTTATTTTCTCTCTTTAATCTATGTGCACCTACTGTTCTTTTCTCTGCACCACCCTAAAGTTGACTGGTAGAAAATACCAGTGACATTAAATCCGCCTTTGTACGATTTTTTTTGTGCACAAAGTTATAAATAAATAAATAAACCGTTACACAGGCGTAACAAAGAATATATTTTATAAGAAGGATTTTAAGTGAATAGGAAATATGTATTAATAAACATAGTTACCTTCCAAAAAGAAGTCCTGTTATTCAAGAGTTGTGAAAGTATAGCGATCTCCTTCATGACCATAGACGGACGCCACTTTATTTATTTAAAAAGAAAATTTAGATATATAATTGTAAAAATTTTCATTCTGACATCATGTACATAACCCTTGTTGCAACACCATCATCATTGTAAATATATTATTGTAAATAGTGAGCACTGTGTTAGTTAATTTAACCATCTACTCATGCTCCTAAAGAAATATATTGACTTGATTTAACTAGATTCACCTGGGTTACTATTTTTTCAGTAGTAACTTCATAGTTAAGTAGTAGCCTATATACTTCCCCGATAAATAGACTACTTTGTCTTGAAAAACAATTTCAAATTCGACCAGAAGTTTTAAGATTAGTGCGTTCAAGCCAATTATTTACAGATACTTACGTGCAGAGGTTAGGGTAGGTCCTATGTTCAGTGCTACACACTGGTCTAAAATCATCCGAACATTTGCACGGATACATCTCCTGACTCCTAGTATGATGGACTACCAACAGAATTGATAACATGGCTACTGCAACAAATAATGTTAAAGATTGAAGTAAACAACTAAAATCATTTGAACTGACGCGCAGAGTATATTATACCCATCAAAAACATAAATGTAACATGAGAGCCAAATTCAATCTAAATATATGAACTCTATACTAATATATAAAGCTGAAGAGTTTGTTAGCTTGCCGCGCTAATCTCAGGAACCCGACACCCATGGGTAGACATAGGTTGGTCTATTCTAAGCCGGAATCCACAGAGTAATATACGTGTCATCGTTATTATACGCAAATTTTATACTAATAAACAAGATTGTCTTCCAATATGTTAAATATAGTTTACATTTACACAATCAGTCGCTCACCACACAAACGTACAACAAACATTGCTTTGAATGTCGCTTGATTTTTGCTAAAATCCGATCCATTCTAAACGAAGCGCGTTTGTTACAATGACAAACCGAAGTTCGGAATGTGTTCGTATTTTGTTACGTATCGGATGCATTGCTCGGAATCGTTAAAAGTGATTTTTATTGGGTCAAAGCATTAGGATTTTTTATTTAGAAAGTTTTTGTACCTACAACATTTGGACTGAGCTCATTTTTTTTCAAAGTGTTATTTAAAAGGTTGGTGGTATTGAAATAGGCCAATAGTTTGATGCTTTATCAAAGCAATCCGATTGAAATATGTGAACAATATTACTTAAATTTATTACGTCAGGAATCACTAGGACTCTCGCCCTTTTACAAGGGCGTGTTTCCTGCCCGTGACCTTTGTTTCATGAGCCACCGGAGGGATACCCAAAAGCCCAGACCGGTGCTTGGCTCCCTCACATTCAATGGCGCGCGGGAAAAGGAACACCCGGGGGACTTTTAATGGGTCAAAAAAAAGGTCAGGAACCACTTCTTCTGTACTCCTACAATACATATACTGTTTTCCTATATATACTATAGATATACTAATAAATGTATAAAAGATTTGATAATTCCAGATTGCTTAAGTATAAAATTTCACTTTAAATAAATACTAAATTTGTATTTGTTGCTCAAATATGGTTTTGATGGCTTTATTTTCAAAAAATCTTCAAGAACTTTTAGGAATTTGAAATAGAGGCGCCAAATACGAATAAATAATTAAATACCTATATAATATCAAAATGTAATTTTTATCTTACCAATTAACGTCTTCATATGAGATATCTTTGCTTGTGGAGCAATTATTAATTCCTATATCTACCGCTATATATAGTGATTGAAAAATTAATGATAATATCAACATGAATGAAACTTAGGGTGGTTCCACGTTACACTTTTAATGGGACACTAACAATACAATTCTACTCTTGTACACCAGTAAAGCATAAAAAACTGTTCAAATGTAATATTATCACTAGCTGCTATTTCTTACACACCTTACAACGGACTACAATTATATGAAAAGACAAGCCAGATACAGGTAAAGTAAGTGGATGCAATTTGAAACACAGGTTTTTTACTCACTAGATGTTGCTTGCGATTTCATCTTCGTAGATATCAACTTCTCGATTTAACTTCGCCAACCCTTCGCTGCCGCCACTCATAAGGTGGAATATTTACAATTATTTACTATCGCGTGCCTACTTCATGTAGAAAATACACCCTTCCAGTTTTAAGTTCTATAATCAGCGGTTTCAGTCAGTCAGGAGTTGCAGCGCAAGGAATGTTTATTTTTTAAATTGCACATATCTATCTTGTTGTACATTAAAACATTAAAATTATTATTATCTAACCAGTCAATAGCTTCATGCACATCATGCACCACCTTATTTGTTATTTCTATGGAAATGTCGTATATATATTTATGAAGACGATATTTTATTCATTCGTGTTTGGTAACAGAAGTAAAACATTTGTCCTAGGATACTTCTTGGGGTACACCTGTTCTATTGTGTGTTCTTGTACTTGTTTGGTTTGTATTTCATCATTATTTCATTGAAGACACATTCCGACAAATTGAAGAAGATTCCGACAAATTGTTTGCGATCACATAAATTACTTTTTGACCTATCCTTAGTTGTTTCGCGTATACCATGGATCTCACGCTTATACTCATTCGAGACAAAATCTAGAGCCTTGTTCATGATAATACAAATCTATGTTACATCTGTTTTAGTATTAATGTAATTGAATGCTTTGTTTATTTATTTTAAAGTTGCTAAAGTTGACGAATTGTCCCTCCCATGCTATTTACAGTCTTCAGACAGCTTTTCGCAATGTATATAAGTTATTTTCAAATCTATATAAATAATAATGAATTGCCAAAACTTGATAAAGTGAAAGACGGGCATGAATACCTTTTTTTTTTTTCCGGGGGGAAGTGCAGTGACGCTTTCCCACTACCGTTGCAGCGTATTTGCGGGCTGGCGGTGGGATATGTGGGACTCGCCCTCTCCATAGCGTGGTATGCTAAAGTCATACCACGAGGAGAGGACCCTACACCACTAAAACCTACCGGACACTCCTACGGGCATGAATACCTAGTAATATATTTTATTTTAACAATTAATAAGAAATAAAATGATTTTAAAATACAATATGTTTCTTATGAATAAAGTTGTACCCCATTCCTAGCTGTGTCGCCCTCTTCCCGGTGTATTGCGGTGTATAAGGAGACTCACCTCCTTTTTTTATGTATTTCGGTGAAAATTTGGAACATTATTTTTCATGTTCTCACATGATTCTATCTACTGATATCTTGGAAAAACCTTATAAAACTCTTTTATCTTCTCTTATTAAGGTAAAGTAGCGGCTACCTGCTTAAATTATATTATCGGTTAACATAATGACATCGCACCCAAAAAAGGTTTTGAATAAAATGGTTAGGTTTGAAATTGGATTGTCTGGATTGGAATGTTCTTGTGGTGGAGAATGTTAGCTTACAGAATAGAATAACGATATTTGGATGTGAATAGTATAATTTATACATTCAATACAATATCGAGGACCTTTTTGTGTAGACTTACAATGTTGACTTACAAATCAATGTTTAATTACAGAACCTTAAGCTTTGCTTAACTCCTTAGTTGAATGTCTCAAAATCATAATCAAAATCTAATTTTAAATACCTGGGCCCTGTTTAATAAAGCTGACGATCCGATAAGTTTGACATATGTCAAAAGGTGACAATTGGGCCATTGTCGCGACAAAATTGTCATGGTGGAAAATTCACGACGATTCTCAAAAATAAATTGACTGTGATTTATTAACATTTTTCGAGTTTTATTAAACGTGTTTTGAAATGACAAATATGTCAAGATTTCACCAATCGGTTTTTGCCATATTTGACACTATTAGTAAACAGCATATGCGCGATAATTCTAAAATTTTGTCATTTTATAACATAAATTTTGAATTGTCAGCTAACACCTATGAAGTTCTTTTTATGAAGTTTTGTTGAATTAAATAATGGTTTTGGGCCGTATTGAGTCACAATATGTGTATGTCATAGGAGAGACAGGGTAGGTATTAAAATGTGCAAAATCAAGTAAATTATACATAGTCATCAGCTTTTTATTAGATTTAGTTTTATACACGTACAAAAGCTGAATAAAATTCATTATTTTATATAAAATATCTTTACTCTATTGTGCGCATTAGTTGCATATGATTTTTTTATATTTTATTCATGTCAAATATTGTTTTTTAAACAGTAAACGCATTTACATAATCATTATTGTAAATCAGACTGCCTTAAAGGAAAATTTAATGTCTACTTTCAATGAACATATTCTGCATTCATCATCATCATCATCAGCCCGTATAACGTCCACTGCTGAACATGGGCCTCCTCCCGGGGGAGGGTATTTGCCATAGTCAACTCACTTAGCAGGCGGATTGGTGACCGCAGTATTATGTTGTATCACACAAGGAAACGCTGCTGCCCGTTCCTTAATATACGATTATTATAGATGATGTTATAACAATCGGGACCAACAGCTTAACGTGCTTTCACGGCTCGGCACGGAGGGTTGTCCCTCAACCAACCAGACCCGGAAAAAATCTTAGAATCTACACAAAAATTCTTGTCCGGCATGGGGATCGAACCCACGACCTCCTAGGTTTAAAGCGAGCCAAATAACGCCACGCTACGGAGGTTATCTATATTCTGCATTGCATGTAACAAAATATGGTGTCTCTACTCTCTGTACGTTAATATTTTGTAAACAAACCTTGTGTTTACTGTCATATTCTGTCCTTGTTATCATTTCATTCATGTAGCAGAAGTCCAAAATGGCTAACAATGAGAATAAAGTTACAATAATTATAAGACAAATAAATTCCTTGTCAATTGAATATGCGAAAATCTGAGTAGCCTAACTGGCTAATGATGACGATAATAAAGGTCTCTAGTGTCATCATCATCAGTCCGTATAACGTACACTGCTGAATATGGCCCTCCTAATGAGGGATGGTTTTGCCCATAGTCATCGCCCTTGGCAGTCGAGTTGGTGAGCATTATGCTGTTCCCCCCTCGTCCTCTTGACCCTAGTTTGCAAAGAACCATCCGATGCCCTCGTAGACCCGAAGTCCGAGAGCGACGACGCGAACTGTAATACTAAAAGTCATAATCCCTCAATCTCATCGCCGGCGACCGCCCTGAGCCGAGGTCCAAGCCCCACAGGGGGCGCCCTCTTGCGCAGGTTCCTTAGTTTGTAGATTTTAAATCATTTATTAAGGCTGGCGCTGCTTGCCTTAATGCCCGGTGAAGAAGCAAAAGCCTCGTGGCTACCTAAGTACGTCCATCCGAAAAAAAAACATTATCCTGTAATTTACAAGGAAACACTGTAGCCCGTTCCCTGATTAAAACTTGTTATAAAAATACGAAGGGTAGTCAACAGTCTACAAACAACCAGTCCAGAAAATAAATCTATACTAGATACTAATAAATAAAGCTGAATAGTTTGTTGAATTGATTAAACGAGCTTATCTGAGAAACTACTGGACTGATTTAAAAAAATATTTCAGTGTTAGATAGCCCATTTATCGAGGAAGGCTATGGTCTATCTATATTTTATTAAGAAGTCCCCGCGGGGACGGGAGCTACACGAGTGAAACCGTGCGCGGGAAGCTTGTCTTAGATATTACACAAAGCTTTCTTGCAAGCTAAGATACTCAAACCGCTACGCCATAGAGGCGGTAGGTTGTAGGACTCGCCCTCTCGATAGCGGTGGTATGCTAACTCATACCACGAGGACCCTACACCACTAAAACCCCCCGGACACTCCTTCAATCCGTCGTTGGCGGGAGGCGGGTACGCTCGAAGCAATCCGGCCCCCCGACGGCACCCGCGGCCAATATGGTGGATCTCCTGGGCCCCACTGACTGTGGCCCATTTATGGTAAATTACCCTGCCAAGTATCCATAAAAAATCACGCTGTTTTAACATAGCTAAATGCTAATAAACATGGCGTCACGTTATCTAATAAACCAATAACGTAATGTTTATGATAAAAAAAAACCTAAAGAAGTATGACATAGCATCGTTCTTAAATAAAACGTTTTTTTTTATCTTTTTGAAGGTTTCAAACTTTAACGCTCAAAGGACTTGAACTTTATCAAATCGTGTAATGCCCAAACTTTAGGCCTATTTCCTCTAAGTCTAAATAAGCCGTTTTCATTTTACTACACTTTTACAGTTGTATATTGTACCTTGGAGCTTTTCTGTCTAGGTATTCCAAATTAAATAGGAAACTTTCGGTAAAGGAATAGAAGATTTATGTAAATAATAAAAGTTGGTATACTTTGATAAATTAGTTTATCTTATTATAATATACGAGTGAAGTTAAGTTATATAGCGGTCTCAAATATAAATTGTTAACTTTAATAAGTTAGAGAGAGTAAAATATATGAATAATAAGGCCTACTGTGTAGCCCAATATTTAAATTTGGAAGTGGTAGGATTAGATTCCTGCTTTCGGAAAATCTATACTTATACCAATCTATATGGTACCACTGGGTCGTGGTCCTAACCCCTTATGGGTGCCTCCAGGTGTTCGTCACTTAATTGTGTGTTTTTACCAATTTTGTCTATATTGATCCACTAAAATCTATAATAAATGTGAACTTAAACTTATTATGAGTAGAGGAATTAATGACCAGCTGACGGACGGACTACTTTGTCTGTAATATCCTACAATTTGCTACCGGTTAGTTAAGTATCTAGTTTAATTCATAGAACAAGAATAATTGTGTAACATTGTGATTCTGACAAGTACTAGTGTATGTAAATACACTTGTACTTGTCATTATTATTATATACTAGCGGCCCGCCCCGGCTTCGCACGGGTGGACTTTTATACCCTACCCCTGCCCTACCCTACCCCTACCCTAACCCTACCCTACTCCTACCCTACCCCTACCCTACACCTACCCTGCCCTACCCCTACCCTACCCTACCCTACCCCTACCCTACCCCTACCCTACCCTACCCTACCCCTACCCTACCCTACCCTACCCTACCCTACCCTACCCTACCCTACCCTACCCTACCCTACCCTACCCTACCAATTTTCAGCCAAATCGGTTCAGCCGTTCTTGAGTTATAAATAGTGTAACTAACACGACTTTCTTTTGTTTTTAAAATGTATTCTGCTATTCGGGACGGAAACAAATCCAACAAATCAAAAACCATGGCAATCGGTCCAGCCGTTCTCGAGTTATAAGTGTTGTAACAAACACGACTTTCTTTTATATATATAGATACCTAAAGCTAGAGAGTTTGTCGGCTTTCTTGAATGTCAGGAACTACCGGTTTTATAAAAGTGTTAGATAGCCCATTTATCGAGGCTATATTTTATTATGAAGTTCCTACGGGGACCGGAGCTACGCAGGAGAAATCGTGCGCGGGGAGCTAGTGTTGCATAAAATTTAAGTTCTTCCATGTTTGATTGACTAAGTTCCATCCTTTAGGCTTTTAGGACATATGTACGTCCTTACTAATAGACGTGAGATTTTGCGATATTCAACCTCGACGAGAGTAAAATCTAGACGTAGGCACGGGCAGGGCAGATAATTGAGTAGGCATTGGGAAGAAAGGGTGGATGTTGACATGGTGTAGTAGGTATGAGCTTAGGCATAGTCGTAGCCATGACGAACAACTGTAACAACCTTTCGCGGGTGAAGCCGCGTGGGATAGCTAGTTATTTAGCAAAATCGCACATCAGGCAACGCCAAAATGTTTGTACGCGCATAACTTGATAACTATTTTACCAATATGGTTAATTATTTTTTTATTGTAGGTATTCGCTATTATGGGTACTAGATTTGTATGAAAGGAAATTTGGGAACCCACGGGAAATGTTAATACGACCAACAGACACGGGCGACGCCGGGTATGAACAATTAGTAATATATAATACTACGATTGTTCTAAAGACCCGTATTTTAGCATTTCTATCCCAAATTATTAGCGTAGCTTTGTTATGTTAATTCGCGGTCATCTGGAAGACAAGGCTAACACACACAATAAATACAAGAAACAAACATAAATTGTGTGCTGATTACCACCGTCTGCAGAGAGTCCATTCTTCGTTTGTAGGGCTTAGTGTGCGTATGTTCAACAAAATACCAGAATGTGTGCAAGAGTTACCCCTAAATAAATTTAAATCCCATGTAAAGACTACCTTAATGAAAAAAGGTTATTACACAATTAATGAATATATTAATGATAAAACTGCATGGTGCTAGCGGTGTAACACAAGCAAACTTACACACCAGGTGCCTGTTCACCGAACTGATATACCAACATTAGACTTTTTTAATTTTTATTGTCATTTATCAAATTTGTTATTGTATACACTGATGTATTTCGGAACAAGCTATGCTGAGTTTAACTGTCTTCTCTTTTTAAATGCGATTCCTCAAATACTACTATCAGTGTACTCGTCATGCTCCCATTGTTTGTCATTGCTTGCGGTGGCGATGTGAGTCGGGTCGCCTCCTTCCCTATAATATGGCGAGGGAGGCGATGACTGTGTGCTCACACGTTATACTCGTGAACGGGTGCTGCTTGTGGTGACTGGTCGACCATCTGATGGATGTGTTTGAGGTAGTAGTACATTATTGTGACCTTTACGGCGATAATCTTCTCATGTAGCTAGTTCCTTGGAAATGTGCGTTGACGCTCCCTTCGTTTTCAAAGTGCAAGAGGTTGCTGCTCTGATATTTCTGCTTGAGGATTTTAAATCAATATTTAACTATATTTGTGAAAACGTCTAGAGCGTGCATTAGCGCACATACTGTTATTTGAAATGTATATTAAATAAAATATTGTAAACAAAAGTTATTCAAAAAAAAAAGTTACATAAACTGTGATACAAAAGATGACGAAAAAGAAAAAGCCCGGAGTTTCTTTCTTCCTTTCTTCTCCGAGTCGTCCACATAGGTAGCTAGTGAAAGGTTGCAGGTTAGCTAGGGTAGGATTCTCGCCGGCGAGGATCGCGTTGCACCCCTACCCCTGCCCTGTGATCCAGCGCCTGTAGGCCGATCACTTCCTTTTATGTTCATAAATCTGACTTATATATCAGTGGTACCACTGGGTCGTGGTCCTAACCCCTTAAGGGTGCCCCCAGGTGTGTGCCACTTAATTGTATGTTTTCTTTCCAAATTTTTCTATATTGAACCATTAAAGTCTAAAATAATTAATATGAACATAAACTTATTATGAGTAGAGAAATTAATGACCAGCTGACGGACGGACTACTTTGTCTGTAATATCCTACAATTTGCTACCGGTTAATTAAGTATCTAGTTTCATTCATAGAATAAGAATAATTGTGTAACATTGTGATTCTGACAAGTACAAGTGTATGTAAATACCTAAGTGCTGAATAAATTCATTATTTCATTATTATTATTAAATTAGCCTCCAAAAAGCTGGGTGTCCTCGGCAAAGCCAGGCAGTATTTCACGTCGGCGCATCGCCTTCAATTGTATAAAGCGCAAATACGGCCGCATATGGAATACTGCTGCCATCTCTAGTCCGGGGCACCACAATATCAGCTTCTTCCTTTTGATCGCGTTCAACGTCGCGCAGCTCGAATCATCGCCGGCGACGAGGTTCCCACTAATCGGCTTGATCCTCTTACCTTGCGGAGAGACGTAGCGTCTCTTTGTATTCTCTACCGCATTTATCACGGGGAGTGCTCTGAGGAATTGTTCGAACTCATACCTGCCGCTGCTTTCCGCCTTAGATCCACTCGCCAGAACTTCCACCAACATCACCTGGATGAATACTTGTCCTCCACCGTGCGTTTCTCGAGAAACTTTTTACCGCGCACGACCTCTCTGTGGAATCAATTAAAAGCGGAGGTATTTCCGATCCGGTATGACATGGCAACCTTCAAGAAGCGAGCCTATTCCTTTCTTAAAGGCCGGCAACGCACTTGCGACTCCTCCGGTGTTGCGAGTGTTCATGGGCTGCGGTGATCACTTACCATCAGGTGACCCACTTGCTCGTTGCCTCCCTCTTCTATAAAAAATAAAAAAAAAAATAAAGAGATAAATTAGAAAAAAATACAGTAACTTGTATACCTATAAAAAGTTTATTTGCAATTATTAAAGCTGAGTACTAACATTAAAAGTACTTTGAATCAGAATTTGGGAGCAGTTGTGTGTAATGAGGCTAAAAGGACAAACACAGTTGTCCGTTTTATTTATTGCCAAGTCGAGACTAAGTGGAACATTTAGAGATACAAATTGTACAATTGTTTTTAGAGATTTATGTTTGTACTTTGTATATATTAAGGTTCTTGTATTAAGGTCGCGGATGCTATTCTATACTAATATTATAATTAGAAAAGATTTTATTGTTTGTCGGTTTGTTTGAATTGAATAGGCGAAATTTCTTTACGGATTTGAAAAATTCTTTCACCGTTGGGAAGCAACACTATCTCCGGTGAACATAGGCTATATTTCATAATGCGAGAAACATCAACCCGGACAACCTGGAAAAGCTGATGGTAGTTGGTCAGGTAGACGGGAAAATAATAGTTAGGTACTACAAATTAGTATCCCACGCTACGATCCGGGTAAAATCAAATATAACCTTTACTTAACTTTCAATTCAAATTTCATCAAAACACATACTAAATTGAACACATATATTCAAATTTATAAATTCAGATTATCCGTCCGTCAAACTTTGAATATAAGATCAAGGTAATAGAAGAGCAAGGTATATATATTTTTACATAATACAATCAAATAAATAATTTGCACGACTTGCTTAAATATAATTGATATAATTTTCGCAAATTGATATATAAAAGCTCGGAAATCATGTTATTCCGGACGAATATCATAACAAAAAAAGGGCATTATAATTCTCCTTGTTTTTATTGGAAGGACTTACTTAGTTATGCCCGGCCTCCGCCAACGGCGGATCGAAGAAGTGTCCGGGGGGTTTTAGTGGTGTAGGTCCTCTCTTCGTGTTATGAGTTAGCATACCACGCTATGGAGAGGGCGAGTCCCACATATCCCATCGCCAGCGCGCGGATACGCTGCAGTGTCGGTGGGAATGCGTAAAAAAAAAAGATCTTACTTAGTTGGCCACGAGGCTTTTGGGGATAAAACATAACAAATACTTCACCGAGCATAAAAGCGAGCAAAGCTCCAGCCTTAATCAATGGTTTAAAAACTACAAACTAAGCAACCTGCGCAAAAGGGGGCCCTCTGTGGGCTCAGGGCGGTCGCTGGCGATGAGATTGAGGGATTATGACTTTTCGTGCAAATGTCACTCTACTTTGCAGTTCAAGTGCCTCTCGGCCTTTTGGTCTACGAGGGCATCAAATGGTTCTTATATAATTCTCCAGCCGTTCTCCAGATATAAATGGTGAAAATACCCGGTATAATATGTACAGATAGATAATAATATATGACTTTGTTTATATTTATGACAACCTCTGTAGCGTAGCGGTATTTGGCTCGCGTTAAATCTCGGAGGTCGTGGGTTCGATCGCCACGCCGGACAAGAAATCTTTGCGTAAATTCTAAGATTTATTTCCGGGTCGGGTCGGTTAAGGGACTAGCCTCCGTGCCTCGGAAAGTATTATAACATCATCTATAAATAATCGTATATCAAGGAACTGGCAGCATAATAACCTTGTGTGGTACAACATAATACTGCGGTCACCAGCCTGCCTGCGAAGCGTGGTGACAATGGCAAATACCCTCCCTCGGGAAAAGGCCCATTTTCAGTAGTGGATGTTATACGGGCTGATGATAATAATGATGATGATTATATTTATAATCAAATAAAATAAGTATGTTATGAGCAAAATGAATCTCGACATTTTTCAAGTAGAAGTTTGTTTCTAAAAGCGCTGCTCTCACAATATAGTAGCTTAACTTAAAAATGAGACTTTTGTTCCCTAGCCCGAATATAGCCAGCAACAAAAATAAGACTCAAAAATGGTGTATGTCCATCACCGGCTTGTTTTTCTGTTTCCATTTCAAACTTGTCAGTTTCTGACAACTGCGCTAGTTTTTACTGCAAAGCCTTTGTATTTATCTTCGTGTAAAAAAGTACAATTGGACAAAGGAATTCTTGTTTATTTATCGCACATTCGGTAAGACAATGGCAATTGTACTCTTTGCTGCAAACGACACTCTAATGTCATAATCCTAAACCAAAAGAAACTCTTCTACCCACGGAATTAAAGTATCTATACCGGGTACTTGTGGATTCTTGTTCACATTATTTGGGCGGACCATGGGTATATAACGATGGACGCGCTTTAATGCTACCACCGGATCCAATACTATCATAAGAATTACCTACCGCGGTGTATCATCCATTAATATTTAAACCTGAATATACTCATACTAAATCCGTATAACGGGGTACATAATTTCCTTGGGATTTAGGTAGTCCCTTAGCTTATCAAGTCATCTTTTACTTTTCAAACAAGCTTATTTCATCGCTAAAATATGAATATAGTAAGCCAAGATAACTCGTATGAAAGACTAACATCAAAAGAGATTTTGCGAAGCTTTCTACAGTGAAAGAGAAAATTATTATAGAATGAAAATGTTGCTAATGTTAATTAATCAAATTAATTCAAAATGCTGCTAATGTTTTTTTTATAAATGTGTTAAATTTCAGTTATTAAATGTAAAATAGCTTGGCAATTATATGGTATGTCATAAGAAAAGAGACATCCACCGTAGCGTAGCGGTATTTGGCTCGCATTTTTCGGAGGTCGAGGGTTCGATCCCCACTCCGGACAGAAAATCTTTGTGTAAATTCTAAGATTTCTTTCCGGGTCTGGTTGATTGAGGGACTACCCGCCGTGCCTCGGAAAGCACTTTAAGCCGTTGGTCCCGATTGTTATAACATCATCTATACTAATCGTATATCAAGGAACGGGCAGCAGCGTTTCCTTGTGTGGTACAACATAATACTGCGGTCACCAACCCGCCTGATAAGCGTGGTGGCAATGGCAACTACCCTCTCTCGAGAGGAGGCCCATGTTCAGCAGTAGACGTCATACGGGCTGATTATGATGATAAGAAAAATGCAATCAAAAATATAATTTATAAGAAATCAAATTTCTCAACTCAGTTCTTTTACCGTAAATAGTTGTGAGATCCATGTAATACAAAGTCGGTTAATTTATTCAGTCTCTACTTTAGGGACCTTCTGTCTAAAGCGTTTTACGTAATTAGCTAACCTAATGACATCTTATTGTGACCACAATAAACATAAACTCTGTCGATTTGTAAAAACTGGATCAGTGTATAGTCATAGTCAAAGTCAAAGTCAAATATCATTTATTCCGTAAAAATGGTTACATTTATTTGGAATCGACATTTTTTTTCCATACCGTGCAGTGCGTGACGTGGAGACTACTGAGAAACACTGCCAAAAAAACTCAGTAGAACCCTCTTTTTTATAATAATATATTACAATATTTTATTAATTTTTTACATTTATTCCTATTTTAAATTGTAATTGGAGCGACTCAATCCCAAGCTATTAATCATCATCATCTTCCTGCCCTGCTCCCATTATTTGGGGTAGGCGCAGTATGTCATCCTCTTCCATTTTTAGGGTTCCGTAGCCAAATGGCAAAAAACGGAACCCTTATAGATTCGTCATGTCTGTGTCTGTCTGTCTGTCTGTCTGTCTGTCCGTCCGTATGTCACAGCCACTTTTTACCGAAACTATAAGAACTACAATGTTCAAACTTGGTGAGTAGATGTATTTTGTAAACCGCAATAAGATTTTTACACAAAAAAGAGAAAAAAACAATAAATTTTGGGGTTCCCCATACTTAGAACTGAAACACAAAAAAATGTTTTTCATCGTACCCATACGTGTACATCTATGGATAGGTCTTCAAAAATGATGTTGAGGTTTCTAAAGGCATTTTTTTCTAAACTGAACAGTTTGCGCGAGAGACACTTCCAAAGTGGTAAAATGTGTGTCCCCCCCCCTGTAACTTCTAAAATAAAAGAATGATAAAACTAAAAAAAATATATGATAAACATTACCATGCAACCTTTCACCGAAAATTGGTTTGAACGAGATCTAGTTAGTAGTTTTTTTTTAATACGTCATAAATCGTAAACCGCAATTTACGTTTCATTCAATCAACTCGAATATAATAATATAAAATAACATTTCATTTCTTAAACAAACGCTTTTTTATTCTTGATATCAAAAATAGGTACGCACTTGTAACTGATACGGAACCTTTCGTGCGCGAGTCCGACTCGCTCTTGGCCGGTTTTTATTCCCTATTAGACGTCTCTTCCATACTTACACCTTTCTATAATATTATCTTTCACATAGTCCCTCCATCTTTTTTTTTGGCCGTCCTCTTCCAACATATCCCTTTATCTTCAAATTCAGCATTCTTTTCGTCATATGCATGGTCATCCCTACGCGTAACGTGCTACTAATATAATCAGAAATTTTATAATAATTCTGCACAATTTGGCTTTAATGCTTGTTTTAAACTTATTTATTAACAACATTTTTATATTTTGGGGAAGAAATAAACTCATATTAATATTATTATTATAAGCCGTCCAACTTACTTCCCAAGCGTGGTGACTATGTCAAAACCCCGGGAAGTTCCATGTTTAGCTGTGGACGTTTTACGGATAATCATGACTGATGAATATTCTTCAGCCCGTATAACGTCCAATGCTGAACATGGTCCGAAGGGGTTTTACCATTCACACCACGCTTGGCAGGCGGGTTGTTGACCGCAGTATTATGTAGTAACACACAGGGAAACGCTGCTGCTTGTTCCCTGATATACGCTGGTTATATAAGATGTTATCGAGACCAATGACTTAAAATGCTTTCCGAGGCATGGAGGATAGTCCCTCAACCAACCAGACCTTTTTTTAAATGCATTTGAACCAACCAGACCAAAGATTAACACAAAGATTTTTTTATGCACCGTAGAGATCGACCCGACGACGGCGGGTTGGTTCAAAATTATGAAACTTGGCACCTTGATTATGATCATGAATTTAGTTTCGCACCTTTTCCCCCGGATATATGTAATTATTCTTGTGGGATAGGCAATGTCACGCAAATCCTCTGGCCAAAACTAGATAAAATATTGTTTTTTATTTAACACCTTAAAAAAATTCCTTCGTACAGACGTCGGATACTATAAGAAAATGCACGTGTGCATTGCATGTCGGTAAATGTTTAAATGAGTTAGGCATGCAAGACCTATGTTTTTGAGCCTGTACCTATACACAGGCGAGGCTTAAGTTAGAAATAGCGTGGAAGTTGATGTATTGCTTAACAACTGTAAGTCAATGTATTTAATATTGTAAAGCAACTAAAAAGTGTATGCTCAAAGTTTTGAAAATACAAACCGGTTTTTTTTTGTATACAGTCCGGCTTAGACGGTTTACTTATTTTACTAGCCTTGTTTTATTCCAATAGAAATTACCATCATCATCATCATCAGCCCGTATAACGTTCACTGCTGAACATGGGCCTCCTCCCGAGAGGGGGTGTTTGCCATAGTCACCACGCTTTGCAGGTGGATTGGTGACCGCAGTATTATGTTGTACCACACAAGTAATGCTGCTGCCCGTTCCTTGATAGAAATTATACCTTATGATTACTTACGTATTGTTGTTTAGGTGTATTCTGAGTCTAAATCATTAAGTTCACGTCTTGGTGTTCTGGAATTAAGGAACTTTTTCAGCCAAATCATGCCAGTGGTCGGTTTTTTTGGGAATCGCTGATTCCACTTTGGAATTGTGTATTCCAAAAGTAATCGAACAAAATATAGCTTTTTGTAGAAAAGTTACCAGTTTAACATTCAACATTTATTGGAGGTGTGCAAAGAAAAAAAAAATTGTAAGATAATCGGTATAAAATCGTTTGAATATTCGAATTATTCCAATATTTCATTTGCGGGGCTTGCCCAATCAACGTTACTGAGTCACCATTGAAGTTATCACTTAAACCTGAAATTATTTTCCCTTCACCGCAAAGCGTTCAGCACAAAGCTCTATAAATGTGTGTTTATCCAGCTGCTTTTGTCAAGTGCAGGCATAACATGTCATTCTATCTCTGTGTGACTTGAACAGCTTGTAGAAGCTAGCATTGTGTTTTAGATTCAAAAGACGGTTTAACAACAGTTCTTTGCAAAGTGGACAGTTTTTGATATGTTGTCTGTACTCCTATTTATCCAGTTAATACAGACCTACGTCTATATCTAGAAAGTTTATGAATGAATTCCTAGGCTTCACAATATAAGATCAAAGGTTCTCTTCAACTCCCCGTTTACGTCAACTGCTGATCATAGGCCTCCTCTAAAGAGACCCTGGAAAGATAGGGCCGTTTAAGGATATGAGCCTTCCCTTATCAGACCTTGACAAGGGTCCTTGAAGGATGTTGCCACAATCACCATGCCTGGCAGGCCGGTTTTAGATCGTAATAAAATGGTAGGTAACCTTGAGCTGATAGATGATGCTGATTATCCATCAGGTGTCTTTCTTAGTCGCACATTTATAACATTCATGGTTGTTTTTTCAAAATTCAAAGGTAAAATTTAGGGAACAATATGTTGAATGTTGATGCATTTTTACTGGCAGTATCGCTAAAGGCATTGAATGTTTCATATATAGTGTGTAATTATAGTGTGAGACAGAAAGGTGTTCTGATGGATTGTGATGTGATTACTTAGCATTTACTGTTATATGTTATACGTTGCAATATAATGTATTTTTTCTTCTTCATAATTTAAACTTATTTTTTTAAGCTTTCGTTCGTGTTCTACACATGTGCAATCGGCGATAAATGCATGCGGCCTTATTGCTAAACGGAATTTCACCCAACATTTTTTCATGACCACGAACTGGCAAGCGCATCGTAGGACGACCGCCTGCACGATGGACCAACGACCTCATAAAGGTTGCAGGGAGTCAGTGGTTGCAGGTCGCTAGCGACTGTTCCCGCTGGAAATCGATGAGGGAGGCCTATGTTCAGCAGTGGACTATAACAGGCTAATGATGATGATGATGCTGATTTTTTCAAGAAATATTTCATATTTGGTTGTTTTGATTATAATTTTTAACTATTTTGCTTTTTATTTGACGTTGTACGCAATGATGGTGGTTTTTATTAAAAGTTGAGATGAGAAAGTTTAAAATTTTAACTACTACAATGTTTTAGAACTCTACCCGAATAAACCATTGGAACTATTCTTTTGTGCGAATTTTCATATTCACATTTTTCCGTCGCCATCGCTCAAAGTGGTAATGCGAATTCATTTTCAGAACTGAATTTTCTAGCGTATTGAACCGTGTCGATTGAAGACAGTTTAAATACTGAATCAAGTTTAAAATTCGATGAAATGAGTTGGATTAAATTTAAAATAGAATGCGCTAGAATTCTTTTACTCGAAATGAGTTGATCTCAATTTTCTAATAATTAGTTATTATCGAATTCAAATAGTTCCAATAACAACCGATTTTGGAAACGAATCATATTCAGTCCTACTCAACTTTTTAAATTATTTTGAATTAAATCAGTGAAAAATATACGATGATTAGCCATATATTCTCGAGGTACCTCATTAGATTATGTAATATGGGCAGGAAGTTTGTAATATGGGCAGCAGGTTTGAGTCACAAGTGGGGTCAAAAGAATAGTGTAACAGGACGGGTCGAGTTTGAAAATCAGAAGAATTACTTTATCAGCTCGTTAAGGACCTTTTTAACAGACCTTGGAAAGTCGGGGTAGTTATATTGCCGTAATCACCACGCTTGGCCGGCGAATTGGTGATCGCAGTAAGATGGGAATATCTTTTAGTTGATAGAAAGTGCTGCCCATCCATCAGGTGAATCTCCCTTAGTCAACTCTTACGACACTCATAGGAAGATATGGGGTTGTAAATTCTAAGGTGGAACTGACAACTTCCGTAGCGTAGCGGTATTTGCCTCGCTTTAAATCTTGGCAGTCGTGGGTTCAATCTCCACGTGGTGACTATGACAAATACCCTCCCTCGGGAGGAGGCCCATGTTCAGCTGTGGACGTTATATCGTTTGATGATAATGACTATAAGCTGGAAACCACATAGTGCCCAGAAAGTGCACCGGTGGCTCAGAGTTTCCGACAGTGTCTTCTGAGACCTGGTATTCTGAGTTCGATTCCCAACCAGGATTATTATTTGTGTGAACACGGAAAGTTGTTCTGAGTCTGGGTGTCCTTTGTGTCCGTGAATTCCGCCCTCCGCGACACAGAGATTAATACCCCTTTTTAATTAATTTAATTTATTCAAAAAGAAAAGGTTTAATTTAACTTCAACAAGGCACCAGAAAGCCAAGACAAGCAATAAGTGGAAGAAACCCAAGCCGAGCACTACAATAAGTGCACACTCCAAGTGAAATACACCCCTGTTTATATACCAAAATTTTCCAGTGCTTATTGCGCTAGATATTTCCTCGAGGCGGGATAGCAGGGTAAGTAGTTGGTACTTGTGCTTAGCGGTGGATGGTTTCCTTTGATGTTATGAACACTTTCGCTAAATAAAACAAAGGAAAGGCTCTCTAAAGAATTTAATATTATATATATATAATATTCTTTGAAGACTTTGTAAAATCTTTTGCACTTCAACTATTGGCCGCGGGTGCCATCCGGATTGCTTATGCGTACCCGGTCCCCGCCAACGGTGGATCGAAGGAGTGTCCGGGGGGTTTTAGTGGTGTAGGGTCCTCTCCTCGTGGTATGAGCTTAGCATACCACGCTATGGAGAGGGCGAGTCCCACATATCCCACCTCTAGCGCGCGAATACGCTGCAGCGGCGATGGGAATGCGTAAATGCATTTTCAACCCGGACAACAAAAAAAAATCCTTTAGGTACACTGTCATAATCACCGCGCTTGGCAGGCCGATTGATGATCGCAGTAATATGTTAAGTAACCTTGTTTTGGTAGACGCTGCTGCCCTTCCAGCAGGTGTATGACCCTTAGTCGCGTCTTACGATATCCAAAGGAAGCATGTATGTTCTAAGCTCTTAAATAATAATACCTGCTCTTGACAATCATTTGTATGAACCACAAAGAGTTGTTCTGATTCCGAGTGTGTTCTCTTAATAAATTGTTTTAATTTCTATTGCGATGTAGGAAAGCAATTTTTCTAGGGAAAAAAATCGGTTCTTTCTAAGAATTTGCGACTCTGTTGTGACCACGTACAGAATTTGTACCAACTCTCAACCTGCTAAGCCAACTCGATATGTAATGATATCTTAATTATTTAACAAAAAAAAATTGATCGAGCTTAGGGATCAAACTCGAGGTTGTCAATTTCGATTTTATCATCATCATCATCAGCCCGTATAACGTCTACTGCTAAACATGGGCTTTCTCCTAAGGGAGATTGTTTGCTATAGTCACCACGCTTGGCATGCGGGTTGGTGCCCGCTACTATGTTGTAACACAAGGAAACGCTGTTGCCCGTTCCCTGGTATATGATTGTTATAATATAGATGATTTTATAACAATCGAAACCACCGGCTTAACGTGCTTTCCGAAGCACGGAGGTCCCTCAACCAACCAGACCCGGAAATAAATCTTAGAATTTACACAAAGATTTATTGTCCGTCGTGGGGATCGAACCCACGACCTCCGAGACTTAAAGCGAGCCAAATAACGCTATGCTACGGAGGTTGTGAGTATGTTATTTTATAGCAACAGAAATACTCGTAAATAATTTGTGAAAATTTCAACTGTTTAGCTATCGCGGTTCTTGAAATACAGCCTGGTGACAGACAGACAGACAGCTAAGTCTTAGTAATAGGGTCCTGTTTTTACGGAACCCAAGTATTTAATGTCTAAACATATTTAATATTGTTACATCAAACATCAACATCGATTTATTGTCCGGTGTGGGGATCGAACCCACGACCTCCGAAATTTAAAGCGAGGCAAATACCGCTACGCTACGGATTTTCAATTTACTACTCTACAAATATTTTATATCACATTCTTTTCCCCCTTCTGAGCAAGTTAAAATGCTGCAGTGTTTTTTTAAAACGGTCCACTACAGCATTCATACGGAGATTGCAATCCGAGACCAAATTGCGTTTTAATCACAAGGAAAGATTAATTAAAAGCCTGTAGCATAACGGTGGAAAGAGATAGACATATGTAGCTCTCTCTATCACATACTGTAGTGTCAGATTGTGGTTGTAAAAAAATATCAAGTGGAATAAATGTTCGTTATGTAGCTATTTTGTAGCTTGTGCTGTGGAATGTTCTTGATAGTTTATATTGTATTATATATTTTAAGAAGTAAAATATCAATGTTGTCGGAGGTTTAAAACTTATACTAGCTGCCTTGACTGCGTACAATAAGGAAATATGGGTTTCAGAAAAAAATGCTAGAATAATAGAAAAATTTAAGTTACTTCTTATGATGTCAGCTATTTTCTAATTACAGTCCAAAACCAATGAAAATCCCGTAAAAATACAGAGGGGAAAGAGGTGAGGACAGTAAGCGAAAGACCAAAGACCTTACCGGGGGGGGGGGGGGCAGATTATTTAGGTATAACTCCCGATCTCGTGGGGACACATACTTACTCGTATTATAAAACAAAGTCGCCTACCGCTGTTCATCTATTCCTATGTATGGTTAGGTCTTTAAAACTACGCTACGGATTTTGATGTGATTTTTTTAAAGATAGATTGAATCAAGATAAAGGGATATATGTTTAACACCTCAGCATTCCAGCCGTGCGAAGGGGTTATTCACTATCTGGACACACTAAGTGGACACACATATAAATATTGGCGTGTCCAGATGATGAAATAATAAGTGATCCTAATTCCGAGTTTCACCAACTGGACACACTCATGTCCACATAGTGACTAACCCGTGCGAAGCCGGAGCGGCGTAACATTATAATGGTGAAAGAATTTTTCAAATCAGTGCAGTTGTTTCAGAGCTTATTTACTGTACACCAACAGACACTCAAATCTCTTTATAATAATATTAACTATTTTTCTTTATAATATAAGACTACACACGGTTTTTTCTTAACTTTCCATCTATTTTCAAGTTTAAGTGTTCATAACCTCGAAGGAAAACATGCCCCGCTTTTCTCAAGTAGCACTTACTCGTATTTTATTACTGCTTCGTTGGTCTAACAATAATATATTCGACTGTGACTAGCGAGGTTTGAACACCAAATCGAGCTTAAAAAATGTGACTAGTAATTTTTACTTTATGTATTACAGTCAAAAACTAATCGTTTTTCACCTGTACCGCAGAGAACCGGTTCCAGTATTTTTTTAAATTCTTCTTGTATAAATCATCATAAAATTCCACGAAAGTTACAGGTCAGTAACTTTCGTGGCATTACGAGAATATAAGTAAGTACCTACTGCATTAACATGATTAAATAATATTTGTTCATTCAAAAAGCTATTGACATGTAATTAACACTGAATAATTGTTATTATTGATAGCCGTAGCGTAAAATTAACTTCCGAAGTAATAATTGGTGCGTTCAGAATGGCTACTTCCTGTACACAAGCTGTGACGTCATGTCGCAAATCAAAATGGCCGATATGACAGTTAATATAATATGACATTGTTGGTATTGTTTTCAGTTGGAATGATTTTATCTGCAAAACGAAAATAAGAAGTTAAATCTGTACTACTAAGGAAAAATATGTGTACAGTGGTAGATAGGCCATTTATCGATACATGATTTAGACATATCTAATCATGATGTGTCCACGGGAACGGGAGCTCCGTGTGTAAAACCGCGCGTGGCGAACTAGTTTGTTAATATATGTAGATTAGTTTTGGAGTTCGATTACCGGGCCGTACAAGAAATCTCTGTGTAAAATCTTTTAATTTGTACAACGATTTCGTGTCCGGTCCGGTTTATACAAATAATAGCTATAAGATTTAATTCAATCCCAAAAAAAAAATTCAATATCAGCATACAATTAGTAAATTATGCTTGAATAGGCGACCATGACATATTTTATTTTTTTGTAAATGAAAGTCACAATTTCTATTATTAATATATTATTATATATTTATATATTTATTTTGTGACTATAACATTGGGCCTAATTCGCGATATTATCACTCTTATCGCATATCGGAACGCAGCACTCGGAAAAATATTGTAAATGTACCGATAATATGCATTACAACTAAATCTTAGATAAAATGTGCTATTATAATCCGATCCCTTATTATTATTATAGATTTCTCTGGGAGGGTCTGGTTGGTTCCTACCAACCAGACCTTTCCAGAGTAATCTATAATACACAAGAAAAGCGGTAGAACAAAACAAAAGGGCGATTTTATTAAGACTTTTAATTATAAATGGCATGTCAAAATATCAAGAATTTTAATTAAATTTATTTCAAAGTAGGTATTGCATGCAGCATGCTACACTGCGCTCTGGAAAGGCGATCTAAATATAATAGGAATATGTCAAAAGGAAATGGAACTCTGTTCAAATAAAAAAACTCAATTATATTAAGGCTCGAGCCTAATAGAATTGGTTTCTTTTGATAAAAATTAAATTCTTGGAAACCTCAATATGTTCGGAAAGATAGCCTAGGGGGAAAGTAAAGATGAGTTCACTCACAAAATCTTAAATACATTTTACAGAAAAAGTTCTTGGGCAAAACATGCGAGATTACTTATATCCCTATCCAGATTATAATACACTAGATACCCACACGCGGTTTTACAAACAATCAAAATCAAATATTTACTCTTTGATGATAGATTGTGTAGTGGATTAGTATTAACTAAATGTGAATTTACTATAAATAATAATAATAAATGTATTTTTCTTTTTCTCTTCATTTATTCAATATGTAACAAAATGTAGAATACAGTTGCAGAAAGACAAGGCTTATTTTAAAAAGTTTTCTTTTTACTCTGATAGGAAACAAACCAGTTATTTCCTATACTAGGTATATCAAAAGAAATACTCCCGTAGATAAGAAGAATAATTCACCATGCTAGGCAGGCGAGTTGGTGACCGCAGTTTTATCTTGTAACACACGGGGACACGCTGCTGCCCGTTCCCTGGTTGGCTATAGTTATAGATGATGTTATTACAATTGACACCAATGACTTAGCCAGCTTTGCGAGGTATACATTTAATACAACTACAATGACAATGTGGTGTTTTAAATCTATGATTGAAAAGTCTTAAGTCCTGTAATTTGAGTATGTTATTATATCGACGGACCATAAATATATTGACGAACGCGATTGAGATATACATACATTTTTACAAAAATAATGCGCTCTCTGTTTAGGTTCTCGTGAGTAAGTCCGTCTGTAGAAGTTTTAATCTGTTAGAGAAGCGGAAACATCTCTGTGGACAGTTCATGATTAACGAAAAGATTACTTTATGTCTTTGCAAGAAAAACATATCTTTGGAATAAATCTTTATTATATAGAAAGTTCTTTATTGTTTACACACGGCTATGATTTAATTGTAACCCGTGATAAAAAAAAAAAAATATAAGTGTACCTACATTTAAATGATCTGTAATTCTTTTTTTTTGGGTTTGTTATTGTCAGAAGAAGGTTTTTTGAAAGATAAATTAAGGAAATTACGCAGAAAATTTGAAAATTCAAGAGTACTTACTTTACTTAACCATCATATTAAATTTTGAGTGATATGACCAAAGCGCTTTTGACAATATAACATGTTTAATGTATTCTTATGGCATTTGACATGACATTAGCAGAAGGGGTATTGCTATTAGTGCATATCACGGTTAGTTCACAGCTTTCATCAATCATCATCATCATCATCATCAAAAGATCAATTGATTATAGAGTTTTAGTTAAGACAGGACAATGTTTATCGGGTCAGTTATACTATTTCCATTTCTTTATTTTCTCGATGACAGTTCTAATTTGATAGTTGTAGTGTTGTAACCAAATAAGTAATGATATCGATCGCATATATTTATCCATTATATTTTGAACAACGACAAATACAACAAAAACATTCAAATATATTTTTTCAAGGTGGGAACACTCAATGGCCCACCGCCATTTTGTGTTTGTTTTAATCTGTCACTCGCAACAAGACGGTCATGCTAGTCACTACACTTTCTGTTCGCTGAGTTTTTTCACATTATCCATACGTTACGTTGTGTATTTTTAGATAGTAAATTTGTACAAAGTATCCGCCAGTAATAAGACCCGATATTTTTTTACAAAGTGTAAGAAACTAAATGTTTCTTACACTTTGTAAAAAAATATCAGGTCTGTTGTCGTGTTACGTTTATCGATAGCCCCGTCCCTATCGGTTTCGGTTCGGTAGGTATAACCTTGTACGTGTGTAAGAGTCACATTTTTTTAAAATAATGCATACATAATGTAAAATAGACGCCCATTCAAGTTTTCCACAGGAGCTGTTATCGAGAAAATAAAGAAATGGAAATAGTACCTATTACAATTAGAAGTAAAGTTGCTGTGCCAATTCTAAAAACTGATTTACAGTAAAATATTGATTTACAGTGTTTAAGCTTAATAATGCCAAATCAGTGTTTGAAAGTCTACCCAAGTGTAACCAAATTAATTTTCCCCAAGAGTCTATAGGGCGGACGCGTCGCGTTCCCGGGTGAAGTTATCTTCGGTGAGTTGGATTAAGCGGTATTTGTAGTGGTGTTAGTTTCTTGTACTTTTTTATGTTCTTCCATTAATCATAGATAATGGAATCTAAAAGCATACCTAGTTTTTACTGAGTCATAATGGTATGTAACTAGAAAATCTCCGCGTTTTTAAAGTATTTACCAATTTTTTTTTTTATTCATTTAATTGTTGTTGTTTTGTTGTTGTAGAGGCCCATGAATTTCTTTTTTTTTTTCTAAAGTCGCCATTCGCAACTGGATGGGTATCAACACCACACAAGCCATAATGTGCAGATTTCTTTTTTTGTGTTTTTATAAACAATTAATAAGACTGAAACCTTTTTTTTTTCAGTGGTAGGTGTGAAAAAGTATAGACGCGTTTTTTGCAGTTCAAATTTTATATTTATGTTTAAAATTTAAATCACAGTAAAGTTACTAATTCTTGCCTTTATTCTTAATGCCAAATACTTATTTTTGGTACTTACATTTGGAAATCACGTGTAACTAAGGAATTTAAAATAACACCACCTGCCAGCACACATACCACAAAGTACTACGTGACATTTTTTTTCTGAATTCACTTCACTACCACTTCACATCATGTCCAATTTATCAGAGATATTGCTCACTCAACAAAAGCTTGAAGAAAATGTCTCCAAGAAGTTTGAGGATCTTCAAGCTCAGCTGAATTGTGCCACCTCCTCCAAAGATACTGTGGCTAAGGTAGCCGATGAGCTTCGAACATTTAAGGAACTTATATTTGGCATCCTCAGTCTGCTGCGGCAGCAGATCAATGAGTGCACCCGGCAGGTAGACAACCTCGAAACCAAAAACCGCCGGAAGGTGTTAGTATTTTCTGGGATCAAGGAATCTAGTAACGAAGATTGTCCCAAGCTGATTGTTGACTTAGTAAAAACCAGACTTGGCCTCAGTTGCATCTCTCCATCTTCTATTAAGTCTTGCCACAGACTGGGAGCTCCGGGCTCTGAACATCTCCGTCCCATATTAGTGAGATTCAACACCCTGGACAACAAATCGGCCGTATGGAGGTGCAAATCTAAACTGAAGGGTTCTTCAGTTTCAGTGAAAGAATTTCTCACTCGCACAAGGCAAGCAGTCTTCACTTCAGCCAGGACACACTTCGGCATGAGGTCAGTTTGGACTCAGGATGGCGTAATTTCCGTCATGACAGTGGATGGCACTCGGCACAGATTGACTTCAAGCCAACAGCTAAGTGATCTCGTTGCTAAGTATCCTAAGCCGGCATCGCGGACCAAAACAACTTCCGTGAGTGGCAACCTGAAAAAGACAACTTCTTAATTCGTGGTCCTAATCAATGTAGCAGTAAACTTATTTAAGGCAACATTATGACACGAACTTACCTGCATGTTATTGTCATAGTGTCTTCTTTTTATCCATATCTTACAACCGTGCAGGAGGGAACGCATTTTGTGTTGTTTACGATATGTACTGTTGCCCATAAGCGTACCCTCTTATTGTGCATTTTGATAGTTTATAGTTTTATTCTATTTGTTTTTTATATTTGTAGGTAAGTTATTAAAATCGCAACGAAACATATTTCTTTTTCGCAATGACTTGTGTACTTCATATGTCAAAACTGTCATACGAACGAAATGTCAGGTGTCAGTTGCGTTTCGTTTCACCTAGTTTCAATTTAGTATTAAGTGTTATTGTGTGTAGTTCTGTTTATTTTATATTGTGTACTGTTCACTTTGTTTATAAAAAGTCGTTTATTTCTTAATGTTTATGTTTGTGCGCTGGCGGGTGGTGCAGAGTAGCAAATCGTACTACACGATTTTAACTCGCATGCACAAAGAAATTTTTAATATATATTATTTTTATTGTATTTATTATATTTATTATATTTCTTAATATTTTATATTAACTATATTGGTATTTATAATATGTCTTCCCCTTCATCTGAACATAACTCTTTTTACTCTGCTAATGATTCTGTCTCTTCTGTTAATGATAGTTTCTGCTCTGCTAGTGACACACTTGGTGATTTTCTACAGCACAATTTTTCTACATCGACAAATTTTCTCAATGTATGCCATATAAATGCGCAAAGCCTACCATGTCACTATCATGATCTTTTAGAAGCATTCTCTAATAGCAATATACATCTCATCCTGATTTCTGAGAGCTGGTTAAAACCTCATCTTTCTTCTACGTCTTATGCTCTCCCTGGTTTCGTACTTGTCCGCAATGATCGCATTGGCAGAGGCGGGGGCGGGGTAGCGATTTACCTGAAGAGTGACCTGCCTTATAAAATATTAGCAACGTCAGGTCAAAACAATTCGGTATCTGCTGAGATGCTCTTTTTGGAAGTCTCTGTTAAGGGAACTAAGACCGTCATCGGGGTCGTCTATTGCCCTCCCAATGCTGATTACTTCACCGATTTGGAATTGGTTTTGGAATCTTTGGGTTCTCAGTATGCTCATCACATCATTATGGGAGATTTTAACACCAATCTACTTGTCCCCAACTCTCCTCGATCCCGTAAACTCCTTCACATAATTGAGTCAAGCAGTTTACACGTATTGCCACTGCAGGCTACACATGTCAATACTCATGGCGATGACACTTGGCTTGACCTTATGCTGACCTCAAATCCCTCCCTTGTTTCCTCCCATGGGCAGCACGATGCTCCTGGATTCTCAAACCATAATCTTATTTTCCTTTCCTTTATCCTTAAACCCTCCAAGCCTAAACCTAAAGTACTGCACTTACGTTCTTTTGCACGTATGAACGCCGAGCTTCTTTGCAGGGATGCCTCTTTGATAGATTGGGGCCCACTATATGAAGTATGTACTGTCGACGAAAAGTTAGGGTACTTTAGTGATAGGGTCACACAGCTGTACGACATCCATGCACCTGTAAGAGCAGTTAAGCAGAAGCGCCCACCAGCACCTTGGATGACTGATGGCATTCGTATGGCAATGCGACGTAGAGATCGAGCATTCCGAATTTTCAAGAGGTATCGGTGCGATGAAAATTGGCATCATTTCAAGGGTACTAGGAATCGATGTAATCAGATGGTACGCAACGCTAAACGCCGCTATTTTCGAGATAGTTTATCTTCTTCTGCTCCTGCCGATATCTGGAAATTCCTTGGAACTCTGGGTATCGGTAAGTCAAGCCATTCAAATTCTTCCGGTTTACTTGATTTAGATGATCTCAATCACCATTTCTCAATCACACCTCCCATAGATCATCTGATTCAGCGTCAAACTGTGGACTTCATTGATAGTTTAGATCGACCAAACATTAGTCCTTTTCATTTCACTCCAGTTGACTCAGACGAGATCAAACTCATTATGCAATCTATCAAGTCCAAGGCAGTCGGTTGTGACTGCATTGGGCGACGACTGATTTTCCCAATCCTTGACCAAATCCTTCCTGCTTTCACTCACATAATAAATTATTCCCTTCACTCCGGCACCTTTCCCAACCAGTGGCGGAAAGCTTACGTCTTGCCGCTACCCAAAATATCAAATCCTTCCCTTCCCAACCATTATCGCCCTATATCCATACTACCTTTTTTATCCAAAATTTTAGAAAGCATTGTCCACAAACAACTATCCCGTTTTATCCTTTCCAATAACCTTATTAGTCCTCTCCAATCCGGCTTTAGGCCGGGTCATAGCACCACATCCGCCCTCCTTAAAGTGACTGGCGATATTAGAAGGGGTATGGAGGATACTAAAATCACTGTGTTGGTTTTAGTTGACTTTTCCAACGCCTTTAATACCGTCAGTCATGACATCCTGCTTTCCATTCTATCACATCTCATGATCTCCGATGAAGCTCTGGAGTGGTTCTCCTCATATCTTCGAGATCGCCAGCAGTCTGTTCGCATTGATGAAGTCTCATCTAATTGGTGTAACTTAGACTCTGGGGTTCCTCAAGGCGGTATTCTCTCTCCTCTACTTTTTTCAGTTTTTATAAACCTTGTCACTAATCATCTTCAGTGTGCGTATCATCTGTATGCCGACGACCTGCAACTGTATGCCCAAGGTGGTATTGACTGTTTGCCTGGGGTAATACGTGATATAAACCGAGATCTTATGGCGCTACAAGAATGGTCTAGTAGATTTGGTTTGGCAGTAAACCCTTTAAAATGTCAAGCCATTGTTCTAGGTAGTTCTAGGCTGCTGTCCAGATTCGACATTAATTCTCTGCCTCCAATAATGTTTAACAATACTGTCATTCCTTTCAGCCCCAGCGTCAGGGACCTCGGTTTGGCTATAGACTCGACTCTGAACTGGCAAAAACAAATGGCTTCGGTTTGTAGCAGAGTAACAAATATCTTGCGTTCTCTATATCGTTTTAAAAACTTTTTTCCATCACAAACAAAAGTATCGTTGGTGCAGGCTTTAATATTTCCCATCATCGACTATGGTGATGTGTGCTACTTTGACCTGAATGCAGATCAACTCAATAAACTTGACAGACTTCTAAATAACTGCATTCGATTCATTTTCAATCTTCGCAAGTACGACCACGTTTCTGCATATCGTGCCCAACTTAAGTGGCTACCTATCCGGCAGCGTAGAAATATGAGAGCATTGACCACACTATTTTCCTTACTTGATTCTCCCTCTTCTCCACCCTACTTAACATCTAATTTTCAATACTGCTTTTCTAATCACAGTAAATCCTTGCGTTCCCTTCACAACCGTCTCCTCCTTTGTCCTCTACATCGTACCGATTTTTTACATTCCTCATTTTTCATTCAGTCTATTTTACTCTGGAATGCGCTGCCTCTTAAAGTCAGGATGGCTAAAAATCGCTTATCTTTCAAAAATAAAATACGTGAACAATTTAGCAGAGTCGTCACAACTTTCATAGCTTATTTATTATTTATTTGTGTATTATTTATTTGTATTTATATACTAGCGGCCCGCCCCGGCTTCGCACGGGTGGACTTCTATACCCTACCCCTGCCCTACCCTACCCCTGCCCTACCCTACCCCTACCCTAACCTACTCCTACGCTACCCCTACCCTACCCTACCCCTACCCTACCCCTACCCCTACCCTACACCTACACTACCCTACCCCTACCCTACCCTACCCCTACCCTACCCCTACCATACCCCTACCCTACCCCTACCCTACCCTACCCTACCCTACCCTACCCTACCCCTAACCTACCCTACCCAACCCTACCCTACCCCTACCCAAAAGTATTCTATGTCCTTCTCCCAGTTCTTAGCTACCTCCCTACCAATTTTCAGCCAAATCGGTTCAGCCGTTCTTGAGTTATAAGTGTTGTAACAAACACGACTTTCTTTTATATATATAGATATATATATATATATATATATATATATATATATATATATAGATATACCCATTCGGCAAATGTTGATCAGACGGGTTGTAGCATCAGTTAATTGTTGATCTAATGTATGATTCGGCATACAAATGTGGCTCCAATTTGATCAACAATTGCTGACCCTCTAGCGACACAAATAAGAACTATTCATTGCATTATTTATACAAATCCGCTCCATCTATTGTTGATCTGATTCAAATGGACCAATCAGAGGTCACCTTTGCCATGATTGGTTGGTTTTGTTATGCGCTGTTGCCACTTCGCTTCGCAATTTATACGCTATGATGAAAGCAAGACAGTGTTAAGTTAGGGCATGTAGAGTAGGACAACTTTTTTTATTACAACCTTTTATTTTTTTCTTTCGTCTGTCCCATTGTCTGTAATCAAATCTTGCAAGTTAAATTTGACACACTTTCCGGTTACCGATTGAGTAAAAATTTTGCACGCATAATATGCATATCACGTGACAATGCAATATTATGATGACATGCAGCTTATCTAATGATGGAGCTGGAAGGTGGCCATAGGAACTCCGTTATAATACGACATAACCCTATCGAGTTTGGGCTCGTATGATTCGTCTCGATGAGTACTTTGTCTGTAGATGGTATCCAGGGTCTGATGATGGAGCTGGAAGGTGGCCATAGGAAGTCCGTAATAAAACGACACAATCCCATCGAGTTTCGGCTCGTTTGTTTAGTCTTGACGAGTACTTTGGTCCTAAATGGTATCCAGGGTCTGATGTTGGAGCTGGAAGGTGACCATAGGAAGTCCGTAATAAAACAACACAATCCCATCGAGTTTGGACTCGGCTGATTAGTCTTGACGAGTACTTTGGTCCTAAATGGTATCCAGGGTCTGATGATGGAGCTGGAAGGTGGCCGTAGGAAGTCCGTAATAAAACGACACAATCCCATCGAGTTTCGGCTCGTTTGATTAGTCTTGACGAGTACTTTGGTCCTAAATGGTATCCAGGGTCTGATGATGGAGCTGGAAGGTGGCCGTAGGAAGTCCGTAATAAAACGACACAATCCCATCGAGTTTCGGCTCGTTTGATTAGTCTTGATGAGTACTTTGGTCCTAAATGGTATCCAGGCTCTGATGATGGAGCTGGAAGGTGGCCATAGGAAGTCCGTAATAAAACAACACAATCTCATCGAGTTTGGGCTTGTTTGATTAGTCTTGATGAGTACTTTTGTCCTAGATAATATCCATATGCAACTCCATCAGATTTAATAAAATAAGATCGTTCCATTTGTTAATCTTCTTAATACTTCAATTTTATGTATAATTTTCTTCAATTAAATTAAGTATCAGTTTTTTTAATCAAGTAGGTATCCACAGTCTAAAAAAATATAAATGAACCTTGTACTAACTTAAGGAAGTATCTTAGCGATTTCTTCAGAAACATGTTGAGGATACTTAGGCTCTCCTAGATGTTGGGACTTATAGTATGTTAACCTTCTAAGAACAACACAAACATGTTTCTGAAGTAAGCGCACTCTACAATCTCACAATTTTGATGTTTTTTATAATGTTATTAAGATTAACATTATAAAAAAACATCAAAATTGTATTCTAAACAATAATTTAGTGGATACCAAAATAATACTTAATCCATGGTTAAGGAAAAGAATATTAAGGGCCTGTTTCACAATCTTCAAGTAAGTGTCGAGATCGTAAGTTTGGTCATTTCTGACATAAGTCAAGTGACTTACGATTGGGTTACTCTACACTTACTTGTAAATTGTGAACAATTGTGTCTTCGTTGACATTTCCTTAATAAGATCAAAATATACTGGCTATCAAAACTAAGTACCTACCACACGTTAATCCTTACTATAGATATTAGTCTTGAAATAAAAAAACCGGCCAAGTGCGAGTCGGACTCTCGCACGAAGGGTTCCGTACCTACTAGTTGCAAGTGCCTACCTATTTTTGATATCAAGAATACAACAAGTAACATAGTATAAACGTTCTTGTAGTTCGTTGTAACTCTAATCGATGTTAATAATAGTTGATTGAATGAAAGGTAAATTGCGGTTTACGGTTTATAACGTATTAAAAAAAACTACTTACTTCATCTCCTTCAAACCAATTTTCAGTGGAAGTTTGCATGATTATGTACATCATATATTTTTTTTAGTTTTATCATTCTCTTATTTCAGAAGATACAGGGGGGGGACACACATTTTATCACTTTGGAAGTGTGTCTCGCGCAAACTATGCAGTTTAGAGAAAAAATACATTAGAAACCTCAACATCATTTTTGAAGACCTATTCATAGATCGATGAGTTCGATGAAAAATTTTTTTTTGAGTTTCAGTTCTATGTATGGGCAACCCCAAAATTTATTGTTATTTTCTATTTTTGTGTGAAAATCTTAATGCGGTTCACAAAATACATCTACTAACCAAGTTTCACCATTATAGTTCATATAGTTTCGGAAAAAAGTGGCTGTGACATACGGACGGACAGACAGACAGACAGACATGATGAATCTATAAGGGTTCCGTTTTTTGCCATTTGGCTACGGAACCCTAAAAAACGTCTTGTAGCGAATTTCAATAATTTTCTATGAATATGAATGAATAGTTATAATATTTCGAACTTATTATCTTGTGTACTTAAAAGTTACTGCAATTATCAAAGTGTGGTACTAAGTTTTGACGGCCAGTGTACCTATATTCAACCTAAACATCACAAAAGTAATATTTTTAGAAGTAAGTCATATTTTACATGGTAATGTACATAGAAAAGTGAATTTATTTTAATGTAATGTAAGCTCCGAATATGGGTGTGAACCTGAAATAAATTATTTTTATTTCACTCTTTATTTTATTTTTTATTATAAAACAATCAAATGATATTTTTTTAAACACTCGTCCAGCAACAAAAATGAGCAACATTACTTAGCATTAGCAAACGTTGAACCGGCGATCTAGCGTCTATCTCATCTAGCGACTATCTTTTGTTTCGCTTGCGATGTTGCCGCTCCGCAGCATCGGTGTACATTTCCGCGGCATTTGTTGATCTCCCAACGTTTATATTGATCAACAAAGTCACACAAAGTGTAAAATAAATGGCGGTTATAAAATCAACAATTGCCGTGTGAGTTGGTGACGAGCTAGAGTGTTTGCAGCGAAGTTAGGCACTGGGTCGCAATGAGGGGAATTGTTATATTCAAAGTATGGCACGATATTATCAAAATTATCTAAGCTACAAGCCTCTAAAGGTGGATCAACATTTAATGCATATTTCGGCCTGATCAACATTTGCCGTAAAGCGGACAATATATATATATATATATATATATATATATATATATTTAGTATAGTGTGTATTATTATTTACCTTAGCGGTATTTATTTTCCCTACAACATTTCTATTTCTGTGCACCTACCACTTTCATTCTGCACCACCCAATGGTTGACTGGTAGAGAATGCCTTAGGCATTAAGTCCGCCTATGTACTATTTAGTGCTAAAGTTTTAAATAAAATAAATAAATAAATAAACCTGTAACTACTAACATATATTCGTTTGAAAAACAATCTTACTGAATTCTTGGTCTAGCTCTTAAAGTCAACAAAGGCTATGTGCCTTTGTTGATAAAGTCAACAAATACTATGTGTCTTTGTTGACTGCTATATTTATTTATATCTAACTAGCGGCCTCACACGGGTGGACCGTTCCCTGGTATCGATGAAATCGGTCCAGCCGTTTCGGCGTCTATACATACATACTTTCTTTTTTATACGTAAAGAAGATTCATTTTAATTTGTAAATTGGTGGACATAATCCCTTTATAAGATACTAGTAGTCCCATGCAGTTTCACCCGCGTAGCTCTCGTTCCCGTGGAAACTTTAACTTAAAATACACAACGTCACATACTTACTAACTTTACCTCTTTATAATATTAGTATAGAATATGGTAAGCGACTAACGTAAGATATAATTGCTTACATTACAATGAGTACCACCAGTTAGTTGCACGGCGCCGCGCCGCGCCGTCGAGTCGACTACTCTTTGAGAATGGACCTCGGTATGATCTCGAAACTAGTCGGACATATCCGATGATGACAAACCGTGAGTACAACCGGATAGTTAATATAAAATATGTGTACCACTTACGAAAGATTTAATCCTTAAATAAGTGTACCGCTTAAATCAACCCTTAATACCTCAGTATTTCGCCAATCCCTTGAGCCGCTGGTAGGCTCTACCTCCCTATTACCACCTAGTATTGGTAAATTGCTAGAAAATTATTCCACCACATTCCAGAGGTCGTGCCCACTAGCAAATGCTCGGTGTTCACAGACCATTAGTTGAAGGCTTCTGAATGTTGCTTTTATTAGTATTTATCATTGCGACCGCTGTGTCGACGGCTTAAGTTCTAAAGTTAGAGCTGGGCAGTAAGCCAGAACAGTTGCTGAATAAATAGGCGTTAATTGCACAGATAGTACTTAGGTACAACATTATGCAAAGCAGTATTGAGTACATATTGTAGTAGTAGAATTTATTGACAAAATTTTAAAACTCGTAGCACCCTTAAACAAAAATACCGTTTCTTTATTTTCGAATTCTGATCCCAAAACTATTTTTATTGCCGGCAATTTTTAAGAAAAATATAAAAATTGAAAAATGCGTGATGACGTCATTGTTAAGGTTGGACTTTTACGGACTGAAATATTACCTTTGCCTATTTAAAATTAATAAAACTATGAAAATATTCTTAAGTTGACAACTCTTATCACAAGCGTTTAACATGAGCTAACAGTTTATTTTTTTTAATTTAACTCTGACTAATAAATTTTGTCAAACTACCGTAAATCAATTCTTGGTGGAAGCCGTACTTACTTTGCATTAATTATAAAAAAAGAGACGTTACGCTATTGTTAATATTTATGCAAACCGGCCAATGTGATATAATAATATATAAATATACACATAAACATATTTATTTAAATTTTAAGTAGGGTTTAGGGTAGCCATGTTGGCTGATGATGATAACGATACAATATTTTACTGACTATAAAGAGACTAAAACAAAAGTTAAGTTAATTTTCATTATAAATTGGTCAAGTGTAACTCAAATTTGCAACAGCTGCAACGGTACGAAAAGTATGCTAAAAATCATTTTTTTAAAACTCTTAAGTTCAAAAAGCTCTAAACTGGAGATGAAACTAACTTGGTATTCATAGCCGGGTACAATCATTTTTTTTAAGCCACAAGGCTTTTACTACTTTACCTGACAAGTTTGATATGATTACCGCTGGTCTTGACCACGCTTGCGTGGCGACAGATAATACCCAGACCATTAGTAAACCAGCTAGCTAGGTAACAAAGGGTCGTAAGCACCTCGGGGCTGCCTGTTTGACCCAGATCATGAGATAACAACTTACTTAATTTAGCTAGTGGTACAGAGACTACAAGAAACTAGCTGAGCTGATTCAAGTCCCACAGGGGGCGCCCTCTTGCGCAGGTTGCTTAGTTTGAAATAAATAAATTATATTTTAAACCTTTTTTTAAGGCCTGAGTTCTGCTCGCCGGGGTAGCAAAAGCCTCGTGGCTAACTACGAATGTCCGTCCAAAACAAAAACAGCTTGATAAAATATCTGTAGGCTCTTATGGTAGCCGTGGCGCCAAATATTATTTGAGTTTAGTCAGCAGCATACAGCGAGAAGTATGTATATGATTGATTTTGCTGTATGTGTTACTAGACACTGGTCACAGCCTTATCCTTTGAGTTGGACTATTATGACACTTAAGTCAACAAGCAGATTCATTAAGATGTCAATAAATTAACTGCGGTACAACCAGTACGATACAATTTCCTTTTCATTTCAACTTGACCCTATTGTCCTTCCATCTTCAATGTGACCTTTATCAAGATTCGTATCCAC
Organism: Nycteola revayana; assembly: GCA_947037095.2. Lineage (NCBI taxonomy): Eukaryota > Metazoa > Arthropoda > Insecta > Lepidoptera > Nolidae > Nycteola > Nycteola revayana. Next base: position 16,268,864 of record OY855748.1, on the reverse strand, counting down.
TTCAAATGAAATGTCAGAAAAAAGAAAAAATTGTCTTTCGACTCTTTCCAATTGAATAAAAGTCGCACCTTCATTAATTTTACAATACTGTCTGGAAGTGCTTTATTTATCTTTTTACTTTTGTCACGATATTTTTCTTATTCTAAAACCTTTGATCGTGAAAAAGTCGAAAGTCCAACTAATGAGCGATTATTTTAAGGCCGGAGCCACACTGATAAGGTGATAGCTACTCGGTGGCTATTGCCATTCAAATGTTTTACTACCAGAATAAATAATTTATGTTTGTATTAGCAACAACTAAAAGGTGTAGATACCCAGTTTTACAAAAAGTACCTCGAAGAAAGAATCAAATTACATAGCTTGTTCGTAACTTAACTTAACTTCACTAACGTAACAAAGTAAGTTAACTGACGTAAGTCTCTGTCATGAATGAAGAAAAATATATAAAACAAATGTTTCATAATGAGACAGATGAAGATAAACTTTTTATTAATTATCCAGTGTTAGTTCGATCTCCACCCATTGCACTACCACGTGAACTCACTCGTAACACAAGCATTTCAGCTTAGCACGAGGAGTTAACAAGAGCACTAGTAGTGTGAAAAAACTCTGCAAGTAATCTTAAAAAAGAAAAATAAAACTTAGTCCTTACATATTTACACACATAAGTTATCCTATGGAAAATTATTTGGATTTCGCAAATTTAATAATCATTCCGTCTCTCCTACGATGCTTAATACATTATTGAACTCCGTCACAGTAGTCGAGATAGCCAAGATGTTAATATTTTGTCTCTGTTCAGTAATTTTGAGTAACTAGGCTCACAGTCGACACTTCGGACCAATTAGATAGACTGCCTTTGATCGGTACACAAGAATTGTTCCCAGTAAATTGACTGGCCGGTTACTAGCGCTGTGCTGATGGTCACCAATTGTCCTACAATAGTGGTGGATGTCTGTACAATGAATGAATAATAGGGTGTCTAGAAATGGTACATGCAAATGAAGATAGATTAAAGCATCGTTGACAGACACTACTTCTTGGTTTGTTGGATGAGAGACCCGTCATGCCTTGGAAAGCAGCTTAAGCCGTTGGTCCCGATTGACGGGGGCTTTACAAATACTCACTTCACGGACACAAAGCACACCCAGACTCAAAACAATTATCTGTGGGTACATACAATTGCGGCCAAAAACGTTCCCTTAGAAGGAAGCCTATGTTAAACAGTGGAAGTTATATGGGCTGATGCTGATGATTTCTGCTTGTTCTCCACTTTTACGTTTACTGCAGAACATAGAAGATATTTCCATAATAACCACGGCAGGTGGTAAAGTAAGGTATGGGCCACTATAAATGTGGCCCAGGAGATCCCGCGGTGCCATATTGGCCGCGGGTGCCGTGTGGGGGCCGGATTGCTTATGCGTGCCCGGCCCACGCCAACGGCGGATCGAAGAAGTGTCCGGGGGGTTTTAGTGGTATAGGGTCCTCTCCTCGTGGTATGAGTAAGCATACTACGCTATGAAGAGGGCGAGTCCCACATATCCCACCGCCAGCGCGCGAATATGTTGCAGTGGCGGTGGGAATGCGTAAATGCATTTCTCCCCGGACAACATAAAAAAAAAGGTTCTAAAGTAAAGTGCTTTTCAAGGTGGACTAGTGATTGCAGTTAGACGGTAAGTAGCCTGGATCTAATAAAAGCTACTTCCCTTAGTCATCTCTTACGATATCCATGGAAAAACATGAGGTAATCTATTTTAACCCGGAAACCACTCGGATGACAACTAATATGTGTTTAACCTTTAACTTCACGGGCGGGATCTAAGCAGACCCCACGCGTTGTTTTTTAAAGATATTTTTTTAAATTAGCAAGACACAAACGCGCGCTTTCGTCTAATCTCAGTTCGTCGCAGCAGCTCTCAACAGACAGAAGTACATCGCGCTTACGCTAAGGTAAACACAATTTTTACTTATGTGGGGATACCTGTGGACCCCACCCGTGATTTTACGTAGTATCTTTTTCACATCATTCATAATTTTAATTTGTATCTTTTTCGGAATTAATGTTATTTCATTGCAATAATGAGTCACCAACTGTCAGAGGACGCCATTGTACAGAATTTTAGTGACTCTGACAGCGAATAATCCTAACTTGAAAGATATAAGAGCAATCATGTGCAAGTTGGTCGACAAAGAGCAACCTTTACCTAGTACGGATGAAACTGGTCCTTGTGCCCCAAAAACGAAGCGAAGGTGGTTTTATTGTTCTATATCCAAGGATAAAGAGAGTACTATTGTCTGTAAATCTTGAAATAAGACATTTGTAAGCCTCATTCAGTAGCAATTACTTGTTTATTTTATTTATTTATTTATGTACAAACACACAAAAGAAACAAAAAGAAAAATTTATACATAAGGAAAGAAATTGTACAAAGGTACTGCTTATTTCAAAAGAAATCTCTTCCAGCAGACCCGCAAGAGGAAATGTGAAAAAGAAAAGACGAATAGTGTGCGTAGGTCTCAAATAAACTTGTTGTTCGCCATGCCAAGATAAAGCATACATTTTTTTCGTTAGGGCACAATGATAACATTGAAGCGTTGTAATTTTTTTTATATTTTCGGTTATTGTTATTATTCCTTGTGATTACGTAATTTTTATTTACATTTTATTAGAAATTTATGTTTAAGTTTGACAGAAGTTGACTATTTTGTAAAATTTTAGTACATTAGTTATGGAAGTATAAGAAAACTATATACGCGATGTTCCTTTTTCAAAAGTTTATATTTCATAAACATACTGATTATTTTACGAATAATAAATATTTATCTTAAGAAATAACATGTCTTTAATTAAAATCTTTATTATTATTTAAAATGAATAAAAAATTCTTAATATAATTTTTTTTTTATATGGGTACTTCCGGACCCCACGCGTGATGTAACGTTAACATAAAGTACGCGTGTACTTAAAGGTTAAACATTCTTGTGTAATATAAGCTAACCTTCTTATACTTAACTTAGTTTAACTAGTGTGGAATAATATTTGAAGTTTATATAAGCTGGTACCTTCAATAAGGCTTATTAGTTTCCAGCTGAAGTTTCTCAACTAGGTATAGGTACCTACTTTAATACTTATGATAACATAACATTGTTCACACATATATCAACTTAGTTAATTAGTCTTAGAGAATAGTTTGGGAACTGCTTCAAAAATATTTAATACATTTTCCATGCTAGAATTTCTGCAGCAGTGCCCCCACCAAGTCGATCAAGCAATTCAGCCCATTTCCCCTATAACTTTGTTATGGATAAAACTAGAAGACTACATGACTATGCCATGTAACCTACTAGACCTACATACATACGACTGCAAAAACATTCTGTTTATTTAAAATCATCAAAGGTTTAATTTTTATATTATGCTAAAATACACTGATTGAAATTTTGCATTAGCAAAAGTATTAATGATTTGCATGTCATTGATAATTTTCTTTTGCTTTTTTACGTCAGTGTAGTTTTATTTTCCTTTCAATGATTTAGAACTTTTCAATTTTATTAACACATATTTTGTAAATACCTAACGTAAATATATTTTGTAAATACTCAAGCTGCTTCGTTTCGCTCCATACATTCATCTCAACGTTTAGTGCCGTAATCTACGGCTCCTACATTGGTTAACACTTTTGCTAAATCTAAAATTCAATCAGTGTATTTTACAATACCTGCAAATATTAGACTGCATCGGTACAGATATTTAATTCGGATTCAATTTCCAAGTGAAATTGAGTTTTTCTGTCGACGAATGCGTAGAACGGTAATTGGACTACCTAAGTCTTTACTTTGTCATCGAGTATTTCGTCCCATAGAGTTTTTTATAATAAGGGTCGTCTTATATTTTGAATTTTAAAGGTTGGGTTGGTTGAAGGACTACTCTCCGCGTCCCAAAAAATCATGATGAGCCGTTGGTCCCAATTGTTATAACATTATCAATGACAATCGTAGGGAGGCGAAAAAGGCAATACTCCATTCTAGGGAGGTCGATGGTGGTCGATGTTAAGAAGTGGACGTTATACAAGCTGATATTTGATTCATCATCATCATTAGCCTGGTGTAGTCCATTGCTGAACATAGGCCTCCCCCATTCGATTTCCAGCGGGAACGATCGCTAGCGGCCTGCGACCACTGACTCCCTGCAACCTTTATGAGGTCGTCGGTCCATCGTGCAGTCGGTCGTCCCACGCTTGCAAGTTCGTGGTCTCCACTCGAGATTATAATATGATAAAGAAAAGTGTATATCGCTCTTCTTTTCTACTATATAGAAAAGTACACGTCGACATTAAAATAAATTTCTGAGCAGAATTATGCTAAAAAATTTATGCTAATATTATAAAGAGGTAAAGTTAAAAAACAATTCTGACGATACTTTTTTTATTTTTATAGCTGTCTCGATTGCTCCCGCGTCCATTTCGTTCTCATGAGAACCTCGACTCAAAAAAACCTATGACACTCATATATAATATGGCTGACTATTGGTAAAAGAATTGTTATAATCGGTTCATTCGATCCAGAGATTACCCTCTACAATCTCACAGGTTGTATAAAAACAAAAAAAATATCGTTAGATTTTTTCATTCATAACTGCTTAAAAAAACTGACAACCTCCGTAGCGTAGCGATATTTGGCTCACTTTAAGTCTCGGAGGTCGTGGGTTCGATCCCCACACCGGACAAGAAATCTATGTGTAAATTCGGATGTTTAGAAGATTCTAAAGGGAAAAGTTTTATAAAATGTACATCAACGACGTGCAGCAAGAAGTACTGCTCACTGTGCATTAATCAATCGGCACTGTCAATTGATAAAAAGTCGACATGGAAATGCCCTGAGTGCTGTGCGACACAAAGAAAAGGAGGGGATAACAGCAGCACACCGCTTCGGCCTATCGAGGACAACATCACCACAAGGAAGAAGTCTAGCACTCAGACCGACGTCGGCATGAACACTGAGGTGAAAGAGTTGATAGAAGAAGTTCGGCTTTTAACTCAAGAAATTTCTTCGCTCAAAACGCAACTTGAAAATGCTACGACCTCGCTAACAAACTGCCAGACAAGATTAGAGGAGTTGGGGTCATCTGTGGCTGCGAATGACAACCGAATAAGACATCTCGAGAGTCGTGAACAGCAGACGAAATTACTCGAGGCCAAAGTGTCGGAGTTACAGCTCGAGTTGAACATACAAGCACAACAACAGTTGAACAACGAATTGGAATTGTTAGGCATCCCAGAGCAAGCGAATGAAAATCTCCACCACGTTGCTCTCCTGGCGGCACGGAGGGTGGGCACCGAACTAAATGACTGTGACATTGACTGGGTGGCCAGGGCGGGACCCCGTCGCATCTCAGCTTTATCTGCCGAACATAATACCAAGTTCCCAAGACCGGTAGTGGTACGTCTTTTACGTCGAAACAAGCGGGACCAGATTATAAAGGCCTCCAAATCGCGAAGGAACATAACCAGTAATGATCTTGACATCCCCGGGACACCACACAAAGTATACTACAACGAACGTCTAACAAAGGAGAACAGACTGCTTTTTCGCGCCGCGAGGGCAACATCTAAGGACTTCGGTTACTCCTACTGCTGGTGCACACAGGGAAAAATCTTTGTCAAGCAAAGCGAGGGCAAACCTTCCCATTATATACGTACACATAATGATCTTCAAAATGTATTTAAAACTCCACAACACTGATTCTTTATTTGTAAATCTTATACCCTTTTTAAATAACCGTCAAACTATCTTCAGATGCATGTACCTCACTTATAACTCTCTTTACTTACATTTAAATGAACCTATATTATGTAAAAAACCAAACACAAATATTACATTATTACTTAAATTATATTACATATTATATTATATTATTATATTAAAATGCTACTATTTACCTGTATACAAGAATAGAAATCGCCAAAAAATCATTAATAAGTATAGGATATACACAAAATACATTAAGATAATAACTTGTAGATATTTACACTGTCTATTGCGTAATAATACTCACTATTTTATAAAATACGAGTACACAACACATGATCTAGGATGCAGAGTACGGAAATATGCTAATCACCGCGAACATACTTTTTACTGTTTCTATGTTAGTCATTGCTTTACCTACAAAAATAAACCAATTTCGAATATAAATGTCGAACTACACAAAACGCAACCAAATTATAAAATATACAATAACACTTATCCAATTCTTTTGTGCGGCAATTGTTCAAATCCTAACACGCTAGCTGGGTCTTATGTCATTTATTATGATTATTGGTAACCGTGTTTGACAATACCACCATTGATGAGTTAGACACGGTTTGTATAAACTGTCACAAAATAGAAGCCCCTGAAGAATGCCGAACAGCAATTACGGTAGCTCACAATTTTAAGGTATTAGCATTTAATATACGAAGCCTGCATAAAAACTTTGACTCTTTCATCGTTACCCTGAAAAGAACAAACATCGAGTTCGATATTATAATCTTGACTGAGTGTTAGCTTGATGGCTCTTCCATAATACCTCAAATAGACACATACGATAGCTATAGCACGAAAAAAACTATCAACCAGAATAGCGGAGTAGTAGTCTATATAAAACAAAATTTAAAGGTGTGCGTCACTGAACCAGATTTTCAAGATGCAAACTGCCTGCAACTGACATTTAATAACAAGACAACTGTGTTTGGAATATATCGTCCGCCATCACAACAAAACCTAAACAACTTTTTGGATTCCCTTAATAGTTTATTAAACAACTACTCAAATAAGTCAGATACTCTGATCCTTGCTGGTGACATAAATATAAACTTACTTTCAACTAGTGGTGGTCAAGAGTTGGAGTACATGTGTCTTACTGCGGAACACGGCCTATTTCCTGCAATAACCAAACCAACTAGACTGCACACATGTATTGATCATATTTACACGAACATACTCAAAGATACTGTAGGCGTCGTATGTAGCTCAGACATTACTGATCATGACATTGTAATTATTGGCCTCTCAAGAAATATAACTACCAAACGAAGCGTGAACCGCACTGTGGTCAAACGGAACCTTGAAGCCATTAGAAATGACCTCTTAAAACTAAACTGGTCTTTACAAACAGACAACCCTGAAACAAATCAAACAGCGAACAGTTTCTGCAATCAACTTTTAGACATTATCAAGAAACATACACGACAGGTGCGAATTAGTCACTCAAAATATAACATAAAGCCATGGATAACACCTGGACTTATTCGCTGCATGCAGCATAGAGACCGCCTACACACAAAATCGAGGAAATCACCAAACGATCAGCAACTACATCTCATTTACACCCGGTACAGAAACTTCTGCAATGATTTACTACATAAACTTAAAACTGATTACGATAGCACAGAACTGTCTAGTAACACAAAAAACCCAAAGTCTATGTGGAAAACCATCAAGACAATTTGCCATCTGAAACAAAACAATAAAGAACCGACAGAATTGTTAATGCTACCTAACAGCCTTGATGCCAAACACTCACTGAACATATGCTATACATATTTTTCAACACTAGGACAAAAACTGGCTAACAATATTTTAAATGATCTGAAACAGAGTGAAGATATGCTGGCAACTAAAGTCAGTTGTAAATCAATAAGTAACTCATTTTTCATGCAGCCAACCGATGAGATCGAAATTGAGTCTCTAATACTTGCATTACAAAATGATAAGGCCCCGGGTATCGACGGAGTAACTAACGTACTCCTGAAAGAAATAAGGGGCGTCATTATACCACCTCTGACTAGAATATTTAACCTAAGTTTACAATGCGGCACCTTCCCTGACGTATGGAAAACAGCCTCTGTCATACCGATTCATAAAAATGGACCTAAAGATGCACCGGAAAATTACCGGCCGATTTCATTACTAGCTGTTTTTTCAAAATTGCTTGAAAAAGTAGTTAATAACAGACTAGTTACATATATTGAGACGAACCATCTTATTTCTGACAGGCAATTCGGATTTAGGCGAGGAAAATCAACAGAAGAGGCAATCACGTTGCTCACATCAACGGTGGCATCTCAACTTGACAGTGGCAGGCGCAGCATAGGGATCTTCCTAGATCTAGCCAAGGCTTTTGACACGGTTTCAATTCCTATTTTATTGCAAAAACTCGAGAAACAATTTGGCATAAGGGGTGTAGCTCTAGAATGGTTTAAAAGTTACCTAACGAGTAGAAAGCAGTGTGTTAAAGTTGCCAACCATGAAAGTGAGCTACATCATATTAATTTTGGAGTTCCACAAGGGAGCGTGCTAGGGCCAACGCTGTTTATAATGTATATGAACGATATTCATGATACCATTAAGGGTGAGATAATATGTTACGCTGATGACACTGTGTTGATTACTGATGGTCGAAATTGGAACGAAACTTTCTCGAACGCAGAGTGTACGATAGGGAAAGTGTCCACGTGGCTAAAACAAAACCTTTTAACACTCAATATCGACAAAACGCAGTACGTCTGCTTCCACAAGACAGCCGCCTCAGCACCGAACACAGGTTTTAACATGAAATTTCACACCTGCACAGATCATAAGCACTGTACCTGTGAAACCATAAAGCAAACTAACACCATCAAATACTTAGGAATAATCATCGACAGTAACCTAAACTTCAAGGCCCACATCAACTCCTTGTCGAGTCGAGTACGCAAAACGGCAAACATCATGAAACTGCTACGTAAATCGGCACCACCAAACATTCTGAGAAACGTGTATAGCGCACTAACTCAATCATTGATCACATACTGCATAACCTGCTGGGGAAATGCTTCCAAAACAACAATGATTGAACTAGAAAGGGCCCAACGATGTGTGCTAAAGACGACTTTTAAAAAACCCTTTAGGTACCCCTCTACGGAGCTTTACAAAGACAGTAAAGTTCTGAGTGTGCGCCAGCTATTTCTTCTAAAGACACTACTTAAAACTCACCAAAAAGTAATCAACTCACAAGAATATGCCAATTTACTAAAACGTCGCGTATACAAAATCACAGTTCCCAAAGTTAATACTTCCTTTGCTAGGCGTTTCAGTCCTTATAATGACTGCTACATCTACAACAAAGTAGTAAAATGTTGTGATATAAAACAATGCTCAGCAAAAGAAGCACAATGTATACTAAAAAAATACTTAACCTCTTTAGAATACGAGTCCACTGAAAATATCCTAGTACATCTAGCCTAATCCTATCTTAAGCGTCGCAAAGATGATATCTTACTACTTTATATATTATTACTATTACTATATATATATGTATATAACTATAAACATTAAACTAAACACATGTATTGTATAAGTATGTATATATGTGTATGTATTTATATTCATAATAATATTATTGTAATCTCCAAATACTAAATAATTACTATTGCTACAATATTTTTGCATTTTATAAAAAAAACAAAGCTACTTAAAAATTTAAATACGAGTACCTAAACTGTAAAGTATGTCGACCGAGCAAACATTGTAAACAAGTGTTAAACGTAAACATGTTGGTACCCACAGGACAGGCATGCCTAGTGTGGGGCCAACGGATAATTTGTATTGTTCTGTTTTTGGTAATAAATGGTTTTTATTTATTTTATTTATTATTCTAAGATTTCTCCGTGCCTCGGAAAACACGTTAAGCCGTTGGTCCCGATTGTTATAAAAAGCGTATACCAGGGAACGGGCAGCAGCGTTTCTTTGTGTATTACAACATAATGCTGCGGTCACCAATCCACCTGCCAAGCATGGTGACTAGTGCAAAAACGCTCCTTCGGGAGGAGGCCCATGTTCAGCAGTGGACGTTGTACGGGCTGATGATGATAACTGCTAAAGCCTGAACTTCAACAAGGACATTTTCATGAAAATGTTATATATTATAATAAAATGTCACGTTTGTGTGTATGTCAATATATGGGTTATCAGAAATGGCGCGCCGCCAGCTGTTCTCTTTATAATTTATTTGTGTTTGTTTAAATTTTGTTTGACTTCTAGTGAAATAATTTTCCCGTTTCAGCTTGTTTTAGATATGAAAATGTTAACAGAGTTGACGTAGGTATATGAATTTAAATAATCCATTTTATGATAAATGTAGGTAAGGCAAGGTTTTTTTAAATATTTTCCACGTTTACTAAATCGGTTGATAGAGCAGACTATAGACATATTCATTTATTTTTATGAACGAACATAAAGTTAGCCTTTAGGCTTTTGCTAGCGTGGTGGACATTAAAACGAGCAGGGCTCCAGTCGTTTTTAATGTCTCATACTCACGGTGTCACATAATAGTATACTTACTATACTACACCAGCTCCGTCTACTGCAGAACATGGGCCACTTCTTGACAGACCTTGTAAAGCCAGGGTGGTTGTGTCATCATCATAATTTCAGCCGTAGGACGTCTAAAGCTGGACATAGGCCTCCCTCATAGATCTCCAGTTGTTACGGTTAGAAGCGGCCTGCATGCACCGTGATCCCGCGGCGTTAACCAGATCATTCGTCCATCTAGTAGGTGGATGTCCTACGTATGCTACGCTTGCCGATCCGCGGTCACCATTCATTATGGTGGTTGTGTGATATTGCCATAATCGGCCCGCTTGGATTGGTGATAGCAGTTATATAGTGAGTTACCTTGAGCTGATAGGCGCTCCTGCCTATCCCCTAGTCAAGGCGAACACCCATAGGAAGCCATGGAGTGGTCTTTTCTAAGTGGAAAACCACACAAAATAGTAACAAAGTTATTTATTCATCGTGAGTCGGAATCTTGCCGGAAAGTAGAATGGAAAATTTCTCTAACGTTATCAATAAACGTGACTATCTACTATTAAAGGGAAGGTATATATTGTGGAAACACCTTATATTATCATACTAGATTTTTGCACAAGGTTATACCCGCGAAACTGTCGTGTCGTGGACTTCGTATTAAATATAGCCTATAACCTTCCTCGATAAATGGGCTATCAAACACAAAAAAAAATTCAAATCGGTCCTGAGATAAGCCTGTTTGAGCAAGCTAAATAACTCTTCAGCTTTATATATCAGTATATTTATATCTTATATACTAATATATAAAGCTGAAGAGTTTGTTTGTTTGGTTTTTGAACGCACTTGTATCAAGAACTAATGGACCGATTTGATTTATTCTTTCAATGTTATATAGCCCATTTATCGAGGAAGGTTATAGGCTATAGGTATTTTAGTATTAAGTTCCTACGGGAACGGGATCTACGCGGGTGAAATGGCGCGCGAAAAGCTAGTATTAGTTTATAGGTACAGTATAAATGTTTTGTTTGTTATTTATGTAATTTCTATAGGCTACTGTTTGTTCATTCATTTTTTAAATTCTTCACTTAAATTCAATAATTAATTCAATGATTATGAAATGATTAAACGTACCCACATAATAGGTGCTGATAGTAAAAAAATAACATTTTTAACCCTTAATTTAAAACGGATTGCAAACAATATAGGAATATTCTTTGCAATCCGTTTTAAAGTACATATAGTCAAGATAGATGGCGGCACACACAGTTAATCGAATGTCCATCGCTGCAATAACAATCCGCTGCTTCATTCTTACACCTCTCTCGTTATCACATCAAATAACTATCTTTTATGTAGTTATTTTACAAAAATGAAATTTGTAAGTTCCTTATTTGCTTGTGGGTCTCCCATACAACATTTTTTTTTTTTTTTCTCGATATCAATAACGGTAACAAGCACTCGAAAATGGTACGGAACCCTTCGTGAGCGAGTCCGACTCGCACTTGACCGGTTTTTATTATAGATTACCATTTTATTAGACCCCATGCAACATTTGAGACTCCTAGCATTTGTAGTTTCTGAGATTTCGTAATAAATCACCTTTCACTTTTATAACGATAAGACTCATTGGCAATGCTGTAAGTTCTCCAGTGCAATTAGCATTTATTAAGCCCCTCCTTGCCTTATCAAGTGTTCTGAATTCAACAATTAGTTTAGCAATTCAAAGCAAGCTGAATATAATTATAAATAGTTGTGCATTCCAACCGAACTTCCTAGCAAAGCATCAATTAAAATTAAACGCTCTGATGGTAAGAACCTACTTGGAAAAGATGGGTAGGAAAGGATAGGTTTTCCGTCGATTATCTTATTGTTTTACAGCAATTATAGCTTGATAATTTTATAGCAGAGTAGTTGACCCGTCAGACGTTGTCCTAAGTTAAACTAAAACTTTATATTAAATTGTGTGTTATTACCTAGTTTTTAGAGTAATGTTGCTACACCCATACTACCCAGCTCTGATTTATCTCTAACAAGTTCGTGCTGAGGTTATCTGGAAGAAATCTTAGCAGCGATGAGACCGCCACTTGTACTTTGTCATTATTATGCACAATTTATTTTGTATAATTCCTGGTGTACAATAAAGAGTATTTTACTTTAACATTACTCTAACTTGATTTTTTAATGTGAGACTTGATGTCTTAGACCTAACCGTGATGTGCACTAAGAGCAGCATGCATTCTGTCGATGCTATGTGAAACACCGTATGGTGTTACCATACGGTGTTTTCAAGAAGAGACTAAAACACAACAAAAGATGACGAAAAAGAACAACCCCAGAGTTTCTTTCTTCCTTTCTTCTCCGGGTCGTCCACTTAGGTAGCTAGTGAAAGGTTGCAGGTTAGCTAGGGTAGAATTCTCGCCGGCGAAGACCGCGTTGCGCCCCTACCCCTGCCCTGTGATTGAGCGCCTGTAGTCGGTGCTGGTGATCACATCCTCTTTATATATCTACCTTTTTACTTCAGTGGCATCCTAGGTCGTGGTCCTAAACCCCTAAGGGTGTCCTCAGGTGTGTGCCACTTAGATATAATGTGACCACTTACAATTTGGATGCGGTTTTAATTTCTTCTTATAATAATAATAATTGGTTAATTGCAAAAAATATCACAGGACAGACGGACGGACTTTGCAGTCTGTAGATTTGTATGATTTGCTATTGCCTACCTACTACTGCTAATTACTTAGTTGGATATCTTATAGAGTAAGAATTATCTGTTAATTATAGTTTTTTATTATTTTATCTTCTTACATTGTAATTCTGACAAGTACAAGTGTATGTAAATACCTAAGTGCTGAATAAAATTCATTATTTCATTTAAAAAGTTTATATCGTCAGAAACACTAAGTTTTCATTTGAAAAATTTATAAAGTAGTTAAGTATTTCTTATCGATAACGGAGGAAAATACAACTGAAAATACAAATTCAGGTGCTAGTCGCAGCACCTAAACCTGTCAAAATCTATTGCGTTCCTGTTAAAATATCTATGGATGAACTTCACACGTCGTAAATAAAAATATATTGAAAAAAAGACCATAAAAATCGACATAAATGGCACATCTGATCAATGCTTTTGACATATAACAGCGCATCCGACCAAATGCTTCTGACAACGAAAAATATAGACGATATATCATTACTTCATAATATACTCAATATTGAAACGGTTATCGCTCCACAACCGCGGGATTACCGAAGAAAACGTCTCATTTATTTACAATATCTTTCAGAAATTATGTCAATATGAGTTAAATATATTAGGTACATCATTTAAACCGTAATTTTAGTCATTGGTCAAAGAAAATATTTATTGTAGGTAGTACAAACGATCTATACATTACTTTTTCAATTGTATTAAACACTAGCTGCCCGCGCGCGGTTTTACCCTCGTAACTCCCGTTCCTGTAAGAACTTCATAAATAAATATGATACATAAATAATATCGATGCGCGGTCGAATACGGTCGCGTTTGCGTTGCTCCGTGTAAATATTCGCGAATTGCGCGGCTTTAGCCGCTGCCCGGATTCCGCTATGAGTACTCAAACTCTCATAGCCAATGAAGTTCTGGCATTTATCAAACATGCCATCGACTACATGGACGAGGTCAGCATCTTGCAGATCTGCAAGTCGTCTTTTAAGGAGGATGAGATTAGCAGTGCCAAGTTGCTGTTGTTCACGACGCTCGGGAAACTCAGCCAGATGCCGTCTCGGCGAAGGGATGGCACCGAGAAGAGTATCCAGGACATCGTAACGCTGATGAAGGAGACCGATCCGGACGACGTGCCTGAATTTGTGGCGAAGGATCTGCACAAGCTGCCTCCCGTCACGTTCGACCACGTAGATGTCACCAGGCTGCTGAAGGATATCACACTCCTGAAGCAAAGCCAGGTCGAGATGCAGCATCAGCTGGAGGTGTCCAACAACACCATCAGTGAACTACGGGCAGAAGTAGTGTTATTGCGCAATGCAATTTCTGCAAGTAGGTCACCTATCGACGCCGCAAAAGTGAACACGCGTCGCGGGGCACAAAACGCCTCCATCTGCAGTTTCGAGTCGGCGGGCTCGAATGCGTCACCAGCTGCCGAGAATGCATGCGTTGCAACGTGTGCCGCGGCCGTCCCTGCCTCGACACCGGTGGAGGCGACGACATGTGTAGGTTCAGCAACCCCGAAAAGAGCCTATGCTGCAATATTAGCCGCCGCTAAAAAGCCTGTTGAGCCACTAAACTCACAGGTTAAAATAGCGGACAAAGTGAAAAGGGGTAAACGGAGCCTGCCAAAACCAAAACAGGTTCTAAAAAGACAGGCTCCAGTGAAGGACACGGGCGACAGCGATGGTTTCATCAAGGTGGAGAAGAGGAAGAAGAAGAAGCCTCCTTGTCGGAACCAGTGTGGTACAGCGCTGGCAGGACCCAACACGCTGTTGCGTCCAGCCGTACCGACAACGCTGATGTACGTGTCAAGACTGCATCATTCCACGAAAGTTGAAGAGGTCGTGGAGTACATGCGGGTGAAGACCAACTGGACTTTGAGGGTCGAGATGTTGGAGCCGCGTCACAAAACGAACTTCAAGTCCTTCGTGGTGCGTGTTCCGACGCAGTATCTCGAGAAGGTCCTCAAAGAAGAGTTTTGGCCGAAGGGTGTTATGTTCCGCCGGTTTCGTGGCCAGCTACGTGACACCAGTCAGCGAAACACGACGCCGACACTTCGTGTACATTAGTAATAAGTTTTTGTTTTTAAAATATGTATTAGTTTATTACTGTTTAAGATTATTGTATGTATTTTATTCTATGGGCCTCCGATGCCTGAAATAAAAGGATTATTATTATAAATAAATATAGCCTATGTCATCCGGGGATAGTGTAGCTTACCAGCGGTGAAAGAATTTTTCAAATCGGTCCAGTAGTTTCGGAGCCTATTCAAAACAAACAATCAAACAATTAAATCTTTCCTCTTTATAATATTGGTATAGATTACAGATTAAAATGACTTCGAAACTGTGTTAAGGGCGCCTGTTCTAGACTGTAATCTAGAGTATCTCAATAGACATCATTTTAAAATGGTTTTAAAAGTACCTATATAGGTATCTAATTTAGCATTTAATTGTAAAGTTTCGATAGTAGTCTTTCTGCCAATTATTACCAACGACTCAAAAAATACGGTGTATATCCATTAACGTTTTTAGCCATAATTTTCATTTTTGCTTTGATTTTCTATAAGCAATGGAAATAGTATAAAATGAAATATAAGCAATATTCACAGAGGTGAAACATTTTACGCCCTTTAAGCTGTATGAGTGCGGTCAACCAAATAACACCGTAAGGGACACAATGACATACAAATGGACTTTTTCGTATGTATGTGTGGTGGAAATCCTTTAATGTATTTTTGTTTATTTGGGATTCAATAAAATCTCGCATAATGGGAGAAGACATTTTTGTTATGAGACTTTATAAGAGATTGCTAGATACTAAAGTAGCCAACTCTTGACTTTCGTTATCAGGAAAGATTCGTCCTGTCAGTTAACCGAGCAGTCGCTACAGGCTCTAATGGTCAGCGATCACTAAGGGTACACCTCAATTTTCATCCCTTCTTTTAAACTTATTTTTTTCTTTACCACTTAGTTACGACATCTATAAATATATATGATTGCAATAGTTCTGAAGCGGCCTGCAAAAAACATTAAATATATTTTCAAATGGATACTTTAATTTATATCAAAATGCCATTTGGCATAAGCACCTCTTCCTCCGCAGTTGCGATTTAGTGGTGCCGAAATGAGATCTCGCTCCAGCACTGATCTTCATCAGCTTATAGAGGCAGAACACTAGAGGACAAAAGCTTCTCCACGAAGGATATTTTGCCGAATTGAGTAGATATCCTAGTCACCAAAGGTCAATGGGCGTTGAAAGCATTTCTGTTTACTGTACCTTTAAGATATCTTCGCTTCATCATCATAAGCCCGTACAACGTCCACTGCTGAACATGGGCCTCTTCCCGAGGGAGGGTTTTTGCCATAGTCATCGCGCTTGGCAGGCGGGTTGGTGACCGCAGTATTATGTTGTAACCTACAAGAAGACGCTGCTGCCCGTTCCCTGGTATACAATTATTATAACAATCGGGACCAACGGCTTAATGTGCTTTCCGAGGCACGGAGGGTAATACTTCAGCCAACAAGACCCAGAAAGAAATCTTGGAATCTAGACAAAGATTTCTTGTCCGGCATGGGGATCGAACCCACGACATCCGAGATTTAAAGCGAGCCAAATACCGCTACGCTACGAAGGTTGTCTCTTAAAGATATTCCCCATTTGAAACATCAATTTATTTTGTCAATACTGCTGTGTTTAGCGTATATAAGTTATAAAGTGTATGACAGCGGGACCTAGTCCCTTAAGCGCCCTCTAGGACATGTACATCCTATTCAAGTTCTTGCCTCTAAGGAATTCAAGCGTTGAAATTGCTCTTCACATTTTGTTTTCCTTTTAAACCGCCGTCGAGTTTTAGCTGAAAGTAGCCTAATTTTTGTAGATGCAGTCTAAGTGGTTATTAAATAATCAGTCAATATGAATGTTTCAATTTTAAATGGATTTTTTAAGTTCTTTTTTTTTTTGCAAGCATCTTCTTCACTACGTCTCATAATCTTTGTGTCGCAGGATACTTTACAATGTTTATTTGCGGGCTTTGTCTCAGGATAACTAGCTATGGTTCACAAATTATGGTCGTCAACGGGAATCCAAGTTAGAATATCGGCCTCAGTAGGAACTACCGTATCCAACCACTACTGCAGAATGATAAATTTGATTTCGGACGTTTTGCTATTTCACTTTGGTAACTCATCATCATCATAAGCCTAAACTTTCTTGCACTGCAGGTCAAAAGACTTCCTAATTTCCTTCTACCATAAATCCGTGCAAAGAGTCACCCGGAACCAATCTCTATCAAAGAAGTCAAGTCTCCATCTTCGTCCGGGTCTGCCGCGATGTCGCTTTCCATGTATACCTCACCCCCCTATGGGCCTTGAGTTGTAGCTCAACTCTTTCAATTCACTTTCGGCTAATTAACACTATAATAATAATCGATCATTTCAGATAATTGATATTTTTACATTTCGTTTGGACGCTGATCCTCAAACTAGCGCAGTATTTTAGGGACCACCTTCCATATTAAAATGATATTTGTCTTTAGAAACATGCAGCGGTATACTATATTATAATTTAAACGATTAGCTACATCAATTGATAGTGTCGAGGAATGGGTGGAGTTCCTTCACAGAAAATGAAGGTGTGCCAGCCGACCGACTGCCATTTGTTGACTAATTGGCTTGAGAACTTGTCTTGCGCGATATAGGTTAGTTGGGATGGTAGGTGCTAGATGGCGCCGCTAGCTATGTTGTGATTTTGAGCGGCTACTGTAGATGTCGCTACAATAGCTCAGATGAACATTTTGTAACTACATTAAACATTTAACTCTTCTCTTATACAAGGTGTAACGGAAAGGGTATATACATAGAAAGATCAAGGCTTCTTTGGATCATAACTAACGATATGGCAAGGGTTTCAACTCAAAATAAAATACTCAAAAAGTCAGTATTATTTTACAAACAAAAAATAAAAATGCGGAACCCTTTATGCAGAAATACAAGGAGTAAGAGGTTTATTTTTACTTGCAAATAGTTCGTTGACATCGATCAACTGATTGAGTGCTAGTGATATATTTATTTCAATTGAAAAGTTTGGTTTCTGGTATCTATGAATTTAAAAAAATCATTACTTACGGACTTGTAGAGATAGGATTAATCCTATCTCTACAAGTCCGTAAGTAATTATTAAATAAATAATAATAACGATATGGCAAGGGTTATTTAAATAACCCTTGCCATATCGTTTGTTATCATCCAAAAAAGCCCTGCTCTTTCTATGTATAGGTATTCCCTTCAAATTCAAATTCAAAATTTATTTATTCCGTAAAAATGGTTACATTTGTTTGGAATCGTCATATTTTTTCCCTACCGTGCAGTGTGTGGCGTGGCGACTACTGAGAAACACTGCGAAAAAACTCAGTAGAACCCTCTTTTTAAAAATCAACTTTTCCGTTACACCTTGTAGAAGGGGTATAATCTGCTTTAATCAAAATAAAGTATGTATATGCAAATATGCTATGTTCTAGATCTGAAGTTCTCTCAACTTTTAACTAAATAACAAATGCTAATTTGTTAATGAACTGTAAACCAGACAAAATAACTTGGTACATAATTATATTTGTGATGCTAATACTATATTCTTTGAAGAAATAACAAATTGACGGAAAATATTAACAGAACTTCATAAAACAAGTTAAAGTTTGAGAATCTTGGCCTATGTTGGGAAATTGAATTTCATTACAGGCAACTTGGGAGTTTGGTATTAATTTGGAGTACTCTTTAGTTTCTGTTTATCTACATGTAGGGACAAAGTTTGTAGAATATTAGTTTTGCCTTCAGTTTGTGTTTTCTCTGCAAACATGAATAATAAAGTTTTCAATCAATATATTGATTATTTCCCAATAAGAGTTATTAAAAAAAATAAGAATAAATTTTTAAATATAATTAAAATAATTATTATTGTCCTTGGTTTTGTCTTAATATAATTCAAAATGTATTCTTAGGGCTGAGTTTTCAATCGTCAGATAAAAAATAAATAACGCTAACGAATAAATTTTAATTTTCACAATATCTGTCAAATTTAACATTTATTCCTTTAGTAGATTTTTTGAGGTAGTTAGCCCTTAGCTTAGCTATTGCTTTTGTGCCAATAAGGTATTAATTATATTTTTCTTGTTTCAGGTAAGTGGCTTATATTTAGAAGTTACAGTTATAATATGAAGATAAGGTAAAGTATTTTTCATTGTTCTGGACTTGTCTATTTTTTTACATTCACGATAAATTCTCGCAGCGATTTAATGGAATTTGACACAGGTGAGATTATAAAATCGATATAAAAACTAATTTAATCCAAAGGATTAGAATCCGGAAGAAATCAATAGCATCTCATAGAAGATTACATTTTTAATTTTTCCCAATAGAGGTAATAGAAGATTATACTATAGACAAAATTAATAAATTAATGATAGTGGTCCTGAATCCCGACCGTCCAAGCCATCAAATAAGCAAGAAAGGCAATAATTTACCTTATTAATCTAAAACTCTTTCATCATCAGCTCGTATAACGTCCACTACTCAACAAGGGCCACCTCCCGAGGGAGGGTATTTGCCATAGTCACCACGCTTGGCAGGCGGGTTAGTGACCGCAGTATTCTGTTGTACCACACAAGGTAACGCTGCTGCCCGTTCATTACTATACGATTATTAAAGATAATGTACCAACCAGACCCGGAAAGAAATTTTAGAATTTATACAAAGATTTCGTGTCCGGCGTGGTGATCGAACCCACGCCCTCCGAGATATAAAGCAAACCAAATACCGGTTTGTAGCACATCTGTAATAAATAAAAAAAATGCTTTGATAGTAAACAAAATCACCTATTTATAATAAATTTTATATACATTATTATTTTTTCGACAAGTACTTAGTGTATATTATTATAATACCTGAGTGTTGAATATATACCTATAATCTAACCGTATTTACAGAAAATCAATAAACTTATGAATGGCAGAACTATTAACAAAATTATGCGCTGCCACTTGCACTTAGACCTTATTCTCTACTTAATGAAACGGTTTCACAGAAATCTATAACCACAAAGCCTTCTTTTACTAGACACCTTAATATCCGGTCTGTGAGGACAGCTGCTTCCGGCAGGTGACTTACCGCGAAACCCCATAAATATATACTATATTTAAGAAAATTACTTAAGTAGAAATCGTGACTATTATAAAAGACTGCAATTTACGAGTAAGAAAACGTATTCACCCGCGTAACTCCCGTACCCGTAGCAACTTCATCACGTAATATGTCTCAAGCCTTTCTCGATAAGTATAGGCTATCGAACTCTGAAATATTTTTTTAAGATATTAGAGCCAGGTTTCATTTTAATTCTTTGGAGTTATATTAGCCACCATCAAGCGACCGCTCATGGGACACGGTAAATCATGGCCCATTTGGAATTTAATAATAAAAAAACTACTGGTACAAGTGGGTACTTCATGAAATAAGCGTGTTCAAGCAAACAAACAAACAAACTGTTACTGCTTTATATATTAACTAGCGGCCCGCCCCGGCTTCGCACGGGTGGACTTTTATACCCTACCCCTACCCTACCCTACCCCTACCCTAACCCTACCCTACTCCTACCCTACCCCTACCCTACCCTACCCCTACCCTACCCTACCCCTACCCTACCCCTACCCCTACCCTACCCCTACCCTACACCTACCCTACCCTACCCTACCCTACCCCTACCCTACCCCTACCATACCCCTACCCTACCCCTACCCTACCCTACCCCTACCCTACCCCTACCCTACCCCTACCCTACCCTACCCTACCCTACCCCTACCCAAAAGTATCCTATGTCCTTCTCCCAGTTCTTAGCTACCTCCATACCAATTTTCAGCCAAATCGGTTCAGCCGTTCTTGAGTTATAAATAGTGTAACTAACACGACTTTCTTTTGTTTTTAAAATGTATTCTGCTATTCGGGACGGAAACAAATCCAACAAATCAAAAACCATGGCAATCGGTCCAGCCGTTCTCGAGTTATAAGTGTTGTAACAAACACGACTTTCTTTTATATATATAGATAGACTAGCGGCCCGCCCCGGCTTCGCACGGGTGGACTTTTATACCCTACCCCTGCCCTACCCTACCCATACCCTAACCCTACCCTACCCCTACCCTACCCCTACCCCTACCCTACCCCTACCCTACCCCTACCCCTACCCTACCCCTACCCTACCCCTACCCTACCCTACCCCTACCCTACCCCTACCATACCCCTACCCTACCCCTACCCTACCCCTACCCCTACCCTACCCTACCCTACCCTACCCCTACTCCAGGAGCTCAACATAGACGTGGCGCTGATAAGCGAGACGCTCCTGGGCCCCTCAGAGAAACTGAAATTCCCAGGATTCCTCGCTTACAGGCAGGATGAGAAGTCGAGCCTAGGCTACACATTTCGCGGTCTGGTAGTACTGGTACGTAGAACAGTCGTCCATCAGCCCATAGACCCGCCTGTACTTCAAACGCTGTACGCGCTGGGTGTAGAACTCCACGCCGGGGGCAGAAACATCAGGATTTTCGCCGCCTACAAGCCCCCAGGCGACCAATTGGTCGCCAGCGATCTCTCCAACATACTCGAGGCAAACGATCAGCCAACTATCATCGCTGGCGACCTAAACGCCAAACACCCAGCGTGGAACTCCTCAACCACGAACACGGCGGGTCGACGACTGTACAAAACCGCGGAGGCCCGCGGTTACACGGTGTCCGGCCCTGAGACGCCTACCCGGTATCCACCCGAAGCCCAACAGCTCCCGGACGTACTCGACATCGTGGTACATCGCGGGTTACACTGCCAGATCGCCCAGCAAGTGATCGACGACGAGCTCCTCTCAGATCACCAGCCAGTGCTCGTCGTCCTACCAGACACAACAGCTCGACTTCACCCCCCAGCGCCACGTCCCAAACCGGACTGGACTATCTTCGCGAGGAAGCTGGACTCAAGCACGCCGACGCGTCCCGTCACCTGTCCCGAGGATGTCGATCTTTTCGCTGAAGAGCTCGCCTTGAGTATGAAGGGGGCCCTCAACGACGCGAAGACCACGCCCACTGCCACAGCGACACGACCACCGCCCTTGCCGCCTCAGATAAGGCAAAAATTAGCACAAAAGCGCACACTGAGAAAACTGTGGCAGTCTACTCGCTGCCCCGTACTCAAGGCGCGCCTGAACAAGCTCGCCGAAGACATAAAGATCGCCCTCGGTCACCATAGAGAGACGAACTGGGAGAACTTCATCTCCCGTACCGCCATCGAGAACGACTGGCCGGCGATACATAGACTGTGCCGCCGTCTCAGCAACGCCCCTACCCCAGTTCGTCCGCTGACCCACAGCGACGGGACGCCCAGGTATCGAGCCGAGGACCGCTCTGAGATCTTCGCCGACCACCTCGAACGCCAATTCCGACCGAACCCGACCGTCGACGCAGCGCACCACGCAGCAGTCGAGCAACACCTTCGGGATTACTTTGCGACGCCGATAGCCCCCACGGAGGACCCGATATTCTTTTCCCCGAACGCAGTCCGGGCTACCATCTGGAAGATGCAGCCCAGGAAAGCCCCAGGCGCGGATGGCATCACCAACATGGCACTGCGGTATATACCGTACAGAACACTTGCCGCCATCACGCGCCTGTTTAACGGGATCATCCGCACAAGCACCTTCCCGGACTGTTGGAAGTCGGGGAATGTTATACTACTACCAAAGGCGGGTAAAAACCCGCTCAAACCCGAAAGCTATCGGCCAATCACGCTCCTACCATCGATCTCGAAGGTGTTCGAGAAGCTCCTGCTGCGTCACTTAAACCAGCACATCACCCCGCGACCAGAACAATTCGGGTTCAGGTCGGAACACTCCACCACACTCCAACTGTCGAGGGTCCTGCACGATATGGCGGCGGCCCTGAACAAGAAGGAGTACGCCGTCGCAGTGTTCCTCGACATGGAGAAGGCGTTCGACCGGGTCTGGCACGAAGGTCTCCTCTACAAGATGTCCTTGTCCTCGGCTCCTAGACGAGTAGTCAAGACCGTCTCCAGCTTCCTCACAAACAGAAGATTTCGAGTGGTGGTGGAAAATACCACCTCTACGGAGCGCACCATCGAAGCAGGCGTCCCACAGGGAAGCTGCCTCTCGCCTTCCTGCTACTCACTATTCACCGACGATATACCCGTACAGCCCGGCTCCAAGCTGGCGCTATACGCCGACGATGCGGCGTACATAAGTACGTCAATGAACGCCGCCCATGCCGCCAAAAAGATGCAGCGCAGCTTGGACGCCCTACCCGAATGGCTTCAGAAATGGAAGATGTCGGTGAATGTGAGTAAAACCCAGGCAATCGTCGTGGGACGCCACTCTCACCTTCCGCCACCACTCCAACTAAACGGACAAGACATCCCGTGGTCCCCGAAGGTCACGTACTTGGGGGTCACCATAGATTGTTATGTCCGTATGACCCCTCACGTGACCCGTGTCGTCGGCAGAAGTCGAGCCGCCCGCGCGCTGTTGAAGCCAGTGCTAGCGTCTCAGCTCCCTCTCCGGGCCAAACTGGGCGTGTACAAGTTGTACATACGCCCAGTACTTACCTACGCGGCCCCAGCTTGGTTCGCCCTCACTAGCGAGGCGAACAAGAAAAAACTCCGTGCGCAGCAGAACATGTCGCTGCGCACCATCGTTGCTGCCCCTCGCTACACGAGGAACACCACCATCGAGAGGGACCTCAAGATGGAGACGCTCGACGAGTTCGTCGCGCACCTGGCCGAGCGCATGTTCGACCGAGCCGACGCATCAGCGTGGGACCACCTACGCGACATCGCACCATACCACACTCGCCCTCCTGACCGAAGAAAGCTCCCTAGGGACCTGGTCCTGGACGACGGCACAAAACCGTCGCCCCCCCCGCCCCCGCACCACTCGCCGGGGCAGCAGCCGGGAACCTCCTAACCAAAGTCGGCGCACGGTCGTAGATCGGCTCCTGCTGGGCCTCACCGCAAGGTGTCTCACCTGGTAGGGCCTTGATCTCCCGGCGCCGTGAAAAATTAGGAGGTTACATTTCCCCCGCGACAGCTGCCCCAGGCCTAAAACCCCTGGGTGCCCACAAACATCTACTACAAGGATAGTAAGGACCAGTCTCTAGGGACATGATACCACCGGGTTAAAAACCCACCCCTAATGACCTGCCTGTTGTTACAGGCAGCGAAGGACACTTCGGTCAGGGGGCCATACAGCCCCGATACCGATTCCTCGGCGCCCTTGCGGGCGCCTGAGAAGACTACCAATATGCCCCTACCCAAAAGTATCCGATGTCCTTCTCCCAGTTCTTAGCTACCTCCCTACCAATTTTCAGCCAAATCGGTTCAGCCGTTCTTGAGTTATAAATAGTGTAACTAACACGACTTTCTTTTGTTTTTAAAATGTATTCTGCTATTCGGGATGGAAACAAATCCAACAAATCAAAAACCATGGCAATCGGTCCAGCCGTTCTCGTGTTATAAGTGTTGTAACAAACACGACTTTCTTTTATATATATAGATTAAAAACTATTTTATAGGTAGTTAAATGGTCTTGACCATAAAATAATTTATTTGGGTAAGGATTAATATAAACACATAAATAGCATGGTTTGAATTTGGTTAGCATTTTCATTAATGTTTAAAATGAAAAAAGTTGTTGTAGTGACATAACTACAATAGTTGGACATATGCTACCGCGGAGTTTTTTGTAGACATTATGATGTTCTTCAATATTGTTGTACATTATTTTGTTCTATCGCTAATAGTTTCGGCAGCGCATTCGACGAAAGACATTTTAAGACTCATTTTTCTACACCTTCGGTTACATTGTTCAAATTTTACCAAGGATCCCTAATTTTTTTCAAAATGAAATGTAGCCTATGTCAAATTGGAAAAATGTAGCATTCTATTGGTGAAAGAATTTTTTAAATCGGCCCAGTACTTTTTGAGCCTATTCATTACAAACATACAAACATACAAAAATAGGTACAAATCTTTCCTCTTTATAATATTAGTATAGATATAGATATTATTATAAAACTTAAGTCCATTAGACACCTTCTCTTCTCTTCTCTCTTTTTTTTCGTGTGAGGGTAGGCGAATAATTAGTATTTGAATTTAATTTGCTCTTGTTTAATTAAATAAATTAAATATAAATCATTACAAATTTTTAACTATTTATGCATAACTAGATTATTTGACCCACCTTTTCTCGCTGCACTTATTATTTCTCCACTTCATCACCACTTAACAAGTTACCACTAAGTGCAAAATATGGACAGCAGATTTGAGAAATCCATTGAGGAGTTTGAAAAACTATTCATGTCGCGGATGAAACAACATGAGGATAAGCTTGATAAGGCACTGGTTGGTACAGCTCAGCACTCTGACATCACTTCCTTGTCCCGTGAGTTTGTTGAATTTAAGACCTTTGTTCTGCAGACAATGAGCCACTTTAAGACTCAATTCCAGCTGTTGCACCTGGGATTGGACAGACATGAGACTAGCATGCGTAGGAAGGTCCTATTACTGCATGGTGTTACTGAGAAGCCCAATGAAGACATTCATCAGTCCGTAGTCCATGTATTAACCGGCCGAATGAAGTTGACAGAAGTTGGCAAGAACAATATTGATGTTTGTCATCGTCTTGGCAGCAGTACGGGAAAGCCCAGACCCATTCTCGTAAGGTTTCTAGACATGGAGCATAGGCACCTGGTTTGGGATACTAAAACTGCACTAAAAGGCACTGGTATAACTGTCTCAGAGTTTCTCACGAAGACCCGGCATCGTGTTTTCACTGCGGCACGCAAGCACTTCTCCATAAAGAATGTGTGGTCAACGGAGGGGAAGATTGTTATTCTCACGCCGGAGAAAACGCGACGAAAAATCGAGACAGCCGCTGAACTGGAAGCCCTCATTGCAAAGTTCCCGGGTAGCGCAGCAACTGAAGACGATGTCCATGTCCCTACTCCAGACACTAACACCGGTTCGAGTCCAGTTTCGAAGCCCGACATCAAGTTGACTCGTAAAACTCGTCGCCGGTAGTTTGTTTACTTTTCTTTTCTTCTAGTAACTAGACTCCGTAATTTGACTGCACAATACCGTGATTATATGTGTTCGACGACGGTAGACCAACTGCACTGCACATTATCTCGTTTTTTGGTAACTTTTATAATTGTTATTTGTAGGTAAATCATCTTCATACTTTCAGTTTTACCACTGACACAACTACTGACAGCTTCTGTCAACAAGACTGTCAGATGCGTTTCGTTGCATGTTAACATTGTGCAGTCAAGTTATTTTTAAAACGTTAATTATTATGTACTGTCCTTGTGTTGTCTTAAATTGTATTTATTTGGTAATTTGTGTTTATTGACGATATTATGTTATTTATTATCTATAATATTATTTTCTGTACAAGTTTCTTCCACCAGTAGCAGCGAGATGGTGAGTTAATATTAATAAGTTAGTTATAGTAGTACTTTGAGAATTAATTCTTTTTTTTTTTTTTTTTAAGTTATTTTTATTATTATTTTTAAATATATATATTTATATAAATATTATTCATTAATACAGTTATATATATTACATATACTTTAATATTACAAAATTTGGATTATGATTGAAATAGAGATTGATAATATTGACAGTAGTTTTTTTTCTTGTTCTTCTTTGTCAGATAGCTTTGTTAGCGCGGGTAGTGATTCGGATATCTCACTGCATGATCAAATCTCCTCTGCTTTATCTGGCCACCATAACCATCTAAACATTGCTCACATAAACGTTCAGAGTATTCCACACCATCATTCTGATCTTCTAGCATCCTTTAACCAGTCACACGTTGATGTTTTATTGATCTCTGAAACTTTTCTCAAGCCCTCACTTCTGTCAGCACACTATGCACTACCAGGTTTTGTGTTGATTCGTAATGACCGAGTAGGCAAGGGTGGTGGTGGTGTAGCAATCTACTTGCGCGCCAATTTATCTTATAAAATGATCAGCTTGTCACCATCCCAATACTCGGAGTCAGCAGAACACCTCTTCATTGAGATTTCTTTTCGCCACAATAAAATACTTGTGGGTGTTTTTTACAGCCCCAGTCTCCGTATTAACTACTTTGATTCTCTCGAGATTCTCTTAAACGAACTTTGTCCCTCCTATGATCACGTAGTCTTAATGGGCGACTTCAATACCTGTTTGGTCAAGAATGATCACCGTTCTTGTAACCTTCAGTCTATCCTTTCTTCCGTTAACCTTAGTCTGTTACCTCTTGCAGCGACGCACCATTTTCCCAATTGTATTCCCTCTTTGCTCGATCTTATGATAGTTTCCTCACCTGCTCATGTGGTTTCCCACGGTCAACTCACTGCTTCTTTTTCCTATCATGATATGACTTATCTTTCTTACAATATCCGCCCTCCAAAACGTAAACCTCAATTTATAATTCTTCGTAATTTCAAGGGCATGAATCTGGAGGCTTTGCAGCATGATGCTAGTAACATTGACTGGGAGCGCGTTGCGGCAGTTACCAACATAGACGACAAACTGTCAATTTTCACCAAAGAGTTATTAGATCTCTATGATCGCCATGCTCCGGAGCGACGAGTGAAAATTAGGCATTCTCCTGCACCGTGGATTACTCCAGCATTGTTAGATCTAATGACACGCAGAGACAAGGCCAAGAGGAGGTACAAGAAGAATCCGACGGAAGGAAATTTAAAGCGTTTTAAAGATCTTCGCAACCGATGTAATCGTCTGTGTAGAGATGTAAAGAGACGCCACTTTCACAAGTCCCTTGAAAACAATCACAACTCTTCCTCAGTCTGGAGGTTTTTAAAATCGAACGGCATCTGTGCGTCTCCTCACACTTCTATACAAAATGTTGACTTAAGTGCTCTCAATGAACATTTCTCTCTCTCCCCTGTTGTCCTATCGCCTACTGTCAAAGAGAGCACATTAGGAAAACTGTCACGACAGCCAACACCACAGTGCTTACCGTTTGAGCTAAAACCGGTTTCTCAGGATGATGTCAAAAAATCTATTCTATCCATTTCTTCCTCTGCCACAGGTAACGATAAGATCTGCTCGAAGATGATACTCCCTATCCTTTCATCTCTTATTCCTGTTCTCACTCACATTTTTAACTTCTCTTTACATTCTAACTGTTTTCCCTTGGCCTGGAAACAAGCCTATAGCACTCTCTAAAATCAATAATCCTTCTCTTGTATCTCACTTTCGCCCCATATCTATTCTCCCTTTTCTTTCCAAGTCTCTCGAGCATATCGTTCACCGACAGCTTTCCTCTTTCCTTCTCCAGAATAGCCTTCTCAGTCCCAAACAGTCGGGATTTCGACGCGGTCACAGCACAGTTACCGCACTTCTTAAAGTGACTGAAGACATCCGCTGGGCTATGGAGAATAGATCTCTCACCTTACTGGTTCTTTTAGATTTTAGTAACGCTTTTAACTGTGTTGACTTTGATGTCCTCCTGGGAATCCTTAAATCACTTAACATCTCCTCTTCAGCCCTATCATGGTTTGCTTCCTATCTTCGGGGTCGCTCGCAATGTATCCGCTTAGAAGATTCCTCTTCAGAGTGGTGCAATCTTTCTGCGGGTGTACCTCAGGGTGGCGTACTTTCTCCATTGCTTTTCTCTGTTTTTATAAACTCTGTAACTCAAGTGATAACTTCCAATTTCCATCTTTACGCGGACGATCTGCAGCTTTACCGTAGCTTTGTGACAGATAAAGCTCATGATGCGATTACCGCTATGAACTCGGACCTCGGCAACATCACAAACTGGGCTAAGTCTTACGGTCTTCACTTAAATCCTAACAAAACGCAAGTAATTGTTATTGGAGGACGACATCAGAGAAGTGCGTTAGATATTTCTGGACTTCCTCCAGTTCAACTCGATGGTATTTGCATCCCATATAGTGATACGGTGAAAAATCTGGGAATCATGTTGGACGGTAATTTATCTTGGAAAGCTCAGGTTAATGCAGTCAGCCAAAAAGTCCATTTTTCATTCCACACTTTGAAATGCCTCCAGTATTTCTTGCCCTTGGAAACGAAAATAACTCTTGCCCAAACTCTTATTCTGCCCATTATAGATTACGCTGATGCTTGCTATTTGGATGCTAATGAGGAGCTGTTAGATAAACTTGAGCGTTTGCAAAATTTATGTATCCGTTTTATATTTGGACTCAAGAAATTTGATCATGTCTCCCAATTTCGCAACAAACTCAAGTGGCTCCCTATCCGTTTTCGGAGGAATACTCGAATATTGTGTGTCCTTTTTAATATCCTTCACAACCCTTCATCCCCTCCCTACATGCAGGAGCGTTTTTCCTACACCTACACTAGTGACAAGCCCTGCAGGTCGCATCTTAGATCAATCCTTAAATTTCCATCCCATAAAACCGGTTTCTACTCAAATTCCTTTACTGTTCATGCAGTGAGGTTATGGAATTCTCTCCCGACTAACATAAGAGATAGTAAAAATATTTTCCTCTTCAAGAAACGAGTAAAGGAACATTATTTAAGTATATCATGATAGTATGTATTTATATATTTGAATGTATGTCTATGATGCCTTATATGTATTTATTTATGTATTTGTTTATGTATTAATATGTAAGTTTATTTTTTATAATTAATTTATTCTTCATAGTCTATATTATTTCATGATCATCTGTATTTTGGTTTCCTAACCCTACACACTATTCTTGTTCTCTATTTGTTTTTTCCTTTCGCGGGTCTGCTGGAAGAAATTTCATTAGAAATAAGCAGTACCTTTGTACTATGTTTCTTGTATTTTAATATTTTTCTTTTTAATGTTATGTGTGTACATAAAGTAAATAAATAAATAAATAAATAAATTAGACACAAGTGACAGAAAACACAGTGCTTGTTACGTTGCTAGCCAACACGTCAGTTGACACAAAAGCTGTAACGTTGCATACCGCAGTTTGCTTGATGCATTCATACAAGGCCTACCATACGTTTACACCGCTTGCAAGTCTTTCAAAATTGAACCAGAATAGGTGTAAAGCGAGTATGAATGGATACAGATGTGACGTCCAATGCATTTTCCGTCATATGAGGTAGAAGCATTGTTAAACTAGCACGTGGTTTTAAGTGAAAAGAGCATCAATAGTGGGCTTCGTTTTGACCTTAAGTTTAGAAATATCAATCCGGTAATTGATTAAATTATGACTGCCTGGTTAGTTAAGCGGTAATA
This sequence comes from Nycteola revayana, assembly GCA_947037095.2. Lineage (NCBI taxonomy): Eukaryota > Metazoa > Arthropoda > Insecta > Lepidoptera > Nolidae > Nycteola > Nycteola revayana. The sequence continues at coordinate 16,238,509 of OY855748.1, read as the reverse complement.
TATGTTCGACCGCAGCTAGCAAGATTCTGACTTTGATTCCCGGGTCGGACAAAAAACTATGCAACTATTATTTTATTTAGCATACGAAGAATCTGAAATAACGGAGCTCACTAGAAAAGTTTACTTATAATTTCGTAGAGTTTAAATACGCTTGTCGTAAAAATCAAGACCAACAGCTAAACGCGCTTTCCGAGGCACGGAGTAGTCCAAGAAGACTCAAAAATTAACAAGAGCATTTATCCAAAAACATCTTATCCGGCGTGGGGATCGAATCTACGACCTCCGAGACTTAAAATAAGACTTACACCGTTGCAACGGAGGTTTACTAATCTTAATTAAAGTTAAATAGTAGAAATGCAGTAAAAATAAAATTTTCACAATTTTTATTACTTTTTAATTAAGTATGATTTGCCTCTTCCACAAACTTTTCATCGCATCCTCACAGCTAAAAAGGTACTTGTGTATTGTGAATAAAAACTCGTAGCAAAATTTATCTTACCAAGTTTTCGTACACACAAATAATAATAAAAAGCACTTGAAAAGAAATACATTGCGGTTGTATCGTGGAATTTTAAAAGCTTTCCATCCGGACCGCGTCCGGGCCGGACGGGCTCAATATATCACAGTGTTACATTTCAATGGAAGTTTGTATCGCTGCCGTTGGGTATGAGATGGGATCCCTTCTTTTCGCATAATGTTTTTTGTCCTAATATACTTCGGCATAACGATTTTGGCACAATTTGTTTTGGCATAATAATACTTTGGCATACTTTTTTTAGGCATACATTTTATGTTGGCATAATCATGTTAAAGACTAATTTGTTTTGGCATAAATTTGATTCCCATAACGTTAGTAGGCCTAATGACTATTATGCAAATGATTTATTATACATAACATTATGTAACTTAAACGATTTTTCGGTGCCGCGGCCGACTTGTAAGCAAATGACAATCGGTTAGGTTAGGTTAGAACTGCGGCCATACAACGCACGAGCCGAGCGAGCGAAGCGAGCGGTGCCGCGGCAGCGGCCGGCGAGTGGGTTATTCTAAAGCCTTAAAAAAGTTATGCTTTAGAACTTTATGCTTAATAAGTTTATGCTTTAAAATATTATGCCTAATCATTATTATGGTTACAGACATAATGCTTAAAAAAATTATGCATGAGCTGTTATGCGTAATTATATTATGCGAAAATATAATTATGCCAAACAACATTATGCTAAGTTATATTAGGTCTTAAAATTTTATGCTAATGGATAGGGAACCGTATGAGATATGTCTATTTAGAAGTTGTTGGATTTGTGAAAGCAATATTTGTATATCAAATGATTTGGTTAAAACTACGACTTATAAATGAATCCCCTTTAGCACTGTCTCCGGGATGAAAACTGTAAATTTTCTTCATAGAATTTGAAATTAGATTTATTCAACACTTAATAATTACCATAAACTATAACATAGAATTGTACTAAATAAATTAATGAAACAGAATAATTCTTAAACTAAACTTAACAAATAAAAAAACCGATAATAAAAGCTAGCTAAGAATTAAAATTAAATAAGATTATGAGACACATATTGAAATAAGAGCATGAAAGTAATGTACAGGAATAACTAAGTTATGTTCTTAGATAATATTATTATAATTTTGATTTTTTCAGATGAAGAAAGTTTATAATTTACTAGCGACCCACCCCGGCTTTGCACGGGTACAATGCTATTGTATTATACATATAAACCTTCCTCTTGAATCCCTCTATCTATTAAAAAAACCGCATCAAAATCCATTGCGTAGTTTTAAAGATTTAAGCATACATAGGGACATAGGGATATAGGGGCAGAAAAAGCGACTTTGTTGTATACTATGTAGTGATTACTACCTATTACTTTCGTTCCCATGGGAAATTCATAATTAAATATAGTGCATTAAACTCCTGGATAGTGTAGCTTACATAAGTTACCATTAGATAACGGATTTTTTTGAATCGGTATAGCAATTCCGGAGTTTATTCAATGCAAACAAGCAAAAACTTTCCTCTTTATAATATTTTTATTATTTACTAGCTGCGCCCGCGTCACACTGCTCCAGTGGGTTGGAGCGTGACATTTGGTAGCCTATATGTTAATCTAGCTCATAAACTATCCGCGTGCAAACTTTCAGCCAAATCCAATCTGTAGTTCTTACGTGAAAGAGTAACAAATATCCATCCATCCATACTTACAAACTTTCGCGTTTATAATATTAGTGGGATTATAGATGTGTGCCCCCTGTTTTTACAATACTGCTCAGTCACTGGGTCATACTTTGTGGTTTATTGTTTCCTACAGTATTTAATAGAAACTTGATTATATAAATTGTTCTTCGATATTGACAAAAATCTATATATATAAAAGAAAGTCGTGTTTGTTACAACACTTATAACTCGAGAACGGCTGGACCGATGGCCATGGTTTTTGATTTGTTGGATTTGTTTCCGTCCCGAATAGCAGAATACATTTTAAAAACAAAAGAAAGTCGTGTTAGTTACACTATTTATAACTCAAGAACGGCTGAACCGATTTGGCTGAAAATTGGTAGGGAGGTAGCTAAGAACTGGGAGAAGGACATAGGATACTTTTGGGTAGGGGTAGGGTAGGGTAGGGTAGGGTAGGGTAGGGGTAGGGTAGGGTAGGGGTAGGGTAGGGTAGGGGTAGGGTAGGAGTATGGTAGGAGTAGGGTAGGGGTAGGGTAGGGTAGGGGTAGGGTAGGGTAGGGGTAGGGTAGGGTAGGTGTAGGGTAGGGGTAGGGGTAGGGTAGGGGTAGGGTAGGGTTAGGGTAGGGGTAGGGTAGGGCAGGGGTAGGGTAGGGCAGGGGTAGGGTATAAAAGTACACCCGTGCGAAGCCGGGGCGGGCCGCTAGTGATAAATAAAGATGATAACCTACAGAAACTGAAGAAATCGATCAAATATTAAAATATGATTTACTTAATAATGTCATGCTACGCACGCAACAACCCGACATAGAAAAAGGGATTCCCTACTGAGTACACCTGAGCCATGTTAATAAAAATTCATACGACATTATTACAACATTAGCATAAACATTGGCTCAGTAACAAAATAAATCGATGACTTTCCTGTTATATTCAAATGTCCTACAAAAGTATCGATTATATTCTTGAAGTTGTTGATGCGTATGTATACCTAGGACAGACAGTCCAATTACGTAGGTAAACTTCGAGAAAGAGGTCAATCGCTGAATCCAACTCGGATGGGCAGCGTTCGGGACACTTCACTAGTAAAAAGTTAGTACACTCACACAAGTTAAAGAAAAGTCTAACTAGTGTGTGTTGCCAGTGATGACCTATGGATCCAAAAGCAGTAAAAATCATAAACAGTCTGACAGTCTCAGAGTCGCTCAACGAGCTATGGACAAGGCTATGTTCGGGGTATCTTTACGAGATCGCATCAGAAATGATGAGATAGTAGAAGAAACAAATACATTGGGATATGTAGGTAAAGTTTGTTGAAGTGGCAATGCGTAGAGCATATAGCATGGAGAACAGATGGCCGTTGGGGATGAAAAGTTATCGAATGGGGACCGAATAATCTGGTTAAGACCGCGGAATCACGGTGGATGCAGGCTTTCGATCGCAATAACTAGAGATCTATGAGGTGGCCCTATGTCCAGCAGTGGACGTGCTATGGCTGAAATTATTCCCACGTATTCAGCAACTAGTGGGTGGACGGCGGTGCGGACAATGCTTGACTGCCACGACGCTCTAATGCCGCCGCTCTGTCGCAGATTAAAACAAAAGTTTAACGTACTTTCTGAGGCACGGAGGACAGTCCAACCAACCAGACCCAGAAAGATATCTTAAAAGCATACCACGCTATGGAGATGGCGAGTCCCACATATCCCACCGCCAGCGCGCGAATACGCTGCAGCGGCGGTGGGAAAGCGTAAATGCATTTGCACCCGGACAAAAAAAAAGATGAAAGATGAAAAACGGCCACCCCGCTTTATTTCCAAGAGCAATTCTTAATTAATTTCGATAGCGTATTACAAAATATGTATCAATATTATAATATAAAGTACATTCTACTTACGACGTATGGAAATGGGAAAAACAATGAATGGATAAATTGCTTACATATTCATAAGAGCGGAGTTTGTTTAGGATGAATCTTTTGGAATATATTTGTTCTTCGCTAAAATTATGAAACAAAATATTTATGAATTTCCTTGTTGGGGTAATTTGTGGGGCAAATATTAGCTTAAAGTTTAATGTTATTATAGTAATTTATGTTATACTGAAGATTTTGTTTGTTTAGTTTGCTGTTGCTTGAAGGCGCTAATCTCAGAAACTAATGGTCTGACTTGAACAATTCTTTCAATGTTAGATGGTGCATTTTACAAGGAAGGCTATAGGCTACTTTATCATGACGTTTCTAACACTAAAAGATTTTCCAAATCGACTCAGTAGTTCCTGAGATTAGCGCGTTTAAGGAAACAAACAAACTAACTCTTCAGCTTTATATAATTATATTAGTACTAGCTGACCCGGCAGACTTCGTACTGCCTCAATCGATAAATAAAAGACCTAAACTTTTGTATAAAATAAACTGGCCCGGCGAGACTTCGTTTACGCGGTGTTCTACATCTACCCTTCCCCTACCCTACCCCTACCTACCCCCACCCTACTCCTACACTACGCCTACCCTACCCCTACCCTACCCTACCCTTACCCTACCCCTAACCTACCCCTACCCTACACCTACCCAACACCTACCCTACCCTACGTCTATTTTATCCCTCGACACTCGCCGTCTCGCGCCGACAATGATCAGCGCCCTCGCGCCGATCGTAGAGTTTGGTTCGGCGCGACTCATTCTCGTCGGTGAAATTAATTTCGCCGGCCTCGGCCCTGCGTTCCTTGCCGCGCGGGGTCGCTGCGCTCTCGTGTGCGCTTTGCCGTCTCCTTCCGGAGCATGAATACTTCGCAGAAGGAGACGACGGCCATCCAGGACTCTCACGCCGCCAGCATAGCCGAAACTAATGACTGCGGCGAGGGATCCGTTCCGACCCTTAGGGTCATGACTCGGCGTTCGGAGGCGCACGCCGAGCACTCCTCCAAGGTGTGCTGAGCCAAGTGCACGGCCGGCACACAGTGGTGGTATTGTGCCGCCGGCTCACGTCCTATTCGACTCAGATACTCACCGAAACACCATGTTGTGTCCGTTGAGTATCTGAGTCAACCTGAAGGTGACACGGGCGAATGGTCGCTCCATCCATGCCTCGAAGCTGGGCAGGACGGCAAAAATTTTTTATCAGCGGTTTACGCTGTGCTTTGATCCGACAATAAGTCAAAACAAAGTGTTTTATCAATATACACTAACTTCCCGCAAGCGATTTCACCCATGTAACTGCCATTCCCGTAGAAACTTCAAAATTAAATATAGCATAATAATATGTTATTCCAAGGTAAAGTAGCTATCTAATGGTCAAAGAATTTTTAAAATCGGTTGCTTAGTTCCGAAATGAAATGAAATTTATTTATTTTATAGAATATAAGTACTTACTTAATAACATGGTCAAATAATTTTAGACTCACTTTATTCGACTTAACCAGTCGTGCAAATATTTCTAGAATATGCATAACAGTAATAATCAAGAAATTTCATCAATGTCATTGGTCATTAAATACTTCATTAGTCATACACATCACAAAAATAATTAAAATTTAGTCTTGCATCAAATATGTTAATTAGGCACATAACATTATAAAATATATATTTAATTTATTTACAATTAGAATTTAAATAAAAATTAATCATAAAGGCAAAGCAAATAAATAATCAAACCCTTCAGCTTCATTGTATTAGTATAGATAATACCACTTTGTTTAAAACCAACTGTATTTTAAAAAGATACAGATCTTTTTATACATTTATATCTCGGGTGTTCCCCTACTCACATATTAGTCATAACGATTTATTTAACATTCTCCCCACAGACCCGCTAATATTGGAAAAATGTAAATTTTCCCGAGCGATTCAATCGGGTCCTTATTCCGATTCGTTTCGAGTACCCAATATATGAAATGTAACAAAATTAACTGTGAATACTGAAACTGGGTACATTTTATTTCCGGCTCGAAGGACCAAAATATGTGATTGAATAAAATGAAAATATGAGTCGATTATAACACATACAAAATCATATCTTCTAACTACCATCTCTATGCAGACGACTTGCAGCTTTATCGTCACTTTAACGCCATTAACAATGATCTTGGAAACATTAGTGAATGGGCAAAGTCCTTTGGACTTCTAGTAAACCCCACTAAGTCACAAGCTTTCATTGTTGATGGCGAGCATGCGATAGGCCTTTTATCTATAAGCTCTGTTCCACCAGTAATTTTTAACAATGTGCCTATAGCTTATTCCGCTACCGTGAAAAATCTTGGGGTCATAATTGATAGCTCCTTATCTTGGAACAGCCATGTAGCAGAGGTAAGCAGGAGGGTATACGGTTCGTTACAGTCCCTTAAGCGTCTCCAAAAATTCCTTCCCTTCCATACCAAAGTCTCTTTAGCCCAAAGCCTTCTTTTACCTCTTCTGGATTATGCTGATGTCTGTTTTCTGGATGAAACCGAACCGAACTTCTTGGAAAACTCGAGCGGCTGCAAAATTTGTGCATCCGATTTATTTTTGGCCTACGGAGTTCCGATCACAGTTGAAGTGGTTGCCAATCCGACGACGTCGCGATTGCCATATTCTTTCTCTTCTCTTTTCTGTCCTACATAATCCAAATGCCCCTTTCTATCTACGAGAACGCTTTGAGTATTTAATCCCACGCGATAACATTTGCCGTACAGCTACTTCTCTTCTTCTCCGAATACACACACTTCCAGCCGCTATGATGGCTCTTTCACCATACATGCCTTTGGAACTCTCTTCCCCACTCCATTCGTGCTAGCTCATCTATCGACGTTTTTAGAAAAAGAACAAAAGAACATTATCTCTTATCTCATTAGTAGTGTTTATTATATGTATAAGTTTATTTTTATTAAGTATGTATGTATTGTATTTATATATATTATTATACGTCGTACGTTATTCGTTTGATATACATCAACTGTAACTATTGTTGTGTACACTGTTCTTGCTCGTTTATCACAAATCTCACTCTGAATTTGGTTTGCTGGGAGAAAACTCATAAATGAGTTAAGCTCGCCATTGTACATCATGTTTAATTGTTGAACTTTCATAACTTGTTTTCATGTGTACAATAAAGTATAAATAAATAAATAGATTATACATAAAATATTAGAATAAAATGACAAAATATTAAAATGTGACGTTGTGCATTCGGTCATAATATCCAGGTATTGATGTATCTCAATGGCAACTAGTATAGCCGCGCATGGGCAGGCTATAGTCGCGTTCATAAATATAGTGCACACTTATCATTTCATTTGTTAAATGTTCTCCTTTTACATGGGCGGCACCATAACCTTATGAACGCTTACATTACAAGAGTCACACATGATTTACCTTCATGAATTTCTACTTCAATCAAATATATATTTAAAATCATCATCATACCCTACCCTCCGTGCCTCGGAAAGTACGTTAAGCCGTTGGTCCCGATTAACATCATCTATAATAAATTTATATCAAGGAACGAGCAGCAGCGTTTCCTTGTGTGGTATAACATAATACTGCGTTCACCAACCCACCTGCCAAGCGTGCTGACTATGGCAAATACCCTCCCCGAGGAGGAGGCCCATGTTCAGCAGTTATATGGGCTGATGATGATGATGATGATTTAAACAAAGATTTCTTATCCGGCATGGGGATTGAAGAACTAAACCACGACGCAACAGCATCGTACAGCCGCATACATGTATTTTTGTCATATATTCATTAACAGAATCATATTCTTTACATCAGACCAGTGCTTCAATACGGCCCATATGGGGGAATCAGGCCTCAACCTCTCTACTTCAGTATTGTTAATTTTGTTAGACAGCACATACCCCGGTGATAATAGACGAATATCGATATTTTTATCGAATTACGACTTGGATAGAGATATGGTGTTTATTTATTTATTTTGGCAATTTAAAAAAGGTGGATTGCTTACATAATGTTATATTGAATCTGAGTTCAGAATTCTGAGGGATCGATAATCCCATGATATCAAATAATAATACAAATCAATTTTATTTAATAACAACTGTTACTTATTTATAATTATTTTTATGTACTGGGTGACTTTTTTTACCGTCTTGAAAATAATAGGGCGTGATATGTATATGAAATAGATGTCTAAGGCATAGTTATTTTATCTTTTTTTTACTGACATATACTAAAAATCTTGACGATAAAAATACGTACCTAATTAGGTAGTTACGTTACGTTAGTTAAAATAGGTGCCTATAATACCTACGCCGCAATCACATATGAATAAAAAGGGTGAGCTAAATAGCGTAACTACCTACTTAGGTACGTATTTTTATAATAATTACTATGCCTTACACATCTATTTCATAAACATATCACGCCCTATTATTTTTAAGACGGTAACAAAGTCACCAAGTATAATATTCGTTTTTATATTGTTAAATAAAGTACAAAATGTCAAAGTGGCACTTAAACATTTTGTACTTTAGTACAAAATGTTTAAGTGCTTAATACGTTTATTTCAAATCAGTTTGTTAGTTTTTCGTAAAAGAGTTACAAACATCCATCCATCCATACAAACTTTCACGACTGTTATATTGTTTGGAGTTGGTTTACTTGAAGCTAATAACTTGATAATTGTCAATAAGTGGATTTCGTGGTCTACTTTCCTTAACAAATTAAGGTCAGTTAGCCAATTACACTCAGTTTATATTATTTAGTATTTTACTTCGCTGTCGGCATGACTGTCTGTTTAAGACAGGTTTCATTAGGTTTGTTACACTATCCACTAAATAAATAATAATTAGCTGATATGAATCTAGCCGAAGTTTTTTTTTATCGCAATCTGCCTGCTTATTCTGCAATTTCTACCAGTGCAATGTAATGACCCAAAGATTTTGGATTGTTTAGTTAATACTGTGATAGCTGATATACTGTTTGATACTAGGATCGTAGCTATAAGAGCTGTATGGTGTCCGGCTTTTACGAAATAATATGGTCAACAAGCTAATACACAATATTTCGTAGTCTTCAAGCTTATCCCCCCTCGTCCTCTTGACCCTTAGTTTTCAAAAAACCAACCGATGCCCTCGTAGACCCGAAGCCCGAGAGGTCCGCAAACTGTAAAGTAGAGCGACAGTTGCACAAAACTCCCCTAAAATACTAAAAGCCATAATCCCTCAAACTCATCGCAAGCGACCGCCCTGAGCCTAGGTCCAAGCCCCACAGGGGGCGCCCTCTTGCGCTGGTTGCTTAGTTTGTAGTTTTTAAACCATTTAATAAGGCTGGAGCTCTGCTCGCCTTTATGCCCGGTGAAGTAGCAAAAGCCTCGTGGGTAACTTAGTAAATTCATCCGAAAAAAAAAACTTCTTCATGCTATTTAAGCTAGCATGAAGAAGTTTTTTTTTCCAAGCTATAAATATTGATTTATACTGCAGTTTCCATGTAACACGAATAGTCGAATACTAAGATTACTTGACATATTACTTGGCAAATCGCCGAGTGCGTTTGGAATAATTTATTGCTCTTTGTGAATATCGCATAGTGGAACTTTACAAAGTTAAAAATATTTTTTTTAAATTGCTTGTATATAGCCTTCATGGACATCTGCAATGCCAAAGTATGTATATAGGACGAATACTTAATTATGTTTAGGTACTGGTTTTTCAGCCGCGAGGTTTGCGGCTTGTAATAATCCACCCTATTTCCTTCCATGAGTATCTAAAGGGGCAAATAAGAGACACAGCGACAACCTCCGTAGCGTAGCGCTATTTGGCTCGCTTTAAACCTCGGAGGTCTTAAATTCGATCCCCACGCCGAACAAGAAATCTTTGTGTAAATTCTAAGATTTATTTCCGGGTCTGGATGGTTGGAACTACCCTCCGTGCCTCAGAAAGCACATTAAGCCGTTGGCCCCGATTGTTATAACATTATCTATAATTCGAAAACCAGGGAATGGACGGCGGCGTTTCCTTGTTTGTTACAACTTAACATGTGGTCACCAATCAACGTGCCAACCGTGCTGACTATACCGTGCAAAAACCCTCCCTCGGGAGTAGGCCCATGTTCAGCTGTGGACGTTGTACGGGCTGATGATGATTAAGAGACACTGCTGATGGATGGGCAGTGGTTTCTATCAGCATTATGATACTCACCATCTTACTGCGATCACCTATCTTGATGATTATGTCAATATCCCTCTAGTACCCTGGCTTGCCAAGTCTGTTAAGAGGAGGTGCCCATGTTCATCAGTAATATGCAAGTGGACTGATGAAGTGAAGTGAATGCTTTCCATTTTACTTTAACAAAAAGCATTAAATAAAAGTAAGTTGCTTGCTAAAAAAGACTGAAAGCGGTCGTAGCCCAATGGCTAGAGCTTCAGACTTGCGATCATGTGGACACCGGTTCAATCCCTACCCATTGCAATACCGACGTGAATCGACTCGTAATACATCCATTTTTAGCTTAGCAAGAGCAAAAACTCTTTACAAAAAAAAGGAAACCAAAGAACGAATTTCACCTGTAACAAAAAAATCAACCTCATTACCTCAAATACATCGTTATTCTTGTTTTACGTCCCTTTCCAACCGCTACACAAATAAAGCAATCCCTCAAGGGCATTAAAAACATAAATAAAAATTCCCAACTGGCTCTTTATAAGTAGATACTCCAGCAAGTTGGCCAATGTCGGACGGATCATAAACGTTCGGGACAAAATAAAACTTTTATACTTGAAGCGGCTTTGCGTTGAATGTGGATGGTGTTTAACGTAGGGTGCATATGATTTATAATTAGTGTGGGATATTGTTTTTTTTTTGCTGAATAGTTTACTAGCAGAGTTTTAAAATGCTTGTGTTACGAATAGGTTCACGTCAGTGGTGCAAAGGGTGGGAATCGAACCGGCGACCACAAGATCAAGAGTCTGACGCCCTTAGTCATTTCGTTTATGTTTCAAAAGTTAATTATGTGTCATGGAATGTTTTGGTGACATTAGAAGGCATTCCAAGGGGTAGGGGCAAAATCAGGAGGGGGGGGGTCGTCCTGGTGTTCTGTGTCAATTGCACAGCCATCAACATCATATCAGCCTGATCTCGTCCACTGCTGAACATAGGCCCTCCCCATCGATTTCCAGCGGAAACGATTGCATGCAGCCTGCTTCCACTGTAACCTTAATAAGGCCGTCGGTTCATTGCTTAGTGTTGATCGTTTACAAAACTCTTTTCATACTGGCTTAGTAAAAATGTTGATAAGATTTATTTAGATTATTATATCACTTAACGGTAACAGAAAATGACAAAAGAAATTGTTCATGCAGCTTTATTCTAAATCTTAATCCGATCACACTTTTAAATGTGAACAAAACATCTGCGTAGCTCATCGGGATGATCCGTACATCTCATTATGATAATGTCTTAGAATTGTCATGTTTTATTCAAGCTAAAGGTCTTGGATTAAATATTTAACGATGGAAGAAGGGAACTCATATTTTGGAAACAATTTTCATTTTCTGGATACTAAATTAGTAAAGTAACAAGGCCTATGTTCAGCAGTGGACTACAACAGGCTGAGGATACTGATGATGAAAGTAACAATTAGTTTGTTTGAACCGATTCATTATTTCGTCTTTCCATGCATGCTCCGCGTACATTCAATTTATTATTTATGTAGATTGAAGTTTTTTTTTTTTTTTGAGTACTCTTAATGTGACGTTTACCTTTTACCAAATTTCTTAATTGATTTTGATAAACTTATAGCACCGGCAGAATTTGAACCTTCATCTTAAACATAGGCTGAAAACTTCGGGCACGGTGGAACCCAACCGGTCGACGAAATTTATCATTCTCTTTTACATCCCCCTTAGAGACGTATTATAAAAAAGATTGATAAATCTCGACAGGTTCAAATCTTGCCGGTGGTCTAAATTTATTATTGTAAATATTTATTTTTATTTTTAATGATTTATTTTACTTTTATGAGATGAATAAAATACATAATATACAACTAAAAGTAGCTAATTTAAAATAAAACTTACTTATAAAATATATTCCAAATCTATTCTACTTGGCAAGGTTCCCAGAATGCTGGCAGCATTACCCCGTTGAATGGCAATGCTGTGCAAAGTAACATCCAGTATAACGTGAGAGAAAACAGAGGAGAACATGCCGAAAAAAACCTTGAGAAACCTACATTGAAGATATTTTGTAAAATTATAGTTTCAGAGATTATAAAGCATATATAAACTATTAAACTCCTACGATTTTATTCACTGTTTTCTATAGAAGTCTAATGATACGTATACCAGGTAAAGTAGCAAAAGCACCATGACTATCATCATCATCATCAGCCCGTATAACGTCCACTGCTGAACATAGGCCTCCTCCCAACGGAGGGTATTTGCCATAGTCACCACGCTTGGCAGGCGGGCAGGTGACCGCAGTATTATGTTGTACCACACAAAGAAACGCTTCTGCCCGTTCCTTGATATACGATTATTATAGATGATGTTATAATTATCGGGACCAACGGCTTAACATGCTTTCCGAGGCACGGAGGGTAGACCCTCAACCAACCAGACCCGGAAAGAAATCTTAGAATTTACACAAAGCTTTCCTGTCCCGCGTGGGGATCGAGCCCACTACCTCTGAGATTTAAAGCGAGCCAAATACCGCTACGCTACGGAGGTTGTCTATAATGATATGTACCATGACTATAATGATATGTAAACAATCCACGCTCAGTTATTATAAACAAACAAAATCTCTCGCTTTATACCCGTAATATATTAGTTAAGTCAACACGATTCTACTCGCAATTCTATTCGTGACAAATAAAGCTTAGAAATTACATCCAGAGCTCATTGTTCACTCGTATTCCCCAGACAATCTTGCAGTACTGCTACGTGACTGATAAAAGTAATTTTACCACCTAAACTGTGATTTTTATAAGCCTAAGGAATTTTTAATATTGCACAAGTTTAATTGAGTTGTATCCCGACCAAGAGTTAAAAGTTGAGATGTATTTTACTTACCAAAATACATTAAACTTAGTTATAAAAAAGACTTCTAAATATTATACTTTCTAAGAACAAATATAATAGTTAATATTTTTATATCGATTATGGTTTTTCGAATTGATATATAAGTGATTTTTTATGAGTTCCTATGTACTGTCAGATGTAGATGTTTGCGACAGCCGATGATTGCGTAGAAATAATTTCATACCCTCTCAGCCATCAGAGCCTCACGTACGCGTGGTTCAAACATAAGTTATTTTAAAATGTGGTTGAACAAATAGCTGCAATTGTAACCGAAAAATAAGATCGGCACTACAATCTATCAATGTGTGCATGATCGTAGACTTCACGTTTAACAGCCATCAGTGTTAGAAACCATCAAATCTGTACCAATATATAAAACTAAAGTGTTTGTTTGTTTCAACACACTAATCTCAGTATTATAAATAAAAGTCCGACCTAAAAAAATGTGTACCGTTAAAAAGTCCATTTATAGAGAAAGGCCATAAGATATAGGCTATAGGAATACATAGGAAGCTCACACGAGAATGAGAGCTACGCGGGTGAAACCGTGCGTGCACCTGGTTTATCTTAAATAAAAAAAGGAAAAATATATCAGTCATGTATATTATTATGTATATCACCTAGTCTAAGAGGCACAGTTCCATAAATTTGTGATGTGTTGAAAGGTTGAAAATAAATTTATTTATTATTATTATAGTGTCTTAATGACGGCTTCCAATTCAAGCGTAGATTTTAATTTTAAACCAAAATTATTTACTTCAAACGCCATGTTTAGCATGAAAGAGACGTTGTAAAGTCCTGGTACTCCTGATAGTATATAGTAAGCTTAAGTGAATTGAGAATCAAATGTTTATTTTATTTTAGGTGATTTTCTGCTTTTTTTGTATTCGTGAGTATTGTTCATATTTTATATAAAGTCCGGTTTGACTTACGTATATAATTTTTGGCGATTTCTCGACCTCGGTTTCGGCGGTGTGCGCCTCGGTATCGCGCAGGTCACTGGTGACCCGCGCGACACCGAGGCGCATACAGCTCGCTCCTTGAAGAAGGCTCTCGGTTGGAGCCGAAACCGTGGTCGAGAAATCGCCTAAAACTACACACGTAAGACATACCGGACTTTATATAAAAAAGATTTTCTGCTTTATCTTAGTTTTCTACTGATTGTGTAGATGGTTGGCTAGAAGGCTGGTCACGAATTGACCTACCTAAAATGTTGTGTTGCAAAGAGGCGTACTACCATTTTTGTTGCCGATGGAAATAAAAGGAAAATAATGGATGATATATTATTTATTATATCCATTACTGGTAGCAAGGGTGATAATAATATTTTCTTGTGATAATAATTTTCAATTTGTGTCTTATGTATTATTATTTTTGAGGTAGATTATAGGTTACTCAAAAAAAAATAGAGAAAAATAAAAGAATTTCATTTAAATAGATATGACATGACAACCTCTGTAGCGTAGCCGGTATAAGCCTCGCTGTAAGTCCTGAAGGTCGATGATTCCATTTCCACGCCAGAAAAGAAATCTTTGTGAAAATCGTTTGATTTTTTTCCGGGTCTGGTTGGTGATGGTTGAGGAACCACGCTGCGTGCCTCAGAAAGCACGTTAATTAGTCCCAACTGTCTTAATATCATCATTGATAACGAAGAAGCTTTTATGTATGTATGTGTATATGCTGTACAAAATACTACGGACACCGACGCGTCTGCCTTATTTTTATTAGTAAAGATTTCAGGAATAAAATATATTTCTTCTCTATCCTACACAAAGCATGGTTACCTTACAAAATAGTTCCATATTACGGATTAACAGTCCCTTAGTGTAAGTATAAAATACCGCATTATCGTAATATTACCTGATTTCGGCGTTGTTGTACTATTTATAACTTTGTTCGTAAATCATGTGTGTTTATAGAAATAAGTTACAAATATATAGCAATTTCAATGCAAGGTGAGGGGTGATTTACATATCACGCTAGTCAATATATTAAGTTTTCTTTTCTAACAATTATGCGCCATAATAACAATGTTGCAGTACTTACCGTGCTGTTTTTAAATAATATGTTTAACGTTCTATTAAAAAATGTTATAAACTATGTTTTTAAAATGTCATCATCACCATCAGCCCGTACAACGTCCACTGCTGAACATGGGCCTCCTCCCGAGGTAGGGTTTTGCCATAGTCACCACTCTTGGCAGGCGGATTGGTGACCGCAGTATTATGTTGTTATACACAGGGACACGCTGCTGCCCGTTTCTTGCGCTTACACTTACTTATACGCTTGTTATAGATGATGTTATAACGATCGGGACCAACGGCTTAACGTGTTTTCTGAAGCACGGACGGTAGTCCCTCGGACCTCAGACCCAGACCCGGAAAGAAATCTTGGAATTTACACAAAGATTTCTTATCCGGAGTGGGGATCGACCCACGACCTCCGAGATTTAAAGCGAGCCACGCTACGGAAGTTGTTAAAAAAAGGTACAAAATGATTGATCAAAAACTTTAAAAGATGACAAAAAGATTGATCTCGGAGTTTCTTATAGTCTTTCTTCTCTGGGAGTCACAATGAAGGTAGATATAGAAAGACTCGTTAGAAGCTAGGATAGGGTCCGGTCGTCCTCGCAAGGCTAGGCTCGCGACGCGTTCTATGCTTCAGACCTGATCCCAGCCCGCGCTGGTTGATCTTAATTATATTTATAATAATAATATAATAAGCGACTATCACATGCCATAACAACATTGGTAAATTTTATTTAATAAAATTATTGTTGAAATGTAAACTAATTTATTAGTCAATATTTTTTTTTACTTTTTGTTTAAATTATCATTGTATTTGACTTATAATAAGAACGATCAATTCGTCTACATTATCAACAAACGTTTTCATTTCTTTTCATTTTAATAACTAGTTTGCAATGGCTAAACTTTTTTAGATATATTCTCTAGTTTGGTGTAAGCTGAACGTGATTCGATTATCGAGTTGAGTATCATTATCAGCAGCCTTTTAAATAAGGACCTCATCCCGAGAGATCGTTGCAGGTTGATGGCTGCTTTATCAAATCATAACACACACAAGTAAACGCAGCTGCCAGTTTCCTGGTATAAAATTATTAAAGATGATGTAATAACAATCGGAACTAGCGGCTTATTGTGCTTTCCAAGGCACAGAGGGTAATCCCTCAAGGATCAGGTACTATTATGGACTCCAGTTATGTTTAACTAACCAGAACTGGAGTCAATAACAATCCCTTATAACTGTTTTTCTTAGAAAAGCTTAATGGCCATATACAGTTTTTTTTTATAAAATAAATATAAAGTAAAATAATCTTTATTGTACACCAGGAATCTTATTTATAACAAAGTACAAGCGGTCTTATCGTTGCTGCGATTTCTTCCAGACAACCTCAGCATGAACTTGTTAGAGAGAAATCAGAGTGGGTAGCAACATAACTCTAATAAATAGGTGATGTATATTTATGATATACGTAATTTCTGGTTTCTAAGCAAATAATCTGTATATAAAATCATTTGTTGCCTTAATTAAATTCAACTTCTCTGGTAGATACAGTCCATTATTATAATATAATATTGAAAAGCAGTATCTAGTTCCGGACGTGTAAGACAATCCCTTCATTAAGGTAAATATAACATGATCTCGCCTCGGGCGGTGACTGGTAACTTTACCCTTTCTCTTGAAATACCGTTGTGTTTGATTCCGTCCCTTTGGAATAAGAATTTGTGTTATTCACCCTAAGAGCGGTTTAGCACTCCGTCTGATCTGAATCCGATCCGAACTCGTGAAAATATGGTCCGTAGTAGCCGTAGAACTATTTCTATGGTAATTTACGCACTAGCTCCGATCTCCGTCATCTGATTTCTTTCCAAATTTCTAGACCAATATTTTCACGGGTTCGGATCGGATTCGGATTGGACATAGTGCGAAACCACTCTTAAGGTAACATTTTCTTTAGATTTTTATTTGTATGAAGAAAATCGTGTTTTGAGAAACTGTGTCAATTTATCATGAACTAGCTGTCTCAAAATATAAGCCATAGCTTCCTGAACGGGGTTTCATTCGCGCAGCTCACATTCCCGTGAGTACTTCATAATTACATGTAGCCTTTGTTACTCAGGGATTATGTAGCATTTTTGATTTTGTTCGCAACAAACATACATACAGAAATACAAATCTTTCCTTTTTTATAACCCTTACTAATATTATAAACGCGAAAGTTTAAATGTATGGATGGATGGATGTTTATTACTCTTTCACGCAAAAACTTCTGAACGGATTTGGCTGAAAGTTTGCACAGATATAGTTTATAAGCTGAAGTAACACATAGGCTACAAAATATCATGCTCCAACCCACTGGAGCAGAGTAACGTGGGTAAAACCGCGAGGCGTAGCTAGTATTAGTAAAAATGACACTCGCAAATAGTATAGCATGCTTGGGATAAAAAAAAAATCGGTTCAGTAGATTCAGAGATAATTCCCTACAACTTCACAACTTCTTCTTTAGTTTTATGACTCCCATATACAAGAACAACATTTGAAACTATAAGTTTACTAGGGAATGTCAGGTGTTACTTTGATCCCATGAGGAGTAGGGACGCCTCTACACTCCGGGCGTCCCTATAATTGGGTAAATGGGCCACTAAATGTGTGGCCCAGGAGAACCCGCGGTGCCATATTGGCCGCGGGTCCGTTGGGAGGCCGGATTGCTTATGCGTGCCCGGCCCCCGCCAGCGGTGGATCGAATGAGTGTCCGGGGGGACACAAGATAAAATTAATTTCATGTGTGCACCATAAATAGCCACCAACTTCAGCTTTATGCTACATCCACACATTTGTGTATGAATGTAGCGCTGATATTCTAATTGGCCCTAGTGATGACGCTAAGTTTATAAACAAAAAAAAAAACATGCAATAATATGAAATATTACTTAAAATTAAAATAAGATATGTAAAACCACATGTAGGTCTTTCAAAAGTCCTATTAAGCTAAATCCAGTAACTCGTTATGTAAATAAGATTAACATTCAGTATCGTTTGAACTTTGATCATAACGTTACAAAGCACCGGTCACTTGTCTAGGGAGCAATGTAACTGTAATTCAGAAAACGTATTATTTGATCGCTCTTTGAGTTCGAAGTAATGCTGTTTTATGTTACTGGTTAGGCTGTTACATTGGGGGTATCTGGAGTATATGAATATTGTTACGATAGGATTAAGAGAATTACGCTTTTAAGACTTTTGTTGAACTTACGCTCGTAACTTTTAGGGGATTAACACACGCACCACGCGGCTTACCGCGTGAATGCGAGTTACTTTGCTTGTATACAGGATTATTTTTAAAACACCGACAACCTTTCAGGGGTGAAAGTACTGATGAGAGACTGAACTTTTACTATGGGACCAACCCAGAAATCGCGAAAAAAAATCAGCTGTAGGTATATGTATGGAACAGCTGATTGTTTTTCGCGGTTTCAGGGTTGGTCCCATAGTAGAAGTTGTTCATAATCATGAGGACTTTAATCCCCCGAAATCCCCCGGTAGTTGGTGTTTGTAAAATAAACCTGTATAAGTATCTTCATTTATATAGAATACACGCACAGTCCAACATACATGTAGTTATCTCCGTTTTTACAGAAAACAGTCACAGAAAATGTATACACGCGCGTTCATATAGATCACGCGCCTATCAGTGGAGAAACCATGTATGCACTCCCGCGCATGGGTATATACCTACCATCCAATATCTTCCCATGTCTGTTGTAAGAGGCGACTCATTGAACTAATAGCTGATGAAAAGGCAGCAGTATCTATCAGCTCAAGGTTAATTACCATCGTACTGCGATCACCAAGAGTGGTGATTATAGTAATATCCTGCAACGTCAACCTTGGAAAACCAGCGTGGCTTGCCAAGATCGGTTTAGAGCAGGCACAGACATGTTCAGCAGTGGACGTAATCGGTCTGTTAGAGAGAGAGATAAGATGACGCCGGACATCCATATCAGCTGCAGTGAGTAGCAGTTTACATTACAGCCTACGTTCTTCTATGTTTTAAATTATTTGATTGCAATTTGTTCTGAAAATTTGATGGTAGATGATGATGAAGATTCCTTTTTGCTTGGTGAATAAGCATAACTACTGAATATGTCTTCGAAAAAAAGAACGGGTGTTTAAAAATCTGCACATGACATATCAACACTGCTAAATCGTAACCTCATTAAATTGCACACGTGAAGGCAGTGTCTTGTTCTAACTGGCGCGGCGCCAAGCTTCACTCAAGCCTGGCTCACCAGATAATCTGATGCTGATGTTTAACTTCACTTACTACGACAAAATGAAAGATGTTTTTCTTCAGTTTAGGGAATTTTAAGTTTCCAGGATACCTTGTTTGATATTCTAAAATTGAGATATGGTACAAATATTTGGAAACCGCTATTCTAACACCAACCAAATTTTAGTTAGTCGGTGTAGATATAATGAAAATGGTAGACCCTCTTTGGTAGAAAACAATCCAAAATCATCACCTATAGTTTCATAATCATTATTGTCATCACCTGTCCGGGGGAAGGCATCACCTTTCCGGGGGAAGGTGTTTGCTACAGTTGCCTGGCAGGCAACCACTGTTTTGCATAATATGATATAAAGTACACAAGTGTTTGCGTCAAAACAAGGGCACCACATAGTCGTTCAATAAAAAAAAATGAGGTTTGACAGGTTAACACCACCAGCATCCAGACTTTGAGCCTGTACTTTCTCTTGAGAAAATTTATAGATCCTCATTTTTTGTGCGACCAGGGAATTAATCCCGAGACTTTGCTTGTCACAGTCGAACATAGCACGGTTAGACTAGGAGACCCTGAGACCTTATGATAGTCTTTGTAAATATTTTCTCGTTAAGTTTATTCATTGTAAACAATAAATTAAATCCTGATTTCTGACAAGTAAGTTTAAAATAATAATATTCACCCAAATGTTTATGTCGTTGTTTAAATACAGATACGGCATTTATTTGTAGCAGTACATTCTATCAATGTAGGTATATACTTTATAAACAGCATTAAAAATTAAAGTTTTAAGTTACGTCGAACCTGGAGCTTGTACAAACTAGACGATATAATGTCAAAAGGCACTAGAAATGTAATTTATCATTGTCGTTTCCTTCAAGGAAACTTCATCAGTAAAAAGCAGCAGATTGCGGTGTTGAACTAATAAAATAACATTTCATTATGTCATCATCATCATCATCATCATCATCATCAGCCTTTATAACGTCCACTGCTGAACATGGGCCTCCTCCCGAGGGAGGGTATTGGCCATAGTCACCACGCTTGGCAGGCGGATTGGTGACCGCAGTCTTATACTGCCCGTTCCATGGTAATCGATTATTATAGATGATGTTACAAAAATCGGGACCAACCCTGTAGTCCCTCAACCAACCAGACCCGGAAACAAATCTTAGAATTTACACAAAAAAATCTTGTCCGGCGTGGGAATCGAACCCACGACCTCAGAGATTTAAAGCGAGCCAAATACCGCTACGCTAAGGAGGTTGTCTATGTGTATATACTTAAACTAAAATATTAACAGAACTTAACCTTACAAAACTCCAAGCTGATGAAACCACAGCCAAATTTCACCCAACTATTCCCAACTACATGCTAAAATGTTCAGACTCAAATCTAGACTAAAATCCAGATCTAGACACAGATGAAATTAATATCTTCCTTTAGCTTTTGTCTATTTTCAAGTTAAGATATTATCTTTCCATTGTCGCAGTGCGGTAGTCCTCGCGTTAATGTTTACAATGAACGTTAACACCCTCTATAGTCGGTGTAAAGTGCCCCCTGTATAGCCGGATAACCGACTGCATGAATTTATTTACTGCGTTAAAGATTTATGTCCCTTTGTAGTTTAATGCTTTGTTAAAATTAACTAATATGTAATTTGTATTACTTAATATGTGTGTAGAAATAGAAAGGGATGTTTATGAAAAAAAAGAGTCTTTATGTGATTTTTCTTTAATCCCTATTAATAAAATCCCTTTGTTCTAAATGGCTAACCGGTGGACCAAAGTACAGCTTAGTCTACTGATCGAAGAGACCTGAAACCTATAGGATTTATTTTCTTAGTGCCGTAGGCATAAATACAAAAAACGATTTTACAAAATTTTACTTCTAAAAGGGTAAAAAAGGGTCATTGTCGCGGGCATCAGCTTACTAGTTCTTTAAATGAACCATGTGTCATTATCTGTCATTTTAACTTAATTCATAACTTTAAGTAAAAGTTAACCGATTACCACATTTCGAAATTGAGCTTAAAAAATTTAGACCACCGGCGGGATTTGAACATGTACCTAATGCCTTAAACATTCGTCCACGGTGGAACCAACGTCCCTCTTAGAGACTTATTATAAAAGAGATTGATAAATTTTGTGGCCAAATGGTTGAGGTATTAGGGGCTATACCTAAGGTGTAGGTTCAAAGCCTGTCGGTGGTCTAAATTTATTAATCTTTATTTTTAAATCTGTCATTTTATTTGCTGCAATTTAGTTCATGGCGTTGTGAATAGATGGCGTTACAAAACAAATAAGTCAAGTCATATTCAAAGGTTTTCTGCAAGACTAGAGTCTTGCAGCAAAGCTCGCCTTTGTTTTGTTTTCATTTTATTAAAAGTATTTATTGCTGTCTGCAATAAAGTATAAATAAAAGTATCGCGTGTGCCGTCATCTGTAAAAATTCGATTGCCTCGTAGCTAACGGATGATTGGGGAACGAGAAAATGGAAAACGAGTTATACTAATATAATATTTTCTCGCACAATATTTTTTTTTTTCTTTATTTTTTTTTCGGAATCTTTGTTTTCAAATGAATATCCCTGTGAATTTCGGATCGTAAGAGCCGACTTAGGTACATACAGCTGGTAGATGGGCAGCAGCATCTATAATCTGAAATATACTTTCTTCTTACTGCGATCACTAATCCAACTCCCAAGCGTGGTGATTATGGCAATATCCCTCAACGACGTTAAAGAGGAGTAACGTAAAGTATTTTTCGTTATTGCAACTAGCTGCAAGAGAGATTCCCGACAAAAATGGTAGCAAGCTAGTTAGGAGTTTCCGGGACATGAGGATGACATTATGACACATAACAATTCCGAAAGAAGAAATTTTTCCTACCTATACTAATATATATAGTTGAAGAATGTGTTTGTTTGTTTCAATGCGCAAATCTCAGAGACTACTGGACCGATCTGAGTCGAGAAAGGCTATAGGCTATTTCATTTAGAAGTTCGCACGGGAACGGAAGTATCCCGGGTGGAACCGCGTGCGGGAAGTTAGTCTATACTATAATATTATAAAGAGGTAAATTTTGTGAGTTTGTGACGTTGAAGGGGATAATCTCTGGATCTACAGAACTGATTTGAAAATTTGTTTACCAATAGAAGCCCACGTCATTTGTGAGTATCAAAGGCTATATTTTTAGTTAACATTTTTGTGGAAACAAGAAGGTAAGGTAAGGTAAGCTAGTAATTAATAAAAGTAAAAGAAAAACTGCCACATGTAGAACTAAAAACTTCGAGGCTATTCACTTGAAAAATCAAACAAGTAAATTATTAACTACTACCTGCAACCCGCGGGTTTATCCGCGTTACTCTGCTCCTCGTGTATCAGAGCGTGATTTTGTAGCCTATATGTTAATCGAGATTATTAACTATCCCGTGCAAAGTTTTATTTAAATCCATTCAGTAGTTTTTGCGTGAAAGAGTTACAAACATACATACATCTACACAGACAAACTTTCGTATTTATAACATTAGTAGGATTATTATAAAATTCATAGAAAAGATTGGTGTAGAATTTATAAGTTTATAAGTGTCTTACTTATGAACTTTTCAATGGCACTCCAACCCACTCTAGTAAGCTCCTCTTCACAATGCTCTTGAACCGCCATCTTTGTTTTAGTAATAACTAGCGGCCCGCCCCGGCTTCGCACGGGTGGACTTTTATACCCTACCCCTGCGCTACCCTACCCCTACCCTAACCCTACCCTACCCCTACCCTACCCCTACCCTACCCCTACCCTACCCCTACACTACCCCTACCCTACCCTACCCCTACCCTACCCCTACCCTACCCCTACCCTACCCCTACCCTACCCCTACCCTACCCCTACCCTACCCCTACCCTACCCCTACCCCTACCCTACCCTACCCCTACTCTACCCCTACCCTACCCTACCCTACCCCTACCCATAAGTATCCTATGTCCTTCTCCCAGTTCTTAGCTACCTCCCTACCAATTTTCAGCCAAATCGGTTCAGCCGTTCTTGAGTTATAAAAAGTGTAACTAACACGACTTTCTTTTGTTATGTATTCTGCTATTCGGGACGGAAACAAATCCAACAAATCAAAAACCATGGCAATCGGTCCAGCCGTTCTTGAGTTATAAGTGTTGCAACAAACACGACTTTCTTTTATATATATAGATACGAGAACATAAACTATTAAGTGTCCCTTAATTGGCCCTTCTGTTAAGCCTCTGTAAATTATAGCTTTAATTAACTTCATAAGCTTTGTGGGTGTACCCATAAATTTATAATTATTTCATATAATATAATTTGGATTACATAAAGCATAAAGTGGAAGCATGGATAGGCATCAGTGAGTGGGAGATTTGGGGTTCAATTTCCGTTCCGGGGTAATTTTTCCTTTTGTTTAAAAGTTAAAACATTTTTTGAAATAGTCGATTAATTATATGATATGGTGGAATTATATTGTTAGTACGTGTATTTTGCGTAAACTCCAAAATTATAGTACCATTTTACTTTCATTGTTAGAAAACGTATTAAATCCTTATTTTACGAAATGAACTCGCAAGCTACAGCAATAACTTATTTGTTAAAGTAATATTTAGTTTAAATATTTGTAAACTGGTAATCACTAAGTAACTACGCCGTAGCAGCTACGGTAGCTAGCGGTAGCATAGTACGGCGTAGCTGCTACGCGGCAGCATACTACGATGTCGTAGCTAAGCAGTAAAATACTATACTACCCGGCTAGCATAGGCAGTGCGACTCCAGTCTACTCTACGAAGGCCGACCAATCACATTGCAGAAAAGCACTGTCACGTGACACACCTCGACTTGAGTCTACCGTCGCGTCGCGAGCATGAGGTTACATTTTGACAAAGACATGACAGCTAAATAAACGACTCAAGTCTGCAACTGCGAGCATACGCTCCCTCAGACTTCTATCTCGCGGCCAAACAAGATGCTGACAAAGTTTTCTTTTGGAAAAAAGGCAAATTTTCAGGCTAGAAACTAAAATATAGCAACGTTAACACTTTAGTTTTTAGTAAAAATTATATATTTACCAAATTCTGTGGAAAAAATGCAGTGATATGTGATTGATATACAATATGCACAAATAAATTGTTAAGTGTCTTTTCGCATATGTTACTATATTGGAGACAAAAATGAGAGTCGATAAACATATCGCCGTAAGATAAAAGAAGAAATACACCCATTCGAATATCAAAAGACATAATTATAACCCATTATTACTACAACATTGTACCATGTACGGGAGGACTACCGAATAGATGTAGAATACGAACATCCAGCAATTGCGTACCACTAACGAACATCAAACAACTTGAACTAAAAAATTCTTCTTCTTATCGTGTCGACCTGGCGTTCAAATTTGAGAAGACCAGTACTCGGCCACCAATACAGCATTATCAGCGGCGTTGCACAGGTCCTCGCGTGTACAGGTGTTGGGGCACGCAGGGCAGACTAGAAGGTGCGCCATTGTTTGGGGGGAGATACCACACGCACACGCAACCTCTGAGCTATACCCCCACCTGTTCATGTTCTCCCGGCTTCGTCCGACTTGAGTCCGCAGTCTATTTAAGGACTTCCAAGTCTGCCAAGGAAGTTCATGAGCAGGTGGAAGGTGCTCAGAAAGAGGAATAGGTAGAGTCGTTGGGAACCTCTCCTTCCAAAGACCTAATCGGGCTTGGTTTGCATTACCATCCAGAGGGGGCACTTCTTTTATGAAGTTGTGGCGGCTCCTTAGCCTCTGGGTTACCGGCACGTGTTGGTGTAAAGGGTGCCGGGGGTCGGTGCCTTTTTTAGCCCTTTCAATAAAGCTTGCCACATCTCTGCGGAAGTCCGGGGGGGCAATGCCAACCATTGGATATAGCATCCCAACCGGGGTTGGTTTAAGACAACCTGTAACAATCCGGCATGTGTCATTTAGTGCTGTATCCACCATGTGCGCGTGTGCTGAACGGCTCCAAACAGGGCTGGCGTATTCGCCTGCCGAAAAAGAAAGCGCCAAACCGGTCGTCCGCAGCACCTGTAGTGAGGCTCCCCACTTAGAGGTCATGAGTCGGCGCAGGAGGTTGTTCCGAGTTCCCACTTTCTGCTTGGTGTTAATGCAGTGCTGTCTGTATGTAAGCGCCCTATCCAATGTGATACCGAGATATTTTGGAGTAGGGCAGTGAGCAATCGGCACACCCCTCCATCTAATATTTAAAGACCGCTTGGCCTCGCGGTTGCGCAGGTGGAAGGCGCAGGACTGAGTTTTTCCTGGATTCGGTCGCAAGGAATTTTGCTCGTAGTAGTAGCTTAGGGTATCGAGTGCTACGCTTAGGTTCCTTTCGACCTCCTCAAAAGAAGGCGCCTGAGATGTCAGCGCTAGATCGTCGGCGTATAGAAAGCGATCGGTGTCTGGTGTTATGGGCTGGTCATTCGTGTAGATATTAAATAGCAGTGGAGCTAACACGCTACCCTGGGGAAGGCCATTTTTCAGTGATCTCCATCGACTTTTTTCTGTTTGAAGGTGAACTTGAAACCGCCTGTTCCGGAGAAGTTCACTCAGAATTTTTGTAGAGGCGTGATCGCCTGTTAGTTCAGTTACCTTCCGCAGAAGCCTTTTTATGTTTACTGTGTCATAAGCCGCGGAAAGGTCCACAAACACAACACCAGTTACCTGACCAAGCTCATACCCGTCCTCTAGATGTTGTGTGAGGTTTAGGGTCTGATTACAACATGATTTCCCTGGTCGGAAACCGGCTTGTTCGGGAATGAGCTTGGGGTCAGCAATGCTTACTAGGCGGTTCAATAACATCCTTTCTAGCAGTTTGTAATTATGACACAGTAAAGATATCGGCCGGTAGCTTTTGGTATCATCACTAGGCTTCCCAGGTTTTAACTAAACAATTCATTGCGACTAGTTTGTGTTCACCATGTTTTGGTTCGCTCGTTTGGCTCTTAAGTGAAGCTTTACAGCTAGTCGCTACCACGCTGTTTTTAAAACGATTATCAACGACGAAATTAACTAATCAGCTGTCAAAACTATTGTAAAGTGTCAAAAAAGTTAATCTATAGTCAACTTTTTCGACAGCAAACTAAAGTTTTCAGTTATAATAATTTATTGTTTCATAAGCTTATTATAACTAACTAAGGTTTATGACTTTATGTTTATTAGTCGTTGTATCATCAAAAAAGGTGGTATCCCTAGTTGCCACCTTTTTTTGATGATAAAATAGTATTTTTTCAAAACTTTAGAAATAATATTGTACTATTGCGAAATTCAAGAAAAAATAGTACACAATTATTTTTTATAGTCTGGTTAACAAAGTCTGAAATAATATTTGTAGGCGAGTCAATGACGCCTCTACATATTCTCCCTTTACGCTTTTGGCAAAGGAGACTAAGCTCAATGTTTTCAAGAAATCGTCGCGCGAAAACTAAATTACCGATGAAAATATAGTATTATTCGTACTTTATTATTTTTCTAAAATATATGATATAGTACACTGGACTGATATATAGTACGATTCTATATAATATACTACGGGTGGCAAACCTAAATGCAGCACCCATATTATGTCAAATATTTGTTTTTTTTTAAACTCATCTTCCGTACTATGGAAATTTATTACTGTGTCGTGGAGACTTTAAAACACGTAATTCATGAACACAAGTACATCTAGGCTCAAGAACTATTTGTGGTTCACACACAAAGTTGTCTGTGCTAGGACTCGAACCCAGAACACCAGGTTTCAGAAGCAAATACCGTAAGCACCAAAGCCAAAGCCACCGATGTAGTCAAATATTTTGTTACTAATTTTTTTTTCTTCATTTAAATACCAAAACTTATAAGTATAACGAGGTTGTATACTCTCTTTATATAATTTATACGACACAAAATACACCAACTTTCATAAAACCTGGAACGTTTTCACCCAAATTTTACAACTTAATCTGACTTCCAAACTCACCGATCCATCTCAACTCTAAGGCCGGTTACAAATGCGTCGGGAACCCATTCAGCATTTGACACGTTCCGCCAATAAGATGAATGTTCGCGTGAAAGAGTCCTTAATCGAAAAAGTTAGATCGAGTTGGAACCGGTACGAACTGGTTCTGAAGTGTAAATATTTTAGGCTTTAACACAATATGTTTGTTTTAAATTTTGTGGTTATTTACAAATTGAATTATGTAGGTAATTAAACCTGATTTCTACTGTATAGGGACGAAGCCACCATTCGGCCATGGTGGAACCCAAACGGTCGACGTAACTTATCAATCTTTTTATAACACGTTTCTAAAGGGAACGTAGTTAACCATTATTGATAGATAGTATGCAGATATCCTGCCGGTGGTCTAAATTTATAACCTATTTTTTTTTCTTAATTTAATATTTTTATTGAAACTTAAATGTATTTTACAAACAATAAAATACATTTTAGTTGCAAAACAAGCTTTTCATTTATATCTTTATCTTTTTTTATAGCTTTTTATTTATACTATCTATCTCATCCTAAGTTTATATATACAACGTAGTATATTATGTAGTTAAATATTAGTATGTATGTGTATTTGAGACCTACGCGCACACTATGCGTCTTTTCTTTATCACATTTCCTTTTGCGGGTCTGCTGGAAGATATTTCTTTTAAAATAAGCTGTACCTTTGTACAATTTCTTACCTTATGTATAAGTTTCATTTGTGTTTATGGTTTTTTGTGTGTGTTGTACATAGATAAATAAATAAAAAATAATAAAATTACTTAAAATTGTATAATACCAGCATGTACGATGTCATGTGCCATACTGGGTCGAAAAGAAGCATGGTGTTCAAAATAAACATGTATTTTGCAATTAATGAAAATGCACCAAAAGAATAAGCGCGGGAATTCATGAAAAAATATTATGCAAATAATAAAAAATGTTGTGTATTGTTTTGATTTCTGGGCAAGTGTTTACTATGAATTTATTAAACTACATTTAGAATAGTAGTATTTATAAGTTAGTTTTCTTTTAAATTAGCTACTTTTTGCACATATTTATTTAATACTACATTTGTGGAACTCGCTGTACAAACAAACGCATACTTGTACTACCTCATACAAGAAACGGCTAACTTTTCCTGTCGCACAATACGAACGATTATTAGTTCCGTAATAAGTTGAGATCAATCGAGCAGATAGAAGGCACAAATACATCAGAACTTGTTAAAATATATCGAGGGTTAAGGGTCGAGAGGAACTAAGATTAGAAAGAATTAGGAAGAAAGTAAATTTGTAGCAAATTTCGCTTCGATTAAAACAATTGTTCGTTACTTATATTGGTCTCATTCAAGTTTGTTTTTAAGATTACTGCAGAGTTATGCAGTTTACTAGTATTCTAATTAACCCCTCGTGCTAAGCTAAAATGCTTGTGTTACAAGTGGGTTCACATCGGTAGTGCAATGTGTGGTGATCGAACCGGCTACCACAAGATCACAAGTCCGATGCCCATTTGCCATTGGACTACGGCCGCTTCAAGTAGCAGTTTTATTCAGAGTTTCTTCAAATTGTGTAAATTAAGTTTTAACTGTTGGTTGGCATTCAATTAAATTTGTTATACTTATGTGATACTGTGTGGTTTCTATAGGTATCATAAGAGGCGACTAAGGGACATACATCTGATAGATGTCTAGCAGAATCTATCAGCTTAAGGATATTCCCATCTTACTGCGATCACTAATCCGTCTGCCAAGCGAGGTGATTACGGTACTATCGATCAGTAACTCTGGCTTGCCTAGAATGGCTCATGTTCAGCAGTTGATGTAAACAGGTGGTTGGACTGAAAGTGATATCAATTCAAACATCCCCTGAGAGACGTGTCACAAAAACTTTATACATACAAATAAATAAAATCAAAGTGTATATTTTTGTTTTGTCTTACGACACCCATAGGAAGTATGGGGTAGTCTATTCTTATCCGGAAACCACACATCTTATTTTCAACATGTTTATAATATAGCATTTGATATTATAATAAAACTAGTACGTATCTCCCGTTGCCATATTATTATCAGCATCTCAGCTCTTATAACGTCCACTGCTGAACATGGCCCCATGGGCCTCCTCCCGAGGGAGGGTATTTGTCATAGTCACCACGCTTGGCAGGCGGATTGGTGAACGCTGTATTATGTTGTATCTACCACACAAGGAAACGCTTATGCCCGTTCCTTGATATACGATTATTATAGATGATGTTAAAACAATCGGGATCAACGGCTTAACGAGTTTTATGGAGAATTATGGATTTATTATGGCAACGGGAGACAGCCTCCGTGGTGTAGCGGTATTATCTCGCTTTAAGCCTCGGAGGTGGTGGGTTCGATCCCCAGACAGGAAATCTTTGTGTAAATTCTAAGATTTCTTTCCGGGTCTGGTTGGTTGAGGGACTACCCTCCGTGTCTCGGAAATCACGTTAAGCCGCTGGTCCCGATTGCTACATCATCTATAATAATCGTATATCAAGGAACTGGCAGCAGCGTTTCCTTGTGTGTTACAACATTATACTGCGGTCACCAACCCGCCTGCCAAGCTTGGTGACTATGGCAAATACTCTCCCTCGAATGGAGGCTTGTAGCTGGGAGGGAGGGAATGTTCAGCAAAGGACGTTATACGGGCTGTTGATGATGATGATGAACTAGTGACCTGGATTTGAGAAAACATTTCAGTGTTAAATAGTTGATTTATCGAGGAAAGCTATAGGTTATATTTAATTATGAAGTTATTACGGGAACGGGAGTAACGCGGGTGAAACCGCACGCGGGAAACTAGTCTAGAACTTGTATATACCTATATAGTTTGTTTACTTGTAGGCACTTATCGCAGGAACTGAGTGAGATACAGCCTGGTGACAAAGAGACAGACAGCAAAGTCTTAGTAAATGGTCCCGTTTTTACCCTTTGGGTACGGAACCCTAAGAAACACTATAGGTGGGGTAAATGACAATTTCATTTGATTTGTCAGTCATAAGAAAAAATCGCTGCACGCTTTTGCGGAATCCTTCCGAAAAAATTACAACTACAATTTTACTTTATTTAAATAAATCTTATATACCTACTAATCTATAAAGCTAAAGAGTTTGTTTGTTTGCTTTGAAAATATATTTTACTTTTAGACAATCCATTTATTAAAGAAGGCTAAAGGCTATATTTTATTATGAAGTTCCTACGGGAACAGGAGATATGTGGGAGAAACGGCGCGTGGAAGCTACTGGTTTAATATTTTACAACATAGCACTACTTAGGTTCAGTATGAAAACAAGTTATGCACCAACAATCTTTACCGGGACGTCAACACGAACAAATAAGTTATTTATATTCATGAAGAACAGACATGCAAGCGACGGACATATATATTGCGAAACTGTTAACGTAGCGCCACCACGGACTTGTGCCGAACATGTTCTGTGATTGATGAGATGAGCCACACCACGGGTCGAAGTTAACAAAATTAATTTAAAATTATGGATGTGTCATACTCAAAATTCTTACACTTTGTACTTTGTTATGCAGGCTTCTTAGTTAAGTATAAGGTCTTACGTTTATAATAAAGGTATTTAACAGGCAATGTGTCTATACTTAGTAATAGCTCGTGAATAACTCTTGACACGTTTTACTACTTTCTACTGCAATAAACTTCTTCTAAATAAATAATCTAGTCTAATAAAACAGATAAAAATGTCGTCATCATCAGCCCGTACAACGTCCACTGCTGAACATGGGCTCCTCCCGAGGGAAGGTTTTGCCATAGTCACCACGCTTGGCAGGCGGATTGGTGACCGCAGTATTATGTTATACCACACAAGGAAACGCTGCTGCCCATTCCTTGATATACGATTATTATAGATGATGTTATAATAATCGGGACCCTCGGGTTAACGTGCTTTCCGAGGCACGGAGGTAGTCCCTCAACCAACCAGACCCGTAAAGAAATCTTACAATTTATACAAAGATTTCTTGTCCGGCGTATGGATTGAACCCACGACCTCCGAGATTTAAAGCGAGCCAAATACCACTACGCTATGGAGGATGTACGGATATGTGACTACTGCAATAAACTTCTTCTAAATAAATAATCTAGTCTAATAAAACAGATAAAAATGTAGTATTCCTTGAAATTTTTAGCTACATCAAAACCTACAATACGAATGTAGCATCTAAAATTACTGTATATTGCATTTGTCTAGTTTATTAGTAATACTTAAAAATATATCAATTACTTATACACTGGTGCTGGAAGGAGCCAAGGTTTTGTTGGGTAAACACTTTGCACGTGATTTGAGTAGCATACCATTGCAATGCAAGAGGAATAGACCCCACCGCTGCAATAAAGGGTTATTATCAAGAAGTGTAAAAATGAAAAAAAAAATCCTGAAAACAGAAAAATGAAATAATGAAATTACTCTGATTTTATTTACCGATACAAATTCCAATAGAACTGAATTTAATTACAAAACAACTCAAGTAATGTTTTCTATATAATTATAACTTTCTGAACCGTACTACTGAACGAGGTTAGTGTATAACATGATATTTCATAACATGAACTGGCTCATTTATTAGTAATATGTTTATTGTAAGGAAGGAATTCGGGGTTCGAGTTAAAAAGTAACATTTTTGTTTGTTCTTTTTTTGAAGTGAAAACTTATTAAGTCACTTTGAGCATTTTTGATGAAAAATCATTAATGCGACACCAACACCGACACCTCAATAGAACAAACATCTTTAAAAAAATTATATTTAAAGCCATTCGTTTCGTGCGCTTACGTTGTTTCTGTGTTTCGAGACCGTCAGTGTGGTAGTCGTTGCACAGTGGTTGAAGCATGATAACACGTTTTCGCTTCTGTTGGCACTCCCGGAGTGCCAGTCCAGTTTTTTTTTTTTACATTTTAGTACCATCCTTCAATCATACATTAATGGTGGTTCACTAACGCTTCAGAGAACAGCTAAAACTTAATTTAAAGTAGACACGGGTCTCAATATCAGTACAATTTCAAGGCAAATCATTACATTTTTTTACTCGACATTTCGACAAAAGTAACACCAGTCATGGTCACAGATAGGTGTACTATAATTGTGTGTAAATATCGAGAACGCTTAAAACATTAAACAGCTAAAACTGTCGGTCCTCAAGGCGTAGACAAGTGACTCGTAAATATTTTCGACCGAATAGAAATAGCCTGTTTCCTCTCTACTTGATACTTAAAGACAATATTTTGTTTCCAAGCTGTGCCGAAAAAAAAATTATGTATGCAAATTAAGCTTGTTAAACATAAAAGACGATGTTCACAGATAAATTCAGTGGCGACCAACTCGATATCAACAATATTGGTTCGATATTTTATAATTCATAATTCGCCAGCTTTTTAAGCTTAGCTGGCGTGATTGAAAAAGCGAAATTTATGCATCGGAAATATGCCAAAGAATTTTACAGCTTTCAGAATTTTATCGGCTATGGAAATTTACGGGACTACGAGCCGTTTTATTTTTTCTTGTTGACAGTTTCATGAGTTTTACAAAGACGGTATTAAGTGGAGGAAATTGGTGAAGGTCGCCTCCAGGTAGAGAGGAAATAGCTTAAATAAAATACTATTTCTTAATGTCTTAAAATTGCCAGTCTATTCAATATGTTATGGCACCGGAAAATAATACGAATCTTAAGTCGATCAACTTCCGTGTCACTTCTTCTTCTTCTTCCTGCCCTTGTCCCATGTTACTTGGGGTCGGCGCAACACGTTTTTTTCTTCCATTCTCCTCTGTCAGCCGTCACGCTATCATTTACTTCTTTATCTTTCATATCATCCTTTGTCACTCATATTGTTAAATTTATTTGCTAGTTTCAGTGAACGCGCATTATTATTATTTTATTTACTTAATTATTATGACACTCGACCTAACTAACCAAACGAGACTATGCTACTGTTGTAACTTAACAAAAAATCTTCAACTTTAATAAGTCCTGTTGAACTCCATTGGTTTAGGTTTAGGTTATTGTTTTTACCCCCCAAATCTCGTTAGTTTATCAAGTTTATCAACATATGATTCTTATTATTTTACGGTGAATAATAAGTATATAATACAGACTCACGATTAAGATATATAAATATATTTATCTCCACAGAAGCTGTATCTTTCCTATCTAAGTTGGAAATAAAAGCTGAGAAACTTTCAGCATTTAATAACAAAAGTCTGGAAAACGATGGTTCGTTACTCATGAGAAATTCACACACTTTAACCCAAAATATCAAAGTGAAGGTTTTCTCCAAAGTATTTAATGTCCAATTGAAAAATCCTTAGAGATAGACGAGCTCTACATGCCGAAACGATAAAACGTTGTATATTTCCTTTGTAGACGTCGCCTTTGGTCACGTTAGACCGTGGGAAAATAAATAGCTACGTGTGACATCTCTGATAAATTCCTAAAGTAGTGATATACATAAGTTTTTTTTTTGAATTTACAAGGTATTATATACATACTAGTTATGCTGTAGCACATTATGGTTGCATAGATAAGAAATCAGAATAATAATTGAAGAAAGAATGCGACGCGTCATCGATCTTATTTACAAAAGAAAAATAATTATTGTTAACAGCGCCATCTATTTGTAATGAATGTTGAAAGCTGTTTTCTTGTGAAAACAGGTATCTTAATGACGCAAGTTTATAAAATTGAGCTAAGTAGATGCAGATCGATTTGAGTATTTGAAGTGTACACAACCCAACATAACATACATAATATTGTTGCAATCTAATATCGTATAAATTTTTTATATATAGAAAGACGTTATCCGATATTTGGTCCTATAATGGGATGTACTATGCCAAATAGAATGCCAAAAAAACGAATATCAATTGATCGACCACTATAAATCGTGTATTTTGACGTTCAATTTATAGTGGTCGATCAATTGATATTCAATTATTTGGCATTCTATTTGGCAAAGTACACCTCTATATTTCAAAATTTGAGATTAATAAAATTCGACCACCGGCAGGATTCGATGCAGATCCAAAGATGCAGGTTCGAATCCTGCCGGTGGTCGAATTTTATTAATCTCAAATTTTGAAATATAGTATAAGGTAATCTTTTCCATAAAGAGTTAAAAACATTTAAATACACCTCTATAATGTGTGATACATTATGATATGGACCACAATGTAAAGTTCTTAAGCCAGACTCTTTCTCTAGATATAATAAATGCAAAGGATAATTTCTTGTATATTATTAGGTTACTAGGTATAATATAAGTTATTTGCTGACAAGTACAAGTTCTACATAACCCGTTACCCCCTTCACCTTTCCATCACCGGACGACCAGGCGTGGCGAGCGGTTTCACCCTTTTGTTGTAGACATTCCTTCAATACGCACGAAGCGATTTGCTCTATAATCTGGATATCTTTAAGACTAAAGTGAACAGACACTTTCTAGGCAAGCGTGTATCATCTTAGGCCTTATCTTTACCTTCCATCAAGCGAGATTATGATCAAACCTAAGCCCATACTTAATTTTAAAAATGTATATAAATATACTGTGTGACTGTGACTATTAAAAAACAATTAAAACTCTTTTTGACACCATTTACCATTTATCTAATCGTAATAATAATAATAAGTTTTTGTTCTTGTATAATACAATCAGTAACCGTCTAGGTAATTTTATGTTAAAATGTTAATCTGCTCCTTTATGTCTCATCCATTGACTTGATGCATAATTCATATAATTAGATTTTGTAATAAGAATTATTTTATCCCTATTAATTAATGTCCTTCTTCATTTAGCTATTTTCGTGACTTTATTAAAATTTAATTACACGGCCTTCAATATTAGTTTTATTTTTGGAAAAAATGGGGAAGAATTTCATTTTTTCTACTTTTTTACTTATTCAAGAATACGATTTTTTTGACAATATTACATTACCAACCTCCGTAGCGTAGCGGTATTTGGCTCGCTTTAAGTTTCGGAGGTCGTGGGTTCGATCCCACACCGGACAAGAAATCTTTGTTTAAATTCTAAGATTTCTTTCCGGGTCTGGTTGGTTGAGGGACTACCCTCCGTGCCTCGGAAAGCACGTTAAGCCGTCCCGATTGTTATAACATCATCTATAATAATCGTATATCAAGGAACGGGCAGCAGCGTCTCCTTGTGTGGTACAACATAATACTGCGGTCCCCAATCCGCCTGCCAAGCGTGGTGACTATGGCAAATACCCTCCCCCGGGAGGAGGCCCATGTTCAGCAGTGGACGTTATACGGGCTGATGATGATGATGATTATGACATTACAGTACTTACAGCTAGCAACATACAATATATATATATATATATATATATATCTACAATAATATTATAAAGAGGAAAGATTTGTACCTATTTTTGTATGTTTGTAATGAATAGGCTCAAAAAGTACTGGGCCGATTTAAAAAATTCTTTCACCATTCGAAAGCTACATTATCCACGAGTAACATAGGCTAAATTTTATTTTGGAAAAAAATAGGGTTTCGTAAGATATTTGGGTTTTTCTGACACAAGGTGTAAAGAATCAACCAGAAAAGTTACTTATTTTGCGTACGCTGCCTAAACTATAAAAGATAGAACCATAAAATGTTCTAATTAATTATAGATCTTATAAATATCTACAAAAAGGTCCGCGACACACTATACCTATCTATGTCGAGTGAGGCACAACGACCATTTTTTTATTTAGAAATCTTGAATTTTTTTTTGGACTACATTTAAACGCGTTTATTTTACTCATATTATTCCTTATCAAAATAAATTATTTCATCACTAAGTACAGTTTATGTAGATAATATTTGGTATTTGAATGATTAAAATTGGACGTTTGGTTTTGAAGTTATGGCTAGGGTAGGGGTAGGGTAGGGGTAGGGTAGGGGTAGGGTAGGGGTAGGGTAGGGGTAGGGTAGGGGTAGGGTAGGGGTAGGGTAGGGGTAGGGTAGGGGTAGGGTAGGGGTAGGGTAGGGGTAGGGTAGGGGTAGGGTAGGGGTAGGGTAGGGGTAGGGTAGGGGTAGGGTAGGGGTAGGGTAGGGGTAGGGTAGGGGTAGGGTAGGGGTAGGGTAGGGGTAGGGTAGGGGTAGGGTAGGGGTAGGGTAGGGGTAGGGTAGGGGTAGGGTAGGGGTAGGGTAGGGGTAGGGTAGGGGTAGGGTAGGGGTAGGGTAGGGGTAGGGTAGGGGTAGGGTAGGGGTAGGGTAGGGGTAGGGTAGGGGTAGGGTAGGGGTAGGGTAGGGGTAGGGTAGGGGTAGGGTAGGGGTAGGGTAGGGGTAGGGTAGGGGTAGGGTAGGGGTAGGGTAGGGGTAGGGTAGGGGTAGGGTAGGGGTAGGGTAGGGGTAGGGTAGGGGTAGGGTAGGGGTAGGGTAGGGGTAGGGTAGGGGTAGGGTAGGGGTAGGGTAGGGGTAGGGTAGGGGTAGGGTAGGGGTAGGGTAGGGGTAGGGTAGGGGTAGGGTAGGGGTAGGGTAGGGGTAGGGTAGGGGTAGGGTAGGGGTAGGGTAGGGGTAGGGTAGGGGTAGGGTAGGGGTAGGGTAGGGGTAGGGTAGGGGTAGGGTAGGGGTAGGGTAGGGGTAGGGTAGGGGTAGGGTAGGGGTAGGGTAGGGGTAGGGTAGGGGTAGGGTAGGGGTAGGGTAGGGGTAGGGTAGGGGTAGGGTAGGGGTAGGGTAGGGGTAGGGTAGGGGTAGGGTAGGGGTAGGGTAGGGGTAGGGTAGGGGTAGGGTAGGGGTAGGGTAGGGGTAGGGTAGGGGTAGGGTAGGGGTAGGGTAGGGGTAGGGTAGGGGTAGGGTAGGGGTAGGGTAGGGGTAGGGTAGGGGTAGGGTAGGGGTAGGGTAGGGGTAGGGTAGGGGTAGGGTAGGGGTAGGGTAGGGGTAGGGTAGGGGTAGGGTAGGGGTAGGGTAGGGGTAGGGTAGGGGTAGGGTAGGGGTAGGGTAGGGGTAGGGTAGGGGTAGGGTAGGGGTAGGGTAGGGGTAGGGTAGGGGTAGGGTAGGGGTAGGGTAG
Organism: Nycteola revayana; assembly: GCA_947037095.2. NCBI lineage: Eukaryota > Metazoa > Arthropoda > Insecta > Lepidoptera > Nolidae > Nycteola > Nycteola revayana. The sequence continues at coordinate 16,200,929 of OY855748.1, read as the reverse complement.
GGGTAGGGTAGGGGTAGGGTAGGGGTAGGGTAGGGGTAGGGTAGGGGTAGGGTAGGGGTAGGGTAGGGGTAGGGTAGGGGTAGGGTAGGGGTAGGGTAGGGGTAGGGTAGGGGTAGGGTAGGGGTAGGGTAGGGGTAGGGTAGGGGTAGGGTAGGGGTAGGGTAGGGGTAGGGTAGGGGTAGGGTAGGGGTAGGGTAGGGGTAGGGTAGGGGTAGGGTAGGGGTAGGGTAGGGGTAGGGTAGGGGTAGGGTAGGGGTAGGGTAGGGGTAGGGTAGGGGTAGGGTAGGGGTAGGGTAGGGGTAGGGTAGGGGTAGGGTAGGGGTAGGGTAGGGGTAGGGTAGGGGTAGGGTAGGGGTAGGGTAGGGGTAGGGTAGGGGTAGGGTAGGGGTAGGGTAGGGGTAGGGTAGGGGTAGGGTAGGGGTAGGGTAGGGGTAGGGTAGGGGTAGGGTAGGGGTAGGGTAGGGGTAGGGTAGGGGTAGGGTAGGGGTAGGGTAGGGGTAGGGTAGGGGTAGGGTAGGGGTAGGGTAGGGGTAGGGTAGGGGTAGGGTAGGGGTAGGGTAGGGTAGGGGTAGGGTAGGGGTAGGGTAGGGGTAGGGTAGGGGTAGGGTAGGGGTAGGGTAGGGGTAGGGTAGGGGTAGGGTAGGGGTAGGGTAGGGGTAGGGTAGGGGTAGGGTAGGGGTAGGGTAGGGGTAGGGTAGGGGTAGGGTAGGGGTAGGGAAGGGGTAGGGTAGGGGTAGGGTAGGGGTAGGGTAGGGGTAGGGTAGGGGTAGGGTAGGGGTAGGGTAGGGGTAGGGTAGGGGTAGGGGTAGGGTAGGGGTAGGGTAGGGGTAGGGTAGGGGTAGGGTAGGGGTAGGGTAGGGGTAGGGTAGGGGTAGGGTAGGGGTAGGGGTAGGGGTAGGGGTAGGGTAGGGGTAGGGTAGGGGTAGGGTAGGGGTAGGGTAGGGGTAGGGTAGGGGTAGGGTAGGGGTAGGGTAGGGTAGGGGTAGGGTAGGGGTAGGGTAGGGGTAGGGTAGGGGTATGGTAGGGTATAAAAGTCCACCCGAGCGAAGCCGGGGCGGGCCGCTAGTATATGTATAGTTTTTAATGGTAGTTAGATAATATTTGGTGTTTCAAAAGAGACATGAAAGTAGGATAAATGCTGTAGAGATGCGATCTTTACGAAGTTTATGTGGTGTAACTCTAAATGATAGATTGCGGAATGATATAATTAGACAACGTTGCGGTTTAAAAGAATATGTGGTGACAAACATTGAAAAGAGTATGCTTCGGTGGTTTGGTCATGTGGAAATGATGAATGAAAGGCGAGTTACAAAAGGTATTTACAAGGCAGATGTGAGTGGAAACGCCGGGAGGGGAACGCCCTAGAAGGACATGCAATGACCTCATAGGTGATGTTCTTCAGAAAGGTCAGGTGTGTAGTACTCGCAACCGGCGTGCGTGTATGACCAGATGTATGAACGTGGACGAGGCAAAGGGTGTAAGGATCGTAGCAGGTGGCGTTCTGTAGTTTCTGCCTACCCCCATGGGAGAAAGGCGTGATTATATGTATGTATGTATGTATGTAAGATAATAGAGCGCATTTGTCATGTACATTTATCAATGTAGTCTACTTGAAAAAAATAATGTTATTACAATATTAATGAAACTTTTTGACGTATAGTAGAACTTTCGCTTTAAGTTTCAGTAGTCGTCAGTTCAATCCCCGCGAACAAGAATCATTTGTGTTTAAGAATCTTAGATATTTCCCAGTGCCTCGAAAAGTGTACACCAGGCACTAGGGAGCTGAGTTTCCCAGATTCAACTTATTACTGCAATGGCTAAGGGGGTAATGACTATAGGAAAACCCTCCTCGAGGGAGGCCCATGATCAACAGTGGGCGTTAGTTGTACCCATTAACGTACACGGCTGAATATGGGCTTTCTCTAACAGACCTTGGCAACCCATGGTCGTTGAGGTATATTGCTATAATCACCACGCTTGGCAAGCGGGATGGTGATCGCAGTAAGATGGTGAGTGTCCTTGAGCTGTTAGATGCTGCCGCCCAACCATTAGGTGTATGTCCCTTAGTCGCCTAACGATACCCATAGGATGATATGGGTTGGTCTATTCTAAGCCGGAAACCACACGGGATGTCAATACTTCTTATAGCCACGCAGGTTTATATACAAAGAAAACAATACGGGACTCCAAAATAAATACAATAATACATTTTATATAAAAACATCACGTTTCTTGTGAAGAGGCCGAACATGAGGCAAAGGAAAAACAATAAAAGAAAAATATCTTACAAAATATGGATGAGCGCCATGTTGGTTTATTATTTAAAGATTCCACGAGAAAACAATGAAATAAATATCACAAATTTTGTGAAAATGACCTTTTAAATGACATATGTTGTCTTTTTGACTCAATGGTTACGGGTAGGGTAGGTCCTATGTGTGAACCACATATAGTTGTTGGTGTGTTTTGCGTCCGTGAATTATGTTTTTATTAACACAAGGATTTATTTCCTTAGTGCTTAGTCGGTAATCTTTAAAAAATAATTAATCTTCTTAATTCTTCTTTATATCGCGTATCGTGCAATAACTCCTAAACCCTTCATACGGAGGTTTCCAGGCATGGAGGGAACTATCTCAGCCAACCAGACCCTTAAGAAAAAATCTTAGAATTTACACAAAGATTTCCTGTCCGGCGTGGGGATCGAACCCACGACCTCCAAGATTTAAAGCGAGCTAAATACGCTACGCTACGGAGGTTGTTCTAAACCCTTACATATATTATAAACGCCCAGTTTTTTGAGTGAAGATGGATGTGGATGGAGGCCTGCATGAATCTTAGTTACTCTTTCACGCAAAAACGACAGAACTGATTTGACCGAAAATTTGCACACGGATTATTTATAAGCTGGATTAACATATCAACATCATCATCATCAGCCCGTATAACGTCCACTGCTGAACATGGGCCTCCTCCCAAGGGAGCGTATTTGCCATAGTCACCACGCTTGGCAGGCGGGTTGGTGACCGCAGTATAATTTTAGACCCCCAAGGAAACATTGCTGCCCGTGCCTTGATATACGATTATGAAAGATGACGTTATAACAATCGGGACCAACAGCTTAACGTGCTTTCCGAGGCAGGGAGGGTAGTCCCTCAACCAACCAAACCCGGAAAACATCTTAGCTACGCTGCGGACCAAAAGGCAAAACATCACCACTGGCGCAGAGTACCGCGGGTAAACCGTGGGGCGTAGCTAGTTGCGGATAGTGTTCACGAAATATAAGGCTGACCCCACTTTAGGGATGCGTACCGGGCGCGAGAGAACTTGGCACTCCCGACGTTTGTGTCGACGGTCAATGTGGGTTCAGCTAAACTGAGCAACACAGGTAAAACTGTCGTCAAAAAACATTTTTTTTTAAGTTCGTTGTGATAAACAATGAATCTAGCCAAAGCAAATTCTCAACAAACTATATTATAAAATGTCTTGCTCGAAAATAAAATCTGCCGTTTCTTCGTTTAAATAGGTCTGCGATGCAAATGTCCCCTGTTGAGGATGTTTGCGCCGTTTTGTGTGCGTCGTCACGTACCTTATTGTCACATCTAAGTGTATTCGTGGACAGTTGCCGTGAGCTTCACTAGGAATGGAGAAATTAAGATGCTGGATTAGTCTGGAAGTAAATATTTGGTATACAGAAACAGAATAACCGTAGCATACGCATTTTTGATATCATTTTATAATAACCAAAATGGGAATTTAACATTTACATTCATCAGCACTCAGCCTTCCTACTCCAGTCTAGCCTAATGGCTAAGTAAGCTAGATTGTTATTAGGCTACAGTACTTATTGGATCGGATACCACAAATTGTTTACTCCTAGAACTCTTTATATGGTTCTGTAGTCCACAAGAAAACCTAATAGTTTCGTCATGTTCGTCTGTCTGTCCGTCCGTCCATTACTGCACAGACTTTCACGAAACTTGGTGGAAAGTTATATATTGAAGATACAAAACTTGGTTTTTTAAATTAAAGATTTTTTTTTCAGTCCCGTTCAGTGAAAAGTGAATTTAAAAAATTAAATTCGACTAACCCCATCGTGTAGGGTATCATTGGAAAGGTCTCAAAATTCAACAAAAACTGCCTCGGAAATATGTAGATTAGACCCCCCAGTCTCGAGATAACCTAATACAAAGTTAAAATAAGAGCATCCCCCCCCCTTAACATTTGAAATATTACTAAAATAATTCTGAAAAAATGTCATACATACCTCTAAGTACTTTCAACTAAAACTATAACGGACTCGGTATCACAGATAATATTTTTTTTACAACTCGACCAACTTAGGTCGTCCCAACAAAATGTATGGAGTCGACCGCAAAATGAAATTTAACTTAATTGCTTTAAAATTAGGTATTTTAGATATGCATGGCTACGGAACCCTTTCATGTGCGTGTCTGACACGATCTTGGCCGGATTTTTGATTAAAAAATAAAACTCATCTCATATAACGTGACCACATCATATTGAAAACTATCTTACTTCGAAGCAGTAGTTGAGAGCTAGATGTCAATATGCGAATCACATCTAGTTTCAACAAAGTTAAGATGAGGGTAATTAAAAAAAATGTGAGACTCAGAAAATCTTCCAAATAAACCCTCTAAAAATAAGGATTATTTGTAGAAAATAAAACGGATTTTCGACTTAGGCAAGATTTTTGGTGGCACATAATCAGGGAGGAATAAACGTCCTGCTCTTAAAAAAAATGTTTTCTTTTGTACTAATCTACAATTATATCATAAAATGTACAAACTCTTTTATATTACTGTTAATTAAATTTTATATAATAATATTGCGTACCACTGTGTGGTTTTCGGGTTAGAATAAACCATCCCAAGTCTGCGTATGGGTGTCATAAGAGACTAAGGGAGATACAGCTGATTGATGGACAGCAGTATCTATTAGATCACCAATCCGCCTGCCAAGCGTGGTGATTATGACAATATCTATTAACGACCCTGGCTTGCCAAGGTCTGTCGAAAGAAGGCCCACTGTGGGCACAGACGGGTCGTTGAAGTAAAAAATTGAAGTATATCATAATCTAGAAGCTTTCATAGTATCTGGAATATTCCTTAAGATATTGGAGTGTCTCACCGCGCTGCAGACATCATTTCTCAACGAGATAAGAACAAAGCCTTTCATCCATTTATCAATCGTAACCCGAGAGTATTTGTGAGCTTTACAACAGAAGACAGATCCAAATTATATAACTTGTATTTATACGTAGTTGGGGGGTTATCCATAAATTTACATCACACGTAAATGGTCGACAAAGTGTGACATGGTGTGACTAGAGGTAGAAATATAAAATAATAGTCCTAAAAATCATGAAAATGGTGTGAAGTACTGGTATGGATGGTCCATAAATTGTATGAAAAAGTAACACATCTGGCTTTACAAACGGCAGTTTTAATATTAATCAAATAACATAGCTCATGAAACTACGCCGCGCGACTTTGTCCGCGTTTGATTTAAAAACAAAATGCTGGATTGAAAAAAGGTGACTCTTTATATTATAAGATTTCTACCAGTGAAGTCCCGTTTGTAGATAAAGCGGAGTACACTATTTACCGGTGAAAGGCCCGTCAAAAGTGGTCTAGCTGTTACTGAGATTAGCTGGAAAATACAAACACGCAGACAGACATTTGTGTTTATTGTATTTTGGTCTCGTTAGTAGATATCCTATTTTTATTCGTATGCTTTTAGTAAAACCTGTATTTTTAATATAAAAAACAGCCTTTTCTTCTTCGTACATATTGAAAAATTATACGTCATCTTAAGTTTATTATACCGTACGAAAACGTTAATTGTAGGTAAATTAACTATTACGCTAATTAGTTCAAATTAGCTTATCACGATTTCAAATTCTCATTTCATACTTAATTAAGTTTTGTTGAATAGGTATTTATCATCATCATCAGCCCGTATAAAGTCTACTGCTGAACATGGGCCTCCTCCCGGGGGAGGGTATTTGCCATAGTCACCACGCTTTGCGGGCTGGTTGGTCACCGCAGTATTATGTTGTACCACACAAGGAAACGCTGCTGCCCGTTCCTTGATTTACGATTATTATAGATGATATTATAACAATCGGGACCAACGGTGCTTTCCGAGGCACGGAGGGTAGTCCCTCAACCAACCAGACCCGGAAAGAAAATCTTAAAATTTACACAAATATTTCTTGTCCGGCGTGGAGATTCAAGCCACGACCTTCGAGATTTAAAGCGAGCAAGCGAGCTACGGAGGTTGTCAGCTGTTGTAGGTATTTATAGTGTAACTATAATTTGAAGAAATAAAAGGCATTATAAATCATCTCAATAAAATTTTTTTTAAGACCAAGTTTTAGAATTTATGACTATTTGGAAGCTATGTGGCATTTATTCCCTTCTTACAATTTGTAGTTAAGTCTCAAATGTCTTATAAAGTGCTACAGTAGATAAATTATCCTAACATAGCCAGACTTTACTGATATTTTATCTCATCTTTCCAACTCGAGTTACATAATCTGTTGCAAAGTATTGCCAACTGTTTTCAAGAATTTATAACTCGATTCTTGATAAACGGGTTACAACGGTATTCTACTCAGTCCGCAACTGTTTTATCGAGCATTTATCTAGTTAGCGAACTTTTAATAGTTTTTTATCATAGAAATATGAAATGTTAAAGTAAAAGTTGATGTAATATTATTAAAAGCTTAAATTTATGTCTTTGTTAAATAATTAGATTTATGAAAGTTAGTAGGAGTACTTTAATTTAATTGTTTTTTGATAATTTTAAACGCATAAATTATTATTGTTATTTTTTTTTGGTACAAATAATAATGGTTTGTAAGTACAACATTTGTATGCCATGTACAATATTATTATGGAAAATGTGTGAAACTTAATTAATGTAAACAATAACACCTGTATTCAACACATTTATACAAATAAAGAATTATGATTATGATAAAAAAAATGCTTCAATTAGTGTCATTAGTTTTACAGGATCGTTGAAAAAACATAAGGCGGATACATATTGTTAAAACGCCACGCCACCTGACGACACGCGACGCGTGTTGAGTCGAATCAAATGTATTGACCATGTATTACCAGAATCACATTATGAACACCCGACGCGACGTTGCGTCGGGTGTTCATAGTGTGATTCTGGTCTATAGAAAACAATACATTTGATTCGACTCAACACGCGTGGCGTGTCGTCGGGTGGCGTGGCGTTTTAATAATATTTTTCCGCCTGTATGTTTTTCTTCTATAGGTACCTAATTTTGGTGCAAAAAAAAGTAACAGTAAGCGCCATCTATCACAAGACTGCGAAAGATTAAACTTACTTACTTTAACGCCATCTACCGATTTCAGTAAATAACTATCAGCGAACGTTTCATGAAACTACAACTTTCAGTTCGCAATGGTTGCAACTTAGCTGAAATGAGCGCCATCTATTGTATGTAGTAAAAAACTTTTAGAATTCAGTGTGATCGTTGTGTTGCTGAACGAAGGTGACAGTTTCAGGCACAGTCACAGGCTTTACAGTACAGTTATTTTAACTCTGTTGCATAGATGTCGCTGTGTACCAATATGTAGTTACCACATGGCTTTTGCCTCTTCATTGGGTATAAAAGTCAGTGGCATACCCTTGATAGCACCTTCATAGCACTTCATTATCAGCTTGTATAAACACAATTGTACATGGGCCACCCTCAAATAGAGTGTTGCCTTAGTCACCACGCTTAGCAAGTGCTAATGATGACTTTTTACTTTGTATGACGATATTAATATGACAATCGGGATCAACAGATTTACGTGCTTTCCTCAATCAATCTGACCCAGACCTGGAATTATATTTTTGATATTACACAAAGACTTCTTGTCCGGCATGGAGATCGAACCCACTAGTTCCTAGACTTTACGACGTTATCATAGCCATAATATTCTATTAAAAAACTAACGTAAAGCTAATATTAGATTCCCCTTATCTCAAGATAATTAATTAATTAATTAACCGGAACTCTCAATCTGTTTTGAAAAGGGTCTTGACAGGCTGAGGCCCTTCTCTCTAGAATGTATGCATGAACTTTATGCTATGTACAATATATATGTAACTGGAAAACAATTAGAATCGTAAGTTGATCATCTTCCTAGTTAGGTTATTGAAATTTAAGTTGTTTTTGTTTTGTTACAACAGAAGCATAGTAACTCGATTGGTTAAGTTAGCTCAAGTGTCATAATAATTAAGTTAATAATATAATAATAATGCGCGTTCACTGAAACTGGCAACTAAATTTAACAATATGAGTGGCACGACAGTTGATAAACTTACGATTCGTATTATTTTTGCGGTCATATAGGCCAGCCTTAATAAGCCTGGTTTACAAGAAAACTCCAACTTATAAAATACCACATCCAAGTCACGGCTCCAGTATGTTAGTTAAATCACCAGAGCATCGGTCGTATTATAATCAGCATCATCAGCCCGTAAAACGTCCACTGCTGAACATGGGCCTCCTCCTGAGGGAGAGTTTTTCCATAGTCACCACACTTGGCAGGCGACCGCAGTATTATGTAGTAACACACAGGGAAATGCTGCTGCCCGTTGATAACAACACCTCCGGCGCCACAATCAAATAAATTAATCGCTGTCCCATCCCATGACATCGTGGGAATTCTTTTCGTTTCCAAATTTGAAAAAGTTACTTACTGTGCTTTCAGTAAATTTGGGTCGAATAAGGAGGTATCGCCGCTACGGAGGCTTATTTGGCAGACCTCTAGCAAACGTATTTTTCAGACAGTTACAACAAGTTTAACATCGCTGGGTCAAGTGTATCGAGTCAAAATGAGACTTAATTGTAAAATAAAACTTTTTTTATTTATTTTGGTTTACTAGACTACTTTAGTACTTATCGGACCGCCTACGTATATTATAAGTATCTATGCATAGTTTGAGGCTCTCGAGTTGCAAACATAAAAAAACTTTATAGAGTGCAATGAAGTTTCCTTTAGTGAATTTCTTTTTCAATTAGAAGCGACAAGGTTTTTAATTTAGTTAGCAGCAATTTAAAACTCATTAGTACTTCTTTGAAACAAAGTAAATTAGAAGTACTTTTCTTTGTAGTTCACAGCAGTTACGAGTTAATGCTTTTTTCATTTGAAAATCTTTAATCTTGCGAAGTATTTGATAGAAAATCTGTACCAATAGATAAAATTGCAGTGTCTGTTTGTACATAATAATAACAAGTCCTTACTAAATATATATTTAGTAAAAATTGGAAAAAATCATATAATAAAAGTTCTATAAAAGGTAAGTAGGTACCTTATTTAAAGTGGAAAATACTAACAAACCATGTTTTCTTAAATATACGCTGTGATTTTTATTTGTTGCTTATACTCAGCGAAATATTGTATATTGGTAGTACAATAGATCTAGGTATGTAAATACTTTTAAGAACTACAGATTACGATCAGATCGAACCGGGGCATTCATCTTGTATTGCAAGGCACTAAAGGTCATTTTGCCAAGAACATTTATTATTGTTGTATTTTTAAGGGAAACAATTTAGTAAAAAACTTTGTTGTGTAAGTATTTCGATCTTTACACCGGACAAGTTCCGGGTCTGGATGGTTGACGGACTACAATCCGTGCCTCGGAAAGCACGTTAAGCCGTTGGTTCCGATTGTAATAACATTATCTATAACAATCGTATACCAGGGAACGGGCAGCAGCGTTTCCTTGTGTGTTACAACGTAATACTGCAGTCACCAACCCGCCTGTCAAGCGTGGTGACTATGGTAAAAACCCTCCTATTAAGGACTGTATGATTAAAACGCAGTTGGTTTCGATGGAAACAAAAGTGTTAGAAAAATATATGTAAATGACACTTGGAGGAAGTCTAATTCCTCCAAGAAATGACAATTAAAAGTTATAAAAACATAGACAATATAAATATAAAAAGGTTGTGCGGACTTGCACACCTCCCTCGGGAGGAGGCCTATTTTCAGCAGTGGACGTTGTACGGGCTGATGATGATGATGATTTACTTCATGTACCAGCTTCCCATTCGCGGTGACACTCCCATAGCTCCCGTCTGCGTACGAACTGTAGTTGGAAATATAGCTCATATTACAAAAAGTATATTTAATTATGGATTGAATGCTTAGAACGGGAGCCACGCGGGTGTTTTCTTATTATATCTGTCAGCGATTTTTTTGTAACGTACTGTACTATTCCATTTAAGTCCACTGCTGAATATATGCCTCCACTTAACAGACCTTGACAAGCTAAGATCGTTGAGGGCCATTTCCATAATCACCACGGTTGACAGACGTTTTCTTCTTCTTTCTTTCTTTCTTATCTTAGTAAAATGTAGCAACTAGAGCTAGATTAACAAACTTTTTGAACTTGCTACTGCTCATCCATCATATTAATGTCCCTTAGTTGCCTTTTACGACACCCATATTTATCAGCTGCAATGACCCTCTTACGATACCCATGGGACGACAAGGGGTGGACTTTTCTAACCACAAAGCCTATATTTTTATAATATTACTAACGACCCACCCCGGCTCCGCACGAGAGCAATGCTGATGTATTATACATAAAAACCTTCCTCTAGAATCACTCTGTCTATAAAAAAAACCGCATCAAAATCTGTTGCGCAGTTTTAAAGATTTAAGCATACATAGGGATATAGGGACAGAGAAAGCGACTTTGTTTTATACTATGTAGTGATTATGTTTATTAAATTCCTTTTCGCTTATCCCGTTCTTTACAGAATTATTATCCACCTACCCTAGTCCGTTGACTGAGTTAACTGAATCAGTACTTTGTCTTCGCGCTTCGTCCCCAAGGATGAAGGCAGATGATAGTAATAGGATCGACATCCCATAATTTTCTAGTTAATTTTTTGATAGAAAACTGTTATATTTCCCTTGAGGGTTTGGAATCTTTTGTTTGTAGAATTAGTTGGGAAAAACTTAGATTACTGAATTTATTCGACACGTGTCGTTGCTTATTCAATTAATAATAAAGTAAAGATTCATAACAGTTAAAACTCAAATCAAATGTTGAAATTATGTCTTTTTTCAGCACTTAGGTATTTACGTACACTGGTACTTGTCATAATTACAATTTTGCAGTATTATTCTTCTTCTATGAATTTAACTAGGTAACATACAGGTAGCAGCTAATTGTAGGATATTACAGACAATGTACTCCATCCGTCCGTTTGTGATTCATTCCTTTTCTCAAATCAATAATGTTATATTCTCATTAATTATTAAAGGAGCTAGTAGATCAATATTGAAAATTTGGTAAAAACATACAATGAAATGACACAGACCTGGGAGATGACGCAAGTTTTTAGGACCACGACATTGATGTCATGCGGACGACATATGATCGATAGCAAATGTTAAATAATGTAAAAATGCAATAATGCTAAATTTTTAAAATATTTATTCACAACGTCCTTTAAAGTATTCCATTTGAATTAGCCGTCTGCATATGTGTGCGCAAACACAGGTCTGTGCACTTTCTATTCCTTTATTCTACTATTACTACCGATAAACGATCAGGCGAAGGACCGGAAACTATTTTGCTCTCTGAGGCACGGGTGAAAAAAAAAATTTCGCTCGAGGAAAACTAAATTGTAACATAATTTTTTGCCCAACATGGGTATCAAACCCGGTCCTCCTGTAATTACAGTCGAACAAAAACAACCATGTTACTCATTGCTCAGTAAACGAAGTCTCAGAGGATATATCTCGCATATACTACTATAATGGCGATCAACATTTGTGTAAGTGTGTGTAAGTCATGTTACTCATTGCTCAGTTAACAAAGCCTTGAAGGATATATCTCGCATTTATGACTAAAATGGCAGTCAAAAATTGTGTTACCCATGTTATTCATGGCTCAGTAAACAAAGTCTCAAAGGATAAATCTCGCTTATATACTTTCCAGGACAAAATGTCGTCTCTTGGGAGAACCAAAGTGCCGTAACACGATGTCTATAAATCAAAGCTAACAAAGAATAAGTGTATTGAAAGCCTTGGTAAATATATGTATGGAGCTCTCCTTTGTTCTTAGTTAATTAGTAGATGGAAGCTACTTATCTGTGCTAATAGGAATTATTGATTGTCTCTGGGGACCATACAAACTACGACCCTAATTTCATGTGGGCAAAGAGTATGTAATACTGTCTAAAGCCGTGTTCCCATTATATTGCCAGTTTCTAAATTAATTCAAGGACCTCCGCAGCGTAGCAGTTTAAGGTCTTGGAGGTCGTGAATTGAATCTCCACTCCGGACAAGGATGCTTTGTGTTAAATCAGTGACTTATTTCTGTCTGATTAGTTGAGGGAACAGTCATGAACCCTGATTGTTATAACATCATTATAATTTATTATGCACAGGGACAAACGCGATAAAATTACCTTTTCACATTTCCCGACGTTTAGTATCAAGTTGCATTAATCGTGGTCGCGGGCAGACTGGCTCGGCGGTGTCGATCCGTAGTTGAAGGCGTCGAGTTACCAACGACGCCCTATACCACGGATAGACACGAGAAATTATGATACGCGAAACTTTAAAAGTCTATGTTATAACATCATCTATAGCAATTGTCAGGGAACGGGCAGCAACTTTTTCCTGTGTTTTATATAACTTATATGTAGGGGAGGAAAGCCGTATATACGAGCCGATACGATACATAAAATACTTATCGCAGTTGCGCACTAACCCGCCTGCCAAGCAAGGTAAGCATGTCAAAAACCCCCACTCGGTTGATGATGATTCTTAATTATAATAAGACTAGCGGCCCGCCCCGGCTTCGCACGGGTGGACTTTTATACCCTACCCCTGCCCTACCCTACCCCTACCCCTACCCTAACCCTACCCTACTCCTACCCTACCCTACCCCTACCCCTACCCTACACCTACCCCTACCCTACCCCTACCCTACACCTACCCTACCCTACCCCTACCCTACCCTACCCTACCCTTACCCTACCCTACCCTACCCCTACCCAAAAGTATCCTATGTCCTTCTCCCAGTTCTTAGCTACCTCCCTACCAATTTTCAGCCAAATCGGTTCAGCCGTTCTTGAGTTATAAATAGTGTAACTAACACGACTTTCTTTTGTTTTTAAAATGTATTCTGCTATTCGGGACGGAAACAAATCCAATAAATCAAAAACCATGGCAATCGGTCCCGCCGTTCTCGAGTTATAAGTGTTGTAACAAACACGACTTTCTTTTATATATATAGACTAGCGGCCCGCCCCGGCTTCGCACGGGTGGACTTTTATACCCTACCCCTGCCCTACCCTACCCCTACCCTGCTCCTACCCTACCCCTACCCTACCCCTACCCCTACCCTACACCTACCCCTACCCTACCCCTACCCCTACCCCTACCCTACCCCTACCCTACCCCTACCCTACCCTACCCCTACCCTACCCCTACCATACCCCTACCCTACCCCTACCCTACCCCTACCCTACCCCTACCCTACCCCTACCCTACCCCTACCCTACCCTACCCTACTCTACCCTACCCTACCCTACCCCTACCCAAAAGTATCCTATGTCCTTTTCCCAGTTCTTAGCTACCTCCCTACCAATTTTCAGCCAAATCGGTTCAGCCGTTCTTGAGTTATAAAATTAAATAGTGTAACTAACACGGCTTTCTTTTGTTTTTAAAATGTATTCTGCTATTCGGGACGGAAACAAATCCAACAAATCAAAAACCATGGCAATTGGTCCAGCCGTTCTCGAGTTATAAGTGTTGTAACAAACACGACTTTCTTTTATATATATAGATTACAATTCAGGGACAATAAACCATACGTATATCCAGTTGCGTAGCGAGGTCTAGACGGGCCCCGTATACTTATGCACTTTCTGGCCCTTGTAGCTCAAGGCCTCATATCAGTTATACAGCTCTGGCTACACTCTTGGGTTTACCAACATTATATTTTAAAACCACGCATTGGCACATTGCTTTTGCATTTGTCTCGTTCGGTGTTGTCGCACTAAGTTACCCCATAAATTAAGTCCACAACATAAAAAATCATTATTAATTTTATATAATTTAAAAACACCGAAGTTCTACTTATTCTGTGGAACACACTTTATCAGTCTAAAATAAGATTTTATGCAAAATTCCCAAGAGAGTAAAGAGCTAAGCTGTGTAATAGAATTTTGCTAAGCAATTTCTGTGCAAACTAAGAGGACGTGGGATGAATATCTATAAGAATCATTCATGTACAAAGGGAACGCAGACCGACGCCATATTTTTAGTGCTAATATATCTTTTTTTATTGGAGATTTCTATCAGAGTTTTTGCTGTCTACTAGTATTGTTGTTAACCTCTCGCGCTAAGCTAAAATGCTTGAGTTATGAGTGGGTACGTCTGTACTGCAGTGGGTGAAGAACGAGCTGACGCCCTAGCCATTGGGCTACGGCCGCTTCTAAACATTTATCATCATCATCAGCCCGTATAACGTCCACTCCTGAACATGGACCTCCTCCCGAGGAAGGGTATTTGCCATAGTCACCACGCTTGGCAGGTGGAATAGTGACCGCAGTATTTTTTCGTCATAATAATAATAATAACTTAATTTTTTTCTCACCACAATATACATAAGTTGGATTCGACAATGATTCACATTCAGGTAAGTATATATTGTGGGAGACTGGTGCCTTAGCTAGGTTCGAGACCTTTGTTTCAGGACACCAGGATCCCACCCCTTTACATATTCAAATTATATATACTGTAATACACAGGAAAACGCAGCTGCTTGTGTTCTGAATAATTTCAGATTATCTTATAACCAACGGGACCAACGGTCTCATCTGCTAAGCTACATTAAGATTTTTAGCATTTGCCATAGTCACCACGCTTGGCAGGCGGATTGGTGACCGCAATATTATGTTGTACCACAAAAGGAAACTCTTCTGACCGTTCCTTGATATACGATTATTATAGATGATGTTATAACAATCGGGACCAACGGCTTAAAGTGCTTTTCGAGGCATGGAGGGTAGTCCCTCAACCAACCAGACCCGGAAAGAAATCTTAGAATTTACACAAATATTTCTTAACCGGCGACCTCTGAGACTTATACCGAGCTTTTAAAGCGCGCGGTTGTTTTATGCGATAAACGCTGCGTTACACGCAATGCGATTAACGCACATCATTTCATATCAGGTAATATAATTACAAACCATTGTTTTGCGCGGTTGACGCAGCGCCAAGCGCAGCGTGAGTTGAGTGCATCCGTTGATCGCATGCGTCTGACGCTGCGATCTCCGTATAAAACAACCGCGCGCTTACCACTTATACTACCATTAATAAGCCAAAATATGTATTGACTATTTACCAATACTTGAACTAGGTTTATTTGAATACCTGTAATAATTTTCTGAACGAATAAGAGTATTTGTCTAATATTTACTGCAGTTTCCTTTATACCTGTCAACACTGGCAGGCAAAAAGACTAAAACTTTTAAGCAGGCGAATATGTAAGTAGCAATATTATTAGTGTTAATAAATGAATTTCAAGGTAGCCTAGATCTAGACATGAACCATTTCTTTCGAAAAAGTTTCGAAAAACTATTCAACGAGGACAAAGTCATATATATACAAAAGTAAGCAATGAATAAATTAATTTTAACTTGTTTATAAGAAGATATATACAGTACACATTTGCCAATCCACAGAGCCCAAAGTGTATACATAAACATAGCAAACTAAGATATAACAAACTCGATTCACAGAATGCATTCTTTAACCTGACCTCAAAGATTGTATCGAAAGTTACCGAAACTTTTCTCATTCCCAAGCAATGCTGAACAACCCGGTTGGTTTGTGAAGTTTATTTACTTTGAAGTTTTTAGTTGGGAGAAAGTTTTGCGATAGGTACATCATACGTTTTGTTGGTTTTGATAGGTATTTGTATTAATATTTGTATGATAATGTCTAACTTTTCAGTCCAGACCTAGAAGGCAGAAGACCGAGCGTTATTGCGCAAATTAGAACCGATATATTGGTCAGACAGATTTATGTATAACGAATATTAATACAACCTCCGTAGCGTAGCGGTATTTGGCTCGCCTTGAATCTCGGAGGTCGTGGGTTCGATCCCCACACCGGACATGAAATCTTTGTGTTATTTCTAAGATTTCATTCCGGGTCTGGTTGGTTGAGGGACTACCCTCCGTGCTTCGGAAAGCACGTTAAGCCTTGGTCCTGATTGTTATAACATAATCTATAATAATCGTATATCAAGGAACAGGCAGCAGCGTTTCCTTGTGTGGTACAACATAATACTGCGGTCACCAACCTGCCTGTCAAGCGTGGTGACTATGGCAAATTCCCTCGCAATGGCAAATTTGGCTCGCTTTAA
This sequence comes from Nycteola revayana, assembly GCA_947037095.2. NCBI lineage: Eukaryota > Metazoa > Arthropoda > Insecta > Lepidoptera > Nolidae > Nycteola > Nycteola revayana. Next base: position 16,184,471 of record OY855748.1, on the reverse strand, counting down.
ATCTTGGAGGTCGTGTTGTCGGTTCGATCCCCACGTCGGACAGGAAATCTTTGTGTATTTTCTAAGATTTCTTTCGGGGTCTGGTTGGTTGACAGACTTCTCTCCGTACCTCGGAAAGCACGTTAAGCCGTTGGTCCCTATTGTTAAAACATCATCTATAATAATCGTATATCAAGGAACGGGCAGCAGCGTTTCCTTGTGTGTTACAACATAATACTGCGGTCACCAACCTGCCTGTCAAGCGTGGTGACTATGGCAAATTCCCTCCCTCGGTAGCGGGTCCATATGCAGCAGTGGACTTTATACGGGCTGATGATGATGATTGTTTTCAGGAGAAATTTTACGGTTTTCTTAATTGTTCATTGTATTGTTAACCTTTACTAATATAATAAAAAGGTATTATTTACCAGTCGTTTGACTCTGAAACTACTGGGCCGATTTCAAAAATCTTCTCACCATTAGAAAGCTAGTTATCTAAGAGTCCAAAGGCTATATTTAATTATGAAGTTCCCACGGAAACAGGTGCTACCCGGGTAAAATCGCAGTATGATTTACTGCCCTATTTATTATGAAAAAATATTACACTAGCTTCTCGCGCGCGGTTTCACCTGCGTAACTACCGTTCCCGTGGTAACTTCATAATTAAATATAGCATATGTAATCTGGGTATAATGTAGCTTTCCAACGGTGACAGAATTAGTCAAATCGGTCCAGTAGTTTCGGAGCCTATTCAATACAAACGAACAAACAATAAAATCTTTCCTCTTTATTATATTAGTATAGAAGTATAGATTTAGAATAATATAGGTACATAATATACAACTAAAAGTAGCTAATTTAAACTGAAATTAACTTATAAAATAATACTATTCTAAACCTATTCTACTTGGCAAGGTTCCCAGAATGCTGGCAGCATTACCCCGTTGAATGGCAATGCTTACCTGCTGTGCAAAGTAAACCCAACACTCGGAGACTAATTTGGCTCCCGGTCGCCATGGCTCCAATGTTTCGACACCAAAAGGCACAATTACAGATTTCATTCCGACATATTTTAGAAATCTGTAGGTCGATGAAGTAAAATAAATTATGACAATATGTGCTTAGCCTTAATTGTGTTATAAAAATAATTAAATGCTGAAGATTCCATTCCGAGACTTTTATTTCTAGTCAGTTAAGGGACTAGGAAAGCACGTTAAGCCGTTAGTCCCAACTGTTATAAAATTATCTGTTCATCATCATCATAATCAGCCCGTATATAGTCCACTGCTGAGCATGGGCCTCCTCCCGAGGGAGGGTATTGCCATAGTCACCACGCTTGGCAGGCGGGTTGATGACCGCAGTATTATGTTGTAACACACAAGGAAATCGTATATCAAGGAACGGTCCTTGATATACGATTATTATAGATGATATTATAACAATCGGGACCAACGGCTTAACGTGCTTTTCGAGGCACGGAGGGTAGTCCCTCAACCAACCAGACCCGGAAATAAATCTTAGAATTTACACAAAGATTTCTTGTCCGGGATCGAACCCACGACCTCGACCACGATTTATAGCACGCCAATTACCGCTGCTACGGAGGATGTCATAAAATCATCTATACTACTGCATTTATATATCAGGAATCAGGCCGCAACATTTCCATGTGTGTGCTGTTACTTAATAACAAAACATTTATTAGCATTTCAAACACATTAATCCACGATTAAAAATTCTTCCATCATCCTCAACAGAAAGGCATAAACGGATAATTAGTATCAAACAAATAGTTACCTAATTTAAAGGGAATAAAGTACAATGTTGAATTAAGTGGGCAGTCGTAAACGTCGTTTGTGATTGTTTCGTGTTGATAGCCAGTAGATAAACAGCATCCGTGACAAACGTAGTTAGTGTTTTAATCAGAGCAAACCTTAGAGGACGGCATAATGAAGGTGGCATGTACTCTTGTAAAATATATAAGTTTTTGTGTTTCTGACCACTCTTTGGTCCGTCTGTCTGTCGTTCTGCAAAGACTTACATGTCAGAAACAATTAATATAATAATTATAAAACACTTGTTTCATTTGAATAAATTTACTCCCAAATATTGTGCCGGCTGCCGGGTTGATTATAGGCTGAAGATCGTCTTAACTTCGCACTTGTTTTATGTATTCACACTCCACTTAGCTTCAACTGCTCGTTTATGTGAGCCTCCTTTTACAGACCTTGGCTAGCCTGGGTCGTTGATGGATATTGCCACGCAATAATCACTACGCAGCAAGCTAGTTGATAGATGCTGCTGCCCATCTATCACCTTCCTTTAGTCGCCTCTTAGGACAGCGATGGGTTTAGGAAACCATAGGGCGACTATTAAAGTACTCTTACGGTATTTAAATATTACCTTGTTCATTTTTAGTAAATATTTGTTTTTGTAAAACTATTCTTTTGTCAGAGTAGAAATTCCTGAAATATCATTATAAATACACATGAGAAGGAATGCCATATATGATGGAAGCAACTTATATTTTACACAAATGCTTTGACTAGCTATTACAATATTTAAACACACATGACTATTCTATCAAAATACACACATTTTTATACCTGCACAATAATAACTTTTAAGGCATCTTACTATAATGTCTACATTTGTCATTTATCGCTCGAAAAACGGACAATATAAAACTGTAAGATCAAATATTATAATTTTAACAATGTTTTTAGCTACTTAAGTGATAATTTTGTTACATTTAGTCTTATTCAGTGTAATTTTGATAAGTAAAAGTGTATGTTAATACCTAAGTGGTCAATAAATTTCATTATTTCATAAATTTTCGTCACTACATATTATGAAAGCAAATGTGCTGGTATGCTGCTTCCGCGGGTATCTGCCAGATGGACAACACTCGCTGGATGTTTGAACGGGCTTACAAATATTTGCTGTGTTCCCAAATATTTGTGGACACCAATCCCGCGTGATTTTGAGGTTCTCTTTTGATATATTTGAGCTGCACTCTATATAGTGGTTTGCTGAACTAGTAGTTCATTCTTAATAACTTTGTATCATTGTGAGTTCGAATGTGTATTACTCAAACACATAACAATATTGTTTTTAACAACTGTCGCTCTAGTTTACAGTTCGCGAGCCTCTCGGGCTTGCGGTCTACGGGGGCATTGGAGGGTTTTTTGCAAACTTAGGGTCGGGACGAAGCGGGACCTACATGTTGCATGTCATATCTGCGCAGTCTGTTTAAGTCTTCACATTGAAATGAAATGAAATGAAAACGTTTATTGATAATGTAGACGAATCGATCGTACTTATTATAAGTCAAATACAATGATAAAAATATACAAAGACAAAAAAAAAAAAAAATCTTGACTAATTAATTAGTACTTATACATTTCAACAGTAATGTTATTAAATAGAATTTAAATCTACCAATGTGACATGTGAAAGTCGCGTATTATAAATATAATTAGAATCAACCAGCGCGGGCTGGGATTAGGTCAGAAGCATAGAACGCGTCGCGAGCCTCGCCTTGCAAGGACGACCGGACCCTATCCTAGCTTCCTACGAGTCTTTCTCTATCTACCTACGTTGTGACACCCGGAGAAGAAAGACTATAAGAAACTCCGAGATCATTCTTTTTGTCATCTTTTAAAGTCTTTGATTAATCATTTGTACATATTTTAAAGACATTTTTAGTATCTAGGTTAGTGATCCCCATACATCGATAAGTAGGTACTCGCAGCACGAAATTGCTACGGAAACAATGAAAGTTTCAAGTAAGTATCGAGTATAGGGAGCACTCCTCCAGATTTACATATTTTTTTTTTTTACTTTTGGTACATACCTGCAGTCTGATCAGTTGTCTTACATATAGATTAACATTTACAAATTTATAAATTACATAGCATAGACTTTTAATTTAGTTGCAAATTCGGTGTGATAGCTAAAAGGTGCCAGTCTGCCGCAATGTAACCGATGGACTCATCCGCCAAACATCTCCATCATCCATGTACTCTTTGATATTGTAATAACCTCGAGTCATAAGGACCTTTTTTACATATTTTTTGAATTTATGGTCCGGCAAAGCTGTCACATTTAAAGGAAGTTTATTATAGAATCTTATACAATTTCCAAGAAATGATTTACTTGTCTTAGATACTCTGTAAAAAGGTGTAATGAGCTTATCTTTGTTTCTAGTATTAAAATTATGAACGTCCTTCTTCTTGATGAATTTATTCATATTTTTACGGGCGTAAACTATATTTTGGTATATATATTCAGAAGGTACAGTAGGTATATTTATTTCTTTAAATAGATTACGAAGAGAATCGCGACTTCCTTTTTTATAAATACCTCGGATTGCTCTTTTTTGTAATATAAAAATAGTTTGGATATCTGCGGCCGATCCCCATAGTAGGATCCCATATGACATTACACTATGAAAGTAAGCAAAGTAAACTAACCTAGCTGTTTCTACATCAGTCATTTGTCGGATTTTCCAGACTGCATATGATGCAGAGCTAAGTTTGTCAGCTAGTCTTTCAATGTGTGGTCCCCATTGCAACTTGGAGTCCAGAGTAATTCCTAAAAATATTGTTGATGGAGTTAAGTTTAATAGCTCCCCATTTAGTTCAACATTAGGAATGCTATTTGACACATTTGGTAATGAAAATCTAGTACATTTAGTTTTACTTGCATTAAGAAGAAGATTATTGGCGGAGAACCATTCCGATATTAAGGTGAGTGTGCGATTTAACTCCGTAACACTTTTATCTTTTCTGTTTACATTAAATATAAGAGACGTGTCATCTGCAAATAAAACGATATCGCACTCATTCTTGACCACATTTGGAAGATCATTAATATATATTAGGAATAAAAATGGACCCAGGACAGACCCCTGTGGAACTCCTATTTTGACAGTAGAACTTTCAGAAGTTATATTATCAATAGATACTTTCTGTTCTCTATCTGTTAAATATGATGTTACAAGATCAACTGCTGAGTCAGTGAATCCGTAGTATTTTAGTTTCATAATAAGCGTGTTATGATCAACGCAATCAAACGCCTTCGAAAGGTCGCAGAAAATACCTAATGCATCCTGCGATCTCTCCCAAGCTTTAAATATAGATTCTATTAGACTGGAACCGGCATCTTGAGTAGATTGGCCTTTCGTGAACCCAAATTGTTTGTTGTTCAAAAAATTATTTAAGTTAAAGTATGCCAGCATTTGATTCAATATTATTTTTTCAAATATTTTACTTAGCGCTGGCAGTATGGAAATTGGCCTATAATTTGAAGCATTATATGAACAGCCTGCTTTAAAAATGGGAACAACCTTGCTTATTTTCATTAGGTCAGGAAATATTCCATCTCTTAAACAAGTATTAAAAATATCTGCTAGAATTGGGGCAATACTGTCAATTATTGAGTTTATTGCTTTGGTTGACATTCCCCATATATCTTCAGTGCTTTTTTGCTTGATAGTTTTAAAGACTTTTATAATATCTACCGGATCTATAAATTTAAAGCAAAACTGAGACACATCTAAAGTAACATTTTTCCTCAACAGTTCGTCAGCCATTTTCGTTGATGAGGAGAGACATTTAGTCGTTTCAAGGGGTATATCCGTAAAGTATTTATTGAAAAACTCAGCGACAGCGAGTTTATCCGAAACTAATTTATTATTTATATTTAATGTTACTGATCCATCGTTAGTCCTATTTTTACCAGTTTCCTTATTGATCATTTGCCAGGTTGCTTTTATTTTATTATCAGAAGTAGAAATTTTTTCGCTAATGTAGGCAGCTCTAGCTTGAGCACACACGTTTCTAAATATTTTTGAGTATTTACTGACATAATTTCTAAAATTGGGATCAGGTGTAAAGGACCTCATGTCATATAACTCATATAACTTGTCCCTACATTTGCGAATACTATTTGTTGCCCACATACTAAATTTTATTTTAAAATCTACATTTCTATATTTTACTTTGCATTCTTTATTGAATTCTTCACAAAGTTTATGAAGCAACATGCTGTACATATTATTTGGATTTTCATAATTATAGTTTAATGAATATAGTGCAGCATTCACATTTTTACTAAATTTTTCTAAATTATTTTGGGTCAAAGGTCTTATCCTAATTTTAATATTTTCTTTTACAATGGAATCACAAAATTTTACCAATTGGCATTTATGATCAGAGCGGACCCCAGTAATTAAGGACTTTTCCTCTACTTCAAAATTAGTAATTATGTTATCTATGCAAGTGGCTGTTGATGGTGTAATCCTAGTTGGTTCATCAAATAAACAATATAAATTAAAAGAAGTAAACAAAGATATAAAACTACATTTTTCATTTGATTGTCCCAATATATTTATATTAAAATCCCCACAGATAACTATTTTTTTGTTACTTTTAAACTTCTTAAGAATGTCTTCCATTGTGGACAAGAATAACAATAAGTCAGATGATGGGGGTCTATACACACAAAGTATTAAGTACATTTTAGTTTCTATGCATGCAGCTTCACACACTCTTTCAACGGAGAGTTGAGAAATATCTTTACGTTCTTTAAAAATAATATTGTCTTTAACTAGTATCAGTGTCCCCCCACCCTCTGCTGACACCCTATTGAACGAGCTGGCAACCCTAAAACCATTCACACCGAACCCCATCTTGTGTGCCTTCAACCATGTCTCAGTAAAACACATAAAGTCTGGGTTATATTTCTCACAAAAAAGTTCAATATCTAATATTTTGCCAGAGAAGCGGTTTATATTTTGGTGTGTTAAGGTTAAATACCTAATATGCTTCTCTTTTGTCACACTTATTGGTTTAAATTACTGACTAAATTGATCTTAGTATTATTACTAATTGTAAAATTTGTCATATTACATATGACTGTGTATATACAATATGCTAACTGTGTAGCAAAGTCATGTAAAAATAATTTTGAGATAACTACACTATCTCTAGTCAACTTACATATATAACTGTTAGTGAAACAGTTTGTGTCAAAAAATATGAATTTGTCATTATAATGACTTGTTAGGAACTGTATGTGGCTATTTAATTTATGTATGTGTTTATTAACCTCTTTTGGTACATTACCTAAGTATGGGAAGGCACACAATATTATACCTCCACAGTTTAACTGTAACATGGAGGTAAAACAATCAGTAATATCTTTCTTATTCAAGTTTTGACAATTTCCTACAAGTAAAGTTATATAAGTTTTATTACAATAAGTTTTATTTATTAGTCTATGTACTATGTCCCTATAGTTTGCTCCTGGGAAACAGAAATTACTCTGTGTGTAGCTAGGGTTGTTTCCTAGCAGCGAACCAAAACCCTTACCTGTCTTATCTGTGAATAAGATATTATGTCTTAATAGGGTGTTATTATTATTAATATTTATATTATCACTGTAAGAGGTACTTGATAATGAAGTTATACAAGTATCCACTGGTTGAGGTAAGTTGCAGGTTATTGTTTTATTATTTATTTCAATATTGTCTGTAGATATATTTTGTAAACAATTCTGTTGAACTGATTCTCTTACTAAATCTTGAATTTTACTTTTTGACATTTTATATTTATTATATATACACCCTAAGTCTGCCTCAAGGTTCTTTATATTTAAAAGTAACTTTTGAGTGTCAAATTCATAAATTTTTTTACTGTCCTCAAGTTTAATTGCATAATTATTTAATTTACTTAAAAGAGCACAGCGTTCACTTTTCAATTTATCCAGAGAAATCCACCCTAGGCTTTTTACAAAATATTTATGTTTAATATTCAAAGTTTTGTATTTTTTTAATAATTTCTTAGTTTTAATGTATTTTTTTATTTTATTGTGGCTTAAGAAGTTAACATCAGAATATTGTGTACCTAAGTTATTGCTAGTCAGTGCATTTGTCATTGTTGAATTTTTATTATGCTCTGAACTACCATAACCACAAAATTGACTAAGCTCTTCATGAAGAGTTTGGTTCACTGCTAACGGGTAACATTCCATTTGACCTTCTAGTGTTTTTAATTTTGTGAAAGCACTGTTTAATTCACATTCTAATTCCCTAATCCTATTCAGTGCTTGTTCATATAATAAGCTACAATGAGAAAAGTTTTCTGTTTGTAGTGTATTTACATTACATTTCGTCTTCATCGTTTACATTTACATTACGTCGTTTAAGTGTGTAGCCACCGCCTCATCTAAAACCATCACCGCGAGAAGAACTCTCTCACTACAGCGCAGCGTCTTTGTTTCGCAGCTTTCGTCAGCGTTTGTACATTCTCAATGTATTGCAATAAAATCATAGCAAACAAAACTGAGTGTTCAATTAAATAATGGCGAATACGGTCAAGGTCAGATTATAAAAAAGATGCCTCACCTTGCCTCGCCCCGTGCTTTGCGAATAACATATTATAGTTATGCGGATACGGCAAAACGTTAGGCCTACGTCTATGTTAAGTTATATGTGTGGTTTTTAATGTTTAATCTCCTGAAACTATTCTACATTTCGGTTCTTCGCAATGTTGGAAAAAAAATCCTTTTCACATGTAGAAAAACTATGGACGCTAGAATAACTGGTAGGAAGCTCTATAGTCGTTTTATTACGGAATGGGTATAATTAAACTAAAGTTATATAATAAGAATTTGTTTAGGACAGATAGGTAGGATAGAATAGGTGGGTAGGATTATTAGATCATTTAAAAACGTAATAGGTTCAAAGATACCACAGCTTTGTTTAAAACATGTCCCTTACCTCTAATCACCATTTAAAATACTTCACATTAAAAACCGATTTACGAAATGCAAGCAGTTAGCTCGACATTTAGAACGATCGGTAAGCATGTGTGTAAGTGTAAGTAGCATGAACGTGTTAAGAATAGCTTAACGTTGACTATTAGGGACAATGGCTACTTCCAAAAGGCAAAGCTTTTGCTTGCATTGAGCAAACTAATGAGTTGGCTTAAAAGTATATTTTGAATAACAGACAATATGTTACTGTGCGCGACAAAGATATGGAATCCTATGATAAATGTGTATGTGGTAGTTATGATGTCTAAATCAGAGACAAGGTCTCTCAGTGTACCTCATAAAAAAGCTCAATAGCTTTTTCTATAGCACGCTATAGAAAAAGTTATCGAGCACATCTCTTTCCATAGCTCGCTTTCCAAATATCCCTGTGTGATCGAATTAGCAATTAAGAGATATGCAGGACAACATCGGTCGCTGGCTCTCAAGTGCAAACCACTAAGTGGTAAGCACAGCGTGGAACGATCACCTTCACGATGAAAGAAATAAAGAAAAGGAAAATATGGGAGACCTATGTTCAGCAGTGGACAATAATAAATAATAAAATAGTACCAAATACATCAACATAATCATCATCTCGTTTCTCAGTCGTCAGAAAGTAGACAGGACTCACTTTTTTAGACACCGAGGCTTAAGCGCAGTCTTATTTTTGACACGCATGCGACTTTAGCGCGCGATGAAACCACATAATAATATGGTCGCATCGTATGATCGGACATTAAGCCATAAGCAAGGACACCATAGCAAGATTATTTTCATCGCTTGCATCGCATCGTCAACAATGCTTCAGTGCTTTTTACCGTTGGAGTAAGCCTGACTATGAGGTAACAGCATACTGTCCCATACACCCAACATCAGGTATCTATGTGTGTGTGGAAGATAGATGACTGAATGAGTAATGTGCTGACTTCTGCAATCTGACTTGAATGTATGTCGAGGAAGTGCACGGTGTTTTAGATCTTTAACGCCCCTTGGACAGTCTACTTCAATTTTAAATTGGATTGCATCGGTATGTTGCTATGGTTCAAATTTAAACAGCATGTTTGAAAGTATTTTTAAATAATTAAACTGAAATAATAATTTACATATGTTTAATGGAATCTATATTAATGAATAAAACTGAAATGTTTGTTTGTAATGAAATGAAATAATGAAATTTATTCAGCACTTACGTATTTACATTTTACATACAAATGAACTTGTCAGAATTACGATGTATAAGATTAAAAAAAAATGCATTCTACTGGTTTAACCTGTTAACCCCTCGTGCTAAGCTAAAATGCTTGTGTTACGATAGGGTTCACGTCGGTAGTGCTATGAGTGGGCATCGAACCGGCGGCCACAAGATCACAAATACGACGCCCATTGGGCTAGGGGCGTTAAAGGTATCTTTACATTATTTGATCTAACAGATTTCACACATATGATAAATGACAAATGTATAATATTATGTACTTGTAATTTTTATTAATGTACTTTCTAACCCTTTCTTCTCAATACATTGTGTCTAATATCTGATATTACTCAATACAGTTGTAAAGGTAAGTGCATTGGATACGCCGTAAATCTCGCTTTAATGTCACACTTGCATTCTGCATTAGCTTGTATAACACAGTGTGAACAAAGATACTTATTAATAGTATGTTTTTTGTATTGAAGGTTACCGTGTTTCTTTTTATTCTTTTTATAGTCAATTCCGCATTATGGAAACTTCCGTAGCTTAGCGGTATTTGGCTCGCTTTAAATCTCGGAGGTCGTGGGTTCGATCCCCACACGGGACAAGAAATCTTTGTGTAAATTCTAAGATTTCTTTCCGGGTCTGGTTGGTTGAGGGACTACCCTCCGTGCCTCGGAAAGCACGTTAAGCCGTTGGTCCCGATTGTTATAACATCATCTTTAATAATCTTATATCAAGGAACGGGCAGCAGCGTTTCCTTGTGTGTAAAAACATAATACTGCGGTGACCAACCCACCGCCCATAGGGTGGTGACTATGGCAATACCCTCCTTCGGGAGGAGGCACATGTTTACCAGTGGACGTTGTACGGGCTGATGATGATGATTATGGAAATAAACTCATGTGTCTTTTATAAACACATCATTTATGGGCACAAAGTATACCCCGTCTCAACGTAGTTAACACAAATAATTGTCCCGGGTGGGAATCGAAACCACAAGGTCTCGGAGACTACTGCCGCAACTACTGACATCGCCACAACAATCGGTGCAGTCATTTTCTATAGATCAGTTTTGTAGCATTTTCTCTCGCCTCTATTTAACAGACCTTAGCAAGCCAGGGTCGGTATTTATACTGTCATAATCACCACGCTTGGCAGGTGTATTGGTGATCGCAGCAAGATGATGAGTATACTTGAGCTGATAGATGCTGCCCATCCATTAGGTGTATATCCATGAGTTGCTTCTTATGACACCCTTAGGAAGACATGGGGTGGTGTACCGAACAATACACAGCTTATTATGTACTGTATTTTTTTATCAGTGCGTCGGCAGTAACTGAAGACCTCACTAACCGTGTTTTAGTGGTGTAGGGTCCTCTCCTCATGGTATGAGTTTAGCATACCACGCTATGGAGAGGGCGACTCCCACATATCCCGCCGCCAGCGCACAAATACGCTGCAGCGTAAAATCAAAATAAAAAGTTAAATTTAGTCGCGTTTTGACCCTTAAATGATTATCATAGATAATCATTACCTTCGTCACCTTGATACATCGCACCTAATGTCGAACATTACTCAATATCCATCTAAAAATCAGTGCATGATACGCCATTAATCTCGCTCCAATGTCGCACATGCATTCTGCATTAGCTTAGCGTTCACAAAGTGAACTTACTGTGTATCTTACGTAGTAAGTATTGTAGTATCGAACACTGTTGTGCTTATAGGGAACAGTTTGATAGCTTTTGTAGAGATTGGTGCTGTAATTTATTAGGTTTCATGTTACAAACAGACATTTAAGCCATCACATATTTCGCTTTTGTAAGGCGCGAATTATACAGAAACGGCGCGGCGTAAGCTGAAGGCGCGCCTTCACCTTACGCCGTTTCTGTCAGGCATCTTGCCGCTTCAAAACGTTTCAATACAAAATTTTGGTAGGCGACACGGTGTGAATTATACTCAAGTGGCGTGGCGCAGGCACGCCGTTTCGTCGCCTGTTCCGCGTCGCTAGCAGTCGAGACTGTAAAGGCGCGCAAGCAGCACGACTCTTGCTTATACAGTAGGAGCAGAAAAATGCGCAGAAATCAATAATGTTTCTTCAGGACAGACCGGTTTTCTCAAATTTGTATGCTTCTTCTGAAGACCGTGTTTTACTTTCGACAATAGAATGTGGAAACATTCTAGTGACATTTTATACACTGTAGGAAAACATTTAGGAGATTTGCATAATTTTTCCGTTATTTTAAAATATCTATGCTCTTGTGACATTTTCCACACAAGGTGCACCCGATATCTTCAACAAGCGCTTATTCATCGTCTGAAGAGGAAGACATGCTATCAAGGTAAAGTCAGCCTATATAATGACTAGGTGCGCCGTCTCTTTGCCTCTTTGATAAAATTTAAATCGTGTCCGTGCCTTATCTATTCCACGCCTGCTCTGTGCCTGCACCACGTCTTCACCGTACGCTGTTTCTGTATAATTCGCGCCTATAAGATGTGGTTATTAAATATAGTTCATCAACTTCTACATCAGCCCGTATAACGTCCACAACTGAACCTTCAAGTTTAGTTGTGGATGTTATACAGGCTGGTATCCCTTAGTGCTAACGAAATAAGGAGCGTACGAAACAAAAAAAAAGTGCTCTTAGTGCCCTTTGGATGCTATATGTCCTATCCTTCGTCCTTCTTACTCCTCATATTGTCTTTCTGATTAAATTCGTTGCGGGTTCCAAGGCAGTTTAACTTTTACCCGGGACTTAGTGAGCCTCGGTGGTCATTTCCATTTCCAGTGTGTGTTGATACTGGCTTGCAGGAGCCCTAAAAAACTTCATCGAAAAACTTCAGGATTCTTTAAAGATTTTAAAATAAATCCTGTCTTAGACGTTAAACCTACGACACAATTGTAATTGCATTGTAATATATTATTAGAGCATTATCGAGAAAAAGTTCACCGTAACCATATAAAGAGGAATAATAGATGAAATGTAAAACCTTGATACCTATACAGGGTTACCTCGGAGACAGTGCGCAAATTTTACCCACAGAAAGGTTTTTAAAAATAAAAATACCTGTGTTTTTGGTTTTACCATGCTTCGAACAAAATAATTAAAATTCGCACACCCACGGCGAACGGTAGCGCTGAACTGACTGATACACGCGCGCGCGTCCAGGTTGCGCCCGCGCTGGCTCTCTCTCCCCCGCCCTTTCCCGCGCTATTACCCGTTTCACTGCCGTGCATAGGGTGAACGTGGTATTTGAAAATTTCGGTGGATAAACGATAACTAATAAATAGTTAGCAAAAAAATTACATATGTTTTTTTTCGTGAAATGTGTTCTATTAACGATACTGATTACATGGAAAAAATATGCGCACTGTCTCCGAAGTAACCCTGTATATAAACACTACACTATATATATACTATTTCTTATTAATACGTACAACCCCTTAAAACTTCCTTAAAAACAAAAAGAATGAAATCGGTCTACATGTTAAAGATGTACAAACGCTTTAAATTTCATCACTCTCTTCCAACACAACACAAATCTAACTACGCACAAATCCGGCTCGAATCGATGTTTGTAAAATCCTACTCTGTAATATTAACTCCATAATCCATTCAGTAATATAGGAGTAATGCAAGATCAATATCAATAATCTTTCTTCAGGACAGACCAGTTCTCTCCAGTTTTTACGCTTCTTCTGAAGACCGTGTTTTACTTTCGACAATAGAATGTGGAAACATTCTAGTGACATTTTATACACTGTAGGAAAACGATCAGGATATTCGCATATTTTTTCCATTATTTTGAAATATATTTGCTCTTGTGACATTTTCCACACAGGGTGCACCCAATACCTTCGGTGTTTGCACATTAATGAGTTGCAGCAAAGGAAGCGCATCTTCGTCGTCTGAGAAGGAAAACATGCAATCCCGATAAAGTCAGCCTATATAATGACTAATTGCGCCGTCTCTTCGCCTCTTTGATATAATTTAAATCGTGTCCGTGCCTTATCTATTCCACGCCTGCTCTGTGCCTGCACCACGTCTTCACCGTACGCTGTTTCTGTATAATTCGCGCCTAAAAGATGTGGTTATTAAATATAGTTCATCAACTTCTACATCAGCCCATATAACGTCAACAACTGAACCTTCAAGTTTAGTTGTGGATGTTATACAGGCTGGTATCCCTTAGTGCTAACGAAATAAGGAGCGTACGAAACAAAAAAAAGTGCTCTTAGTGCCCTTTGGATGCTATATGTCCTATCCTTCGTCCTTCTTACTCCTCATATTGTCTTTCTGATTAAATTCGTTGCGGGTCCCAAGGCAGTTTAACTTTTACCCGGGACTTGGTGAGCCTCGGTGCTCATTTCCATTTCCAGTGTATGCCACTGTTGATCCTGGCTTGCAGGAGCCCTAAAAAACTTCATCGAAAAACTTCAGGATTCTTTAAAGATTAAAAAAAAAACCTGTCTTAGACGTAAACCTACGATACAATTGTTATTGCATTGTAATATATTATTAGAGCATTATCGAGAAAAAGTTCAGCGTAACCATATAAAGAGGAATAATAGATGAAAATATGTAAAACGTTGATACCTATATATATATACACTACACTATATATATACTTTTTCTTATTAATACGTAAAACCCCTTAAAACTTCCTTAAAAACAAAAAGAATGAAATCGGTCTACATGTTAAGGATGTAAAAACACTTTAAATTTCATACTCTCTTGATGTTTGTAAAATCCTTCTCTGTAATATTAACTCCAAAATCCATTTAGTAATTTCGGAGTAATGCTCTTGCATTACTTCAGTATTGTTACTAGACTTCCAATGAAACATTTTTAATTATCTTCGCATGTTTCAAACAAAACCTAAAACTTATAAATTTGACGGGAATCCATCTACCTACGCTACGTTCAAAAATCTTTTCAAAATTCTCCCGATAAGTTTTAACCGTTTGATATTCGTATTCTATGATATTTTCTGGAAAATTCCGAGCATTACGCTCAAGGTTAGCTGTGTCTAAATGACTGTGATTTTACAAGTCAGGTATTTCTCTCACATCAAATTTTATTTCATAAAATATCTGAGCAAGCATTTCTAAAAGATAGAGATTTGAACTTTAATACGAACATTATTAGAGTGGCTTTTGCCTGCGTCTCCGTCTGCATGTATTTCGACAAGCATCCCGCGCGCAGTTTCTTCCGTTCCTTAACCTTCGTGGCGTAGTAGTATAAGTCTTTGAGTCACGGAGGTCATGGGTTCGATCCCCAGACCGGACAAGAAATCCTAGTGTAAATTCTAATATTTCTTTTCGGGTCTGGTTGCTTGAGGGACTACCCTCCCGTAAGCACATTAAGCCGTATTGGTCCCGATTGTTATAACATAATTTATAAAAAGCGTAAACCAGGGAACAGGCGGCAGCTTTTCCCTGTGTATTACAACATAACACTGCGGTAACCAATCCGCCTGCCAAGCGTGGTGACTATGGCGAAACCAGCCCTCGGGAGGAGGCCCATGTTCAGAAGTGGACGTAAATGGGCGCGGCTTTGTCCCCGTAGATTTAGGTTTCCCGATTCGAGGATTTCATCTTTGTAGATTTTTTGATTCGAAGCGATTTGCTTCATCTTTCATAATTCGGACGGCTAAGGAGTGGAATTCTCTGCCGGGGTCAGTTTTCTGGAACGCTATAATCTGGACATCTTTCAGGCTAAAGTGAACAGACACTTTCTAGGCAAGCGTGTATCATCTTAGGCCTTATCTTCGCCTTCCATCAAGCGAGATTATGGTCAAACGTAAGCCTATATTTAAAAAAAAACATAATATTCAAAAGCAACTTAATAATATAAATCAAATATACTTAATATATGAAGCTGAAGAGTTTATTTGTTTGCTTGAACGCGCTAATCTCAGAAACAAGTAGTCCGATTTGAAAAACAAAATATCGAGGAAGATTATGTATGATGTTTCTACGGGAACGGGAATTACGCAGGCGAAACCGCGCGCGGGAATCTAGTTAAGAAAATATTACACACATAATCAATCAAAAATAATTTCTTATCCAAAAAAGGGTGCGAAAACGAAGGCTTTCTGTGAGTTCTATGATTTATGGGTTTTATATTAAGTAAGTGAAGAAACTATGTGACTTTTTATAGCTAATACATCACCAGCCATGCGTGTGACGTCATTTTATTGATATTCGAAGCGCAGTACTCACATCAAAGGTTGTATCAATCATACAAATATATCGTATGTAAAGTTAGTTATTTCAGATAAGGCGCTTGCAAAATTTAATAATACCTACTTGATTCCCGCGGGCGCGGTTTTTTTCGCGTGACTTCCGTTCCCGTGGGAACTTCATGATTAAATATAGCCTATATTAATCAGTAATAATGCAGCATTCAAATGGTGAAATAATTTTTAAAATTGGTCCAGGACTTTTTGAGCCAATTCGTTACAAACATACTTACATAAAAATATTCCTCTTTATAATATTATATAGTATAGATATGTGATATATGCGACAACATCTCCGTAGCGTTGCGGTATTTGGCTCGCTTTAAATCTCGGAGGTCGTGGGTTCGATCCCCATGCCGGACAGGAAATCTTTGTGTAAATTCTAAGATTTCTTTCCGTTCCGGTTGTTTGAGGGACTACTCTCCGTGCCTCGGAAAGCACGTTAGGCCATTGGTCCCGATTGTTAAAACATAATGTATAATAATTATCGTATATCAAGGAACGGGCAGCAGCGTTTCCTTGTATGTTACAACATAATACTGCGGTCACCAACCCGCCTGCCAAGCGTGGTGACTAACGAAAATACCCTGCCTCGGGAGGAGGCCCATGTTCAGCAGTGGACGTTATACGGGCTGATTTATTTATTTATTTATTTATTAGGACATCCAGTAGTTGTTACATTACACATACAAAATTTAAAAAAATATATAATAAATAGTTGATAAATGCACAACACGTTAAGGTGTCACAACATGCACACATATGGTAACATTAATGCAAACATAAAAGAAAAACAAAAACATTGAAAAAAAGACTTAAGTATTCTAAACATTAATTAAAATTACTTAATACAACAATAAATTAAACTAACCAAATTAACATAATGAGGAGACTATAATAATATAATAGAACATAGAAAAAGGTTAGATATCTTGTCTACTTCTTAAAAATCCCAGCACTACGTTTCTAAATGTGGACAGTTTATCAGCAAAAACATCTGCCTCACCACAAATAGCATTATATGCTTTTGACAAGCGGGATAAAGGAGAATTTTTTTTTAAGTTTGTTCTGGCAGTTCTGATGATGATGATATTATCATATCATATCACAAAAATACTAGATTCCCGCGCGCGGTTTCATTCATTCGCGTGACTCCCATTTCCATAGGAAATTCATAATTATAGATAGAATATTTTTTTACTGAAGCTATTAGAATAAACGAGAAAATATCTCCCTTTGAATTTTTTTCTTTAATTAATTCACAGATTCGGAAGTAGCTAAGTCACAGCCGGAAACCACACGGGCATAACTAACTGGCTTTGAATAGACCACCCCACAACCTCCAATATGTATCGTAAGTCGTCTCTTCCTACTTCCTCCGTACCACGGAAAGAATGTTGAGCCGTTGATCCCAGTTGTTATAACATCATCTAACAAGCTTTATCATCATTTTTGAACCAGCAGTTCCTGCGTTTGACCCGCGCAGACCCCGTCCCCGTGGAAAATTAAACTTAAAATATAGCCTATGACACTCTCAAATAACGTCGCTTTCTATTGCTAAAAGGTTTAGTCAATCCAGAGATTACCCCTTACAACTGTAGTGGTGGGCGTTGCGACGACGAACCGTTTTCAAAGACCGTTTTATGTTCTGCGACGGTGCAACCGTTTTTACGTGGTGGGTCCAAACAGTTTTCGTTGCAGAAACCAGTCTTCGAATTAATAGATGCGATTTTTTACTTTACGTCTAAGAAAATACAGTTGTAAACCCATTAATTCAACTATTACACTCGTCGCGTCGTCGTTAAATCGTTTCGCACAAACAGTTCTTCCAATGAAAAGTGAACTTTTTGACAACGAAATACAGTCGATATTTTATTACCACTCGTCAGTGCTATCGTTCGTGGCGCGACGGTCAAACCCGAGCAACCTTATTTTCGTTGACTTAAACTGCAAAATCTCTTTTCCGAATGAATTGGGATAATAGGTAAATAAGCCTAAGCCTGTCCTGTCCAGACTTAAGCCTGGAAAAGTATGAAGGGAAGTTCATTTTATCGTTTATTAATGTCGACCGATAAAACGAATTATTTAGTAAACTGTTTCATACATTTGCAACTAGAAACTGTTAGTAGTTGTAAGAAACTACTTCACTCGACGAGTTTCATCTTATAAGCCGTCTTCAAACCAGTTGCGACGACGACCATTTTCTGCAATCGTTTTCGTCGTCGGAAAAACGGTTGCGTTTCGTCCGCAACAAATTCGACAACGACCCACCACTATACAACTGAACTCACAAAATTTAGCTTTCTATAATATTAGTACCTATAGATTAATAATTACTCCCTACAGCAGCCACTGTGACGTATAGTGATAATGAAGAAATTAATATAAAATAGCATTTTTGTCCACCGCTGAACATGAGCCACAGCTTAACAGACCTTGGCAAACCAGGGTCGTCGAGGGATATTTCTTTAATCACCACGCTTGGCAGGCGGATTGGTGACCGCAGTAAAATGGTGAGTATCTTTGAGCTGATAGATGCTGCTGCCCATCCATCAGCTGTATATTCATTAGTCGCCTTTTACGGTACCCATGGGAAGATATGAAGTGGAAAATTCTAAGCCATAATCCACCCGGGCCTCATCATCATCATCAACAGCCCATTTACGTCCACTGCGCAACATAGGCCTCCTCTTAACAGATATTGGCCAGCCATGATCGTTGAGGGATATTGCCATAATCACCACGCTTGGCAGATGGATTGGTGATCGCAGTAAGATGTAAACCTTAAGCTAATAGATGCTGCTGCCCATCCATCAGCCATAATAATATGTCCCTTAGTCGCCTTTAACGACACCCATGCGAGGACATGGGGTGGTCTATTCTAAGCCGGAAACCACACGGCAAACAATATAGTTGCTTATAAAATTGCATATTACTACGCTCAGTTTTTCTCAACCTCAAATACTTCTATATAACTTAAGGCGTCATTATCTCTCCTCACACGTTCCTAAGCATTCTTATTATTTTTATAAACTAGATTGATTGTAGAAAATAACTTAAAAGATGAGACAAAAGGTCGTAGGGTGAAAGGACCTTCGTAAGGGCGGGACTCGGCAGTAAGGCGCCATCCTCCGGCCCGGGCGGACGTGCCGCCTCCCGCGATAAATTACGCAAAAACTATTGCTAAAAATATAGTGTTAGTGTATTATAGTGGTGTTGTGTAGTGTTTATTAATATTGGTGTTTAAATAATAGTTTTATAAATAAACATATATTGTCTAAGAAAGGTATTTGAAAAATAACGCGAGTAATTTTAAGTTTGAAATAGAAATGTGGGTTTTAAAGTTCAATATTCAAGTAGCAAACTGAAATGGTACCAATTTTTTAATCCATTTCAGTGTTTCATTAGAAGTAAAACAAGCTATTTATTTATACCAATTGTTATAAACTATTTTGATGACAATTATTACTTGTTTTAAATACTGTAGGTATATGAATGTGCATTTATATGATATTTCCATTTCAAAAGACCAAAAGACCCGGAAACCTGTTTCATGTATTCATTCTGATAGCACTTTCCTACAATAACAATCTAAAGATGAAAACCTTAAACTTAAGAAAACGTAATATTTCGGTGAAATTGACTATAATAAATTAACATTATTATATGACATTATAATTACGTGTTTTTATTTAATGATAATTCAATCATTAGTTTATTTTTTTATTTTTATAAAGATAGATTAATTCCCCCTACAGAATATTTTAAATAACTGTAATTACCGAAGTACCTACAAAATGCAAAATTTAAAATTGGAATTCACAGCTTTCGATTTCAAATTTTCAAAGTGTAGTAAAATTTTTGTAAAATAATAATAATGTAAAACTTCAGATTTTTCAATGTTGTTTAATTTACTTATAAAATTAAATATGGACTGCAATATTCGTTCAGAATGTTTTCCATTTTGAAAGTTATTTTATATACCTATTAAAATACATTATTAACCACTGACGTGATTACAATGCATTTTTATACCATAATATTATTATTTTTTTCATTATATAACTTGATTTTATAACATGTTTTATAATAATTATTTGTTGCCAAATATCAAAGCAGAGTGTAGAAGTTCCCATATTTTTAACACGCTTTTATTAGCTTGGGTTGTATGTAACGGAATCTTTGATTTTCACCAGTTTCCTGAAGTCTGATTAATTTGAAACTTTGCATACGTATCAAGGACCGATGACAACGCAATAATTTGATAACAGTTTCCCATTATCCTTAAAAAATAAATAATAGTTAAAAAAAACAAAAAAAAACACACTTTTATAGCTAACCGAACTAAAAAATAGAAAATAATTTTCACCTCAACATAAAATTATAATAAAGTTTAAGTTATTAACAGAATAAATCAATTCAGAGTAAAAAGCGTGGGGTGCTTGATAAAGTTAATGTCACAATCATTCTATTGGTAACTAACTATCTATGAGAGGAGAGTTATGAAAAGTGGTAAAATGCACCCCTTGCTTTTTACTCTGAATTGATTTATTCTGTTAATAACTTAAACTTTATTATAATTTTATTTTGAGGTAAAAATTATTTTCTATTTTTTAGTTCGGTTAGCTATAAAAGCGTGTTTTTTTTAGTTTTTTTAAACTATTATCTATTTTTTATTTTTTAAGGATAATGGGAAACTGTTTTCAAATTATTGCATTGTCATCGGTCCTTGATACGTATGCAAAGTTTCAAATTAATCAGACTTCTGGAAACTGGTGAAAATCAAAGATTCCGTTACATACAACCCAAGCTGTTTTTAGTTTTTTTTAACTATTATTTATTGAAAATAAGTTAAATTTATTCAAATTCTTTGCAGTAGTCATTTTAGTTGACTTGTTCATTTTTTAATTTAGTAGACTTTTAAGGAACAATTTAATATTTCCAAATATAAACGTAGATACATCATTTTGCCGTAGTTGTAAGTTTGGAATTATTAAAATTTTAGTGATTCATATTTATTTATATTCCTAGAAGAGGTAGGTATATCAATAAAAATGAATCACTAAAATGTATTTACGCTCATAGCTTGAGAACGACATAAATTTGGCTGATTAAGTGAAAACATCGAACCAGTAGTTCCTGAGATTAGCGCCTACATGCGAACGTACAAACTCTTCAGGTTTCTATATTAGTATAGATTCTACTATAGATAAAACTGATTCATTGTATCGTATTCACGTTAGGTTACCGTATTTCTAACACATACGGCCACAATGGGTAATTGTTATGTAAATTTTGTTGCTATCGCCTCAAATAACAGATGTTTCTCGTTTTCAGTAAAATAATGCCACGATTAGGAATATTAATCTTACGCGATTGTAACGTAGTATGAAATAACTTAATCATTTTATGACAATTTTTTTTTTGCATATATGTCACCGGAAAATAATAAGAATCGTAACTTGATCAATATAACATGTTTCACACTGGCAGAAATTGCAGAATAAGTGGGCAGATTGCCATAAAAAAATTTAAAAAACTTTTCTCCATTTCACGCCTGACATAGGCAGAATTGTCGTCATTCGGCACATTTCCGAGGATTAGGAGAAGAAGAAGAAATAAGTTGATAAACTCACTAGATAGATAGTTGATAAGCTAACGAGGTTTCGTGTGGTTAAAAAATATCTAAACCTAAACAAATGGAGTTCTACAGGACGTATTGAATTCGAAGTTTTTTGTTTTGTTACAACAGAAGCATAGTCTCGTTTGGTTAGGTTAGGTTAAAATAATAGAGCAAGAACATACACGACAGACTTTAGAAAAAACAATAATAATAACTAAAGTAGATTATTATATCTATAATCATATTCCCGCAAGACTACCCACTGACCAAATCATCAGCCTGTGGCATAGTGGTGACTAACACAAAATCTCTCCATAGGGAGGCCTTAGGGAGGCCTGAGGGAGACATTTTGCTATAGTTACCACTTTTAGCACGTGGGTTGGTGACCGCAGTTGTAATTGCCGTGCCACAGGGGTCGATACTGGGCCCATTTTTGTTCTTGGTATATATAAATGATTTGCCATTTTATTTGAAAGACATGTGTGATATGGTACTTTTTGCGGATGACACCTCCCTTATTTTTAAGGTAGATAGAAAGAGGAATAATTTTAATGACATTAATAATTCTCTCGCACATGTCACCGATTGGTTTACGGTTAATAATTTGGTTCTCAATGCCAAGAAAACCAAATGTATCAAATTCGTAATGCCCAATGTAAGTTTTGTAGAGCCAAAATTAATAATGGGTAATGTTAATCTAGAAACTGTGGACTCGACCCTCTTTCTAGGCTTGACACTAGACAAGAAACTTCAATGGAGTCCCCATATTTCTTGTCTCGCTGGAAAATTGAGCTCAGCTGCTTACGCGGTTAGAAAAGTACGGGAACTCACTAATGTAGAAACTGCACGTTTAGTCTACTTTAGTTATTTTCACAGTATTATGTCCTATGGCATTCTGCTTTGGGGTAAAGCTGCTGATATTCAAAGCATTTTTATACTACAAAAACGTGCAGTTCGTTCTATTTATCAACTAAGTACGAGATTCTCCTTAAGAGACTTTTTTAAGGACATAGATATACTAACAGTCGCTTCGCAATACATTTATGCCAATATAATCTATGTCCGGCAAAATATTAACCTTTTTAAGAAAAGAAGTGACATACACACAATAGACACTAGATATAAGCATAAACTTTGCACCGAATACCATCGCCTACAAAAAGTACACTCATCTTTTGTGGGATTAGGAGTCCGTATGTATAACAGAATACCTGTACACCTACAAGAGTTACCTCATGATAGATTCAAGTCAACTGTTAAGAGGATTCTAATAAAAAGGGCTTATTATTCAGTAAACGACTATTTAAACGACAATAACGCTTGGTTGATCAGTGAAACACAGACAACATTATAAACTCAGTTATTGAAACAGTTTAAACATTGTTCAACTAAAGGTTTAATATTAATAGACTTGTAGATATCCCCACTTTAGTTCGTCATGCTCCCGTTGTCTGTCATTGCTTGCGGTGGCGGTGTGGGGCGGGTCGCCACCTTCCCTCTAATATGGCGAGGGAGGCGATGGCTGCGTCACTCGTCATACTCGTGAACGGGTGCTGCTTGTGGTGACTGGTCGGCTGTTGTCGGGGTTATGTTATGTTATTTTTATTTTATATGTTGTTAATTCATTCTTGCTATTGTTTATAATTATTATTATAGGTATATCCTTTGGTTGAACTTGTGTAAATTGTCATATTGTAAATGTATGTGAATGCATCCGCCATTAGGTTTCTTTGTAGGAGATTGTTTGTGCCTGAGTAAACTTTAATATCTACATTATAGTATTTACTGTATTTTTTTTTTTCTTGTCTTATTGAGCTCCTGGTCGGTATAAATTGACCAGGCAATAAATGGTACTGTGCTTGCATTCGCTTACACCATATATACATTGTACAATATTACATGATTGTGATAAAAGACTTGACATAAAAAAAAAGAAACAGAGCAAAAGAGACAAAAAAAATAATCTCGGAGTTTCTTTCTTCCTTTCTTCTCCGGGTCGTCCACTTAGGTAGCTAGTGAAAGGTTGCAGGTTAGCTAGGGTAGGATCCTCGACGGCATGGCCGAGGACCGCGTTGTTGCTTATTCCCCGAACTGTGATCTCGTGCCAGCGATCATCACCACTGTTCGTAAATCTACTCTTTACTCCAGTGGCACCCTGAGCGTTGGTCCTAACCCCTTAAGGGTGCCCTCAGGTGGATGTCGCTTAAACTTTGGCCGGATTCTTTGAAGTTAATTTTAATTTTAGACCTGTTACCTTTAAGGCATCTTACATTTTTCATTTATCGCTCGACAGACGGACAGACTGATTAAAAATTCTGTAAGATCAAATAATTATAACAATGTTTTTAGCTACTTAAGTGATACTTTAGTGATTTAGTCTTATACAGTGTAATTTTGACAAGTACAAGTGTATGTAAATACCTAAGTGCTGAATAAATTTCATTATTTCATTATTTCATTATTATGTTGCAACACATTATGATAATGCTGTTCGCGTCCGTGGGCTTTAGCTCTAGTCACCCACACGTGTCCCCTGGGTAGCGCCAAATGAACAGCACATCTGGTGGTAGGTTTCGACCGCGGTTTGTCACCACCCTCAAGGCAAAGCCATGCCGCCAAGTGATTTTTGTCGCGTTCCGGCATGTTGCCTTGAGTAGCCATCGTGGAAGGGGAGTCTGGGCAGTTGTGTGGTATTGCGAACCGGTTCCGGTGCTGCGTGGTGTCTGTGCTGGGTGACTGTTCGCGGAGGGTAGCGGGATCCTAAGCACGGTCTTCCGCTGGCCGACCGCAGGTAGTAGGGGGCCCAATTAGTAGGAAAGCCACCTATGAAAGGCTGCCCCGCCAACTAGCGAAAAATCCCAGGATGCGTCACCGTGCCGGTTGGCGACCGGATGCGAGGGCCCGGTGAACATCTCTGGGGGGGTTAGGGCGTCCCCGCGCGCTCCAGATCAGTCTCCCGTCGGTGCAGCATTACGAATGTATTGCGTGGTACTCGCTCTTGCCATACCTCGCCCAACTGTCCCTTTCCTGCTTGTCTGTTCGCCATCAAAAATAAATGAAATTGAGTAAAATAGGAAACTGGTAAAACAGCGGTTGCACTCCCTCGCACTAAAAGTGCACCTCTCTAACATCCGAGGTCTGCACTCCAATCTCATCCCGGTCCATCACCACCTTGAGACCGAAAAACCACATCTGCTGTTCCTCACGGAGACGCAAATCAGATGTCCAGCTGACGCAGCATACTTGCGCTACCCAGGGTACACCCTGGAGCACAATTTTAAGCCACGCGCTGGCACCTGCGTGTATGCTCGCGATGACATCTGTTTTCGACGTCTCCGTAACATTGAGGATTCCAGTTTCTCCGTATTATGGGTTCTGGTGGACACTGGCTTGGAGCAGATACTCTATGCCAGTGTCTATCGGTCGCACACCGACAACATGGAGACAACCAGGTTGTTTCAGTACCTTTCGGACTCGGCTGAATTAGCTCAGCTCAGGTACCCATCGGCGCAGCTAGTTTTTCTGGGGGACTTCAATGCCCACCACCAGGAATGGCTGTACCCATACCAGAACACCGACCATGCTGGGAGATTAGCGTATGCATCTGCACTGACGCTTGGTCTCTCCCAACTGGTAACTGGGCCGACACGGGTGCCTGACATTGATGGCCATACGGCCAATTGCTTAGACCTTCTGCTGACAACCGATCCAGACCGATATCAAGTCGCGGTTTCCTCACCGTTGGGTAGCTCCGACCACTGTCTGGTGAAATCTGTGTCTGTCTACTCGCCACCCGATCCCGATCTCAAGGGGACTAGGCGAGTATGGCGATACAAGTCAGCAGATTGGGATGAGATGCGGCATTTCTTCGCATCTTACCCTTGGCTGCGCTTATGCTTCTCTTCAGACGACCCGACTCGCTGCGCGGAGGCTGTTTCTGAGGTGATATGTCAGGCTATGGAATATTTCATTCCATTTTCTGACATCTCACTCCAAGACAAAGCCCGTCCATGGTTCAACGCTGAGTGTGATAGTGCTGAAGCACATAAGCACTCTGCTTACCAAGCGTGGGCGGATGCTCGAGCCCGCAAAGCGCCAAATATTCGGAAACTGAAGAAAGCTTACAATAGTGCTGCCAAGTCTTGCAAACGTGCCCTACGCAAGGCCCGCTTTGACCATATTGGCCGCATTGGAGCCAGACTAGCATCTTACCCATCTGGGAGTAAAGCTTTTTGGTCTCTTGCCAAATCGGTCGAAGCCAATTTCTGTCGGTCCTCTTTGCCGCCACTGCAGAAGCCGAACGGTTCATTAGCTCACACCGCCAAAGAGAAAGCAGACTTGTTTGCGTCTCTATTTGCGAAGAATTCACAACTAGATGCTGCTGGTAAAAGTCCACCCAGGCTACCGCATTGCACTTCCACTATGCCTGAGGTGCACATTCGGCAAAAAGTGGTACTTAAATTTCTCAGCACTCTAGATGTGAATAAGGCTAGTGGGCCTGACGGCATTCCTGCCATTGTCTTGCGGTCATGTGCGCCTGAGTTGTCTCCTGTTTTGACTCGCCTCTATCGTTTATCCCTGAAGACTGGTCTAGTTCCAGCATCCTGGAAGATTGCCAACGTTCAACCGATCCCCAAGAAAGGTAGTCGTGCCGACCCTGCCAACTACCGACCAATCGCAATCACCTCCATACTCTGTAAGGTTATGGAGCGTGTTTTAAACAACCGTCTCCTGGCATACCTGGAAGACAACGACCTCCTCAGTGACCGTCAATTCGGATTCCGTCGAGTCCGGTCTACTGGGGATCTTCTTGTATATGCTACTCACTTATGGAGCGAAGCCATTGAGAGACACGGTGAGGCTCTTGCCGTGTCTCTTGATATCTCTAAGGCTTTTGACAGGGTTTGGCACGCAAGTCTCATTGGTAAGCTTCCGGTTTACGGTATTGCTCCCGTACTTTGCACCTGGATTCAGGATTTCTTGAGGGGAAGGTCGATTCGAGTTGTCATTGATGGCGCCTCGTCCGATCTTCTTGGTATTAATGCCGGTGTCCCTCAGGGATCTGTTCTCTCCGCGACTCTTTTTTTGCTGCACATAAACGACCTGCTAGTTACTCCCGGTATCTTTGGGTATGCAGACGACAGCACAGTCTCGGTGAGATACTTGTCTGATGCGAAGTCGGGGTCAATGGTCCAGTCGTTCAGGGAGTCGATGATTGAGGGGGTGAACTCGATCTTGGAGGCTGTTTCCTTATGGGGTGATGCCAACCTGGTTGGGTTTAACCCCTCAAAAACACAGGCATGTCTTTTTTCGGCGAAACGGAGTCCATTCCAACTGACTCCAACTTTCCGGAATGTCTCCGTTCCGATCAGCGACCATCTTGAGCTCCTAGGGCTTGACCTCTCTTCTAATCTAAACTTCGGTCACTACATCGAGTCCATTGCAAACAGTGCAGCCAAAAAACTTGGCATTCTCTCCAAGGTGAGGCGGTACTTCACATCGGAGCAGCTCTTAAGTCTTTACAGAGCTCAAGTTCGCTCCTCAATGGAATACTGTTCTCATCTTTGGGATGGGTCTGCTGGATATCAGCTGGATGCTCTGGACGCATTGGAGCGCCGAGCGAAGAGAGTCATAGGCAATAACTCACTGGTGGAGGCAAGTCTTCAGAGCCTCGAACATCGTAGACGAGTGGCCTGCCTATCAGTTTTTTATCGGTTGCATTTCGGGGAGTGTGCGGAGGTTCTACATAACCTGATACCCTCTTCACCCTTCCATCACCGGACGACTAGGCGCGGCGAGCGGTTTCACCCTTTTGTTGTAGACATTCCTTCAATACGCACGAAGCGATTTGCTTCTTCTTTCATAATGCGGACGGCTAAGGAGTGGAATTCTCTGCCGGCGTCAGTTTTTCCGGAACGCTATAATCTGGACTTCTTTAAAGCTAAAGTGAACAGACACTTTCTAGGCAAGCGTGTATCATCTTAGGCCTTATCTTCGCCTTCCATCAAGCGAGATTAAGGTCAAACGTGAGCCTATATGCAGTAAAAAAAAAAAAAAAAAAAAAAAAAACACAAAGGGAAACGCTGCTGTCCATTCCCTGTTATACGATTGTAATAGATAATGTTATAACAATCGGGTCGAATGGCTTAAAGTGTTTTCCGCGACACGGAGGGTAGTCCCTCAACCAACGAGATAAAAAAAAGATTTAAGATTTCATTAAAAAAAATGGTGGGGTCGAACCCACGGCCTCCAAAACTGAGAGCCTACACGTATACCCACATCACCAAAGTATGCTAATCTATACTAATTTATAAAGCTGAAGACTTTGTTTGTATACTTGAATGAGCTTATCTTACGAACTAATGGTCCAATTTGAAAAATTGTTCCAGTGTTAGATAGCTCATTTATTGAGGTAGGCTATAGCCTATATTTAATTATGATTTTCTTGCGAAAACTTTAGTTACATGCGTGAAACCGCACGCGTGAGGCTAGTTATGTATAAATATGTTAAATTACATCCGAGGCACGCAGGGTTAGGGTTGCCAGTAACTATACATTATTATTTTTACTGTTGAACAAAAATGTCAAATATTCAAGACATCACATGTGACATGTTCAATTTTCTTCTCAGACCTAAATATACTTTTTCTTGTAAAAAAAAGTTGGCTACCCTACACAGGGTACTCTCTAACAAACCAGAACCTAAAAAAATATTTTTTTTAGTCCAACGTGGGTATCGAACTAACAACCCCGGACTCTTAATGCCTACACCTGTACCTACTACATCTAAGTAAGCTAATACCTACCTGCCAACACACTTAAAGCAAAAACCACACTTAATGTTTTATTACCTAACTTGCAAGCTTCACTTGCAACTTCAACTACAAAATTCAACATCTACACGAATTTCGCTTTAAATTAAGTCGAGATTAAGTTAACGACTTGACAGGAGTTAAACAAAACGTGTGAACTAGGTATAAAGAAAACTTTGTTTATTTTGTATTGTTTATTTTAAGTTAAAACATGCTTCAGTCTTCAAAAACGGTTAAAATATATATCTATATATATATATATATAAATGAATCCCGATTTCCCTTGGTCACGGCATCACGCATGAATAACTGGATCGATTTTGCTTATTCTTTTTTGTTGTGTTTATTATTGTCAGGAGAAGGTTCTTATGAAATAAAAAAATAATAAAATTGCACGGAATATTAGAAAATTTAAGAAAACCTAACCACCACATTATATTTGACTTTCTAGTGTAACCTCACATACCGCTTTTGACAATATAAACTTTTTTATTGTAATCTTATGGCGTTTGACATAACATTGACAGAATGCGTGCTGCTCTTAGTGCACATCACGGTTAGTTGAGAGCTATCACAGCTAATATAAAAAGTTAAATTTAATAAAAAGTTTTAGATAAGACAGGAAAACGTCTGTCGGGTCAGCTCGTTTAAGATAGTTAGTCCTCGATATATGAATTCCGAATAGTCCACCCCCATGCCTTTCCATGGCTGTCGTGTGAGTCGACTAATGGACACTTGGCTGATGGATGGGCAGCAGCATCTATCAGTTAGATACTCACCATCTTACTGCAGTCACCAATCCGCCTGCCAAGCGCCGCGGTTATGGCAATATACCTTAACGACCCTAGCTAGAACAGTCCTAAACGAGCCGTGTTAATATAAGTTAATATCGAGACCACTGCTGGACATTCTCCTCCCGGGTGTGGGTTTTGCTATAGTCACCAAGCTTGGCAAGCGAGTTGGTGAACGTAGTATTATGTCGGGATACACGGGGAAACGCTGCTGCACGTTCTTTGATATACAATTATTATAGATGATGTTAAAAATTGGAACTGTATGGCAATTCGATTGTACAAACATTTGATAAAGATAACAGACCAGATATTTAAAAGCAAACTTTATGACTTTCTTTTGAATAAAAACTATTATACCACCAAGGAAAACTTAGAGGATAAGACATTAAAATAGACGATAAGACAAATAAAGAGAATCACAACAATTGACTTATAATAAAACTGAACTGATATTTTTGTGTACATAATTTGCACGTTCTAAGGCGCAGAGTATCTTGGAATTGTTTCACTATTAATACCGCCTATCAATGTCACCATATTCTGGCAAATAAATGATTATTTCTTTATTTTCTTATTTCTTTTTCGACTAGGTTTAACTTGCTTTCTGTTGCGCGGAAGGTAGTCCCTCAACCACCCATACCCGGAAAGAAATGTTAGATTTTACACGAAGATATCTTTTCCGGTGCATTGATCGAACCTTAGACCTCCGAGACTTAAAGTGAGATTATACCGCTACGCTATGGAGGCTGTCGCAAGGGAACGAACCCACGATCATTGAATCTTATACCGTATATATTATTTAACCTCCGTGCCTTAGGGAGGTTATCGCGAAAAGTACAACGTCAACTCTTTTTATATATTATATTTTCCAATACATTCTTTCACACACTTTCTCAAAACTGCTTATCAAAGGGATTTCGTCTCAAGATTTTTTTATTAGTAACACAAGATGATCAAAGCCCTTACATAAAGGCTTGAGTCCCTATAAATGCCTACATTATTAACACAATCGGTATTTGTTTGAAGGCTGTACTTTGAGGCTTCTTCGAGTTATAATGAGCGTTTCATATACCTACTTAGTACTTTTTGTAAGTTTACTTTGAATATAGTATAACGACATTTCTCTTAAAACTTTGGAGTTTGTTATGCTTTTGAAGGTCGCAGGTGTTTCAAAGGCTGCATATTTGAGTATATTATAGAGATGTGCCAACTCGATAATATCACAAACCGAGTTAGACGGTTCGATTTTAAACGTAAACCAGCGCTTAGGTTAAATTCATTAATTCAATTCGAACTAGCAGTCAGTTCGATCTCGATAGTCGATCGGTTTCGTTCCGTCTTCTCGATAGAATCGAGTTAGTCACTATCAAACCGGGTCGGTTCTAGTTAAGCTTAACTCGGTTTAAACCAGGTTGGCAAATCGAGTTGACACATCTCTAGTATATTTTAGCCGTAGAGCATATTTAAACCTTATAGAGTACTAGCTTCCCGCGCGCGGTTTCACCCGCATAACTCCCGTTCCCGTGGGAACTTCATAATTTATTATAGCCTATATTCATCAGTAATAATACAAATGGTGAAAGAATTTTTAAAATCGGTCCTGTACTTTTTGAGCCGATTCGTAACGAACATACAAATCTTTGTCTTTATAATATTAGTATAGGTTAATTGTAAGCACAAGTATGGACAACACTGTGGTGTCTTAGCTAAATAATAATCGTAATGAAGGCGGCGAACTATATTTTATATTTTTTGTGATCATTGTTTTCCCGTGATTCCGTGTGATTACCGTCTTAGAATAGACCACACCGTATCTTCCCATGGGTGTCGTAAGAAGGGACTAAGGGATATAAACCTGGTGGATGGGCAGCAGCATCTATCAGCTCAAAGACACTCCGATCTAAGATTTTTCATAAAGACTTCTTGCCCGGAGATCCAACTCGCGACCTCCTTCTAGCGAGACTTCGTTACGCCATCGCCGACCGCGGTGTATGTCCCATACGACATCCATGGGAACATTTGGATGGTCCATTCGAAACCGGAAACCACACGGGGCACAACGATATTTTTATCACTGAATAGTATAAAACAAAGTCGATTCCCGCTGTCTGTCTGTCCCTATATATGCTTATATCTTTAAAACTACGTAACAGATTTTGTTGCAGTTTTTTTTAATAGACAGAATGATTCAAGAGGAAGGTTTATATGTATGATACATCATTGCACCCATGCGAAGCCGGGGCGGATCGTAAATAAGTATATTTTAATTATTTATTTTTTGGACAACTTCCGTAGCGTAGCGGTAATTGGCTCGCTTTAAGTCTCGGAGGTCGTGGGTTCGATCCCCACACTGGCCAAGAAATCTTTGTGTAAATTCTAAGATTTCCTTTCGGGTCCGATTGGTTGAGGGACTACCCTCCGTGCCTCGGAAAGCACGTTATTAAGCCGTTGATCCCGATTGTTATATCATCATCTATAACAAGCGTATACCAGGGAACTGGCAGCAGCGTTTCCCTGTGTATTACAACATAATACTGCGGTAACCAATCCGCCTGCCAAGCGTGGTGACTATGGTAAAAACCGTCCCTCGGGAGGAGGCCCATGTTCAGCAGTGGACGTTGTACGGGCTGATGATGATGATGATGATTTTTTGGTATTTTTTTAACCACACGGTTGAACATTTAAATGCAGTAGGAAATACGAATAAATTTCTAATTGAACCTTCCTTGGCTTCAATCCTAAAGAGAATTGAAATGAGCTGCAGAGAACGTATCTATAAATTGATCTGTAAGAACCAAATTTGCATACAAAAAAATCAAGAGTTATCGCCTTTTTTCGCCAAATACCACTGGTATTTTTTCCGTTTCTACTTCCAGTGAGACCGTAACCAAAATTAACCTTATTTGATATTGATTGCGGGTTATTGTTGAAGAGGCTTACATATCTATACTAATAATATTATAAAGAGAAAGATTTGTATGTAAGTATGTTTGTAACGAATTGGCTCAAAAAGTACAGGACCGATTTTAAAAATTCTTTCACCATTTGAATGCTGCATTATCACTGATTAATATAGGCTATATTTAATTATAAAGTTCCCACGGGAACGGGAGTTACGCGGGTGAAACCGCGCTCGGGAAGCTAGTTATTTTATAAAGAAAAGTTTTTTTGTCTGTGTTTAAATGTAACTCTTATGTACTAGACTAACCGACAAATGATTAGCTAATCTGCAGTAAATTTTAAGTGCCATATTTTTAATGTTTTATAATATTAATATTATTTATTTGTACCTATATGATTGACAAGTTCTGAAAAAATGTCGTTTAATTCTTCAGTTTTCCAAAAGTGCACCGGTGGCGTAGTTACTTCTGAAATCTGATGTTCTGGGTTTGATTCCCAGCAGCGCTTACTTTAGTACGTATTATAAAAAAAACACATTATACTATGGTGACCGACCCACAAGCTAATAGCGGTGATAATCACAAAACCGCCTTTGACAGAGACTTGGTCTAACAATGGACCGTTTACCACAATATATCTTCCCATGGGTGTCGAAAAGGCGACCAAAGGACATCCATCTGATGGATGGGCAGCAGCATCTTACACCTCAAGGATTCTCACCATCTTACTGCAATCATCAATTTGACTGCCAAGCGTAGTGATAACGGCAATATCCCTCAACGACCCTGGCTACCCAAGGTCTGTCAAGAGGAGGTCCATGTTCAGCAGTGGACATAAACGACAGATTAAGACAGTAGGTGAAAAAGAAAGAGATGATATATTTATTGAAGCATTGAAATATTCTTTGGTCCGGAAGTCCATTCTAAGAGATTCCAAATCATTAAAATATGCAAGCAAAGAAAACGTTTCAATTCATAATATCTCAGAAATATGTTTCGATAAATCTGAAATATACACCAATGTATTTCAACGTTACAGTACATATATTTCTTCCTTAATAATAATATTTCGTTCTTATTTATATTGAAATAAGGTCAAAAATACTTTAACAAGTGTCATATGGCTTTATTTCATGTTAATAGCGGTCGGTGATATTGATATTCCGTATAATATTTGACAGTTTATTTTCATTGATATATCAGAAAATAAAATGCAGTTTATTGTAATGTAAATGTAATGTTTGTGGGCACAAGCGTTCATTTTGTTAAAAGAGTAATCTATACTTATATATAAGCTGAAAAGCGCACTAATCTCAGGAACTGATGGTCCGATTTGCAAAATTCTATCAGTGTTAGATAGCCCATTTATTGAGGAAGGCTATAGCCTATATTTGATCATGAAGTTCTTACGGGAATGGTAGTAATGCGGATGAAACGGAGTGCGGGAATCTAGTTGGTAATATTTAAAATGATATTTCACTATAAATAGTGGGAACAGATATCACCCTTTTTGTTACTGTTAGCCTGCATCATCCCACTGCTGGGCAAATGCCTCTTCCTATGACTTCCAGCTCTTTCGATCCAGGGCTAAAGTAGGCCACTGTTCGTTTTCTTTATCCAGCTCGTACCCTTTTTATTGGGACCCAAATTTCCTATACTACAGCCACTGTAACTTCTGTGAGCCAGGATCGACAGTAGTATGTGTGCTACTGTTGATCCTGGCTCTACTGTTGAAGAGGCTCTAAACTATAAGACTCAAACTGAACCCAATACTTAAATGTCTTGGATGCTGCATCAAATTTATTTAGCAAGTTTATAGGACTAGATTTGAAACCAAAACTATAATATTCTTAAGGTGGGTTACGTACATTTTATATGTTCTGTGATAATTGTGACGAAATCTACATTATCAAGTCGCACAAGTGATTACCGAAACCAAAATAAAAGAAACATAAATATTTATGTTCATACAAGCATACCATACATTACACTTGCTTACAATCAACGCAACGGACCTTAGCTATATCCTGGTTCTTTAGTTTTATGCACACTCTAAGGCACCTATTACTTTTTGATATTTGATATCCATTATACATTTTATTTTGGAAACTAAAAGGTCGCAGCGTATTTGTGGAAATGTACACAATTTGATAATTTTGTCTGCGACAGTGAATTTCTAGTTCTTTAATCGATTTAAATAAAATCTAAACAAGAAATAAATCTATTCACTATTTGTCATCTCTAACGTCAGCCAACACTAACAATGGCTCTGAAAAACTCGAATTTATCAAGAAATCTTGCTTTTTTTACTTATTATCTTGTCACAGTTAATCCCTTAAGAAAAGCTAAAAGCTACGAAGTGTCATCTTATCGTTATTTTGTTTACTTTTCCATTTCGTTTTCATATTTTCTTATTGACGCCAGAAAAATTCAAGATCAGTTCAGTTTTCTTTATCAATCAGGATTTTTGAACATCATCCTCATAGATTATACTAGCTTTGGACGGTTTCACCCGTGGGAACTCCATAATCAAATATAGCCCAATTATCGTTAAATGGGCTATCTAATCATCATCATCAGTCCGTATAACGTCCACTGCTGAACATGGGCCTCCTCCCGGGTGAGGGGTTTGCCATAGTCACCACGCTTCGCAGGCGGATTGGTGACCGCAGTATTATGTTGTACCACACAATGAAACGCTGCTGCCCATTCACTGGTGTAAAATCGTTATAGATGATGTAATAACAATCGGAACCAACGGCTTAACGTGCTTTCCGAGGCACAGACTGTAGTCCCTCAACCATCCAGACCCGGAAAGAAATCATAGAATTAACACAAAGATTTCTTTTTTCGGTTTAGGGATCGAACCCACGACCTCCGAGATTTAAAGCGAGCCAAATACGCTACGCTACGGAGGTTGTCAGGCTATCTAATGCTGAAAGATTTTTCAAATCGGTCCAGTAGTTCCTGAAATAGAAACAAACAAACACTCTTCAGCTTTATATATTAGTAAAGATAGAAACACAATTTTAAAAAAACGGTACTGACCTTTTAAGACCATTTTTAAAGGCCTTAAACCATTACAAATGTTTTACGGACATTTTTAAAAGCCTTTTCAACCTTTAAAAATGTATTAATTTACCAGCCGCCCTATGGTGGCCGCCGGTTCAATCCCCATCCATTGCACTACCGACGTAAACCCACTCGTAACATAAGCACTGGTAGTGTTATGTTACGAGTGCAAAAACTCTGCTAGTAAATTTTACAGTTTTTTAAGTTTAATATTAACCTTTTTTATTGATGAAATTTTATTCCTCTTCGACAGTGATCGCTAAAGGGAAATACTTTATTTCTTTAGGATATCAGTATTAAATTCCTGAATGACCCTTTTCAGTATTCACTGACAGGCTTCACCCGGGTATAGTCCTTCATTATAATTACAAAAGGTTTGTATGATAGATGTTTTTTTCTTTCTTTCTTTCTTCGTGATAGTTATACAACGAAGTGCATGAATAAAAAGATTATGTAACAAAACATATATAAAAACATACCTACATATAAATATAAACCGTATATTAACATGTTATAATATTTAATTTACTAGTAGGTGTATATACAGGGTAATGAGCGCGTTTCCCGCCATTAAACGTAACAGTTTGGCGGGAAGATGTCATTATGTATAATACCATAAATTTTTTTGTAACTTACTATAAAAAAAAGTGGTGACAGAATAAAAAAGCCTTTTCATATTTTACGCTCAATAAGCTGTGAGATTCGGGTGGTAAAACTTACACCCTGTGTAATTGTAGCAAAAAAAATTTGCTACTCTCTTAATCTTATACTAATATATGTATAAAGCTGAAGAGTTTGTTTATATGCTTGAACGCGCTGATCTCAAGAACCTCTGGTCCGATTTAAAAAAATCTTTAAGTATTAGATAGCGCGTTTATCGAGGAAGGCTATATGCTATATTCAATTATGAAGTTCAGGACAAGATATCTTTGTGTAAATTCTTAGATTTCTTTCCGGGTCTGGTTGCTTGATGAGGGACTACCCGCCGTGCCTCGGAAAGCACGTTAAGCCGTTGGTCCCGATTGTAATAACATAATCTATAATAACCGTATATCAAGGAACGGGCAGTAGCGTTTCCTTGTGTGGTACAACATAATACTGCGGTCACCAACCCGCCTGCTAGGCGTGGTGACTATGGTAAAAACCCTCCCTCGGGAGGAGGCCCATGCGCAGCAGTGGATGTTATACGGGCTGATGATGATGATGATGATGATTTTTTTAATATACTTATTGTTATGCATACTTGAATATATCTCCTCAAAATTTATTCAAAAGCGATGGTCACTATCAAAATTATGATTTATTTAACACCACATCGCAAATCAGCTATATTATTTCATAACTAACAAACAACCTCAGCCCCATCATATATGACGTCTGCACCACATCAACTCGGAAACTGAAAAAAGCGCAGATTATGATAAATCGCAAGATAAACACGTCGGATTGAAGAGTTGTTTATGTTGCCGACGATTGATTTTAGGGTTCCGTAGTCATTGTGGTATAAAACCATCGCAAATATTTATTTGAAATTGTTACGTGTTAATTTGGTGAGTTTTTATGCTGTACCTGAGGGGTCAGGAGCGTAACTGCCGTATCGGCCGTAGCAATGGTACAGAACCCCGGGAGTCAAGGCCCCGAGACTGAATAGTAGTGAACCTCTCTAACATGTTTTGATACAAAACTAGGGTAACTATTTCTAAATGGAGGAATGCCTCCGCTTTTGAACTCTATTACAAGAACATATCGTTCAAAATATGATGGTAACTATATTGTCACTACACATTTAAAGGTTGTGTCCAAAATGCCTAGATTTCTAGGAAAACGCCTGTTTAAAGTAAAAATCTGTAAATCAAATGTTTGTTAAGACCTCCACGATCAGAGAGGTATTTTTTTCTTTAGTGTGCAAGTTATCTTTTAAAAAGAAAAACAAATATAATTCAAAAAGTATAATGATAAATATTATGAAAAAGTTTCGCGAGTCTTGAAAAATACATTTAACTAAATAAAACGATACGGAACCCACTACGCACCCAACCTAGTCAATTCCCTACTGGTTCGCACCATACATTACCATAATACACATACAAAATATAAGTATAACGTGTAAACGTACAGGTAAATACATATGTATGTATGTAGGTACGTTAGTCGGCGTTCAATCACTAATTGAATTTGCTACGAGTGGTGACTGATTGCATTAACT
The DNA here is from genome assembly GCA_947037095.2 of Nycteola revayana. NCBI lineage: Eukaryota > Metazoa > Arthropoda > Insecta > Lepidoptera > Nolidae > Nycteola > Nycteola revayana. Next base: position 16,146,824 of record OY855748.1, on the reverse strand, counting down.
GACTGTACTTGGTGGTACATTCAGTTCATTATGGAAGTTTTTAATGATCGTGGCAATATCAGCTCATCATTTATGGTGTAGGCTTGTAGGACTGTAAGTTTACTACATGATACGAGGTGTCCTATTTAGACTTTATCACAGCCCGTTTAAGTCCACTGCTGAAGATGAGCGTCTTTCTTAAGAAATCATGTCAGGTCAGGGTCGTTGAGGTATATTGCCGTCCGATTTACTCGAGTCCTAAAGGAAAATAATTTGAAAATAATCTTATCTATACTTATATTATAAAGCTGCTGAGTTTGTTTGTTTGTTTGAATGCACTAATCTCAGGAACTACTGGTCCGATTTCAAAAATTATTTCAGTGTTGGATAGTCCATTTATAGAGGAAGGTTATATAGGTGATAGGTAGAATAGGTAGAACTGGTGGTAGTAAAAGAATGGGACGCATCATAAGAACATGATTTAAAATATTTTAAATGTGTCTATTTGAATAAAGAACTTTTGACTTTGACTTTGACTTTGACTATAGGCTATATTTTATTTTCAATAAAGTTAGGGATCCGTAAGAAAATTGCGATTTTGTAACCCAAGGTGTAAAAGCGAAAACCTATTTATGCGTGCGCTGCAAAAACTATTGACAAAAGAACAAAATGATGTACTACAGGTTTGTAGGTCTTATTAAGATCTACAAAAAAGTCCGGGAGAGCATATATCTAACTATCATAGTTTAGTCACAATAACCGCTTTTCTGTTCATAAAAAAATATAAAATCATCTGAAGAAAGAAACTACGTTAAATGTATATCGTAATATTAATCCTTATCCAAATTAAGCATTATGTTATCAAGGGTATTTATGTAGAAGTAAAAAACTTTTTGTTTTATTCCAATCGGACATTTCGTTGAGAAATTATCACGAGTATAAAAACGCAAAGAATTGGTACCTAATAATGAGTTATTTGTCATAATAGATAGATAAAGCTGAAGAGTTTGTTTGCTTGAACGCGCTAATCTCAGCAACTTCTGGTCCGATTTGAAAAATTCTTTCAGTGTTAGATAGTCCATTTATCGAGAAAGGCTATAAGCTTTTTTATTACCTATAAAGTTTCTACGGGAACGGGAGTTACGCGGGTGAAACCGCGCGCGGAAGCTAGTTACTAATATGACTACCTCCGTAGCGAGGCGGCATTTTGCTCGCTTTAAATCTCAGAGGTTGTGGGTTCGATCACCACGCTGGACAGGAAATCTTTGTGTAAATTCTTAGATTTATTTCCGGGTCTGGTTAAATACTTTGGTTTTGGTTCGAAGAGTGGCTGAAGAGTTTGCTTGCTTGAACGCGCTAAAGTCAAGAACCACCGGTCCAATTTGAAAAATTCTTACAGTGTTAGATAGCTCATTTATTGAGGAAGACTATAGGCTATATTGTATTATGAATTTCCCACGGGATGGGAGCTACGCGGATGAAACCGCACTTTTATGTTAATAATTTGTAATATATTTAGTGTTTATGGTCTTCTGTAAACTTGAGGTCATAACTTTGAAGTGGTGATGGGAGCTTATGGTCAACATATACAATTAAACCTCCACAATTAGGTTGCGTGATGGCGACGTTTGACACAGCCACATCTCCCAAGGGACGCCTCAATCACAAACAAAGCGTGGTATATACTCGCCGTTTGTATTCGGCCTCGGCCCTTATAATTCCCATTACCCAAAAAGGCATGTGACAAGTACAGTAACGTGATTCCTCTACATAGGAATAAGAGAAATTACAAAAAACCTTCCAAATGCAAGTCTTCAAAACTTCTGCAAATTCTGCAAAAAGGCTAAATAGATCACCTTATTTTGTAAGCTTATATTTTATTTTATTTTTTGGTTCAATTAATGCAAATGGTTGTCGGTAAGAGATCGTTTGTAGCGATAAGGCCGTTGCTTGCAAAATATAATTTATATTATTGCTATAGTCATTTTCATGAAGATGTAATTACCTACTTAAAATTAACTGTGTTTTTATATTTTGCAATCAATTGTGTTTCTTCTTCTTCATATCCACAATATATCAGACCGTAGGGTCTAGTTAAACAGTAAATATTATACGCAGTTTTCTAAAAAATGTATGTTAAAGAACAAAACCAACTTTGTTATTTTAGTACGGGGGGCTCATTTGAAATGGTATATCTTATGAATGTGCTTTAACTTAATTCATAAAACCATTCGATGCTCAGTTTATAATGCACTTCAGCTGCAACCGGTTTTACCCATGTTGGATGGTTACCCCAGTGGATCTTAGCGTTATATTTAGTAGCCCATATCTAAATCCAACTTATAAACTATAATTTTGCATAATTTCAGCTAAATCTTTCTTGTAGTTTTTGCGTAAAATAGGAACAAACGTAGATGCGTTTATTATATTAGGAGGCTTTCAATTCAGCTACCTACTAAATACTCTGTAATCAATAAATTTTGAGAAAACCTGTTAAAAGTTCAAGTTTAATCATAACATAAATAGTTCCTATTTCTAGAATCCTATTAAAATGATCCTATCCAAAGAAAAACTCTGAAACCAAACGTAAATAGAACTTCGCTTCAAACTAATTTCAACAATAATCAAAAAAATATGAAAGTTACAACATAAAAATCAAGTGTCATATAAAAGTTACAAATTCAACATGGCGTCTTCGAATGGCAAGGAAAGTGCAAAGATGACAGCATCAATTGACAGTTTAAAACTGTCAAGCAAAAATACGTCAGTGTGTTCGTCAAAACATGCTAGTTCGGAATCAGTGTTGTCGAGGAAAGAAAAGGAATGTCTCCAGATGCAAGAATGCAAGAAGAAGCTTCTGGCTATGGAGCCGCAGATAATCATACGCGATGATAACGTGGTGCTGCGATCTCCTCCGCAGAAGAAGATTGTAATGCCGCCACAGATAAATGCTGAGGTGAGTTTCTTGATTAACTAGATTCTCTCTAGCTTTTTAATCCTTAGCTTCCGTTCCCGTAGTAATTTCATAATTAAATATAGCTTTTGTTACTCCTAGATAATGTAGCTATCTATTGGTGAAAAACATTTTGAAATCGGTCCAGTAGTTGCAGAACATTCAATGCAAACACACAATCAATGCTTTCCTCTTTATAATATTATTATAGAAAATTAAGAAAACCAATAAAATGTTGTTGTCTAGTCAACAAGTTCAAATTGGTGAAAAATAGAGATAAAGCTCCTAAAAATATGAGTGATACCTCATTGAATTCGGAATGACGTCTAAAAAAATGTTTTCGAAGGAATAATTAGCACGCAAAAAATTACAAAAGTTATTAACAAATTAAGTTGCCAAAAAAAAGGATCTCATTGTTTGCCAATAACTCCGAAACTGTTCATATTTAAGAATTTTTAAAACTCCGCGCGGCCGATACGGTATGCGCGCGCCACCTCAAAAGTGAGTACCCCACAGAAAATATATTTTTTATAGTATTAAATATCAATAAAAAAATTGAATTAATTATGGTTTATTTTGAACGCTTAAATGAAAAAAATGTTTTAAAATTCATTTTTTAACAATTTAGGATATTGTTTATTAGCATAATTTTTTCGGGCCTTCGTCTTCATTGTAGGTAATAAAAAATGTTTAAATATTTGCTCTAAAAATCTTTCACTTCTTGGAGGCTTTATTATATATATACTCAGTAGGATCAAGTTATTAAAGTTTTCAAAAATTGTTTCACTAACTCATATTTTTAGGAGCTTTATCTCTATTTTTCACCAATTTGAACTTGTTGACTAGACTATTGGTATTTTATAGCGACAGAAGAAACTCGCATATACTAGAAGTTGCTACAGGATGTTGGTCGACCGTAACTAGCGGGGTCTTGGGTTCAATTTCCGAGTCAGGCAAAAAATTGTGTAACTAGAAGCCTCCGTGGCGTAGCGATGCGAGCGCCACGCCACGGGTTTGATTCAGGGTCCAGACAAGAAATGTTTGTGTAAAAATCTGGTTGGTTGAAAGACTACCCTCGGTCCTTCGGAAAGCATGTTAGGCCGTCGGTCCCGATTAATAAAAAATCATTGGCAGAAACCGAAGCTACGTTTGCGGTCACCCTCCCGCCTGCCAAGCGTGGGGACTATGACAAAAAATACCTCGGGAGGTGACCCATGATCCAGCAGTGGAGTTTATATGGACTGATGACGATAATGATGTAAATAAAATATATCCAAGTTACTAATTTATCTAAAATGTTCCACATAATTCTCCCTTCTACATTTGTAACGCGATATCTTAGTTCCACAGGGAGTTAACTGTTCAGAAACACGTAAGTCACGTTTAATAAATTGTTCTAAACTAGTTCTGAAGTTTGTGGCATGTGATAAAGTTTCTGCTCAGTCTACTAATGTAGCAAGGGATTAATATTTTAAAACATATAATATCGACTTAGGAAATTAACTTAAAGCTGATAACACATTTTACGTGTGCATCTCTCGAACATGTGTGGAATATACGTGTGCGTTCCTCGAACATGCGTAGGTGTACTCGCATTGTTCGATTGTGAACCAATCGAACAATGCGAGCGCGAATGCACGAGAAATGGGAACGCCACCCAATGTAGATCAATGAAGTAAAATATCGCACCCCTAGTTGAAGACTCCGCTAACTCAAAAAGTACGAGTTTTGAGTTAGTAGCTTTGATATATTTCTTTTATACTCTAAAAACAGTTTCTCATCATTTCTGAAAAATGAGTTTTTTTTGAGTTGCCGGAGTCTTCATCTAGGGATGCGATATGTTAACGAACCAGTCAAAACTAAGACGATATAAATTAAAAAGTATCATCAGTCCATATAAGGGAATGTTTCCCTAGTAACGGGTTGGTCACGGAAACCACTTTATCCTATCCGCCGGAGAATAGAGCGCCGCGTACGCGGAGCATCTCCCTTCGCTCATCATTCAGTTTGCAGCAGACTTTTTCCATTTAGGCTCGTTAACTGTAAATTTGTGCCACAGTTGCACAAAATTCCCTTAAGTAACTAAGTATTCAGATCGTGGGTTTTGTTTTCCGGGTAGCATAAAATATTATTGGTGTTTTTTAGCAAGCATTTTTTTTCGTAACTCTTAAAACCGTCATACTAGTACACAAATAATGTGGTCTGTAGATTCTATTCCACTTACACAACACTCCATAGGTATTACTATCAAGACGGTAAAAAAATACACCCAGTATATATAATTATAAGTATCTACGGGAACGGACTTTTGATCTTGAGGTGGCCGGTTCGAACCCCAACCATTGCACTAGTCTTGTGCCTGCTCGGTCATTTTCAAGATCACTCCGTACTAGTTCATTTCGGGCAGTGAACTAGTTCATTCTATAAGCTCTAACAGCTCTATTCGGTCTTTTCTCTCGGTCAGCATTTCCATATAAGTCAGCGCGGACCACAGAGCAAATACCTTCTCTAGGAACATTGTTAAGTACTTAGAACGTATTTGCGGACCACAGAGCAGCCACCAAATCACCACGGTGACTAAAACTGACTGGTTACTATTGTATTAATTTAAAATATTTGATTTTCCGTCATACTTGAACAGGCATAGGACTGTCATTCTGATCTACCGCCTAGATTATTACGTTACGAATGAATTCGTATGACGTACTTGCCAAAAACAATCAGTCAGTGATATTTCATTTTTCGTATAGAAAATTAAGAAAACCAATAAAATGTTGTAGTCAGTGAACTAGTTCATTCTATAAGCTCTAACAGCTCTATTCGGTCTTTTCTCTCGGTCAGCATTTCCATATAAGTCAGCGCGGACCACAGAGCAAATACCTTCTCTAGGAACATTGTTAAGTACTTAGAACGTATTTGCGGACCACAGAGCAGCCACCAAATCACCACGGTGACTAAAACTGACTGGTTACTATTGTATTAATTTAAAATATTTGATTTTCCGTCATACTTGAACAGGCATAGGACTGTCATTCTGATCAACCGCCTAGATTATTACGTTACGAATGAATTCGTATGACGTACTTGCCAAAAACAATCAGTCAGTGATATTTCATTTTTCGTTCTCGCTCGCACTCATACGATCTCGCGGTTTAAAATGTACGAAGTACGAAAAGATACTATACTATACTATTTGACCTATTAGACCGATTACAAATCAGCGTTCGGAAACGTTTCTTCTAGTTCAATGCGAAGATACGGCTCCTATTCGTTCATAGTTCACGAACTACACAAGACTACATTGCACTACCGACATGAACCCACTCGTAACACAAGAACTAAACAAAACTTATCATGAGCAGTAATGAGCACGCATAGCTAAGAATTCGACTCGGTTTTTCATAGAAACTATGTTAAAAAAAAGAAAAATATTGGCTGGATGCATAATGTATGCCGTTCTATGGTTTTATGGAATGTTAGCAGACGACAAACAAATCGTAAAAGTACAATTACACCATAAAAGGTTTTATAGAATTCTTGACGACAGTAATATAGGCGTATCGCGTCATAAAATATGTGTTAAAACCATGATAAGACATACCTTCAACGATTTAATTTATTTTATAACATTTACGTACTAGCCTTGCCACGTGGTTGCCCCCTTACTTCGCTGGTTTTTACCTTATTTCGAGTCCAGTGGGGACCTGTTAATAAAATAAATAATATGTTACCTAGTCCTTATTAACGTAGATTTGAAATAGTGAAAAAAAACCAGACACGCGCACGCATAGTAACATTATCTATAACTAATATTATAAAGCTGCAGAGTTAACAGGAACTACTGGTCCAATTTGAAAAATCTTTCAGTGTTAGATAGCCTATTTATCGAGGAAGGTAATAGGCTATTATTTTAAAGTTTCTACAGGAACAGGAGTAACGCGGGTGAAACCGCGCGCGGGAATCTAGTTTGACTTAATACTGTGGGGATGATCATCAATACACTTTTTGGGTTTTTTACCCAAAGGGTACAAAAAACTTGAGAGGTGTTGAGGGACACCCGGGTAGAACGAAGTTCCTTTCGATTAATTAGTGAAGGAATGGTAATAAAATTTTATTAAAAATAAAAAAATATTAAAAAATTACCAATTGTAATAAAATTTTATTTAAAAAATTACCTAATTGTAATAAAATTTTATTATACAGGGTGTCTCAGCGCCGATTTTAAACTTTCAATATTTATAAAAAAACAAAGATTGTATTCATAACATTTTAATTGAAGTAAATTATAGTATAATAGTGCGGATTTTATGTGCGGAATATTACACCATCGAGATGTCTTCCATCGCGGCAAATGCACTCTTCAAAGCGGATGAGCGAATTTGCAGTAGTAGTAGTAGTAGTTTATTTAAGCAAACGTATTTACGACAAGCATATAGCTTATTGCATATTGTATATATAGCATATTGTATAATTTTAAAAGGCTTATGTTTAACTTACCATCAGATATAGTAAAAATGATCACCAAAATTAAACCCGCATTTTAATGTAAAATTGTAACCAAAGTTTTAACATTTCGCTATCGTATTTAAGCAAAATGACTCCAAATAAATCATTGTTAACCCAAAAGTAGTAAATGATCACCAAAAGTACCTAAATGTTTTACTAATTTACTATTCGGTTCTGGCCGCAGCTCTAACCTAACCTAACCGATTGTCATTTTTCATTGATTTTATTAAGGTAGAAATAGCTCAATAATTTGCTCGCTAAGATTTGGTGATCATTAACTACATTTGGTGTTCGAATACAATTTGAAGTGCAGTCGTGACTAAAATAGCTAGTACTATTATAATTTTAGACTTTATTTTTCTGGTGTCAAGTATATATTTTTGGTGGTCATTATATTTTATCCCATTTTAAAATACTTGTGTATTTCATTCCCCAATCGACATATCAGTGAACTGAGAACTGCAAAATATATCTACTACCAAACTAATTTCCATAACCCATTTTACATAAAAACCCGTCGATATTGTATGTCGTCTCTTCTCGACCTCATTAATAAAAGTTGAATGGTTCGCCCGATCTGATAGGGTGAAACCGAAGTTATATCGTAAATCAACGGTTTTCTCAAGACAGCCAAAACTTTGGAATCGCTGAGTCGGTCCAAATTTTAAGCTGAAGTACCTATTGGGAAATTCTCGGGCGAAAGTCGAGGAAGGTGTTGGGTAGTATTTTATAGCTACTTGGATTTTTTGTGGTTTATAAATTAATAGACTAAATTAGCTTCGTAGCGTGGATGTATTTGGCTCGCTTTAAATCTCTAGAGGTCGTGGCTTCGATACCCACGCCGGACAGGAAATCTTTGTGTAAATTCTAAGATTTATTTCCGAGTCTGGATGGTTAAGGGGCTACCCGTTTAACTAACCCACTCGTAACCGAAGCATTTCAGCTCAGCATCATGGGTTAACAAGAATACTAGTGACTGTAAAATTCTGCTAGTAATCATAGAAAATTGTGGAGTTAACATAAATATAGTTATCTAGTACATTTATAAGTTAATCTACTAACTTAATATTATTGTGTGTAATCGAATAACCATCTGTAATACTTTTGCAAAGCATTGGTACCATATTTATCTTGCAAAAGGAAGGTGTAACAGTTTGTTTGAAACTTGGTCCCCGAGAGAACTTGAAAAGTTATAAGGAATAGACATTCTGTGTTACTCTTACCCGAGTGCTTTCATCTGTTATCTTTATGAATCAATTTGGGCATCAAATATATAGCTTGGAATGCAAAATGCTATCGAAATTGCAAAAAAAACAACTCGATATTTTTTTAAATCTATACTGGTATATGAAGCTGAGGAGTTTGTTTGTTTGGACGCGCTAATCTCAGGAACTACTGGTCATCTTTAATAATTCATTCAGTGATAGCCCATTTACCGAGAAAGGCTATAAGAGTTATTTTAACTACCGATCTGCCCCGGCTTGCTAATGTATTTATACATATAAATCTTACTCTTGAATCACTCTATCTATTAAAAATAAACCGCATCAAAATCAGTTGTGTAATTTTAAAGATCTATGCATACATAGGGACGGACAAGCGGGGAAGCGACTTTGTTATATACTATGAAGTGATATGAAGTTCCCACGGGAACGGTAGCTACGTGTGAAAACGAAACCGCGTGCGGGAATATAGTAATACTATAACTATATGACACCGTACATTAATTTAAACGACAGCTTTCTATATAATGAAATCTGTATGAAAGACTCGCGAGCCTTATGAGCACATTAGTAAAGTTGTCTATCTGTCAGTCTGCAGGCACACAGCCGGCTTAGAACACGTATATAACGCTTTTGGTACAATAGGCGTCGGAAAGTAGATGACGAGGTTATTCAAACTGACAAGGACTTCCTATGACAAACATAACTTCAATAAACAACAGTTTTTAGTGTGGGAATATTATTGTTTTAGAGGGATAAGCATCATAGTATTACGACTATAATAAAATTAGCATTCTGCACTGCTTATCTATGAATAAAATAAAATAAAAAACAAATCATTTTATTTAGTTACGTAAACCTATTACAGGCACTTGCAAATAGTCAAAACAATAATTTATTATTAATCTATGTATAATTTTAACATTTATAAATGAGCATACTAAGCAGATATTTTAGTTATTGTTTTTAATCATTTTAGTCTTAACTATATTGTGTCCAATGGCTTGTTTTGTCTATATTAAATTATGTTAAGAACAATTGTCATTAGTTGGGCGTACCATGAGTATATAACGACGGACGCGCTTTAATGCTACCACCGGATCCAATACGCCCCAACTGAGAAGATCCGGCGAAACAAACTCAGTGGGTTATTCTACTGCCGGTATGAATTGCTATATATATATATATATATATATTGTCCGCTTTACGGCAAAAGTTGATTAGGCCGAAAGATGCATTCAATGTTGATCCACCTTTAGAGGCTTGTAGCTTCGATAATTTTGATAATATCGTGCCATACTTCGAATATAAGAATTCCCCTCATTGCGACCCAGTGCCTAACTACGCCACAAACACTCTAGCTCGTCACCAACTCACACGGCAATTGTTGATTTTATAACCGCCATTTATTTTACACTTTGTGTGACTTTGTTGATCAATATAAACGTTGGGAGATCAACAAATGCCGCGGAAATGTACACCGATGCTGCGGAGCGGCAACATCGCAAGCGAAAGAAAAGATAGACGCTAGATGAGATAAAAAAAACATTTTGTTTCTTTACTTTTTAGTGTTTAGGATTCGGGATTTACTACGGCGTAGTAGTAGGAAATGGTATTAGGTTTTATAACAAACTCCTTAGTCGTGTTACTGATTTGCCTGATACAACTTTTAAAACATATATTAAACGTGTCCTTGTATCTAAAGGTTACTATAGCGTTAAGGACTATATTGAGGATAAAGATGTTAGATCTCATGAACCATCCTGCGTAACACTTCCTAGAGAGCCTGTATTTAAGTAAAATAGTAGGCATAATAGTGTGATGTTCTGTGAACTATCGGCCTAATGAGTGACATTATTAGACCGCTAGTTCTGTCTCAAATTAGCTTCTTTTATTAGTATAAAAACATTAATAGATAATCAAATATTATAAAGACAACCGTTCGGGAAAATAATGTGTATGCCAAATAAATAAAAGTAACTGGACCAAAACCTACGCTCTGCCCATTTGAGTATGTTTCGCCGGACCGTCTCATGTGGGTCGTGTTAAAACCGGCAGTAAAATAACCCACTGAGTTTGTTTCGCCGGATCTTCTCAGTTGGGGCTTATTGGATCCGGTGATAGCATTAAAGCGCGTCCGTCGTTATATACTCATGGTCCGCCCAAATAATGACAATTGTTCTAAATAAAATTTAATATAGACAGAACAAGCTATTGGACACAATATAGTAAAATAATAAAGTTAAGACTAAAATGATTAAAAACAATAACTAAAATACCTGCTTAATATGCTCATTTATAAATGTTAAAATTATACATAGATTAATAATAAATTATTGTTGTGACTATTTGCAAGTCCCTGTAATAGGTTTACGTAAATAAAAATGATTTTTATTTTATTTTCCCCCCAGAGGTCAATTGTAGGGGGAAGAGGGCTACAACAGGGTTCGCCCTGGTACCCTGAGGAGCAACATCAGTGATATTATGACATGTTTATACACCCTCATACCATTCAGCTTTCGGCACGTGCTCACCTTGGCATTGGGTCATCCATCTAATCAAATATAATTTACATTCAGTCATAACAAATGGAACGAACTTATTTTATTAAATCTGATAGAGTTGCATATGGATATTATCTAGGACGAAAGTACTCGTCAAGACTAATCAAACGAGCCCAAACTCGATGGGGCTGTGTCGTTTTATTACGGACTTCCTATGGCCACCTTCCAGCTCCATCATCAGACCCTGGATACCATTTAGGACCAAAGTACTCGTCAAGACTAATCAAACGAGTCTAAACTCGATGGGGTTGTGTCGTTTTATTATGGACTTCCTATGGCCACCTTACAGCTCCATCATCAGACCCTGGATACCATTTAGGACCAAAGTGCTCGTCAAGACTAATCAAACGAGCCCAAACTCGATGGGATTGTGTCGTTTTATTACGGACTTTCTATGGCCACCTTCCAGCTCCATCATCAGACCCTGGATACCATTTAGGGCCAAAGTACTCGTCAAGACTAATCAAACGAGCCCAAACTCGATGGGATTGTGTCGTTTTATTACGGACTTCTTATGGCCACCTTCCAGCTCTATCATCAGACCCTGGATACCATCTACAAAAAAAAGTACTCATCGAGACGAATCATACGAGCCCAAACTCGATAGGGTTATCTCGTATTATAACGAAGTTCCTATGGCCACCTTCCAGCTCCATAATTAGATCAGCTCCATGTCATCATAATATTGCATTGTCACGCGATATACATATTATGCGTGCAAAATTTTTACTCAATCGGAAACCGGAAAGTGTGTCAAATTTAACTTGCAAGATTTGATTACAGGTCAAATCTTATGGAGAACCAAGCTCCTAAGTCCTATTCTACATGCCCTAACTTAACACTGTCTTGCTTTCATCATAGCGTATAGATTGCGAAGCGAAGTGGCAACAGCGCATAACAAAACCAACCAATCATGGCAAAGGTTACCTCTGATTGGTCCATTTGAATCAGATCAACAATAGATGGAGCGGATTTGTATAAATAATGCAATGAATAGTTCTTATTTGTGTCGCTAGAGGGTCAGCAATTGTTGATCAAATTGGAGCCACATTTGTATGCCGAATCGTACATTAGATCAACAAAAGCTGTTTTGATCAACAATTGCTAACTGATCAACAATTAACTGATGCTACAACCCGTCTGATCAACATTTGCCGAATGGGTATATCTATATATATATATAATTATGGGTTTCTATTTATGCCATTTACACACATCGAATAGAGTCAATTCAAAGATGCTTTGTAAGATCTCTGTGCACAAAGTATGGCATAAGAAGAAATATACCCAAATACGACGATCGTCTTGAAAATTTGGTAAATGATAAGTCTTGATAACCTTCTATCAAGACTTATAATTTCAAATTTTCATGGATAAGCGACATGTGCACTCTACATAAAATCGTAAATGGCACACTAAACAGTAACCTTATAAGTCATTAAGACTTTAAAATACCAACGCGATCTGTGCGTATACACTCAACTGTTTAGCATACCTGTTAGAAATAACAATGTATCTCAAAATAATCCACTTATGAAAATGTGCAAACAATATAATACCATATTCGCTGGATTTGATATATTTTGTGACAGTCTAAACAGTTTCAAAAATCCATTATGTAAAGAAACATACATTTGAAATCCAATGGGTTTTTTGTTAATTGTAATTATTAATTACTTATTAAGTTAATGCCTATTTTAAATTACCTGTGAAGCTATAATAATTTAAGCGCTGTGTACAGTCGTTATTGGACTACAGGTTTAAATATTGTATATGTTACGGCTAATAGCCAAAGTGCGGCTGCATCTAGCCGGCTACAACTAGGTGCAGCTGACCACATGCGGTTAAACAAAGATCAACCGGTCGGCGGGCGGCTAAAAGTAGGTGTAGCCGCACTTCGGCTATTAGCCGTAACATATACAACAAAAAAACATGTAAAACTGTGAATAGTCTGTAATCTGTTACTGTGCCTAAATAAAATAGTTTATTTAAGGAAGTGCAGAATGCTATATTTTTTTAAATTGTGGTCGAATTTCTACAACGGGGCGACCACGAGTAAAGAGAAAGATTGTATTATTGGATGAAGCTCTGAAACTACTACACCGATTTGAAAAATTCTTTCACCGTTAGAAAGCTACTTTATCCAGGAGTAACATAGGCTATATTTAATTATGAAGTTCCCACAAGAACTGGAGCTACACAGATAAAACCGCGCAAAGATATCTAGTAATATTGATTAGGAATAACCCTTTTAAATATAGTTGGAGAATTTGGAGGAGGTATTAGCATAGCTTTGATCTCAACCAACGGATAGATGGGAACCTGGAAACGGTGAAAAAGGTTGTATGTTATCTACATATTGTTAAATTCTGGTAAAACTGCATGGGAGGGTCCGTGGTAACGTTCTATTTATAGACTCACAATTGGTCAAGCGTATGTGGATGACCTTTTAGATAAATGGTTTGGTTACTTTACTATTTTAGGAATCCTACATTTTCAGGGTACAGTTGGAGTTAAACGAGGCAGTTCATTATAGCTTTAATTTTGTGGGTTGTAGGTACTTCTATTTTTCACTTACTTCACGTGCGCTTAGACTCCCTTTTAGAGTGCCTCCTCCGTGCAGACTCTCCCCCGAGGGTCTCTTCCGTGGTGTCACTCGTCAGAGTGCATTTTCCGTGGTATCTCTCCTCTGAGTGTCTCCACCATGGTGTCATTCCTCTGAGAGTCTCTCACTTCCTCTTTCCTCGGAGCTTAAAGATAGTTGGGCAGTTATTTTAAGCAAAACCTTTCATGTACAGGTTTTTATAAAACAAGCAAAAGGAAAGGTCTTAGGAAATTCTTTGGAGAATGTTTGATTTATTATCTTTCCCAACTTCGTAGTTAACAGCCATTTGTAGTTATGGACCAGACAGCTAAATTACGTCGTTTTCCCGAAATTCTGCAGTTTACATCCTTGTTTCTGAAATTTGAATAATATGCGTAATATCCAAATGGACGGCAGCTTATTAAATCTAGCCATTTTGCTAAAGTTAAGTTCTTTTACGCGACAAGACTTTATCTATTTCCACCAGATGCTAATGAAAGTGAAATATTTTTTGAAATCGGTCGAATAGTTCCGGAGCCTCTTCAATGCAAATAAACCAACAAACAATGCTGTTAAACTGAATAAACAAGACTTAGAGGCATAGATTGACGTAACATTTCGTGTCATCTACGTACCCTGTATAATTGCCCCAAACAAGGGAAACAATGTAAATAACAAAAAAAAAATATAATATACAGGGTGTCCCAAAAGGTTAAGTAGCTGGGAAAGGGGGTGACAGGGGTGGACACAATGGTCAGTAGAAAAATAAAAAAAAAATCCGCTCTGGGTATTTAAAAAAAAAATGGCATTTTTTTAAAAACTTAAAATTTTACACCTTGTTATTTTTGATGTTGATGTTGATGACCTTGTTGTTATTGAAGATTACATAACAGCATTTTTTTTAAATACAGCCATATTTGTAGGTACAGTTAGCACAAGGTGTAAAATTTTTAGTCTTTTAAAAAATGCCATTTATTTTTTTAAACACCCAGAGGGAATTTTTTATATTTTTCTGATGACCCTTGTGACCATCCCTATCACCCCCCTTCCCAGCTACGTAATCTTTTGGGACACCCTGTATACTATAAAAATATATACTTGTAATTTATATTATTACGCTTAGTTAGGGCAGGAGTTCTGTTATAATTTACCCCCAATAAACCTAACATGGACCCCAGTTTAAGAAACCCTGTTCCAGCGTATAGTATTACTCAAAGATTACCTCCCAAGAAGAATTTATATTGCGAATTTTGAACTGTAACATTCAGATATTGGAATTAAACTGAATATCTTTATACAAATTGTGACGTCTTCTTTAGACTTATTGGAGTGAAAATAACATTGTTGTTTGTAGCTTTATCAGCACTTCAAAATATTTCGCATTTATACTCACTTCAACGACAGTACTCTACTGGCCGCGATGGATGGAAATGAACCTTGCAGTATACCTAACTATCGTTATATATCAGCCTGGTGTCATCCACTGCTGAACATAGGCCTCCCCCATCGATATCCAGCAGGAACGATAACTATAGGCCACAGTCAGTGTGGCCTAGGAGATCCCGCGGCGCCATATTGTCGTCAGGGGGCCGGATTGATACGTGCATACCCGGCCCTCGCCATCGACGGATCGAAGAAGTGTCCGGTGGGTTTTAGTGGTGTAGGGTCCTCGCCTCGTGGTATGAGTAAGCATACCACCGCACCGCTATGGAGAGGGCGAGTCCCACATATCCCGCTGCCCGCTGCCAGCGCGCGGATACGCTGCAGCGGCGGTGGGAATGTGTAAATGCACTCCCCCCCCCCGGACAAAAAAAAAGGAACGGTAACTATAGTGCAACCAATAAAAAATTCAAAAAGCGATCTAGTTTAAAAAGAAGCGATGGTAAAATAGAAATAGAATAATTTACAATGCAAAGCGGCCATAAAAATAGTGCAATACATTGGAATTCTGTCATAGTCCGGACCGATAAGCTATGAATATGCATTGTTTAACGGTATACTGCGGTTTAATTTTAGAGGAAATTATTCAACCAAAATACAAGTTTAGTTAGGGTTTGATGTGCCGTGTGGTTTCCGGGTTAAAATAGTAGGCATGTTTCTATATATGTAAATCTGGGGGAGCGCTCCCTGTACTCGATACCTACTTTAAATTATCATTGTTCTCTTCACACTTTCCTAGTATGAGAATATCGTTTCCTAGTATGAGTATGAGAATATCGTATGGGGATCACTAACCTAGATACTAAAAATGTTAAAAAAATGTACAAATATTAATCAAAGACTTTAAAAGATGACCAAAGGATGATCTCGGAGTTTCTTATAGTCTTTCTTCTCCGAGTGTCACACCATTGGCAGATAGACAAAGACTCGTAGGAAGCTAGGATAGGGTCCGGTCGTCCTCGCAAGGCGAGGCTCGCGACGCGTTCTATGCTTCAGACCCGATCCCAGCCCGCGCTGGTTGATCTTAATTATATTTTATAAGCGATTATCACATGCCATAACAACATTGGTAAATTTTATTTTATAACATTATTGTTGAAAGGTAAACAAATTTATTAGTCAAGATTGTTTTTTCTCTTTTGTTTTCATTATCATTGTATTTGACTTAAAATAAGTACGATCGATTAGTCTACATTATCAATAAACGGTTTTCATTTCATTTCCTTGCAATAGAGCACCCCATGTCCTCCCATGGGTGTTGCAAAATGCGACTAAGAGACATATGGCTGATGGATGGGCAGCAGCATCTATTAGCTCAAGGTTTACATCTTACTGCGATCACCAATCCGTCTGCCAAGCGTGGTGATTATGGCAATATCCCTCAACGATCATGGCTTGCCCAGATCTGTTAAGAGGAAGCCCATGTTCAGCGGTGGATGAGAACGGGCTATTGATGTTGATAGGTTTTGATGATGACACAGAGAAATCTTAGGCTAAAATAACATATTTGTATAATAACTTCAGTTTCAAGCGGGCGTAGCCCAATGGCTAGGGCGTCGGACTTGTGATCTTGAGGTCGCCGGTTCAAACCTCACCATTGCACTACCGACGTGAACCCACTCGTAACATTTTAGCTTAGCATGAGGGGTTAACAAGAATAATAGTAGACTTAAAAAATCTGCTAGTAAATAAATAAAAAAAAAAAAATTTGCTACCCGCGCGCGAATTCACCCGCTTAATTTCCGCTAAGCGTCATTTTTTTATGAAATATAATTCCTTCCTATTTAATACTGAAAGCTGAAAAACTTATTTGTTTCCTTAAACGCGCAAATCTCGGGAACTAGATGATAAATAGCCCATTTGTCTAGGAAGGCTATATGCTTTAATTTATTATGAAGTTTCGACGGGAACGGGTGCTACGCGTGTGAAACCACGCAGCTAGTGTAGAATATTCTTATTTTTTACAGTTATGCCTAGGTACAATCTTTTTTTATTCCAAGCCCTATTCACCTGATGTTAATAGGCATAGCGGTCCAAATACAAAGACAGCTAGTAGATCATTATATAGATATATCTAGTACCGCCAACCCTTCCCCCCCTCCCCCCTTCCCCCATAGCTCTTTCTTACTCACTCACAGGAACACAACATTAATCTTTTATTTTATTCAACTGTCATATTTTGTAAGAGCAGCTCATTTAGTATACTTTAGTATACTAAACGAGCTGCTTTACCTCTCTTACTATTCTATGAACAGTGCTATATTAATCTTATTGTTTTCTTCCACAGGTAAGTGAGGTGATCTTCATTATCAGTTCCCGTTACCCTGACAATAAGGTAACACTTAAATGCATACCAGATATTTTATTGCTCAAACGTCAATTATTTTCCTCTACGTTTCAAGAGACTACACGCAATCACCAGAACTCCCCTCTAAATTTTCAGCGGGAACGATAGCTAACAGCCTGAATGCACTGACGAGCTCGATGCTAAACGAGACCAGCTTGAGGCTCGACCACCCGCGGCCATCCAATATAATTATATCGGAGGGGTGCTGACTTGCAGTGAATGTGGACGCACTTTCACTGCAAAAATTGGATATATCAGTCACCAGAGGGCACACCAGCGATGTTCTCAATAGGAAGATCCAAGTCGCTGTGGCCGAAATCGGCCAGGATCATATTATCCACTCTAGAACCTTTCTGCTCCATCGGTCGTCAGATATTCGAGCTATTATGTGTCCTGTCATCTTCGATTCCAGCATCGGCAAAAATATTTATCGTTGCTGAAATCAAAACTTTATTCTTAGGTCTGATTTGTTAAAAAACTAACCTCCGTGCGTTCAAATTAATCCTCTTCTTGCTGGACTTCTTTTATTAACTAAAAAGGTTGTTTTGAAAAGCCTTCAAAGCTCCATTGAGACCTTTTAATCGTTATTTTAATAGTTTCAATTCAGATTTTATAGGCTTAGACGAATTACTGAAAGGGCCCGGCGTTCATCGATTCATTATTAAGTTGTTTGTGTGAAATTACGCCAATTCGTTCTAATTTACTCTAATATCGTAAAACGAAAGATGTTATTTGTTTGAACTTGCTTAATTCTGGAATAACCGGTTGAATGGTAAGTACAGACAAAGAACAGAGAATGTTAGGATATAAATAGGTATTGAAAAGCGAACGCAATTAAAAGTTTCGAAGTACGAGTGTATCATGTGTATTGAAATCATTGTTTCATCCATAAACAAGAGCATCTTTATACCTACCGTTATCTGGTAGGTCTGTTGTCTATTGTTTTGTTACTGTTCTTTAGTTGGTAACTTTCAGCAATTACCTAATAAGTTAATCGTAATTTTTATACATTGAAAAGGTTAGATACTAGGACAATATTAAATTTCAGTTAGCCAGTTTAAAAATAAAGTACATTAATAACGACTTTCACGACAAGGTATTCCTTGCAGTGTAAGAAGTTATTTTGCACACAACTAAATTTAATGTCTAATTTTCTTTGAACCTGTTCAGAAAATTGGTAGGGTAAATATTTTGATGTAAGATGTTTTACTAAGAATATTTTTTAATTAAAATATGCTAGTGGGCATTAGTTAATCGAATTCCATTAAAACGAACTCAGTTCAATCATCTCCGTATTATGTTCACTGCTAAATATGGGACTCCTCCAGCGACAGGTTGCCGTAGTCGACACGCTGAGCATGTGGGTTGGTGACAGCCCTATTATGTATTAACACAGCGAAACGATGCGATGATGCTTCTTCCAGGTTATACAATGGTTATACATCTAGATGTTATAACAATCGAAGGCATCATAGGTAGTCCGTCAACCAACTAGATCCGAAAATTAATCTTAGATTTTACACATAAATTTTGGATCAAACCCCACGCTATCTTGGTTATGTGGTTGTCCACACTCAATCCTACTTCCTACTAATATTATAAACGCGAAAATTTGAAAGTATGGATAGATGTTTGTTACTCTTTTACACCAAAAATACCCAACAGAATTGGCTATAATTTTGCACCGGGATAGATTATACGCTGGATTACCATATAGGCTAAAAAACATCACGCTTCGACTCACTGGAGCAGAGTAACGCGGGTAAAACCGCGGGGCGCAGCTAGTTCATAATACTTACGGAAACATCTTAAGCCCCAATTGACACGTTTCCAGTTAAAATGTTCGCTCCATTTTCTATTTTACATTAAGTCGTTTTAAACTGATTGTAGGTTAAACCAACAGCCGTTACAGAAACAAATATTTGAAATTAATCTCGCTGTCGTGTCGTCTATCGTTTAAAACATCAAACAGTCAAACATATATAAGTTTACTTTAATTTGTTTTACAGGTGCGTTTAACATAAAAGTTGATAGTAGAAATGGTTTTAAATATTAAAAAAAAAATGACTTCTACCCCACCGACCAACTAGCATGCACAACTAGTTGTGCGGTCGAGAATGCTAATTTGACATCCTTCCCCACGGCATAACCAGTTGTGCAGTTAAAAAAAAATCTTTAACTTAGTACTCCTTCGACCAACTACTCAATGAAATGTACCACGTATACTTTTTCATTTATTTTTCGGCTGTAACTTCTACCATCCATTTCCATTTTAAAAAAGAGTGGCTTGGCCAACGCAACTTTATACCTCTTATAAAAAACAGATTAATTTTAAAAAATTGCTTTCAATATTTTAACTAAGTAGCGGTATTTGGCTCTCTTTAATTCTCGGAGGTCGTGGTTTCGATCTCCACACCAAACAAGAAATCTTTGTGTAAATTCTTAATTATCTTTCCGGGTCTGGTTGGTTGAGGGACTACCCTCCGTGCCTCGGAGAGCACGTTAAGCCGTTGGTCCCGATTGTGATAACATCATCTATAACAAGCGTATACCAGGGAAAGGGCAGCAGCGTTTCCCTGTATATTACAACATAATACTGCAACATACCACGCAGGCAGGTGGATTGGTGACCACCAATCCGCCTGCCAAGCGTGGTGACTATGTCAAAACCCTCCCTCGGGAGAAGGCCCCTGTTCAGCAGTGGACGTCGACGGGCTGATGATGATTTCATGTAGTATCATAATTTTATCAGTCTTTTTACTAGATAGAACTATTGACCGGTTCATTTTGGCCCCCTTTATAAAGGTGAATATAATATTATTTTATTATTGCATTGATAACGATTTATAAATAATTACTATTATAGCAAATTTCATAATGTATTTTAATCCATAACGAAAAAATTAACCAAATCGGTCGACTTCATGTGATATTAAGATTTATTATTTCTCGACCATCGCCTCCTTCGCCATACAATCTGTTAATAAAAAAGGCTTTATGCGGCGCCTATAACCACATGAAAATATTGATAGTAACTCAACTTTTATATGGAAAGCAGTACATATCTTAGGTTATCACTAAACCTTCATGCTAAGGGTTCCGTACCCGAAGGGTAAAAACGGGACCTTATTACTAAGATTTCACTATCGGTCTGTTTGCAAGTAAACATAAACATATCAGCAGTGCGTGCGCCATAGCTGTCGTATAACATAAGTGATGTTATATACCTTTGTCTACGTTTTGGCAATAAATCTCAAAAGCCTGGCACCGAGTAACCCCAGCTTTGGTGATGTATGGAGTAACTTTACTTAACAAAGTTCTAGACCTCAAAAGCATAACGACGGATTTACTATTATTTCAGAAGTATTTGGTCGTGAGTGCCAGTTTACGTTTTTTTTTTTACTTTATTACTAGCAGAGTTTTTGCAGTCTACTAGTATTCTTGTTAACCCCTCGTGCTGAGCTAAAATGCTTGTGTTACGAGTGGGTCTACGACTGTAAAATCGTATGAAAATATATTCTTTAGTTTTTGAGATTATTGCGTTTAGACAAATAGACAGACGCGGTGTAGGGTTTGTGTTTTATAAATTGTAACTAGCTGTCATGCGTGGTTTCCAAAGGTACCGTTTCCGTGAGATCCTTTTTTTTTGTAGTCTGGGGGAAATGCTTTACTCATTCCTACCGTCGCTACAGCGTATTCGCGCGCTGGCGGTGGGATACCTGGGACTCGCCCTCTCCATAGCGTCGTATGCGACACTCATACCACGAGGAGGCCACCCTACACCACTAAAACCTCCCGGACCCTCCTTCAATCCGCCGTTGGCGCGGTCCGGGTACGCATGAGCAATTCGGCCCCCCGACGGCACCCGCGTCTAAAATGGTACCGCTGGATCTCCTGTTCCGTGAGAGCCTGGACTGAAATATCCTTTGATACTTACAAAAATAATATGGCTTTCTATTGGTAAAATTATTTTGAAAATCAGTTGAAAGACTACTCTCCGTGCCGTTAAGGTATTTTTTTCTTTAATGACACGTAACCTCGTTATTTTTTCAATTAACTAGAAAGTTGATCAACTTACGATTGTTATTATGTTCAGGTGACATATATACAAGATTTGCCTACACATTTCGTATGTGTCGACAAACCTTATATAAGTATAGATAGGTAAGGTTGTATTGTTTGACATATATTATGATGAACGACTTATGCGCATAGATGAGATGAACTCATCAGCATCATCAGCCCGTATAACGTCCACTGCTGAACATCCATCCCGGGGAGGGTATTTGCCATAGTCACCATGCTTGACAGGCGGATTGGTGACCGCAGTATTATGTTGTAGCACACAAGGAAACGCTGCTGCCCCTTTCTTGATATACGATTAAAATAGATGATGTTATAACAGTCGGGACCAACAGTTTAACGTGCTTTCCGAGGCACGTAGTAATCTCTCAACCAACCAGACCAGAAAATTAATCTTAGAATTTACACAAAGATTTATTGTCCGGCGTAGGAATCGAACCCATGACCTCCAAGATTTAAAGCGAGCCAAATACCGCTACGCTACGAACGTTGTCCGGAGATGAACTATTTCTACTGTTCTTTTCAAAGCCAACAGAACCGCGTCCGTTCGATCCTCTTCTTCTTAGTCATACACTCTTGACAGAGTGATTGTGGTCATGTCGAAGTCGATGTTTGTGACACAGCAGCTCTTGCTACTCGTCGCCATGTGTCTCTGTTTCTGGTGGAAAGATCCTCCCTACTATCCAGTCACCAACAAATTCACATTGTAACTAAAACGTTTAAGACATTGTTTATTTACAGTACCATTTGTTCTCGAGTCACGAGTCGTTCTTTATATCATGTTGTTAGTATGACACGTGTGTTATTGTCATCTAGCTGAGACGTGTTTTACTTAGCAACGTCGAGTAATCGGCTACAACTGCTTTACGACACCTACTTACTTGCGAAGCTTCTAGAGCTGAGGCTCTTAAACTTACAAAAAGTCATCAACATCAGCCCATATAACGTCCACAGCTGTACATGGGCCTCCTCTCGAGGGAGGGTTTTGCCAAAGCCACCACGCTTGGCAGGTGGTATGGTGACCGCAATTTTTTGTCGTTATACACAGGAAAATGCAGCTGCTTGTGCCCTGATATGTATTGTTATAGATTATATTAGAAATTTTCGATCTTACACATTTTTTCTTGTCTGGCATAGGAATCGCACCTACGACCTCCGAAACTTAAAGCAACACTTATATCGCTAAGCTATGGAGGCTTTCATTAGGACATGACGTATAAAGTAACGGCCTTAATTAAGCCAATATTATTCAGCAAAAATCTTCACCTGTTAACTAATTCAGTTTCAAATGCTACAAGTCACAGGTGGCAGGTCTGTGTCCTTTCCCACACTGCACTGGTATGTAGTTTGCATTTACAAGTGGTTGAGCTTTGACATGCATAGTGTTCAAACTAAGCTTTGGCTTCGGGCACTACTGTCAGCAAAATAATAAAAATAAAAGCCCTTTGGTGAAACCTGCAGTTTGATCTACCAAGAGGATTTATGCTAACTTCTACCAGCAACCGCTCTGGACCAAGGTCTTAGTATCACATTGAGCGCGCTCTTAGGTCTCATTTACGGAGACGCGGGGCGCCGCGCGGCGCGATTTGCGGCGCGGCCCGCACTTAAAATCAAACATATGGCGTTGTATGAGTGCGAGTGAGGGTGCGGCGCCGCACCGCAAAGATTTCACCGTATCAGCGGGCACATGAGCGGTGCGGCGCCGCCGTTGTTATGTCGCAGCGGCGCCTCAGCAGCGTTGGACAGTCTGTTAATAAAAATGGATCGTAAACGCAATCACCACTCCCTGCTGTGTGCCCGCCGATACGGTGAAATCTTTGCGGTGCGGCGTCGCAACGCATCGTGTGCTCCCGCACTGAGATGAGAGACGGCACGCCGCACGCGACGCGCGACACCTCGCGACTCCGTAAACGAGGCCTTACGCAGGTTTATTCATCATCATCATATGTCGTATAACGTCCACTGCTGAACATGGGCCTCCTCCCGAAGGAGGGTATTTGCCATAGTCACCTCGCTTGGCAGGCGGGTTGGTACCCAAGGAAACGCTGCTGCCCGTTACTTGATATACGATTATTATAGATGATGTTATAACAATCGGGACCAACAGCTAAACGTGCTTTCCGATGCACGGAGTTAGTCCCTCAACTAACCAGACCCGGAAAGAAATCTTAGAATTTACACAAAGATTTTCTATCCGGCGCGGGGATCGAACCCACGAACTCCGAGATTTAAAGCGAGAAAAATACCGCTACGCTACGGAGGTTGTCAGGCACAGACGCTGGTTTATTAGTTTGTTTTTATAAAATAAGTGATAAGGCTCGAGTCCCGCTCGCGCTAATAATGCTTATATCCGGTGAAGTAGCAATATATATATAGCCTATATATAGCCTCGTATATCTCACTCCAAAATAAGACAAATCTGAAAGCTTAATAATAAATAGCTGGTAAGTTTGATTTTTTGCTTGAACTATAGTACTTTTATAAATAAAAATAAAAAATACAACATTGTTATGTGATAAGATATAAATAAACGATTATTCTAAGTCTTCGGCTTTGAATTCGGTGAAATTAGACTTTAAGTCAGACACTAAGAATGCAGGTGGAATTTCTCACAACATTGCGGCACAAAGATTTTTTTTTTTTTTTTTTTAAAGTCAACTCCCGCTGTAGGGAAATAAATCCCTGTGTCGCGGGGGACTTTACAAACATACATTTCACGGACACAAAGTACACCCAGACTCAGAACAATTATTTGTGGTTCACATAAATAATTGTCCCGGGTGGGAATCGAACCCAGAACACCATGTCCCAGAAGCAACTACCGTAACCACTGAGCCACCGGTGCAGTCGTATAATCAATAAAAGTGATTATTTATACAAGGTACAGTTAAAAATAATTAGTATAATGCTTGTTTTATCTGTAACTTTGTCGGTTGTATTTTTGTCTTCTTATTTATTTATTTTTTTATTTGTTTATGTACACACAAGACAACTATGTACAAAGGTACTACTTATTTCTAAAGAAATCTGTTCCAGTAGACCTGCGAGAATAGAAGTCGAAAGATAGAAGAATTTAGAAGTGTGTTGGTAGAAATACATACATACAATATATACATAAATACATATATACAAAATCAGAATAAACTACATACTTATAAATTATGTCGAAGAGGAGAGATTAAATTCTTTCTTAGTGCTTTTTGGGTTCTCGAGTCCAACAACTTAAGCTGTGCGTTTTATATGTCACCAGAAAATAATACGAATCGTAAATTGATCAACTTTCATGCCACTCATATTGTTTAATTTAGTTGCCAGTTTCAATTCAATTATTATATTATTTACTTAATTATTATAACTATACAAAAAAACTTCAACTTCAACGTTTAGGTTTAGGTTATTTTTTTTAACCAAACGAAACCTCGTTAGTTTATCAACTAACTAGAAATTTGATCAACTAACGAATCCTATTATTATCCGGTGACATATATAAGTCAGCCGGTATGTCAAATAGATAACTAGATTTTAGTAGACTGTCCACGTAGTTTGTGTTTGTTGCATACAAATTTGGACCCCAATTTCATTCCCTAATTCCCACCTAAATTTACCCACCTGACTGTTTGTTTTAAATACCGGTTGATCAATACACTGCATTGATAAAACAAAACTCAATCATCATTGTTTTAAAATATATACATGAAGACGATCGTTATCTTACTAATTATAAATGTGGAAGTTTGTATGTGTGTTTGTATGTATGTTTTTTACACTTTCACGCAAAAAGCTACTGAATGGATTTGGCTGAAACTTTGCATCTATAATATAAAAATGAATCGCAAAATGTGTTGGTAAGCGCATAACTCTACAAAGCCTGGACCAATTTGGCCAATTCTTTTTTTTTAATGTTCGTGGAAGTTCAAGGATTGTTTTTACGGCGAGAAAAAATCGAACAATTGCCTGAAAACCCCTTAAAACAGCCTTTTTCTTTTTCCCATACAAACGTTTTCTAACTAAAATGTAGAGTCAATTTGAGCTTTATTTTGTTAATTAAAAACTTGATTTTTTTTGCCAAGATTTTTTAGGGTAGGTGTAGGGTAGGGTAGGGGTAGATTAGGGGTAGGTGTAGTGTAGGGTAGGGGTAGTGTAGGGTAGGGGTAGTGTAGGGTAGGGGTAGTGTAGGGTAGGGGTAGTGTAGGGTAGGGGTAGTGTAGGGTAGGGGTAGTGTAGGGTAGGGGTAGTGTAGGGTAGGGGTAGTGTAGGGTAGGGGTAGTGTAGGGTAGGGGTAGTGTAGGGTAGTTGTAGTGTAGGGTAGTTGTAGTGTAGGGTAGGGGTAGTGTAGGGTAGGGGTAGTGTAGGGTAGGGGTAGTGTAGGGTAGGGGTAGTGTAGGGTAGGGGTAGTATAGGGTAGGGGTAGGGTAGGGGTAGTGTAGGGTAGGGGTAGTGTAGGGTAGGGGTAGTGTAGGGTAGGGGTAGTGTAGGGTAGGGGTAGTGTAGGGTAGGGGTAGTGTAGGGTAGGGGTAGTGTAGGGTAGGGGTAGTGTAGGGTAGGGGTAGTGTAGGGTAGGGGTAGTGTAGGGTAGTTGTAGTGTAGGGTAGGGGTAGTGTAGGGTAGGGGTAGTGTAGGGTAGGGGTAGTGTAGGGTAGGGGTAGTATAGGGTAGGGGTAGGAGTACCGCATAAACGAAGTCTCTACGGCCCAGTTTATTTTATACAAATGTTTAGGTCTTTTATGTATCGATTGAGGCAGTACGAAGTCTGCCGGGTCAGCTAGTAGTTAATAAGTTCGATTAACATATAGGCTACAAAAATCACGTTTCGACCCACTGGAGCAGAGTTACGTGGATAAAACCGCGGGGAGCAGCTAGTTGCTCTAGTTGTCCAAGAGTAACATAAGCTCTATTTAATTATGAAGTGCCTACGGGATTGAAAGTTACGTGGATGAAACTGTGACTGGGAAGTGTGCTAGTCTATTCTTGTATATTTTTTTATATTTATTTATTTAGTCATGCACTCATGCACAAACTCACAGAAAAACAAATACAAAAATTAAAACAAGATTATAAGGAACGAAATTGAACTAAGGTACTTCATATTTTTTTTTTTTTTTTTTTTTTTTTTTTTTTTTTTTTTTTTTTTTTTTTTTAAAGACAACTCCCGCACTAGGGAAATAAATCCCTGTGTCGCGGGGGACTTTACAAACATTCATTTCACGGACACAAAGAACACCCAGACTCAGAACAACTATTTGTGGTTCACACAAATAATTGTCCCGGGTGGGAATCGAACCCAGAACACCAGGTCTCAGAAGCAACTTCCGTAACCACTGAGCTACCGGTGTAGTTCACAAGACATCTCTTCCAGCAAGATGAATTATTGTGAAAAAGAAAAGACGGATAGTGTGCGTAGGTCTGAAATAAACATACATACTAATATTTACATAACATATACTTAGATACATAAAATACTACGTTTTAATATAAACTTAGAGATACCCCTTGACTCGATTTTTAAATAAAAAGCTCGAGTTACAACTTTTTATTTCATTTGGTCGGAAGTTCCGTAGCCTGACCGCTTGAACAGTAAAGGATCGGGAAAAGAAAATGGTTAGTTCATAGTTCGAATATACACCGAAACTACTTGATTGATTTGAAAAAGTATGTCATCGTTGGAAAGCTACACTAGCTATACAAGGTTCTCAAGTGGAGACCACGAACTGGCAAGCGCAGCGTAGGACGACCGCCTGCACGATGGACCGACGACCTCATAAAGGTCGCGGGGAGTCGGTGAATGCAGACCGCTAGCGACCGTTCGGGGGCTTCGATGAAATCGATTGGGGGCTCCTATATTCAGCAGTGGACTACAACAGGCTACTACACTAGCCCTCGATGACATGGTTATATTTAATTACGAAGATCCCACGGCATCGGATGTTATGCGGATAAATTCGCGCGCGGTAACTTACTCTAATATAAAAGCTTAAATTAAAATGAATCTGGTTACTAACCCCGCGGTACCAGTTAAATGCGGTGTCAGTCGACGGAAACCTCCTCAAGAGAAGTGATAAGTCTTAAGCTTTCGTTTGAGTTAATTTAAACCGGGCTGCAGGCGTGAGATAGGTTAAGTAGACGCGTCGCTTTTAGTTCGATTTTGTGTTAAGTAAATTACTTTTTTATATCAATAAGATTAAGGTTTAATCTTCTTTCAATTTGTTTTTTTTTTTTTTGTAAGTAGTAACTCGCGGTTTTATAGCCTAGGTATTTATTGTTCTAAGTTTAATTTTAACTGTAAGAATAATGTCATCCAAATTCTGTTTATAGTATTGTGGAACAAATGTTTAAACTGACAACTCCGTAGCGCAGCGGTATTTGGCTCGCTTTAAATCTCGTAGGTCGTGGGTTACGTCCCCACACCGCACAGGAAATCTTTGTTTAATTCTAAGATTTCTTTTCGAGTCTGGTTGGTTGAGGGACTACCCTGCGTGCCTCGGAAAGCACGTTAGACCGTTGGTCCCGATTGTTATAACATCATCTATAATAATCGTTTATCAATGAACGGGCAACAGCGTTTCCTTGTGTAGTACAACAAAATACTGCAGTCGCCAACCCGCTTACAAAGCGTGGTGACTATGGCAAATACCCTCCCTCGGGAGGAGTCCCATGTTCAGCAGTGAATTTAATACGAGCTGATGATGATGATGGTTAGTTTTGAGCGGTGGATGAAATATACCCACTTTACAAACACAACATACTTTGTGTCAATTTTTATCCGGGTCTGGTCAGTTGAGGGGCTACCCTCTATGCCTCGGAAAGCACTTAAAGCCACTTGACCCAATTGCTATAGGTAACACTATCTATTACAATAGTACATCAGGTGGAGGGAAACCCATGTTCAGCAGTGGACGACATACAGGCTGATAATTGAAGCGGCCGTAGCGCAATGGCTAAGACCGCGAACTTGTGATCTTGAGGTCCCCGGTTCGAACTCCACCCATTGCACTACCGACGTGAACCCAATCGTAACACACGCATTTAGCTGAGTAAAAAAAAAATATGATGATGAAGTCAAATAACTCATAGATGGAAACCGAATCCAGAACACTAGGTTCTAGAAGAAACCACCGTAATGACTCAGCTATCCGAGCTGTTGTTTATAGTATTAGTAGGGTCAGTTGTCTCCACGCTCGGCTGGTGGATCGATGGCCGCCATATGTTGCTTCTACAACACAGTTCAATGCTACTGCTGTGTATATTCGCAGCTTTAATGTAATAGTGACACAAAATAAAGTTATGATTCAACTCAAATTGATCTGTAATATCATGTAACTAAAACTCATTATTGTAAAGTTACAGGTTTGGCTTTTATATCACTATCACTTTAAAGCAGCGAATGTCATCGGAAAATAATACGAATAAGTTGATCAACTTTCGTGCCACTCTTATTGTTACACTAGCTTCCCGCGCGCGGTTTCACCCGCGTAACTCCCGTTCCCGTAGAAACTTTATAATAAAATATAGCTTATAGCCTTACTTGATAAATGGGCTATCTAACACTGAAATAATTTTTCAAATCGGACCAGTAGTCGCTGAGATTAGCGCGTTCAAGCAAACAAACTCTTAGCTTTATCTATCATTGCAAATAATTATTAGGTACCAATTCTTTGCGCTTTTATACTCGTAATCATTTCTCAACGAAATGTTTGATTGGAATAAAACAAAAAGTATTTTACTTCTAAATAAATATCCTTGATAACATAATGCTTAATTTGGATAAGGATTAATATTACGATACACATTTAACGTAGTTTCGTTCTTCAGACGATTTAATATTTTTTATGAACATATATATAGCCGTGTGGTTTCCGGCTTAGAATAGACCACCCCATGTCATCCCATGGGTGTCGTAAAAGGCGACTAAGGGACATATGGCTGATGGATGGGCAGCAGCATCTATTGGCCCAAGGTTAACATCTTACTGCGATCACCAATCCGTCTGCCAAGCGTGGTGATTATGGCAATATCCCTCAACGATCCTGGCTTGCCAAGGTCTGTTAAGAGGAGGCCCATGTTCAGCAGTGGACGTAGGCGGGCTGTTGATGATGATGATGATGAACATATAAGCGGTTATTGTGACTAAACTATGATAGTTAGATATGTGCTCTCGCGAACTTTTTTGTAGACCTTAATTAGACCTACAAACCCGTAGTACATAATTTTGTTCTATTGTCAATAGTTTTTGCAGCGCACGCATAAATAGGTTTTCGATTTTACACCTTGGGTTACAAAATCGTAATTTTCGTACGGATCCCTATTTGTTTTTTAAATAAAATATAGCCTATAACCTTCCTCGATAAATGGACTATACAACACTGAAAGAATTTTTGAAATCGGACCAGTAGATCCTGAGATTAGCGCGTTCAAACAAACAAACAAAAAAACCTACAAACAAACAAACTCTGCAGCTTTATAATATTAGTATAGATTTAGTTGCCAGTTTCAGTGAACGCGAATAATTATTCTATTATTTAATTAATTATTATGGCACTTGACCTTGTGGTCATCATCAGCCCGTATAACGTCCACTGCAGAACATGGGCCTCCTCCTAAAGGAGGGTAGTTGCCATAGTCACCACGCTTGGCAGGCGGGTTGGTGACCGCTGTATTATGTTGTTGTAATACAAGGAAACGCTGCTGCCCGTTCCTTGATATACGATTATTATAGATGATGTTATAATAATCGAGATCGAGGCTTAACGTGCTTTCCGAGGCACGGAGGGTAGTCCCTCAAACAACCAGGCCCGGAAAAAAATCTAAGAATTTATACAAAGATATTCTGTCCGGCGTGGGGTTCGAACCCACGACCTCCGAGATTTAAAGCGAGCCAAATACCGTTTTGCTACGGAGGTTGTCGACCTTGTTGTAACAAAACAAAAAAATAACTTCAATAAGTCCTGTTGAACTCCATTGGTTTAGGTTTAGTTTTTTTTTTACTTAGGTACTCACTATTAAGTTGATCAACTAACCAGACCCGGAACTTAGAATTTACATAAAGATTTCCTGTCCGGTGTGGGGATCGAATCCAAGACTTCTGAGATTTAAATGCCAAATACCGCTACGCTACGGAAGTTGCGTAAATATGCGACAAGGACTATTTAGCAAATCATTATTGCATAACGACAGAAAATAACGCGTTCCCAAAGTAATTGGTAGTTAGTTGTTTGCTTGCTTTTTGTTATGGTTATTTTATAAACTAAATATAAGCTAAATAATCGTAGTCCGATTTTTTAGGCCGAGTCGCTCAATATGAATCTTTATCGCAGTCTAATATATGTTACTAAATGTAATACATATATGTGACTGGCTGGTTGGCTGTATACAGAGAGGCTTGGCCATTTTTCAAACATAGAACACTCATGACGCTCTCTTGTTTATATACAGGAATAAAATACAGTGTACCTTTGACTGTTTAATTACAATCCCTTTTCATATATAATACTAACCTAACTTGACTCTCGTTCCCGTGGTAAATTTATAATCAAATACATTTAGTCTTTTAGCCTGCCTCGATAAATGAGCTTTTTAACAATCAAATATGTTTTCAAGATTCGATTAGCGCTTTCAAGCTCTCGCTTATCTCAAGAACAAACTCTTTAGCTTTATGTATTAGTGAAGATTTTAAATTATTTTATAATATTCTTCGTAAATTAATTGTATGATTTAGTTTTCTATAAACATTTTCATGAGAAGGTGATGATTATATTAATAGTATATAATATTCTTGTATGTTACTATTTGCGTTTAACTGCATGTATATAACTGCATACAGAATATTTCCGAAATACATAAATTTAAGAGTTTCCTCTTAGCAATTAGATTTGGTCGATAAATAACACCAATGGCTCCGTAATGGACAATTTTGATATACATGTAAAACGCTAAACGATGCTAGAAATAACGAGGAACTATACACATCTATTCTAATACATATTATAAAGCTGCAGAGTTTGTTTGTTTGTTTGAACGCGCTAATCTCAGCAACTACTGGTCTGATTTGAAAAATTCTTTCATTGTAGCCCATTTATCGAGGAAGGCTATAAGCTATATTTTATTATTAAGTTTCAACGGGAACTGGAGTAAAGCGGGTGAAACCGCGCGCGGTAATCTAGTAGGTATATAAAAC
Organism: Nycteola revayana; assembly: GCA_947037095.2. Lineage (NCBI taxonomy): Eukaryota > Metazoa > Arthropoda > Insecta > Lepidoptera > Nolidae > Nycteola > Nycteola revayana. The sequence continues at coordinate 16,114,974 of OY855748.1, read as the reverse complement.
TAGCTTCCCACGCGCGGTATCTCCCGCAACTCCCGTCCTCGTGGGAACTGAAAAATGAAATATAGCCTAAAGCCTTCCTCAATAAATGGGCTATCTAACACTGTTTTTTTTTTCAAATCGGGCCAATGGTCTTCAGATTAGCGCGTTCAAGCAAACAAACTCTTCAGCTTTATGTATTGAACATAGATATGTTTGGATTTTAAGAGCTGATCTATTGTAGGTGTAACCAGTTCGATTTTTATTTCCCTAGTAACGGAATAACCATATTAAGTCTTACAAAATGTAAGCCTTCCTTTAACTACAGATTGCCACCAAATACATACTTCTAGCATCTCGCACACTGTTTCACCCCGTAACAACTTCATTATGGGTATGAAGACTAAAAAAATATATTTAGTCCGTCAGTTAGATTACCAAAAAATTGTGGACACGTATTTTTTTTCGTTCCTCAAACAAAAAATTACAAAAATACAGCAAGTTGAAATTTCTTGTGACGTCACTTTTAGGTACAATTTTACGTAATAGTGACGTCACAAGCCCCCCCTGATCTTTATAGTTTGTTTTTGCTCTCTATCTTTGTAAATTTGTATTGATTTGATAATAATAAAACCGTGTTCAATATTTTTTTTTATCACATCTATTCAAAAAGAGCTAGTTTATTCCTTGTAAACATCCCTGTTTACAAGGAATAAACTAGCTCATTAATCCCTTAGGGACCAAAATTGATTTGAATTTGGAATGTGGATATTGTTAATAATTTTTCTTTTTAAATTAGCAAAGAGGTTAATCACAAACCATGCGGGAACAATGTATTGAATATGTGACTGGCTGAAAAACTGCGAGCGCGCCAAATTTAAAAAAAGTTGATGAAAAATAAACAACGCGCGAAATTAAATGCATTCTGCTTTCGTTCGTAGTTGATTCATATTCAGATTTTAGAATTATAAAAAATGAGTGCGTCTTCCTCAAGTGAAAGTATTATTATGTCTTATGGTTCTTCATTGTACGTAAATAAATTCTTGTTCATAAGTTGCACTTACTTATTTTCTCATAGAGGGTGATAAAAAGTAGAGTGTCCACCTCGGGAGCAACACTATTTTAAGCTCGAGTGACATACTTTTAATCCCTCGCTGCGCTCAGGATTCTAGTTAAGAATCCCTCACTCCGCTCGGGATTCTAGTGTAGAATCCTTCGCTCCGCTCTGGATTAAAAAAAACACTCTCGCCTTTAAAATAGTTGTTTGCTCCCTAGATAAACAATCTACTATTGTAATCTAACTGACGGACTAAATAGATTTTTTTAGTCATCATGCCCATTAAATATTTCATTTGTTCAGTAGGTAACAAAGTAACAATCATATCTTTTCTCTTCGTAATAATATGATAGAACTTAGATTAAGTTTGTCGAGACATTTCTGTAATATGTGCAATTAACTGTAACAATAATTAAATCAAATTAAATAATCATACTTTATCTGTTCAGTCAGGCGTGTAATTCATATAAACTATTATATTAATTAACATAATAATATGAACAGCGTTTGGTTTCTGGCTTAGTGAAGGCCACCCCATATCTTCCAATGGGTTTTTTTTCGCACTGACATATGTGGGTAGTCCCGAGGCTTTTCCTACTTCACCGGGTCTTCCAATGGGTGTCGTGAGAGTCAACTAAGGGACATACAGCTGTTAGACGAACAGCAGCATCTATCAGCACAAGGTATTTTTTCGAACTGTCATACGTAGATAGCCGCGCGTCTTTTGCTACTTCACCAGGCATAAAGGCGAGCAGAGCTCCAGCCTTCATAAATGGTTTAAAACTACAAACTAAGCAACCTGCACAAGAAGGCGTCCCCTGTGGCTTGGACCTTGGCTCAGGGTGGTCGCTGACGATGAGATTGAGGGATCATGACTTTTAGTATTTAAGGGGAGTTTGGTGCTGCTCTATCAGCTCAAGTTCCAAATCCTGTTGATAATGACAATATGAACACTGGTAAACAGTGGATGTAAGCAGGCTGTTGAAGTGAAAAAGAAGATAGAAGATTGATAATAATCAATTCGGAAAGTGGTTGTTTTTTGTTTTACCCGTTACTTGTCTTTGCCAGCCATGGTCGTTAAGGGAAATTAATAGAATCACCACGTTTGGCAGGTGGATTGGTAATGATAGATAGATGCCGCTGTCCATGTAATAGCTGTTTAACGCCTATTATGTCACCCATAGATAGACAGGGGGGGTCTGTTCTAAGCTGGACACCTCACAGCTAGTGGGTGGTTAATCTTTCCTAATAACTTATATCTTTACTTATATTATTTGACTGCACCAGTGGCTCAGTGGTTACGGCAGTGGCTTCTGAGACCTGGTGTTCTGGGTTCGATTCCCACCCGGGACAATTATTTGTGTGAACCATGAATCTGAAGATGAAGTCTGAGTGTGCTTTGTGTCCGTGAATTATGTGTTTGTAAAGTCCCCCGCGACACAGGGATTAATTTCCCTAGTGCGGGAGTTGTCTTTTTAAGAAGATATGAAAGATTTGATTGTTTGTATTAAATAGGCTGCGAAACTTCTCGACCGATTTGAAAAAGAATTTTACTGTTGGGAAGCTACACTATCCCCGGATGACATAGGCTATATGTTATTATGAAGGTCCCACGGGAACGGGAGCTACGCGGGTGGCTATGATTACTATATTATGTCGAACTTGGCCACAGGTGTCGAGAAGCGCCACTATTATTTCAAAACCTTTGCGTACCACAAAGATAAGTAAACAATTCTAGAAATAGTCGATCGTTTTACGAGCGGTTCAATGATTTACTATGTTTACTTGAACACTCGATAAACTACAGCAATAGTTTCATCACGACTAATGTTTTTTGGCATCGGCAGTATTACGATTTACGATTGTATTATTTCTTGCATTGTTTTTTGATAAAAGCTATTTTTTATTTTTAGTAACAATCATTATCATCATCACCCTCTATAACATCCACAGCTGAACATGGCCCATCTTCTTACATGGGCCTCCTCCCAAGTGAGGGTGTTTGCCATAGCCATCACGCTTGGCAGGCGAAATGGTGACCGCATAACTATGACCACAAGCGCAGCGTGGGACGACCACCTGCACGATGGACCGACCTTATAAAGGTCGCAGGGAGGCAATGGATGCAGGATTGGTAACAATCGTTCCCGCTGGAAATCGATGAGGGAGATATATGTTCAACATTGGACGACAATAGGCTGATATAAGGAAGAGATATTATAGTAGACAAGTGGGTATGCCGTGGATATCACATGGATGTCGTAAAAGGCGACTAAGGATACTCTCCACCTTACTGCTCACCAATATGCCAGACAAGCGTGGTGGTTATGACAATGTTCCTCAATGACCGCGGCTTGCCAAGGTCAGTTAAGAGGAGGCCCATGTTCAGCAGTGGACTGCAAACAATTTGGTGGATCGATTTTAACGGAACGACAATTTAGGAACAGCTTCCTGGCGACAGTTTGGTGCCTACGAAGATTTTAAGAGAGAAATTCAATTTTTTTCCAACCCAGAATTTGAACCCTGAGTCTCACTAGCTACCGAACAACGTGGCTATTAACCCATATAAATAATAGTTTCAAAAATATTCGTGGAAGCTAACACTATCTTTGCAAATCACTCTGCGGTTTTTTCATTCCAAACTTGAACGTTTCACGAAAATCCAACCAACACCGGAGTTTTGCGTTTATTTGACCTAGTTTAGTTTATTTGGGAAATCTGCATAATAGAGTCATTATGAGATTTTTTTTAATACCGATTCTTGTTAATAGAACTAATGAAATTGAAGTGGATTGAGTTTTCAGTTTTGCATGAGCAGTCTTCAATAAAATCCTCTAAAGTTTTATCTGTGAAGCAAAGTTTTTACTGATATATATAGGTAAAAAGAAAAAAAAAAGTTAAAATATGGGCCGATAAAATGAAAAAGATTTATGGCAAAGAAAAAAAAGATACAGAAAATAATGAAAGATCAATATCATCGCAGCTCTAACTACGTATGTCTGAAAATACAGCAAGTTGAAATTTCTTGTGACGTCCCTTTTAGGTACAATTTTACGTAATAGTGACGTCACAAGCCCCCCCTGATCTTTATAGTTTGTTTTTGCTCTCTATCTTTGTAAATTTGTATTGATTTGATAATAATAAAACCGTGTTCAATATTTTTTTTTATCACATCTATTCAAAAAGAGCTAGTTTATTCCTTGTAAACATCCCTGTTTACAAGGAATAAACTAGCTCATTAATCCCTTAGGGACCAAAATTGATTTGAATTTGGAATGTGGATATTGTTAATAATTTTTCTTTTTAAATTAGCAAAGAGGTTAATCACAAACCATGCGGGAACAATGTATTGAATATGTGACTGGCTGAAAAACTGCGAGCGCGCCAAATTTAAAAAAAGTTGATGAAAAATAAACAACGCGCGAAATTAAATGCATTCTGCTTTCGTTCGTAGTTGATTCATATTCAGATTTTAGAATTATAAAAAATGAGTGCGTCTTCCTCAAGTGAAAGTATTATTATGTCTTATGGTTCTTCATTGTACGTAAATAAATTCTTGTTCATAAGTTGCACTTACTTATTTTCTCATAGAGGGTGATAAAAAGTAGAGTGTCCACCTCGGGAGCAACACTATTTTAAGCTCGAGTGACATACTTTTAATCCCTCGCTGCGCTCAGGATTCTAGTTAAGAATCCCTCACTCCGCTCGGGATTCTAGTGTAGAATCCTTCGCTCCGCTCTGGATTAAAAAAAACACTCTCGCCTTTAAAATAGTTGTTTGCTCCCTAGATAAACAATCTACTATTGTAATCTAACTGACGGACTAAATAGATTTTTTTAGTCATCATGCCCATTAAATATTTCATTTGTTCAGTAGGTAACAAAGTAACAATCATATCTTTTCTCTTCGTAATAATATGATAGAACTTAGATTAAGTTTGTCGAGACATTTCTGTAATATGTGCAATTAACTGTAACAATAATTAAATCAAATTAAATAATCATACTTTATCTGTTCAGTCAGGCGTGTAATTCATATAAACTATTATATTAATTAACATAATAATATGAACAGCGTTTGGTTTCTGGCTTAGTGAAGGCCACCCCATATCTTCCAATGGGTTTTTTTTCGCACTGACATATGTGGGTAGTCCCGAGGCTTTTCCTACTTCACCGGGTCTTCCAATGGGTGTCGTGAGAGTCAACTAAGGGACATACAGCTGTTAGACGAACAGCAGCATCTATCAGCACAAGGTATTTTTTCGAACTGTCATACGTAGATAGCCGCGCGTCTTTTGCTACTTCACCAGGCATAAAGGCGAGCAGAGCTCCAGCCTTCATAAATGGTTTAAAACTACAAACTAAGCAACCTGCACAAGAAGGCGTCCCCTGTGGCTTGGACCTTGGCTCAGGGTGGTCGCTGACGATGAGATTGAGGGATCATGACTTTTAGTATTTAAGGGGAGTTTGGTGCTGCTCTATCAGCTCAAGTTCCAAATCCTGTTGATAATGACAATATGAACACTGGTAAACAGTGGATGTAAGCAGGCTGTTGAAGTGAAAAAGAAGATAGAAGATTGATAATAATCAATTCGGAAAGTGGTTGTTTTTTGTTTTACCCGTTACTTGTCTTTGCCAGCCATGGTCGTTAAGGGAAATTAATAGAATCACCACGTTTGGCAGGTGGATTGGTAATGATAGATAGATGCCGCTGTCCATGTAATAGCTGTTTAACGCCTATTATGTCACCCATAGATAGACAGGGGGGGTCTGTTCTAAGCTGGACACCTCACAGCTAGTGGGTGGTTAATCTTTCCTAATAACTTATATCTTTACTTATATTATTTGACTGCACCAGTGGCTCAGTGGTTACGGCAGTGGCTTCTGAGACCTGGTGTTCTGGGTTCGATTCCCACCCGGGACAATTATTTGTGTGAACCATGAATCTGAAGATGAAGTCTGAGTGTGCTTTGTGTCCGTGAATTATGTGTTTGTAAAGTCCCCCGCGACACAGGGATTAATTTCCCTAGTGCGGGAGTTGTCTTTTTAAGAAGATATGAAAGATTTGATTGTTTGTATTAAATAGGCTGCGAAACTTCTCGACCGATTTGAAAAAGAATTTTACTGTTGGGAAGCTACACTATCCCCGGATGACATAGGCTATATGTTATTATGAAGGTCCCACGGGAACGGGAGCTACGCGGGTGGCTATGATTACTATATTATGTCGAACTTGGCCACAGGTGTCGAGAAGCGCCACTATTATTTCAAAACCTTTGCGTACCACAAAGATAAGTAAACAATTCTAGAAATAGTCGATCGTTTTACGAGCGGTTCAATGATTTACTATGTTTACTTGAACACTCGATAAACTACAGCAATAGTTTCATCACGACTAATGTTTTTTGGCATCGGCAGTATTACGATTTACGATTGTATTATTTCTTGCATTGTTTTTTGATAAAAGCTATTTTTTATTTTTAGTAACAATCATTATCATCATCACCCTCTATAACATCCACAGCTGAACATGGCCCATCTTCTTACATGGGCCTCCTCCCAAGTGAGGGTGTTTGCCATAGCCATCACGCTTGGCAGGCGAAATGGTGACCGCATAACTATGACCACAAGCGCAGCGTGGGACGACCACCTGCACGATGGACCGACCTTATAAAGGTCGCAGGGAGGCAATGGATGCAGGATTGGTAACAATCGTTCCCGCTGGAAATCGATGAGGGAGATATATGTTCAACATTGGACGACAATAGGCTGATATAAGGAAGAGATATTATAGTAGACAAGTGGGTATGCCGTGGATATCACATGGATGTCGTAAAAGGCGACTAAGGATACTCTCCACCTTACTGCTCACCAATATGCCAGACAAGCGTGGTGGTTATGACAATGTTCCTCAATGACCGCGGCTTGCCAAGGTCAGTTAAGAGGAGGCCCATGTTCAGCAGTGGACTGCAAACAATTTGGTGGATCGATTTTAACGGAACGACAATTTAGGAACAGCTTCCTGGCGACAGTTTGGTGCCTACGAAGATTTTAAGAGAGAAATTCAATTTTTTTCCAACCCAGAATTTGAACCCTGAGTCTCACTAGCTACCGAACAACGTGGCTATTAACCCATATAAATAATAGTTTCAAAAATATTCGTGGAAGCTAACACTATCTTTGCAAATCACTCTGCGGTTTTTTCATTCCAAACTTTGAACGTTTCACGAAAATCCAACCAACACCGGAGTTTTGCGTTTATTTGACCTAGTTTAGTTTATTTGGGAAATCTGCATAATAGAGTCATTATGAGATTTTTTTTAATACCGATTCTTGTTAATAGAACTAATGAAATTGAAGTGGATTGAGTTTTCAGTTTTGCATGAGCAGTCTTCAATAAAATCCTCTAAAGTTTTATCTGTGAAGCAAAGTTTTTACTGATATATATAGGTAAAAAGAAAAAAAAAAGTTAAAATATGGGCCGATAAAATGAAAAAGATTTATGGCAAAGAAAAAAAAGATACAGAAAATAATGAAAGATCAATATCATCGCAGCTCTAACTACGTATGTCATAAATAGTAACTTTTCGGCACATTGAAATAACTATAATAAAATAAAATTTTTCATAGGTACCATACTATTCGAAATTGACGACTTACATAATGGGAAAATTATCTGGGAACTAGTGCGGCTGTTGCATCATGTTCACGTTAAGTGGAAGCCAATTTGAATTATGTAACGATACGCCGTTAAATGATATAGCAGTCATTCACTTATAAGCATGTTTGTATTCATGGTAGCATGATAGCCGTACTTGAGCTTCTGTATTCTTTACACGCATTGCTTTATAAATAATTCGTTCTGACTGGTATTCTTCGCCGTGTGCCTGAGGGGTCCGAAAGTTTAGGTAGTGTTTTCAATGTATGATGGAATTTATTGCCTTACGGGAATAGGAAACGATCGACGAAAATGAAACCGCGCAGGACAGCTAGTGTAACGATAAATGAATGCCCGGAAAGGAGACGCGGATTTATAACGTATTTTTCCTTAGAATAATAAGGTTACATTTTGACACACTTCTTGAGTATCTATTAATAATAATAATAATAATAAATTTTATTCACTACTCACAAGGATTTTACAAAACAGTCATTTATATACATTTCTTATATTAATTCCTTGTGAGAGTCTGGAGTCTGAACTAGGTCGAAACCTGTACTACAGATCTTCAGGCTCTCCCTGGGATATACATAGGCTCAGTGTACATTCTTTGCTTGTGATTTATGCAAATCCATCAATCAATTTACAATATATAAAAACAAAATAAAAATAAATAAAGAACAAGTGAACTACATAGATATCAGTACACTAGCTTTGAAATGTTAAGTACCTATGGGTGTTTTGTGAATATATTCTACGAGTGTAATATCGAATAATAATAATAATAATAATATCTAGGGACAATGTCACACAGATCATCCTAGCCCCAAACTAAGCAAAGCTTGTACTATGGGTACCAGGCGACGATATACATACTTATATAGATAGATAAATACTTAAATACATAGAAAAAATCCATGAATCAGAAACAAATATTCGTGCTCATCACACAAATATTTGCACGTACCGGGATTCGAACCCAGGACCACCAGCTTCGTAGGCAGGAGCACTACCAACTAGGCTACGGTGACCGATAATTCTGTAAATAAGGATCATTTCATAGTTATGATGAGGTTTTCAGTTTCGTCGTTATTGTTACTATACTTATCATGTTTATTAGTGAGTAAAGGAATTATTTAACTGCTGTCCTACAAGCAGCTATAATACATGCGATGCCCTCGTAGACTCGTAGTAGAAGGGAGAGTAGTCCCTTAACCAACCAGACCCGGAAAGAAATCTTAGATTTTACACAAAAATGTCTCGTCCGGTATGGGGTTCGAACCCACGACCGATGTTTAAGGCAAGATTTATTCCTCTACGCTACGGAGGCTGTCTGTTAATATATTATATTCGGCTTAAAATATGGTGCCCAGTTTATGTCGTCCTTTGTAATTTGCATATTATTCGTGAATCGCATCTCTCTTTATCAATACCTCGGCCAGATTCACTTTTATATTAAATTAAAATTTGTGCCGATCATTTAACGATACGGCCGCGTTTAATATTTAAATTAATATGATTTGAAATTTCTCACAGAGATGATAGGACGCAGATTTTGTAGGTGTTTTTAGTCAATGGCTTTTACAGATTAAAATTATGGAAACGAAAAACCTTAAAATGTCGTTTTCTGTAATGAAATGCGGCATTTTATTTTTGTTCTTTTTTGATGACTTTTTTGATGATTTTCGTGTCACGTTTCGTGTCTTATCGTATTCTACTAATATTATAAATTAACCTCCCGTGTTCGATTTCACCCGCATAACGTAGCTAACGTATTGTCGATAAAGTATTTCCTGAGATTAGCGCATCCAAGCAAATAAATTCTTCATCTTCATATATTAGTATAGATACGAACATTTGTATACTTTTCAGAATTTCGGACGATATACTTGTTACTGGATTTGATTATTTGTTGAACGTTTTTAATATTTGTATACCCTCATCATCTTCCTGCCCTGAACCTATTATTTTAAAAATAATAAAGTTCGTGGTAGATCGACTAATAGTAAGGCATAGTTTTGGCACGGATAGTTGCGTAAACTGTGTATGTAAACGTCAAGGCTTACATACGTATGTAAACGGCTTCATTGCGTTACTTTACTCTTTATTTGGTTTGAGGTAGTTTTGGTAATGATTTGAAGATGGCGTAAACAAAATTCATTTGCTGAAATTCCTTCTCTTCTTCTTTTATTAAAAAAAAATCCCAAATCATATCTAGTTAGAATTTAAATTGGTTTTCTCCCTACTTGCACGCGTAGGAATATTGGAATACAAGTTTTAATATGTCACGTTTCGGTTTCGCAGCGTCAGGATCTTAGAACCGACGATAATGAGAATGCGTCTGCATTCTCATTATCGTCGGTTGCGTTATATGCTTGCGTTCATATTTTTCTGACCATATTTATTTCGTTTCAGCAAATAATGTTGTTCAGCAAGAGTTGAAGTAATATTTCATATTAAGTACCCGCTGTCTCCCGCGACTTCGTCCGCGTGAATTTTGATTTCTCCATAATATAAACTTTGCAGATGATCTCTAGAACAAGTCATCTGAAAACACGTTAAGCCGTTGGTCCCGATTGTTATAACGTCATCTATAATAATCGTATATCAAGGAATGGGCAGCAGCGTTTCCTTGTGTGGTACAACATGATACTGCACCAATCCGCCTGCTACGCGTAGTGACTTTAGCAAAAACCCTCCCTCGGGAGAAGGCCCATGTTCAGCAGTGGATGTTACACGGGCTGGTGATGATAAACTTTGAATCCTCGTTTCATCGCTTTAAATAGTAGATGGGGATTTTCGAATATTCTGGCTTAGCCTTTAGCTAACGTGTTTCTAAAAACTAAAGCTAAATAGTTATTAAAACGCGCCGTATCACGCTTGATAAAACCGTTGTGCTATTTCACTACGCGTGACACGGCGCTGTATCCGAGACGGGTCCATCGCACATGCCCTATCCAACGCAGGCATGTGTTTTGATAAGCGAATTTAAGTTAGTATTCGTGGATCTACTCTTAATAAATTAAAATATGTATGTATTGGTATCAATACAACATCATTCTCATACAAAAACTTTTATTTGACTTTGTATCTATAGGCTAACAAATAACTTGTTGCTTACTGCTTAAAATCATTTCATTCATCTATTTTTAACTTCACTATAACTGACAAATACAACCTATATACTAACCAACCAAAAATGTTCCAATTAATTAATTGGAACATTTTTGGTTGGTTAGTTTCTCTGTGATTATTTATTCAAGATTATTGTAGACTGCTCTCTGTATTCGAGATGTGGTCCCATTAAAAGCTATTAACTATGAAAAAGTTAGCTACGAATATTGACTGTGCAATAGTTAGTTCACTTTTAGACTTAAACAAAGTATTTCACACTATTTAATTGTCTGCATTTGCAAATAAATGTGTATAAAATACACAATGCGGACATATCCCAATGGCTTGACGTCGGACTTGTGATCTTGTGGTCGCCGGATCCGGTCACCCATTTCACTACCGATGTGAACCGACTCGTAACACAAGTACTTTAGCTTAGCACGAGGGGTTAACAAGAATACTAGTAGAATACAAAACTGTGCTAGTAATCTTTTTTGAAAAACAAAACATAATAATATGAAAGGACCAAAAAAGTTTCGATTTCATGCCGAATCTGAGACCATCAGACACAACTTTCAGTCAATAGCCCCACAGGGGCACAAGTTACGGAGTTTGTAGTTTTTAAACCATTTAATAAGCATAAAGTACGTGAGCTTCTTGGTTTTGTACAATAGTTACTAGTTTTTTTTTTCCAACGACCATAATTATTTAGTAGCCACGCTTCAACGAGCAAAAAGGCGAGCAGGTCTCCAGCCTTATCAAATAGTAACATTGAACACATGCAAGCTATAAACAATCCATGCGATAAAACAACTTTAAGCTTTGTTTATTAACTACGTTGCAGTCTGCGTCATTTGTAACTTAAATCATCGCACCGTGTCGCATTGTGTCACGTCGCATCGCATTCATCACTCAAATTAAACGTCCCGTCATTCGTAATCCTACCATTAATATTATAAATCTGAAAGTAGTAAGGTGTTTTTATTTATTGATGAACGAAGACTGCACCGGTGGCTCAGTGGTTACGGAAGTTGCTTCTGAGACCTGGTGTTCTGGGTTCGATTCCCACCCAGGGCAATTATTTGTGTGAACCACAAATAGTTGTTCTGAGTCTGGGTGTTCTTTGTGTCCGTGAAATGAATGTTTGTAAAGTCCCCCGCGACACAGGGATTTATTTCCCGAGTGAGGGAGTTGTCTGTTTAAAAAAAAGAAGAGTTAAAAATACTAATACTACTAATACTTAGTGTTTAGGGTTTCGTACCGAAAGGGTACCGCTGTCCGTTCGTCTGTCATCAGGCTGGATCTCATGAACCGTGACAGTTGACATTTTCACTGATGATATATTTCTGTTGCCGCTAAAACAACAAATAATAAAATAAATAATCATCATCATTATCAGCCTGTTGTAGTCCACTGCTGAACATAGGCCGCCCAAATCGATTTCCAGCGGGAGCGATCGCTAAAGGCCTGCATCCACTTTCTCTCCGCGACCTTTATGAGGTCGTTGGTCCATCGTGCAGGCGGTCGTCCTACGCTGCGCTTGCCAGTTCTTGGTCTCCACTCGAGAACCTTTCTGTTCCATCAGCCGTCAGTTCTTCGAGCTATAAGTCCTACCCATTGCCACTTCAGCTTGCTAATCAGTTGAGCTTCAATACAATAATAACAATGAAATTATAAAGAAGAGCTAAAATACATGAAACATGTTTTTATTTTGCTATTTTTATAGGTACTTGGTCGGTGTTTTACTCTTAAATGAAATATCTTATTAATAAATATGGATAAATTGGGTATAGAGAGAATACGCTTATGACATCGGGATATACCTACCTAGTAGAGAAGAAGAGCAACGCTATACATGAGACAGAGACAGTTCGTATAAATGAGATGGCAGATATTTGGTAGTAAATGTAAATTTAAATTGAATACGAAAGATCTTAATACCACGGCTCACCACAAGACTAAAGGACATAAAGCTGACGGATGGGCAGCAGCATTGTAACCTCAAGATTACCTACCATTTTACTGCGCTCTCCAATCCGCCTGCCAAACTTGGTGATTATGGCAATATCCCTCAATAACCCTGGCTTTCCAAGGTCTGTCAAGAGCAGTTAAGTTGACATGGAAGCGGCCGTAGCCTAATGGCTAGGGCGTCGGACTTGTGCTCTTGTGGTCACCGGTTCGATACCCACCCATTGCACTACCGACGTGAACCCACTCATAACATAGGCATTTTATCTTAGCGCGAGGGGCTAACAGGAATACTAGTAGACTGCAAAAAGTATGCTAGTAATCTACTTGAAGAAAAAAAAATTGGGCTGTTGAAGTGAAGAAGAAGTAGACCAAAAGATCTTTAATCCAATAGTTCATCATCATCATCATTTCAGTCGTAGGACGTCCACTGCTGGACATAGGCGTCCCTTATAAATCTCCAGTTGTTACGGTTAGAAGCGGCCTGCACCCACCGTGATCCCGCGGCCTTTACCAGATCATCCGTCGATCTAATAGGTGGACGTCCTACGATACGCTTGCCGATCCGCGGTCTCCATTCGAGAACTTTTCGGCCCCAACGGCCATCTGTTCTCCGTGCTATATGGTCGGCGCATTGCCACTTCAACAAACTAATCCGTTGGGCTATGTCGGTAACCCGCGTTCTTCTACTTATCTCCTCATTTCTGATTCGATACCCACCCCGAGCATAGCCCTCTCCATAGCTCGTTGAGTGACTCTGTGCCTGTTCATACGGCCTATAGTGAAGAACCACGTTAATCGCTACCAATGGCTCCACACAGTTTTAGTCCGCAAATCACGTAGCATGACGTTGCAACTTGTATTAGTTTCTGTCTCGCAATCAAAACTTCTTACCCTAATAGACCTTCCCTTTGTTCTAGCTTATTTTAGCTGAGCATTTTCTTTAAATAGTAAGTTAGACAATACAACGACACAATAGGGTTATTGTGTCATTGTATTGTTTAAGTTACTAATAGGAAACATTGTAACTAAATTGTTATTGTAACGCCTTCAGTGGAACGTATGATAGTCCATTAATGGACATATATGGAACATAGTTACAAAGGGACTTTATTTAATTTATCTATACTAATATATAAAGCTGAATAGTTTGCTTGAACGCGCTTATCAACTGGTTCGATTTAAAAAATCTTTCAGCGTTAGATAGCCCATTTATCGGGGAAGGCTATATTTCATTATGAAATTCCCACGGGAATGAGAGTTACGCGTGTGAAACCGCGCGCAGGGAGCAATGACATTATAAACATAAATATTTATTTGCTGAATATAGGTATGTATATATACAGTTTTTAGGTTTAAATAATCTGATCTTTGTGCTCAGATAATGAAATATGCAAACACCTTTATAGTTATAATCATTTATATAAAACTAACGGACCCGACAGACGTTTTCCTGCATGATAATATATATGTTAAATATGATTTGTGAATCTAAACCATCCAGGGCGCCACCCAAACGCATACAAAAACATTCATTCAAATCAGTCCAGCCGTTTAGGAGGTGTTCAGTGACATACACACGTACAGTAGAATTAAATACTGGGTGAGTTTTTTTACCATCTTAAAAATAATAGGCCGTAATATGTTTATGAAATAGATGTTTAAGGCATAGCTTTTTTTTTTACCTTATAGTGAAAACCATAACAATAAAAATACGTCAGTACCTAATCAGGTAGTTACGTTACGTTGGTAAAAATAGGTGTCTATAATACTAGGATTTTCACTCTATGCCAGTAAAAAAAATGATAAAATATTATAATTTAATTTTAGAATGACAATGTTATAAGATAAATAAAAAACTATAACTAACAGATAATTCTTACTCTATGAAATATCCGACTAGGTAACTAACAGAACTAGGCAATAGCAAATCTACAAACGACATAGTCCGTCTGTCCTGTGGCAATTATTTCTGTTTATTTAACTCTGGCAAACTTAAAGCAAACTCAGTACTTGCAAAATCACGATTTCGAGATAAACGCGGTAAACACATTTTTTGATATCTAAATAAGAAGAAGTATATTACATAACTTTTAAAGTGAACCTAAAAGATAAGAAAAAATATTTAATGTATAGATTAGGGTCCTGAAATGTCATCTTCGCAAACGGAAAATCCTAAAAATGACGATTACTGCAAGTACAATTAGCAGGGCAGACTATACCTGGGCCGGATTGCTCTTGCACACCCGGCCCCCGCCAACGGCGGATCGAAGGAGTGTCCGGGTGGTATTAGTAATGTAGGGTCATCTCCTCGTGGTATTAGTTTAGCATACTACGCTATGGAGAGGGCGAGTCCCACATATCCCACCACCAGTGTGCGAATACGTTGCAGCGGCGGCGGGAAGGAATTTGACCCGGACAATAAAAAAATAAAAATGGGCAGACTATACCTCACAAATGGTAGCTAATTCCACTAAAGCACATTTTTTAAGAACTTATTCGTAATGATGTGGATTCGTAAGCTTAATCTCTCCATTTAGAGGTTATGAAGCTCACAGTTCATGGTAATAGGGTGGTAATGAGGGTGGGGATTAATGCTTCGGAACTAATGTTTGTACAGTGAAACCTGGTTTATTGGGCTCTCAAGGGACCAAGGATTTGTACCATTTACAAAGATTTTCATCTTGTTTTGCAATATTTTTTTTTAGTCCACATGGGACTAAAAAAAATTCTTTTGTCCGTCATTTAGATTACCAAAAAATATTAGAAACGTATTTTTTTTCCTCACACAAAAAATGACGATGATTCAGCGCGTCGAAATTTTGTGTGACGTCACTATAAGTTACAATTTTACCTAATAGTGACGTCACAAGCCCCCCTCTCCTGAACTTTATAGTTTTTTTGCTCTGTATTTTTGTCTATTTTTGTTGATTCGATAAATAAAAAATATGTGTCCAATATTTTTTTGTGATCTAACTGACGGACTAAATATTTTTTTTAGTCCTTATGTCCATTAGACTGATTTAAAATTTAGTTGTCTCATTTACAGAGGTTAAAATTTGAGATAGTACTGACAAACAAAGCATTTGCGATAGAAAATCAAATGTTTGTAAACAATCGTGTCCAAACCTGTCCCAATCTGATAAATTGTCTCACTTATAAAAATAAAATAAATAAAGAGCTCTAGGGTCCCAATTATATGTAGAGGTGAACATCGAAAAAATCCTAGAAATCAAATCTCATTTAACCAGGTTCGAAAAGTCCCATTAACAGGGGTAGTTCGATGAGTGCCGGGACCTTTTTGTAGTTGTCAATAATAGAGGTTTCTCACTTATCCAGGTCCCACTTAACCAGGTTTCACTGTATTTAACATCCGAGGGTACAAAAATGTGATAACATTTGTAAGTTAAATTACGCCAAGGAAGGGCGAATTACAACATAGGACTGCGGTCACCAATCCGCCTGCTAAGCGTGGTGACTATTTCAAATACCCTACCACGGGAGGAGACCCATGATCAGCAGTGGACGTTATACAGACTGATGATTAATTATTCAAGAATCACAGAAAACTGACCATAAGCCTCGCTCAGAACAGTGAATACATGCAGAATGCACAATTTGGCAACGTTGCTATTTTATAATCTATCTGCCTTTGAAAGGTCTCATGAATATTTATTATCAACTTACAGTGGCTGCTCTTGTCCCGATAGTTGCGAGTTTTCGAAATTTTTTTTCAATATTTAGACAGTTAGACTGTCCTGTGTAACATGTTTGCTAGGTATACCGTTTTGCGAAGCTATGAATAATTTTATAGTGTTGATGAAAAATCTAGAACCGGTCAAGTGCGAGTCGGACTCGCGCACGAAGGGTTCCGTGACAACTAGGAAAAATTACACTATATTATAACTTTTTTTTAATATCGAGCACAAAAGCGAAAATATCACGTTTTATGGGAGCTCTCTTAAAATATTTATTTTATTTTGTTTTTAGTATACGTTTTAAAATCAGCAACGGAAATACATCATTTGTGAACATTTCAACGGTCTAGCTATCGCGGTTCTCGAGATACATCCTGGCAGACAGGCATACAGACAGACAGCGAAGTCTTAGTAATATAGTCCCATTTTTACCTTTCTGATACGGAACCCTAAGAAGCAGCAGTGATGAAAGATTTGTTTTTAGGGCTCCGTAATCAAAGGGTATGTATAATCATCCCGAAACGTAACATAAAGTGGACGGAAGTTTTCCAGAAATTGTTTGTTTCTAAATTACTCTTTGTATTTTCTGTCTTCATTTCAAAAATCCCACGGTGAGTGACGATACGTAGGTGTTACAGCGCGAAAAGTATTATGAAACCATTAATATTGACATAGATATTGTTTCAAAGCCTTTTCCAAGGAAAGAAATGGATCAACAATGATCCATTTATTACAAAACTTTTCTAATAACGTTCGCTCCTCGGTTTAAACTGAGATTAACTGAACCGAGTTATAAATTACAATTTAAGTCACCTGATCGATAATTCTGGCTAAATACGGATAGCGAACAGAAGCCCGGGCTTAAGATATTTGTTCTCTATGAAACATGGCCGACCATTTGATATTTCGATAAAGGAATAGTGTTAAATTTGGATTAGTAAATTAATGGTTTTACAAGGAAAAATCTGTTTAGGTATATAAAATATTTAGTATTATTTATTATTAATCTATAATGATTACATTTTATAAATTTCCAAATTAAATAGTTATTTAGGTTATTATTTTTAATTATATTTTAGTCTTAGTTTATTATTTAACTATATTGTGTCCAATAGCTTGTTCTGTCTATATTAGGTTAGAACAATTGTCATTATTTAGGTGGACTATGAATATATGTATACTGTCTGTCCCTTTGTATGCTTAAACTACGCGATGGATTTTGTTGCGGTTTTTGTAATAGATAGACTGATTCAAGAGGAAGGTTTATATGTATAATTATATGTTCGTCAGCATTGCACCCGTGCAAAGCCGGAGCGGGTCGCTAGTATGTAATACAATACAATTATACGATGGTTAAAGTTAAATTTATTATTCTAGAGGGCGCCCAGTTGTTGAAATAATTAAAAAATGTATTAGCATTCCGGGTACTCCTTTTCTATGTAAATTACTCATCTATATATATATATATATATATATATATATATATATATATATAATATCATATTTATTATAAAAGGAAAAATAATATTTTTTGTCTATGTGTGTGTGTGTGTATGTTTTTTATTTTATTTAGATTACTATGGAATTCTGCAAAGTAACGCCACGCCTGATACTATTAAATATAACAAGTCCCTTTAATAAACACAAAACCAATACCCAGTACGGGTTAATATGAAAACAATCCCTTTGTCCTACAGATTACAATAAGGAAGTTGATAACTACACCAGGGCCGACAACTAACATAAAGGCGAACTTACTTACACGTTGTTTTAGCCATGTTTTTGTTTCATATGGATATTGTTTTGTTTTGTATTGAGGCTTTTAGATTAAATATATTTGATCCGGTGGTGGCACAAAAGCGCGTTCGTCGAGGTACCGTATGGTCCGGCTAAATAATAACATACTCCTGGCCTGGCAAGCATGATAACTATGGCAAAAATCCTTCTGCCGGGGGAGGTAAATCTTCAGCAGTGAACGTTGTACGAAAAGTTGTATGCGACTAGAGGAATTCAAGTAAATACGGTCACACAAGGTGAAATACAACTAAATCATAAGAAATACATACAATACAAAGTATTACATACATTTCAGTTTCATCCGATCTTTGATCTCAATTTAAATTATTTAAATAACATTATAAAAATACCACATACTATTTTGCGCAACCTGTGTTAAAAAAGCAAATATTACTACTTCCTAGTTCCCCCAAATCAGTTTTATTATATAAGACAAAACAAATGCAGGTGTTCCAACCGACTTTGATGGCTTTTTTTATTGCTTCAGGAATCAAACTCACGACCACTACACAAATAAATAAACGGGTATTTATTACTGTGACACCGTTTGAACAGAATGTTTAATTGACTATTTATTTTGATACACGAGTATATTGACTATACCAACTATGATAGAGTCGGAACATCAATCGTTTTTGTTCAGACCAATTATAATATTTAATATTTTAGTTTCATCATCATCATCATCAACAGCCCGTTTACGTCTACTGCTGAACATGGGCCTCCTCTTAACAGATCTTGGCAAGCCAGGATCGTTGAGGGATATTGCCATAATCACCACGCTTGGCATACGGATTGGTGATCGCAGTAAGATGGAAACCTTTAGCTAATAGATGCTGCTGCCCATCTTTCAGAAATATGTCCCTTAGTCGGCTTTTACGACACCCATGGGAGGACATGGGGTGGCCTATTCTAAGCCGGAAACCACACGGCATATTTTAGTTTACTATTTAATAAAAAGTAAAGATGGATCGCTGTGAGTAACGTTGAAGCCGGTAAAACTCTGCCTTGACGTGGACATACACAGCTAACACACACACGCGTACCAAAACTATGCCTTACCATGACCATACTCACTCACTGTCACTCAATCTCTCGCAGTGTCAGTGTCATTTCATAACAAACTTCATTATTTGTTAATAAAAATGCAGAATTTTCGGCGTCGTAAAAGGGTATACATATTAAAGCTGAACGCTATTTTTATAACATTACTATGAAAAATTATAGCAACACTTTTACCAATAAAGATGCACAATTAAACAGCAAATTTATCGAAGAAGGCTACAGGCTATTGTAGGAACCGTAGATTACGACTCCAAACGTTGAAGGAAGCAATGGAAACGAAGCAGATTGTGTATTTACAAAATATATTTGCATTAAGCATTTACAAGATATGATTTAAATAAAAATTGAAAAGTTAATAATCATTCAAAGGAAAATAAAATTGCACTAACATAAAAAAAGCATAAGAAAATTATCAATGACATGTCATTATCAATCATTTTATTAGCTGTCACTGTTTTTGGTGTGGCAAAAGAGGTTTCCACACTATATTTAATTTGGAAGTTCCCACGAGAACGGGAGTTATGCGAATGAAACTGCACGTTGGAAGCTAGTAATCAATAAATTATTCTTGAATAAATATTACTTTATCATGTTCATTAAAAAAGATTTACTTCAGAACAAGGAAGTTGAGTCCCGTGAGAATAAAACCAGGTGATGGGAGGATATCGCATGAATTTATCAACGACTAAGTAGCGCAGACAATATTATAGCCATAAATATTGCTGGAAAGACAGCGTATAAGGCCTTCGGAAAAAGGGTTTTATGTTAAATTCTGGTATCAAAATATAATTTAACTCGGTATTAAGATAACTTAATTTAGGTTCAAGATTCACCAACACAAAATTGACTGCACCGGTGACTCAGTGGTTAGGAAGTTGCTTTTGAGACCTGGTGTTCTGGGTTCGATTCCCACCCGGCAGAATTATTTGTGTGAACCATAAATAGTTGTTCTGAGTCTGGGTGTTCCTTGTGTCCGTGAAATGAATGTTTGTAAAGTCCCCCGCGACACAGGGATTTATTTCCCTAGTGCGGGAGTTGTCTTTTTAAAAAACACAAAAACACAACATAAAATTATCAAATTTTAATTTTACGACCAACGTTTCGTATACTATTTATTTCGAAATCAACTTATTCTGCAAATGTAAAATTTTATAAACACTCGTTTAACAAACATTTATTTGGCAAACAATTGTTTTTACAAATGCATCAGATGATATTTAATCATTTATACATTTTTCATTTTTCATTCACTAGGATCTGGCACTCGCCGGCCGCTGCCGCGAATACCAAACGTGCGTTGTTTTAAGAGATAGAATGAAAAGAACTATGAGTTACTAGCGGCCCGCCCCGGCTTCGCACGGGTGGACTTTTATACTCTACCCCTGCCCTACCCTACCCCTACCCTAACCCTACCCTACTCCTACCCTACCCCTACCCTACCCTTACCCCTACCCTACCCTACCCCTACCCTACCCCTACCCCTACCCTACCCCTACCCTACACCTACCCTACCCTACCCCTACCCTACCCCTACCATACCCCTACCCTACCCCTACCCTACCCTACCCTACCCTACCATACCTTACCCTACCCTACCCTACCCTACCCTACCCTACCCCTACCCAAAAGTATCCTATGTCCTTCTCCCAGTTCTTAGCTACCTCCCTACCAATTTTCAGCCAAATCGGTTCAGCCGTTCTTGAGTTATAAATAGTGTAACTAACACGACTTTCTTTTGTTTTTAAAATGTATTCTGCTATTCGGGACGGAAACAAATCCAACAAATCAAAAACCATGGCAATCGGTCCAGCCGTTCTCGAGTTATAAGTGTTGTAACAAACACGACTTTCTTTTATATATATAGATTTGTCAGATAATACTTTATTAAATAAAGGTTTATCGAATAATTATTTTGTTAAGTGAATTATTTGGTAAACTTTTTGTTATATAATGATGAAATAATAAATAATGTTTATGCTAATCGTAGCCCTTGCCAAGTGAACATTTTTGAATTCATTTTTGGTGAACTGACCGGTCACCCTTAATTTAGGCTAATGTTGATTCGACTAAAGAACGTGCTCCCAATGGATGGACAGCAGCATTTATCAGCTTCTCGAGGTTACCTGCCATCTTACTGCGATCACCAATCCGCCAGCCAAGCGAGATTTGTGCCAATATTTCTTACTGTCTTGCCAAGATCTATTAAGAAGAGGCTCATGCCCAGGATATGTGACTATTGAACACCTTCTCTTGATTTTCAATGATATATGTAGATACCAACTCTTTAGTTTAATTATGCTTACCATAACAATTAGTGTCGGATCCTTAAGGACCTTATTTAGTATCGTATTACCAAACAAAATAAGTAGGTATTGGATCATGGATAGGACGTTCTTTTTAGGGTTCTGTAGCTAAATGGCAAAAAACGGAACCCTTATAGATTCGTCATGTCTGTCTGTCTGTCTGTCCGTCCGTATGTCACAGCCACTTTTTTCCGAAACTATAAGAACTATAATGTTGAAACTTGGCAAGTAGATGTATGTTGTGAACCGCATTACGATTTTCACACAAAAATAGAAAAAAAAAACAAAAAAATTTGGGGATCCCCATATTTAGAAATGAACCTCAAAAAAAAAATTTTCGTCAATCCCATACGTGTCTATGGACAGGTCTTCAAAAATGATAGTGAGGTTTCTAATGTTATTTTTTTCTTAACTGAATAGTTTGCCCGAGAGTCACTTCCAAAGTGGTAAAATGTGTGTCCCCCCCTCCCCCTGTAACTTCTAAAATAAGAGAACGATAAAACTAAAAAAAAATATATGATGTACATAACTATGCAAACTTCCACCGAAAATTGGTTTGAACGAGATCAAGTAAGTAGTTTTTTTTTAATACGTCATAAACCGTAAACCACAATTTACCTTTCATTCAATCAACTATTATTAACATCGATCAAAGTTGCAACTAGTACGGAACCCTTCGTGCGAGAGTCCGACTCGCACTTGGCCGATTTTTTTCTTTTAAATAAACGCCATCTTGAAAGATGCTATTACATGGGACGTCTCACAGCTAACCAACGACGAGAGCTCCCAGGAAAGAGGGACAACGATAGATAGGTTACAATCCAGGCTATAGAATTTTTTTCTTAAGGCCCTAATCTACGTGGTAATGACGGCAACCCCTTTCCTCGGTAGGAGGCCCATGTTCAGCAGTGGACGTTATACAAGCTGATGATGTCATAATATGTAGTTATAACGTAGTTTGAGATATTTTTTCTTTTGAAATATCGCAATTTGTTTCTTTAAAATGTGAATGTTTCATTGCATTATTTAATTTGCAATTTACCTACCTACTTTATACTATTACTCTTATAATGGCCGTGGCCCGATGGCTAGAGCGTCGGACGTGTGGTAATGTGGTCGCCAGTTTGATCCCTAACCATTGCACTAACGACGTGAACCCACTCGTAACACAAGAATTTTACCTTAGCATGAGGTGTTAACAATAATACTAGTAGACTGCAAAATTCTACTAGTAGTTAATCATAACAACATATCGTATAATTGCAATACTAAAACGAATTGCAGAGCTATTAAATCTTCAATCATGAACGAAATCGGTTGGCGGTGTGACCGAACCACCAAGCTTAGCCCGTGGGAAATCACTCGCGGCAAACGAATAAATAGACGCATTAACAGGGAAATCTGTTTTATTTAGATTCCACTTGAAAAATACGTAGTCTGGGATACGAGGAAACTCATTTTAGGTAGATGACGGAGATGAATTATATCATCGATCTTTCCCTGCTACCTTAATTTTGCAAATAACTTTCCAATTATAACAAGAAAAGATTAAGATTTTTTTTTATCAATTATTATTTACTAATTGCGCCCCGCGGTTTTCCCCGCGTAACTCTGCTTCAGTGGATCGGAGCGTGAATATTTGTAGCCTATAAGTTAATCCAGCGTATACCCTATCCCGGTGCAAAATTTCAGCCAATTCCGTTCAGTAGTTTTAGCGTGAGTTTGTTAGTTTGTAAGTATGGACTTACAAACTTTCACGTTTATAAAATTAGTAGGATTTTATGCCCTCGTAGACCCAAACTCTAAGAGGCTCGCGAACTGTTAATAGCGACAGTTGCCCAAAACTCCTCTAAAACATCAAATGTCACAATTCCTCTATGCCAGCGACCGAGCACAGCCGAAGGACACCACAGGAAAAAAAAAATCTTTTTCATTTCTTTGGACTGTATTTTGCCACTAGGCTTTTGCTGAGCATAAAGGCGAGCATGGTTCTAGCCTTAATAAATGGTTGATAAACTACAAACTACCTGTGGGACGTGGCTCCTGTGAGCTCGACTCAGGGTGGTCGCTGACGATTTTGAGACTAACTTTGAGAGAGATTTGTCTCTCTAAAGGCCTTCATCTAAGGAGGTTTAGATTGGGCCGGTTTGCTTCTTGCGTACCCGGCCTCCACCAACGGCGGATCGAAGGAGTGTCCGTTGGGTTTTAGTGTTGTAGGGTCCTCTCCTCGTGGTATGGGTTAGCATACCACGCGATGGAGATTGCGAGCCCCACATATCCCACCGCCAGCGCGCGAATACGCTGCAACAGCGCGGCGCCGGTAAATGCATTTCCTAAAAAAAAAAAGGAGTTTTAGATTAGGATAAATGTTAGAGACATTTATTAACAACAATCACATTAAATATATGCAATATTTAATGTGATTGTAATCATGTGATAGCTGTTGATGTCATAACAATTAGCGTCAACGGCCTAAAGCTTTTGTATTCTGCTGATTGGAAAGTTTCCACCTAACCTAACCTAACCAGAGCCGAAGAGGAACCATTAATTCTACATGAATTTTTGCACCAAACCACACCCAACCTACTTAAATTAATTAAAGTATCTATGACAAAAAATATATAAAATTATTGCCTTTTATCATACTGAAGCTTCTTAAATAAAAACATGAAAAATGTGGCTATAAATCATAACTCCAAAAACACACCGAATTACTGTAACAAGCAAAAATTTACAACTTAAAGGTGAAGAATTTGCACAAAAAGTAAGATTTATTGTTGTAATACTCGACAGCAGGCTGTTACCTAAGTATTTTTTGATTGTGAATAAATTGAAATGAAGTAAATAGAAGCCAGTGAACTATTCATGATTTATTTCAATCATTTTTACCTCAGAGCTACAGTAATGAATTAAGTACAGCCATAACGCTAAACTATAGCCATTTAGAAACATACGAACACATTGGATTGTCGTAGGAAGGAGAGGTTTCTACCTGGTCATGAACTTCTTTGGCGAGCTTGGAAGTCCTTAAATAGACCGTGGAATCAAGTCGGACGAAGCCGGGAGAACGTGAACATGTGGAGGTATAGCTCAGAAGTGTTGCGTGTCCGTGTGGCATCTCCCCGCAGACAATGGCGCACCTCCTATTCTGACCTGCGTGCCTCAACACCTGTACACGCGCGGACCTGTGCAACGCCACTGATAATGCTGTGTTAGTGGCCGAGTACTGGTCCTCTCAAATTTAAACGCCAGGTAGACACGAAAAGAAGGAGATTGCTGATGAAGTTAGGTTGGTATTAGAGTTGCCCAACTATCGATAGTTTCGCTATCGATAGGTGTCCTCGAAAAATAGTAACAAATTAACTAATACTATTAATTGGAAGCAATAGTATCGATACTATCGATACTATTACATTATAATACTATCGATAGTATCGATAGTTTTAAAGTAATACTATTGATACTATCGATAGTTTGTAAAGCTATCGATACTATCGAAGACTATCGATAGTATTGCTCCTAAACACACATTGGTCCTCGATAGTATCGATACTATCACTAATATCGATACTATCGATAGACTATCGATACTATTGATATGACGTCAACTATCGATAGACTATCGATAGTCTATCGATAGTCGACTATCGATAGGCAACACTAGTTGGTATTGCTTGTTAGTTCTTCTATGAAGAATAAAGATCGATGGGGTCGGCGCAACACGTTTTCTTTACATTGTGACCGTTATGCTATCACAAACGTCTTGGACTAAACGTGGTGACTAAACCAAAACACTGTATTTTAGAGGTTTAATCTACCCTAGATTTTTAACACAACAGTTATAAAATATTACAACTACTAAATTAAATGTGTGATGATTGTGGTGTACTATACTGTATAACATCCATATTTCGCAATATTTGTCCCATCCATACCTACTTACATACTAGGTTATTACCAGTGTTTCCATACTTTACTAAAATATCCATAATTATTGAAAACTTAATAGTAAGATACGTGTCGCTATAATATCTCTTCGCTTCGAAAAGAAAATTACATACTAAAAATACCAAGATTATATTACTTGTAGATATAATAAATATGAAGAACAGCATAATATTTTATTGCTTAATTAAATCTTTTAATTTAAGAAGCTAATCCATGTTGTGGATTTTGCACAGGAATGTTGCGGCAAAAATCGCGCTGCTGGATTATCACAAAATAGGTGACAACTTTATTAACGCCCGCATCGTTGATGTGTGGACTTAACAGAATTATGGAATATAATTTCGGCTATATTTTAATTTGAAGCTTAGCCTGGTTATGTTTGTTAGGAGCAATAATCACCGTTATTTTTGTATAGTATTTACTTTTCAAATGTTTCGTTTCTACTATTTTATAGCCTACAAGCAACATGCGCAAAAAGAATACTTGGACCTCGGCTTATGGCGGTCGCTGGACGGGGATTAAGGAATTATAATGATTTTTCGTTTTTAATAGAGTATTATGCAACTGACGCTCTAACAGTTCTTGGGCCACCTGGGACTTCAAGTCTACGAAAGCATCAGAAGGAGAACATCATACAGCAATTTGCTAAAGCTATGAACTCACGGAGTGGTATTCACCCGCGTCCGCCGTGGTGGTGGAACTGCAGTTTTATTTCTAAACTCACGAGACTGGTGATTAGCGCAGTCACGCAGCCGTCGCGGTTAATTAAGATCATCACCCGCAAACTTGGCGTGCGATAATCGCGAGACGGGCGGTTGCAACACAGGCGGTTAAACGACTACGGCCAGCTATGGTGATGTTTCAACCCTCCGAGGATACGGGTGTGTGTCGCCCGCGCGATTGTACAAGTTACCCGCCGGTGCTGCGGGACCCGCTAACAACCGCGCGCGCCGCTGGTGTAAAACACGTCGCGAAATGTGCTCTTGATTTTTGAATATTCTACATCCTACAGAAGCTGCGGGCCCGCAATCGAGGCGGGCGCGGGTGAAAACCGCTCCGTGAGTTCTTAGCCTTAGACTACCACAAATTTGATTTTTTTAACTATCTGTAGTTTCATGATGTTTAAATCTATACAATATATAAAGCTAAAGAGTTCGTTTGTTTATTTGAACGCGCTAATCTCAGGAAATACTGGTCCTAATTGAAAAGTTCTTTCATCGTTCATAATATTATTATTAAATGTGGAGTTCCTACGGTCACTGGAGTTACACGGTTGAAACCGCGCACGGAAGCCAGTTATTATATAAAACCTGTTAATTCATTTAAAGGTTCATAAATTTTAAGCACTTTTATAAATATGTCTTATTAATAATATTTTTATAATATTAAGGAAACATATTATATTGTACCAACCTTATCTGTGTTATTATACTTAACCTTACGTATTAAAAAGCTTAGTGGTTAAAATAATACCGCGCATACCTTCCCTCGCTGCGACAGAGGACTTCAGGCGCTAACTCTTCACATTCCTTGTTGGAACAAGATTCCTTTGTGGAGAGTGTAGACTAATGAAATATTACCCACTACATTATACAATTACTCAGAAATTGCTTTTAATCTTTCGCCTAAAGTATTTATAAGGTATCCTATCCTTTCTCTTTGGTCTTGCTTCAATACATAGAATAAAACAAAATCGCTCTCCGATGTATATCTGTACCTATGTATGCTTAAATCTTTAAAACTAGCAACGGATTTTGATGCGGTTTTATTTGATCGTCAGAGTGACTTAAAAGGAAGGTTTATATGCATAAAACAGCATTGCACTCGTGCGAAGCCGAGGCGGGTCACTAGTTAAGTATCAGATTCAGAAGAAGTTTGGTTGGTTGTAACACGTTAAGCCGTTGCGTTGGTCCCGATTGTTATAATTAATATCATCCATAGCAGAGCATCCAAATCATTTTTTTCTTCTAGACCCCTTTAAAACTTTACTGTTTTCTGTTGACCCCCTGTTGCTCCATTTATTATCCGTTTTATCTGTTTATTTAAAAACTTTAGTACAACTTATTGTACATCGGCGGAATGCCTTTGGCATTATCTACCAGACAGTGCGGGTGTACAGAGTTATCTTGGTAGGTGCACTTATTTTAAGCTAGATCAGATGATGGACTTTACAATTATACTATATTAAGACAAACTATTTAATAGTGTACTTTACAATGCGTATTATTAAATAAAAATAAAATTTGAGACGGGATTCTGCCAGCCATTTCTACACACTTACAACTGGTAAACCCGATTCTTTAACGCTGTTGATACTTTAAATATCTGTTGGGACTTTCGTAGACCTACTGAATTACTGATCTGTAGCAATTGGTATGAGCGTTTCCAAGAGTGTGTTCTTAAATAATAATGCGTTCACAACTAGCGCATTAAAAACTACACATTAAGCTATGTGCGCAAGAGGGCGCTTAATGTGTAGCTTTGAGACTAACAGACTCAGGGGGCGATCGCTGGCGGGGGAATTAGAAATTATAACTTTCAAGAGAGTTTAATGTTTTTCTTTAGAGTTTTAAGGAAGTTTTGTGCAAGTATCGTTCTACTTTACCGTAGTCGTTGATTTAGTACAATACAGGTCCTTGTCTACGGTTAGTGCTTACCAATTTTTATCATATAAAATAACTTGAACAAACCTTCAGACAATTTTGTATCTCACTTTAATAATAAAGACAAGAAGGATCCCACAAAATATACGTTACATTATTTACTTACTTATGACGTCATCGTTATTACGTCACAACGCAGTTATTATGGTATACGTGTCGGAGCTCCAGATTAAGAGATTCCTGTGATAAAAGAGAGGCTTTCTTTAAGCAAAAATAACATTTTGTTCGTTGTCGCGTATAAGATGTGATAGACATTTTTTCAGATAAATCTCACACTTAATAAAAAAATACTTTAAAAAACTATAAGTAATAATATGAGTGAGGCTAGGAAAAAAATCAAAATAAAATCAAGTGGTACAACATAATACTGCGGTTACCAACTCGCCTGCCAAACGTGGTGACTATGGCAAATACCCTCCCCGGGAGGAGGTACATGTTCAGCAGTGGACGTTCTACGGGCTGATGATGATGATGTACACAAATAAATCCTGCTACTCGTTTATCGACGAAGAACGACGGTCGCTGACATAGCTCAACGGATTAGCAAGCTGAAGTGGCAATGGGCAGCACACATAGCACGAAGAACTGACGGCCGATGGAGCGAAAAGGTTCTCGAGTGGAGACCACGTACTGCCATGCGCAGCGTAGGACGACCGCCTGCACGAAGGATCGACGACCTTATAAAGGTTGCAGGGAGTCAGTGGATGCAGGCCGCTAGCGATCGTTCCCGCTGGAAATCGATAAGTTAGGCCTATGTTCAGCAGTGGACTACAACAGGCTGATGATGATGATGATGATAATAATAAGGAACTTTAAAAACCTGGAAGGTACATCCTCAATCGACGAGACGCGGAATGAAAATTTTGATTTGACATTAACTCAAACATTTTTTGTTCGAAGCGGAAATCGAACTGAACCTCCGAATTTTAAGAGATACTTACACCGCTACGCCACCAATGTTGACCGCCTCCTTTAGTTATTACATAACACTAGCATGTTGGTATGTTGGTGTGAGGCCAACTTAATACCAACATATAATTCAAAGGCACCACAATTTCGTTTATGAACTTGTATATGACAACACTAGAAACATATTTATATATTATATAAAGCTGGACCGGAATGTTGGTGCATTTCCGCTGTACAATTTCGTGTATTGTAAATCTGTTCGTATAATAAAACTGTAGAGGTTGAATGTCTGTAAATAGAAAAAAAATGTTAAAAACCGAATCAGAAGACAGAGTTAGAAGTAAAGTAGAACACATCCAGTTTATTTTTATAAGCAGCCATAGCCCAATGGCTAGGGCGTCGGACTTGTGATCTTGAGGTCGCCGGTTCGAACCCCACCCATTGCACTACCGACGTGAACGCACTTCGGAATGCAAGAATTTTAGCTTAGCACGAGGGGTTAACAAGAATACTAGTCAACTGCAAAACTCTTCTAGTAATCTTTAAAAAAAAAGTTTCTCTGTCTGTTTGTCTGTTTGTACGGGCAAATCTCCGAAACTTTTGCACCGATTTAAATTAAATTTGGTATGGTGGTACCTTACATCCCCGGTCAACGTTTTAAATACTTTGAATCAAAGAAAATTAATGAGTTCCCATGGTATAGTCGGACAAAGTCGAGGGCATCAGCTAGTTGTAAATAAAACCTAGATTTTTTACACGTGAAGCAAAGGAAAAAAAAACCGGCTAAGTACGAGTCGGACTCGCGCACGAAGGGTTCCGTACAATATTCAAGTGCCTTCCTGTTGCCGTTATTGATATCAAGCAAAAAGAGTTAAAAAAGAAATACTTGTTTGTTGTATGGGCTCCCTTAAATATTTATTTTATTTTATTTTTAGTATTTGTTGTTATAGCGGCAATAAAAATACATCATCTGCCATCGCGGTTCTTGAGATACAGCCTGGCGACAGACAGACAGCGAAGTCTTTGTAATAGGGTCTCGTTTTTACCCTTCGGGTACGGAACCCTAACAAATATTTTCCCCTATATCAATACAAATATTTAAAATGGTTTGTTTTACCACAGTCATAATAATGAGTTTCTGGTAAATGGTTGAACATTATAAGCATTCAAGAATTTTTTCAATATTTTTCATAAAATGAAAAATGTTTTTTTTTTGCTTTTTTCTTTGTCGGATTTCCACCGTGATCCCGCAGCCTTTACCTGGTCATCCTATCGCTTGCCTATCTGCGACCTCTTGGATCACACTACATAATATTTAAAAAAACGCTTCAAAATCCGTTGTGTAGTTTTAAAGATATAAGCATACATAAGGTAGGACAGATAGCGGGAAGCGACTTTGTTTTATACTATGTAGTGATAGTCAAACATTGCGTGACAACCTTCGCGCCGAAATAGTTCCCAACTCTCTAATATTTGTGTTCTCTTACAGGTAAGTGGGAGAGCCTTCGTCACGTGACGGTAATGTATTTGATAATATACTATGTTGTTCTGCGTGATGGATTCCTTGTTATGTTATTTATATCAATGGTTCTGGATCAGAGGTACCTACCTATACTTATTTATTTTATTTTATTTATTTAATAATTTATGTACATGTTACCGGATATGTATGAAATCTAGGAATTGTACACAATTCCTAGGAAATATATACCCTTCCGAGCCTACTTAGGAAATGTGTAAAATAATGTTTCAAAGATTCCTTAATACACACATTTCCTGTGAAATGTATGTATTTCCTAGGAATTGTATATAATTCCAATATCGTATCAGGAAATGTATAAAAAGAATGCTTTCTGTAATAAAACATGTTGCTTCAACGAGAATAATATTTTTTATTAATACAAATAGGTAACAATCATACCGTAAAATATGATTAATGTTATCTTACCAATGAAAGCTTCAAAAATCAACTAGGTATCTATTAACTTTTAAGGTGCATTTATCGGAAAATCACTGTTACCAGAAATTAATAAGAATCATATGTTGATCAACCTAGTTAGTTGATAAACGAGGTTTCGGGTGGTTATAAAAAAAAATAACCTAAACCTACCCATTGATATTTCCGATTGCTATTTAGGAAATGTATAGATTTCCTAGGAAATATGTCTAATATAATTTATTTCACACATTTCCGGGCGATTTTAGGAATTACATACATTTCCTAGGAATTGTATACAATGACGGATTACATACATTTCCGTTAACATACACACAAACAATATGAGATAAGATAAATAAGGATACAATTGCACATATGTAGGTACAGCTTATTTTCAATAGAAATTTCTTCGTGATAGGAAACATTTAAATGAAGAAGAATATATCGTGTGTATCTCTTCTCTTTGACATAATGTACGTATAAGTATGTATATATATTTAGTATGTAGTTTTTTGCTTAATAACAATTTATGAATTAGTTAAAGTGATATAAATATTACCCTATAAATATGGGACCGATTTATTTAATATCATCAAGTCAATAAATATCTAAGACAACTGTATCGTGATTTCAGCCTTAACCAGTAAAAAATACAGTTTATATTTGCTTGAAAGAATATATAATACGATGATAAAGGTCGGTATGATGAAGCAAAGGTGTGGGCTAATTGACGGTGGTGAGAAAGGGTAGATGGGGTATGGTGTGAGTGATAGCGTAGCATGTAGCGGAGCGGGTAGAAATTACTTATGAGCTAACCAAGAAGAACCACATGAAGCTTAATAGATAGAAACTTTTATTTGAAATTTTTAATAATGTGACACGAGTAAATTATACTTTTCTTTGAAATAAAATAAATTAAAATATGAATTTAAAATATTTTCAAATTCAAATTTCAGTAAGGTAATTTCATTATTTTAATAGTAGCAGAATAATTCAGCTTTTTGATTAATGTTAGCTAGGTATCTAACTTGTAAGTATTTTTCGTATTTGTCACAATCACTTTTTCTATAGGTAATCTATACCAATATAATAAAGAGGAAAGATTTGACCGTTCATTTTTTTGCAATGAATAGGTTCGGAACTTCTAGACCGATTTTGATAATCCTTTCAACATTAGAAAGCTACTTTATCCATTAGTAACATAGACTATATTCAATTAGGAAGTTCACATGTGAGCTGGACCTATGGAGGTAAAACCGCGCACAGAAAGTTAGTTTGTTAATTAAAATACGAAAACCAACACCTGTTTCATGGTAATCCTGTACCAATAATTTTAATTACATAATTAAGTCACGCTACCGACGCGACGGCGACAGCTGCTGAGGTTACAAAGGAACCCCACGAGTTTGCAACTGTAGTAATTTTCACAGAAATTACACTAACTCGGGAGTTATAGATAGTAACAGGTGTAGGTGTTTGTAATCGTCACACAATTTCTTCAAACTATACTAATCATCATCATCGTGAGCCCGTATAACGTCCACTGCAGAGCATGGGCCTCCTCCCATGGGAGGGTAATTGCCATAGTCACCACGCTTGGCAGGCGGGTTGGTGACCGCAGTATTATGTTGTACCACACAAGGAAACGCTGCAGCCCGTGCCTTGATATACGATTATTATGGATGATGTTATTATAATCGGGACTAACGGCTTAACGTGCTTTCCGAGGCACGGAGGGTAGTCCCTCAACCAACCAGACCCGGAAAGAAATCTTAGAAATTACACAAAGATTTTCTGTCCGGCGCGGCGTTGGTATCGGTCCCACTATTCTAATATATAAAGCTGAAGAGTTTATGTGATTGTACGCGCTAACCTCCGGAACTACTAGTCCGTTTTCAAAAAAAAATACACTGTAAGATAGCCCTTTTATAGAGGAAGGATAGCTTTCCAATGTTAGCTTATAGGACAATACTTAATAATATAGTTCCGAAGGGAACTGGGAACTACGCGGGTGAAACCGCGGGGGAAGCTATATCACGCTTACCGATAATATAATACTACCTCGATGGTTTACCGGATATACGACCGTAACTATCGAGGTCCCGCATTCGATTCCCGGGCTGGGTGAAATATTGTGACACTAGAAAATATTAAGGTAGTCTTTTACCTGGGCCTCGGAGACTTTTGTGTAGATTAATTAATTTTACGAAAATACTACTTTATAAGTCTGTCTCTGTCTAAATGTAACACATTAAGTTAGAAAGAAAGAGACTACAATAAAGAACAAACGAACTCAACTGCTACTATAAAATGAACCAAATCTTCTATACAACTGTCATTATACTATCCAAACAGACACAGTTCACTGACCTCTGACCACAAACAACACCATAAATGAAACCTCAATTACTTACAGTGAGCTAAAGTAAAGTCTGAGAAATGAATTTATGTACTCAAGGAATAGCTTCTGAAACATTACACTGTTGCTATTAGGTGACTTTCACACTGCATTATCGTTACTAATATTATATATCGACACTCTTAAGGGGCCATCCATAAAGTACGTCACATGTAAGGAGGGGGGGAGGGGGTCGAAGAAGTGTGACATGGTGTGACAAGGAGAGGGAGGGTCCTAAGTTTTGTGACATCACATTTAAAATTTAATAAATTGAATCGCGAAATTTGAAATTTTAATTAAAACTAAAAAATAATTTCAACTCTATCTATATGAATATACAGTATGAATTGTTTTGTTGACGAGTTCATACCCGCTCTAGTGATACGCCGCACGTGCCGACTATGAGCCCTTCGACTAATGCCGCCAAACGCACCGCACGCGCGACCTCGCGTGATTTCATTGCTTCTATTTCATTCGACAATAATTGACTTTCGCCGAGTGAACGACGTCGTTTTTTAGTTCTGCTAGTTCAAAATGAACAAAAAGATACATATGGGTATTTTTTATCGTAAACTGTATGAAACTTACCGTGCAACTTATGCTGATAAAAAAACAGCATATACAAGAAGAAGTTAATTCCTTATGGAAAAATTTGAAAAGTAGTGAAAAAATTGAAGGTGAAGTGGAATCTAAAATCAAAGAGTTGCTTTTTTTTGTCAATGATAGTTACTGCCCCAGTGTCGAGGGATACTTGGGGGCCATCCATAAAGTACGTCACACGTATGTCATGACTTTTAGACCCCCCCCATCCTTGTCACAGGTGGTCACATTTGTGAGACCCCTGAGAGGATGGCTCCTAA
This sequence comes from Nycteola revayana, assembly GCA_947037095.2. Lineage (NCBI taxonomy): Eukaryota > Metazoa > Arthropoda > Insecta > Lepidoptera > Nolidae > Nycteola > Nycteola revayana. The sequence goes on along the minus strand of OY855748.1, from coordinate 16,080,619 downwards.
GCATTCGTGTGTTAACCCACACCGAGCTAGTTTTGAGTAATCAGCCATTAAAGTGTTAAACTAACCATTTTTTTAAGTAATAATAATTCTGCAATTATTTTTCAAAGAAATGGATTACACCATTGCAAATCTTATGCTTCAGACTGCGTTCATAACTCAATATCCGATTTTTTGTGGGTTAACGAACGTTTAACAGCTTCCTAATAGCAACCTCCGTAACGTAGCAGTATTTGGCTCGCTTTAAATCTTGGAGGTCGTGGGTTCGATCCCCTCGCTGGACAAGAAATCTTTGTGTAGATTATAAGATTTCTTTCCGGGTCTGGTTGGCTGAGACCCTCCGTGCCTTGGTCCCGATTGTTATAAGATCATTATAACAATCGTAATTAAGGAACGGGCAGCAGCGTTTTTTTTTTTTCTTAGCACTCTAGATGTGCATAAGGCTAATGGCCCTGACGGCATTCCTGCCATTGTCTTGCGGTCATGTGCGCCTGAGTTGTCTCCTGTTTTGACTCGCCTCTATCGCTTGTCCCTGACGACTGGTCGAGTCTCAGTACCCTGGAAGATTGCCAATGTTCAACCGGTTCCCAAGAAAGGTGCCGACCCTGCCAACTACCGACCAATGACAATCACCTCCATACTCTGTAAGGTTATGGAGCGTGTGTTAAACCGTCTCCTAGCATACCTGGAAGACAACGACCTCCTCTGTGACCGTCAATTCGGATTCCGTCGAGGCCGGTCTACTGGGGATCTTCTTGTTTATGCTACTCACTTCTGGGGCGGAGCCATTGAGAGACACGGTGAGGCTCTTGCCGTGTCTCTTGATATCTCTAAGGCTTTTGACAGGGTTTGGTACGCAAGTCTCATTAGTAAGCTTCCGGTTTACGGTATTGCTCCCGAACTTTGTACTTGGATTCAGGATTTCTTGAGGGGAAGGTTGATTCGAGTCGTCATTGATGGCACCTCGTCCGATCTTCTTGGTATTAATGCCGGTGTCCCTCAGGGATCTGTTCTCTCCGCGACTCTTTTTTTGCTGCAAATAAACGACCTGCTAGTTACTCCCGGTATCTTTGGGTATGCAGACGACAGTACAATCTCGGTGAGATACTTGTCTGATGCGAAGTCTCGGTTAAAGGTCCAGTCGTTCAGGGAGTCGATGATTGGGGGGGTGAACTCGATCTTGGAGGCTGTCTCCTTATGGGGTGATGCCAACCTGGTTGGGTTTAACCCCTCAAAAACACAGGCGTGTCTTTTTTCGGCGAAACGGAGTCCATTCCAACTGACTCCGACTTTCCGGAATGTCTCCGTTCCGATCAAGAACGGTGTAACAAGAAATGCTCCCGAAGTCCTCTTACTTTGTTACAACATTCGTTTTAACTGTGTTTACGAGATAGGTTACTGTGAAGTTTTGTTTGTAATCATCATATCTGAGAACCTATTACAGTGCAAGAATGTGTGTACGAACACACATTCTTGCTACACAATCTATTCCTTTTCACTCACTCGAATAAATTGTGAATAATAAATTAAGACCATCACCGACAGGATTCGAACCTACCTACATTTTAGTATATATAGCCCCTAATACCTAAACCTTTTAACCACGGTGGAACCCAACCGGTCGTCGAAATTTATAAACCTCTTTAAAGGGAACAGTGATGCCATCTATCGGTATTGATAAACACTAGTCTACAAATATCTTTAAAGGTGCATTTGGAATACAATATTTAACTGAGGATACCGCCCGTACTTAAATTTTCAATTTTTCTTTTTATAAAAATAAATTAATATTCATAAATTTTGTAACTGGTAAATCTCAGCCAATTAAAACATAATTGAGTTCCTCTGTAAGCAAAGAAACTATTATTTAATGTAAATAATTTAAATGTCGATTCTTGTATAATGTTTAATATTACATAAGTATTTTCATTAAAATTGTAGGTACTATATTTTATACTGAAACAATTCTGTTTTATAAAAGTTAACGCCACATAGTTAATTGTATCATAGATAATAAAATGCAATTAAAGTAAACTATGTTTTTACATGTATTTTAATGATTTTAGCACTACGAAAGTACTTAGTAGACTAATGCCTAAGGTATTATCTCTCCGGCAACCATAGAGTGGTGCAGAGATAATACATATATATGACATATAAACAATACCTTAATGTACGGAGCACAGTACGTACATTAAGATGTTGTTTATATGAAGTTTTACTACTAATTTATAAGCCAAATTTTCTATTGGCTACCGAAAGAAGAACTTTGGCGATTTCTATAAAACCTTTCAATTTAAATCTTCAAAGCTATGAAAACTAGTAAGAGCTGTACTTCTCAGTGAGCTGCCAAATACAGAGCATTCATAGAAATGTACAAAATATAGTTATTACATCTCCGCTTTGCCAACAGACGGCTGTGCCAAGATGTGCCATTCGGTGTATAATGCAATTGTTACTGGATTTCTGTCAAATTTCCAAGTTTTGCTATCAACCCACATACAGCCATGGACCATATTTATTCTAAATGTTTATTTAGTCATTAGTTGAGTTAGTCATATAATACTAGCTTTTGCCCGCGACAGCATAGAATTCGAATACTCAGACATCTATTCTGATTTGTATACTGTTGGCAACGAATAAACATGGACCATAAAACGGTATAATCGATATTTATTCAGCACTTGTTATTAACATACACTTGTACTTGTCATAATCATTATGTTTAAGACTAAAAGTAACAAAGCATCACTTAAGTAGCCAATCACAATGTATAAAATACATATTTTACGGATTTTTATAATTCGTTCGACTATCCGACTGCTTGACGCCGTTCCCGTAAGAGCTTCATAATAAAATATAGCCTAAAGCCTTCCTCGATAAAAGGGCTATCTAACATTGGAAGAGTTATTCTACTCGGACCAGTATTTCCTGAGATAAACTGTCTTTAGTATATTTTCTACGTGTAACTCCCGTATCGTAAAAAAATCGAAATAAAATATAGCCTTTAGTATTTCTGAATAAATTGGCCTTCTAACACTGTTAGAATTTGAGAAATCTTACCAGTAGTTCCTCTTCAGTTTAATATATTAGTATAGATATAATGGCTCTGTACTCATATAGCTTCTCCACTCTCTGGCCATTCGGTACTTGGTACAAATTGTGACTAACGATGTCCATGCAGTGAAGTTACGTCACGTCTTGACCTGCCCATTAAAATGGGATTGTTATTTATTGGGTCTTGCGGACGGTAGTGGTGGTTGGTAAGATTATTGCCTATTAAACTATGCTTTTATACTTTGATTTTGCTATTTGATTGTTAAAAACGTATTTAAAAAGGTGGTGAAGCATGAAGCAAGGTCCTAAAGCAGATCCTTATTAGCAAAAGCTAATATGACATTATAGAATGGCAAGAATAGTTACCATCTCACTGCGATCACTAATCCACCTGCCAAGCGTGGTAATTTTGGCAATATCCTTTTGATGGCTTGCCAAGGTCAATAGTGAGGAAACGAATGTTCAGCTGAGTGGACGTAAGTGGTGTTGAAGTGAAAAAGTAGTAGATGTTTACAATAATATTAGTAAGTGCAGTATTTATTGCGGCAAAAAAATATATTTTGTGAGTTAATTGGGATGTCCGAAAGAAAATTTTTAACATTTCACGCATATATCTAAAAACTAAACCTACCAAATAAAACAACGTATAATTAAACCTAATTTATTTTAATTTATTCATGTACACACAATAAATATAGTCAAGGGAAAAACAAATACAAATACAAGGCTATGTACAAAGGTACTACTTATTTCTAAAGAAATCTCTTCCTCTTCTTCAGTAGACCTGCAAAAGAAGGGAAGAAAATAAAGAAAGCACTAATAGTGTGTAGGTAGGTAGATATACATGAATACTTAAATGATAAATACTAACTAAGAATTAAATTAGTAATGTTAATTAGTTTCTATAACACTCAAACCGCTCCGTAAATCTAGTACGAAAATTATTTAAGTAGGTACATCATAAAATGGAAAATAAATGAATTATTTATGAATCTGTTACCCAATACAGTACACATTTTAGACAATATAAAATTGTAACAAAACACCCTCGTCAACCCAGTTGTCACCAATCAGACAATACACTGGCGCGCAAATATAAAAGTCGCAGATTTAACTCAATAACTGACATTCCTGATACTTACTTTATTAATGTCGAGCGTCGGGATATTTTAAAGTTCTACTTATTTCTTTTAAATCGACATTTGGACCGTGGATTTGACGGTTAAAAAACTAAAAGCCATAATCCCTCAATGTCCCCGTCAGCGACCGTCCTGAGCCGAGGTCCAAGTCCCACAGGGGACGCCCTCTTGCGCAGGTTGCTTAGTTTGTAGTGTTTAAACTATTTATCTAGGCTGGAGCTCTGCTCGCCTTTATGGCCGGTGAAGTAGCAAAAGCCTCTGAGATAACTACAATTATTATCCGTCAGAAAAAACAAGTTTGTTTGAGTATAAGTAGCCAAATTAATGATCCGTATTAGAGCGTGAATATCTCTGCAATCCGTTGCGTTGGCTGTAAGCAAGTTTTTTAAGTGCTAATAAATATGTGGTTCTACCTATCACTTTTGTAACTTGTTACTGTAGATTTCATCGTGATTACAAAATGTAGGGCGCCGACGTAATAAAACGAATACCTATGTTTAGTCAAGACACTACGGTGTTGTTCTCACCCGTGCCAACAGTTCATAGTAAGGCAAGCTCTATAGCTTGCTTATTTATACTCTATTTACTATTTTAACCTGAACGTCTTCCTCCGGTAGCTTTGGGGTTACGGTTGGAATGATTAATCACAGGTTAACGTTCATAACTACTTTAATTACTCGAAAACAAATAACATTAACAATACGATACAACACAAAATAGGTATAATGGAACAATCTAGAAAAGCGCGTGCGCCTGTAGCGTCGCTGTGGGCGGACTACCGAGACGCCGCGTCCCTGCCGTTGGTGAGGAGCGGCGGGGGTGAGGTACGTTGCCTAGCAACAAATGGCGCTGCGCGCCATATTGCGTATTTAAGATACCGCTCACCCGAGTGCTAACTTAAGACACCGTGTTACACTATGTTTTATTATTCATTTGGCAATATATATATATATATATTTTTATTTTTTATTATCTGTTTTTTTGTAGTCTACTAGTGTTCTTGTTAGCCTCTCGTGCTAAGCCAAAACGCTTGTGTTACGAGTGGATTGAGGTCAGTAGTGCAATGGGTGGGGTTCGAACCGGCGACCTCAATATCACAAGTCCGACGCCTTAGCCATTGGGCTACGGCCGCTTCGAACTTTTACCTTCGAAAATTACGCTACCAAAGTACTCTGTAAAGTATAAGTGGTATATAAACACGCTTGGATTACGTAATTGTGTTGTATAGTGCTTAAATGCTTTGAAGTTGTCGCAGCCCAATGGCTAGGGGCGGCGAACTTATGACCTTGTGGTCGCCGGTTCGATCCCCACCCATTGAACAACCGACGTGAACATAAGCATTTAACTTAGCACGAGGGGTTTACAAGAATATTAGTAGACAGCAAAACTCTGTTAGTAATCTTTAAAAAAAAAGCAGAAGTAAGCGTGACAGCCCGTTTCCTAGTGTAAGATTGACAACGATGATAATTTGACATCTACTCAAGTAATTACTAAGGTCCTTCTATATTTTATGTTTAACAAATGGCTGCTTCAATGTTATAGTGACACAAAACCAAATGTATCACTTTAAGATAATGAGTTTTAGGCAAAAGATATTACGGATCAATTTTCGTTGAATCAACAATCAACAATCTTAATTTTGTGCCACTATCAAATTAAAATAGCGAAATATTTAAGATCTCTTTTAGTATTATTCTTTAGTGGGTCTGCTTGAAGAAATTTCATCTATACTAATATAAAACTGAAGAGTTTGTTTGCTTGAAGGCGATTATTTAAGGGACTACTAGACCGTACGAGACCTTTTGACTTTGATTTTAAAAATACTTTAACACTGTTAGATAGCCCATTTATCGAACAAGGTTATATTTAATTATGACGTTCTTACGGGGACGGTGAACCCTTTAATATATTACTTTTTATTTTTAATGTTGTGTGTATACGTACATTGAATAAATAAACAAATGCTTCTGCTGGAACGAACATCCGGCCTCCTCCCGAGAGAGGGTAGTTGCCATAGTCACCACGCTTGGCAGGCGGGTTGGTGACCGCAGTATTATGTTTTACTACACAAGGAAACGCTGCTGCCCGTTCCTTGTTATACGATTATAATAGATGATGTTATAACAATCGGGACCAACGGCTTAACGTGCTTTCCGAGGCACGGAGGGTAGTCCCTTAAGGGCCGGATTGCTTATGCGTACCCGGCCCCCGCCAACGGCGGATCGAAGGAGTGTCCGGAGGGTTTTAGTGGTGTTAGGTCCACTCCACGCTTTGGAGAGGGCGAGTCTCACATATCCCACCACCAGTGCGCGAATGCGCTGCAGCGGCGGTGGGAATGCGTCAAGGCATTTCCCTCCGGACAAAAGAAAACGAAAAGGGTAGTCCCTCAACCAGCCAGACCCGGAAATAATTTACACAAAGATTTTCTGTCCGGCGTGGGGTCGAATTCACGACTTCTGAGATTTAAAGCCTGTGCTCGCTGTCACTCAGAAAAATACAAAACAATAATAAAAAACTAAAATACAATGTTTATATGGGAGTTAGCCTTTGCGATATTTATAAGCTTTAGTGCTAGGTTTATATTTTCCTTTTTTTAATTAAATCAAATTGGATTAATCTTTTATTTTTGCTGTCCATTCCTCTTTTGTTCATTACCCATTGTATTGTTATTCATAAAAATATTTTAATAAGATAAGGCAACGCTCTGTTAGTTAACTTCTTATTTAACCATAAAGGGCTTACTTCTCTCTAAAACCCGGACCACAAGCAACCTTATTCAGAAGCAAATTCCTTACGAAAATGTTCTCCAAGTAATGTTCGACCGCACACATAAATTTTACACTCTACCTACTGTTTATAAATCTTGAGAGTGTCTTTTTAAGCCACTGCGTCTGTCCTGATTTAGTGTGTTGAGTTACACGAGATTTATTGCAAATAAGTCTTAAGTTATGATCAAGGCACATGTTTGGTGAAGATGGCTGATTTGAACATTTTTATGTTAGTCTATCTTTCCGCGCGCCTTTTCACCCGCGTAACTCCCGTTCCTGTAGGAACTTTATAATTAAATATAGCCTATGTCACTCAGGGTGAATGTAGCTTTCCAATGGGGAAATAATTTTTGAAATCGGCACAGTAGTTTTTGAGTCTATTCATTACAAACATACACACAAAAATACAAATCTTTCCTCTTTCAGTATAGATTCTTTCTTCTCTATCGGTAATTGTAAATATAAAATGTTAAAGTGTATTTTAATGCCATATTTTTCAAAAATGACCATTTTAAAACATCGTCTAGCTCTCTTTATAAAGCTAGATTACAGAAACAGAAGTTCAAATTTGTAAAATTGCACGGATAGGTTTTCTAAACAATGAACACACAATAATAGCTTAAATGATTATAGAATAGGATTTCTGTTTTTATATTGGATTTAGTTAAAGATCAAAACGATTAACATTTATTTTTTATATTGACAGAATTTACAGCGCCATCTATCTTATAATTATTATTACTAGGACACACTAAAAGCATACAATATTATTGATAGGCATAACAAGTCTCTTGATTACTATTAATTTATTACGTTTTATACTAAGTACCTACTTACATGCCATATTAAAGCTAACAGTATTAAATAGTGTTTGCCGTCACCCCTTCGCTCTACAATCATCTAATGTGTGGCACCCGCATTAAAGGCGGTGCCTTTGTTCAGCGTATGTTTTACAAGGATTGAATTTAGGTTGTTGCTCTATGAAAATGCATGGTTTCACTTCAGTATTACAACTGCAGAGTAAATTTAGACGTTATTAACCAAACGCTGTATATTGCTACTTAATTCAATTTAGGATCATATAGCATGTCATTTTATCAAATACTAGCGGCCCGCCCCGGCTTCGCACGGGTGGACTTTTATACCCTACCCCGGCCCTACCCTACCCCTACCCTAACCCTACCCTACTCCTACCCTACCCCTACCCCTACCCTACCCTACCCCTACCCTACCCCTACCCCTACCCTACCCCTACCCTACCCCTACCCTACACCTACCCTACCCTACCCCTACCCTACCCCTACCATACCCCTACCCTACCCCTACCCTACCCCTACCCTACCCCTACCCTACCCTAAAATATTCTAAAATTTTATAAAAACACCTTCGCAAATAATTCATATTTGACCAAAATTAGTAGGAAAAATAGTAAGTTCTTGGCAAGCATTTAATTTTAAAGAGATCCGCAGGAGAACGAAGGTCACTAACATAGTTCAACGGATTATCAAGCTGAAGTGGCAATGCCATTTCAGCTTGACAAGACACATAGCTCGAAGAACCGTAGGCCGATGGAGCAGAAAGGTTCTCGAGTAGAGACCACGAGCTGGCAAGCGCAGCGTGAGACGACCAGCACGATGGACTGACGACCTCATAAAGGTCGCAGGGAGTCAGTGGATGCGGGCCGCTTGCAATCGTTCCCCCTGAAAATCAATGGGGGAGGCATAGGCCTCTCCTATCTGACCAAAGGTTCAGCAGTGGACGACAGCAGGCTAATGATGATTTCATTTTCTGTGGAGAAATACTATAAAAAGTTCTTTAATACGACCATTGCTATAATTTATTAATACACAAGTAATCAATTCTATAATTAGACTAGCTGTGCCTGCGAGTTTGTCCGAGTGGAATAGTGACTTTGAACATTTTTAATTATTTAGGCTAATTGACAATTATAATATGAGTGAGGATATTTTGGGTGGGATATGTGGGACTCGCCCTCTCCATAGCGGTGTTATGCTACTCATACCACAAGGAAATCGCTTAGGATGGTATGGGCACGTTATGCGTAGGGATGACATGCATGTGACTAAAATAATGCTAAATACGAAGATGGACGGATATGTTGGAAGAGGACGGCCAAAAAAAAGATGGATGCACTGTATGAAGGATGATATGTCTAAGAAAGGTGTGAGTTTGGAAGAGGCGACCCCAAATAATAGGAGCAGGGCAGGAAGATGATGATGACCACGAGGAGAGAACCCCACACCACTAAAACCTCCCGGACACTCATCCGTCCGCCGTTGGTGAGGGCCAGGTACGCTTGGCAGACCGGCCCTCCGGCGGCACAACCTTCATTTTCCCTTTCAACCCCTTATATCCCTTTTTTGGTTTAAAAATTAGCGAATGTCCTTTCTTATATCGCAGATAAACAGAAATAGTTAGTCTCGCATTTGTAGTATAAGTAATATTTATGTCTAATCACAATCTTTTGACTGCACCGGTGGCTCAGTGGTTACGGTAGCTTCTGAGACCTGGTGTTCTGGGTTCGATTCCCACCCGGGACAATTATTTGTGTGACACACAAATAGTTGTTCTGAGTCTGGGTGTACTTTGTGTCCGTGAAATGAATGTTTGTAAAGTCCCCCGCGACACAGGGATTTATTTCCCTAGTGCGGGTGTTGTCTTATTTAAAAAAAAAAAAAAATAAAAAAAAATCTTAAAATAACCAATTAATATACATATCGGAACTAGTAATATCGCAACTCAGCGGGAATACAGTTGGTAGGAATTAATTTGATAGTCGAATGAGAGTTGTTGATATAAACCAGCGGGCTTGTTTGTCTCCCGCATCACTAATGTTTATTCAACTAACGTTCATTCTGAGAACTGCAAAGCAAGTTTATTAATATAATTTTATGTATAGTCAACCAAAAAGATGGGTATACACATTGTTAAACGCAATTGACTTTAATACGATATCAGCTAAGTTAAACATTATAAACAACAATAATCAAATTAAATTAAACTAAGTATAAAACTAAAACTTACTAAAAACTTAAAAATCTAACAAAAGTGGATGTCCATGAGGCATGGTGCCAAGAACACTGGCTGCATTTCCACATTGAATAGCAATAGCTATTCTCTGTGCGAGAAATGAGCCAGCCCTCTTATCACCAGCGGCGGCGTCGATCAACCGAGGAAATAGTTGTTTCAAAATCTTTTTTGTACTTGGACCCCATGGACCAAAAGTTTCGAAGCCAAGCGGCACAAATACGTAGTCACCAGATAGCGTCACGTATTTGCGCCGCTTGGCCTCTTCTGCAGCCTCCGCCGCAGCTCCGGCCCTCGCGCAATTTAAACGCAATTTAAATTCGTATGTCCACGTTTACGAAAAGAGTTCACTGTTATGTGTATTTGTACCCCTCGTCCTCCCGACCCTTAGTTTGCTAAGAACCTTCCGATGCTCCCGGAGACCCGAAATCCGAGAGGCCTCCGAACTGTAAAGTAGAGCGAAAGTTCAGCACAAAACTTCCCTAAAATACAAAAAGTCAAAATCCCTCAATCTCATCGCCAGCGACCGCCATGAGCCAAGGTCCAAGTCCCACAGGGGACGCCCTCTTGCGCAGGTTGTTTAGTTTGTAGTGTTTAAATTACCTATCTAGGCTGGAGCTCTGCTTTGCCTTTAAGCTCGGTGAAGTAGCCTGGTGGCGAATTAAATAAGTCCATCCGAAAAAAAAAGTGTATTTGTACACAGCTAGCAGCGAACTTTTCACCCATAAAGAATTACCGGCTGTCGTACTAACACAAACATATTTATTTACATTATTAAATACTGACGGTGTAAACCTATCTCATTTATTGACTGTACGTATATCTATATCTATTCTTTATTAACATATAAAGCTAGAATGTTTGTTTGTTTGCTTGATAGCGCTAATTATATATATATAACAGAACCGATTTGAAAAATTATAAGCAATAATATCAGCAATTGGCAAATATTATCCATTGTAAGTGTAGTGACTTTGGCAGCATACCCGTTAGAAGAAGGACTATGCTCAACAGCGGCCTGATGATATGTTGAGTATCTAATACTACTCCTTCTTCTTCCTGCCCTTATCCCATATTACTTAGGGTCGGCGCAACACGTTTGTTTCTTCCATTCTGTCCTGTCGCCCGTCACACTATCACTTTTCCTTTTCTTTCATATCATAAGTCATATCACTTTTTACACAATCCATCCATCTTTTCCTTGGCCTTCCTCATCCTCTCCATCCATATACTTACTTAAATACTACTACTTAAAACTATTTTAGTAACATGCGTTTCATCCCTCCTCTTCACATGACCCACCACTGTTCGTAAATCTACTCTTTACTCCAGTGGCACCCCGAGCGATGGTCCTAACCCCTTAAGGGTGGATGTCGCTTAGATTTGGGCCGGATTCTTGGAATTTTTAGACCTGTTACCTCTAAGGTATCTTACTATAATGTGTACATTTGTTGTTATCGTACGACAGACGGACAGACTGATTAAAAATTCTGTAATATCAAATAATTTTAACAATGTTTTTAGCTACTTAAGTGATACTTTTGTTTGATATAGTCTTATACAGTGTAATTTTGACAAGTACAAGTGTATGTAAATACCTAAGTGCTGAATAAATTTCATTATTTCATCATTATTTCATCATCATGATCATGAGTATCTGATACTACTAAAAATAGTAAACTACATCATTTTTCTTTTTTCATTTCGTTGTCAAAACAAAACGAATGTTATACATATAGCTAACTAGCTACCCGCCCTGGAGTCGCACGGATGTAATGCTGATACACATAAACCTTTCTCTCGAATCACTCAATCTATTAAAAAACCGCATCAAAATCCGTTGCTTAGTTCTAAAGATCTAAACATACATAGGTACAGACAGACAGCGGGAAGCGACTTCGTTTTATACTATGTAGTTAAGAGCTTTTGAAATGTGTACATATTCTACTCTACGAACTAAGTATTCGTTTACAAGCGGGATGTAATGCTAAAACAGTTTTAATTTTCCACCGAGATTGACACGAAAATAATTTTAATTAAATTTTAGAGCTGTTTGATGACATTCAACGAACATTTTGAAACAACTTTTAATATTAAGTATGTGAATATTAAATACGTCGCGTAAATTATATGACAACCTATGTAGCGTAGCGGTATTTGGCTCGCTTTAAATCTCGGAGGTCTCTAAGATTTCTTTCTGGGTCTAGTTGGCTGAGAGGCTACCCTTCGTGCCTCGGAAAGCACGTTAAGCCGTTGGTCCCAATTATTATAACATAATCTATAACAATCGTATACCAGGAAACGGGCAGTAACGGTACCTTTTGTGTTACAACATGATACTGCGGTCACCAACCCGCCTGCCAAGCGTGGTGACTATGGCAAAAAACCTTCCTCGGGCGGAGGCCCATGTTTAGCAGTGGACGTTGTACGGGCTGATGACGCAAACATTTCTCTTGAATCACTCTATCTGTTAAATAAACGCATCAAAATCCGTTGCTAAGTTAGTTGCTAGTTTAAAGATCAATATATAGCTTTAAAGATCTAAATATGCATACTTATTCATGACGGTATTTTTTTAAGAAAGGGAAAATAAATTATTTTCTAGGCGATAACTAGGGAAAGATTAGGGAAAGATTATTGATGATTAAAGACTTAGCAGAAGATGGCGGGACGAACTGGACAAAACGACTAGTGGCCTACTTTAGCCCTGGAAGTCATGGGGAGAGGCCATTGCCAAGCAGTGGGATGATGAAGGCAGTAACAGTAAAGTCTAAGTAATAGGGTCCAGCTTTTACCTTTTCGATGCAGCACCCTAAAATAGAATAAAACGAGACCAAAATCTTGTAATATCTTCGATCCGATTATACGGATAGTTAAAATCGGATTACCGGCTTTGTTATTTTATTACGGGATCCGGTGGCAAGTAAAATCCTTCTATAACAATAAAACTTTAATCAATATACCAAAGTTATTTACAGATATAAAAGTCCAAACTAAATCTCTCATATAAAATAATGAATATCTTTTAATCTTATTTTTCTCTGAACATCAAAAACAACCATAAAAGGTCAGTTACCTCTTAAACGAATATTCTAGAATTGGCACAAACTGAATAATAGAGAGGAGATCAGTAAACCCTGGACTATGGGGAATTACTGCCGACCGCATGTCATGAACTACATAAATAGAGGACGATGACATGGTGTGAGCGGGAGCGGTTGGAAAAAATACATAAATTAACACAAATATATTTACGCACTAGCACTACTTTCCGCGCGCGGTTTCACCCACGTAACTCGTATCTATAGCCTGCCTCGATATATAGATTTTCGATAAATTTTCAAATCGGACAGTTATTTCCTGAGATTAGTGCGTTCAAAGTAAAAAACAAAGTCTTCAGCTTTATATTAAGTATAGATTAACTTAGGAATCAAATTCCTATCAAATTGGAGAATTGCTTATGCAATGAAAATTTTGATTTACTTATTTTATGATCAACATCGTATCAGCCTCTTGTTGTTCACAGCTAAACATATGCCTCCCTCATCGACATCCAGCGAGAACAATTACTAGCAGCCTGCATCCACTGGCTCTCTACCACCTTTATTAACGCGTCGGTTGATCGTTCAGGCGGCCGTCCCACGCTGCACGTCAGTTCGTGGTCCGTTGAGCTATAACAGTGACCATCGTCATCCTGTGAATCTCTTTATTGCTGATTCAATCATGCAATGAAATACTGAACATAGCTCGCAGAGCAGCTTTGGTCTTTTTAAAAGGCACACTATGAGAGATTAGATTCATAATCTTTATCTGATGAAAGATTTAACTTTTTTAAATGAAACTTTCGGCGAGTAACAGTGTCTATTTTGATAAATTTTTCATGGTCACTCGTGTGATATCCTAACTAATATTATAAACGCGAAAGTTTATGAGTATGGATGGATAGATGGATAGATGGATGGATGTTTGTTACACTTTCACGCAAAAACTACCAAAAGAATTTGGCTAAAACTTTGGCACGGGGCTAGTTAATAAGCTCGATTAACATATAGACTACAAAAAGTCACGCTCCGACCCACTGGAGCAGAAAAACGCGGGTATATACGTGAATCGTATAATAATCGCTATTCTACACTCCTAAGTTAGCACCCTTACATTATAGGGTAAAGCCACAATTTTATAGAAGTAACACGAGCTGATAAGACCAAGATTTGCTTCTTTATCGATAGTCTAGTATTCATGAAAAGGGTTCAGCGATAGTAAAATGCTTCTCTATAGAACAAGTAAGGGTTAGAAACCTTTCTTTTATGTGTTACGTTATGATAAGTAGTAGACCGACTCGTTTCTTCAACCATAATGTTGCAAAAGCACTGATGCATGCACTTTGATGCCCGATTTTCGGATTAGCTTGTATTCATGAAGGTTGTTTGTATGAGTCTTGTCATAACGACTAAAAATAAAAGGTATTGCGTTTTTTTTTATCACAACTTTTTTTTTCTGTTTAGTAACTAATAACGATATGTCAATATGGTATATATTCCTTGTGGTATATATTCTATACCACAGACATATATCTAAAAATAATTTTATGACCCGGCCAAGTGCAAGTCGGGCTCCGGCACGAATCGTTCCATACCATAGTTATTTTACAACGATAGTAGAAAAACGGCATAAAAAGGTCTCGATTGCTGTATGCGAGCCCCCGCAAATATTAATATAATATAGTATCATACGGATAGTGTAATCTAAGGCTACCGGCACCGGCGGGTAACTTGTAGAATCGCGCGGGCGACAGACACCCGCAACCTCGGCAGGTTGCGCCCGCTCGCTCAGCGATCGTTTGACGGGCGACCACCATAGCTAGGCCGTAGTCGTTTAACCGCCTGGCTTGTAACCGCCCGTCTTGCGATTATTGCCCGCCCAATTTGCGGGCGATGATCTTAACCGCGACGGGTGCGTGTCCGCGCAAATCACCGGTCTCGTGAGTTTAGAAATAAACCGCAGTTCCACCACCGCGGCGGGCGCGGGTGACAACGGCTCCGTGAGTTCTTAGCCTGAGTCATAGAGTCCCGTTTTTTTTTGGGTACGGAACCCTATATTAGCTCGTTAACCCTAGTTAATTCCGCTGCGCGTTCTCTACTTCTGTATTTTAATCATTTCAAAAGATTCGTGGTAGCAAATCGTATTGAGTAGCACTTCAATATTGCATCCCAGTCACGTTAATGATCCATACATCATGTTAATGAGCTCAATGCGCATTGTGCACGAAGTTTATGTATCGTCATAAACCACATTTGTTATAGTTTCAGCGTTAACTTCAAACAACGTGTTTTAATTCAGTAACTGCACAGCTAAACTTGGGCGTCTTCATATCATACCTTTGCAAGTTATAGTCTTTGAGGGATATTTCCATAATCACCATAATTGGCAGGTAGATTTTTAGACGCAGTAAGATAGTAATTAACCTCGTATTGATTGAGTGATTGTAGCCAGTCTAATATATCATTTCGGGTCTTATTGGTTAATTGACTAAAATCCGTGACTTGCAAAGCTTGCTAAGCCGTTGGTCCCGATTGTTATAACATGAGGTATCATTATAGCAATTAAGTATATACCAGGGCACGGGCAGCGTTTCCCTGTGTGTTATAACATAATACTGGAGCTGATAATCCTAAAATTGGAAATTGGTAGTTTCATCAGCTAAATGGGAATTTTGATATTGCATATTTAGGGTTTCGTAGCCGAAGGGTAAAAACGGGACCCTATTACTAAGACTTTGCTATCTGTCTGTATGTCTGTCTGTCACCAGGCTGTATCTCAGGAAACGTGATAGCTAGACAAGTGAAATTTTCACAAATTATGTATTTCTGTTGCCGCTATAACAACAAATACTAAAAATAAAATAAAATAAATATTTAAGGAGGCTCCCATAAACTTTTTTTATTTGCAATTTTTTGCTCGATTTCAATAACGGTGGCACTTGAAAATGGTACGGAACCCTTCATGCGCGAGTACGACTCGCACTTGGCTGGTTTTGACCCCCTAGCAATTGGGCTACGGTCACTTTGAATATAATAATAAACTATAGGTATTCGTAACATAATTGCTTGAAGCTTGGGTTTTAATTAGAAAGCCTCGGTGTGCGACAGAAGCTTGCACTTACCTACCCAATTTTTACTTTAGAAGCTGTATTCTGCCGTCATAATTAAAAAGAACACAACTAAGATGTTTTTCGAAATTAAGTTATATATGTTACAGTCAAAACTTATAATCGGTCAAAACCACTTTTGACTGCTTTAATTAATAATTTGTATGGAATTTGGATTTGGTTGTGGTCACAGTTCTAACCTAACCTAACCTACAGAAGTTAAAATCCTGTTGTTTATTTTAACCTTCAACAAAAAGTAAGAGCATCTCGTTTCTATAATTTTATGTAAGCCAATACCCGTCAATACTATTTTTGCCTGATTTTTGCAGTCAAAAGTGTTTTTGACCGATTATAAGTTTTGATTGTAACATATATCTACATATTAGGTTTTACATAACCTGATACCCCCTTCACCCTTCCATCACCGGACGACCAGGCGTGGCGAGCGGTTTCACCCTTATGTTGTAGACATTCCTTCAATACGCACGAAGCGATTTGCTTCTTCTTTCATAATGCGGATGGCTAAGGAGTGGAATTCTCTGCCGGGGTCAGTTTTTCCGGAACGCTATAATCTGGACATCTTTAAAGCTAAAGTGAACAGACACTTTCTAGGCAAGCGTGTATCATCTTAGGCCTTATCTTCGCCTTCCATCAAGCGAGATTATGGTCAAACGTAAGCCTATATTCAATAAAAAAAAAATCAGAATTAATAAACAAATTATGGAGATATCGGCCTCGCTCTCGGTTTTTTTTTTGTTTTTTATAAGGCAATGTATATTTTATAAGAAACCCCTGTTTTTCTGTTACTAAATGTATGTGTGTATCCATAAATAAATTTAAAGCGTTTGTCAAAATAAAAATATGAAAAAAGCATATTATAATATTGCTGACTATGTAAACGACAAAACGGCTTGAGAGTGACTTGCTTTGATGAAATACTGCTAAACTTATTATAATATCAAAACTTATAAAAAAAAACGATTCCTCTGGGTTTGTGACGGTTCTTTTCAGAGTTACCACGTCCGGAACTGGTGATAATAAGAACATTATTTTAAAATATTTTTAAATGTGTCTATGTGAATAAAATATATTGACTTTGAAGTTGTAACTAAATTTTCGCTTCACTGAATCCAAACCCAATCACAAGCTACTAAAAATAAATCAATAATGTACGAATCAGTAATTTTACTCTCAGATTTTTTTCGTGTCCAGAATACTAAAATCTGAAACTTCAATACTTGGAGAAAGGATATTGCCGACCTTTGAGGAGGGTAGCAAGTAATTTATCCTCCGTCATTTGTAATGGAGGCTTGACACATGATTGCAGGAAACTACAAATATTTTGCCCATAGAACAATGAACCACATCGAGGGAACGCGGTCACATGTCTCAGTTCTATGTCTTCATTGTACGTGAATCTGGCTTTAAAATTTAGAATATTCACAAAAAAATTGGCAAAGAATAGGGACTGTCATGTCTGTTCCTGGCCTTCCAAATTATTAAAGGAGTAAATTCTTCTCATATTATATAACACGAAAGTTTGTAATCCATCGCTCTACTCACGTGAACCTACTCGTAACACAAGCAGTTTAGCTTAGCAGATAAGATAGCTAGCTGCGTGGTTTCACCCCGTAATTTAGATTTTACATGTCTGTGTATTCTTGTGAGGTTGTAGGGGGTAATCACCGAATCTATCGAACGAAATATTAAGGCAAGGTTTGCGAGGGAACAAGATCTGCGTGAGACACCGCGCAGGTCAGCTAGTAAATTATTAATTGTGGTATACTCATCCTTAGATATGTGGAAGGAGAATAATTAATTTAGGGTACTGATTTGAGCTTGGCGTTCGCGTCTCAATGTGGGGTCAAAGATAAGCGTATATTTTTAAACAACTGAGAATATTTTGAAAGTTTCAAACACACTTGTTCACTGGGTTACTCGGTACATAATCGAAAAACTTTAAATTGTATCATTTTACATTTTAATACAACTTAAATGTTAACTTTCTACTTCTATCTCGTGAGATTAAATTTAAATTAACATCGATAAAGTTTACAAAAACTTTCTTAAAATTGGTTTGTTTATTATTTTTATTTTATTCCTAGTCAAACAACCCGTATTCACTTGATGATAAGCGGCATCAGGGGGTCTACTAATACGTCATTGTATCAGTAGACCCCCTGATGCCGCTTATCTTTTAGTACAATCGATATAGCTTTAACCATCCTAAGGAAGGGATTTATAGTCAACACGCTTGGCAGGCGGGTTGGTTACCGCAGTATAATTTTGTAATACTTACGCAGAAAAGCACCATTCCCTCGTAGACCCGAAGTCCGAGAGGTAAAGTAGAGCGACAGTTGTACAAAACTCCCCTAAAATACTAAAAGTCATAATCTCTAAATCTCATCGCCAGCGACCGCCCTGAGCCGAGGCCCAAGCCCCACAGGGGGCACCCTCTTGCGCAGGTTGCTTAGTTTGTAGTTTTTAAACCATTTATTAAGGCTGGAGCTCTGCTCGCCTTTATGCCCGGCGAAGAAGCAAAAGCCTCGAGGCTACAAAGGTATGTCCATCCGAAAAAAAAAAACACTGAGAAACGATGCTGCCCGTTGCCTGGTAAACGCTTGTTACAGCATGTTATTGATGATATTATGACAATCGAGACCAATACGACTTAAAATGCTCTCCGAGTCAGGGAAATTAGTCCCTTAACCAACCGGACGCGAAAATATATCTTAGAGTTTACACAAAAGAAAAATGTCCAGCGTGGAGATCGAACCCACGACCTCCTTGACTCAAAGCGAGACTTATACTGCCACGCCACGGAGGTATGTCATACAGGGAGGTAAACGCTGCCAAAAATGTAGGGTTGTTCGCTAAGCCTTACATTGGGGGGAATTGAGCACTGAACCGATTATGATGTGGAATTCACTAGACAAAATAAAGCCAAAAGCAATAATGGTGCGACTAACCTTTTGATCTCCGGTTCCACGGCGTCGGATGATGATGTTCAGCCCTCAATTTTCGCTATTCGAGCCGAGTGTGGTTTGACACTCGGAACTTACTAAGTATTTTTGAACAATGTACCAATCAAAGACGCACGAGCTAGCTAGCTATAAAGTTATTGATGATTATAGGGTCTATTTAACGATTTAATGCGAGTTTTCAGATTTATATCAGCCACGAGGTACACTCATCGGCGTACGCTTTCAATCCATCTTCGAATGAGGTATACGCTTGCTTTAGATGTTAGGCACGGTAGATTGTTCCTCAAGCAATCAGACCCAACAATAAATCTTAGATCCTACACCAAAATGTATTGTCTGACATGGAGATCGTACCCGTCGTGGGTACGATCTCCACATGATCCGAGACTCAAAGCGAGAGAGACTTATACGCCACAATTATCATCTCGTCACGTTAAATTCATTATCATCATCATCATCAGTCCGTATAACGTCCACTGTTGAACATGGGCCTCCTCTCAACGGAGGGTTTTTGCCATAGTCACCACGCTTGGCAGGCGGTTTGGTGACCACAGTATTATATTGTAACACACAAGGAAACGCTGCTGCCCGTTCCATACGATTGTTATAGATGAAGTTATAGCATGGACCAACGGCTTAAAGTGCCTTCCAAAGCTAGTTGTTCCTCAAACAACCAGACCCTACAATAAATCCTAGATCCTAAACCAAAATTTCGTGTCTGATGTGAAGACATACAAGACTCAAAGCGACAGAGACGTGTACACCACGATTATCATCTCGTCACGTTAAATTAATCACTTGTAAATGAATTAGAAACATTAAGTGATACTCATTACCAGCTTGTTAACCGCAGCTGTTTACTGATTAGGAAAGTTTTAAAGCAAATTATTTAGATAGAATTAGTTCAAAACTGATTTAGAATTGTGATAATCTGTACAAATATAATAAAGAGGTACAGTTTGTTTGAACGCGCTAATCATTTGAACTAGCTGTCTCATTTGAAAAAATAGGTAAGTTAAATTAGTTTGCCGCGTAACTCTTGTTTCCGTGAGAACTTTACAATAAAACACAGCCTTCCTTGATAAACGGGCTAACTAAAACTGAAAGAATTTTCGAATCGGACTGGTAGTTCCTGAGATTAGCGCGGTCAAGCAAACAAAGAAACCAACTCTTCAGTTGATATATTAGAATAAGATGAAATTTATAGAATTTTGCACCAGGCTGTATCTCAAGAACCGCGATAGCTAGAATTTTCACAGATTATGTATTGATACTGCCGCTATAACAACAAATACTAAAAAATAAAATCAAATAAATATTGTAGGGGAGCTCTTATACAACAAAACTCGCACTTGGCCGGTTTTTATTATCCTCTTAGGAGTTAAATTTCATAGACTTTTCGCTTTTTATTTAACTTTATAAAAACTATTTGTATGCAGTGGCACAGGTCTATTTGTGATTTTACTTTGTTTTTTATATATACATATTTTTCAAAGAGTTTTTATTCATGGTAATTTTATACTGCGGTACAGAATACAAACTCAAATTCTTCAACCAAATTCCATTTTCTCTTAAAATAATTTTAAGTTTGAACAAAACATATTAAACTTCCTCGTATTTCAAAGAGCATGTATATACATTTTAAACTCCTTACGTTTTGTTACTCAAACACTTGAGAGCGTCGAGTATATAAACTGAGAACATGAGTGCCCCTCGGTGAACACACGGCACTATTTGAAACTAATTCTTATTCTTTATTGCACCCATATCTAATTTACTTATATTTAAAACTGAATAATTTGTTTGCGTGCTATTGAAAAGTTCTCGAATGGAGACCGAACTAGATGGACGGATGACCTGGTAAAGGCCGTGGGATCACGGTGGATGCAGGCCACCTCCAACCGCAGCAACTGGAAATCTATGAGTGATTTCTATGTCCAGCAGTGGACGTCCTACGGCTGAAATGAATTAATTAATGAGTGTGTTTGTTTGCTTGAACGCGCTAATCTAAAGAATTAATGGTCCGATTTGAAAAAAAAATTGTTCTAGGTAGCCCATTTATCCAGGACGGCTATAGGCTATACCAATATTATTTCGAAAATACCTACGGGGACGGGAAGGGCGCGGGAAGCTAGTTGTTCAATTACGCAGAAATACAAATTACACAAGTCGAGCTTAATACATTTTTTAATGTTTTTGAAAACTTTACGGAAAAGTTTTCCATATACTATGTTTAAAATTTGAGATTAATACAGAGACCTTTTAGACGTGTTATAAAAGAGAGAGATTAATTTCAATAACCGGTAGGGTACCACTGGGCTTAACTTAAGATGCAGGTTCGAGTCCTGCCCGTGGTCGAATTGTATTAATCTCAATTTTGAAACATAGTATATTATTATGGTAAAATTTTCCGTAAAGTATTCAAAAACATTTAAAAATGTGATATACACGGGCGATGTCATCGTTTATTATTTAATTCCAAATGCAACTTTTTTAGTCGAAGTAATGCGGATCATTACCGATAGATGGCACAAACGTTTCTTTTTTTCGGCGGTAGGTGAAGAAATAGTACAGACGCGTTTTATAACCGAATTTATATAAAAAAAATAGATTTACAGTGTTTTTTACATTTGTTTCAAATTTTTTGGAGTACTTAATAGCCAATATCTAAGTACTTACATTTGTAACACTCTGAATGTAACATAACAGTTGCATTTACACCACCTGCTAGCTTTCAGTTACACTACACATTTGTTTGGCTCCTCATCACAGCACTATCACAAAAATGTCTACTTTAACTGATATTTTGTTGACACAACAAAGACTTGAAGAGGATGTGGCAAGGAAGTTTGATAGTCTCCAGGCCCAACTTCACAATGCAGGATCATCCAAGGACACAGTTGCCAAGGTCGCTGAAGAGCTTAGGACCTTCAAGGAGACAATGTGTGGGATCCTCAGTCTTCTTCGTCAACAGATTGGTGAATGCCTTAGGAACGTAGATGAAATTGAGACGAGGCACTGGTATTTTCTGGTATTGCAGATTAACCAAGTGCAGGCTTTAATATTTCCCTTAATTGACTATGGTGATGTGTGCTATTTTGACCTGAATGCAGATCTTCTCAATAAATTGGACAGACTTCTGAATAACTGCATTCGATTTGTTTTCAATCTGCGCAAGTACGATCATGTCTCTTCATATCGTGCCGAACTTAAGT
This sequence comes from Nycteola revayana, assembly GCA_947037095.2. Classification (NCBI taxonomy): domain Eukaryota; kingdom Metazoa; phylum Arthropoda; class Insecta; order Lepidoptera; family Nolidae; genus Nycteola; species Nycteola revayana. The sequence continues at coordinate 16,058,263 of OY855748.1, read as the reverse complement.
GGCTGTCCATACGACAGCGTAGACACATGAGGGCGCTTACAACTCTCTTTTCTATACTTGATTCCCCTTTCTCTCCCTCTTATCTAACTTCTCAATTTCAGTTTCTCTTCACCAATCACAATAAAACTTTGCGTTCCTCTCACAACCGTCTTCTTCACTGTCCTCATCACCGTTCTGACTTTTTACATTCCTCTTTCTTTGTCCAGTCCATATTACTTTGGAACGCACTTCCTCTCGATATCAGAATGGTTATGAATCGCTTTACATTTAAGAAAAAAGTTCGTGAACATATCACTAAAAATGTTACTTAGTCCTAACAACTTTTATAAATTATGTATAGCTGTTATATGTATACATTTATTTATTGTATGTAGTTATGTATGTATAGTATGTATATTATATATTAGAATACTTTTTTGTATGTTGTAAACTTCTTATAACTATATATTTACCACAGTGGTATGTATTCTCCATCCAAATTTTACCTTAGTGCACCTACCACACTGTCTCTGCATCACCCTATGGTAGACTGGGAGAAAATGCCTCAGGCATTAAGTCGACCATGTACTATCTTAGTGCTAAAGTTATAAATAAATAAATAAATAAATAAAACGTCCCTCTTTGAGACGTGTTATACTGTAGCCCAATTGGTTAAGGCATTAGGGGCTTAACCTAAGATGCAGGTTTGTGCTTAATACATTTATGAATTTTCTTCCCTAGTATGAGAAAAAAGTGTGAACATAGGGCAATGGGCATTCCAGCTCTATTTGACAATTACACGTAAGTTCTAAATAGGTACAACTATCGTTCAAACTTTGTAGTGCAACTCCGAAATTCACCTGAATTTTGCGAACAACTGCTAAACTGTAATTGTTCCGTATTTAATTTTATATTCCTGTGGTTTTTGCTCCCAATTAGTGGATAAGCGATTTAATAAAGATAGTGAAATGTTATGTGGCCTTTGTTATATTCAACAGTTATTGTGGCAATTGGTGGTTTTTAAACGTCTGAGTTTTTTTTTCAAACGTTAAATTAAAGTTACTGTTGTATGTTTTAGCCTTTTGTCCAATAAACGAGACGATTGTTCAGCATAGAAGTTTTGTCTAGTTTGAAAACGGCACAGCCGCTTAAGCGTACGCAATGAGTAAGTACCCAATGTCCTCGTGTCCCTGAAGTCCGAGAAAATGTAAAGAAGAGCAACAGATATTTATATTATTAACCGGTTGTACTCACGGTTTGTCATCAACAAATATGGCCGACTAGTTTCGAGACCATCCCGAGGTCCATTCTCAAGGAGTAGTCGACTCGATGGCGCGGCGCCGCACAGTGGGCTGGGATTACAAGGTTGGGTCTTAAGAGATCAAATGTATTTTTTTTGGTATCTAGTCATAAATTTAAAACGTTTTTATTCTTTGACTTTTTTTAATTTAACGAGTACTTTCGGAGATATAGCCATATCAAATTTGTATGAAGAGTCATGTTATTTTAGTTAAGCAATTTATTCCAATTAAATTGAAATTAAAATAATGTATACTAAACGGCCTGAAAACATCAATTGAAAGTTCTTTAAAAAAAACAATGTTCGACATTTTCCCCCACCATAGGTAGGTATGACGTAATTTGTTTTGAGACTTATTTCCGGGAATCAAGGGATAAAAGTGCGCGAGCGCAGCAACAAGTTATGACGTGTCGTAACGTGATTGGTGCAACGATAGGGTACCTACGGAATGTTCGGTTGCACCCACCATAATAGACGCACTACCCCCACACATTCATTACTTACTTATTTGTTATTTTGTATTTGTGAAAATGTTTGAAAATTAAGTGAAAAGCCTTGATCTTTTCGTTATTTTAAAAAACAGTGGCAGTATTAAAAATAATGACAGTTTGTGTAGTGAGATAAGGTCTAAATTTTTAGTCGAATTAAGTGATGATCACGAAAAGACCTTAAAGTTGTTTTGTGCAAAATTTTGTTATTATTTAAATAGAAGATGGGAAAACGCTTATCGTAAAGAAAATATATTCAGATCTAAAAATAGTGAATGGTTACAAGAAAACATAATATGGCCAGACTGTATTAAGTGTTTATAGGCAGTAATGAAGATAAACCAGCACCGAGTACATCAACTCAGTATGTATCACCATCAAAAGTTTCTGTCGGTGTCTCCACCGAACAAAGCCCAAGAAAACCTTTTTGTGAATTAGCGCCTAAACAGAAAAAAAGACGTGCAGAAAACTTTCATTTATCTTCGGACGAAATAAAATATGCATATTTTGAGCAGTTGAAAGCGGATGGGAATGAGGAGGTCGCTAAAATACTAGAACATTTACTAAAGAATCCCCAAGATGTAAAAAAAGTTAAAAAGTGCATATCTGTTAAAGAAAGAGTTAATGTGGATACCCTTGACAGTGATTAAATTAAAACAGTGCAGTGGCCAGTAGTGATTGTGATTTTTACTTATTTATTTTATTAGTCCTTAGTGGATTAGGCCTAAAGTGGAGATCACTACATAAAAAATACGCGCCTAGTTCTTAACCTCTATGGTGGTGTGGAATAGAGAACAAAATTTGAAATTGCGACCAAATCGCAGAAAATCGCAATCCGAGAATAGGCGCTAAAATAGGACAAATATACGTACTATGCATACGTAGAGTCAATTCTTTGAGGAAATTTGAGAATTTCGAGATTTTCATATTTTTTTCTTTTGCTTCATACAAAAATTACTTTGGATATTTATAACTCCGAAAATACTAAGTTATCTGAACGACCCTCATAGAAATAATTACTTATAATCGATAGATATAACCAAAACAATATTTAAAATTTCAGAAAAAGAAACTTTTTTTTTTCATGCTAAGTCCATTACCGGCCCGTTTCAGCCCACTGTGCGCCGGGCGACTCCATTGTACCACTCACGAAAGTTTTAATTCTAAAAATATAAGAGCAACAGCTGCACAAAACTTCCATAAAAATCTTAAAGCCATAATTCCTTTATCCCCCCGACAACGAACGTCCTAAACCGATGTCCAAGTTCTACAGGATAAACCGATGTCCAAGCTCCCTTACGCAAGTTGCTTAATTTGTAATTTTTAAAACCGTTTAATAAGCCTGGAGCTCCGAAAAAATAAGGTAAGCAAGCAAACGCTCTACAGTAGTGTCCATTCATCCAGGCCCTAGGTGGTGATCTGTAGACAAGTTATGTCACAGAAGGAGGCCGCGGAGCGGGAGAGGGAAGTAGATCCCTCTGCCCACCCGCTTCGCAGACGGCGTGTTGGCCGTCGGCGGCGGGCCGAAACCCGCCGCCTACCGCCCTAGGCTCGGCCTTGGGGAGTGGGGAACATGGGCCCCGCTCCCTTCGAGGCTGACCCATGAGGAGTAGGGACGCCTCTACACTCCGGGCGTCCCTATAATTGGGCAAATGGGCCACTGTAAGTGTGGCCCTGGAGATCCCGCGGTACCATATTGGCCGCGGGTGCCGTCGGGGGGCCGGATTGCTCATGCGTACCCGACCCCCGCCAACGGCGGATCGAAGGAGTGTCCGGGAGGTTTTAGTGGTGTAGGGTCTTCTCCTCGTGGTATGACTTTAGCATACCACGCTATGGAGAGGGCGAGTCCCACATATCCCACCGCCAGCGCGCAAATACGCTGCAACGGTGGTGGGAATGCGTCAATGCATTTCCCCCCGGACAACAAAAAAAAAAAAAAAAAAAGGCCCTAGGTGGTGACAGGGTTTTATGAGAATCCGATGCAGGACTACAACTTGTATAAATAACGAATAGCTATTCCAAGGGGCTTTTTTTCGCACGGACATATGTAGCTCTGAGGCTTTTGCTACTTCACCGGACAAAAAGTTTTGTGCAACTGTCGCTCTACTTTACGGTTCACGGGCCTCTCGGACTTCGGGTCTACAAGGGCATCGGAAGGCTCTTAGCAAACTAAGGGTTGAGAGGGGTATTCCAAGGCTCATTTAGTTTAAATGCAAGCAATGTGTTATTTTTGGAAAATCCGCATTAAAGAATAAAAATATGTATCCCGCATAAAATATATTTTTAATGCGGAAAATATTAACTAATGACCATTAGTAGGTTTAACTTTTACTTTTCATCATCATCATCATCAGCCCGTATAACGTCCACTGCTGAAAAAGGGCCTCCTCCCGAGGGTATTGGCCATAGTCACCACGCTTGGCAGGCGGGTTAGTGACCGCAGTATTATGTTGTACCACACAAGGAAACGCTGCTGCCCGTTCCTTGATATACGACGCACGGAGGGTAGTCCCTCAAACAACCAGACTCGGAAAGAAATTTTAGCATTTACACAAAGATTTTCTGTCCGGTGTGGGGAATCGAACCCAAGACCTCCGAGGCTTAAAGTGAGCCAAATACCGCTACGCTACGGAGGTTTTCCCTTTACTTTTAGTGGCTTGTATAAAGAAATAACTCCAACTCCTTTTTAATAAATTCACAGCACATACACACATAACAAACTATTACGTATAAATTAAACCCTAAAACTACACCCAATTTAAAGTTAAACAAATTTAAAGTGACCGAACAAACCCTCCGCGGCTCTAACTGACCCAAACATTTATTTTACTGAAGTACAGTCAACAACGCAAGGTTATTTTCCTTCTTTTATTTTTAAATTAATCCCATACGTAGCGATTACACATGATCTGAATATAAATAAATATAACAACTAAGATTTATCATATCTCTAAATCACTCCACCTGGTTTATTGTTCTTTTATACGGTGCTACGAACTTCGATATTCCGTATGGCAATAATACATAAGCGTTACACCGACTTATGTCACTGACTGTACCGACCTCATCTAAAATGTTTTAATGGCGTGTTATTCGTTACGGTTTCAATTTACAATTTAAATATTCATGTCACTGTTAAGCGGGTAATAGTTATGTTAATTTTCAGTTACGAAATCCTAATTATTGGCATTGTTATTACTATATGCATTAAAAACTAGTTTTTGCATGCGATTTCATCTACGCTTTCCTGAAAAAACGAGGTTCTGTGCCGTATTATAAAATGGCGAATTATTTATTATTTTTGAAATTCAGCACCGTATATAGTTCTGGATCAGCCACAAGCCCCGAAGCGCTCAATACTATACATATACTGTCAAGCGCAGCGTGGGACGATTTCACGATGGCCCGACGATCTAAAAAGGTTGCAAGGAGCCAGTGGATGCCGGTCGCTAGCCAACGTTCTCGCTGAAAATCGATGACGGAGGCCCATGTTCAGCAGAGAACGACAGTAGGCTGATATGTTAATAATTATGATGCTGTCAAGAGGTAAATTATCCATAAGGCAAACTAAACACGTGCCTAGAGGCGGTATAAAGGGGCGCGCGGCCAGAATAGACGCTGGAACAGCAACTGTAGTTAAGGCTACTACAAGTTGGAAAAAAGAAATGCCAGCTCAAAATTGGAGTAACCACTATCACATATGTAGTAACGCCAACTACAGTGATCAAATTTTTACTAATACTAGTTATTTATTAAATAACAGTAGCGATGTGATGCTTACCTACGGCGCTCTCAATGTTTCATCCGCCTCTGCTGTCAATATATGTCATATTGAAACTTAAAATGTGCCACAAAAAACCAAAACGGCGCACGGTGCTGGACAAAGCCAAGGAAATCGGGAAGACAAAGAGTGTAATGAAGTGCAAAGCTCAAGAACGATCGGAATGGAGAGTCACTCCTAACGCTTGCTGCCGCATCGGGAGGACGCACGATTATGAGCCAAGTTTAATTTGTAGTATGTGTACCATAAAGTCGCTCACGCTTAAGCAAATGGATCTCTGTGCGGCAGGGTTCTCAAACACATAATTCGCAGACACAGAATAATGTATCAAAATTCAAAAACATTATTTGTAGGCACGAAAGAATCCCTTCTATCTGGTGTGAATCCAGACCACTGAACAACGAGCAAAGTCAATTTGGGTCTTCTTCTAGCCCAAAAATGGCTGCAGAAAAGAGGACTAGGACACAAGCACAAGCGATTTTCTGCTTGTGCTTGTGTCCTAGTCCTCTTTTTTGAACATGATCCCATCCTGCTCCCATTATTCTGATTCAGCACAATATGTCATCCTCTTCCATTTTTCCCTATTAGAAGTCTCTTTTATACTCTCACCTTTCTTACATAAGTTTTTTACACCGCCCATCCATCTTGCCCAAGTCTGTCTATTTAAAAACAAATCCCATCGATTTCCAAGTTTTTGTCACTATACAAACAAAAGAAATGCGATCCGAGATCGCTTTGTTTGAGGCAGATACCATCTTTGACGACTTTCATTGAACCAATGTCTGCCATTAATTCCCAGCTTTTAACGAGCTGTGACATTAACAAGGTAACTGCGAATCTAACGATTTATTGCGTTTATTTTATGGAAACTGAATCTTGATAAATATTCAAAAGCTTTTAAGACTAGGAGAATGTTGGGCTTGCTTTGTACTATTTTGGGGATGTTTGGTTTCGGAGTTGAATGTAGAGGTAGTTCAGTTTTATGGAGTTCGGTATGCCTCGTGCCCTTAAAATTGAAATACTAGAACTTAAGATCAAACTTAAATTGTAGCCTTTAATTGTGATGATAAAAATAAATACATATGGAATTGAATTGAATTCTAATGTTCAGGTTTAACTAGCAAGATCCCGGGTTTGACTCCCGAGTCGGGCAAAAATTTTTGTTACTAGATATTTTTTCTCCAGAAAAATCTAAAAGCAGCCTGAAACAAGAAAGTTGGTGGTATTTTATCATTGCCTTGGAGAGCAGGTAAAAATGAAATGTTAACTTCCACGTTTTTAATATTAGTAGTTGCACTAATATTAAGTTATGGATATATGGTGCCTGTAAAAAAATGCCCCAAACTAAAAAGTTCTTGCTTACATGAACTTTCCTATATAAAAAGCTTTAGGTGCTTACATAATTTTATATTGGAATAACTAAAACATATTATACGACTTACATACCAATTATAATTAGGTAAATAAAATCGTAGAACTATCTTCCCGTAACCAAAAACCTAAGGGTGTGGTCCCACTGAAAGATGTGATCTTGTTCGTGTTCTTGATCTATTTTGTTAGAATAATTAAAACGTTAATCAATCTATGAGCTTAAACAAAAAATGAATTATAACAAAGCTAATTATCAATATAATCGCGTGTTCACGGTGGATGCAGGACGCTTCCAACCGCAATAACTGGAGATCTATGAGAGTGCCTATAACTGTACTGCTGGTTATCCAGCAGTGGACGTCCTACGGCTGAAATAATGATGATGCGAGGACAGATTCTGTAGCAAACAACGTTTTATTTCATGTGTCTTACGCGCTCGTACTCTTCTCATCCGGAAGAGAGCGTGCACTCGCAGCGGTAGAAGATGCGTAAATAGAATACCATTAAAAAAACACCCACAGTCTATTTTCCTGATTTTACTAAAAATAAATTCTCAGTTTATCTATTAAACAGTACCGTTTCGTCTGATTTAAAACGTGCAATTCGAAGAATATATTCTTTCGGTACCAAAAACTAGCAGCTAGGATTTTTCGAAATGCATCCCTCTAAATTGGGAGATCAAAGTTTGCAAAGAGGAATCTACACGGATAAAGATACGGGCAAAAGATTTATCTCCAATATGTACTTCATTCAATTACTGTGCTTTTGTTTCTACTTCTGACAAATAAATAAGTACCTTTCAGTATCGGAGGTCGTGGATATTATATCCGCGCCGGACAAGAAATCTTTGCGTAAAAGCTTATATTTCTTTCCAAGTCTGGTTGCTTGAGGGATTACACTCCGTCCCTCGGAAAGCATGCTATGCCGTTCGGCCCGATCGATATAACATCATCTTATGCTAATAAACAGGGTGTCCCAAAAGATTACGTAGCTGGGAAGGGGGGTGATAGGGATGGTCACAAGGGTCACCAGAAAAATATAAAAAAATCCCTCTGGGTGTTTAAAAAAATAAATGGCATTTTTTAAAAGACTAAAAATTTTACACCTTGTGCTAACTGTACCTACAAATATGGCTGTATTTAAAAAAAATGCTGTTATGTAATCTTCAATAACAACAAGGTCATCAACATCAACATCAAAAATAACAAGGTGTAAAATTTTAAGTTTTAAAAAAAAATCCATTTTTTTTTTTAAATACCCAGAGCGGATTTATTTTTTATTTTTCTAGTGACCATTGTGTCCACCCCTGTCACTCCCTTTCCCAGCTACTTAACCTTTTGGGACACCCTGTATAAAGCTGAAGAGTTTGTTTGCTTGAACGCGCTAATCTCAGGAACTACTGGTCCGATTTAAAAAAATATTTCAGTGTTAGATAGTTAATTTATTGAGGAAAGCTATATGCTATATTTTATTATAAAGTTCCCACGGAAACGGGAATTACGCGGGTGAAACCACGCGCCGAAGCTAGTCTATAATAATCGTATACCATAATTACATCTGCGGTCACCAACACTCCTGCCAAACGTGGTGACTATGGCAAAAACTCCCCTCGGGGGAAGCCCATGTTCAACAGTGGTTATACGGGCTGATTATGATTTTAATATGTCATAGTTCACCCGCTGTAATTGGGACCCCTCCCAAACTCTCTCTGGCGCCACCAGGGCGCGCCACTGTCGTAACTAAGACTACATTAGTCGCCTTATGTGACGTTAATAGGCAAATGGCCTATGATCGTACACATGTAGTTAAGTATGATGTGTGAATATATTTGTTTACGAATTGCTTTACCTTTAATACTACTAGAAGTAGTCCGTCATAGACGGTCAATAAATAAACGGAAATTAAAGCGTTTATTGATAATATAGACGAATCGATCGTACTTATTAGAAGTCAAATACAGAGATAATGAAAACAAAAAAGAAAAAACAATCTTGACTAATAAATAAAAGTTTACATTTCAACAATAATGTTATTAAATAAAATTTACCAATGTTGTCATGACATGTGGTAATCGCTTATTATGAAAAAATAATTAAGATCAACCAGCGCGGGCTGGGATCGGGTCTGAAGCATAGAACCCTATCTTAGCTTCCTACGAGTCTTCATCTACCTACAGTGTGATACTCGGAGAAGAAAGACTATAAGAAGCTCCGAGATCATTCTTTTTGTCATCTTTTAATCTTTGTTTAATAATTTTGTACATTTTTTAAACATTTTTAATATCTTGGTTTTTTTTTTCGGTTTGACTTACGTGGGTAGCCACGAGGCTTTTGCTACTTCACCGGGCATAAGTATCTTGGGTAGTGATCCCCATACATCGATATGTAGGCAGTCACTCATACCAGGGATGTGTGAAGACAACAATGAAAATTTCATGTACCTAGGTATTGAGTACAGGGAGCGCTCCTCCAGATTAACATACATAGAAATATGCCTACGATCTGATCATTTCCTAACAGCCATCATCAAATAATTGATTAAGTAATTTAATAATTTTATTATTTTCGGTTGCTTGAGATAATGCTCCGTGCCTCGAAAAGGACGTTATACAGTTTGTCCCAATTTTAATAATATAATTTTTAAGCAATTGTAGCATCTATCAGTGCAAGGTTACTAATATCTTACCGCGATCACCAATCCGCCTGCCAACCGTGGTGTTTATGGCAACATCCCTTTACAGTTCTGGTTTGCCGGTTTGTTAAAGGTTTGTTAAAAGCCCCTGTTCAGCAGATGACGTAAACTGGCGGATAAAGTAAAAAGTGAAAATAGTAAGCAATGGGCATGAGGACTAAAAAAATCTATTTAGTCCGTCAGAATTTCTAAAAAATATTGGACACGTATTTTTTTATTTAACAAATCAATAAAAAATTACAAAGATACAGAGCAAAAACAAACTATAAAAATATAAAGTTCAGAGGGGGGGCTTGTGACGTCACTATTAGGTAAAATTGTACCTAATAGTGACGTCACACAAAATTTCAACGCGCTGTATCTTCGTCATATTTTGTTTGAGGAACGCAAAAAAAATACGTGTCCAATATTTTTTGGTAATGTAACTGACGGACTAAATATATTTTTTTAGTCCTCATGCCTATTGTAAATTAGGTGCCGGGTAGCAGCGTTTGCCAATGTATGTATTGTACATATTACTGCGGTCTCCAACACACCTGTCTTGCGTGGTGATTATGGCAAAAAGCCATCCTTATAAGAAAGCCCTTGTTCAGCAGTAGATGTTATAGGGGCTGATAATGATGTATTTAATAGCCTATACCAAGAAAAAGTCACACACACACAAATTAATTGTAAGTGTCATATAGGGTTGCTGCCCCTACTATATTATATAGTATCGTACTATATTTCATAAGATTTATAAGATTACCAGACTATAAGAAATAAAGTACTTTTTTTTTCCTTGTGGAAAAAATATAGTAGTATTTTTATTGGGACTAATCCCTACCACACTCCCGCCACTGTTACTCCTGTAAGCCAGGATCAACAGCGGCACACACGAAAGAGACTTAAGCTGTTAGGCTTAGGCTGGTCCCGGGACACCTAAATGTCTTGGATCTCGCATCGAATTTAATCAGAATGTTTATAGGAGGAGTTGGAAAGTAAATTTCACTTCCCTCCAGCGCAAAGCGGGAGACAATAGTAGTTTTGTACGGGCAGTAACTCCATACACTGGGATGTTGTTGTTGTAGGTTGAATCACACGGGATATGACAGGAAATAAAATCACTGTTTTGTATCCGTTAAATAATTACTGTTTATTGTTAAAACATATAATTTTATATGGTGAAATGTAGGTTATTTGTGGCGGGTGCAATAGCCTAGTCAGCAAATGTACGCGAGTCATCGGCACTTTAATAATGCTTAGTTAGATAAAAACTGAAACAATTAATATCATGTGGCGATGCTCGTACATCCTGCCAACTCTAAAAATACAAATAACAAGTAGCGAACATTCTTAATAACTAATAAGTAAGTTAAGTACATAGATAAGGATTCAAAAGTTCCTACGTTCGCCGTTGTCTGATTTTGGTGATGTGTCGCGATCTACCTTGTAGCTGGTAGGAAGATGTCCAATGACCTCGTGTACTGTCTGGTTATCCATATTTATTTGTTCTTCTCTGGGAAGATGTCGTTGACGAGGTCTTCAAGCCATCTCAATCTCCTCCTTGTGCGCTTGCGTTGCCATTCTGCTGTCTTGCGGAAGATGGAGACAGCGTGTTCTTATTTTGAAGTATACCCATATGCTGAATATTGTTGCACAGGTTATCATAAAGCCATAAAGGACGTAGTGATGTTGCTCTGCATCTACTGTTTTAACCATTTGTATGTCTTGTTGCTTCTTAACTAGCTCAATTTTTCTCTTAAGACTATTTAGTTGATCTTAATGTGTTTCTATCTCCATGTTTGTTAAATTCGTAGGTTGACAATTGTTTGTTAATAGGTCATTTAGGTTTATCTCTGATATGTAGATGTCTTCCTCATTCCCTAGTTCCATTGTACTTTGCAGAGGGTAGTGTGAATGATTTAGGTGTTTGTCGCTGCGCATCATGCAACCTGTCGCTAAAGTTATTATGCCTGTATGATATAGTGTATGTGACGTCATGCCAGCGGGACAGAAAATGCGCACAGTGCATTCCTCACAAATCCAGTAGCGGTAGATCCGGGTCGAAGGACCAATTTATGGTCCTTCGAGCCGATCTACCGCTACTGGATTCAACAGTCCTGCAAGCCACCCAGGTACGAAGGGTTTCAAAATTTACGATAGCGAATCGGTTTGACTGGTCTTCCACAAGCGGATCGCCCCAGTCAGATTGAGACACAATATCGTACGGAGAGATTCTTTCGGACGCTGCTATCGCTACAGGAAACATCAACAGTTGGTGGTTCGGAAACAAACATACAACAATTATGGACGCTAGACAACAAGAACTTCTCAAACAGTGAAGTCAACAGGGCTAGTGTTCATCAACAAACATACAACAATTATGGACGCTAGACAACAAAAACTTCTCAAACAGTGAAGTCAACAGGGCTAGGGTTCATCAACAAACATACAACAATTATGGAAGCTAGACAACAAGAACTTCTCAAACAGTGAAGTCAACTGGGCTAGGGTTCATCAACAAACATACAACAATTATGGACGCTAGACAACAAGAACTTCTCAAAAAGTGAAGTCAACAGGGCTAGTGTTCATCAACAAACATACAAAAATTATGGACGCTAGACAACAAGAACTTCTCAAACAGTGAAAGTCAACAGGGCTAGTGTTCATCAACAAACATACAACAATTATGGACGCTAGACAACAAGAACTTCTCAAACAGTGAAAGTCAACAGGGCTAGTGTTCATCAACAAACATACAAAAATTATGGACGCTAGACAACAAGAACTTCTCAAACAGTGAAAGTCAACTGGGCTAGTGTTCATCAACAAACATACAACAATTATGGACGCTAGACAACAAGAACTTCTCAAACAGTGAAAGTCAACAGGGCTAGTGTTCATCAACAAACATACAAAAATTATGGACGCTAGACAACAAGAACTTCTCAAACAGTGAAAGTCAACAGGGCTAGAGTTCATCAACAAACATACAACAATTATGGACGCTAGACAACAAGAACTTCTCAAACAGTGAAGTCAACAGGGCTAGGGTTCATCAACAAACATACAACAATTATGGACGCTAGACAACAAGAACTTCTCAAACAGTGAAGTCAACAGGGCTAGGGTTCATCAACAAACATACAACAATTATGGAAGCTAGACAACAAGAACTTCTCAAACAGTGAAGTCAACAGGGCTAGTGTTCATCAACATCCGGCTCGAAGGACCATAAATGTACGAGCAGTAACTCCGTACACTGGGATGTTGTTGTTGTAGGTTGAATCACACGGGATGTGACAGGAAATAAAATCACTGTTTTGTATCCGTTAAATGATTACTGTTTATTGTTAAAACTTATTATTTTATATGGTGAAATGTAGGTTATTTGTGGCGGGTGCAATAGCCTAGTCAGCAAATGTACAATAAAAGTAAAGAAAAATAAATCAGTGTTCCGCGAAGTAAGACAACTATTCTTACCAGCATTTATTTTACCAACAATAACCATTAATTACCAGCAGTAACACCGGTTACCATTCAGAATTAATTACTTGAGTAGTTTGAACTGGAAGTAGTCCGATTGTCTTCATCAATTCGTTTCACAATAAGTTGGACACAGTCGAGTGATCTCCGCTCGTCTCAAGCATTTGTTTTTCTTGGAGTTTCCTTTGAAATATGCTTTTTATCTTTTGTGCTTTGTGATTTAATGTTATGAAGTTGTATGGGACTTGATAATGAAATTATATTTTGTTATTAATTTTGTATACAGGTCTAACAGACAAGACAATTAAGATTAAAGAATCGTTTTTGTATAAAAACCGAACTTTGGTAACATCATCATCAGCTCATACAACGTCCACTGCTGAACATGGGTCTCCTCCTGAGGGAGGGATTTTGCCATAGACACCACGCTTGGCAGGCGGGTTGGTGACCGCAGTATTATGGTGTAACCTTGTAACATACAAGGAAACGCGGCTGCTCGGTTCCCTGGTATTCAATGATATAGATTTAGATGATGTTATAACAATCGAGAACAACGGCTTAACGTGCTTTCCGAGACACAGAGGGTAGTCCTTCAACCAATCAGTCCCGGAAAGAAATCTTAGAATCTTCACAAAGATTCCTTGTCCGGCGTGATTAAACCCTCCGAGATTTAAAGCGAGCCAAATACCGCTACGCTACGGAGGTTGTGCAATGACAACTTTGGTATATTATACATACCATAAAAATTACCTGTGAAAATTTTAATAAATAAGAAGATAAAAAAGATAGTCCTTTAGTCCTAATACAGTGGTTCATATGCTGGTAAGCATATAAGGGGCTTGCATATGCCATCCCTTTAACATGAGTTAGTGTCGAAAAATAAAAAGTAATTCTTCAGATAAAGTCATGCATCAATGTTAGTCGAACTTAGCTTAAGGGTGGGTATCCAGGCTACAGAAACTCCTACAACAGAACAGGCCTCCAAAATAGAAGGGCTCCCATTGGAGACTTTTGAATTTTTCGATTGGATAAAAATGTTGTCAAGTTGTAAACTATGAAATACTGGCTTTTATTCTATCGTCACGTCCTGTAATCACTAAATAATAAACCGTCCTGTTTCTTCCGCCATATTGACCAATGAAATAAATTTGAAAAGAAAATAACTTCATGCATATAAACTTGCTTATGCAGCAGTGTGGCCAAGTATTAAAAAAGGATCAATTCAAAAGTACTTTTAACCGACAAGCATGCTTAAAAAGACTGATGAATAATATGTAAGAAGAGATGTGCCAGGATAGAGGCAGGTGGGTTTCTTTGTATCTACCTATTTGTATACCCCTATGAGTGAAAAGCAAGACGATCTGATGTACGGAGTCAATAAGTATCTTATAGTCCTTTCAGATCCATCGTCAGCCACATCGTAGCTTACCATCAGGTGAGATTGTGGCTAAACAAAGGTCTATCTAGAATAAAAAATATAATTAAAAAAAACGTTCAGCAAAAAAAAAAGATTGATTGACATCTTCACCAGTTTCTTTATAATACCTTCAAGGGGTTTTATTTAACAAAATTTGGCCTTACAAAGTTTGCCGGGTACCTTTAACTACTAGAAACTCATTAAACATCAATAGATAAAGCGGTCATATTTCAGTGGTTCATACTCTTTCAATTTTTAGGGTAAAGACCGGGTTACGACACTCAAAAAATCCTATGATTCGATAAAAATGCCATCAAGCTACAAACTTTGAAATACTGGCTCCAATTCTGGCGTCACGTCCTTCAATCACGTTATGACAAACTGTCCCGCTCCTACCGCCATATTGACGAAGTTTGGACATTTTGCTAACATACTGACTGGGTTTTAGAAGGCTTTTTGCCAACAAAAGAATCGTTGTGATTCGATTTTGAACGGTGCCGAGAAAGTTGAAAGGTTGGAGTGGAAAGCTATACAATATGCATATATGTACTTATTATTAAATGTTTTGAACTCTTTATGGGAAAGATTACCTTATACTATATTTCAAAATTGAGATTAATAAAATTCGACCACCGGCAGGATTCGAACCTGCATCCTTGGGTAAAGCCCCCAATGCCTTAGCCAATTAGGCTACGGTGGAACCCTACCGATCATCAAAATTTATTAATCTCTTTGTAACACGTCTCTAACGGGGACGGTAGTGCCATCTATCGGTAATGATTCGCATTACTTCGATAAATATCTCCAAAGTTACATTTGGTATTAAATATTAAACGATGACACCGCCCTATTTCACATTATTAAATGTTTTGAACTCTTTATGGGAAAGATTACCTTATACTAATTGGCTAAGGCATTTGGGGCTTTACCCAAGGATGCAGGTTCGAATCCTGCCGGTGGTCGAATTTTATTAATCTCAATTTTGAAATATAGTATAAGGTAATCTTGCCCATAAAGAGTTCAAAACATTTAATAATGTGAAATAGGGCGGTGTCGTCGTTTAATATTTAATACCAAATGTAACTTTGGAGATATTTATCGAAGTAATGCGAATCATTACCGATAGATGGCACTACCGTCCCCGTTAGAGACGTGTTACAAAGAGATTAATAAATTTCGATGATCGGTAGGGTTCCACCGTAGCCTAATTGGCTAAGGCATTGGGGGCTTTACCCAAGGATGCAGGTTCGAATCCTGCCGGTGGTCGAATTTTATTAATCTCAATTTTGAAATATATATATATACTTATCTATATTTATACGTGATGCAATGTTAAATAAGTTTAAAAGAATATTAAATGAGAATTCGAGAGAATAGTTAAAGTTTATCCATAATAATTCTACTAATATTATAAACGCGAAAGTTTGTAAGTATGGATGGATGGATGGATGTTTGTTACTCTTTCACGTAAAAACTATTGAATGGATTTGGCTGAAAGTTTGCGAGCGGGTAGTTTTTAAGGTGAATTAACATATAGGCTACAAAATATCACGCTCTCACTACGCTGCCCACTGGAGCAGAGTGACGCGGATAAAACCGCGGGCGCAACTAGTACGTATATAACGCTTAAGAGTTTGTTTGTAACGCGGTAATCCGCCCATTTATCAAGAAAGGCTATATTTTTTAAGTATATTATCATAATCACCACGCTAGGCAACCGGATTGGTTTTACAGTAAGATGGTGAGTAACCTTGAGTTTAAAGAAGCTGCTGTTTTTTTTTCGGAATTACGTAGGTTGCCACGAGGCTTTTGGTACTTCACCGGGCATAAAGGCGAGTAAGGCTCCAGACTTAATAAACGCTTTAAAAACTACAAACTAAGCAACCTGTGCAAGAGTACGTCCACTATGGGTCTTGGACCTCGGCTCAGGGGGCCGCTGGCGATGATATGAGGGATTGTGACTTTCAGTATTTTAGGGGGTTTCGTGCAACTGTCGCTCTACTTTGCAGTTCGCGGGCCTCTCGGACTTCGGGTCTACGAGGGCATCGGATGGTAGAGATGCTGCTGCCCATCCATCAGTTGAATGTCCCTTAGTCGATTCATACAATGTTCATGGGAAGACATGGAGTGATTTTTCTGAACTACAAGGCGACAACCTCCGTAGCGTAGCGGTATTTGGCTCGCTTTAAATCTCGGAGGTCGTGGGTTCGATCCCCACGCCGGACAGTAAATCTTTGTGTAAATTCTAAGATTTCTTTCCGGTTGCTTGGTTGAGGGACTACCCTCCGTGCCTCGGAAAGAACGTTAAGCCGTTGGTCCCGATTGTTATAACATCATCTTTAATAATCGTATATCAAGGGCAGCAGCGTTTCCTTGTGTGGTACAACATATTACTGTGGTCACCAATCCGCCTGCCAAGCGTGGTGACTGGCAAATACCCTCCACCGAGTGGAGGCCCATGTTCAGCAGTGGACGTTATGCGGGCTGATGATGATGATAAGGTTTATATGCAACCGAAAAGCGAAATATTGGATCACTTGTTTCATGTCAATCAACAAATGAATACTCAAGCATTCTTTCCCGCGCCCGATTGATCACGTGACAAGTGTGAAGTATTTCATTTGCATTAGCGATTTTTTGCTAGCGATCAGTGTAGAAGCATTTTGACTAGGCCCTCTGATTCAAGTACAAAATTAATTTGTACAAGAGCCATCTGAAGCCTTCACAATTAGACATGTACAGGGTGGTCTATTATTAGAAGCTCCCGGGCGGGGTGGCGCGATCGATAGCTACGTACATTTAAAATAAACAATGTTTACAGGTCATGTGTCTTCGAACAAAATGAGATGTTTTGCATAATTTACCTCGGGAATAACGGTTGTTTGTTTGGAATAAGATTTATGAAGGGATAGTTAATGTGTTTTGCTTGTAAATGTATCGGTGATTCAGAGTATGTAGTTTTATAAGATCGGAAAACAAGTATACGGCCAGCCTGATGGTAAGCGGTTACCGTAGCCAAAACACTTGCAATAATAGTACTTACCATTATTCAATTTTAAACTTTCTTTACCGCCCAGTAGAAGCTATATTAATATTTTTCGATCCCTTTTGTGAAGTTGTGAAGCAAAGAGCTGTCCTACTACTAAGGACCGCTTCTTTAAGTACTTTCCAGAGGCGGATTTATATAAATAGGCTTTTTAGGTCCAGGGCCCCGACGAAATAATGGGCCCCTATCTTCAAGTGGAAAATGCATTGCCCGCCATTTCAATCAACAGTTAAATATTTCGTTATCTGAGACTAGCTTCCCGTGCCTGATTTCACCCGCGTATGTCGTCGTTTAGGAAGAACTTCATAATAAAATATATCCTTTGGCCTTACTCGATAAATGGGCTCTCTAACACTGAAATAATGTTTCAAATAGAACCAGAAGTTTCTGAGATTAGCGCGTTCAAACATTGTTTGCTTTCCAAATATTAAATATTTCGGTATCTCTTATTAAATTTTCTATTTGTTATAGCCCTTTTCTTTCCTGGAAACGGTTTCCACATGTTGTGTATTCTACGAGTTGGAGAGCTATTGAATTCAAATGTTCCACATAACGTGCCCGTACAACGTCATCTTCAATACATTGTATACTTTCAAAGGGTAAATGGGTAATTGGATCACTATTATACCTGAAGGAAATACGAGGTAATATAATGTTATATTGAAAGTATAATAAAATGCCTTCAAAATGTAGGACTTTTCTTTAATATCAGGTTATTATATAGGAGGTAATAATGTAAAATATTAGTAAAATGCTACACGACTATGTTCATTATTATTGCAAGTTTTACAAAGATTGTTTTTTATTTTTATTTTTTCTTAATTCCTGTATATTCAAGTGTCCTGTATCCATTTTCATCAGCCCGTATAATGTCCACTGCTGAACATGGGCCTCCTCCCAGGGAGGGTATTTGCCATAGTCGCTTGGCAGGCGGGTTGGTGACCGCAGTATTATGTTGTACCACACAAGGAAACGCTAATGCCAGTTCCTTGATATACGATTATTATAGATGATGTTATAACTATCAAACCGAGCAACGGCTTAACGTGCTTTCCGAGGCACGGAGGGTAGTCCCTCAACTAACCAGACCCGGAAAGTAATCTCAGAATTTACTCAAAAAATTCCTTTCCGGCGTGGGGACTGAACCCACGATCTCCGAGATTTAAAGCGAGCCAAATACCGCTACGCTACGGATGTTATGACAAATACCTATTATGGCACATACCCTCCCTCGGGACAAGGCCCATGTTCAGCAGTGGACGTTATACGAGCTGATAAAGAACTAAATTTTTTTTTTAAATTAATTTTGTTGTTTTTTTTATGTATAAATTAAAGTTTTTTAAATGAAATGTAATCATTTTATTAACCACTTGTTTTGACAATTCGATCTTGATGAATGGCGACACAAAAATAATGTTTTTTTTTTTAAAGGGCTCTAATGGGTACTTTTTTATATTTTTACATAGTCGTTGAAGCAAGAAATGCAAGGCATCTTTTACCCTTGGCCGGATTGCTCACACCCGGCCCCCGCCAACGGCGGATCGAAGGGGTGTCCGGGAGGTTTTAGTGGTTGGTAGGGTCCTCTCCTCGTGGTATGGGTTTAGCATACCATGCTATGGAGAGGGCGAGTCCCACATATCCCACCGCCAGCGCGCGAATACGCTGCAGCGGCGGTGGGAATGCGTAAAGGCATTTCCACACGGACCAAAAGAAAAAAAAAAATATCTTTTACTCTTATGCGGTTTTAATAAAATTATGTCAGCGACTTGTAGCTCTGATGTATCTATATTGGACCCTTGGGAACTCTCGGCTTTTCTAAATCCATACTGTCCCCTCTCCTCCCGTGGGCGCCGTAAGACCCGGCTTGGGGAAATTTCACCAAAAGATGGGCAGCAGCGTCTTCTTGGATAACACCTCGTACTGCGCTCGCCAACCTGCCTGCCAAGCGTGGCAAACCCCCCCTATGATGAATTCAAAACATACACGGCCCCGAGTCCCCGGCGGCCCCACTAGGCCTGGCTACGGTAGCGGTCATGGTATCGGCGGGGCTAGGGATGCTAAGAATCCCCGGGAGACGCGTGGCTATCAATCCCAAAAACGACCTGGTAAAGACCGCGGGATTACGGTGGATGCAGGCCGACTCCAACTGTAGCAACTGAAAATCTATGAGGGAGGCCTATGTCCAGCAGTGGACGTCCTATGGCTGAAATGAGATGAGATATATGAAGCAGAAGAGTTGATTGAGCTTGCTTGAAAAAAAAAACTATCAATGTTAGATATCCCATTTATCTAAGAAGGCTAGAGGCTATATTTAATTATGAAGTTCCCACGGGAACGGGAGTGAGGCAAGTGCAATCGCGAGCGGGAAACTATAGTTAAGTTTCCCAAACAGTTTGACGTCTAACATGCCCAAAGTTATCATTTTAGATAATTTAAGTATGTTACTATGATTATGTATATAATTATACTGCATTGGGATGCGATCCTGTAAAAGTAGCTGTAAGTTTGGATATAAATAAATAGTAAAAAATTAAGGGACGTTATTATGTAATTGTTAATGTTAGATTTTATATTTATATTGATTTTTTATTGTGAGAAAAGTAATTTAATGACGAATTGAGATAATTAATGAATCATTATCAATTTTTTTCATAAATTCTTTAATCGTTCGTCAATCTTATTTAAAATCAAGTCAAATGTTTTCTTTTCGAAATCATTAATTAAATAAAATGTATAAATTAGTATGATAAATGTAGTGATGTGATTATATAATATAGCAGTACGAGTAAATAGTCTAACTAATAATATACAATACAATACTTACAATCATTTATTCATAACTCCATAGTTACAATTCAAATTACAAGTATAAATTTAGTCCAAATTGATTCCGATCTTACAATAATAATTATTTATTTTAATTAGATTGTATATTATTTTGAATTACTATAATGTTTATTTCATTTTATAATTTATTTGAGGAATGTTCGAACATAATTAAATTGTACTTAAGATTTATAATCAATACTTGTTTATTACATTAAGGGCAATTTATAGAATTCGTCCATGCTGTAGAACACTTTCTCCACTAACCAGGCCTTAAGATTATTTTTAAATATCCGAATGGACGCTGCATTCCTAATCCTTTCTGGCAAACGGTTAATACCGAGGGGCCCATGATGTACAGACATGATACATACCGTTCAGTTCGTATAAAGGAAATAGATTTGAATGTTTGTTTGCATTTGGAGGAGGAAAAATAGTGATTCTCAATCATATTTTCAAGGCTATAAAATTGGCATAAGTAAGCTTAAATATATAACATAAATTTACCTTTACGTGTATCACGTAGTCACAATTGCGTCATTAATTATCATAAGTACTATCCAAACAAATGGGTAAAAAAATATTAAAACAAATACTCATAAACCTGTCAAACGTAAATCATTTAGTATCATAAAAATATAACTATGAATCTCTCTCTAGCGGTTTGTCCAAATAAAATCGGAGAAATTTATTTAGGTGCACATTAGATAGCATACAGAGTCTCGAAAATACTAATTATAGATAATATTATTTAATATTGGTTAACACTAAAATATTATATGTCAACCTCCGTAAAGTAGCGGTATTTGGCTCGCTTTAAATCTCGGAGGTCGTGGGTTCGATCCCCACGCCGGACAGGAAAACTTTGTGTAAATTCAATGATTTCTTTCCGAGTCTGGTTGGTTGAGGGACTACCCTCTGTGCCTCGGAAAGCACGTTAAGCACGTCCTGATTTTTATAACATCATCTATAATAATCGTATATCAAGGAACGGGCAGCAGCGTTTCCTTGTGTGATACAACATAATACTGCGGTCGCCAATCCGCCTGCCAAGCGTGGTGACTATGGCAAATACCCTACCCCGGGAAGAGGCCCATGTCCAGCAGTGGACGTTATACGGGCTGATGATGATGATGAAAATATTATTGAAACCTTCGCACATTTACATAAAGACCCAGAATATTTGTTCAATATTCGTTCGTAATATGATTGCAACGCCTAAGTTCTGTAACACTAAAAGTCTACCTCCGAATACTCGAAGACAACGTCTGATGGTTGCGAGGAACCCACTCGTAACACAAGCATTTTATCGTAGCCCGAGGGGTTAACAATAAGACTGCAAAAGCTCGGCTAGTATCTTTTTAAAAAAAAATTCAATTAAGCATTATTATTCGCAACTAGTGACGTATAGAAATATAAAAAAAATCTTTCACAATCAGTTGCCAAAAAAGAAGTTACATTCCTCTATCGCTAATGGACTATCACTGTTGCGTCAGATCGAGGAACTTTAGGTCGACAGTGCGATATATCGACCAACAGTGGTGCGACAGGTCGAGAAACGTTCGGGCGACAGTACTTAAAGCTGACCATCAGTGGTGTGAAAGATTGAGTAACGTTATTTATTTATTTAAAAAAACTTATACACAAAATAGTACGTTGGCGGACTTAATCTTAATGCCACAGGCATTATCTACCAATATTACCAACGTTAGGGCGACAATACGTTATATCGACCAACAGTGATCGACGAACTTTAGCGCGACAGATTATTTTCCCTACCAATGACAGGTGACGGAGCTGTCGCAGAATCCGTGGACAGTTGTTTGGAACTGCCCGAAGCCGTACGCTCGTCACGGAATGTGATTGTGGCACAAGTAAAAACTGTAATTCCCATTAACACGTTTTAATTTAAGGCGTTATTTAATGCCGTGCGGCTTGAGATGGTCGGTCTGAATAGGCAGGGCGGTACCGTAGGCTTCAACCTGATGAAAATGTTACGTTCTCTCGTCTAGTAAACCATAGAACAAGTGCATTTCCGTGACAATATGTGCGGAAAGGTATTTCATCTCGATGGAAGTGATTGTGTGAATATTGTACATGTGGTGGACATCAACTATCTCACTATTGCATACAGATACTAATTCATACAGAGAGTTTTACTCAGTCAGTTTTGTAGACTGTGGTAAAGAGGAAAGATCGGAAAATAATAGTTGCTATTTTTTTCTGAATAAATCGATAGAATTTTGAGATTTGCAATGCTATAATTTATTTACATTTTTTTTAAGACAACTAACCGTAATATCCTTGAACTAGACCTCATCTCAAAAGCAACTACATAACTTATGAACCAGAATAAGAAATATGAATATAAAATACATCACCTATAATGTTTGTTTTGTTTGTTACACTTTTTTATAGTAAATTATCGTTAATAATGAATATGATTGTGTACGGAAGTGTTACCAATGCTGCTAACATAGTTATAAAAGTTAATTTTAGGTAACTTTGAATTAAATTCTAATGTCAAAACTGCCGTGTGGTTTCCGGCTTAGAATAGACCACCCCATGTCCTCCCATGGGTGTCGTAAAAGTCGACTAAGGGACATATGGCTGATGGATGGGCAGCAGCATCTATTAGCTCAAGGTTTACATCTTACTGCGATCACCAATCCGTCTGCCAAGCGTGGTGATTATGACAAAATCCCTCTACGATCCTGGCTTGCCAAGGTCTGTTAAGAGGAGGCCCATGTTCAGCAGTGGACGTCAACGGGCTGTTGATGATGATGATGAACATTTTTTACTTATTCCCACAGAATCCTCTATATTTTTCACAGTCTACATACCACGTCGTGTTGAAAATTACAGACTTGAACGTTGGCTGCAATAATAATCTCCTTCTCTAGGATTTCTCTACATACCTACTTGTTGTTTACAGAAATTCTACACAAGGCGAATTTCAAAAAATATAAATGTTAACCATATTGAGTCTATTTTGCGGGATTCTTGTGTTCTTTGGATTTATGTTTATTCGTTTATATTTAGAATGTCTGGTGTATGTTGATCCAGAAATATAACTTATTTTTTAACCGCCTCAGTAATTGGTTTTTTTTTCCTGCAACCAATCTGTTTATTGTACCCTAATCTATTTGGCTAGCGGGTAATATCATATATGTTTTCATCAGAGTAAGACATTCCGTAATGCTTTACTCTATCTCTGTCATGCAAAGGAATCTCTCTGCGAGCTTTGGTATTCCATGTGTTTCATTCGCGAGAACTGGAGACTGCCTGTTCCATGCAGCTGCGATGCTAAGTCATTCCTATGTGTAGTCAGCTTTAATTGGTCATTCTTGCTGTAGGCTTCAATTTCCTGTTTTATAGTCCTTAAGTTGAGGTCTGAGTTCGCATATTTGTTGCTTATGTATATCTTAAACAATGTAGGTATAGTCTAGCTTTGGAATCTTTCTAAAATTTCTATGTTATACTGACGCTGAAAATTGTCTTTCTGTCTATTCTGGAAATCAGGGCTCAGGTCGTCTAAACTATGCAATGGATGTTGATGCATTTTTTGCTGTCTATAATAGAATTAAGGCCTACTCTGAAACAGACCTTGGCAAACCAGGGTCAGAAAGATAATTGCCGTAATCACCACGCTTTTCAAAATCAGGAATGGCTCTGAATTGCATACATGTCATGCTAACACTACTGCAGGACGAGAGTGGGGTCTCGCGCAGGGTTGGAAGGCAGTTGATTAATTAGCCAGCTGTATGATATAAGGTGAATGAAGATGAATGCCGGAAGTCTGTAGCAGTCGTTGAGAACGGTCGGCGTAATCATTGCCGTAAATTACTATGCTTGGCAGGCAATCAGTCGCAGTAAGATAAAAGATGCTGCTGCCCATCCATGAGATGTATGTCCCTTAGTCGTTTCTTACGACACCCATGGAAGAATTTGGGATGGTCTATTCTTAAACGGAAATCACACGTTAAACAGACTCAACCAAACTGGTTGGGTGTTTTTAAGCTATAAAACTGTTAGTCTACTAACAGTCTTTTGGATTGGTATATCACAAATCGTTTCATCATAATTTCAGCCGTAGGACGTCAAATGCTGGACATAGGCCTCCCTCATAGATTTCCAGTTGTTACGGTTAGAAGCGGCCTGCATCCACCGTGATCCCGCGGCCTTAACCAGATCATCCGTCCATCTAGTAGGTGGACGTCCTACGCTACGCTTGCCGATCCGCGGTCTCCATTCGAGAACTTTCGGCCCCAACGGCCATCTGTTCTCCGTGCTATATGTCCTGCCCATTGCCAGTTGCCACTTCAACGAACTAATCCGTGGGGCTATGTCGGTAACCCGCACAACAAATCTTTTAACTGAAACAATTTATTTCAGTCTTCAGAATAGTATAAACTTAGGTATATACGTACAAGAGTTCCAACTACACAAGAAAATGCAAGTTACCTACAATCTACATCCCTTGACTTGTAATCTTGCATGGATACAAATTGGCCTCGTTAATTCGCAGTCAGGTGCAGCGCGTTCCAAACGACCAACATCTGATGCTACGTACAAGTCGCCTTTGTTTAAAACTAGAGAAATATTGTTTAATCTGTTTGTGGTAGACAAAAATAAACACTAGCAGTAGATTTTATGAAAGATAACTTCCACTCTAGGGAAATAAATCGCTGCATCGTTGGGGACTTTGTTCAGTGCAACATCTCGTTTGCGTCCACTCCTGAACATGGTTGTCGGCGTGGCGTCACCAATTAAGTTACCAGAGGCCATATTGGTAGGGTTATTCACCAAAACAACAGAATAACACTTTTACAAATCACTTTATTCTCCATATTACCTCTTTGACGACTGCCGAGGAACTGTGTCAAACATTGATACAAGTTCCCTTTTTATACTAACTACAAATGTACAAAAAGGCGGGGAGACAAATATCAAATGAAAATAACAATAATTATTGTTAGTCTTAATTAAAATTTTAAATACATTATTTCACAATTTGTACACATAATTTATAGTAGACGCGGGTCTCAATCGCGGTATAATTTTAAGGCAAATCATTACCTTTTTAATAAATAATCCGACGTTTCGACGTGGGTTGCACCAGTCGTGGTGACGGATAGACTGCCTATTACGAATACTGGTCTTTATATTTGATTTCTTTAAATTTTGTCAAAACAAGGCAGCGCCCATATGGTCCTCCTAATTACAAAGCTTGGCAAGGCAGGGACATTGAGGGATATTGTGTTGTAGATGTCAAATAATCTTTAGTTGATAGACGCTGCTGTCCATCTATCAGGTGTGTGTCCCTTAGTCGTCTTTTACGACACCCATGGGACGACATTTGGTGGTCTACTCTACCCGGAAAACCAAGCGGAGAATTTTAAAAACACGTAATTCATGGATACAAAGGACACCTAGACTCAGAACAACTATCTGTATTTCATACAAATATTTGTCTCGGCTAGGAATTGAACCCAGAATACCAGATGTGTGTGAACTTAGCAGATCATTGTCCAGCAGATCAAAATAAAATGTGAGTTCTTTTCGCATGCAGCTGAGTTCTATAGTTCCTGGTAATTTTTAGAAATAGTTCTGGTGTTTTTATCTCGAAAAATGTAAATTAACGAAATGATCTGCTAACTTCCCGTAGCAAATCATTTTGCAGCAGATCAAAATAAAAGGTGAGTTCTTTTCGCATGCAGCTAAGTTCTATAGTTCCTGATAATTTTTAGAAATAGTTCTGGTGTTTTTATCTCGAAAAATGTCAATTAACGAAAACGATTAACTAAATGATCTGCTAACTTCAAACAACAAAAACAAATGTGAGTTCTTTTCGCATGCAGTCGAGTTCTGTAGTTCTAGATACTAGGCTAAAGTGAACAGACACTTTCTAGGCAAGCGTGTATCATCTTAGGCCTTAACTTCGCCTTCCATCAAGCGAGATTATGGTCAAACGTAGGCCTATATATAATAATAAAAAAAAATAAAAAAAAACTTTTCAAAGGTAGCTGTTCTAAAACGACGTTAAAGCAGATCGAGCCAGAACGTTGAAAAAGTTGATAATGACAATTCTCATCCTAAAAATGAAATGAATCATTCAAGTTATTGCGAAAGGCTGAAACTCTTTCGCTTTTCACATATTCGTATGGAAACTGCAATCTAGAATTCAATTTGAGTCCAGAACTCACGTCCCAGTACCAGCAGATCATGTCCGAACATTTTAAAAGTAGAAATAACTAGTTTCATCGTTTCAAACAAATGACATAGGCTAGAACTCTTTCGTTTCCTACCGATCCGTAGCAGAACTGTTATTTAGAATTCGATTCGAGTCCAGAACTCACGTCCCAGTACCAGCAGATCATGTCCGAACATTTTAAAAGTAGAAAGAACTATTTTCATCGTTTCAAACAAATGCCAAAGGCTAGAACTCTTTCGTTTCCCACCGATCCGTAGCAGAACTGTAATTTAGAATTCGATTCGAGTCCAGAACTCACGTCCCAGTACCAGCAGATCATGTCCGAACATTTTAAAAGTAGAAAGAACTAGTTTCATCGTTTCAAACAAATGACATAGGCTAGAACTCTTTCGTATCCCACCGATCCGTAGCAGAACTGTAATATAGAATTCGATTCTAGTTCAGAACTCACGTCCCAGTACCAGCAGATCATGTCCGAACAATTTAAAAGTAGAAAGAACTATTTTCATCGTTTCAAACAAATGCCAAAGGCTAGAACTCTTTCGTATCCCACCGATCCGTAGCAGAACTGTAATTTAGAATTCGATTCGAGTCCAGAACTCACGTCCCAGTACCAGCAGATCATGTCCGAACATTTTAAAAGTAGAAAGAACTAGTTTCATCGTTTCAAACAAATGACATAGGCTAGAACTCTTTCGTATCCCACCGATCCGTAGCAGAACTGTAATATAGAATTCGATTCTAGTTCAGAACTCACGTCCCAGTACCAGCAGATCATGTCCGAACATTTTAAAAGTAGAAAGAACTATTTTCATCGTTTCAAACAAATGCCAAAGGCTAGAACTCTTTCGTTTCCCACCGATCCGTAGCAGAACTGTAATTTAGAATTCGATTCGAGTCCAGAACTCACCTCCCAGTACCAGCAGATCATGTCCGAACATTTTAAAAGTAGAAAGAACTATTTTCATCGTTTCAAACAAATGCCAAAGGCTAGAACTCTTTCGTTTCCCACCGATCCGTAGCAGAACTGTAATTTAGAATTCGATTCGAGTCCAGAACTCACGTCCCAGTACCAGCAGATCATGTCCGAACATTTTAAAAATGCATGCGAAAATAACTCACATTTGTTTTTGTTGTTTGAAGTTAGCAGATCATTTCGTTAATCGTTTTCGTTAATTGACATTTTTCGAGATAAAAACACCAGAACTATTTCTAAAAATTATCAGGAACTATAGAACTTAGCTGCATGCGAAAAGAACTCACCTTTTATTTTGATCTGCTGCAAAATGATTTGCTACGGGAAGTTAGCAGATCATTTCGTTAATTGACATTTTTCGAGATAAAAACACCAGAACTATTTCTAAAAATTACCAGGAACTATAGAACTCAGCTGCATGCGAAAAGAACTCACATTTAATTTTGATCTGCTGGACAATGATCTGCTAAGTTCACACACATGAATACCAGATCTCAGAAGAAACAATAGTAACCATTGAACCACCGGTGTAGTCAAGTGAAATTAAATTCCAGGACAAATTCTCATGTGTATTTTTATTCTTGCTTTTGGTACTTATGAGCAATGAAATGGCTTTATGTCACGTGATAAATAAGCCTTGGTATTTTTACATGATATTTATAGTTTAATTTCTAGAAAATATGGCAGAAATTAGCAAATTGTTGTAATGCTTATCTATTATATTGTCTAGTACTCATCGGTTCTGCAGCAATATTAACATAAGCCGTATAACATCCACTCCTGAACATGGGCCCCCTCCAGAGGGAGGGTTTTGCCATATTTACCACGCTTGGCAGGTGGGTTGGTGGCTGAAGTTTTATGTTGTAAAGGATACACTGCTGCCCATCACCTGGTATACAATTGGTATAGATGATGTTATAACAATCAGGACCAACGGTTTAACGTGCTTTCCGAGGCACGGAAAATAGTAGGTACCTTATCCAAGCCGACCCGAAAACAAATCTTAGAATTTTCACGAAGATTTTTTGTCTTGCGTGGAGATCGAATCCGACTTCCGAGATTTAAAGCGATACTTACACCGCTACGCTACGCTAGCGAGGTTTTGGGTTGGGCAAAAATATGTTAACCACGCCTGTTTACACTATGCAAACCGTGGCTACGTTATACCTCCTGATTTTAAAAACATATCAATTCAATGCATAATTACAACATCTGCAGTTTAAACATTTCACATTTATTGATCCGCATTCAGTATTAAATAACCCTGGAATCAACATTGATAATGACTTAACAAATGGATTGATTAACCGATGATATCAAACATTCAAAGGTATAGGTATGCATTTTACTCAGTCAACATATCGAAAGCATAAAATTGGATTTGAAATCAACTGTAAATTGAGTCTTACTACTTTGATATTAACATTCATTTTTGAATGAGAGCTGGTGTTTGATGATGAAGCATCGCATATTGATTTTCATGATTAAACGATGACCAATGTCGATTTAATGATTGATAATGGATGAATAAGTAATTACGTACAGCGACTTTTGATGTACCTATTGGAAATGTAATGAGTTTTTGTTTCTGCTTATTTTAACACAAGCTTCCAGCGCGCGGTTTCGCTTGCGTAATTCCGTTTCCGTAGGAATTTCCGAATTGAATATAGCCTTCCTCGATAAATGGGCTACCTAATACTGAAATATTTTTTCATATCAGACCCGTTGGTCCTGAGGTTAGTGCGTTCAAGCAAACAAACAACAATTCTTCAGCATTATAATATAGGCTTCTTCTATACACCTCTTCACTGATTTTATCTGTATTAGTGACACTATTTCCTGTAAATAAATATATATGTAAATAATAAATAATGAATCAATTTAAAAATAATATTCTTGTTAAAATGAATCCCACATTGTTGAAGTTGAATAATCCTAATTTAAGTTACACGTCGGTTTTTCATGAAATCAATACTCAGTTCCAAACCACGTTTAAAATCAAAACTTTCACAAAACATATTAAATTAAATTTTAATGATTGGGCTACTCCAGGTATTTATAAAAGTCGTACCAAATTGTACGAGCTATATGGTATTAGAACCTATAAATTTGATGACGAGTTCCTAGCGTATGTGAGTAACTACTCTAAAATATTTAAAAAAGTATGTTCCCAAGCTAAAGCCAATTATTTTAGTAATAAAATCAAACATTCTAGTAACAAGATAAAAGCCACCTGGAATACAATAAATCGTGAATGTGGTAAAAATGTTACCCGTGAAAATTTTCTAGAATTAATAATAAACGGTGAAATAATTACTGAGAAGAATGACATAGCTCACGAGTTTAATAACTTCTTTGCAGACATACCCACTAAGACGACTGGCTCCTTAAACTCCTCAGATGTTGGCGCTGAACACCTTTTACGTAGAAGTGTATCGGAATGTAAAAAACAATTTGCCTTTGAACATGTTACAGTACATGATGTAATAAATATTGTTAAAACCCTTGAGCCCAAAAATACGGGTGATTTATGGGGAATTTCAGTTAGAATCATAAAAAATGTAATTGATGTAGTAGCGCCTTACTTAACAACTATTTTTAATGAATGTATTGATATGGGTATATTCCCTGACCTATTGAAGTGTAGTAAAATCATCCCATTATTTAAATCAGGTGCCAAGGATGATCCCGCAAATTTTAGGCCAATATCAATATTGCCAGCCTTCAGCAAAATTTTTGAAAAATTAATGCTCAAACAATTACTCAGGCACTTCAATCTTAACAATCTCCTACACGATAATCAGTTTGGCTTCACAAAGGGACGTTCGACTACAGACGCGGGAGTAGCCTTAATAAAACATGTATATGATGCATGGGAGAGATCTAAGGATGCCATTGGAGTGTTCTGTGATCTTTCAAAGGCTTTCGATTGCGTTCATCATGATACACTTCTGCTAAAGCTAAATTATTATGGTGTAGGGGGCGTCGCGCTTGACATGCTTTCATCGTATCTTCACCAAAGGGTTCAGTGCGTAGACATTGGGGGAGTAAAGTCACAAAACTTACCAGTTAGATTAGGCGTGCCACAGGGGTCGATACTGGGCCCATTTTTGTTCTTGGTATATATAAATGATTTGCCATTTTATTTGAAAGACATGTGTGATATGGTACTTTTTGCGGATGACACCTCCCTTATTTTTAAGGTAGATAGAAAGAGGAATAATTTTAATGACATTAATAATGCTCTCGCACATGTCACCGATTGGTTTACGGTTAATAATTTGGTTCTCAATGCCAAGAAAACCAAATGTATCAAATTCGTAATGCCTAATGTAAGTTTTGTAGAGCCAAAATTAATAATGGGTAATGTTAATCTAGAAACTGTGGACTCGACCCTCTTTCTAGGCTTGACACTAGACAAGAAACTTCAATGGAGTCCCCATATTTCTTGTCTCGCTGGAAAATTGAGCTCAGCTGCTTACGCGGTTAGAAAAGTACGGGAACTCACTAATGTAGAAACTGCACGTTTAGTCTACTTTAGTTATTTTCACAGTATTATGTCCTATGGCATTCGGCTTTGGGGTAAAGCTGCTGATATTCAAAGCATTTTTATACTACAAAAACGTGCAGTTCGTTCTATTTATCAACTAAGTACGAGATTCTCCTTAAGAGACTTTTTTAAGGACATAGATATACTAACAGTCGCTTCGCAATACATTTATGCCAATATAATCTATGTCCGGCAAAATATTAAC
The DNA here is from genome assembly GCA_947037095.2 of Nycteola revayana. Lineage (NCBI taxonomy): Eukaryota > Metazoa > Arthropoda > Insecta > Lepidoptera > Nolidae > Nycteola > Nycteola revayana. The sequence goes on along the minus strand of OY855748.1, from coordinate 16,026,948 downwards.
CTTTTTAACAAAAGAAGTGACATACACACAATAAACACTAGATATAAGCATAAACTTTGCACCGAATACCATCGCCTACAAAAAGTACACTCATCTTTTGTGGGATTAGGAGTCCGTATGTATAACAGAATACCTGTACACCTACAAGAGTTACCTCATGATAGATTCAAGTCAACTGTTAAGAGGATTCTAATAAAAAGGGCTTATTATTCAGTAAACGACTATTTAAACGACAATAACGCTTGGTTGATCAGTTAAACACAGACAACATTATAAACTCAGTTATTGAAACAGTTTAAACATTGTTCAACTAAAGGTTTAATATTAATAGACTTGTAGATATCCCCACTTTAGTTCGTCATGCTCCCGTTGTCTGTCATTGCTTGCGGTGGCGGTGTGGGGCGGGTCGCCACCTTCCCTCTAATATGGCGAGGGAGGCGATGGCTGCGTCACACGTCATACTCGTGAACGGGTGCTGCTTGTGGTGACTGGTCGGCTGTTGTCGGGGTTATGTTATGTTATTTTTATTTTATATTTTGTTAATTCATTCTTGCTATTGTTTATAATTATTATTATAGGTATATCCTTTGGTTGAACTTGTGTAAATTGTCATATTGTAAATGTATGTGAATGCATCCGCCATTAGGTTTCTTTGTAGGAGATTGTTTGTGCCTGAGTAAACTTTAATATCTACATTATAGTATTTACTGTATAATTTTTTTTTTCTTGTCTTATTGAGCTCCTGGTCGGTATAAATTGACCAGGCAATAAATGGTACTGTGCTTGCATTCGCCTTCATCATATATACATTGTACAATATTACATGATTGTGATAAAAGACTTGACATAAAAAAAAAGAAACAGAGCAAAAGAAACAAAAAAAATAATCTCGGAGTTTCTTTCTTCCTTTCTTCTCCGGGTCGTCCACTTAGGTAGCTAGTGAAAGGTTGCAGGTTAGCTAAGGTAGGATCCTCGACGGCATGGCCGAGGACCGCGTTGTTGCTTATTCCCCGAACTGTGATCTCGTGCCAGCGATCATCACCTCTGTTCGTAAATCTACTCTTTACTCCAGTGGCACCCTGAGCGTTGGTCCTAACCCCTTAAGGGTGCCCTCAGGTGAATGTCGCTTAAACTTTGGCCGGATTCTTTGAAGTTAATTTTAATTTTAGACCTGTTACCTTTAAGGCATCTTACTATTCCTAATGTGTACATTTTTCATTTATCGCTCGACAGACGGACAGACTGATTAAAAATTCTGTAAGATCAAATAATTATAACAATGTTTTTAGCTACTTAAGTGATACTTTAGTGATTTAGTCTTATACAGTGTAATTTTGACAAGTACAAGTGTATGTAAATACCTAAGTGCTGAATAAATTTCATTATTTCATTATTTCATTATTTCATTCATTAAAGGCTAAAAGTACCCTAAACCTAAGGACATGCATGAGGAGATTACTGAATGTGGAAGAGGCGAAGCTGGTAAGTCAAGATCGTGGCATGTACAAGGAAGTTGTCTGGAAAGAGGCGTGAATTAAAAAAAATGACTTACACACGAATTCATAAGCCTAAGAATGTATGAAGTCAGACCTTTGTCCTTTCGCTTCGTTAAAAATAGTTTTTTCTAGATTCGTTAAAGAAACCCGAGTGATGGAAACCCAAAACCGAGCTATCACATTCCTCTCCCATTCCTCGCTATGAATATTCAAAAAGCCAGTTAACGTGAAATAAAGAAACCAATTCAACTTTCCTGAAAGGTACAAAAACCTGTTGCTTCAACGAGCACTCCACTTATGAACGGAATTTCAGACGTGGTTTTATATAACAGGGTTGGATATTATTTTAGACTAGCTTCCGAGCGCGGCTGCACCGGCCCAATTTTTTTTTTTTTTTTCTAAATATAGTCTTACGTTTGACCATAATCTCGCTTGATGGTAAGCGATGATAAGGCCTAAGATGATACACGCTTGGCTAGAAAGTGTCTGTTCACTTTAGTTTTAAACTAAAACTCATGTTACCGTGGGAAATTCATAATTAAATATAGCCTATACAGCCTTTCTCGATTATTAGGCTATCTAAAACTGAAAGATTTTTTCAAATCGGTCTTGAAGTTTCAGATTAGCGCGTTGAAGCAAACTGTGTTTTTTGGTTCCATGCTCAAAGGATGGAAACGGGTCCCTATTACTAAGGCTCCGCTCTCCGTCTGTCTGTCACCAGGCTGTACGTATTAGGAGTTGAAATTTTGCGTAGATTGACGCAGAGTTCAAAAGTTCACTTCCGAAGTATTCTGTATCCTGTTTCGCTATTGTCAGACACGCCGCGTCGCTTATTTAGTAACCTGTTTTTTTCTATACGAATGGTATTTTCAATTAAGCAGTGCAACACGTGTTGAAGCTGCAAATCTGTCACATGTCATGTCATGGATTAAGAGGCACTTCACTTGTCAGCTATCACGCACAATTGGTTTTGGTGGCATACTCGACTGCCAACGCGTAGGAAGTACCAACTCGATAAAGTATCCGCAAATTTCTTCTGAATCGGGACCCTCTTGACAGGGTGATCATTGTAGGTCTCTCCTTGAGACACACTTGACGTCTCGCTTGCATTTCACAACGGTTGCTCTTCTAGCGCACTCGTGCAAGGGGCCGTATTTTGCCGCCTTTATTTCGTCTACCTCACGGGAAACCTTCCTCGCGCGCGGGTACTCCGCTCTACCCTGCACCACCAGGCGGTCTATTGGACTATTCAGGCCACGTTACAGCAAGATTTATCAGATCAAAATTAAAAAGACCAATAAAATAATAACGAAACACTAGCCAAGTGCGTGCGGTACCATTTTCAAGTGTTGCCCTTATTAAAATTGAGCAAATAAGGGCAAAAAAAGAATTACAAAAATTGTTGTATAGTATCTCTTAAATATTTATTTCATTTTTAGGATTTGTTGTTAAAGCGGCAACAGAAATACATACGTTGTGAATATTTCAACTGTCTAGCTATCGCGGTTCTTGAGATACAGCCTGGTGACAGAAAGACAGCGAAGACTTAGTATTACTAAGACCCGGGTCCTGTTTTTAACCTTCGGGTACGGAACCCTAGAAAGGCTTTCGTGTGGAGACAATAACAACCGTTCCTCTACAGCAGTGACTCTGACGTGATTTTACAAAGATAAACAATAATCTATTTGGCTCTCGGGTAATATCATATACGTTTTCATCAGAGTAAGTTCTGTAATGCTTTACTCTATCTCTGTCATGCAAAGGAATCTCTCTGCGAGCTTTGGTATTCCATGTTTTTCATTCGCGAGAACTGGAGACTTCCTGTTCCCTTCAGCTGCGATGCTAAGTCATTCCTATGTGTGTCAGCCTTAATTGGTAATTCTTGCTGTAAGCTTCAATTTCCTGTTTTACAGTCCTTAAGTTGAGGTCTGAGTTCACATATTTGTTGCTTATCTATGGTGGTATGTTTAACAATGTACGTATAGTATTGCTTTGGAATCTTTCCAAGATTCGGGTCTCGGGTACGGAACCCTAGAAAGGCTTTCGTATGGAGACAATAACAACCGTTCCTCTACAGCAGTGACTCTAACGTGATCTTACACAGACAAATGTGCAAATCACAGTCGAAGCTTTTAATAGACAATCGTTAAGTTGTCGTTTAGCGGCGCTGTCACTAACTAAAGGACGACTAGTCAGTGCTAATTGTTGGAATGTACGTGACGATCTACGCATACCAAGTACTCGAGGGCTTTCATGATGGCCGAACTCTACTGACGTCCTCTCAACTAAAATGTAAAGAGGTCTATATGATGTACACATTCTTCACTGAATTTGAAATTAGTAGGTACTGCTTTTAAGTGTAGAATAAAATACTCTTTATTGTACACACATAAGCAAACAGGACAAAGAAAATATACAATGTATATTTTCTTTGTCCTGTTGTAAGTAAGTAATGTACAATGGGCGGTCTTATCGCATAAAGCAATTTCTTCCAGACAACCTTTGGATGGATAATGGCAGTCATTAGGTAAATGACGTATGTACTTACTATTCAGCAAAAAGTTTGTTGAAATTGATTTATTTACCATAAACATAACAACTCATTTATTGCAAATTAAATAACCGGTCAAGTGCGAGTTGGACTCACGTACGAAAGGTACCGTATCATTGTCTATACAACATTAGACACTATTATTTTAATATTTTGTTGTTAAAAACACGATTGTAGTACGGCAGCCTTACTTAAATATTTATTTTATATTGTATTTTAACAGAAATACATCAACAACATCATAAAAAATCAACTGTTTCGCTACCACAGTCTAGTGACAGACGGAAAAACATTAGTTTTAATAATAGGGTCCATAATATAGCATTTAAGCGTGAGACCCTTAAAAATATATTTTTAAACGTGGACATATTATTTTTATTTTTTTTATCTACTATAATAAAATATTTATTTATTTATTTATACATTTATTCATTTCATTTATGAACATAGGTACAATATGTTGGATGGTACAGAAAATTAAAAACAATTGGTTTCATCCTACCAGTTTGCATGGTGTACAAATACTGTCATATATATATATATATTTTTTTAATTTTATATACAGGGTGTCCGGTAATTAATGGATAACCTTAAAATGGGTAATGGTAAAACTAATGACCATTCAGAAAAAAAATACAAATAAAAAAAAATACAGTTGGTACCAAAGATATGATTTTTTTAATAATAATCGGTGTTTTTTGTTACCTTATTTCACATTTTTATACACCACGGCCACAAATTAAGGAATTCTATCGGTTTTTTTTTGTTATAGTAATTTACGTTAACTGAGCTGATAGATAGGTAATAAATAGTATGACTACTATTACACGGTTTTTTTTTTAAACAACTTGAATGTTTGTTCTGGGGAAAATTTGTGAAAAATATTCAATTTGACAAAGTTTGAGCAACCGTAACTTAAAAAAAAAGTATCCAGACACAAGTGACCAATTATTTTAAAATATTATGTGCTTCAAGCCAATTTCAAAATGGTATCATTCATTATTGTATCTAATGTAAATTCTGAATTATGGCTATTTGTGTAGAAAAGGTGTGAATTTTGGATAAACATCAAAATTTGCAATATTGGAATATTTATTTACATTGAATGTACCTGACCATTGGAGTTTAATAAAAAACAACATTTGACATTAGTAAAACTGTATTCGTTATTAATTACAATAAATGTTCAAATTGTCTGCCACCCACTCTGATACAAGCTCTACATCTACGAATGAATGCTCTCCTGAGCAGTCGCGTATAGCGTCGATCGCTTATTTTCGATGCGGCTGCCCGGACACGGCTACGTAAATCTTCCAAGGAACGGATCGGCTTTGCGTAAACTTCTTCCTTAAGACAGCCCCAGTAATAAAAATCAAGTGGATTTAGATCTGGTGAACGTGGGGGCCACAAAATTGGCCCCAGGCGGCCAATCCATCTGTTTGGGTATGTTCTATTTAAGTATGCACGAACAGATACAGCATAATGCGCAGGACAGCCGTCATTTTGCAACCAATATGATTCTCTCTCCACCTCGGGCACCTCTTGCAATAAGTTTGGAAGATCATTTTCAAGGAATTCTAAATAACTTTGGCCAGTTAGGTTCCCCGGTAATTCAAATGGGCCTATTATTTTTCCGTTTAATATTCCAGTCCAATAATTTATTTTAAATTGGTACTGTGACCTGTCTTCACGCATAGCACGAGGGTTCGTTAGTTGCCAGCTATGGAGATTGTGTAAATTCATGTAGCCATCTCTTTTCAATGTTGATTCATCACTCCATAGAATTTTATTAAAAAACTGCGGGTCTGCTTCCATCTTCCCCAGCATTTTTCGGCAGAAACGCAATCTTGCATTATAATCTCTTGGTTGAAGGGTCTGCACGCGCGTAACGTGGAACGGGTGAAATTTGTTCTTTTTTAAGATATCATGCACAGTCGATTTCCCTATACCCGTGCGTCGAGCTATTGATCGCGTAGAAATTGAAGGATCTTGCGCAATTTCCTCAAGTACCACGTCTTCTACATCAGCACGAGCGCTTCTTCCACCACTAGTACCACCAACACCAGTACCAGGGATTCTTCCTTCTGAGTAACAACCGTGGACTCTTATAAATACGCGGTAATCTGGATGACGCGCATTAGGGTATCTTTCCCTATAAAGAGCTGCGGCTGCGTTTCCATTGCCTCTGCATTCCCCATAAATAAAATGCATGTTTGCATATTCTTGTGGCGTATACTCAACACGTGGCATGTTGATTCACAAAATAAACAATCCAGTTACAAGCCAAGTCGTCGCAAATATCACCACACAAAACCAGTCCAAATCGGTAAACAAAACGAATAGTCCAGTAAAATAGCCAGGTCGTCGTTTTAACACTGATTCACAGTAACTAGCAACAATTGCAACCGGAAACGAAATAAACACATGCGAAGTCGAGCAAGTCGAGTGACGCACTAAGTCTAAGTCCCTGTTCCTGTAAGTTCTGTTAGTCCCCTACCGGTTTTTTTACATTTACTATCTCGCTCGCACTCATCCAACTCATATCCTCTTTGTCTAACATGAACAAAAGACGGGTGGTGCAGGGTGCGCGCAGGTAGCTAGTATGGCGGTCACACGACTTACACACACGACATTTATTGCAAAGCCAATTTGTATTTGTTAAAATATTTCTGGTTTTAAAGAGACTTTATTTAATTATTACTATTCATTACTTACGTCTATTAATGTTTTTATTAACCCCGAATGGTCAGGTACATTCAATGTAAATAAATATTCCAATATTGCAAATTTTGTTGTTTATCCAAAATTCACACATTTTCTACACTAATAGCAATAATTCAGAATTTACATTAGATACAATAATGAATGATACCATTTTGAAATTGGCTTGAAGCACATAATATTTTAAAATAATTGGTCACTTGTGTCTGGATACTTTTTTTTTAAGTTACGGTTGCTCAAACTTTGTCAAATTGAATATTTTTCACAAATTTTCCCCAGAACAAACATTCAAGTTGTTTAAAAAAAAAACCGTGTAATAGTAGTCATACTATTTATTACTTATCTATCAGCTCAGTTAACGTAAATTACTTTAACAAAAAAAAACCGATAGAATTCCTTAATTTGTGGCCGTGGTGTATAAAAATGTGAAATAAGGTAACAAAAAACACCGATTATTATTAAAAAAATCATATCTTTGGTACCAACTGTATTTTTTTTTATTTGTATTTTTTTTCTGAATGGTCATTAGTTTTACCATTACCCATTTTAAGGTTATCCATTAATTACCGGACACCCTGTATAAGTAATTAATTCTACAAACTATATATTACACAATTAATCACATTATTATTTTATTTTTATAACCGTTAGGAAATCATTCACTGAATAATAATTACGTTCAATTAAAAACACATTTCCCCAAAACATAATGCCATATCTTAGTGTCGATGCAACTAAACCGTGGTATGCTGTTAATACTGCCCCTTTATTTACAGTTTTATTAAGTAAGTAGAGAGCATAGGCGTATTGATTCAATTTTTTGCATATGGTTTCTATATGTGCATTCCATGTCAATGTTTTTTCTATATGAAGTCCAAGAAATTTCGTCAAATTAGCTTCTGGGAATTGTCTATCATTAAAATTTATATTAAATGTCATATTTGTATTAATTCTTTGTCCAAATGTCATGATAATCGTTTTGTCATAGTTTAATTTCAAATTATTAATTTTCAACCATTCTATTATTGATTTTACATTATTATTAATATCTGATTCAAATGAATCTGTTTTTTGCGTATCGAAAATAACAGTGCTGTCGTCAGCGAACATTATCATTGTCTATGTTGTCGCTGAAGGAAAATCGTTTATATATAGTAAAAACAAAAGTGGCCCAAGCACACTTCCTGGGGCACACCATATGTTATAGTTCTGAATTCCGATAAGTATGATCTTTGAGTTCTAGATTTTAAACAGATTTTATCCACTCTAATTGCTGGTTGCCTGTTACTGAGATACGATTCGATAAAATTCGCTATGTTACCCCTAATGCCATATGCGTTTAACTTTCTTATGAGTATTTTGTGATCAACGTCGTCAAAGGCCTTCGTCATATCCATATAAAATGCGTAAACCGGTAATTTGTTATCAACTTTTTTATAAACCATTTCTAAGAATTCATAAATAGCCATATTAATGGCTATTTATGAATAATAAATGCAAAATAATAAATATTATACATAAAATATTAAAATTGTAACCATATTTAATAATTTTAATTGATATAAAGTCATATTCATTTAATGTTAGTAGTTAATACCACCTAAAACACTGTGGAATGCAATAATTGATTGAGTATTGACATCGATCCTAATATACCAGTAACTTTATAAACGGAATTAAAACGGAATACTATAAAGATTACGTTACGTCATTTTTGGAACACTAAAAATGTCACGAACACGTAAAATGTAAAAATGTCCAAAACTCGCGTGTCCAATACATCAAGATATGAATTCCTCGTATTACTCAAAACTCGGTGTGCGCACTAAATCATGAGATCTTGTAAATATTTAGATGTTGCGCAGCGGTAATACAGCTATGAGTGGTTAATGAGCAGTATTGTACAAGAACAGGACCCTAATTCTGCTAAGTTAAACAAAACTTCTAAGGATATATATTTTTAACAACATCCATCATCATCATCATCATCATCAGCCCGTATAACATCCACTACTGAACGTGGGCCTCCTCCCGAGGGAGGGTATTTGCCATAGTCACCACCCTTGGCAGGCGAGTTGGTGACCGCAGTATAATGTTGTACCACACTAGCAGTTGTAAACAATCGGGACCAACGGCTTAACGTGCTTTCTGAGAGGACGGTAGACACTCAACCAACCAGACCCGGAAAGAAATCTTAGAATTTACACAAAGGTATCTGTCCGGCGTAGGGATCGAATCCACGACGAGCCAAATACCGCTACGCTACGGAGAGCTAGGACTAACAACATCCGCTCTAGACAAATTAATCCGCGTATCTTGGGGACTTTACGAACACTAAATTCACGGCCTCAAAGCACATTTAGACTCATAGCAACTATTTGTAGTTAACAAAAATAATTTTCCCGGGTGGGAATCGAACTCAGAACAGAAGAGAGATCTCAGAAGCAACTACTGAGCTTGAGTTTCCGGTACAGATTTGTGTCGGCAGAGGAGTTTTAGGCATTTTGTATTCTGGTTCTTTATTAAATAATGCGTTTTCTGGTGGTAGATAAAAATGTATAGTATTTATTTTTGTTTCCAATTACGTATTTACAAATAAATACACTGGTCGATGTAAAATTTTTCTGATTAAAAATATTTTGGAAATCTTGTTTAGAGTAATTCAATACGGTTTAAGGGTCCGTACCCAAAGACTAATACAAAAAGGGACCCTATTAGTAAGTCTCAGCTGTCCGTCCGTCTTTCTGTCTGGCCGTCAATAAGCTGTATTTAATTAAAGGATCACCTTTCTACATACACTTACGCACTGTCAAGCTATCAAGGTAGACAGTGTGTGAGTGAGTAAATAAAAATAAAAAAGTATTTGAGGGAGCTCCCATACAACAACAATTACACGTGTTTTTTATTGGATGGCAATTTTTTTTTTTTTTTTATTAAATATAGTCTTACGTTTGACCATAATCCCGCTCATCCGTCAATAACGGCGATAGGTATCTTAAAATGATTCCTTATTTCAAAATATTTTAAAAATCTAATGTCTACTGTTGTTTAAATAGTAAGGACCATTTCGTTTAACTTCGGTTATTTTTTTCCAAATATACAACCACCGCAATGAATATACGATTATTTTGGTCACAATCAGAATACCAAATATGTCACATTCGCAATTTAAATAGTGTCGTCCCTGCAACGTTTATTGTACGTACTCTAACGTGACTTAGCAGAATTGAGGCTTTAAATGTTTTTGAAGATGGCGGACGTAAAATTTGAGTTATGAAGCGATTGATGTGTTTCAGTAAGTCTATTTTAAATATGACCTTTCCAGTTATGAGTTGAGGTAGATCTGGTTTTAATTAATCAGTTCGCAGGCGTTCTCTTCATTTGATTATGAGTATATTGTTATGAAATTATGACCTATTGTCTCGGATTAGGCCCCGTCGGGGCTACACTGTCAGTGGCTGCTTCTGGGGCTGGACCCCGCGAGGGCCATAACATTTGCACTCAAATTTTCCCCTCAGACGACTCAAAAATCGTCATTTGCGTTCTCTACAGTTGAGAAACCACAATTAAGAATTTGTATTACGTGATATAGATTAGTTGGGATATTAGGCGCTAGATGGCGCTGTTAGTCCACTTGTAGTTTGTGCGGCTAGTGTAGATGTCGCTACAGGATATAGTAGAATACTGATATACGCACACAAATGTATTATTATATGTTTTTTTTCTGTGGCGTAGCGGTATGAGTCTGGCTCTAAGTCTAGGAGGTCGTGGGATCGATCTCCACACTGGACAAAAAATATTTGTGTAATCCTAAGATTACTTTCCGGGTCTGGTTGGTTGAGGGACTACCGTCCGTGTCTCGGAAAGCACGTTAAGCTTGCTCCCGATTATTATAAGATCATCTATAACAAGCGTATACCAGGGAACGGGCAGCAGCTTTTCCCTGTGTATTATTACATAATACTGCGGTCACCAACCCGCCTGCCAAGCGTGGTGACTATGAAAAAATCCCCGCTTGGGAGGAGGCCCATGTTCAGCAATGGACGTTGTACGGGCTGATGACAATGAATAAAAATAAAAACAATAGTAAGCTTAACAATCCAAACTAACAAGCCGCTCAATAAATAGCAGTGCACACAATAAACTCAGTTTCCAAAGAACTGGATCTTAAACATCGCGTTTTATTGGGGCACGGAGTATTGTGTCTGCTATTGTTACTGCTCAATGTATAGAATACAAATGGACATGATAGTTTCAGTTTGACGTAATGATACGAGCATTTTTTGTTAACTTTAAAAATACTTATATGTGGAACTATTTTATAAGTTAGTTTTAGTACCTTGCCAATGCAATTAAGTCTGCACAGGCTTTGTCTATACATCCCGTTATTTTAAAATATTATGTTTAAAAAAATTAGCCTCATAGATGCCTTGCATAACATTACGGACCTAGATAATTGAGGGTGCGAATGGGCGTTCCTAACACATTATCATTTATTATCATAATGTTGATGCTATTGCGAAAGTATATTCCTATAGATCGATAGAAAGACATACTTATACATTAATCTGATGCCCTTCTAGACCCGAAGTCCGAGAGGTCCACGAACTGTAACGTAGAGTGACAGTTGCACAAAACTGCCCTAAAATAGTAAAAGTCATAATCCCTCAATCTCATTGCCAGCGACCGCCCTGAGCCCTCAGGGCGGGCTCTTGCGCAGGTTGCTTAGTTTGTAGTTTTTTAATCATTGATTAAGGCTGGAGCTGTGCTCGCCTTTATGCCTGGTGAAGCAGCAAAAGCCTCGTGGCAACATAAGTAAGTTCACCCGAAAATAAAAACCAATAGGTACATGATATTGATACCTGCTACAGAAACAATATTTTGCTTAATATTAACGGCGATAAAAAATTACAGTGTGTATATGTTACGGCTAATAGCCGAAGTGCGGCTACACCTAGGTTTAGCCGGCTACATGCGGTTAAACTTAGATCAACCTCAATAAGTCCCTGTTCAACTCCATTGGTTTAGGTTTAGGTTATTTTTTTTTTAACCACCCCAACATCTTTTTGTTTCGTGCATAGGTATTGTTTATTTAATTAAAACCTAGTTCTAACCGAAGATAAGTAGGATAGGTACATCTAAGTTTAACCGCATGTGGTCGGCTGCACCTAGTTGTAGCCGGCTAAACCTAGGTGTAGCCGCACTTCGGCTATTAGCCGTAACATATATATTATATTGTAAAATAAATATTGTTTAAGTATATGGATACATCATCATTATCATAACAGCCGTAGGACGTCCACTGCTGGACATAGGCCTCACTCATAGATCTCCAGTTGTTACGGTTAGAAGCGGCCTGCATCCACCGTGATCCCGCGGCCTTAACCAGATCATCCGTCCATCTAGTAGATGGACGTCCTACGCTATGCTTGCCGATCCGCGGTCTCCATTCGACAACTTTTCGGCCCAAACGGCCATCTGTTCTCTGTGCTATATGGCCTGCCCATTGCCACTTCAAGGAACTAAGACTATGCTTACAATTAAACAATTTTGATTGTTTGTTTGTATAGAATAGGCTCCGAAACTACTTGGACTATTTTAAAAAAACATTCACTATTAGTAAGCTACGTTGTATAGAAGTAACAAGCTATATTTAATTATGAAGAATGGGAGATACGCGGGTGAAACCGCGCGCGGGATGCTAGTCACTATATAAGGCTTCTGTCTACTGCCAAAGACAAGATACAATAGACAACAAAATAGTGTTAGAAATACCTTATATATGTAGTGGCGAAAATAGCATAGTAATTTCAGAGATTTACATAAACAAACAAATATAAACAAAACATCGTCGTTTTCTGTTATACAAAACAGATGCCGGGAATTTATTGTGTATATTGGATGAATATAACTAATTTTAGAATAGAGGTCATGTTTGCCAATCTTCATTTATAAAAATCAGACCAACATATGTATGAACATGTCGCAAATAAAATGCCTTTACATTTACATTACAGTCTCTGTAATTCTACCAAACCAAATCACAACGTTAAAGCACAATGGACAGTGGCATAAATTTCATAAATAAATATTATTAAATCATCAATTCAAAGACCCAATAACCAATAAGGTCTCTAACAACTGTTCATTCTTTATACACAAAAATTTTATACATACACCGTGTATTACTCTTGTATTATATTATAATTGACAGCATCGGGGCTTAGAGTTAGTGATGCGTACTTTTGAGACTTAGTATTGGGGTTCAAAACCGCTCTGGGTAAAGACTTGTGAGCAACACAGATACATATCCTTGGCCTGATTTTTTTCTATAAAATATCAACGAAATATACTCTTATTACAATCATATTGTAATAAATCATATCAAAACGATTATATAAAAAATAACTAGTAAAAGGTTGCAGGCTACCTAGGTTACTCGACGGAATGACCGCGTTGCTGGCCCTCCCCCGACATGTGATCCAGCGCCTGTAGCCCGTGCCAGCGATCACCACCACTATTCGTAAATATATTCTTAACTCCAGTAGCACCCTGAGCGCTGGTCCTAAACCCTTGAGGGTGCCCTCAGGTGGGTGTCGCTTAGACCTTGCCCGGATTCTTGGAAATTAATTTTGTATCTGTTATCTGTTAGGTATCTTACAATAATGTGTACATTTGTCATATTATTATATTGCAGGACAGACGGACGGAAGGATTATAAAATCTGTAAGATCAAATAATGTAAGCATGTTTTAGGATTTAGTCTTACACATTGAAAGTCTGACAAGTACAGTGTATGTAAATACCTAAGTGCTAAATAAATTTCATTATTTCATAACACCAATTTTTTCTTTCCAGGAGCTAGCAGCAGCCACTCCAACTCAACGCAACTGGCGAGGCATCCTGATCGCCCTGCTGGTGATCGCAGCAGTACTCGGCCTGATCGTGTTCAGTATAGCACTCCTGACTCCAGCGGGGGATGGAGGCAGGGTGCGGGGGCGGAGGCCTACGCTACACGATGTGCTGACTCAGCATTACAAGCCTTTTAATGGCACCTGGCTTTCAGGTAAGTAAATAATTTTAAAAGTTACTGCCAGAGTACAATTTAAATTTCGGTGTTATGATTCTAACTTAGTACTTTGAATAGGAACTTAAGTTAAGAATAGGGTCCTCGTGATCATTCAACTGTAAATGTGTGCCGATTATGTTATATGTGTAAAACTTACGAATATAAAAAAATATATTATTATATTATTTTACAGCAAGGAAATGTATAAAACGAAAACTTTTTTGTATAAAAATAATTAAAAGAGTGATTTACTAAACGGTGAATTAAAAAAAAAAGTACCTAAACCTAATTGCGATGGAAAGGTTAAGTTTAGTTTTTTTTTACCTTAACCGGCTGTAAAAACGATGCTTATGTAATACGAACTGTTGTTACGTAGTACGTGTACTGTAAGACACAAAACTAAACTTGGCTCGGATGAACACCCATGTAGGTATCAGTTTTGCTAACTGATCTTTGAGCTTTCTAGTATTCATTTCGTACACTATTACTCGAAGAATAGCTTAAGTCTAGTTTTATGATTTAATAAAACAAGTCATTTATTGAAATTCAAATTTATAAAGTACTCCGAGTTAATGCATTTAATTTTTACTTAAGTGATAAAGTCAACTTAGATTGTTATTAATATTTTTTTATGAAAAAATTACATGTGTCTTTATTATATTTTATTCAACGCACGTAAAACGCCTTTTATATTTACATCCATCATTTGTTTTCTATCTCGCCTCATTAAACAAGTAAGTGTATATAAAAAACTTTAAATATTATTTGTAGCGAACCTCGTAAAAACAACGGTATATCTCTTTTTATGACGTCATTTGATATAAAATATGACACTAAGTATTTTTTTTGAATCACCACAGCACAGATTTATATGTATATTTAATCAAATATATTTTAAACAGGAGCAATTAGGGTTCGTGACCTACAAGTGCATTATATCTTGGTCAAAATGAATGAAGATAATTTTTAAAGGACCATAATAATATAATGTGTCAATGTGCCAACACAAATACAATATTTAAGCTGAACTTAGATCTCTTAAGAATAAGTACCTCAACGAACCATGACAGTTTCTCTTCTCTTCAGCTTGCAGATCAACTTTTTAAGCCATTTAGAGCATATATTTAACGAGCCAAGTTTATTAGTAATTAAATTTTGAGTTAAGTAAATTATCTACAAAAAGTCTCAGTGGCTTTGCAAATGCGTAAGTTGTAAAGCACTTCTTACACAATTATGATAGATGATGCTGTAATAATCGGGACCAACGGCTTAACGTGCTATCCGAGGCACGGACGGAAGTCCCTCAACTGGTGCTGAAATGCATTTGTAACTCAACAAAATTTGCAATAAATATACAATGTAACTTCGAAACATTTTACTAGCAACATTTCCCAAAAATACCGCGTTTTATTACATTAAATAAAATTTAAAAACTTATCTCGAGGATAACAAAACAAATTTTGTTGCTTATTAATGTTATGCCCTGTTTATGAGCGTACTGGTTTTATTTACACTGTAGCTATCTTCCATGCATACTTTGTAATGAACCGAAGCTGACGTATTTGACGTATTTTAGCAACAAATTAAGTAAAAGTAGAATAATATTAATAAGACTTTCCTCTACATGTTGGCGAAGAAGTCGGTCTTATTACGGAGAAATGTATATTGGTAGTTTATTAGCACGCACAACAATGTAAGAGTGAGAGTTTGCTAAGTACTTCGAGATTTCTAAAGATTTTAGGCTTTAGGTCTCTTCACTAATTACACAGCCAGCTACACTAATTAGAATCTTCTTCATTGTCCTTATAAGCCTGTAGAAACTTACACTACTGAACATAGGTCTACTTTAAATAGTGTTTTTCTATAATATTAACGCTGGGCATTGAGCTTGGCGACCGCAATATTGCGATGTATAAACATGTAAATGCTTCTGCCTGTCTATCCGACTCATCGTAGGAGAGTTAATTCCCCTTTCGTCGTCTCTCCCTTCGTTTATAAAAAACCTTTCGATGCCCTCGTAGACACGAAGTCCGAGTGGGCCTCGAACTGTAGAGTACAGCGATAATTGCACAATTCCCTTTGCCACCGAGATTCCTAAGCCGAGGTCCAAGTCCTAGAGATAACGCCCTCTTGTGCAGATTGCTTAATTTATAGTTTTTAAACCCTTTAATAATAACGCTGGAACCCTGCTCGCCTCATATAGGCGAGAAGGGTTCCAGCATGGCCTTATTCCTGGAGAAGTACTAAAAGCCTCGTGGCTAACTACATAATATGTCTAACTGAAAAAAAAATACTGCCTACTCATTTGATGTCAATTGTCGTAGATGATGTACTATTATTAACTGAGAAAACCGTTTTTTTTTTACTTTTCCTATCTAAGTTTTGCAGTCCACTAGTATTCTTGTTATTAAATAATGTTAGTAAGCTAAAATGCTTGTGTTACGAGTGGGTTCACGTCGGTAGTGCAATGGGTGGGAATCGAACTAGCGACCACAAAACCACAAGTCCGGCGCCCTAGCCATTGGGCTACAGCCCATTTTTTGATATTCTAGGTAGTCTCTCAACCAACCAGACCTGGATATAAAAATATTAGATTATACTCAAAAGTTGTAAGGTCAGTACAAAAATCGAACCCACTACTTTTAAAGCCTTAAAGTGAAATCCACTTAGAAATAATTCATGCTAATTCATATTTAGCGGCAGAACCTTTTACTTAAAATTTGTGTCGACCCTCTTAAGCCCTTCGATCGACCCTCCGTCCCTAAACCCTTGTTATCTCACCATTATCTATAAGATGCTACAGTAGCAAGCTCTAACCCTGTTGTTTATCAGCCCTTCCTGTATGACTTACAAATTATTTACTGATACAGAATAAATTCAAATAGTTTCCTAGATATGCATATTCCTACTTTATAATAATAATAATATAATAATAGCCTTTTAGTCCTAAATATAAGGTTACAAGAAGTCCCTAAGTTCGGTGTGCCTTTTGGCATAGGCCTCCTCCAATTCCTTCCAATGGGTCCTGTCCCTTGCTACTCTCAACCAGAATGGTCCCGCTGTCTGTTTCAAGTCATCTTCACATCTCCTGACTTGACGACCCCTACTTCTTTTACCGACTCTTGGTTGCCAGAGGGTGACTTGCTTGCTCCATTTGTTGATGGGTTGGCGTAGCATATGTCCAATCCATCTCCATTTTTGGACATCTATCCGGGTAAGAATGTCTGTGAGTTTTGTTCTTGTTCTTATGTCTGCGTTCCTGATTTGCTGTCTTTGATTTTTAGGCCAAGCATGCCTCTTTCCATGGCACCTGGCATTTTGCTAGCCTTTCCCCTGTGGTGAAGAGTTATTGACCAAGTTTCACAGCCATAAGTAAGAACTGGTAGAATACAGGTCTCGAATGTTTTCTTTTTTATGTAGTTGCCTAGATCCTTATTTTTCACTATTTCCTTCAGTGACCAGTATTTTCTTCATCCTTGGGCTATTCGCTTATTTATTACCTTTGTCATTCCATCTGAAGGGTATATTATATGTGCTAAAAAAAAATATACCTACTATAAACAAATTAATAAAGTTGAAGTGTCTGTTTGTAATGGAAAATAACAGGTTTTTACTAAATACATATAAATGTATAATAACAAAAACACAATTAAAAAAAAATTGTATATTTCGGGTAATGTCAGTAACGGCTGAACCAATTTTTGCGGACTTTTCCATCTGGATAGTTAATCCCAACTTTAATATTATAAATGTGAATGTCCGTTTGTTTGTAACCTTTCATGCGCAAACTACTCAACCGATCATCATGAAACTTTATACACATATTCTTGGAGGTATCAGAAGTAACATAGGACACTTTTAATTTAAAAAAATGCGAGCGAAGCCGTGGTTATAAACTAGTTTTCTATATAGCTTCCTTTTTTTTTTTTTTGTCCGGGTGGATATGCTTTACGCATTCCCACCGCCGCCGCTGCAGCGTATTCGCGCGCTGGCAATGGGATATGTGGGACTCGCTCTCTCCATAGCGTGGTATGCTAACTCATACCACGAGGAGAGGACCCTACTACCACTAAAACCCCCGGACACTCCTTCGATCCGCCGTTGGCGGGGGCCGGGTACGCATGAGCAATCCGGCCCTTCTATATAGCTTCCTGCGTAGCTCCCGTTCCCATGGGACCTTCATCATTTAATATAGCTTATGGTAATGCTGGTTAAGGTAGCTTTCAAATGAGGAAATATTTTAAAAAATCGGTCCAGTAGTTCCGGAGCATAGTCGCTGCAAACAAACAAACAATCAAATCTTTCCTCATTATTACAATATTAGAATAGCTAAAAATTATAGGTTATTTTTTATTTGTCAGTCTGTTTGTTTGTCCATGTTTCGCCATGTTAAAAAATACGACAATTTGTAGGACTGTAAACCTTTTGTTGTGTTTTATTCAAGAATTATCTCGTTTGAGGCTCTGAGGATTAGAGTCTGCAACGCTTGAGTGATGCCTCTTGTATGTTAAAGCTTTCTATCTATCATTAGATACTGTTTGCTTCCATGCTATGCGGTTACCAACTTAGACCACTCAATTTCTACCCTCATCAGCTTGCAAACGTCCACTGTTGAACATGGGCTTCGTCCCGAGTGAGGTTTTTGCCATAGTCACCACGCTTGGCAGGCGGATTGGTGATCGAATCTTTCAACGACCCTGCTTAGCTAATATTAACTTACCTTACCCCGACCATAATAATACCAAAAATTCAGCAACATACCTTATAAACAATATAATACTGAATGAAGCCACTGAGAGAACAACTTACCATCTAGCAGTACAGAGACTGCAAGAAACTAGTACCACTACACAGGGACCACTCTATTCGGCCCGCCGGAGAAGAGTGCGCCCGCGAACGCAACTCGTCTCCCCTCGTCCTCCCGACCCTTAGTTAGCAAAGAACCTTCGTAAACCCAAAGTCCGAGAGGCCCGCAAACTGTTACGTACTAGCGACAGTTGTTTAAAACTCCCTTAAAAAAAATAAACGTCTTAATCCCTCAATCCCACCAGCGACCGCCCTGAGCCGAGGACCAAGTCCCACAGGGGACGCCCTCTTGCGCAGGTTGCTTAGTTTGTAGTTTTTAAACAATTTATTTATGCTGGTCTCTGCTCGCCTTTAAGCCCGGTGAAGTAGCAAAAGCCTTTAGGCTAACTACATAATTTCCGTCCGTAAAAAAAGGAACAAAGCTACCTGTAATATTCAGTTTTACATAACAATATATCTCAGAAGCATAAGGTTGGATGTGCCATTATACGTCAGAAACATTCGTCGTATGTATCTTTATCGTAAACTGATACTTACAACCAAATGCTTCTGAAGTATAATAATATATCCGACCTTATGTTTTAGCTCTAGCTACCTCAGAAGCTATATATATATAGTGCAGTCATTGAAGCGTAATTGGTCCGAATTTTGTTACTGTGAACCGATTTGCATGAAATTTTGGAATTAGGTTCATCTTACCCTTAACTTCAAAAGTGAAAATGATCTGAACTCCGCACCCACCCTGTGGGAGGTTGCCACCCCTTCTCGCTGGTGTATTTTTTTTCAAAATAACCTCGGATATCGATAGAAGGCCTAATTTCAAGAAAAAAATGTTCTACAATGTTTTTAAAAAACCCAATACTTTTCAAGTTATTGGCAATTGAAAATTCGGAATTTTTCACGTTTTTCATCGGTTTTTTGCAAATATCTCCAAAAATATTCATTTTAACGAAAATTTTATTATGAACAAATTATAGCAAGTAAAAAACTGAACAAATCAGTTTTTATATAAAGAGTTCTAAGTACAATATTAAGCTAAATACTAAAGATCAAAGCCGTTTTTTATTTTGTCTGAAATTTAATCGATGTATTCAATGCCATCTAGCGGCGAGCAGATACATTTTATGCATTCTAATGAAATAGGCTTTTGTATTGCTTGAAATAAGCTTTAAAAAGTCTTTTGCACGTAAAATGAGTGAGCTGTAATGCAAATAAGAGGAACATCTAATGGTTTTTTCTGTAATGCTTCAAATGTTCTTATGATGTGTCTATTTTTTTTCGTACCACCAGTTCAAAGACGTGGCAACTCTGAGAAGAACTGGCAAGAAACTCAGAGGAATCTCTTTTTTAAATAATCAATTTATCATTTATTTTACAATATTGTTAAGCAGCAGTGTCATTCCACAGCATGTTACTCCCAAGCCATTCTGTCATTTACATAATCTGATATTTTCTTATATGCCTTTTTACATAATTTATCTTTGACAGTGGCTTAAGGATGGATGGACCATTTTTATCAGAAGCATTTGTGTGAGTGCCAGTTTACAATAAAGGCACATACGACGAATGCTTCCGAGCACTAGATATGTTTTCCATATCTAAGTCGCATTTAGGGTATTCGCGTACATATAAAAGTTCAAACCCTTGCTTACTTTGGTGGATAAAACGTCCCTCGGGAGTGGTCCGGAAAATTTTTTATATATGCATGGAGTTCGTATTTTTCTGTAGAATATTAACATATGTAATACATATGTGTGTCTGTGTGATGTATGTATGACTAGTTTCCCGCGCGCGTATTCACCTGCATTACTCCCGTTCTCGAGGGAACTACGTAATTAAATATAGCATATAGCCTTCCTCGATAAATGGATAGGCCATTTATTTCAGTATTAATTTTGATTCAAACAAACAAACTCTTCAGCTTTATTTATTAGTATAGATTACGCAAACCTTATGTTTGAACAAAATAGCATTCCAGCGTGCACAAAACCTCACTAACATGTAATTTAG
Organism: Nycteola revayana; assembly: GCA_947037095.2. NCBI lineage: Eukaryota > Metazoa > Arthropoda > Insecta > Lepidoptera > Nolidae > Nycteola > Nycteola revayana. The sequence continues at coordinate 16,006,295 of OY855748.1, read as the reverse complement.
TAAACATTTCAAACTAACTAAGACTAAATTAACCCTCTTTCGTTACCACAAACTCGACAAACATTTCAGAATTTCGGTACAATTTTGTTCGTACACACTCCGCTACCCGTCTGTTGCCTTAATAATACAGGAGAAACATTTGTGTATACGAACAAATATACTGCGGTATTTTGTTTTGGTAATAAACAACAAAGCTTTTGAAGTGCGACTACCGGTCAATGACAATGCACTGTGTTCCAAAAAGATGGAAACTAAAATACAGCGTGCCTACAATATATAACGTAGTAGTTAGGTTACTAAAAGAGTTTTAAGTATACATGTAGATGGATGAAGAGGGAGAGGAAGGCCAAAGACAAGATAGATGGCGGTGTGAAGCGTGATATGAAAGAAAAAGGAGTTAGTGACAGTGTGACGGGTGACAGGACAGAATGGAAGAAACAAACGTGTTGCGCCGACCCCAAATAATATGGGATAAGGGCAGGAAGCAGAAGAAGAAGATGTATCTAAGTATATATGTAAATATAAGTATGTATGTTTATTTGATACCTACGCACAATATCCGTCTTTTCTTTTTCACATTTCCTCTTGCTGGTCTGTTGGAAGAGATTTCTTTTGAAATAAGCAGTACCTTTGTACATGTTATGAAAAATTATAAGGATCTTCAGTAAAAGTAGATCGTCTTATAAATGTACCGTGTATTTTATTCCTGGCGTCTAATTAAACATGTATTAAACAAATATTAATAATTACATAATCGAAACTTGTGGAGACGACTGACACGGAAAAAAAGGAAGATAAAAAAAGTTCATGTCCGTCGTCCCCTGTTTAGTATTGCAATATTGTAAAAGAAATGATAAATTGATTATTGTTATAGATGGCATCGGATAACAATCGGGCCCATCGGTTTTATCTACTTTCACACGGAACGTGTCTCAACCAACCAGACCGGGAAAGAAGTTGTAGGTGTTTTTTTTTCATCCGGCACATTGCCTGTCGTTTGCTACTTTACCGGGTATAAAAGCGAGCAAAGCTCCAGCCAATAAAAAGTTATTGCCTGGCACGCTATAATCTGAACATATTTAAGGCTAAAGTGAACAGACACTTTCTAGGCAAGCGTGTATCATCTTAGGCCTTATCTTCGCCTTCCATCAAGCGAGATTATGGTCAAGGTATGCCTATAAGTAGCAAAAAAAAAAAAAACAAACCGACGAAACTGGAGGTACGAGAAAGAAACCGTTGAAGTAGAAACATATTCAATTATTTTATCTTATTTCACATAACATGTGTCATACAGTGTTACCAGAAAGAGAGAGAAATGTCGTGCATAATTACCCGAAATGTCGCCGACACATGTCGTAGGTCATTTAATTTTGTTTCTTAGAGTTTCCGTGGCAAAAGTCATTAAACAACAAATACTGTCTAGGTTCTTGGCACTCTCACTCTTGGTTCCTACTGCAGATTACAATAATGAATGCTCAGCTCCCGTGGCTCATTACCTGCTTTGATATCAAACCATTATTATTATTGATGACCTATTGTTACAACGTGATCACACGATATTATATTCCGCATTAATCTAAATCAACATTATTATTTTGAAGCTGATCGGGAATATTCATAGCATTATATTCGACGTATAATAATAAGCGTAAGTTAGCTAGGGTTGGGTCCTCGACGGAATGACCGAGGACTGCGATCCTGCGCCAGCGATCACTACTACTTCGTAAATCTACTATTCACTCCAGTGGCACCCTGAGCGCTGGTCCGAACCCTATAAGAGTGCCCTCAGGTGGATGTTGCTTAGACCTTGGCGGGATTCTTGTATGTTAATTTTGTACTTGTTACCTTTAAGGCATCTTACAATAATGTGTACAATTGTCATTTATAGCACGACAGACGGATTAATAAGTCTGTTAACATTGTTTTTAGCTACTTAAGTGATTCTTTTGTTAGATTTAGTCTTACACGCTGTAATTTTTGGCAAGTGTATGTAAATAACTAAGTGCTGAATAAATTTCATTTTTTCATTAATAAATCTTTATTTGGAGTCAATTCTTATGTTCACACACATGTTTAGCTTGGTATGTCTTAGCATGCAAACTTTGTATATTAGCCCATAAAAATGTGCCGTACAATTATTATTATTTTGGGTGTCGAATACGATATTAAATTATTATTATATGTTAATTGAATTAGTCATAATTACGAGTATATTTATCAAATATCAAAAGCTTTAATTGATATAGTATCATTTTGTCACATTTACAAAAAAAATGCAATTATATAACATTCACAAATAAAATAAGATATATTGATTTTAAATACCACAGCTCCGCTAAAAGGATTGACAGTTGTTCGCGATGATTTGGGAGTCTCGTTTGATACATCTCTATCTTTCCGTCAACATGTCGATGGTATAGTACTGAAAGCTAAAAAACTTTAGGCTTCATAATACGTATGTCTAAACCATTTTGTAACAACTATACTATCATGTTACTTTATAATGCTCTTGTAAGAAGTGGACTGGAGTATTGCTCCACTATTTGGTCGCCATTCTATTCGACATATGCAGAGAGTATCGAATCCATACAGGCTCGTTTTGTCAGATATTTAAGCATAAGAAATGGTGTACGTAATACTATCCCCGAGTATTCAGCTAGGTTAGAACATTATAAAATGATAAGCTTAAAGGAAAGACGTGACATTGCTGATTTGTTGGTTCTTCATAAAATTATTTGTGGCTATGGATCCACTAATAATTTTGCTCATGCTCAATTAATTAACTTATTCAACTTTAGATCTAATCAACGAGTCATGAGGCATCATCGAACATTTGTTGTAACCACTTCCACGCTGAATGTGGTATTCAGAGTGGAAGTTCAATTCAATAGTCCCCTAACACGTATGTCAAGGCTAAATAATGAGATATCTATCAGGTCAAATAGTCTCATAGATCTTTTTTCCATGAAATTTACGACATACAGGCAGTTCTTGATTAAAAACTACAGTGGTTCAATTACAAAGGATGATGTATAATTTTGTAACTTACTTAAATTTCAGTCATTTAAATTAATTATTTGCACATTTTCTATTTTTCTTTTTAAAATTAAACTAAAATCTGCGCAATTTGTAGTCTCCTAGTAAATTGAAATTATGAGAATGTTATACATACCTATGATTTGTGTAATTACTTCTATGATATAGGTACATTGTTAGTATTAAATAGTATGTACGATTTTGTGTGATTATGCAGTTGGTGTGCTTATTGTTAAAAAAAAAATAACTCGTGGCATCCCAGTGATTGAAAATTCAAGCATAATTTATAAAATATTAGAATTTATCACTCCTTCTCTATATCTGATACTCGAATATTACAATACAAAACTGAAGAGTTTGTTTATTTGCATTCACAGCGCGTTTAAGCAAATTAACAAAATCTCAAGAACTTATGGACCGATTTAAAAAAATATTTGTGTGTTAGATAGCCCATTTATCGTGGAAGGCTACAGGCTATATTCCCACGGGAATGGGAGCTACGCGGGTGAAACCGCGCGCGGGAAGTAAGTGTAAGTTAGTGTGCGAAATTTCATCCTTCTCCGTCCACGTAATTTCAATAAAAAGTTAGTACTGACTCAGAACACAGCTGCCTCGCCTACCCCACTCACTCGATACGCCTATGACAAACGAGATTAATACGTATTACTATCTATTATTCGATTTATTATTAGATATGAATAGATCATTGTTATTTTAATTACTCGCAGTCATTTGCAATCGGTTTGTGGAGATTAATTCTGTATGACGATATGTTATGACATGTCAGTGGTCCATAATTAATTGCAGTATTAACCTACTTAGGTATATTATAACTGCGAAAGTTTGTATAAATGGATGTTTGTAATTTTTTCACGCAAAAAGTAATGAACGATGATTTGCTTGATTTGCATGCTAATCTATACTTATATTATAAAGCTGCGGAGTATGTTTGTTTGAACGCGCTAATCTCAGGAACTATTGGTCCGATTTCGAAAAATCTTTCAGTGTTATGTTTTATCGAGGAAGGTTAACGAAGTTCCCACGGGTACAGGAGCTAAGCGGGTGAAACCGCGCGCGGGAATAGTTTATAAGCTAGAATGTTATACATATAGACTACAGAAAATTATGCTTAAATTTACAGTTGCAGTTCAACGTACAGCTATAATACAATTTTTTTTATACCCTACCAGCTCTTTGCCTCCAACTTCGTCCGCGATAGATAGACTGATTTTGGTAGACCTCATCTCGGATACCTATCTAAGGGAATGCTATCCAGATTTTAAGTTTTAAGTTTAATGATAAAATATTTTTACAACATTTACATGACCCACTGTCTCGGAGAATCTTCAAAACTGAGATAAAATAAGAACGTGAAACTATTAAAATATAGGTAATCATCAGCCCGTATAACGTCTACTGCTGAACATGGACCTCCTCCCGAGCGAGGGTATTTTCCATAGTCACCACGCTTGGCAGGCGGATTGGCGACCGCAGTATTATGTTGCACCACACAAGGAAACGCTGCTGCCCGTTCCTTGATACACGATTATTATAGAAGATGTTATAACAATCGGGACCAACGGCTTAACGTGCTTTCCAAGGCACGGAGGGTAGTTCCTCAACCAAGCAGACCCGGAAACAAATTTTAATATTTACACAAAGATTTCCTGTCCAGCGTGGGAATCGAACCCACGACCTCCGAGATTTAAAGCGAGCCGAATACCGCTACGCTACGGAAGTTTTCGTAAAATATAGATAAGTAACTGAAATAATATAAAGTACAATAAGTTAATAAGAAAATTATAGTTACCCTCCATAGCTTCATAGCAATATCTTTGCTATTTAAATACCTATCGGGAAAAAACTTGAGTCACAGACAAATTTAAGTAGAAAACGAATGTGAATAACTGCAAAAGGATTTTTTTGTTATATTTACCTAATTATGTAATTTTTTCATTGTAAATAGCTGTTACGTTTAAAATTATCATATTAAATTAAACAGACTTAGAAATAAGTAGTATTTCGTGATATGATATATCACCACCGCCATGGCACGGTATGTTAGACACACACTGATATGCTATCTGCTGGATATGCTAATCATACCACAAGAAGAGGGTCGACCCACTAAAACCCCCAGGGTGCTCATACAAACGACAGCAATGGGGGCAACGGGAACCGTAGTTGCATGACATCCGCTACCACCTGGCGGTACCCACGACGCGAATGTCGGGTTCTCATGGACCCTTTATACCTACCAGAAAACCTGTAGCTGGTCTTGTATTTGGACCTCGTCACGGACCAGCAGAAAAAATAACAGGAAGATAGGAGCATTTTATGTAAAAATTGTACTATGCCTGGTGAAATAGCAAAACTCTATCCATCCTATTTTTTTTTCTTATTAATTGTTGGACATTATTCTCGTAGTAAATGATGTCATAGTAAAAAAGAGGTGGATACGGTACCCGGGCTTGAAAAAATGGCACCACGAAACCAAGCTAATTGGCACGCTCGAACCTATGTCTGTCTCGTTTTTGTACAAGCTAATTTTCATGCTGTCCTGTTTTCTCTCTAGGGACAAATTTTGTCTTAACAAAACACGAGCATAATACCTTCGTATATAAAATATCATCATTGCTCGTAGTTGATTGTACAAACATATTAACAACTTATTCAGAATCACGGGGTCTACGAATTATCTGGTCTGTACAGCATAACCCTTGTAAGATTAAAACAAGTCCATAGTTCTCCGCCGCATGATATTAATATTAAAATTCTTTACTGTTCTTAAAATAAGTTACTTGAATATTTGGTGGTTTAGTTTAATTTAATGTAAGTAGTATCTTGTGTAATACATAGTAGATACCAACAAAATCAGCATAATCTCTGTATTAATCACATAATTTTGATTGCGGTTCGACTCCAAAACAAATAATATGATATTTGGTTTATCGTATCCAACGTCCTACTAATATTATAAACATGGCAGTTTGTAAGTATGGATGGATGGATGTTTGTTACTCTTTTACGCCAAAACTACTTAACGGAATTTTGCACCGCGATAGGTTACAAAACATCACGCTCCGACCCACTGGAGCAGAGTAAGGCGGGTAAAACCGCTGGGCGCAGCTATTAAGCAAATAAAAGACTTCTTCTACAGCCTGTTTAGGTCCACTGCTGAACTTGGGCCTAATTTTAAAAGACTTTGGCAAGCAGAATATCGCCATAATCACCACGCTCGGCAGGCGGATCGGTGATTGCAATAAGATGGCGTTACAACACAATACAGCTTTCACCAACCCGTGGTGACTATGACAACCTCCCTCGGAAGGAGGCCCATGTTCGGCAATGGACGCTTTATGGGTTGATAATGATGAAGATGGCAACCTTGAGTGGTTTGATGCTGCTGTCCATCCATAAATCAAATTTATTCAATTTAATAAATACATTATTTTTAATAAGTACCGAATTCAACAGATACATTATTAAACTAAAATCATCTTGTTAAATTTTTGGTACTTGAATTCAATGAGATTAACATAATGTCGTTTTTACAAAATGTTAACAATTTGAAATGTATGTACATTTTGTCAAATGTTATGTTTAGAGATTTAAAATTAAATTATCTATGTCCCGCTAGCTAGAACATTATTATCTACTTAAATATTGGACTATTATATAAAACTATTATATAATTATATGCTTTGTAATAGGAATGACGAATAAAAAAAACTATTTCGTCCGTCAGTGAGACCAAAAAACATTAAGACGTATTTTATTTCGTTCCGTAAATAAAAACTGGTCAAGTGCGAGTCGGACTCGCGCACGAATGTCTACCTGTTGCCGTTATTGTTAAAGAGTAATAAGAAAAAAAAAAGTTTGTTATAAGGGAGCCCCCGTTAAATATTTATTTTATTTTATTTTTAGTATTTGTTGTTATAGCGGCAATAGAAATACATCAGCTGTGAAAATGTCTAGCTATCGCGGTTCTTGAGATACAGCCTGGAGATAGACCGACAAATATACAAACAGACAGACAGCGAAGTCTTGGTAATAGGGTCCCGTTGTGACGGCTCGGGTACGGAACCCTAAAAATAACTAAAATACAGCGCGTGGCAGTTTCATCTGACACTTCTAGGTGGTATTTTACCTAGGAGAGACGTCTCAAGCCCTCTCTTCTGAATTTTGGGGACTCTATATCTTAGTATTTTTTTATTGATTTGATAAATCAGAAAATATGTGTCCAATATTATTGCTAATCTAACTAACGAACCCAATAAAACATTGTAGTCATCATCCCTATTCGTAAAACTGTGTTCAAAAGAAGAAATAAAATTAAGTACAAATAAATTTTACTTTCTGAGTCTAAAAACTTCACCGAAAGCCGTTGTTACCCATTAAAAAGCTGGATATCCTCCAATATCTTTTTCAAACATTTTTAGCACGTTCTGGGTGTGAATGAAGCCTACACGATGACTGCGATTCAACCCCGCAAAGAATTTAATATTACTGGCCTAGAGAGAAGCCGCTTTTTAATTGGAAGTTTTGCGACAGATGGCGCTTTTTGGCACAATTTCAGACAATGCCTTTAGGACCCAAAACTCGAATGACCGAGTGATCCACTTCCCATTTTGCTCCAGATAAGAACCGTAATGAATTTTTGCCTTTGTCTTTACACCGTTTTAGCCTTCATAGAGTTTGTGAAACTTGTTTTTGTTCTATTTTGTACGCCAAACAACCGAGCGTGAATCGAACTCAAATGTCAAGGGTTTTGAAGGTAGCAAGTGTATATTAACCATTTTTAAAACATAATTACATCAACAGCCCATTTACGTCCATTGCTAAACCTGGGTTCCTTTTAATAGACCTTGGCAAGCCAGGGTCTTTGAGGGATGGGCCTGATTGCTCATGCGTACCCGGCCCCCGCCAACGGCGGATCGAAGGAGTATCCGGGAGGTTTTAGTGGTGTAGGGTCCTCTCCTCGTGGTATGAGTTTAGCATACCACTACATGGAGAGGGCGAATCCCACATATCCCACCGCCAGCGCGCGAATAAGCTGCAGCGGCGATGGGAATGCGTAAAAGCATTTCCCACGGACAACAAAAAAAAAAGGGTTTTTGAGGGATATTGCCATAATCACCACGCTTGGCAGGTGGATTTGTGACCGCAGTAAGATGTTAAGTATCCATATGCTGCATCCCATTAATCAGCTGCATGTTCCTTAGTTGCCTCTTACGATCCCCATGGGGATCTTGGGGATTTGGGCTTTCCAACTTTTTTTTTTGACTTTGTCGCCACTTGCTTTACAACCCAATGCCTGTATGGCATTCAAATTCAAGGCACATTAAAAGAAAATTTAATATCTCTTTGTGTTACTTTTCAATTGAACAATAAATATGTGTAAATCATTTAACTAACTATTCAATATATAACAAGTGGTGTAAACTTTTCCTGATATCTTGCAACACACAAACCCATGCAAAAAGTGTCTATTGACTTTCTTATCACGCAAAGACCCAACTTATTAATTCGTGAAAAGTAACCTGACATTCAGCATTTTTCCCTCTAAAGGTTTCATTACATTTATTTACATTTTCAACCCATTCTTACATCCAATTAGCCTCTTATCATTTCTCTTCGCCCTTTAACATCAAAATTCATCGTTTTATTCCAAGCCTATAATTTGCGAAAGGTAAAAATGAAGGCAGTTAACCCTGTGGTGAAATACGTTTATATTAAGGTTTTAGCCCTCAGCCCTTATAAGTTATGAGTACGCCAAGGGGGTGAATTGTTTTATTTATAAGAATAAGAATAAAGGTTTCTATAAATAGAGATTTCTTTACTTTTTTAGTTATGAGCTGCCGTAGCCCAATGGCTAGGGCGTCGGACTTGTGATCTTGAGGTCGCCGGTTCAAACCCCACCCATTGCACTTCCGACGTGAACCCACTCGTAACATAAGCATTTTAGCTTAGCACGAGGGGTTAACAAGAATACTAGTAAACTTCAAACTCTGCTAGTTTTTTTTTTAAGATATATCTTGGGAATTTTTGTAAGCATTAAGTTTAATCAACTTGGTTTAGGAGTCAGATCTTATTAGACCTCAGGACGTGTAATTGCCAGCTTTTAATGACATTTCAGGGCACATTTCTATTTGCGTCCAACATTTTGTGAGCTGCTAATGGAGATTAGTCGACAGTAATGTACATATATTTTCTTCATTTTAACTGTACATTCTGTACCTAAATTACAGTAGTGGGTATTTATTATCTGTGGCAGGTTGCCCTCCCAAATTGTATTGTTGTGTTTTATGATTATGTTTTAATAGCTTATGTGATAATCCAGTTTATAAAGCCTGAATAAATAAATGAAAACCGTAAGGCATTCCTCTAGCGTGTGAAGGATGCAAACGACTCTAATCGCCCGACTCTGTCACCGTCATGCCTGCCATCTTCCGCATGTGACACAAGCTCGGGAAACCCATACACCCAATGTGGGATCTGCCTTAATTTTAAATGTATAGTTTTAGTTGGACTCAGCTAAAGCGCTCAGCGAGCTATGGAAATATCTCCGCGTTACACGAATCAGAAATGAAGAGATCCGCAGGAGAACTATAGTCGCTGACATAGCTCAACGGATTAGCAAGCTGAAGTAGCAATGGGCAGGACACATAGCTCGAAGAACTGACGGCCGATGGAGCAGAAAGGTTCTCGATTGGAGACCACGAACTGGCAAGCGCAGCGTGGGACGGCCGCCTGCACGATGGACTGACGAGCTTATAAAGGTCGCAGGGAGTCAGCGAATGCAGGCCGCTAGCAATCGTTCCCGCTGGAACTGGATGGGGAGGCCTATGTTCAGCAGTGGACGACAATAGGCTGATGATGATGATGAAATTAATTTGTATGGAATCTTCCAAAATTAAGGAAGAAAATTAAGGTTTTTTGTCAAAGAAAATTTGTCTTCCGGAAATAATCTCAACCATAATGCACGCTTTTATGGACAACTACTAACACTAAATCAACAAAATTTTAAACTTCCTACGGGAACAGGAGTTAATCAATGGAATCAAAGTCCATGCTCTAAACTTAGCTATTGATAAACCTTTACCTTCCTCTTCTATAAAAAGGCATAACTCTGTTCTGTTATATTGAAACCAGCCAAAACTGAGACTACATTAACGTCAAAACAAGAATGGATACAACAAACAGAACTAAAATATCTTTGTGGAAATTGAAGTGTTCAGTATTTTTGTACCGGAGCAGTTTGAACAGAGTCTCAAAGGCGAAGTGTATCGGCTTAGCGCATGGCTTATTCAAGCGTAGTACTAAGAACTGAAAAGTTTAGTGCACGATGCTTAACTAATGGAGATACGATTTTCTGGTTATAAGATATGTTTTAAACTTAAAATTTGTAAATAAATGCTATGTAATGTACGATTTTTGTAATGAATTGGTGAAGTGGATCCCACGATTCTGAGCTCAGGGTTCAAGGCGGTCGATGACGAAGGGAAAAAAATAACACTTAGATTTTAAGAAGAATTTTGTACAACTGTAGCTCTACTTTACAGTTCGCGATCCTTTTTTTTGGACGGACATATTTAGTCATATTAAGGATTTAGGACATATTTAGTTAGCCACGAGGGTTTTGCTACTTCACCGGGCATAAAAGCGAGCAGAGCTCCAGCCTAGATAAATGGCTTAAACTCTACAAACTCTGCAACCTGCGCAAGAAGGCGTCCCCTGTGCTCCCACTGTGATTTTGACTTTTTGTATTTTAGGGAAGTTTTATGCAACTGTCGCTCTACTTTACAGTTCGAGGGCCTCTCGGACTTCAGGCCTACGAGGGCATTGGAAAGTTCTTTGCAAACTAAGGATCGGGAGGGCGAGAGGCAACGCGTCGCGTTCGCGGGTGCTAGTTTCTAGTTCGCGGCTCTATCGGACTTCGGGTCTATGAGGGCATCGGAACGTTTTTAGCAAACTAAGAGACGGAGTGCGAGAAACACCCTTCTTCGGCGGGTTTGATAGAGTGGTCTCCGTGTTGTGGTGTTAGTTTGTTGCCGTCTTTGTATTTATTGATACTACTTTTATTTAAAAAGCGTAATAATATCAAATGTTTATCTATACAACTAATTATATTCCCTAATAGCTTTATAATGACACACCTTACGCACACCCTACTTACTTATAAGCCAACTCAGTAAACTAAGCACGTAGCGAGCCGTCATAACGAAGAAGAAGGCTCTCGTTAACACCCTCTCATGTAAACTTTATAATAATACAGTGAAACCTGCTTAATTGGGATCTCAAGGGACCAAAAATGTTGTACTATTTAAAGAGGTTTTCATTTATCCAGTTTTCCAATTAGACAGGTTTAAAATTTAGCTGTCTCAATAATAATTGCAGTGGCCAAAACTGAGATAGTTCTGACAAACAAAGCATGTGCAAAAGAAATTCGAATGTATGTAAACTATCGTGTTCAAACCTGTCCCACCCTAATACATTTTATCACTTGTAAAGGGAATTGAGCTCCAGAGTCCCAATTATATGTAGAGGTGAACATCGAAAAGTCCTTGAAATCAAATCTCATTTAACCAGGTTCCAAAAGTCTCATTAACAGAGGTAATTCGATGGAAAAGTGTGTTCTCAATAACAGAGGTTTCTAACTTATTCAGGTCTTACTTAACCAGGTTTTACTGTACTAGCTTCCCCCGCGAAATTACATCATCTATATATACATATAAAAAATGTGATTGTTTGTTTGCATTGAATAGGCCGGATCTACTGGAATGATTTCAATATTTGACCATTAGAAAGCTATTTTATCCAGGAGTAATATAGGCTATATTTGATTATGAAGTTCCCACGGGAACGGGAGATACGCGCGTGAAATCGCACGCTAAGATCTACTTAAATATAGCCATTCGGAAGAAAGCTAGCTCATCCAGGAGGAACATAGGCTATATTTAATTATGAAGTTCCCTCGGGAACGGGTGTTAAGCGGGTTAAACTGCGCGCAGGAAGCTGGTATAAAATAAAGTTATTTACAAAGAAATTGACCTTTCAGTAATTTAAATAAGAAACATTTAATAATTAATTACTAACTTGTGTGTCCTCCCTTTTTGTTTAGTACCTGCCGGAAACGATTTTTCATGGAATTTATAAGTCCTGTTGATTTTAGACATTGTTTTTTTTTCGGTCCGAGAATCGAACCCACTATCTCCGATGCTTAGAGCCACACTGTATTAGTGTCGCTTTAAGTTTAAGTATCAGAGATAGCTAGTGGGTCGCTTTCTAGGCCAATTCTTCTTGCTTAATCATATGCAAGAAATACGACAAAGTATTCCCGTCCCTAAGATTCTCAGTTCAACTTACCACTCTTCAGTTGAATCCAACTTGCGCTTGGCAGCTTTCATTTTTCAGCGTCGACTATCTGCCGGGATGAAGTTTCACTTTTTATCTACCACTTACCTCCACCGCTTCAGAATGAGGGCTTAGTTTTGAATTAATATTGTATAAAAGTTAGCAAGTTCAGGAATGATTAAATAGCGGATTTAAAAGTAGTGTAATTATAATGGACTAGTTGGAGATACAATTACCAAGTGTCTGACGATCTTTTTTTATGAAGGTGTTTTAATCTTTTTTTATGATTACTAGCAGAGTTTTGCCGTCTACTAGTATTCTTGTTCACCCCCCGTGCTAAGCTAAAATGCTTGTGTCACGAGTGGGTTCACGTCGGTTGGTGACAATGAATACCAGGGAACGGGCACAAGAAATTCTCTGTTATAGTAGCACACACATAGAAACGCTAGGGCCAGTTCCATGGTATGAATTTCTATAGATGATGGCAACGGCATAATCTAGACACGGCTATTCAAGACACGGAGTATAGTCCCTCAACCAATCAGACCCGGAAACATATGTTTTATATGAAGATTTCTTGTTCGGATTGGGACCGAACCCACGAGTTCTACACGGCTGGAAACGATACAGATGTCCAGGTTGCGGCTGGACATCTGTATCGTTCAAATCAAATCAAAAATCAAATCACCAACCCAAATTCCAACTCAAGACCTTATTTTAATATTTTTATCTTATGGATTGTATACATTTTAAAATGTAAATTGTAAAGTATTGATATTGTTTATTGAAGTATCAGAATAAATTGCCTTTGTTTTTGGTAACATGAACGGAATTCAATAGATTGATGGATGACTGATACTTTAATCCTTACATACCAAAATATGGCAGTAATTAATTTTGACTTTACACGATTGATTTGTTTGGAGTATTTATTGGGTTATTTAATTAACGTAATGTTAAGATATTAGTCAAATGTTTACAATTGTTTTAAAATTATTTTGGAACACATCCGGTTCCTGCGCACCCAGATTCAGAAGAACTATCTAAAGTGCAAGCAAAAGTTTAGTTTAGACAAAAAGTTATCCCGGGTGGAATCGAACCCAGAATACCAGAAGCAACTATCGTAACTACTAAGCCGACGTGGGACTACACTGTTTGGAGTGATTCCCGCGGGTTGTAGTATATATGCGATTGATATAGATGATTTTTTAACAATCAGGACCAATTTAACGTACTTTCCGAGGCACGGAGGATAGTCCTTGAATCAAGCAGACCCGAAAAGAAATCTTAGGTTTTTCACAAAGATTTAAGATTTCTTGTCCAGCGTCAGGTTGGAATCCACGGCTTGTCTAGGTATCGAACCCACGACCTTCAGGAGTTTAGGCGAGACTTGTACCGCAACAAAGGCTTTATTCTTTTAAACAATCGTATTACAAGTGAAAACTAAATAAAAAAATATGAATGTTTTCCTAACCGACACAATAATTCTTTTAACCTACTCTAAGAGCTGCGCCAACTCTTAACAAGTATTTTCTTTTCATCGCGTGAAATTGTGACAGCGTGTTTGTGATTCAACACAATGTGCTTTTCATGACGTCTCCAATTGTGTTAAGTTAACAGAGTTGACACACACGTTTGTTACAGTATCTCCTTTAGATGAGCAAAATGTAAGTCTAGGAAAGCTTATTAAAACCAAATATAAATTGAAAATTGTACTTTTTTTTGTTGTAAATTCCTAGATTTTTGTTTAATAATAATAATTTATTGTTTAGTTTGTAATTTCATAAATTTTATTCCGAAAACGTAGATATAATACGTGGTTAGTTTGTAGTCAATGTTATGTTTACCGTAATTGTTATACATATATCAACACCTAATACCTAATTTAGTTAAGAATGTGTAATATACTGGGTGACTTTTTTACCGTCTTGATAATAATAGGGCGTGATATGTATATGAAATAGATGTCTAAGGCATAGTTATTTTATCTTATTTTTAATGACATAGAGTGAAAATCGTAACCGTAAAAATGCGTACCTAAGTAGGTAGTAACGTTATTTCGCTCACTCTTTTCATTCATATTTGATTGCGGCTTCGGTATTATAGGCACCTATTTAACCTAACGTAACGTAACTACCTACGTACGGTACGTATTCTATTGTTATGATTTTCACTCTATGTCAGAGAAAAAAAAATATAAAGTAACTATGCCTTAGATGTCTATTTTATATACATATCACGCCCTATTATTTTCAAGACAATAAAAAAGTCAGCCAGGTTGTGCTATTATTTTTAATAAATACATAAAGCTACTGCTCCCGTTGTTGTAGCGGCTATATGTACAAAAACAACAAGCAAGGTCCGGGATATGAGTCAAGGGGCAAAATTGTGTTATTATAAATGCTATGAATAAAAACCGAAGTAACAGACTGAAGTCAGGAAGTTGATGGTGTATCACCCGTGCCTTGGAGAGCACGTTAAGATGTCGATCCTGCGACTATATCGCCTGCTGCGTCCGTAAAACGTTCCACGGGGTTTTGCAAAGAAAAGGCATAGATAGTGCAGTCGCAACGCAATATGTGTATGAAATCCTTTTATATGTTCATAAGAATATTGATAGTTTTAAGAAAAAAAGCGACACTTATAATGTTAATACTAGAACTAACCATAATCTTGTTTTACATGCTACACGTCTCCACAAAATAAGCAATTCTTTTATGGGGCAATGTATACGCTTCTACAACAAACTTCCTAATAATGTAAGAGATCTTTCTGCAAACAAGTTTAAACGATATGTGAAAAATAAATTATGTAAAAAAGCTTATTATAAAATTCCTGATTATGTCAATGACAAAAAAGCTTGGGAGTGAGTTGCTCTGAAACAATACTGCTTTATTTATAATTGTAACATCAAATTAATTTAAAAAAGGATTCCTCTGAGTTTCTTGCCAGTTCTTCTCAGAGTGGCGACGTCCAGAACTGGTGGTATTAAAAGAAAGGGATGCATCATAAGTATTCATCATAAATGTGTCTTTATGAATAAAGAATTATTGCCTTTGACATACACTTGTGCACTATAATACGCCGGTAACTCGATCGGAAGAACCATATATTTCCTATATATGGTTAAGACGAATAATAATAAAATAGTTACGAAAATGCAAGACTTTGTATTAAAAGCTTAACAATATCTTGGTTTCGGGGTAAGATATTTTTATATGCTTATATTTTATGCATACGAATGCATATTTTCTGCTTAAATATTCACGGTATAATAAGACTTTGTATTAAAAGCTTAAACTAGATCTTGGCTTTGTGGTTAGGTATTTTATTACTTTTATAAGATTGTAGCTTAGTAAACATAGTTTCATATAAAATGCTGCTGTTGTTAAGCTTGCAAATGAGAAACGTCGCTACCTCTTAAACTATATATAACAAGCAAGATTCATGTTCTAAATATTATGACGTTTCTTAAGCTTAAATGTTAGAACAAAGATTTTATAAGCTTCCTTTTAATTCAGTGGCAGACTTACACATTTGCCGCCATTAGGCTATTCAAATTTTGCCGCCCCTACTATTGAAGTACTGAAAATTTTACTGTTGAAAATGACGTAAAGTTTATATTATGTGTAAGAAAAATAAAATTTGCCGCCCTAGGCTCCAGCCTACTTAGCCTGCTGGTAAATCCGCCACTGTCTAAATTGCTACTACCGTTTTGGTGATTAGGCCGGACAAACAAACATACAAAATAAAAAAGCGCCTTTATTATCTATACTTCTATAATCTATACTAATATTATAACGACAAAACAGTTTTACTTTTGTATCTTTATATTTTTGTATGTTTGTCGTTATCCGTTCAGTAGTGAACGGATTTCGATAATTTTTATACAATTAGAATACATTTCTTTCACCATTAGAATGCTAAATGATCTCTGAGTAACAAAGCCTATATTTTCAATAAAAATCCACCCGTGCAAAGTCTGAGCGGGCGGATATTACATTTTTTTTTTTTTTTGTCCGATGTGAATTGCATTGACGCATTCCCACCGCCGCTGCAGCGTATTCGCGCGCTCGCGGTGGGATATGTGGGACTCGCCCTATCCATAGCGTAGTATGCTAAACTCATACCACGAGGAGAGAACCCTACACCACTAAAACCCCCCGGACACTCCTTCGATCCGCCGTTGGCGGGGGCCGATTACGCATAAGCAATCCGGCCCGGGCCGCTACTACCTTATAAAATTAGCTATCTTAGTTTAAGCCCATTCTGTCTCAATATCATTCAATCTTATTGAGCAAAAATAAACAAATAATAACAAGACAACCGTTAGGGCAATAAATGTGTGTGCCTACTAAAATATAAATTAAAATAACTGGACCTAAACCCCGCGTAATTGCCCATTTGAGTATGTTTCGCCGGACCGCCTCATGTGGGCCGTGTTGAAACCGGTGGTAGAGTAACCCACTGAGTTTGTTTCGCCGGATCTTCTCAGTTGGGGCGCATTGGATCCGGTGGTAGCATTAAAGCGCGTCCGTCGTTATATGCTCATGGTCCACCCAAATAATGACAATTGTTTTGGCATAATATAGACAGAACAAGTATTTTGCCTCCTAGCGACAATATACATTAATTATAATAATTAATTTAAATATAAATAAGTAATTTGAATAAGTTTATAAATAAACAGCAAATGTAATTTAAGATAAATAATAATTAATTTTCAAATAATGTTTGACGATTTACAAGTGCCTGTAATTGGTTTACGTAAATAAAAATGATTTTTATTTTTTATTTTATTTTATTATTTATTCAAACTGGGTCTAGCCGTTACTGTGTTAAGTTGTAACAAGACAGACAAACATATTTTTTATTGTGTTTTTATTTGTATTATTAGTATCTTGTATACTGCCACTTCAATTTTATTTATTTTTTAAGACTTTCTTTACAACACATGTACCTACTTATTGCAGTAGTGTGTACGTACCGGTAATAAACGTCAGGTGCAGAAGTCAAAGATATACGAGCAGGTCGTGAGGACGTTAGTTATTCAGAAGATCACTTGAACGGACGCAGTCTACTGAATAGCATAGCTATTTTTTTATTAGTTTTTATTATGTCTGTACGTGTCACGTGTTTAGAGAAATTTTTCTTCTTTTGACGATAGTTGGAGGCAAAAAAAATAATTCATCTAAGTACTAATAATATAAAGAGGAAAGATTTGTATTTTTCGTGTGTGTATGCTTGTAATGAATAAACTCAAAAACTACTGTGTCGATTTCAAAAGTTCTTTCACTATTGGAAAGCTACATTCACCCTGAGTGACAAAGGCTATATTTAATTATGAAGTTTCCATGGGAACCGGAGTTACGCCGGTGAAACCGCGCGCGGGAAGCTAGTGATTTTTTCATCAATTGTATCGCTTTGAATCTCGGATGTTTCTGAGAAATCTTTAGAGTAATTTCTTACATCCCGCGCGCGGTTGTAGCTCCCGCTCACGCTCATAATTAAATCCACATGCACATGTCATCTGGGGATAGTGTAGATTTCCAACGGTGATATTTTTATTCAAATCGGTCATTACAGTATTTTCAATAAAAACAATAATATCTTTCCTCTTTATAATATTAGTATAGATATAGCATAGAAAATCTTTTACAATGCACTTAGTATGTGCATCAGATATAACAAGATGACATCTCAGTACATTGTAATAACAATTTATTGCCCTGTCTAGACAATGGCTACGACACTGATCATAAAACATAAGTTTTACGGACCAAGAATAAGAGATACTTTGAAATAAAGACTCAGATGATAGAAAATTATGATATTTGTAGCAATTTACACTCTCTTTGTACGTTGATAGACACATAACATAAGAATAAAATTGCATAGATAGTAGTAAACATTGAAGTACGAATAAAAACTAAAGGGCGATTTTTCAATTCTGATAAAAACTATCGGATCAATAAATTTTAGTTTTGACATACTTCATTTCGAAACCGTTACCAAACGGAATTTTCACGAAATTGAGATAATTATGTAAAGAGTAATGCAATAATCGTAAATTAGCTATTCTGTAAATTTTTTTGGTTAGTGCCTGTTTCGAAATGAAGGTGCGATATGCTGTATGAGAAAAACTGTCAATTTTTTTTTTTTGACCGAACGTGAAGCTCCTTATTTATCCTCTCTGCCGCTTATGCGTCTTATTAAGGCTGGAGCTCTGCTCGCCTTTGTGTCCGGTGAAGTAGCGAAAACCACGTATGTCAATCCG
Source organism: Nycteola revayana (assembly GCA_947037095.2). Lineage (NCBI taxonomy): Eukaryota > Metazoa > Arthropoda > Insecta > Lepidoptera > Nolidae > Nycteola > Nycteola revayana. The sequence goes on along the minus strand of OY855748.1, from coordinate 15,987,625 downwards.
AAAAAAAAAGCTTATGCGTCTCTACGCCAGTAGGGTATGTGGTATTTGCCTCTCCACTTGCGATGGTATGCTAATCATACCAAGCGGAGTGGGCCTACCCACTCAAACCCCTGGGTACTTATCCAAGTGGTGGCCTCGGCTTCCGCACTGATCTGAAAATGAAAACGTCTTTTAACTTACTTTTTTTGTCGAGAACGTTTTTTTTGTCATGTAAAGACTCCATTATATACCTCTATTATAAAAATAAGTAATAAATAAGTAAAAAGAAAATAATTTTAAAAGTTTTTAATTAGTGAACCCAATTACTTCTGGTTTATAAAAATATTGAACGTACAAGAAATCGTTGTGTTAAATTAAAAATGTCTTCAGGTCTGGTCGGTTCAGGAACTACCCTCCGTGCTTCGGAAAGCACGTTAAGTGAGTCGCGATTGACATAACTTTATCTATAACAATCGTATACCAGGGAACGGGCAACAGCGTTTCCCTGTACGCTACGACATAAGACTGCAGTTACCAACCTTTCTTTTTTTATTTAGTACTGGGGTAAATGCATAAATTTTACGCATCCCCTCCACCGCTGCGGGATGCCCGCGCCGGCGAAGGGGTATCTGGGACTCGTCTTCTCCATAGCGGTGGCATGCTACTTATACCTCCATTTATACTAAACGTATCGTTGCGACTAAAACTCCCCGGTACACCTCCGTCCGCTGTTGGTGAGGGGCCCAGGAACCCATGGCTATCAGGGACACACTCCAGCGGCGCCCGCAGCCATAATGGCGCCGCTTGCTAGTCACAAACTATGGCAATACCTCGGGAGGTGGCCCATATTCAGCAGTGGACATTAAACGGGTTGATGATTTTAATAAATTTCAATTCTCAATATCTAGTACATCATTTGTTGAATTGAAAACAGCGCTTTCTAGCGACAAACGAATATTTCACTGTCAGATTAATACTAACGCGGCACAAAACATTTTATACTTTTTCACGTACAATTTGAAAGTATTAATATTCCCCGCAATTTCTTGATTGCCAACACTTTTTATTGTGTTCTGAGGAATAAATGGATACCAATGCACCAGAATAAATGTGCTCGCGTTTTGTTTTTAAAATGTTCAACGCGTGCTGTGTTTAACAAGGTATTTTGACTTATATTCATGTGTATGCATAGGACTTACTTTAAGTATAGTATTTTTTTATCGCTTATACATATATTTTAAAAAAAACTGAAGAGTTTGTTTGTTTGCCTAAACGCGCTGTGATCTGTTTTTTTTAAACCCGCGGTTTTACCCGCGTTACTCTGCTCCAGTCGATCAAAGTCAACGTCAAAGTCAAATATCATTTATTCCGTAAAAATGGTTATATTTATTCCTACCTTGGAATCGTCATATTTTTTCCTACCGCGCAATGCTTGACGTGGCGACTGCCAAAAAACTCAGTCGAAACCCTCTTTTTTTTAATAATATTTTGCAATATGTTTTTTTTTTACATAATTTTCTATTTTACATTGTAATTGGAGCGACTCAATCCCAAGCATTTTAGTCACTAATATAATCAGAAAATTTATAATATACTACACAATTTGGCTTTAATAGTTGTTTTAAACTTATTTATTGACAATACTCTTATATTATGGGGAAGTTTGTTGTAGAACCGTATACACAGCCCCATAAAAGCGTTACTCATTTTGCGGAGACGACTAGCATGTACCACAAGATTATTCTTATACCTAGTATTAATGTAGTGTGTATCAATTTTCTTCCTAAATTATTCAATATTTTTATGCACATATAATATATTTTCGAAAATATATTGCGATGCAACGGTAAGATAGATCAGAAAGTGATGTTTTGTAGCTTATATGTTACTCCAGTTCATAACATACCCTCGCGCAAATTTTCAACCAAATCCATTTAGTAGTTTTTGCGTGAAAGAGTAACAAACATCCATCCACCCTTACCCTCAAACATTCACGTTCACGACAATTCATTGCTTGAATTTGTATCGCAAAACAGGTAGCGGATTTGAATTCCGGATGAATTGACATTCCAAATATGTTATGATTGCTCGAGTAGGTATAATAACAATATCTTCAATACCATTGTTACTAATATCTGTACGATCCGTAGTAATATGATCTTATATCGTATTTTCCAATTATCCGATTCATTGATCCGTTGTGGTACACCGCTTAAATACAATAGCTTGAACATAATAAACGTCAATTCTGAGAACCGAGTCCAAAGACTACCACTTCCACTACAGAGGAGCATTGTTGTAATTGGATTGGTAGCATAAAATCGCTATCTACGAGGTTTCATCATCAGCCCGTAAAAAGTCCACTGCTGAACATGCGTATTGGGGAGGGTATTTGCCATAGTCACCACGCTTGACAGGCGGGTTGGTGACCGCAGTATTATGTTGTAACACACAAGGAAACGCTGCTGCCCGTTCCTTGATATACGATTATTAAAGATGATGTTTTAACAATCGGGACCAACGGCTTATCATGCTTTCCGAGGCACAGAGGATAATCCCTCAACCAACCAGACCCGGAAATAAAACTTAGAAAATACACAAAGATTTCCTGTCCGGCATGAGAGGGTGTTCCGGCATGAGGATCGAACCCACGACCTCCGAGATTTAAAGCGAGCCAAATACCGCCAAACTACGGAGGTTGTCTACGAGGTTTATGTACCTAACCGAAATCAACCAATGAATGTCTTTTATTTTTTTTGTAAATAGAATCACCTTACTGTTACTGTTACTGCTAGCCTGCATCATCCCACTGCTGGGCAAAGGCCAAGACCATACATTAGCGTTATGGATTTAATGCTAACGATCGCTCTGCTGTAGTGGCATTTTGTCTAGGTTCTTTTTTTATATTTTGCACCTACAAATATTTGTTACCTATATAAATAATCAGACACAACCTCCGTAGCGGTATTTAGCTCGCTTTAAATCTCGGAGGTCGTGGTTTTGATTCCCACGCCAGACAAGAAATCTTTGTGTAAATTTTAACATTTCTTTCCGAGTCTGGTTGGTTGAGGTCCCGATTGTTATAACAACATCTACGAAAATCGTATAGCATGGAACGGTCAGCAGCGTTTCCTTGTGTATTACGATATAATTCTAGGTGGAGGCTCATGATAGCTATGTACGTTATATGGCCTGATGATGATGGTGAAGCATCTAAAAATTAAAAAGAAACAGTCCACTAAAACTCAAATTCGAATCTTTCCAGTAGTTCCTGAGATTAGCGCGTTCAAGCAAATAAACAAAGTTCAACAAAAGAATATATGTACCTAGATGAAATATTACCTATAATAAGCATATGATATTGTAGTCACCAATATTTTTTTTAACAAAATTAAATAATCAGTATCATCTTACTGCTCTGCTCCCATTATTTGGGGTCGCAATATGACATCTTCTACCATTTTTCCCTATAAGACGTCTCTTCCATAGTCACACCTTTTTCTCCACCAAAGCAGAGACGTCACGAGCGGAGAGAAGATGGTTTTTAACAACCAATAGAATAAGCTAAGCGGATACGTGATGTGTGAATAACGAAATTCTATTGGATGTTGAAAAAACATCTCTCCGCTCGTTTCGTCTCCACTTTAGTGGAGTCCGGGCCTTACATATGTCATCTTTCACGCAGTCCATCCATATTCTTTTGGCCTACTTCTTCCAACATATTCTATTCGCAAATAAGTTCCCCCTACTAATATTATAGACGCGAAAGTTTGTAAGTACGGATGGATGGATGGATGTTTGTTACTCTTTCACGCCAAAACTACTGAACGGAATTGGCTGAAATTTTGCACTGGGATAGGTTATACGCTGGATTACCATATAGGCTACAAAACATCACGCTCCGACCCACTGGAGCAGAGTAACTCGGGTAAAAAAATACTTACATTTTTGTACTGTACTACTTTTGTTGGTATTTTAATAAAAGCTGAAATTGTTGCTACTATCAAGTTTGCAGTGCTTAGAGGCCGCTTGGAATGGGTCAGAGCGTGATTTTTTATAGCCTATATGTTAATCAAGCTTATTAACTATCCCTGTGCAAAGTTTCAGCCAAATCCATTTAGTTGTTTTTACGTGAAAGAGTAACAAACATCCATCCATCCATACTTACAAACTTTCGCGTTTAAAATATCACTACATAGTATAAAACAAAGTCGCTTTCTCTGTCTCTATATCCCTATGTATGCTTAAATCTTTAAAACTTCGCAACGGATTTTGATGGAGTTTTTTTTAATAGATAGAGTGATTGAAGAGGAAGATTTATATGTATAATACATCAGCATTGCGCCCGTGCGAAGCCGGGGCGGGTCAATAGTTAGTAGGATAAAATAAAGTCGGCGGGGAGCGACTTTATCTGCCTGTACCTATGTATGCTTAAATCTTTAAAACTACGCAACGGATTTGAATGCGGTTTGTTTTAATCGATAGAGCAACTCAAGAGGAAGTTTTATATGTATAATACATGCATAAAAGTCCACCTGTGCGAAGCCGGAGCGGGCCACTAGATTAGTATAAATAGCAAACCATCGCACTTGAAATGGGAGTTCTATAAAGCCTGTCTTTTTTTTTGTCGAGGGAAAATGCATTTACACAATATCTCCTCCGCCGCTGCAGCGTTCCCGCGAAGGTGGAGGGGTATGTGGGACTTCTTGATACCCTACTTCTACGGGTTCGTAGTTTTTTACCAGTACCATCATCAGCCCGTTTCCGTCCACTGCTGAACATGGGCCTCCTCTTAACAGACCTTGGCAAGCCAGGACCGTTGAGGGATATTGCCATAATCACCACGCTTGTCAGACGGATTGGTGATCGCAGTAAGATGTTAACCTTGGGCTCGTAGACGCTGCTGCCCATCCATCAGCCATATTATTATGTCCCTTAGTCGCCTTTTACGACACCCATGGGTAGACACGGGGTGGTCTAGTCTAAGCCGGAGACCACACCACCAGTATATAATAAAGTAGAACCTCCGTAGCCTAACGGTATTTGGCTCGGTTTAATATCGGAGGTCGTAGGTCCGATTCCCACGCTGGACAATAAATCCTTGTGTAAATTCTAATATTTCTTTCCGGGTCTGGTTGGTTGACGGACTACCCTCCGTGCCTCGGAAAGTACGTTAAGCCGTTGGTTCCGATTATTATAACATCATCTATAATAATCGTATATCAGGGAACGGGCGGCAGCGTTTTCTTGTGTGTTACAACATTATATTGTGGTCACCAACCCGCCTGCCAAGCGTGATAACTAAGGCAAATACCCTCCCTCGGGAGGAGGCCAATGTTCAGCAGTGGAAGTTATACGGGCTGATGATGATGATGATGGTAATAAGGTATCCCACGACCTCCGAGCCTTTACACCGCTACACCACGGAAATTATATGACTAATTATATTATTCATAAAAAAGTGACAGTATCGTTACTGAATTACAGAAAGCGGAGGTAGTCCGCTTAGCGCACGGCACATGCTCGAATGACGCCTGCCCGTATCCACGAATGGCGCCTATCAATATAATTGACAGGTGCTCTTTGCCAAATCCACAAAGAGCATCAATTTATTTTTAGAACGCTGTCCACAAGGAGCACCTATGACTTAGACTAGTGTTGGGTTTTATTTGTTGTTAATCATAAATAAAAAGTTATTGATAAAATCACTAAACACTGAAACGTTATGTTTAATCACTATAATGATAGGTGCCGTTCATGGATACGCGCAGGTGCTATTAGTACGGGTGCTCTAAATGGACTACCTCTAAACGAGGGACAAATGAGAATTAGATGCTCTCTGATAATTGCGGACTTCTTAAGCCGTATAAAAATTACTTCGTTGTCGGAATGATAACTCGTGAATTGCGTGTTTGTAAATTCCCCCGTGACACGGGAATTTATTACCCTAGTGGGAAAATTGGATGTTGGCCGGGGAATTTTGTGGTTACAATAAATTCCGATTTTTCTCTGCGTAGTATGTGGTTTCGCAAATTAGCCAAATTACTGAGGTATAAACAGCTAGACTAGTATATTTTATTTTCTTACATAGTGCTATGTTTTATGGAGTGCTATAATGGAGAATGGTAGCATACAACAAACTATTTTTACACTGCAAAAAAGAGAAATACGGGCCATTTATAAAAAAAAGAAGCCGCGAACCTCTGCGTAGTCTATTAAAATATATATATAATACTTACACTGCATTTTGCATACATTTACCAAAATAAATGATTATGACCGTAAAGTATTAAAAATTTCAATTTAATATTTTTTATTTAATACTATAAATAAATATAAGCTCAATAAACAACTATTCACAAGTACCTACATATCTTTTTTCGGACGGACATAGAAACGGCGTGCGGGATGCTAGTCTATACTAATATTATAAAGAGGAAAGATTTGTATGTTTTCAATGAATAAACTCAAAAACCACTGACCGGATTTCGATAATTCTTTTACCATTAGATTGCTACATTATCCCTGAGTAACATAGGCTATATTTAATTATGAAGTTCCTACGTGAACTTGAGCTAAGCGAGTGAAACCACGCACGGGTAGCTAGTATTTAATAAAATACTTTATTTAATACTAGCGACCCGCCCCGGCTCCGCACGGGCGCAATGCTGATGTATTATACATATAAACCTTCCTCTTGAATCACTCTATCGATAAAAAAACCGCATCAAAATCCATTGCGTAGTTTTAAAGATTTAAGCATACATAGGGATATAGGGACAGAGAAAGCGACTTCGTTTTATACTATGTAGTGAAAATACTACTAGGTACTTAGATTCAAGTATATAAACATTATAAAAGCCACCAATCTCAATACATCAGCATTGAAATTCAAGTTCTTTCAAGAATACGAAATTTCAATTACGGCTCCCTGTGTTGAATAAATGCCTTTTCTGATTGTCAAAGAAGGTAATTAAGCTTTGTCAAGTGTCCGACAAATAGACGGAATTCTAATTTGCAAGAATTGTGAGTAAAATAATCTTAATCTTTGAATCTTCAGGCAATGTATGCCGAATATGAATGATGATTGATGAAAGTGTTTGAGTAAGAATGTGTAATAATGTTGTATCGCGGGTTATTGGAGGCTTAATAAAACAATGAACATCTGGGATAATACTCTATTCTATATAATATCAATTCAGTATAACGTCCACTGCTGAACAAGGGCCTCCTACCGAGGGGGGTTTTTGCCGTTTGGAAACGCTGCTGCTCGTTTCCTGGTATACGATTTTTACAGATGATGTTACAACAATCGGGACCAACGGCTTAACGTGCTTTCCGAGGCACGGAGGGTAGCCGACCAGACCCGGAAAGAAACATTAGAATCTACCCAAACATTTTCTTGTCTGGCGTGGGGATTGAACCCATGACCTCCTTGATTTAATGCGAGCTGAATACCGCGACGCCACGGAGGTTATCTATACATTCAATACAAGACACAATAACATAAGCATTGTGAGTACACACTACTCCGGACAAAATCAAAGATTTCATTCCTGGTCTGGTTGGTTGAGGTACTACCTTCCCTGTCTCAGGAAGCACGTTAAGCTATTGGTCCTGATTGTCAACGATTGCCTCCCCCCCTGTGAGCTCTGTATAATATATAATAATGTTATTTTCTGTAAGGTTAAGGTACTTACTTAGTTGATTGTAATAACACTATTGCTCCCTTTTTAACAAATTACACACAAACTACTTGGGAACCCGATTATTTTAACGCCAAGTAGACCCTCGAAGAGTCTCTTATGGACTTTTTTTTACCGGGTTAAAATGCCCTCGTGGGGATTACAAAATGAGTCATCCCTGCATCAGCGAAGGCCTCTCCCTCCCCCAATAAATTTGGGTCTACCCACAAAAACCTACCAGGTGTTCCTTTCCCTGCCGATATTGAGGATTCCAAGGACCGGCTTTTGGGTTTCCAGCCGGCGGCTCAAACAGCAAAGGCCGTGGGCTCTCCTAAACTCATGCCCCTCGTAAAAGGGCGAGAGTCCCTCCCGTGGAGGTACACACCGATCACTTTGGGAATCACTGGTGTAGACAATTGGACCTCCGAGTCTATCAATATCACTATAAAATCAAACCAATAAACATAACAAAATATGGACCGTAATCCAACAGAGTTACGGTATCCACAAAACATAAACCGAGTTTATTACGATTCGCCAGGTGGTGTTGACAACCTGAAATATGGCGCTCAGTGTTGCCAGTGTGAAATGGTACGTTGCTTTTTATAGCTGTTTACTTTTAAATTCAAAATGGATAGGAGTACCGAATATATTTTATCTAAACTGTCTATTTGACTTAAGGAGCAGTTAGCTATTTAATTTGTTTCTTAAATAGGATTTTGATGGCTGAAAGCAGAACAACCTTGAGAGTCATTAAAGTTGCATTCCGCTGTGTCGATTGTAATCAGATGTTATTTATGGCATGGCACTTTTATAATGAAAAGAAATATTTATATTTTTTTTTATGTTTTGAATACTTTATGGAAATATAGTATACCTACGTATACTATATTTGTTATTGTGTATATGTATCACAAAGAGATTAATGGCCAAAATGAAACGACTAGTTTTTATTTCGAACTATGTTGATTTAATGATAAAAGGAGATAAAATAAATAATTAATAAAAAAATAAAATAAAAAAAAAGTTTTTTCAGTATTTCAGTGGCCACTTAAGAGTAAATAATTTTTAAACAAGTTTGTTCGATGCACAAGTAGTCTTGCATTTTTTGTAGTTCCAGTGGTTCAAATTATGGCAAATAACAGAGCGTTCTTGTTTCATAAGATTTTCCGACCTGGTGGGGGTCGTCGATATTACATGTTGGAGGACGAACAGAGTGTCCTTAGGGTCAATGTTTAAGATACAATCTAGATGTTGTTCGTCCGGAAATAAGATGATCCATTTTTTTTTGGAGTGTACATTCCATACACCTTTGATTGAATCATATCAGCTATGTAAGTGAATCCAACATAATTGTTTGTCATGAGTGCCTTTAATTCTATACCTAATATGTTGTGTCAATTATATCAACTCGCGTATGTGTAACTAAAGTCGGCAATCATGGCAAACACTTCTTCGTCATCTTTTACGGTTTTTTTCATGCGATTTTCCTTTAGTATTTGGATGTTAGATTCTATGTCCGTGATTTTATTATTTGGGGTACATTTATTGCCAAGCTTAGGAGTATTTGATGCTGATGGACTCGGATAGTGATCTGATTTGGGTGATCTTGTGGTTGGAAGATAAATATAGTGAATTCATAAGAACACCAACTTGACGATATACCCCAATATTTCTGGGAACATAATTTGGCAAGTAAGATGGAGCATTGTTGCCTTCAAACCCTTTTCTTCTTCAGTGACTATTGTCACTAAGGAAGAACAGGGGATTGGTAGAATTGTAGCCAAGTCTTATTCCAAACCGTCACTATCTTCTACGATGAAGTTATAGCCTCTTCTAAACCTATTAGCACAGTAAGCTATTGGCACAGTAATGTTTCGAAGGTAACAAAAACTTACAACTCAATTATTTATATTTTACTGGGATATGTTAGAAATCATCTATTATATTTTCAACTTGATGTATTATAACAATTTATGGTAATATTATTTATTTATCTACAAATTATAATTTGTAAAAAACAATCCATACCTCTACACGTTGGGTTAGTAAATTTCGCTGACCGGCTGTGGTTGAACCTGTATCTTAGGTTCAACTCCTAATGCCTTAGGAGTTGAACCTAAGATACAGGTTCAAATCCAGAATCCAGGTGGTCCAATTTTATTAATCTCAAAATTAATTTTGAAAAAATATTTATATTACTTTTATTTTGATTTATTATTGGCATGGCGGCTGCATCCGCGGAGAATCTCAAGAGGCGCAAATAAAGTACCCTTGATAGTGGTTATGTATTTGTGCCTTTTGGTGTCGAAACATTGGGGCCGGGAGCCAAATTAATTTATAAATAGCTCACAGTGGCCCTCTTTAGTGCGCCAAGTTCTCCAAATGCTGGTTTTTACTTTGCACAGCAGGTAAGCATTGCCATTCAACAGGGTAATGCTGCCAGCATTCTGGGAACCTTGCCAAGTAGAATAGATTAAGAATAGTAGTATTTAATAAGTTAATTTTATTTTAAGTTTAAGTCTACTTTTAGTTGTATATTATGTATTTTATTTATTAAGTTACATACAGTATACTATATGTGTATACATGTAGTATGTACAATATATGTTTATATTTTCATATGTACTAAATTTTCTTTATATGTTTCTGCTTATTAAATATATAAAGAAAATATATCTTGACAGATGCAGTTACACCTTTTTAGCAATTGTTTCTTACGAGTTGCAGTAATCACCGATATTTTATAGCCAGTGGCGGATGTAGGTATCAGCAAGCTAAGTAGGCTGGAGCCTAGGGCGGCAGAATTTAGGTGGCGGCAAATCTGGCCATTTTTTATTTTCTTACAGAAAAAATGTCTTAATGTCAAAAATGTTATTTAACAAAATTAAAATTAATATTAAAATTTATATTTTAAGTAGTTCAATAGTAGGTGCGGCAAAATTTGAATAGCCTACTGGCGGCAAATGTGTTAGTTCACCACTGCCTATAGCGAAATATATAGTAGGTGAACAAACTGCAAGAATACTAGCAGCGCAGGACTATTAGTCCCAAAATCGAAACCATTACTATGACACGGTTAAAAATGACGACTTTAACCTATCAAGTTGAAAACAGACAAATTGAATGTGCATTAACCCTTTCACACCTCGGCCTTCCGTAACGAATGCTTATGGCCACCATAATCGTTATTTACAAGGGTCTCAGGGGTGCCCCCTCGTCAATAGTAAGTGCCCCATTTTCACCCAGTTGCAATATAATACGTGTTAAGAAAATGAGTTCTCCGGTTTTTATTGCATAGGTAATGCGACAACCGCCGTGGACTAACGGTGTAAGTCTAGCTTTAAGTCTCGGAGTTAGTTTATTCAATTCCCATAAAAATCTACTTATTTAATAAAAAAATATTAATAGTTATTTTACGCCAGTCATTTTTTTTTCCTTTTTTCTTGTTCATTGCTACCCATTCTTGTTCATTGTTGCTTAGGAGTAATTCAATTCAATATTTCCATTCTAATGTTGTATGGAAGAGATCGTTCGTCTCTTCCAGACAATCGGCGTGCGATAAGACCGTCTATTGTACATATTATGTATATTTTTGCTGGTTTTTATTTTATAAATATTTTCTTTTTTTTGCTTTTGTTGTGCAATAAAGAATATTGTATTGTATTAAATGAAATGCATATAAAATTCTTTATTTAAAACAAAAGTTTTCTCCTGATCTGGTTGGTACATAAACTATTGTTAATGAATCTGAAATACATACAATACAGCAGCGTTTACCTTCCTTATATACCTACTACTAGCTACTGCCCGCGACTTCTTCCGCGTAAAATAATGATTTTTTATAAAGTATGTAACAATGAAAGTATTCTATGAATTGGAACTACCGTTTCGAAGATTAGACGGAATACATGGACCAACAGACAGTGTAACAAAAAGATTTATTTTATTCTATTTTATAATACCTTACAAAATTAGATATCTACCAGTGAAAATGCCCTCAAAATCAGTCCAGCCTTTACTGAAATTCACCGGAACAAATTGACACACCGCCAGATTTTAAATTGTATTTTTGTTATTAGTACCCGAATACAATAATTCGTTTAGTAAAAAAAAAATATACATACACAATACTGCGGTGTTTCTAACAAATAAAAAATCGAATCCAATTAATGTATCACCTTTTCCGTTTTATCCTATTAAACTACAGCCACAAACCCATGGCTTTTGGCAAAAACAATTGTCTTACTTTATATACATCGCGAACAAAACACCTTACACCCCACCAATTTACAAAGATCCATCGAGGCTCACACGCTACCGAAATTACCGAAACTCATATCACCAACCGGTATTTCAGAGGTCTTCGTAAATTGGTCGGGAAAAGTTCGGTAATTGGATTCAGCAAGTTTCTATTGATGAGGCAATCAGATAAAGTTGCGCCAAAGAGTTGAATATTCCAAGATTTATAGGTATTTTTCAGGTAATATTGCATGGTATGCTATTATGATTATTGCTGCCACGAGTAAGTGCTGCAGAAAAGGTAGTCATATGGCTGAGTAATATATGAATTCCAAAATGTATTTATTCGTTTTATTTTTTTTTAAGATTTCTAGCATATTTTTGCAGTCTACTAGTATTCTTGTTAACCCCTCTTGCTAAGCTAAAATGCTAGTGTTACGAGTGGGATCACGTCGGTAGTGCAATGGGTGTGGTTCAAACCGGCGACCTCAAGAGCACAAGTCCGACGCCCTAGCCATTTAATCCTTTAGTAATAGATAGTTATTACATTAGTGTTATTGTTGGTCTTTAAAAAAATAACTCCCGCGGCAGGGAAATAAATCCCTGTTTCGCGGGGGACTTTAGAAACACATAATTGGCATGAAGACTAAAAATTCTATTTAGTCCGTCAGTTAGATTATCAAAAAATATTGGACACGTATTTTTAAAGACCAGCAATAATACTAATGTAATAAATATCTACTACTAAAGGAATGGAATGACTACATTTTGGGAGCTATATATTACTCAGCCGTATTAGTCCATTGAAATGTTACAATAAGGAACTAATATTGCATTTTTTAGAGGACGCAATTTTATTTTTGAGACTTGTGTAGGGTTGCCATCCTTGTCCCCCGGCCGCTATCTTGGAAAAAGGGGTACAAACATCATTTTCGCGATATCTTGGAAACTATGCGTCCTACAAGAAATTCGTTATTTCGTATTCGTCGGCGTAATTTGTAGCTAATCGCTTTGCCTACTATATGTTGATATAATTTTTTGCCTTAGTTTAAAATTAAAGAAGTAATTTAATAAGCAAAAAAGTGAGAAAGAATACCGCAGACCAATCTTGTAGATGGTCTTTTGAGGATTTTTTTTCTCTATATTTTTTTTAATTTCATTCATTTAAAACGCTGTTACAGCGTTCCAAAGTTGACCAGGTTCGTCAATGCGCATGAGAATCCAGACAAAATGAAATGTTTAGCTTAGTTTTACGATCTTTAGTTTTATTTATTATGATTAGTTTTATCTTCTACAAGCAACATTTTTGCCGGACCTGGCATCTCGCTAGATACGGTAAAATATACCGCTAGACCAACCTTACAGTTATATAATATTAAGTTACATAACTACCAATTTTCGTAACACGATCTACGAATATCAGTTTTATACCGCACTATGACTGTTCATTTTTCACTTTGCTAATGAGCAAAGTCTACGGCATTGGCAACGAAAATTATCTGCTCGCTGCAAAGGACAGTTTGGAAAAATTTATGCACTTGGCAATAGAATTGATTTAATTAATAATTGAGTTTTATAAATCTACTAGGTACGCCCCGCGGTTTTATCCACGTTACTCTGTTACTCCAGTGGGTCGGAGCGTGATGTTTTGTAGCCTTTATGTTAATCGAGCTGATTAACTATCCCCGTGCAAAGTTTCATCCAAATCCAATAAGTAGTTTTTACGTGAAAGAGTAACAAACATCCATCCATCCATCCATACTTACAAACTTTCGCGTTTATAATATTAGTAGGATTTAAAATTAAAAATGCTTTCCGAGGCACGGAGGGTAGTACCTCACCCAAACAGGCCCGAAAATAAATCATAGAGTTTTCATAAAAAACAAATATATTTTTTTAAGCATTACTAGCAGAGTTTTCCAGTCTACTAATATTCTTGTTAACCCACCGTGCTAAGCTAAAATGCTTGTGTTACGAGTGGGTTCACGTCCGTAGTGCAATGGGTGATGATCGAACCGGTGACCACAACATCACAAGTTCGAGCCCCTAGCCATTGGGCTCCATCCGCTTTACGATTGTTGGAGATCTAACTCAAACTCCGAGACTTTATAATATAGTTACAAATAAGCAAAACGGTTTTAAAAATGTTAGGTGGAAGCTTTGCTGCCTTGTCACCTATTTACTTACCAGCTGGCATTTTGCCAAGTCTTCTTATACCTCTAGTATTAAACTAGCGACCCGCCCCAGCTTCACACGGGTGTAATGCTGATGTATTATACATTTAAACCTCCCTCTCGAATTATTCAATGTATTAAAAAAACCGCATCAAAATCCGTTGCGTAGTTCTAAAGATCTAAGCATACATAGATACAGATAGACAGCGGGAAGCGACTTTGTTTTATACTATGTGTTAATGCAAAAACTACACTTGAGAGCAATAAAATCGCACACCCCTTGTAATTTGGTTTATTACTGATTGTTTTCTAAAATCTAAAGATATTGAGTAAAAATCATTAGACAAAATTAAAGCATACAAGCTTAGCTTTACAAAAACATAAAATTAAAATCATTGACCTTTACGTAACTTACAAAAACCGACCGTACACCGAATTCCCCAAATTCACGCGTTTGCGTTGTCACTACTTGCACCCTTAGCCGCAGGTATAAAAAGGTCGGTTTATTGGAATTTTTAATCAGTTGCATACCGAAAGGTCAACGTGATAACATCTCTACTGGAAGCATACGGATTTACTGGAAAAATATGGATACCACGCCCGCAGAAGCCGCTCAAGTTATTGCCTTGCTCGAAGCAGGCCATAACCAAAGTGAAGTTGCTCGACGGCTAAATTTGAGCCGCTACTCTGTTCGTCGTGTATACCAGAGGTTCCAAGAGACCAGTGGCTACATTCGGCGACCAGGATCTGGCCGGCGACGCACAACATCAGAGCGTGATGACCGCTTTCTTGTGACAAGGTCTTTGAGAAATCGGCAACTGAACGCGGTTCAACTGGGACAACAGCTTCGAGAAGTTCGCAATGTCAGTATAAGTCGGTGGACAGTTCGAAGAAGACTAGGTGAAGCAGGAATGACTTCACATCGCCCAGCAAATGGTCCCAAATTGACCACAGCTCACCGACAAGCCCGGCTACAATTTGCTAGGGAACATTTAAATTGGACGTATCACCAATGGCGGGCTGTTATGTTCTCTGATGAGTGCAGAATGACTTTACATGGTCATGATGGACGCTCTAGGGTCTACAGAAGGTCATCAGAGCGATTTTCACAATGCTGCATAAGCGAACGTGTGGCTTTTGGAGGTGGATCGTGTATGTTTTGGGGTGGCATAATGTTGGACACTAAAACTGACATTGTATTCATCACTACGGCGAATACCGGCCCGAGATCGAGAAGTTTGACGGCAGCACGATACGTCGAAGAAGTGCTCGAAGAACATGTGAGGCCGCTTGCGTGGCTTATGGGAGAAGATTTTCTCTTAATGCACGACAACGCCAGACCGCATGTCGCTAGAACAGTTTGCGACTACATGGAAGACGTTGGAATCACCGCGATGGAGTGGCCAGCTCGTAGTCCTGATCTCAATCCGATTGAGCATGTCTGGGATGAGCTAAAAAGAAGAGTTCGAGCAAGAAGCCCTGCTCCTACGCGCCTCCAAGAGCTTCAACTTGCCATTGAAGAGGAGTGGAACGCCATACCACAAGATTTCATGGTGAAATTAATACGGTCCATGAAAAGCCGATTAAGAGCTGTAATCAAGGCTAGGGGAGGGAATACACCTTATTAAAAAACAATTTGATCAAGCATTTTGAGTTTTAAATTTTATTCTTTCTTAAGCTAAATTGGGTAATTTTATCCGTATGTTGGGTTTTGTGCCCTAAAACTCCCTATGGGTACTTTTTTTACACTGTATTTGATATCATTAGAAAGGTACTGAAGTAAACATTCAAATAGTGTAAGTTTTATTTTAATATGTATTCACATTCATGAAAAAAACTGCTTTAACAACAAAATGTCAACGTGTGCGATTTTATTGCTCTCAAGTGTATTAACACATTTAAAAAGTAATAACACAATTTAAAAAGAAACACAAACCATAGAGAAAACCGCTAAGTGCGCGAAAAGAAAATAAAAAAAAAATTAAGAAGAAAACAAGAGGAAGAGAGAAGCGTCCGTCCCGACCGTATAAAAGAGTGGACTGTATAAAAAACCTATTATTATACAGTCCACTATTTTCTTCCACCTGGGCCTTAACTCTATGTAGTGATGGTATTCAGTTAAAATGAGCAGGACGTTGTTTGGGCGCACGTGAAACTGAATTAGGGTTTTCTTTTTAAAGATTACTAGGAGAGTTTTAACACATTACTAGTATACTTGTATAAACCCTCGTGCTAAACTAAAATGTTAGTGTTACGAGCGGGTTCACATCGGTAGTGCAATAGGCAAGGAACCGGCGACTACATGATCGCAAGTCCAACGCCCTTGCCATTGGGCTACGGTCACTTTATATAACTGCAAAGGTGCCAGGCTGTCGATATCACCAATAGTTCCATTTCTCGTGGTTTCATTTGCCATTGTTATTAAGAAACTGCTGTGAAATTGTACATTTTATACGTGAAAGGAAGTAAATAGATGTTTCTCTTGATTAAATTATTTCAATACGAGTGTTGGCCGTAACCCTGTTTATTAGGAGATGAGTACGTCATGTCGTATTAAGTATTTTATATAATTTAACTAGCTTCCCGCACACGGTTTCACCCGCGTTACTCCAACTCTCATTGGAACTTCATAATTAACTACACTGAAATAATATTTCAAATCGGACCAGTTATTCCTGAGATTCATCATCATCAGCCTGTTGTAGTCCACTGCTGAACATAGGCCTCCCCCATCGATTTCCAGCGGGCACGATCGCTAGCGGCCTGCATCCACTGACTTCCGCGACTTTTATGAGGTCGTCCGTCCATCGTGCAGGCGGTCGTCCCTCGCTGCGCTTGCCAGTTCGTGGTCTCGAGAACCTTTCTGCTCCATCGGCCTTCAGTTCTTCGAGCTATGTCATCGACCTTCGTTCTCCTGCGGATCTCTTTATTTCTGATTCGATCACGCAGGAAAACGCTGAGATTAGCACGGGCTTTGGAATTAGTTTAACAATTTATTTGAAATTCAACGGTCAAGTTCAAATAAATTCTTCAACTTGATGTATTGGGGATAAAATATTTCACAGAAATAGCTTTACTTACTTTATCACTAAACGCTATACTTATTTAATTTTAAACTTTATGCACGTTTAAGACATGCATACAGAGGCGGACTTAATGCCAGAAGCATTTTTTACCAGTCGACCTTAGGATATTAGGCAGCGTAGCGGTATTTGGCTCGCTTTAAATCTCGGAGGTCGTGTGTTCAATTCCCACGCCGGACAGGAAATCTTTGTGTAAATTCTAAGATTTATCTCCGGGTCTGGTTGCACGGTAAGAAGTTGGTCTGAAAGCACGTTAAGACCCGATTTTTTAACGTTGGTCCCGATTGATTTACATAATCTATAATAATCGCATATCAAGGAACGGGCAGTAGCGTTTCCTTGTGAGGTACAACATAATACTGCGGTCACTAACCCGCCTGCCAAGCGTGGAGACTATGGCAAATACCCTCCCCCGGGAGGATATATACGGGCTGACGATGATGATGATGAACCTTAGGATGGTGCAGAGAAGAGTAGCTGCGCGGTACTGTTAAAGACCTTATATCTTGAGCTATTTATAAGTGAATGACCTTAGTTGCTTCAGTATATTCTCATATAGTATAAATTCGACAGTTTTCCAATAAATTGTAACTTTTAGCACTTTATCATCATAATGTTCACATGTGTACGTGCGTACAATATCCATTAAAATATGTCCAAAGTTTCTGCTTCCAGTATCGAAATAAAATATTGTAAGAAGGTAATTTGTATGAAGTGAGTCTTTTTATACAAAAATGTTAAGGGCATTTTTTTTATGATTAGGTACTAGCAGAGTTTTTGCTGTCTACTATTATTCTAGTTTAACCCCGCGTGCTAAGCTAAAGTGCTTGTGTTACGAGTGGGTTTACGTCGGTGGTGCAATGGATGGGGTTTGAACCGGCGACCTCAAGATTACAAGTCCGACGCCCTAGCCATTGGGCTACGGCCGCTTACATTAAAATAATTATCAAAATAAGACTTTTACAGCACCTCCCGCTCAATGTTTATGGTAGTTGCTTCTGAGACCTAGTGCTATGGGTTTGATTCCCACCCGGGATAATTATTTGTGTCAACAACAAATAGTTGTTCTGAGTCTGGGCCAGGAGTCTTAAAAATAAATGAAAAAACCTAATTTTTAGGATTTCGCTGAGTATTAGCAATATATCCCGATCTATCAAGGTCACAGGACAAAGGTCACAAGCGTATGCGCAAACGCGTTTTTAATGTTTTTGAACTTTTGCGATTTGTACAAGTAATTTATAGTGAATCGGGTCTCAATCGCAATACAATTTTAAGGCAAATCATTACCTTTTCATTAAGCTTATGCTTCGACATGCGTTACACCAGTCGTGGTGATGGATAGTCTGATGAGTGTCAGCTAAGAACTAAGATATCCATTGAAATAATTTGGCATTAAATTTTCCGCTATTAACCTGTGCAGAAACTGTGCTATTAACCAAATAAATACATTTAATAAATAAGCTATCTGTGGAAGCTCTTTATAAATTAGTGTTACCTCTTTATTTGGTTATCCATGATTTTATAATATCTGTTTGTCTCCTAAATGATGAATAAGTAAAAATTGTGTTAACATGTCTCCTTGCTCGACTACAACAAAATAAAAAACTAAGAAACAGAGCAAGACCTTACAACAACTTGAGGGAATTGCTTAGACTTTTTCATTGCCTGAAGCCATTTGGCAATAAGCACAGGTCGACAAAAGGTCGCCAATTGCAGACCTATTACTGCTGTATTTAGGACACGACTTTGGTTCACCGGAGAAACTACATGTTGACAGAAAATAGGTCATTCGTATACAAATATAGGGACATGCAAAATTAAATCGGAGTTCTGTATTGTTCACTTGTATGTTATACTAGCTTCTACGCGCAGTTTTACTGGAGTAACTCCTATTCCAGGGGGAACTTCATAATTTAATATAGCCTTTAGTTTTCCTTGATAAATGGCTATCTGACACTGAAGTAATTTTTAAATCGAACCAGTAGTTTCTGTGATAAGCGTGCGTTCAAGCAAATTTCATATATTGGTATAGATTAAGTAACAGACTCATCTCCATCCAGACCATCTCGCTTTTGAGCCATGTCTATAAGCTGTTCTCCAGGGTTATTGCGAATCGTCTCGAACGAAGGCTTGATGACTTTCAGCCTCCCGAACAAGCCGGATTTCGAAAAGGTTATAGTACCGTAGACCACATACATACGCTGCGGCAAGTAATACAGAAGACCGAAGAGTATAACTTGCCTCTCTGTTTAGCGTTTGTGGACTACGAGAAAGCCTTTGATTCGGTCGAAACATGGGCCGTACTTGAGTCTCTCCAGCGATGCCGTATTGACTATCGGTATATCGAAGTGTTGAAATGTTTGTATAGAAACGCCACTATGTCGGTCCGAGTACAAGAACAGAGTACGAAGGCAATTCCACTAAAAAGGGGCGTAAGACAGGGAGACGTTATTTCTCCGAAACTGTTTACGACCACTTTGGAAGACACCTTCAAACTTCTGAATTGGAAAGGACTAGGCATCAACATCAACGGTGAATACATCACTCACCTTCGATTCGCTGATGATATCGTGGTCATGGCAAAGTCGATGGAAGAACTCAGTACAATGCTCGAAGACCTCAACCGAGTCTCCCAGCGGGTAGGTCTTAAAATGAACATGGACAAGACAAAAATCATGTCTAATGTCCATGTTGTGCCTACCCCTATTATGGTTGAGAATACGGTTCTTGAAGTTGTTGACACGTATGTAGACCTAGGACAAACAGTCCAATTAGGTAGGTCCAACTTCGAGAAGGAGGTCAATCGCCGAATCCAACTCGGATGGGCAGCGTTCGGGAAACTTCGCAACGTTTTTTCCTCTAAAATACCTCAGTGCCTGAAGACGAAAGTCTTTAACCAGTGTTTGTTGCCAGTGATGACCTATGGATCTGAAACGTGGTCCTTCACTATAGGCCGTATGAACAGGCTCAGAATCGCTCAACGAGCTATGGAGAGGGCTATGCTCGGGGTTTCTCTACGAGATCAAATCAGAAATGAGGAGATACGTAGAAGAACGCGGGTTACCGACATAGCCCAACGGATTAGTTCGTTGAAGTGGCAATGGGCAGGCCATATAGCACGGAGAACAGATGGCCGTTGGGGCCGAAAAGTTCTCGAATGGAGACCGCGGATCGGAAAGCGTAGCGTAGGACGTCCACCTACTAGATGGACGGATGATCTGGTTAAGGCCGCGGGATCACGGTGGATGCAGGCCGCTTCTAACCGTAACAACTGGAGATCTATGAGGGAGGCCTATGTCCAGCAGTGGACGTCCTACGGCTGAAATGATGATGATGATGATGAAGTAACAGACTCGTCGTGAATACGATACCCGCGTTAGACAAGAAATATTTGTGTAAAATCTATGATTACTTTCGCCTATCACCGTATTTCAGAAAACACGTTAAGACATTGGTCTTAATTGTGTTCCCCCTCGCCCTCCCGACCCTTAGTTTGCTAAGAACCTTCCGATGCCCTCGTAGACCCGAACTCCGAGAGGCCCGCGAACTGTAAAGTAGAGCGACAGTTGCACAAAACTCCCCTAAAGATACTAAAAGCCATAATCCCTCAATCTCCCCGTCAGCGACCGCCCTGAGCCGAGGTCCAAGTCCCACAGGGGACGAACTCTTGCGCAGGTTGCTTAGTTTGTAGTGTTTAAACCATTTATCTAGGCTGGAGCTCTGCTCGCCTTTATGCCCGGTGAATTAGCAGGCGTTTAGGGGTGTGTGTGCTTGTACATAATACTGCGGTCACCAACCCGCCTGCCAAGCGTGATGACTATAGTAAAAACTCTTCCTTAGGAGGAGGTCCATGTTCAGTTGTGGAAGTTATACGGGCTGATAATGATGATGATGATGCTGTTCATAATACTGCAGTCACTAACTGGCCTGCCAAGCGTAGCGAAAGAATCCAACTACTAATGCCATGAAATTGAGAAATCTTTTAATTAGAAATCGAAATCTCCGTGGGCATACTCGCGGGCAAAAACTAGTTTCAAATAAATTACTTTTATCATAAAAATATACATGAAGAAAAGAGAATGTAATATTTTTTTTTAAACTTATCTTTATGTTACTTAAATACACATAATTCCAAAAAAAGTATACAGATGGCGCTGAAAAAACGTTTTTGTTTACGACCGAAACGATAATCTCAATAAAAACGACATACTTTCTAACTTTTAATTGCGTTTTTCTCAAAATATATTTATTTGCATGTAACCTTCACTATAGAGTTGGTGCAATCCTCAAGGTCAAATTTGCTTCAAACCGAAGCCAAGGTCAATTTTGTTTCTAAGTGGCCTTACTTTATGCAATGGTTGAACTATTAGTGGAAATGGAGTGTAAGTGGATATCGATGTTCGATCCATTACGTGCGAGCTCGACGTTATGAATATCGACGGCTGTACTAAACCTTCAATGTAAAACGTTCAGGGTTTCTATTCTGCTAATTTAGGAAAGTTTACAAAAGATAAAGAACAATCGAACAATACAATTTATGGGTGCCCAAACTACTTTTACTCAAACTAGCTGTTGTGACACCTATACTAAAATATAAAGCGGCACTGTGTGTTTGTGGGCTTTAACGAGCCAATCTCAGGAACTACTAGTCCGATTTAAAAAAACTTTCAGTGCAGATAGCCAATTTATCGAGGATATATTTAATTATGAAGTTCTTACAAGAACCTTATAAAATTAATCTGCTATAACTTTACCACAATATAATCCATATAATCCATAGGTGGTTGTGTTTCGAGGAAACAGTACGGGAGCAAAGAAAGAATTTAAGGAATCAGTCAAACCAAGAAATAGTAGTAAAGGGAATAATAAAATGCCACTATACTCATTCGACAGCCAAATGGTGCAAGATGGCAAGAAAATTATAGCTTAATTTATTACAACACATCTCAAGCGTACCATACGAACGATCACTACCCACATAATAAAATCATCGAGTCAGCGACGTTGATTGATTGGCATTCTTTGCAGTCGTGTCAAGTTTCCAACATAATCGACTCACTCGCTAATTTTCTATTTGAAAGTACACAACGTAACTTCTATTGCAAATTGTGTAATAAACTAAAAAAATGCCTGCATCGGTTGTTCGCTTTTATTAAAATTGCCTAAACAATCAGAATACTACAAAGCCAAATCTGTCTGCAGACGCACGCTCCAGTGCAGTTTATTTATAGTGTTTTTAATTAGCAGAATCGGGGTCCAGGTGTTAAATAATAACTAGTGCAAGGCGGGCAGCAACGTTCAATTTTGGATATTGGGGAGAAGTCATGTTTCAAGACTCCGATAGTAATCCATTCCTATATAATCCATCAAATAGTTTACTCCTCAGTCTTAAGAAACTGTTAAAAATGTTGATGCAGTATATTCTACTTTCTACTAAATGCGAAAGTTTGTAAGTATGGATGGATGGATGTTTGTCTTTCACGAAAAAACATTTGAACGGCATTGGCTGAAATTTACCAGCATAGGTTATACGCTGGATTAACATATAGACTACAAAATATCACTCTCCGACCCACGGGAGCAGAGTAACGCGGGCAAAACCGCGGGGCGCACCTGAAATAAATGTAAATATAATTTAATAGTAAATGTTACCTATTTATAATTAATTTTATATGCATTGTGTAGTTGTATGTAAATACCTAAGTGCTGAATAAAAATCATTAATTTCGTTTCGCATGAAATTGCGCGCGGGAAGCGATTCCCAAAAACATTATACATCAATGATAATTAAAACGAAATGCAAGAAAATAAAGATATTTAGCACAAAGATACTCGGTTGTTTATTTGGTGTTCCACATACGGACGAAGGCAATACCTGTCAAATGTCATTTACCAAAGTAAAATATGAATCCGTATGAAAATGGAATACTGTTTTGGGCTTTAGTCTGTAGAGAATAACGAAATATTGTAAAGAGCGATTCTTAACAGACGCAGATAAGTACCCTTGATAGTGACAACCTCCGTAACGTAGCGGTATTTGGCTCGCTTTAATATCGGAGGTCGTGGGTTCGATCCCCACACCGGACAATAAATCTTTGTGTAAGTTCTAAGATTTCTTTCTGGGTCTGGTTGGTTGAGGGACTACCCTACGTGCCTCGGAAAGCACGTTAAGCCGTTGGTCCCGATTGTTACAACATCATCTATAACAAGCGTATATCAAAGATCGGGCAGCAGCTTTCCCTGTGTATTACAATATAATACTACGGTCACCAATCCACCTGCCAAGCGTGGTGACTATAGGTGACACTGTTGAACATGGGCCTCCTCCCGAGGGAGTGTTTTGCTTGGCATGCGGATTGATGACCGCAGTATTATTTTGTAACACACAAGAAAACCTGCTGCCCGTCCCCTGGTAAACGTTTGTTATACAGGATGTCCCAAAAGGTTAAGTAGCTGGGAAAGGGGGTGACAGGGGTGGACACAATGGTCACTAGAAAAATAAAAAAAAAACCGCTCTGGGTATTTAAAAAAAAAATGGCATTTTTTTAAAAACTTAAAATTTTACACCTTGTTATTTTTGATGTTGATGTTGATGACCTTGTTGTTATTGAAGATTACATAACAGCATTTTTTTTAAATACAGCCATATTTGTAGGTACAGTTAGCACAAGGTGTAAAATTTTTAGTCTTTTAAAAAATGCCATTTATTTTTTTAAACACCCAGAGGGAATTTTTTATATTTTTCTGGTGACCCTTGTGACCATCCCTATCACCCCCCTTCCCAGCTACGTAATCTTTTGGGACACCCTGTATAATAGATAATGTTACAAGAATCAATGTTTTTGAGCAGTAGCTTTCGACTCGTCAACACCTAAAGAGGCTTCGTGGAGGACCCGACCCGTATTTCAACGTGTCAGGTCTTCGGCTGGCGATTGTATTTTTGCATGTTTTTGTTATCCTACCTGCATATTGTGCATATTTTTTGCGGGCGAGTAGTGCTTTCCAGCAGGACATTCTTTAGCGGAATGAACACTAGCTTTATTTTATGTATGTTTAATTTTGTTTTTTTTTTTTACTCTATCAGCCATTTTACGTCTATCGGCAAGCCAGAGTCATTGAGGGATATTCCCATTATTACCACGCTTAGCAGGGGGATTGGTCATCGTAGTAAGATGGTAGTATCCTTGAGCTGATAGATGATGCTGCCCATCCATCAGGTATATGTCCCTTATTCACCTTTTAAACCCGCAAGGGAATGGGTTAGAGAATAAGCTACATTTTATTTCCATTTAGTCTGTCGAGTTGTTACGGAGCATTATTACATAGTAAGACATAATTGAAGCCCATTTCGTTATACTAATGACACATTTAATTTTACGCTTATCACTGGAATAATTATTTTAATGTGTCTGCCTTCATTTAAGTCATGACAATAAAACCGTGGGTAATTAGGACTGAGAAATTTAATATAACAGTTACCTACCTTTTTCATGGTCGGAATTTTCCAGAGATAGAGAATTTTCTGCATTTATCCCTGTCTTATTTTTAGGGATCTGTAGGTACTCAAAATGGGAAAATGGGACCCTATTACCATGACTTCGCTATCCGTCTCTCTGTATGTTTGTCACCAGGCTGCATCTCACGAACCGCGATAGCTAAGTTTATAACAAATTGAATACAGAATAAAATACATATTTAAATGTGGCTCTCATAAAACAAACGTGATTTTTTGCTGGTTTTTGCACGATATTTCGGCAACAGGTAGACGGTTGAAATATTCATAGAATATTTTATTTGTATATTCACTTTTATAATGTTTTATAGACGTAAGTGACTCTATGTGCGCGTTGGCTGATTTTTTTTATATAAGAATTGAAGCGAAAGCTACTCCTCTATTTGTCATTCACATTGAGATCTCTCTCTTTATAGTATTAATATACCCATCATCAACATCATCATCATCATCAGCCCATACAATGTCCACTGCTGAACAAGGCCCTTCTCCCTAGGGAGGGTTTTTGCCATAGTCACCACGCTTGGCAGGCGGGTTGGTGACCGCAGTATTATGTTGGTATACAAATGTTATAGATGATGTTATAACAATCGGGACCAACGGCTTAACGTGCTTTTCTAGGTGCGGAGGGTAGACCCTCCGCCAACCAGACCCGGAAAGAAAGAATAAACACAAAGATTTCTTGTCCGGCGTGGAGATTGAACCCACGACCTCCGAGATTTAAAGCGATCCAAATACCGCTACGCTACGGAGTACACCCAATAAATGTCGAATAATATTTTGCATAATAAGTGTACCCAAAGAAATAATAAATAAGATGAAAAAGAAATCTATGCGAATTAACCCTCCAATTTCCCCAGTAAAAACAAGGGGCAACTTCTGACCTATCCCTTCTTAAAACCTATTAATAAAATGCCCGTCTAAAAATATAATGCTCTAAGTTCTAACCGAGTAATATGCAAATCTCGCATGCGGGATCGTATTTCCCGCCTCGGTGCACAGCCATCTCGAAGTTTTGCTTAGCCGGGAATTTTGTAATTGCTACAGGATTACATAGGCACATCCTGTAGCAAATGTTGCAAAATAAATACTATCTGTGTGTGAGTGTGTGTACAATAGCAATTGCTTGGTACTTTTGTTGAAATCAATAATAGGAGTGACAATTTAAAGTTTTATTTTAGGTAGTTATACCATAATTATAATTTATAGCGCACAGGTATTAACGCGATAAAAGTTACCTTTTTATATTACCCGACGTTTCGATCAAGTTACAAGATCAATGTAATACCTGTTTGCTTTACCTGTAAATACCTGTGTGCTATAAATTTTAATAATGGTACTCGAAAGTTTAAAAGTTCATAGTACCATAGATAATTAATTATTTATTAACTGTCTAGTACAAATAAGTACGAGAGGTGTGGTACCTTTAAAGTTAAATCTTAGTTTGGGTAAATATTTTTGGGTAAATAGAGCGCGGTTTCACCTGTGTAAATCCCGTTCCCTGGTAATTTAATAATGCAATAATGCTTATCCTGGATAACATAACTTCATAACAGTGAAAGATTATTTTAAATCGATCCAGCAGTTCTGGAACCTATTCCAATACCGCCAATTTAGCCGCGAATTTCTGAGCCTATTTAATAAAATAAGTATAGAAAAAAAAACAATTAACTTTTGAATCGACTGATTATCGACTTATGATTACATAAGTCGATAATCAGTCGATTCAAAAGTTCCAACCCTAGTAGAAACAAAGTTTTGTCTGTTATGAATTAATTTAATTTCACTGAAATCTCTACTTCCTTTGATTTGTTCATGGCTCACGGAATAACAGTGGCTTCACAAATAAACAGGCTGTTCCTCCAAGTTACACAGTTGGCTGCAGCTGGACCAATGAGGTTTGTCTGTAGACAGTTGACGTCTCCGTACGCTTCAGTTCATTCAACTTGAAAATTTAATAGCTTTGGACTTGACGTTTTGAAGATGTTGTAAGATGGAGAATTTATAAAAGCTTTTTTATATTGAAAGTGAAAGTGTCCATTGTTCATTCCATCATTCTCTCCAGTTTATTTATTTAAACAAAAAAAAAATATCAAGGTGGACTTGAGGGTAGTGCAGAGACGATGTGATTGGTGCTTTGCAATATTTATTTATTTATTTTATTAGGTTAACCAACAACTGTTTACACCAATACATTTTACAAATACATAAAATTAAACCAAACAGTGACCAGTGCAACAGTTCCTTAAAGGTTAACACCACATGCATAAGCGATTGATAGAAACAAACAATAATTTAATTAGGTTAAAATTGTATAAAAATAAAAACTGAGTATAAAGATTGTAAAAATAAAATTGAATACTTAATAGAATTGAATTATCATAACTAGGGACCGGATTATATGCATTTGCATATTTGCATATGCATTGGCATATTTAAGCCATTCTCAACGGTACTTGCATATTTTACCTTATATCGAGTTATAATGCATATTATCCGTATATTTACAATATTTTTTCCAGTGCAGTGCAGTCATCCTGCGTTCCGATATTCGATAAAAGTGATAATATCGCAAATTAAACCAAATTATAGTCACAAAATAAATATTTACATTAATAATAATAATTCAATAAAATAAAAAAAAATGCATATTCTGACAATTTTCGTGTATATTTCAAGCATTTTTCATGCATATTTGCATGCATATAACAAGCTTTTTATGTTGCATTAATCCGGTCTCCAATCATAACATTCATTACATTATAAAATAATAATTTAATGAATTAAATTACGGTAATTATATCATTACATAATAAATTTTAATGTTTTCAATTATTATTATATATAAATGTACATACATATGAACAATTACTTTACATATGTACCTATATAAATAATATATATAAAATTTATATACACAAATACGAACATTACCGATGAAATGAACCAGATAGCACGCGGCATAGTAACTTTATAATTGAACTGGCTCAATCCCGCGTGCGGTTTCACCCGCGTAACTCCCGTTCCCGTGGGAACTTCATTATTAGATATAGCCTAAATTTATCAGTTGTGACCTGGTAGCTAGGTACAGACTATAGGTAGGTTCGAAATAAAGAAACACCTATTTAAATAGTAATGTTCTATATTTATTGGTCTACTTCCTCTCGCCTCGATTACAATGGTCCAAAGTAGTTATAAGAGCACTGGCCTGACAAGGGTGATGACTGGAAGGCAGGTCGATGCGCTTCTGAATATGGCCGCCTTGTCCTGGTCAGTCTCGTCGGTATGTCGCTAGGGTACAGGATCCAACGGCAGCGAACAGCGGAAACACGTAGATGCTCAGGGTAGAAGTAAGTCCTGGAACCGCACATGAGCGCTGGTATTAGGGGACCAGTTATAACAGCGAATAGCCCTAGCCAGCCAGTAATTCTACCACTTTAATCCTGCTAAGCAGGCCAACAGAAAATAAATAATAGAACAGCTGCTGTACAATAAAATAGCTAGTCTAATCTTAATTAAAACAATATAGATAAAAACTCACCCCAGCGGGAACAGTATAACAATACGTAATATTAAGTAGGTACGCGAGCACTCAATAAAATATAACAGCTAGCGTAATAGATCATATAAATCATTAATAAAATATATTCCAAAAGAACTATAGAAACGGGTGTAGAAGCAGATGTCGTACCACTGAGAGTGACCTTTGGAATGCCCTCAAAATTTTCACATCATGCAAACGAGCGACTGACCGAAGTTAAGAGCGGAACCGAATGAATGAAAGAGTATTTAGCTATTACTTAATCCTACAACTTATATTAACTAATACAAACACTCTAGCAGCGGTTGCTACAGAATTTGGCCAGGCGCCTCAAGTACGACGTGACACAGTGATAATGTAGCATTCAAATGGTGAAAGAATTTTTAAAATCGATCCAGTACTTTTTGAGCCAATTCGTTACAAACATGCTTAAATATAAATCTTATCTCTTTATAATATTAGTATAGATAAAGCAAATAGCTTTCCATCTACCGGCTACACTGAAAGATTTTTTCAAATCAGACCGGTAGTTTCTGAGATGAGAGATGAGATGAACAAACAAACTCTTCAGCTTTATATATTAGTATAGGTAGATAGATAACAGTGTTTCTTATATTACAAACTAGTGGAACACAAGAAACACTAGTGTTATTTAATAGTAGATACTACCCCCGACTTTGCCTAAGTAAAATAATGTTTTTTTAATATTCTAACAATGTAAAACCCTATTAGTGGTTCTCTCTTGGGAATCAAACCAATAACACCGTGTATCAGAAGCAGCGATCGTAACTACTGAGCCTCTAGTACGGTCATTTTCAACTACACTAATTTATAAAGCCATAGTTTATTTGTTTGCTTGAACGCGCTAATCACAGAAACTACTGGTCTGATTCGAAAACTCTTTTAGTGTTAGATAGCTCATTTTTCAAGGAAAGCTATAAGCTATTTTTAATTATGAAGTTCTTACGGGATCGGGATAATGGAATAATCGGAGGTCGTGGGTTCGATCCCCATGCCGGTCAAGAAATCTATGTGAAGATTCTAAGATTTATTTCCGGGTCTGGTTGGCTGAGGGACTACCCTCGTACGTCGGAAAGCACGTTAATCCGTTGGTCTCGATTGTTATAACATCATCTTTAACGATTGTATACTATGGAACGGGCAGCAGCATTTCCTTGTATGTTACATCGTATCTTCCCTAGGAAGGAGGCCCATGTTCAGCAGTGGACGTTGTATGGGCTGATGATGACGCGAGCGAAACCGCATGCGAAATCTAGTAGAGAATCTATCTAGTCTGTCATCACTTGCGGCCTAACCGACATATTTTTGAGGTTTCCAAAACAAAATCCCCCATTCGGAGTGACGTTATTTTATCTGCAGTTGACACCCTGCCTCACCCTGGAATTTAGCCAACTGGGGTAGTTGAGTAAATAAATATCCCTCGAGTTCGGCCACTGAATCGTAAACACTGCAGTAAAGTGCTTTGTCGTTGCGCTTAGAAAACTCAATCTGACCCAATCGTGCATGCCAAAGCGAACGTTTACTCGCAACGGTTATCGCACTTTTGAATCTTTGCTATTAGTTTTATAACTACTGCAATTTATGGAGCATACTGTCGAGCAATATCTGCATTTTTCCGTTTTAAAAACAAATCTTTCGCTATATTTATCCAATTTTGTGTGGCAAGAATTTTAAAAGCGGGCGGATCCCAATGGCTAAGTCTTTGGACTTGCGGTAATGTGGTCGCCGTTTCGATCACCACCTATTGTACTACCGACGTGAACCCACTCATACTCATACACTGATTACAGCTGAAGAGTTTGTTTGTTTGTTATCTTGATCGCGCAAATATAAAGAACTACTGGTCCAATTAAAAAAAATATGTTACCATTAGAAAGCTATGATATACAGGATTAACATAGCATATGATAAAATTTCTACGGGATCTGGAGTTATGCGGGTGAAATCGTATAATATTGTAGAAATACAATTTTCCCCGAATTTAGAAATATTTAAAAAGAAGACACGAGGAAGCATTCAACTCCATAAGTTATTCTAAGCCTTCAGATTTCTTCCAATAATAGAAGGTGAGGTAAAAATAAAATCCAGGTCGATTGCTAAAAGCATTATCTTAACCGGATTGTTGGCCGTAGGCGTTGTTACTAGCACTCTTTGTTCGTATGCAGATGGACGTTTTGAACGCGTTTTATTAAACGTTGCGTTTTCATGACAAGAATCCTCATCAGCCCACATAACTGAACAGTTTTTGTTTTTGCATAGTTTCCACGCTTGACAGCCGAGTTGGTGACCGCAGTATTATCACTTTTGTAAATAAGGGATTTTGTAATTAATTGAGGAATATCTCAATTTAAAAAGCGTAACATCTGTAGAAAATTTGTAAAAACATAACACTTTATTAAAGATTTTACTTGATATTTAATTTGGAAATGTTTTTATATGAATTGGGTTTACAAATCGTGACCTGATCAAAAGAGATTAAAATAGTTCTAATAAATTAATCTAGTCACGTATCGAGGCCTAACCAAGAGGGTAAACTGCGGAAACTGAATGCCTAACTATTTCGTTACAACTATGTACCCACGTACTGTACAACAAAACATGTTGCCTGTATTTTTGTACCTACCTACGACTTTACCCGCATGTTTAGCTGCTCTGCTGTAAACCAACCTAGTTTCTATGTGTAGACTGATTTCAGCAAATTACACTCAAGATTTACTGACATATAGATGCGCACGCACAGCCGTAACCGCTATATTACGGAAATTTTAAAACCGTCAGTCTGTGTGCCCCTCATCGCATTAACGCTAACTAGATTGCCGGTGCTCATACGACAAGATATTGCTACTGCAACTACTAAGCCTTCCTCTGATTCTCTTGTATTTACGACACTTTGCCTTGAGACTTGAGGAGGTACGCATGCCGACATTGAGATAGACTTTAACTGTTAAGAAATAAGGTTGAAAATGGGTCTCCGATTAAGCGGTATTTGAGTAGTGGTTTTAGTTTCTTGCAGTTTCTGTACCAGCGTTGCCAGAATGTTATAAAAGTAACATTTTACGTTACTTTTGATTTTCTCATGTTACCTCTATATTACACGATTCATTAAGTTACTTTTTAGATTTTCGTACAATAATATATTGTAAAAGATGACTAAGTAAGTTGAAATTAATATTGAAAGACATTATTAAATTTATTGGTATATTACTTAGAAACACATAACAAAACCTAACGGTGAATTTGTTCGAAAATAATTTGAAAAAAATGTTATCCTTAAAAAGGTACTATAGTAAAAAGGATTTTTTATTAGTTGATTGTATGGTTCCAAATATGTAAAATAACTGTTTTAAAATTAAGTTACTTTCATTTTGAGTAATTTTGTACGCCTGATACGGCAGAACACGTTGAAACTATTATAATTATGAAAACATGTAACAACACATGCTTCATACAAATAAATGCATCTTTATCTTTATCTCATCTTGATTGTATTTTTTTCTTTTCGAGCATCGACAGTTTATTTTTTGATCAACAATTACGATAATTTGGAGTAACAAATGGGAAAGTAAACTTATTTTTGTTTTTGTGTAATAGAGTGCCATAAGAAAGTAGTTTTTCGCAATAATGAAGGTAATGTAACTTTTCTCGGAATTTTGTAACTTTTTGAGCTGTGTGTTTAATTATCTGCCATTGGCAACACTTTTCTGTACTTCTAGTTCGTAAGTTGAGCTCTTGATCCAGCTGATATAACATCTAGAATCTACCGACACATCAAAGCATCGTAAGTACACGATGCTTTATGCGCAAAGGCTTACAGACAGATAGTGCATCTACCAAAAGTTATAAATTAAGCCTGACTTCGGCCACATGGAATAATTACTTTAGGCTAACCCCGATTTTTGAACATTCTTCATTGGTAATCCGCTACTATTGATTTAAGCGTGATGGTATATAGCCTCTAGCCTTTCTCTGTAAATGGGCTATCTAACACTGAAAGAGATTTTCAAATCGGAACAATAGTTCCTGATAATAGCGCGTACAAGCAAACTAACAAAGAAACCAACTCTTCAGTTTTATTCTTCAGATTCCTGCGCGTGGTTTCTTCACCCGCCGGACGGTCCCCGTGGGAACTTTATGATAAAATATAGCTTATAGCCTAGATAAATGCACTATCTAACACTGAGAGATTCTTTTAAATCATTCCAGTAGTTACTGAGATTTGCTCGTTTAAGCCAACAAACAAACTCTTTAGCTATATATCTGTGTATAGAACTATAGATTTGAGTATGTCCGAATAAATGAAAACCTCTACAAACAAAAAATAATATCATTTTTAATACTGTTGTAACTTTTTGACATAACCAAAGACATAAAAACAAAGCATCAAAGTATCATTAACGCCCATCACTCCTTTAATCTCTTTCCAGCCCAGTAAAACATCAACAATTTCAACTCGAGTGGATTGGTTCCATTGCTGGCTATCCAAACATTTCTCATAATTCATCCCGTTTAATCTCAGCGATGTACAACAAAATAAGCGGCGTTCACATATGAGTAGCCGCCGACCTAAATGCTCAGTGGACAGGATTCGTCCTAGTTTTTTATTTTTCTAATGCTTAGTCACTTCAAAGTCGGGCTATTATTAGAAACGTGGTGATACCGCTCAAATAGAAGATATATTTAACTATACTCTTTATCATGATCATCAGCCCGTATAACGTCCACTGCTGAACAAGGGCCTCCTCCCGAGAGAGGGTATTTGCCATAGTCACCACGCTTGGCAGGCGGGTTGGTGACCGCGGTATTACGTTGTACCACACAAGGAAACGCTGGTAAACCCAATAGGAGTTGAACAACAATGAGGAATGTTTCAAAATCAGGGTTAGCACAAAATAACCATTCCACGCGGATGAAGTCACGGTCACAAGCTAGTTAATTCAATAAAAACCGGCCAAGTGCGATTCGGACTCGCGCACGAAGGGTTCCGTACCATATATTATGTTGCCGTTATTGACATCAAGCACAAAAAAAAACATGTTGGTTGTAAGGGAGTCCCCCTTAAATATTTTTAATTTTAGTATTTGTTGTTATAGCGGCAATAGTGACATCATTTGTGAAAGTTTCAACTGTCTAGCTATCGCGGTTCTTAAGATACAGCCTGGTGGCAGACAGACAGCGAAGTCTTAGTAATAGTGTCCCGTTTTTACCCTTTGGGTGCGGAACCTTAAAAACGAGTACTTACTATCTGAAAACAGCCAGTAGACATAAGTAATCACACGTGATTGGTAGTTAGATATAATCAATCAGTATAACATCGTATATCATTGAAACCCTTGTCTTGCTTACAAATTGAACGGACTAATTCATCATTTGATGAGATCGCGTGCCAAAGTTGACATCCCTTTTTTAATATAGGATGTGTATAAAAAAATAGGAACAATCATCATCATCATCAGCCCGTTTAATGTCCACTGCTGAACATGGGCCTCCTCCGGGGGAAGGTATTTGCCATAATCACCACGCTTGGCAGGCGGGTTGGTGACCGCAGTATTATGTTGTACCACACAAGGAAACGCTGCTGCCCGTGCCTTGATATACGATTATTATAGATGATGTTATAACAATCGGGACCAACGGCTTAACGTGCTTTCCGAGGCACGGAAGGTAGTCCCTCAAACATCCAGACCCGGAAAGATATCTTAGAATTTACACAACGATTTCCTGTCCAGCGTCGGCATCGAACGCACGACCTCTGAGATTTAAAGCGAGCTAAATACCGCTACGCTACGGAGGTTGTCTAGGAACAATGATAAGAGTTAAAAACAAAAAGCTTACTAT
Organism: Nycteola revayana; assembly: GCA_947037095.2. Lineage (NCBI taxonomy): Eukaryota > Metazoa > Arthropoda > Insecta > Lepidoptera > Nolidae > Nycteola > Nycteola revayana. The sequence continues at coordinate 15,953,552 of OY855748.1, read as the reverse complement.
TAGAGTTTTTGCACATTGCTAGTAGGTATTCTTGTTAACCCCTCGTGATAAGCTAAAACGCTTGTGTTACGAGTGGGTTCACGTCGGTAGTGCAATCGGTGAGGATTAAACACATGATGGCATGTCTGACGTCTGTGCCATTGTTGCGGCCACTTTTCGAGTCAGATGGCAGCTCTGACCATAGCCCAGTTTACGTGTACGTTTAACACTACATCCATAACGCCTATAGGAAGTGACTTCCTTTGTAGCAATCGTTTCGTATCTGTGGAGGACTGTCTATTGATATATCTCAATAGGCGTGACGACAGTATCAAAAAATTAAAGATTTAATGTTTTTAGGGGAAAGTACGTAAGTATAAAAAGAAATTATTAGACTTATTTATTTTTATATATAACCTTGAGATTAATGTGATTTTTAATAAAATAAAAGATTAAAATACTGCAATCGGCTATTTTGACTGAAACACCAATCACGGCGCATGACGTCACGATATTGTAACCATCAAAGAGAATTTAACCACTACGTTAGGTTTGGCGGACTCAATGACATTTTTTACAATAGCGTGACGTCATAGCCGACGCCATGATACTTGAGGCCTTTTTTCCCGCGCTATTTAAAATTTAATAGAAATATGGCTTAAACTTCGTTAAATTTAAATTTATTACCGAAATATTGTGTTTTTCGTACTTAGAAAATGACTACCCACGTTGCGCAAAAGGATTTCAAAATCTTGCCTCATGCCTATTGTATATCAATGGGTAAACATTCATAGATGCAGCCACTTTTATATCAAAATGTATCAAAGGCGTCTTCAATGTTGGCTTCGACCCCATGAATGTCTTTCAAATAATCCATGTGCCCGTGACAGTAAAAAACCTAATTTATTTAACAATTCGTTTTACACAAATCCTATGAAGGCCCTGACTTCCGAGCTAGGCAAGTTATAGTAGAAGTCAGTCTTAAGGGTTTCATACCCGAAGGAAAAAATTCAATCCTATTACTAAGACTTCGCAGTCTGTCACCAGGTTGTATCTCAAGAACCGCAATAGAAATATTCACAAATGATGTATTTATGTTGCCGCTTTAACAATAAATACCTACTTAAAATAAAATAAATATTAAAGGGGGGCGCCCATACAACAATTTTTTTTTTGTTGCCTTTTATTGCTCGATATGAAAAACGCCATCAGGTAGACACTTGAAAACGGTACGGAACCCTTCGTGTGCGAGTCCGACTCGCACTTGACCGGTTTTTCTTTAGTTATGGTATCACAAAGTATTAGCATGAACCCTGTAATTAATTAAATTGTGATCTATAGAATAAAATTTTAATATCAAAGAAATTAAAATATTAAATGTGAAAAAAAAAGAAAATTCGTTTGTGAGGTACATGTGAGTGTGTGTAGGATAATTGCATTAAAATCGAGTTTCCGATTCCGTGTAGTTGTGATTTTTGAGCCAGTGCACGAAAACTTTCTTAAAAGCAAGTTTTTATAGTTTTTTTAAGTTTTAATTAGAGTGCAGAGTAATTATAGAGCTATTAACGAAGAGATAATTTATTATACTTCTGTTATTAAACTATTTAGTACAACCTCCATAGCGTAGCCGTATTTGGCTCGCCTTATATTTCGGAGTTCGTGGTTTCAATCTCCACGCCAGACAGGAAATCTTTGTGTAAATTCTAAGATTTCTTTCCGGGTCCGGTTGGTTGAAGGACTACCCTCCGTGCCTCGGAAAGCACGTTAAGCCGTTGTTCCCGATTATTATAACATCATCTATTATAGTCGTATATCAAGGAACGGGCAGCAGCGTTTCTTTGTGGGGTACAACATAATACTGCGATTACCAACCCGCAGGCCAAGCGTGGTGACTATGGCAAATACCCTCCCCCGGAAGGAGGTCCATGATCAGCAGTGGACGTTATACGGACTGATGGTGATCAAACTATTTTATAATAATGAATAATGGAAAAATACTTGAAGATAGAAAACTATTTAATTTGGCGCAAGCCTTATAAGTCACTAGCTGACCCGGCAGACTTCGTACTGCCTCAATCGATACATACCCTACACTACCCCTACCCTACACTACCCCCACCCTACACTACCCCCACCCTACACTACCCCTACCCTACACTACCCCTACGCTACACTACCCCTTCCCTACACTACCCCTACCCTACACTACCCCCACCCTACACTACCCCCACACTACACTACCCCTACCCTACACTACCCCTACGCTACACTACCCCTACCCTACACTACCCCTACCCTACACTACCCCTACCCTACACTACCCCTACCCTACACTACCCCTACCCTACACTGCCCCTACCCTACACTACACCTACCTCTAATCTACCCCTAACTTTGTCTGAAAAATAAAAATAAAAATTTAGGGGTGGACTACCCCTAACATTTAGGGGGATGAAAAATAGATGTTGGCCGATTCTCATAGATACCGGATAAGCACAAAAAATTTCATCAAAATCGGTTAAGCCGTTTCGGAGGAGTATGGCAACGAAAACTGTGACACGAGAATTTTATATATTAGATAGATAATATCCGTTGAAGTAGCAAAAGCCTCATGGCTAACTAGACATGTCTGTCCAAAAAAAACATCATAAACATGATTCCAATTAAACTGTGCTTAGTAAAATAAAAGTCTCTAACAAAACGATCGGTTTAAATACACAATTCGCGGCCATCATAATAACAGAGCGATTAACTAAGGGAGTAATCCCAATACTCCGGTTGGTATAAAACTGTTTTATGATAATGGACTGAGCGGTTATAGCGGGAGGGGATTAAGTACGTACTGAACTCGTTGAGCCTGACTTTAATAGAAATAAATCCTTATCGGTTTCATTACTAATTGGTAATTTAATATATATCATATCATCAGCTCATTGCTGAACAAGGGCCTCCTCCCAAGGGAGGGTATTTGCCATAGTCGACGCTTGGCAGGCGGATTGGTGACAGCAGTATTATGTTGTACCATACAAGGAAACGCTGCTGCCCGTTCTGTGGTATACGATTGTTATAGTTGATGTTATAACAATCGGGACCAACGGCTTAACGTGCGTTCCGAGGCACGCAGGGTAGTCCCTCAACCAACCATACACGGAAAGAAATCTTAGAATTTACACAAAGATTTCTTGTCCGGCGTGGGAATCGAACCCACGACCTCAAAGATTTAAAGCTAGACTCATACTGCTACATATCGGAGTTAGTCTCTAATAGTGAGTGTGCTTTCCGAGGCACCGTTAGTTGTTGGTAGTCCCTCAGCCAACCAGACCCGGAAATAAATCTTAGAATATACACAAAGATTTCTTGTCCGGCATGGGGATCGAACCCACGACCTCCAAGATTTATAGCTAGACTTAAATCGGAGTTAGTCTCTAATAGTGAACAGATCTGACTGTGATAATTATAAATTAAACATAATGGTAAACTTAAAAATCGTGAATTCGATTACCGCGTCGGGTATTTTTTTTAAAATAAGTTTTTTTTTAGGCTTTGAGACTTATTGACCACTACACTGCGGAGGTTGTACGTTTTAGTAAATATGTAACTATACTAATATATAAAACTGAAGAGTTTGTTTTTTTACTTGAACGCGCTAAACTCAGGAACTACTGGTCCGATTTGAAACTTTCCATCTACAAAAGACACAATCACATTGCATATTAATGTACGAGGGAAAACAGATCAACAATTTTGCAGCACTGCTACGCCGTAGTCATTAATCTACTACGCCGTAGCAGGACAAGACAGTTGTATTGTTTACACATGACATAGGCTTCACCGAAAGAGGTATTCCCATAGATATCCCGCTAATCAATAGGATTTGTAACCCCAGTAGTTGAAATAAGGAATTGAACTAGGCCTTGAAAGGTATGGTTATGGTTTATAGCTGCGTATAAATTGAACCTATACAATATTAATAGATAAATTGATAATTGATTGATTGATAAATTTGAATGATCGGTAGGGTTCCACCGTAGGCTAATTAGTTGAGGCATTGGGGGCTATACGTAAAATGCAGATTCTAATCCTGCCGGTGGTCTTAATTTATTAATGACAAATTTGAAATTTAGAAAGCAATACATTTTTCCGTAAATTATTCAAAAAAAAAAAATACATAGGCCCTCTTTACTTCGAGGACTGAAGATTAGTTCAGATCCTTCCGATGGCTTCTTTTTAGTTCTAAAGGTCCCTTTTTAGTATCTAAAGGTTAAGCCTCATCATCAGCCCATACAACGTCCACTGCTGAACATAGGGCTCCTCCCTAGGGAGGGTTTTGCCATAGTCACCATGCTTGGCAGGCGGATTGGTGACCGCAGTAATATGTTGTAATACACAAGGAAACGCTGCTGCCCGTTCCCTGGTATACGCTTGTTATAGATGATGATACAACAATCGGGACCAAGGGCTTAACGAGCTTTCCGAGGCACGGAGGGTAGTCCCTCAACCAACCAGACCCGGAGAGAAATCTTAAAACCCCTACGGAACTCTAAAACCGGGAACCGAGAACACCCAACATCTAGGCTTAACCATACGTCTAATTAATAGATATCAATGTCGGTTGTTACCAAAAGTCTATTTGTTTGTACAAATAGTATCCGTATCACGAAGGCCAGTGTATTCAGTGTGTAACGTGCATGTCACAATATTGACAGCTCAATCAGCGCACCTGTCGATAATCCTACTAATATTATAAACGCGAAAGTTTGTAGGTATGGATGGATGGATGTTTGTTGATCTTTCACATAAAAACTACTGAATGGATTTGGCTGAAACTTTGCACGGGGATAGTTTTTTTTTAAACAACTTACAGAGTTTTGCAGTCTGCCAGTATTCTTGTTAACCCCTCGTTTAGCTAAAATACTTGAGTTACGAGTCGGTTCACGTCGGTAGTGCAATGGGTGGGTATCGAACGGGCGACCACAAGATCGCAAGTCCGAGGCCCTAGCCCTAGCCCTAGCGGGCTACGGCCGCAATAGTTAATTAGCTCGATTAACATATAGGCTTCAAAAAATCACGCTCCGACCCACTAGAGCAGAGTAACGCGGGTAAAACCGCGGGGCGCAGCTATTAGTGTATAATAATCTTTTCGATGGTCGAATATTATTAATCTGAATTTTGTCATAGTGTATAATTGTTATTCACAATTGAAATATATCTTAATTTAGTATGGTGTATCTGTTCTAGTATATTAAGCTGAAGAGTTTGTCTGTTTGTTTGAACGCGCTAATCTTAAGGACTACTGTTCCGAATTGAAAAATTCTTTCAGTTTACAGTTCCTACGGGTACAAGAGATACTTTGGTAAGACCGCGCGTGAAAGCTAGTATACTAATATATAAAACTGAAAAGTTTGTTAGTTTTCTCGAACGCGCTATTCTCAGGATAAGAAAAAATATTTAGATCTAGGTTAAATAGCCCATTTATTAAAAAGGCTATTGACTACATTAGGTATATAATGGAGTTCCTACGATTACGGGGTTACGCGGGTGAAACCGCGCGCGGTAATCGAGTAGTTTATACACTTTTAACCGTTATGTGACTAGTTACTTCGTCTGCGAAAACCATAATACTGCGGTTCCCAAGCCATCTTCCAAGCGTGGTGACTATAAAAAAACCCCACGCTAGGGAGGAGGCCCATGTTTAAAAGTGGACCTTCTCCGAGCTGATGATGATTTTGAAAAACTTTTAATACAAAAAAAGATTCTAAGATAATGATATATGCAAAAAAGTTTTCGTGAATTCTATCAACAAAGGATCTAAGTACGGTCCCTTTTTTGAAAGTTGTCAATGTACAGACCTCTGGGTCTCAAAGAATACGTAAGCCGGTCTTACTAGTAATCCCTCTTTAATTCAGTTGGGTTTCCGCCCCAAACTACTTACAAAAAGGGATGCTAGATTACGTTTTGATGGGAAAACTAACTTTTTAGTTTTTATAAGTAGATAGTTCAGTTAGATTATCATGTTGTCGAATGTCTTGTCCGGTAGTGGTAAATAATTTAAAATGATAACTGTCCATTCAACTTAACTGCCTATTTAATAATAGAATAAAACCAAGCAATTTTTCAATTATATGTTATCCATTAGTTTAGTATCTGAGATTCTCCGTGAATATGTTCATGCTAAATATGTGGGAACGAGACCCATTTATATAATGTGTTAATGTTAGAACGAGTGGGATTGAAGTATTTGACAACGATGACATTTTGAAACATTATACCTATTATATCATAAACTAGCTGGCCCGGCAAACTTCGTACCGCCTCAAAATCTACGTGGTGTCCGACATCTACCCTACCCTACCCCTTCTCTACCTCTACCCTACCCTACCCCTACACTACCCCTACCCTACCCCTACCTCTACCCTACACCTAACCTACCCCTACCCTACCCTACCCCTACCCTACCCTACCCCTACCCTACCCTACCCCTACCCTACCCCTACTCTACCCCTACCCTACACCTACCCTACCCCTACCCTACCCCTATCCTACCCCTACCCTACCCCTATCCTACCCCTACCCTACCCCTACCCTACCCCTACCCTACCCCTACCCTACCCCTACCCTAAAGTATCCTATGTCCTTCTCCCAGTTCTTAGCTGCCTCCCTACCAATTTTTAGCCAAATCGGTTCAGCCGATCTTGAGTTATAAATAGTGTAACTAACACGACTTTCTTTTATATATATAGATTATAACAATATAAATATAACATCATATGTTTTTACTTTTTACAGTTATGTTTAACTTTGGCATGGAAAAGAAATTAGATTTATTCCTCAGATTTAAAAATATGTTACTTATATTGTTTGAGTGAATATTGTATTTAATTTATATATGACTAGCTTTCCGCGCGCGGTTTCACCCGCGTAACTCCCGTTCCCATAAAAACTTTATAATAAAATATAGCCTCGACAAATGGACTATCTAACATTAAAAGAATTTTTCAAATCGGACCAGTAGTTGCTGAGATTAGCGCGTTCAAGCAAACAAACTCTTCAGCTTTATCTATTACGGCAAATAACTCTTTATTAGGTACCAATTCCTTGCGTTTTTATACTCGTGATAATTTCTCAACGAAATGTCCGATTGGAATAAAACAAAAAGTATTTTACTTCTACATACATACCCTTAATAACATTATGCTTAATTTGGATCAGGATTAATATAACGATATACATTTAACGTAGTTTCTTTCTTCAGACGATTTAATATTTTTTTATGAACATAAAAGCGGTTATTGTGACTAAACTATGATAGATATATGCTCTCGCGGACTTTTTTGTAGATCTTAATAAGACCTACAAACCCGTAGTACATCATTTTGTTCTATTGTCAATAGTTTTTGCAGCGCACGCATAAATAGGTTTTCGCTTTTACACCTTGGGTTACAAAAACGCAATTTTCTTACGGATCCCCAACTTTTTTGAAAATAAAATATAGCCTATAACCTTCCTCGATAAATAGACTATCCAACACTGAAAGAATTTTTTAAATCGGGCCAGTAGTCCCTGAGATTAGCGCGTTCAAACAAACAAACAAACAAACAAACTCTGCAGCTTTATAATATTAGTATAGATTTTTTTTAACTGTAATTTAATCTGTCATTTATTTCTCCTTAATTAAAAAGTTGTTTATTTATGCACCTATTGTTCTTTACGTTGCACCACCCTATGGTTGACTGTTAGAAAAAATCGCGTTGACATTAAGCGTGCCTACGCCTGCCAAGCGTGGTGACTATGGCAAATACCCTCCCCCGGGAGGAGGCCCATGTTCAGCAGTGGACGTTATACGAGCTGATGATGATGATGATGATGAATCATACATAGGGACGGACAGACGACTTTATTTTATACTTTGTAGTGATTTCCCTCAGGAACGGGACCTACGCGGGTGAAACAACACGTGGAAAGCTAATCTACACTAATATTATAAAGAGGAAAGATTTGTACCTATTTTTGTATGTTTGTAATGAATAGGCTCAAAAAGTACTGGGCCGATTTAAAAAATTCTTTCACCAATAGAATGCTACATTTTTCCAATTTGACATAGGCTACATTTCATTTTGAAAAAAATTAGGGATCCTTGGTAAAATTTGAACAATGTAACCGAAGGTGTAGAAAAATGAATCTTAAAATGTCTTTCGTCGAATGCGCTGCCGAAACTTTTAGCGATAGAACAAAATAATGTACAACAATATTGAAGAACATCATAATGTCTACAAAAAACTCCGCGGTAGCATATGTTCAACTATTGTAGTTATGTCACTACAACAACTTTTTTCATTTTAAACATTAATGAAAATGCTAACCATCTTCTTCTTCTTCTTCTATATATATAAAAGAAAGTCGAGTTTGTTACAACACTTATGACTCGAGATCGGCTGGATCAATTTTCATTGTTTTTGTTTCGTTGGATTTGTCTACGCCCTGAATAGCAGAATACATTTTAAAAACAAAAGAAAGTCATGTTAGTTACACTATTTATAACTCAAGAACGGCTGAACCGATTTGGCTGAAAATTGGTAGGGAGGTAGCTAAGAACTGGGAGAAGGACATAGGATATTTTTGAGTAGGGGTAGGGTAGGGTAGGGTAGGGTAGGGTAGGGGTAGGGGTAGGGTAGGGGTAGGGTAGGGTAGGGGTAGGGTAGGGGTAGGGTAGGGGTAGGGTAGGGGTATGGTAGGGGTAGGGTAGGGGTAGGGTAGGGGTAGGGTAGGGGTAGGGTTAGGGTAGGGGTAGGGTAGGATAGGGGTAGGGGTAGGGTAGGGGTAGGGTAGGGGTAGGGTAGGGTTAGGGTAGGGGTAGGGTAGGGCAGGGTTAGGGTATAAAAGTCCACCCGTGCGAAGCCGGGGCGGGCCGCTAGTAGTTACATAAAACTACAAACATCAACATCATAAACATTGTAAAGACACAAGTAGCTTCACTATTCAAAGAAAACTTTTACTCTTAAAAGTAAATAAAATCCACTAGAATACGAACTCTGTCGTTTCCTCACTGAAGTGCATAATAAGATGGCTTACTTATAGTAGTATACACGTTGCTTCAAAAGAAATGACTTGAGATTGTAATCTAAGAGGAAAAGGAAGGATTTTTAATTAAAATAGATACTCAAGGGATATTAAATGAAGTTTACTGTGGTTTAACTAAATTCAAAGATTATTCCGAGTCTTCACTCAAAAAGCACGTTAAACTTTTGATCACAATTTATGAGGGAACAGGCAGCAGCATTCACCTGAATTGGAAAGTTTAGTACCATATACCCGTCCATTGCACTACCTACGCAGTATAACGCAGTATTATGTTGTACCACACAAGGAAACCCTGCTGCCCGTTGTTTGCTATACGATTATTATAGATGATGTTATAACAATTGGGCCCAACGGCTTAACGTGCTTTACGAGGCATGGAGGGTCCGCAGCCAAGCAGACCCGGAAAGAAATCTTAGAATTTACACAGATTTCCTCCTGCGTGGGGACCCACGAACTGAAAAATATATTTTGCTTTTGAATTTAGGTCGTCATATTACATTACGACTAGCCGTATTAAAAAAAAACGCTATTTTGTATTAAGGCGTCTCATTTATAAAATGGATTATCATTTCCAGACACACTGCAATACATTTGTCAAAATAACTATTTATGATCCCTTAAATGATATTTGAGCTAATCGTCTACGTTGAATTTAATGCGGAGAACATTTGTTTCTGCGATGCTAAAACATAATAAACAGTCACCACTCGGCTTACCAACCGTGGTGACTACAGAAACACCACCTTTGGAGGAGGCACATGTTAGCATTGGAAATTATACGGGCTGATGTTGGATCGTGAAACAACCGAAACACAACCAGCTCTTTTAAAATATAACTAGACGTTAAGTAGAACGACAAATGCTTCAATTCGCCTGACAGATTCATTAAACTTTAGATTTTAGGCGCGTATTTCTCAAAATTCGATAATTATTAACGTGCAAAGTTATTAATTGTGTCGATCAGAAAGTTAAAATTAGTGAAACACCTCATGCGCACACGTTATTAATTAATGTTGAAGACTGTAGCACAATGTTCATCAATATACTTTTAATTATTGAAACATTTTTCTAAATTCATGATTCTTATACATAATAGCTAGGCTAGCTTTGTCAGACAACTTCTTTGGGATGATTTCCATTTTCTACCATTTTAAGATATCCTTTCTGAAAAAGAATTCCGACCAGCTTCTGGCCAGGTTTTCCTAGAATTTTCACGGCTAGAGGTGGTGGTAGAATGAAGATGTGACTGAGGACTGACGATGAGACTTAGTGTTAATCTCCCCAGTTTTATAAATCAGTAAATCAGTGCCGGTACTGTTTTAAATATCATCATCATCATCAGTTCTTATAACGTCTTCTGGACATGGATGGATGGTTTTGCCATAGTGACCATATAATAGAGTTGGTGATCGAACGACGTGACGAATCGTAAGTTGATCAACTGTCGTGCCACTCATATTGTTAAATTTAGTTGCCAGTTTCATTGAACGCGCATAATTATTATATTATTTACTTAATTGTTATGACACTTGACCTAACCTACCAAACGAGACTATGCTACTGTTGTAACAAAAGTAAAAAAACTTCAACTTCAATAAGTCCAGTAGAAGTCCATTGGTTTAGGTTATTTTTTTAACCACCCGAAACCTCAAACCCCTTAGTTTATCAAATAACTAGTAAGTTGTTTAACTAACTAATAAGTTGATCAACTTACTATTCTTACTATTTTAGCTTAAGCTTAAGCTGTTAGCTATCTGGTAACCGATTGTAATAGATGATGTTATGACAATGGACATTATATATATCGGCGCAACCACATAAAATAAGCATAGCAACAACACTTCATTAATGATAAACACATAAATACAATTACTTGTCTCATCAAAATAAATAAATTGTGAATCAATGATTTGATAGAAACACAAATATGTTCATAAAATACTAGACTAATAAATAAGTATTCAGGATCAAATTATGATTTGTAAATCGTTGAAATATTTGTAGAAATAATTATCTGTTCACATAGTTTGAAAATTATCAAACTAAATTGTTTACTGTTTGTGAGCCGCTCGTTTAGTATAAATACGGCCGGCGGACCGATTGCAATTCAGTTCAGTCAATTCTGGATTCGCCGCGCCGTCGAGACAACAACGTCTCCCACTACGCTCGGACCGCACCTCCGCCGCCTGCCGGCGAAATCCGGAATCACTTCGACGCCCCGCCACAACAGTGACGGGAGTGTCGAGTAGCGGTCGCGTGACGCGCGCCCCCCCGTTACCCGCGGGCTGAAGAGCCCCGCCCCCCCCCCTGCGCACCTCACCGCGTAGCTTCGGCCCCCCGGAAAGCGGGGCACACTGCTGTATCGGCCTCCGGTCTGCCACCAGCGGCAAGCCCCGGAGGTTCGGTGCAGTGGGTGCTCTGTAGCCGGGGCACCCCCCGAGGCACGCGCTGCGCACCCCCCCCCCCCAAGGGGAAGAAGAAACCCGGCACGATGTCGGGGCCGATGTCGGGGGCGCATCAGCCGCGCGTCGGGCCACCCGGCCCCAACCACCGCCTACGTCCGGCGTGAGACGGCGGGTGTTCTCCCGGTCGACGCCGGCCGCCGTTAGGTCCATGATGGACCGAGCGGTGGCCGCCGATCGGGCGACCCACCGGACAACGCCGCCCGAGTCACCCCTGCCGGAGTCGCCGGCATCACCACCAGGAGCGGGGGAGGGCCACTATGCGACCCTCCCCCACCCGCAGCCGCCCCCGGGCCCTTCCGGGAGCCAACAAACCGCCCCGGCCCGGCCATACTGGCCGGACTGGACTGACATTCTGCCGCCCGCGCAAACACCGCGTGGACTGCCCACCCTCCCCCTGACCCCCGTGCCGCAGAGCAAGGCGGCTGTCAGAAGGGAGCCACCGGCGCCGAAACCAGCCCCGCCTGCACCTCTCCCACAGAGGGCGCCCAAGGCGAGGGCGGCAAAGCCGCCGACAACCCGCATCCCAACGCCACCGAGGAAAGGACTGCCCACCCTCCTCCTGACCCCCGTGCCGCAGAGCAGGGCGGCCACAAAGAGGGAGCGCCCGCCCACGACACGCCAGCCAGCCCCGCCTGCGCCACCCCCACAGAGGGCGCCCAAGGCGAGGCTAACTCAATCGCCATCCCGCTTCCCCACGCCGCCAACATCCATCGCGCCGGGAAGGTTCCCATCACCGCCACAACCCTACAAGCGGGTTGACCTAGAGCGAACGCCACCGTTCGCTCCCACCGGTCCCCAGCTACCAGAGGGATCCCCCATGGAGGAGGGCCCCTCCTACGCCGCTATGGCGGCGTCGCCGCGCCCGACACCGCTCACATCGCCGCGCCCCTCGCCGTGTGCATCGCCACCGGCCGCGCCACGCCTCAACACCGTCCCCGCTGCTGCCACCACCACCACCGACGCCTCCCTGAAGAAGCCATCCGGTCGCAGGTTCCCACCCTTTGTGGTGGAGAAACTCCCGGATTGGCCACGCCACTTCAGGGAGATGAAGAAAGCCCTCGGCCACACTCCGAACGCGCGCCCGTATGGGAAGGGCGTGCGGTTTATCCCGAGAACCGAGGAGGAGTACCGCTACATCCAGCGGTACCTGTACTCGCTGGACCAAGCGGAGACCCCTTGGTTCTCCTACACCCTTCCCGACGAGCGGAGTCTAAAGGTGGCCATCCGAGGGCTGCCCGTCGACACCCAGCCGGAGGAAATCGAGCGCGAGTTGACTGAGCTCGGCTTTAAGCCTGAGCTCGTCCGACCGATCCGCGCTCGTCAAGGACGCCCCGGCTGCATATTCTTCGTGCAGCTGGCGAGGACGGCAAACCTCATGCCGGGCATATACGAAGTCACCGAGCTTCTGTGTATGCCCGGTGTGAAAATCGAGGCGTGGCGCGGGAAGAAAGGCCCCGCGCAATGCCACCGCTGCCAACAGTTCCGGCACTCGTCGCACCACTGCCACAGGCCGATTGCTTGTGTGCGGTGCGGCGAGCACCACAACGCCCGGGACTGTACGCGCCCCCGGGAGGAGCCGCCGACGTGCGCCAACTGTGGTGGGCCGCACACGGCAAACAACGCCCAGTGCCCGGTCTTCCGGCGAGAAACTCGCAATAGGAAGGCCGGGACCGTCGCCAGGACCACCACAGGCGTTAAGCCTGTCGCCCACCGTCAGGTTGAGGAGGGGAACGCCCCGACCTCCCTGATGGCTGCCGCCAACGCCCCGGGGGGGCGTACAACGAAGAGGAAGCGCCAGCGGAAGCGCAAGGCGAAGGCCCAAGGGGAAAAGCCCACGAAGCCATCGACTGCTGTGGTCGCCGCCCCATCGGAGGGGACGAAGGCGAAGCAGCAGCCGACCAGAGACCCCAGGATGACCAGCGTCATTGGTACCCTCCAGAGGGTGCTGATCGCGCTCCAGGAGCAGCGGGACCCAACCCAGCTGATCCTGCAGTGCCTCCTTGAGGCGTACCAATGACGCGGAGCAGTCTCCTGCGCCCCTCAGACATGACGACCGCTCCCTCCCCTTGCCGGCTGACGGTCGCCCCCGGGGACATTTCCCTGGCGGGCTCGACCTCGCCCGCACGGAAGGGAGCGAAGACTACCGGACCTGACGCAAGCGCCGCTAGCATGTTGGTCGCCCCTTCGGACTCGTCCGTAGGGGCTTGACCTCGCTAGCGGCGCCAACTAGGAACAAGGACGAGACCACGAGGGCCCCCGGGCCCCCACCCAATGACCCACCTGTCGTTACAGGTGGCGGACGAACCCACTGCAGAGGCCTATGGCCTGATCAGTTTCCCCGGAGCTCACCAGAGTCTCCGCGGAAGACCTACGTCGCGTTGCAATTCAGTCTCGCTCGAGCTGCCGGACTGTACGGAGCTCCTCAATTTACTGGAATAAAACTTGAAAACCATATTATGGAGTTTTGCTGTTACTATGGATCAACAACCCTCGATAGAGAACCATCCTGATGAATGTGACGTCAGCAATGATGACGTCACACCTTATTAAAAACAACGATGCTCGTCCTTCCTCGTCATCAGAAGTGGGACTCGAAGTGATCCTTGGAACTGCTTCATCACCACCTGTTGCGTCTCAACCTCAGCTACAAGCAATGGGGTCTACGCAACAGGGGCAACAGCCGATGATCAATGTACCTATGCCCAATACGTCCATGGGTGGGGTGCCACCTTAATTCTTCATGCACATGATGCAAATGATTCAGCAAATGTCCGAGCGTTTATGCAAGAGTTGTGGGAAGAGGGCGAAAACGAAAAGTCGCTCATGATAAAAAAAAAAAAATGCACCTCTAACATCCGAGGTCTGCACTCCGATCTCATCCCGGTCCATCACCACCATGAGACCGAAAAACCATATCTGCTGTTCCTCATGGAGACGCAAATCAGATGTCCTGCTGACGCAGCATGCTTGCGCCGCCCGGGGTAGACCCTGGAGCACAGTTTTAAGCCACGCGCTGGCGCCTGCGTGTGTGCTCGCGATGACGTCTGCTGTCGGCGTCTCCGTAACATTGAGGATTCCAGTTTCTCTGTATTGTGGGTTCTGGTGGACACTGGCTTGGAGCAGATACTATGCTGGTGTCTATCAGTCGCACACCGACAACATGGGGACAACCAGGTTGTTTCACTATCTTTCGGACTCGGCTGAACTGGCTCAGCTCAGGTGCCCATCGGCGCAGCTTGTTGTTCTGGGGGACTTCAATGCCCACCACCAGGAGTGGCTGTGCCCATGCCGGAGCACCGGCCATGCTGGGGGATTGGCGTGTGCATTCGCACTGACGCTTGGTCCCTCCCAACTGGTGACTGGACTGACACGGGTGCCCGACATTGATGGCCATGTGGCCGGTTGCTTGGACCTTCTGCTGACAACTGATCCAGACCCATGTCAAGTCGCGGTTTCCTCGCCGTTGGGTGGCTCCGACCACTGTCTGGTGAAATCTGTGTCTGTCTGCTCGCCACCCGATCCCGATCTCAAGGGTACTAGGCGAGTATGGCGATACAAGTCAGCAGATTGGGATGGGATGCGGTATTTCTTCGCGTCTTACCCTTGGCTGCGCTTATGCTTCTCTTCAGACAACCCAACTTGCTGCGCGGAGGCTGTTTCTGGGGTGATATGCCAGACTATGGAATATTTCGTTCCATTTTCTGATGTCTCACTCCGAGACAAGGCCCGTTCATGGTTCGGCGCTGAGTGTGATAGTACTGAAGCACATAAGCGCTCTGCTTGCCGAGCGTGGGCGGATGCTCGAGCCCGCAAAGCGCGAAATGTTCGGGGGCTGAAGAGAGCCTTCAATGGTGCTGCCAAGTCTTGCAAACGTGCGCTACGCAGGGCCCGCTTTGACCATATTGGACGCATTGGAGCCACACTAGCATCTTACCCATCTGGGAGTAAAGCTTTTTGGTTTCTTGCCAAATCGGTCGAAGCCTATTTCTGTCGGTCCTCTTTTCCGCCACTGCAGGAGCCGAACGGTTCATTAGCTCACACCGCCAAGGAGAAAGCAGACTTATTTGCATCTCTATTTACTAAGAATTCACAACTAGATGCTGCTGGTAAAAGTCCACCCAGGTTACCTCATTGGACTTCTACATTCGGCAAAAAGTGGTACTTAAACATTCTTTGCACTCTGGATGTGAATAAGGCTGGTGGTCCTGACGGCATTCCTTTCCAGGGTGGGGCGGTACTTCACATCTTTCTATCTATCTTCAGATATTAGCTGGATGCTCTGGATGCATTGGGGCGTCGAGCGAAGAGTCATAGGCAATGGCTCACTTGTGGAGGCAAGTCTTCGGAGCCTCGAGTGGCCTGCCTATCGGTTTTTTATCGGTTACATTTCAGGGAGTGTGCGGAGGTTCTACATAACCTGATGCCCCCTTCACCCTTCCATCACCGGACGACTGGGTGCGGCGAGCGGTTTCACCCTTTTGTTGTTGACATTCCTTCGATACGCACGAGGCGATTTGCTTCCTCTTTCGTGGTGCGGACGGCTGAGGAGTGGAGTTCTCCTGCCGGGGTCAGTTTTTCCGGAGCGCTATGTTCTGGAGGTAAGCCTAAATTTAAACTTCGTCGTGCATCACAACCTGGTGATCAGGTAACCGTATCGGCAGAAGATGAGCCACTACCATCACCTGAAATAGAAATAGAGCCCCGTACCAAGCACATCAAGTGACGGGTTGCCTCAGCAAAAACTACGAGATCAAAGTGAAGAAGATTCATTGCCACAATAAACTGTGAGTTGAACATATTTACAAAATATTACCTTGAATTTAACTCTTTTAGAACCTGTGTATAAACACCTTCAACCTAGTTCCATACTCCCAGTAGAGCCTCTGTGTACCACGGCGAACAGGACCGCCCAGAGCACAGCATCATTCCATCCCCTACGAGAATCTCCGAGAACCCTACGAGAACCTACGAGAACCTCCGAGAACCCTACGAGAACCCTACGAGAACCTCCGAGAACTCTACGAGAACCTCCGAGAACTCTTCGAGAACGTCCAACACCTTACACACCTTATTAGCATTGATATTCCTAGACTAACATAGAAATGCATGTTTTTGCATAACAACAACAAGTTGCTCACAGATACCCAACTCAGAGAAAGTTATTTCTAGTATTGCAGATTTCGCGAAGAACCCTACGAGAACCTCCGAGAACCCTACGAGAACCTCCGAGAACTCTACGAGAACCTCCGAGAACTCGTCGAGAACTTCCAACACCTTATTAGCATTGATATTCCTAGACTTACACAGAAATTACTATCTGTAATAATAAAAATAATACTCCCAAATATTTATTCAGTTCTGTCTTTAAATAAATTATTTAATCTGTTTTTTAATGAAAACGTAAATAAAATTCGTATAAAGACAACCGATTGGTAAATTGTGAATACCAACTAAATAATAAAAGTAACTGGACCAAAACTTCTTGGACATGCCTATCTGAGTATGTTTCGCCGGATCGTCTCGATGAGGCCGCGTTGAAACCGGCAGTAGAATAACTCCACTGAGTTTGTTTCGCCGGATCTTCTCAGTTGGGGCGTATTGGATCCGGTGGTAGCACTAAAGCGCGTTCGTTGAGATACTTATGGTCCGTCTAAATAATAACATACTCAAAGGACAGAACTTAGATTTAATCATAGATGCAAAATAATAAAATAAAATAAATAAAATTGTACAATTACGCGACGAGAATCAACGAGGCTGGTGCAGAGCGCGCACCGCCTGTCAGAATGGCCGTATCGGCGCAACCACATAAAATAAGCATAGCAACAACACTTCATTAATGATAAACACATAAATACAATTACTTGTCTCATCAAAATAAATAAATTGTGAATCAATGATTTGATAGAAACACAAATATGTTCATAAAATACTAGACTAATAAATAAGTATTCAGGATCAAATTATGATTTGTAAATCGTTGAAATATTTGTAGAAATAATTATCTGTTCACATAGTTTGAAAATTATCAAACTAAATTGTTTACTGTTTGTGAGCCGCTCGTTTAGTATAAATACGGCCGGCGGACCGATTGCAATTCAGTCTCGCTCGAGCTGCCGGACTGTACGGAGCTCCTCAATTTACTGGAATAAAACTTGAAAACCATATTATGGAGTTTTGCTGTTACTATGGATCAACAACGCTCGATAGAGAACCATCCTGATGAATGTGACGTCAGCAATGATGACGTCACACCTTATTAAAAACAACGATGCTCGTCCTTCCTCGTCATATATTATGACAATCCACTTTTAAATATGTGGCTTAAAGGTCACAGCTCATTAGAGCCACTCGTTGTCGACAGGCGGTTAACGAGTGAACGCCGCGTGGTCAACGAGTAGACGTCGCTTGGTCAACGAATTTTCGAGTAGTCTGTTAACAAATGGCACTTGAATCATTCGCGGGCAGGGCGTGGTCCACTTGTCCACTTGGGACCCGCGCGTTGGCAATGCGGAGTTACGCAAGGCAAGGCTTACGACCGAGGTGATCCGGTACGGACGCTACGGAGTTGATATAGTGAGCGCATACCCATACAAGTCCATATAAAAAATAATAGCCGCAGGAGGCGAGGCGGTGCGGAGTGGGTGCTGGGTGGCTCTAATGAGCTGTGACCTTAAAGATTCTTTATTATTCATTCAGATATATAAACCCTAAAAATGTCTATGAATAGGAAATAATTAAACACACAAAATTCAAAAACTCACAAAGTCTGTACTGAAATATACCGAACCTCATTTTAAGTATACAGAATCTCATTTCTGTCTCCCGAAGCATTTTTATTGCAACAAAAGAGGGATTTCGAATTGTAAGGATTTTTCCAAAGCGGGAATATTGGGTTGAATGTTAGCATGAACCTCACGTAGGGATGCTGAGGGCAAAATGAGATATAAGGTGCTGGGAACGAATATTGAGTGTGACGTCCACTTGATAACGAATATTAGCTGATTGTAATAAAGATGTTGGATTTTGGGGCACCTTTAAGTTGCCTATAAAAATACTTAGAGCTGATTATATCAATCGTCAGGAAAATTTAACTTGACAGATTTTGGATGGGAATTCAAAATACAAATTTGACTTGGTAATCGCACTAATCAAGTAAGCATTCTAATTTAATATAATATGTATTATTTGTGAGATAAGTTGTGATTTCATGCGATGGCCAAGTCATTCAGTAGACCACCCCATGACTTGCCATGGGTATTTTTTTTTCGGATTGACATTCGAAGGTAGCCACGAGGCTTTTGCTACTTCACCGGGCATAAAGGCGAGCAAAGCTCCAGCCTTAATAAATGCTAAAGCCTTAATAAAGCTCCAGCTTTAAAAACTACAAACTAAGCAACCTGCGCAAGAGGGCGCCCCCTGTGGGTCTTGGACCTCGGCTCAGGGCGGTCGCTGACGGGGAGATTGAGGGATTATGGCTTTTAGTATTTTAGGGGAGCCTTGCCATGGATGTCGTAAGAAGCGACTAAGGGACATACCTACAGCTGATGGATAGGCTACCAATCCGCCTGCCAAGCGTGGTGATTATGCCAATATCTCTCAAGGGTCCTGGCTTGCCAAGGTCGGTAAAGAGGAAGCCCATGTTTAGCAGTAAGCAGTTGATGTTGATTACCATTTTCACTTTACAAATAATTATGAATAAACTAGCTGAGCCCCGCGGTTTTACACACGGCACTCTGCTCCAGTGGGTCGGAGCGTGATATTTTGTAGCCTTTACTTACTTATTTAGCCTTTTAACTATCCCCGTGCAAACTTTCAGCCAAATCCATTCAGTAGTTTTTGCGTGAAAGGGTAACAAACATCCATCCAGCCATCCATCCATCCATACTTACAAAGTATATCTTCTACGAGGCCGGAGGGAAAACTATTGCTAACAACAACAATTTCAACGAGCTACTTAATCAAGCTCTTTCATAATCAAATCTTAACTACACAATCTTCATCGCCTCTCCATTTGCTAACGAGTCCGCCATTTTGTTTGGAGTACAATATGGCACTGCATCCGGCCGCGTCGGAAGTGGCTCGCTCACACCGGATGTCAATTTGTCCGATGCATCACGAAAGGAATAGTTCATGAGCTTCGTAAACTGAATCCGCTTTTGGGAATCACTTTTATCATAGGGTTTTAATTAAGGTCGAGTGTTGGATGAATTGTTGATAGGTTTTATACATTCACTAGCATTCCGCGCTTGGATTCACTCACTAAGCTCCCGTTCCGGTGGCAACTTCATAATTAAATATAGCTTATAGCCTTTCTCGATAAATGGGCTATTTTTCAGATAAGACCAGTAGTAGATCCTGAGATTTACACGTTCAAGCATACCAACACACAAAATAACTATTCAGCTTTATATATTAGTATAGATCAGTGGTTCCCAACCTTTAAGCAATGAAAGACCATTTTACAAAATGTTTATCACTTTACGGACCACCTGTTTTGTAATCAGTAATCAGTAATCAAACTAAAATTAACACTAATAAAATAACTTCTGAATGGTATGTATGTATGTACTATGTTGAGCGACCAACCCGCCTGACAAGCGTGGTGACTCAGCAGAGGACGTTATACGGGCTGATGATGATGATTATGTTGAAATTTTGCTATTTTGGGCAGCTTCAGGTTCACTTCTTCTGCTTCTAGGGACCACCAGTGGTCCGCGGACCACAGGTTGGGAACCACTGGTATAGATGTACTTTTAATATCAACATCATCAGCCCGTATAATGTCCACTGCTGAACATGGGCCTTCTCCCGAGGGAGGGTTTTGCCATAGTCACCACGCTAGGCAGGCGGATTGGTGACCGCAGTATTATATTGTAATACACAAGGAAACGCTGCTGCCCGTTCCCTGGTAAACGCTTGTTATAGATGATGTTATAACAATCAGTATCAACGGCTTAACGTGCTTTCTGAGTCACGGAGGGAAGTCCCTCAGCCAACCAGACCCGGAAAGAAATCTTAGAATTTACACAAAGGTTTTCTGTCCGGCACACAGTGGGCCGAAACGGGCCGGTAATGGACTTAGCATTAAAAAAAAAAAGTTCCTTTTTCTGAAATTTTAAATATTGTGTTGGATTTATCTATCGATTATAAGTAATTATTTCTATGAGGGTCGTTCAGATAACTTAGTATTTTCGGAGTTATAAATATCCAAAGTAATTTTTGTATGAAGCAAAAGAAAAAAATATGAAAATCTCGAAATTCTCAAATTTTCTCAAAGAATTGACTTTACGTATGCATAGTACGTATATTTGTCCTATTTTAGCGCCTATTCTCGGGTTGCGATTTTCTGCGATTTGGTCGCAATTTCAAATTTTGTTCTCCATTCCACACCACCATAGTGGTTAAGAACTAGGCGCGTTTTTTTTATGTAGTGGTCTCCCCTTTAGGACTAAATCCACTAAGGACTAATAAAATAAATAAATAAATAAGTAAAAATCACAATCACTACTGGCCACTGCACTGTTTTAATTTAATCACTGTCAAGGATATCCACATTAACTCTTTCTTTAACAGATATGCACTTTTTAACTTTTTTTACATCTTGGGGATTCTTTAGTAAATGTTCTAGTATGTTAGCAACCTCCTCATTCCCATCCGCTTTCAACTGCTCAAAATATGCATATTTTATTTCGTCCGAAGATAAATGAAAGTTTTCTGCACGTCTTTTTTTCTGTTTAGGCGCTAATTCACAAAAAGGTTTTCTTGGGCTTTGTTCGGTGGAGATACCGACAGAAACTTTTAATGGTGATACATACTGAGTTGATCTACTCGGTGCTGGTTGATCTTCATTACTGCCTATAAAACACTTAATACAGTCTGGCCATATTATGTTTTCTTGTAACCATTCACTATTTTTAGATCTGAATATATTTTCTTTACGATAAGCGTTTTCCCATCTTCTATTTAAATTATAACAAAATTTTGCACAAGTCTTTTCGTGATCATCACTTAATTCGACTAAAAATTTAGACCTTATCTCACTACACAAAGTGTCATTATTTTTAATACTGCCACTGTTTTTTAAAATAACGAAAAGATCAAGGTTTGTCACTAAATATTCAAACATTTTCACAAATACAAAATAACAAATAAGTAAGTAATGAATGTGTGGGGGTAGTGCGTCTATTATGGTGGGTAATAGAACACTGAAGTACGTTTGAATGCAACCGAACATTCCGTAGGTACCCTATCGTTGCACCAATCACGTTACGACACGTCATAACTTGTTGTTGCGCTCGCGCACTTTTATCCCTTGATTCCCGGAAATAAGTCTCAAAACAAATTACGTCATACCTACCTAT
This sequence comes from Nycteola revayana, assembly GCA_947037095.2. NCBI lineage: Eukaryota > Metazoa > Arthropoda > Insecta > Lepidoptera > Nolidae > Nycteola > Nycteola revayana. The sequence continues at coordinate 15,931,666 of OY855748.1, read as the reverse complement.
GGTGGTGGAAAATGTCGAACATTGTTTTTTTTTATAAATAAATTGCTTAACTAAAATAACATGACTCTTCATACAAATTTGATATGGCTATATCTCCGAAAGTACTCGTTAAATTAAAAAAAGTCAAAGAATAAAAACGTTTTAAATTTATGCCTAGATACCAAAAAAATACATTTGATCTCTTAAGACCCAACCTTGTTATCCCAGCCCACTGTGCGGCATGGGGATCGGACCCACGACCTCCGAGATTTAAAGCGAGCCAAATACCGCCAAGCCACGGAGGTTGTCACAAAGATTTATAGACAGTTTTATTTGTGTACTATCGATAAGGCCTACTATCAATCAGTTTGGGCGCCCGGAGATAGATGAATGACCATCCTATAGATACAGCGATCCCTTCCTTTAAAAATGTTGCAGTCGGAACGTTTAACCAGACGTATTATATAACGGCTACCCGTTATCAAAACTAGGGCCGTTTCGAAATGCGACTGTTTAACGATTAGCCGGATTGAATGCGACTAAACAAATATTCGCCGGAATGTATACGTTCTTCAATATGGTTAGCCGTAACGTAATACTGCTAGTATATTATTCAACACGGCTAGCCGCAATGTCATACAGTGAGTCATTTGCCGACGCTTTCACAGTTTTCAAAGATTTTTCAAGTTTATTTGAACACTATTGGTTTCATCATCATCAGCCCGTATAGTCCACTGAACATGAGCCTGAAGAAAACGCTGTTGCTCGTTCCCAGATATACGCTTGTTATAGATGATGTTGTAACAATCGGCACAGTCCCAGCTAACCAGACCAGGAAAGAAATCGTCGAACAACAGAAAGATATCTTGCCCGGCGCTACGCAACTTAGGTTTTTTCCATTGGTTTAGGTTAAGGTTATATTTTTTTAAGTGGTTAAAAATAATATTAAAAATGTGGTTCATGATTAGCCGGATTTTTATTGCCATACGTTCGTTTAGCCGCATCGTATTACTACTAACTACTATATTCGTTTACCTAAACGAAGAATTTTGATAACAGCTAGTCGTAATGTAAAACGGCGTATTATATGATTCGACTCCGACAAACACATATTGAACAGCAAAAGTGACTTGTAAAAGGAACATAAAGAATTACATATATTGAAAAGCTTAACTAAAAAACGCAATCTCATCATTTTAAAAGCTGAATATAAAAAACCAGCGACGTAAACTCGTAGATTTAATCTGGAAATGTGTTTTCGTGGAAAAAAAACTAAGCTTTGTAAATCTTTGGCAACCATATTGTATTGATATATATATGACACAGTAGTTATTATATCATCATCATCAGCCCGTATAACGGGAGAGAATTTTCCATAGTCACTAGGCTTGGCAGGTAGATTGGTGACAGCAGTATTATGTTATGTTTACACAGGGAAATGATGCTGCCCGTTCTCTGATATACGCTTGTAATAGATGATGTTACAACAATCGGGACCAACGGCTTAACGTGCTTTCCGAGGCACGGAGGGTAGTCCTTCAACCAACCAGACCCGGAAAGAAATTACACAAAGATTTCTTGTCCGGTGTGGAGATCGCACCCTCGACCTCCTAGACTTAAAGCGAGCCAAATATCGCTACGCTACGGAGGTTGTCTACCAAACCCGTAGTATTAAAAATAATATCTTTGGTCGTAAAAAAGGTTTGAAACCTGTTCTATTCCCCGGTGAACCGGATATATTAAACACCACATAAATACCCGGATATGGGTCCCTGAACGGGTGAATACGATCAACAGAAGCACCCATATATCCGGACTATAATTTAACTTGCTTAGGGTTGGCAACTTATGTTTATTCTGTAAATAATTAAGCTTAAATTTTTCTTTACATTATATTATTGTTTACCCGCTACTTCGTCAGCGTAGTTTTCAATTTCTAAATTCAAACATTGCTTTCCCTTTTCATTATCTTAGCGGTGGAATTTTTGAGCATATTTTCTTATTGACTGAAATTGACGACTGGACTCTAGTCTAGTCTTCCAGTCGCAAGACAAAGACTATGCTCTATGCTTCAGGCCCGATCCCAGCCCGCATTGGTAGATTTTAATTCTTTATAAAAACCCTTCATTATAACTATCACATGATATAAAAACATTAGTAAATTTTAATTATTATAATCTGTGAAATTTAAATTATTGTAAATTTTTGTTTTTATCATTATCATCGTATTTGACATATAATAAGTACGATAGAAACATGACGACGATGGCAACATTGGGAAGATGACCTTAAAAAGGGCTAGCCCAAAGTGGATGAGAATAGCTAGAGAAAGAGAAATATAGAAAACTTTAGAGGAGGCCTATGTCGAAGGACAAGCTTTGGATGTAACCGATTGTCTATGATATTAAACTTATTATACTTAGTTTGCAAATTTAAAACAGCAATAAACACTTATTTATTTATTTAAGTACGATCGATTCTTCTACATTATCAATTAACGTTATCATTATCATTAACATTGCAGTAATTTATATTAACAAGTAACCCAAATAAATTCATCATACTTAAGGCGACATAGACATTTTTAATAAAACCCAAAATTTTATGATAGAAGAAATCTTTTAAGATACGGATTTGAATATAAAAGACCCGGTTCTAAAGAGATAATAAGACCACGACCCTCTTACTGAGCCTCGTTTTGAATTGTAATTAGGTAAACCAGAAAGCTAATGCCAAAATAATTTTTGAGAATACGTTTTGACAAAATTCGGATTTCAATAAGCTTGAATGCCGAGCTGTACTCGTGTGGTTTCCGGCTTAGAATAGACCTAGTCTTCGTATGGGTGTCGTAAGATAGATGGGCAGCAGTATCTATCAGCTCAAGGTTAGGTTCCATCTTAATGTGATCACCAAACCGTCTGCCAATCGTGGTAATGATGGCTATATTCCTCAACGATTCTGACTTACCAAGGCGGAGGCCCATAGAAGAGGAGAGAGTTTTCTAGTTAGTTCCACGGCTTAAGGAGTGATAAAGCATAATATAAGCACGATATCTCAATTCATATTCAAGCTGCTTCGCTAAAAAAATTGCTCCGGCATACAGAATGTCAGCCAAATAATTTATTTTATGAATATTGTGTAATTTGTGAGTAAGGTCATAATAGGTAGGGGGGGATATAAATGCTTGTTTTTCTCTGCACCACCAACTGTTGACTGGTAGAAAATGCGTCGGACATTATGTCCGCCTCTGTACATTTTGTGCAAAAAGCTTGAAAAAAATAATTAGGCCTGTTTGCCTGCTACAATTTTAAAAAATGAAGTCGTATTTTGTTTAATTGCATTGGTTTTAGATTTGGATTCATTATCATCAGCCCTTGTAACGTTCGCTGCTGAACATGGGCCTCCTCCAGAGGAATTATTTTGACATAGACACCATGCTTGGTAGCCGGGTTGAGGACCCCAGTATTATGTCGTAACACACAGGAAAACTCTGTTGCCCGTTAAACGGTTTTTATAGATGATCTTATAACAACTGGGACCAACAGCCTAACGTGCTTGCCGAGGCACGGAGGATAGTCCCTCAAAAATTTTACGTCTTACACAAGTATGTGGCATGGATCGAACCTACGCCCTCCGAGACTCATACCGTCTAATTTAAATTCAATGGGCTTAAAAATAAATCTGCATATTTTTATAAGGCATTTATATTCAGGTGGCAACCCTGACCAGTGGGAAGCTGAAACCAGCCCGGATAAGAACACTCGACCTATACGAGTGGGGAATTTTTGAAATAATTATATCCGGGCGTTATTATTTAAGTGTTTTTATGTGGGAAATGGTTATTTCGTTTAACTTTTTTGCGGGAAACACTTTTGTTTATTACTTTGTTTTGTTTATCATCATATGTGCAGGTTTCTGTTGATGTTAAACTTTCATTTTAGTATACGTGGACTATGTAAAACATTTACTTCGTGTACTTGAAAGTTTAATATAACAACGACAACTGTGTCATCATCGTTGTTCATCATCATCATCATTAGCCCATATAGCGTCCACTGCTGACCATGGGCCTCCTCCCTAGGGAGGGTGTAACACAGAGGGAAGCGATGCTGCCCGTTCCCTGACAGACGATTTTTATAGATGATGTTACAACAATTGCCATCATCTGCTGAACGTGCTTTCCGAGGCACGGATGGCAGTCCGCTGCTGCCCGTTCCGATTGTTATAACATCATCTATATTAAACGTATGAAGGAACGGGCAGCAGCGTTTCCTTGAATGGTACAACATTATACTGCGGTCACCAACCCGCCTGCCAAGCGTGGTGAATAAGACATATACCCTCCCTCGGAAGGAGGCTCATGTTCAGCAGTGGACGTTATACGGGCTGATGATGATGATGATTAAGTTAATCAAGGTTATTAGGTGTAAACTATCACTGTGGCAAATTTCATCTGAATCTTAAAAGTTATTTTTGTTATCGATTAGAAAACATTTTAACGTTCTCTTTTACAATATTAATAACATTTATTTATAATCAATATATAAAGCTAAAAGTTTGTTTGCTTGAACGTGCACATCTCAGGAACATCAGGTCAGATTTGAAAAATTCTTCCAGTGTTAGACAGCCCTTTTATCGAGGAAGGCTATAGGCTACATTATTATATGAAGTTCTTACGGGAACGGGTGTTACGCGGGTGAAGCCGCGCGCGGAAACTAGTATTGTCTTTAAGCGAATAGCATATAATAGAAGATATTTATACCTATTAATATCAATAAAAGCACACATTCACTTCCCCAAACAAAGACGTGGACGAAGCATGTGGTGTATTTTGGGACACAAAAGAATCTATCTCATAATGATTTCATATCAAAATGGCTGCCTATTGTGGCCGACATCTGTCATTTCATTGACATATAACAAAAGGTCTTAGCTGGATTGGATAGTCCTATATTTTTGTATGCAGATAGTAAAAATAATATTGGAATCTACTTTTTTCTGACAATGACTTCTCTGAAACCAATTCGTGATTGTAATTTATTAATGATTTCTAGAAAATAACTTTATATTTTCCTATAAAATGTAGACAAAGCGAGACCATATAAGTTATCAGATCTCATTTAGAACCAATCATCTATCGCTAATCTTCACAAACTCTTAACCGTAGTTTGGCTATTTTTTTTTTACCCGACTTCGCCCGTAGTACCTTATTTTTTTCGAGAGTTTGGCACCTTCTGCAACTTATTCGGTATTTTTTACATTACAAACAAAAAATAAAGCACAATTTTGTATGTATATAGTAAAAAACATATTGGAATCTATTTTTTTCTGACAATGACTTCTCTAAAACCTATTCGTGGTAATTCATTATTTCTTTCTAGAAAATTACTTGACTGTCGAAAAACATTGTTCTATAAACAAAAGACAACAAAACGAGACCATAAGTTATCAGATCTCATCTACAGCCATGCTTCTAACGCTATAAAGCTGAAGAGTTTGTTTTCTTGAACGCCCTAATCTCAGAAAATGCTGGTCCCATTTGAAAAATGCTTTCGGTGTTAGATAGCCCATTTATCGAGAAAGGCTATATATACTTATGGATTTCTTACGGGAAATGTAATGCTGGTGAAACCGCGCGCGGGTAGCTTGTAGATCATTTAAGCGGCCATAGCTCAACGGCTAGGGCGTCGGACTTGGGATCGTGTGGTCGCCGGCTCGATCCCCACCCAATACACAACCGACGTGACTTCACTCGTAGCAAAAGCATTAAGGCAAAGCAAGTAAAGCATACAGGAATACTAGTGAACTGCAAAAATCTGACAGGAATCCTAAAAATATATATATACAAAGGTACCTAATTAAGAACTTTCTACTGGAACGGAATATGCTTGTAGACGATATAATGATAAACTTAGCGTGCTTTTGAAGGCACGGTAGTCCCTCAACCTTTAGGTTTAGGGACTACCGTGCCTCAACCTATGTGTAAGATATATCTATAAATATATGATTCTACTGTTCGTGTGTATGTCATTGAACTCCTCCTTTAGGAAATCAGCGATTCAGCCGTAAATTTTAATGTTTTTTTTGTATGCTTTTGGGTGGCGCCCTGAATGGTTTAGATTCACAAATCTATATATGTAATATATATATGTATATATAACGCAGGACAACGTCTGTCGGGTCCGCTAGTATATATATACAGGGTTATTTGTAAAACATCGGTAACCTCTCAGGACTACGTTACTAACATCATAATCAACAACTTTTGTTCTATGACTTTTAAAAATTCATAATATTTTAATTAATCAGATTTACACACAAAAATAAAAATATTTAAATTCAACGCTCTAAATGTAACGAAGTCTATGCGAAGCAAAAGAAAGCGATAGTACCGACAATAGCGAGGGGAGCGGGGAATACAGAGTTGAAATGTGTTAGATAGGACAACGAAATATTGAAGGTTTGTTTTTGGTAAATGTATTATGTTTTGTAAAAAGTCGTAGAACAAAAGTTGTTGTTTATGATGTTAGTAATATAGTCCTGAGAGGTTACCGGTGTTTTACAAATAACCCTGTATATATGTATATAAAGCAATCCGTAGAATTCGTCCTTAAGGCTATTGTTCTGTACACAATAAGTTGAACAATAACCAAGTTTATTAATAGCACGCCTCACAAACTTTCCTTTTCTCCCAAGCTCCTTGTTTCCGTACCCTAGTAAAAGCCAACTCGGGTCTGCATTCTGATTGATTGGGGTACCTCGACTCCCGAATCACTTGCGTTGGTAGTGAAATGAGAGATCAAATTAAACTGGGTAGTAAAAACAATTCGTCGAATACTTTAAGAGCTAGATTTTGCACGCGGTGTCATTCGCGGGACTTAGTGGGTTCGATCCACACGCCAGCGAGGAAATTTTTGTGTAAAATCTAAGATTTATTTCCGCATCTAGTAATGGATTGCCTTGCCTTGGAAAGCATGTTAAACCATTCATTCCTATTGTTATAACATCCTCTATAAAATAGTATACTAAGGAACGGGCAGCCTTTCTCAGTGTGTTAGATGATAATACTGCGGTCAACAACTTGCTTGCCAAGCGTGCTGGCTATTACAAAACCCTCCCTCGAGGCACATGTTCATCAGTGGACGTTATAGATGACGATGATGATAACATAAATAGTACCCTAAGGTCCTACGTAGTTTTTGTAGGGCCAAACCAAAGCATTTAAATAGATTGTTTGATTGATATAAAACCCTTGCCATTGTTCGACTGTGAAACAGGCTTTTTGAAACAATGCTGTCAAATCATATATTTAAATGTGCTGTTTTTATAGATCTGTAGTAGACTACATACATACCTTATAGTTTCGTCATGTGAGTCAACAAAGTGATCCTATTAGAGTATCCGTGTTTTCATTTCGAGGTACGGCACCGTTAAAAATTGAATGACTTTGAGAAATTGTAACTTAAAATCTTAAGTCAAAATAGGATTTCCTCTTTCCTAATTTCTGTGTATTTGTAATGTTGACTTCGTTCCATTACTAACTAAAGTCTTTAAAAAGAAACTAAGAAACATCAACTTTCCTGAATCAGGTGCTGAATGTTTGCACCAGGAGACTAATCACAAGATATGACTATGTCTTTTATAAAAATGTATTTATTACTCTAGGGATATTGTACAGCGTTTCCTATTTTATTGTTACTGTATTATTGAAGTTACATTTCTTAATAATTTGACAAATTTAGAAATTTTTAGCATTCATAGTGAACCCTGAGAAGCGAAAACATTTTTATCAAAGTAATATCGTTATGTGATAAGCCTCCTTCCGATTTCCTCGTAGACCCGAAGTTCGAGAGGCCCGCGAACTGTAAAGTAGAGCGACAGCTGCACAAAACTCCTCTTAACTAAAAGCCATAATCCCTCGATCTCCCTGTCAGCGACCGCCCTGAGCAGAGGTCCAAGTCCCACAGGGGACGCCCTCTTGTGCAGGTTGTTTAAACCATTTATCTAGGCTGGAGATCTGCTCGCCTTTATGCCCGGTGAAGTAGCAAAAGCCTCGGGTTAGCCCCGATAGCCTATATGTCCGAGAGAAAACAAAACTCACTTATACCGGAGACATTCATTTAAATCACAATTGTTCGTACTCTTCCCCTGTTCAGAACAATTTTCAAAAATTCAGTGACAGCACCAGCAAGGCATTCTGCCAAAGAACATTCATAAAATAATAATGTTCGTGACTAGGTGATATGCGGCAACGAAACCATAGCGAGATTCAGGATTCTTGTACAGCGCCAACTAGTTGTTTGTAAGCAAAGCTACTACAACCTGTTGCTGTGCTTATTATTGGAAAATGTCCTTTACCAAGTTCTAATCTATTTCTGTTCCAAATTGAATTGCCTGCAATTTTTTTCAATATTATATAATATTTACCATTGTCACTACGTTTGATAGACGAGAGAGGGATCATAGTCAAATACTGTTCCGATATATACGACGACGACACACCGTTGCGTTGGTCGGTTGTTTAGCGCGTAATACAAGTTTTTTGTATGGGGACACCACTTATATTTTGACTTTTTTTTATTTTTTCTTCGCTTACTCACAATTACCGAGCTGGATTCCAAATTTCATCCTTCTAGGTCATCTGGGAGTAGGTTAGATTTAGGTACATGTGTCAATCAGTCAGTCAGTGCTAAAATTTACGACTTTTTTTTTTTTTTTTTACTAATTTTAGGCTTACCTTTGACCTTAATCTCGCTTGATGGAAGGCGATGATAAGGCCTAAGATGATACACGCTTGCCTAGAAAGTGTCTGTTCACTTTAGTTTTAAAGATGTCCAGATTATAGCGTTCCGGAAAAACTGACCCCGGCAGAGAATTCCACTCCTTAGCCGTCCGCATTATGAAAGAAGAGGCAAATTGCTTCGTGCGTATAGAAGGAATGTCTACAACAAAAGGGTGAAATCGCTGCCGCGCCTAGTCGTCCGGTGATGGAAAGGTGAAGGGGGTATCAGGTTATGCAAAACCTCCGCACACTCTCCGAAATGTAGCCGATAAAAACCGATAGGCAGGCCACTCGTCTACGGTGTTCGAGGCTCTGAAGACTTGCCTCCACAAGTGAGTTATTGCCTATGACTCTCTTCGACCTTTTGACCTTCATATCCTTATAACCGTTTGAGCTAGCTTTATGAAATTTGGGCATCTCACGTAGAAGCCTAAATTTCCTTGTGGATATAATTAAACATACGTAGTTTTATGTGTTTACGTTAAAGAGGGTTTGAGTTATAGAAGGGTCAAAAGTGGCACTAAGTGGTTCGTGTAATATTACACTCGCCCTAAGTGAGGTCCAAGTCCCACAGGGGACGCCCTCTTGCGCAGGTAGCTTAGTTTGTAGTTTTTAAACCATTTACTTAGGCTGGAGCCCTGCTTGCCTTTGTGCCCTGTGAAGTAGAAAAAGCCTCTTAGTCAGACCATAGAATTCTTAGAGTCCTCGAAGGTTCGGATAAAGCCTACCTTATTGGGTTCACGTTGCTTCCAAAATTTTGACCTCATGTTATTTATATGTTCATACACATTTTAGGCTTACAAGTCTCAACAATGAAGATAATATGTTTAATAAACATATTGTTGAAAAAAAAGATTCTATAAACATTGTTTATAGAATCTTTTTTTTCGGACGGACATTATGTAGTTAGCCAGGAGGCTTTTGTTACTTCACCGAAGATAAATGCGAGCAGAGCTCCAGCCTTAATAAATCGTTTAAATACTACAAACTAAGCAACTTGCACAAGAGTGTATCCCCTGTGGAACTTGGACCCCAGCTCAGGGCGGTCGCTGGCGGGGGGATTAAGGAATGATGACTTTAGTTTTTTAGGGGAGTGACTTCAGGTCTACGAGGGCATCGAAAGGTTCTTTGCAAACTAAGGGTCGGGAGGGTCTACAATCACTACAGTATAACTAGATATAAAGAATGGTAGAACTTGTTTTGTTTTTCCAGCAGTGGGATACAGGCCTATTATGAATAAATGCTAACATCAGTTTCCTCTTGTTGCAGATGAAGAGTTGGTGTTCCGTGACCGATGGGGTGGTCTCACCCTCTTTAACGTCAAGAACTTCACCACCAGGTTGCTGATGAACAACTCCACTTTTGTGAGTACATACATTTTTTGTAATGATTCTTGAGTTTGTCCATCACTACCATTCAACGAGGCCGTGCTGCCAGCGTTCTGGGAATGATGCCCAATAGTATAGATTAAGAACAGTTAGTATATCATACTTTAGAAGCATTTGGACGTAAGTGCCAGTTTGCGATAACGGCACATACTATGTATGTTTCTGACGTATGGCACATCCGACATTATGCTTCTGAGCTCTAGCGTTGTATATGCCTATCTAGGTCTATTCCAGATTAGAATAGATCACCCCATGACTACCCATGAGACTAAAGGGCTGACCTGATGGATGGGCAGAAGCATCTATCAGGTCATGGATCCTTACTGCGTCCATTTCACTGATCACAGTCATTAAACTTAATTACGATTACGATACGAGTGAGAAAGGTTTTGCGTGAATTAATCTTTGATTTGACTCGCTTTAAATCTCTCAAAAAAATTTTGTGTAGATGGTAAAACTTCTTTCCGGGTCTGATTGGTTGAGGGATTATCCTCAGTGCCTCGGAAAGCACGTTAAGCCGTTGGACCCGATTGTTATATCATCATCTATAACAATCTATATCAGGGAACGGGCAGCAGCGTTTCCTTGTGTGTTACAGCGCAATACTGCGGTCACCAACCTGCCTGCCAAGCGCGGTGACTATGGCAAAAACCTTCGGGAGGAGGATCTAGTTCAGCAGTGAACGTTATACGGTCTGATGATGAAGATGAACCTTTGATAACTAGGTAGCTAGTTGTTACTATTATTGGGTTGGTATATGTTAAACATTTCCAAATCAACTTCAAACAATATTACAACATAGAAACACATCACATGCTTGTGTGCTCCCCTTACAATCTAAGGGAAATATAAGTTATAAGAAAAATAATATATGGAGCCCATTTTGAGGCAATTTCCTTTCTTGTGATAGAACAGAGATCATAATCTGTGACGCGTTGTATATTTACTTTGTAGCAAAAATATTTTGGTTTGCACACTCCGGGGTATTCCTTCCGTTGGATTACCAAGTAAACTGAAGCATGATGCTTTATTAATAATGGTTTTAATTAGATTAGTAACTGCAATACAACGATGGTGACTTTTAAGCCAAGGATACACTAGGGGACAAATGTCGTGCGACACGTGTCGCCAGCGACGTTGGGTGAAGTAACACGACATTGTCGGACTTTGGTCGACATGTCTGGCAACATCGCACGACACGTGTCGCCAACTACATCGAATGAAGTAGCGCGACGTTGCCGGACTTCGCTCGACATGTCTGGCAACATCGCACCGCAGCCAACAACACTACCTCGGTGGGTGTAATGATATCGATTGCCTTGTGAAACAAAACTTCGTGATGTCGCCAGATATGTCCGGCGAAGCTTCGCGAAGTTGCACGACTTCGCCTGACGTCGCTACGGACATAAGTCGCGCGATGTCACCAGATATGTCAGGCGAAATCGGCTGGCTTCGCTTGACATGTCGCCGATACATGTCGTGGCACATTTGTCTCCTAGTGTATCCTTGGCTTAAGGCACATAGCAACGATGTTGGTAGTCACACTTGCCTGCGACCCTAATTAATCTACTGAATATTTTACTGTGTCAGCTATTATACTTCATGTGTAAGTGTATATCTGCTTACACATTTTTTCGGACGGACATTATCTATTTAGCCATGAGGCTTTCGCTACTTTACCAGACATAAAGGCGAGCATAGCTTCAGCCTATACAAATGGTTTAAAAACTAACCAACCGGCCAAGAGGTCGTCCACTGTGGGACTTGGAACTCGGCTCAGGGCAGTCGCCGGGGGAAGAATTGAGGGACTATGACTTTTAGTTTTGTTAAGAGTTTTATGTGCATCTGTCACTGTACGTTATAGTTAGCGGGCCTCTCGGACTTAGGGTCTATGAGGGCATCGGAAGGTCTGCTTACACGTCTTTAATATTATTGTATAAATACTTGAGGTTTTCAGTAAATAAAATATTCTGATTATAACTCCGAACACGCAATCGTAGTTTCACTACAGTCACGAAGAGATATAAATAAATTAATCGCATACATTCTAAGCTTTATATATAAGAGGAAGTCTTAAAGTGGCGCCAGTGACAGTGAAATTGAGAGGAAATCGCTTGGCATTATTATAAGCACGTTATGCTTAGGGATGACATGCACGTGACGAAAAGAAAACGGAATATGAAGATGGAGGGATATGTTGGAAAAAAAAGACCAAAATGGATGGACTGTGTGAAAGATGACATGTGTAAGAAAGGTGTGAGTATGGAAAAGTCAAAGTCAAAGTCTAATAGAGAAAAAATTGAGGGGCTGACCTTAAATAATTAGAGCAGGGCAGGAAGATGATGATGACACGCTTTATCTTGTAAGCAATGTTATATATTCCAAAAATTTAATTCCTAACAAGATCATTTTATAAATCACTCAAGAGGCAGTGTAAATTGAGCTGAAGAGAACACTATTGAATGAAGTAATCCAACCCGCTTCGGCACTCAGTCGGGATATTGATTCAGTGCACTTATACCCAATATCGGTTTCACTAACTTTGTTTCAATCTCGAATAGGTCTGCATGTGATTCTACGTTGATATCAGTAAGTTGAAGTTGCTATCAAGTGCTTATAAAGCTATAGACGAACAAACATACAGCTTTGGCGAGTGTAAAGTGCTCGCCTTGAGAGGCCGATGGCGCCTCGGCCACTGTGGTGAGGTGGTGCCCCACGTTGGGCACCAATGTAATATTTGGGTGTTGGCAAGCTCTAACAAATAAATAAACACGTGTCTAGAATTCTTTCTTAGCCATAGTTAGCTTCGGTGAGCTAGAGCTAGAATGCTATGTATTAAACCAATTCTTTAAGATGTAACATAATACATAAAAACACCATCATCAATCCATGATGAACATGCCCCGATTCATCCTCCCGATGAAGAGTTTTACTATAGTCACCACGCTTGGCCAGCAGATTGGTGACCGCGTACGTTAGTAAGTGTTATAACATAATTATGCCGCACCACAAACGCTGCTGCCCGTGCCCTGGTATACTATCGTTATAAATGACTATCATGACTAACGGCTTCACATGCTTTACCAGGCACGGAGGGTAGTCCCTCAAGCAACAAGTTTTAGTGTCCTATATTTTAAGATGAGTTTCCCACGTGAACCAGATATATGCAAATGAAAACGCGCGGTTTTCCGCTAGCTATTGCTAAAAAATAACATTAATAGATTGGTAACATTCTTCATGAACAAACAAAACCTGCATTTATCCCCATTCTAATACAGTAAAAGCTCCTTATTCGCGCTTCCTTCATTCGCGCTTTCACTATTCGCGGATTAAAAAATTACGACCCAATTCCTGTATTCGCGGCAAAAAATTCCCATATTCGCGGAACTAATCGGTACTTAAGTCAGTAATATATTAATAGAAAGGATTCGGTATCCTTGAGTGTCGATCATTAGACAAAAAAATAAGGCCTTATTACGACTACGCCATAAGTTGTTGTTAAATGCTGCCACATATTAGACGTTCTGTGCTTTATAATGTTGGCTAAAAATAGGAGATTCGACACGAAAAAAAATTGTATATTACCGCTCAAAGTGAAAATAATTAATTCACAGCCCAAGAGGCATCGTCACGTTTCCAGTGCATGTGGAACAAACACTGGAAACGGGATTTTTTTAAATGAAAATTGATCTATCTACTGTCTCCTAGGAACGTATCCCCTATAATCCCATATAAATTACCATTCCATATACACGGTTTCTGTATTCGCGGTATATTTACGGAACGTATACCCCGCGAATAGGGAGCTTTTACTGTATTCCATTTTATTAAATTATCCATCAAATCATATATATACGTATTTGTTTGTTATCATCCATCTTTTCGAGAAACATCTCTGTACGAATATTTTTGTATTTTACCTGTACTTACGCATTACAGGGTGTAATATAAAAGTGTAGTCGTATTGTATTCATACCACACTTGATTGCCTTTATCTATCTACTAGCGACCCGCCCCGGCTTCGCACGGGTGTAATGCGGATGTATCATACATATAAACATTCCTCTTCAATCACTCTATCTATTAAAAATCCGCATCAAAATCCTCTGCGTAGTTTAAGCATACATAGGGATATAGGGACAGAGAAAGCGACTTTGTTTTATACTATGTAGTGATATTTCTACGAAAAAGATGTTAAATATAATAACAACAATAAATAAATACATGTAATATTATGATAAATATAAAAGTAGAGCGATAGTTGTACAACATTTCCCCTAAGATCTTAAATTCATCACTTTGCAATTCCCCGAGACCGTAACTAGCCAAGGTGCGAAAATTGAAATAAAATAAACTTGTTTTTTTATAAAAAAAAGTCATCATATTAGGAATTAGAAAAACCTTTCAAGTGATTGTAATTTTTTTTCTGATATTTTTTTGGATAGGTGTTTTGTGGTGAACGCATGGAACGATTGGGTTTTTGATGAGTCTTCATCATCATCAGCCCGTATAACGTCCACTGCTGAACATGGGCCTCCTCCCGAGGGAGGGTATTGCCATAGTCACCACGCTTGGCTGGCGGGTTGATGACCGCAGTATTATGTTATAACACACAAGGAAACGCTGCTGCCCGTTCCTTGATATACGATTATTATAGATGATGTTATAACAATCGGGACCAACGGCTTAACGTGCTTTCCGAGGCACGTCTTATGACTTATCAAAAACCCATTAATTGGATCCCATGGATTGGATCATTCCAATCCTAAATATGACTACGTTGTCATTTTACACCGTTTATATAGCGTTTATCTGATTTGTGTGGAACATCGTCTTTCTGGAACAAGACAAATATATTGAAATATTGGCTTTCACAATATCCGCAGGAGTTTGTTACGCCGAGTATGTAGATTCTACAACATGTGTTTATTTATAACTTTAGCACAACTTAAGTCTACCTGGTTACAATCTAGGTGGACGGAGGAAGGTCTTAGGCATTATCTACCAGCAGGCTTAAGCGAGGTGAAGAAACAATGTCTAATATGCTGTTTCTTCGCCACCCTAAGATGGATGGTGCACAATGATGGTGATATACATGAAGTCAGATACATCAGAAAACACATGAAGAATAGGCAAGGAACAGGTTTTTATCTTGTATCCTTCACATTACATGTCCTTAGGCTATATCTATACATATAATAAAACTATAGAGATCGAATATATGCACATAGAAAAATCGCTAAAACAGAGGGGGATGTTAGAAGTAAAAGGGAATTCATTTTTACAACTGTTATTTAAACAATACAGAAGTTATCATGATCAGTTGAAAAATGTAATGGGCAGTCATTTAATTTTTCGGCGGTAAGTAAATTAGTTTGTTTTTCTTAATTGGACTGTTATTTCATCATTCAATGTCAGTGCAAAAATTACTCAAGTTGTTTAATAAATTAATGAGTAGTAAAACGGTTGGAATGGGCAGTTCGAAGCGCAGCAGGCCCGTAGCAATTTAATAAATCTGTGGTGCCATTGCTTCAATGGGATAGTGACGGAGAATATAGTGACCAAGAACAAATCATCCCGATGAAGAAGAAACGTGTGTATCCATCTTGGGTCTTCGTGGCAAAATTTGACAGTGCTAGCCTAGCTCATAAAGTGTTAGAGCCGAAATGTTTTTACCATTTTTAATTATCTAGTCGCAGGCAGATTGTATGATTCATCATTTTGAACTGGGTAAAATTGGTTAGGTTATGTTAGAACCGTAAACAACCGCGCGCGAGCCGAAGCGAGCGGAGCGAGCGGTGCCGCGGCAGCGGCCGGCGAGCGCTACTTCCCTAGAGCTAGATTTAGAAATCAACCCAGCACGCATTATTAATAATCTGTATGTAGGCGAGTCGTCCATACATTTTACCGCCTTATCGTTTAAAGAACTGCTTAAAATAAAATTTATTACTAACCAATTACGATTTGTTAACTGTACGCGCCTATCCGCCCAGTTCAACTATTCCACTGCTCAGCATTAGAACTGCCCGTTTAAATTATTTTATGACGCATTTTTATTTAGTTTACTACTCAGTTTTTACTGCTAAACTAGTTAGCAAACATGCGTTTTTTATTTTTTTACCTACCATAACTCAATTATTGAACTGCCCCTAAGCAAAATAGAACACATCCACATTTTTTTAATCTTTTTGTTTCTATTTATGTTTGTCCGTTTGTACGGGCTCCGAAACTGTTGCACCGATAAAAATGAAATTTACTTACATCCCCGGTCAACATTTAATCACAGAAAATTAATGAGTTCCCGTGGGATATTTCCAAAACCGAAGGAATAACAAACACCAAGCGGACATAGTATGACGCGACAAAAAAAATCAGCTGTTCCATACATTTATTTTCACTTACCTCTACAAAAAGTATAGAACAGCATATTTTTTTACGCGATTTCGGGTTTGGTCCCATAGTAAAAGTTGTTTATAATCATCAGTACTTTCACCACCAGAAAGGTTGTTCATGTTTTAAAAATAGCCATGTATACATAGTGATTCTAATTGAGCCGTTTTCATTATTTTTTACAAATAAATCGTTTGTATTTATCAAGTTGTAAGCTTGTTTAACAAATAATGTGACATTTACATCTAATGAGTGACATTGTATGTTAACTGCGCGAATTAACCCTTGGGGAGCCTGGTAGGTAAAAATCACATGGCATGCCTGGTGGGTCTGACAGACCCGTAAACATAAATGGTTATTTTTATTTATTTTGATGTTACAAACTATAACAACAGGTTGTAATTTATATTCAATATTGTATCTTAATGAAAAAAGGGAAAAAAATACGACAATATATTTTATAACGTTTTATTAAGCAATTAAAAAACCTCTCATTCTTGGGTAACAATAATTTTACTTATCTTTAAATCAACAATATTAAACTCTTTTTAATTGAGATCAAAATCAGTCTTCACATTAATATAAGGCACAGATGAATTAACTTAAAGTTATAAACTTTGGTTACTAAAGTAAGATTAATAATTACCCAGTATTTGTGCGACAATTTTCGCATATAAAATTTGCGTGTTCCAAGCAAATATGACTCGTTCAAGAAATACAAATGTACTTAGACTTACGGTCCTTTTTAGCAGGGCATATATAACAACGTCTTTTTATAGCAGCATCTTGTCTTTTAGCTGGTGGCTCTGAGGGTTCTCCTATATGAGAGCTAATTCTCTTCTTTAGGTTCATCGGAAGACGCAAATTGTTAAGACGTTCAGCTTGATATGGAGCCGTCAATGCCATGCCTAATTACTACCATTCCATAGTAAGTAAAAGTATGTATATTCCATAATTACATTCAACATGTCTTCAGTCACAAACAGATGAAAGCAATCAAGTTCTTGCTGCGCATGTCTTGCATGAGGTTTCACGCCAGGTGTTCCAGTAAAAATGTTATCTGCTCTAGTACGAACGCGAGCACCCGGAGGATTACGGAACCATATTGTATTATCTTTTCCTTTATATATTGATCTGTGAGCAAAGTTGCTCAAAGGCTGAGACATCTCATCATCACTGTCACTACTTGGTTCATTATGACCTTGTACTTCTTCCTCAGTATCATCTGAATCATGTTGAACACTCACGTGATCGGATTCGGCTCCACTTTCATCAAAAACCACGTCATCCTCAATTTCAAAGAAATGTTGATCTAAAATTTGGCTTATTTCGGTATTGGTTAATCGCCTGGCCATATTTAACTGCGAAAATATTATACAGATAAATAATTTACCACACAATGCAAAATAAATAATGAAAACAAAAATAATAACTTACCAGTTAAAAGTTACGCCGCGTGCCTGGTCGGGTTTCTCAGACCCGAGCGCACATAAAACTCGTGTTACTCGAACGCGTGCGCGTTGCGGACTGCGGGAGGGGCGGCAATCTAGCCGCCAGTCTATATCACGAAGCTACTCAGGCAAACAGCGGTGGTAGTTACGAATTTTCTAAAATATTGTCGTTTTTTTAAAGTGATGGGTCTATCAGACCCACCAGGCACCCCAAGGGTTAAGCGTTGCAATGAGCGCAATGATTTACGTAATGCAGGTTTTGGGGTTTACCAAATCCAACATTTTCAACTATCTGTGAGAGTTTCAAGCCACCATACAAACTCTTTAGCTTTATATATTAACTCCCGTTCCCGTAAGCACTTCGTAATTAAATATTAATATCCTCCATAGCCTTCCTCGATAACTGGGCTATCTAACATTGAAATACTTTTTCAAATCGGACCGGCAGTTCCTGAGATTAGCGCGTTCAAGCACACAGACAAACTATTCAATTTCATATATTAGTATAGAAAGATAGATACATAAAAACACAAATAAATAAAATAAATATACCATATTAATAAGTCGAAATACCTATCGTTTGACTGGTTTGAAAAACCCGTAATAACTTTACGTGAATAAAAACTTTTATTTCTAAGCTTTATACTTCGAAGCCAAATAAATGTTACTCATTCAATCCTTCCTTTCGTTTGTTCAGCGTCTCATATTCTTCGGAGAGTTTAAATAACCAATACCTTTGAAAGAATTCCAATAAAAGAAAGCTCCGCCTCTGTACTCTGTGTAAACGTTGGCTGCCCTTAGAGATCTCGTACACAAACACATACACGTAATCCAGATTTATCAGCGCGATAAAATCGTGTCGCTGTTGCTACATTTATATCAGTTTTGTGGGGCCAGTAAACTAGTGTTGGAATATTGTGTAGAAAATGGAATGTAGGTGGGATTCACCTCTGCCTATCTCTTCAGAGTGTATCATCATCAGCCCTCGCGTCCCCCCTCGCCCTCCTGACCCTTAGTTTAGAAATAACTTTCCGATGCCATCGCCATTGAGGTCGGCGAACTGTACCGTAAAGCGACAGTTGAACAAAACTCCCTTAAACAACTAGAAATCCCTCTATTCCTGCGCCAGCCGCCCTGCACTGAACCAAGGTCAGAGTCTCACTTGGGATGCCCTTTAGAGCTCTGCTCGGCTTTATGCCCGGTAAAATCGCAAAGCCTCTTGACTAACTTCATAATGTCCGTCTAAAAAAAAGTTGATGGCTTATGATGTTTTTGTTTTTCGGATGGACATAAGTAGAGTTAGTCACGATGCTTTTACAACTTCACCGGGCATAAAGCCGAGCAGAGCTCCAGCCTCAATAAATGGTTTTATAAGCTTCCAACTAAGCAACGTGTGCGAGAGGGCGTCCCCTGTATGACTTGGTCCCTCAACTCAAGGCGGTCGCTGGCGGGGGGATTGAGGCTATAGATTTTTAGGCGTCCTCTGCTGGACAGGAATGCTGGGAGGATCTTTGCCAATCACCATGATTCGCTAGCGGGTTGGTAACCGCAAAATTATGTTATAACACACTCTATAAAACGCTGATTTCCAATCCCTGGTATACGATTGCTTTAGATGATGTTATAACAATCAAGACCAACGGCCTAACATGCTTTCCGAGACCAGGAGTGTAACCTCAACCAACGGGTCATGTTGGACAGAAATCTTAGATTTTATACAAAGCTTTCTTGTCCAGTATAGTGGGTTGACCCACGATCTCCGAGGCTTAAAGCGTTTGTATCACTTCGGGGGAGGTACGGCTGGTGGTGATTCCCCACAGAAATCGAAGATCTTCTTTGCCGGGTGAGATGGTGTGCCTGGCGGCCGACGGCCTTTTGTTACTGTTCAGAACTTGTATATACTCGAATTGACTTGCGAATTTGCATTGTGCGATACATATTAGTTAACATGCTAGGCGATAGATGGCGCTGCTCGTCATCCTGTAGTCATGTGTGGCTACTGCCAATGTCGCTACACGTTACATTACAATCAAGGACGAATATGTGTTAGACGTTTTAACGATTAAAAATCTAAGCCTATTACAAAATAAAACATATGGAAAATTATGTATGTATAATATTTTATATCATTTATCATTATTAGTAGTCATAGTAGGCTAGGACTTATTTAACTTGGGGTCGGAAAGCTTATGCGTGGCCCCCGCCAACGGCGGATCGAAGGAGTGTCCGGGGGGTTAGCATATATACCACGCTATGGAGAGGGCGAGTCCCACATATCTCACCGCCAGCGCGCGAATACACTGCAGCCGCGGTGGGAATGGGTAAATGTAATTGCCCCGGACAAAAATAATAAAAAAGGACTTACTTAACTTCGGTTTAAAATTACGCTACACTAGGCTATCTACATTCTTTACATCGAATTGAATAAAAACATCACATTAGCATCGAAATGGATGCAGACTACAGCGTTAGTGGTCCCGTAAGAGGAGTTGTTTAAAGATTTACAATACAAAGTCTTGCAGTTAACGGTTAAGTTATACCTATGTCTATTATATCGAGGATCTGAATGTGACTTCTTTATCTCTGGAGCTAAGAACTGCTTTGAGTAAGTCTATACTAATATATAAACCGGAAGAGGTTGTGCTTGAACGCGCTAATCTCAGAAACTACTGGTCCGATTTGAAAAGTTATTTCAGTGTTAGATATCCCATTTATCTAGAAAGGCTAAAGGCTATATTTAATTATGAAGTTTCTACGGAAACAGGAGTAACGCGGGTGAAGCCGAAGCTAAGACTCATCAATACTAATATATAAAGGTAATGAGTTTGTTTGTTTAAACGCGCTAATCTCAGAAACTTCTAATCCGATTTGAAAATTCCTTTCGTATTAGAAAGCTATGTTAACCAGAAATAACATAGGCTTTATTAAATTATGAAATTTTCATGGGAATGAAAGTTACGCGGGTGAAACCGCTCGCTATATTTCTACCACTATTCATCTCCTTAGTAATTACCTACGAATATTACACTAATGACTAAACAGCAATGGACACTATCGGCAAACAAATCGAGTAAAAAGGGATGCATTTAATTATACTGCTGTCTCTTTTTCGCTACTGGAGTTTATTGCACACCACTACTAAACCCAAAATAGTATAACTTAGCTTCCTTATGGTGAAAGATTTTTAGAAATATGTCAAGTAGTTCCGTAGCCTATTCAATGCAAACACACATTCAAATCTTTTCTCTTTATAATATTATTAGGTATATACAAGGTGTAACGGAAAGGGTATATACATAGAAAGAGCAAGGCTTTTTTGGATGATAACAAACGATATGGCAAGGGCTATTTTATCCTATCTCTACAAGTCCGGAAGTAATGATTTTTTTAAATTCATAGATACCAGAAACCAAACTTTTCAAATTGAAATAAATACATCACTAGCACTAAATCAGCTGATCGATGTCAACGAACTATTTGCAAGTAAAAATAAACCTCTTACTCCTGGTATTTCTGAATAAAGGGTTCCGCATTTTTATTTTTTGGTTGCAAAATAAAAAAATCTTGGAGTATTTTATTTTGAGTTGAAACTTTTGCCATATCGTTTGTTATCTTTCTATGTTTATTAGACCCTTTCCGTTACACCTTGTATATGTAATAAAAAAAATATTCTGACAAACCTAATTTGTCAGCTGAAGTTGCAGTAGCTGACTTGCAAAAATCTCTCAAGTTAAGCACTCCAACTTGACTGACGTTTTAAGTTTTAACTTTAATTTCTACTAGGAACTTAAACTTACTGAATTTTACTCCAAGTTTTAATGTAGGCACCATTTTAATATTCTTCCATTATGTTTTGTATTCGCCGCTCGGCAAGAACATATGCGTCGCAGCTGTGGCGCCCAAATTTCTTTACAATTTTAGCATTAAATGCTTTGAGTTTAATGTGAAATGGTTGCTTGAATTTTAGCCAGGTGGAGAGGTTACGTGAGCATTTTAATATTAAACTTAGGAATTTAGTTTTGTAATGAAATTAACACAAGTACGACAATTTGCGTGGCGTAGTATTCCCCGCTTAAGCCATAAGTCCCGCTTCAAGTTTTGGAGGTCGACCAAATCGGGGTTCGATTTATTTATTTATTTATACTTTAGTACATTTTGTATATTGTACATACTTGGACTTAATGCCTAAGGCATTTTCTACCAGTCGACCATAGGGTGATGCAGAGATATCAAGGTAGGTGCACTAAGTAGAATCAGAGCCTATAAAATAATATATTTAATAACAAATGATTAAATATATACATCTTTTATATAGGATACTAATATGTTATCAATACTATATTATATAATACTATACGTTATTATACATACATTATAATACTATACTAGATACAATACCATAATATAAATTCAGATATGAAAGTTAATGTTAAGTTTCTGCCCGCCATTTCTTCCTAATAAAATCTTTAGCCTTTTTTTAAAATGAAAAGTGACGCTTAGCTTTCCTGATTTCGAGAGGTAGCAAATTTCAGACATTCGATTCACACGGACAAAAAAAAACAAAGTGTAAAAGTGTCCCCCTGTTCTACCAGCTCCCCTTCGTCGGCAAGATGTGTTTCGCTGAGAGCAGCCACACACAGAGATATCATAGCGACAAAGTTCCCGAGCTACAATGGCAGTTTTCCGTTCAGGACAAACGTTTTCATTACGATCAAGGAGTGTTCGCACGTTCCATGCACCGAAAGTCATATCAGATGTTTTTTTAAATTTATCTTTGTAGCGTCGACCGCGAATTGAAAGATGCGGAGGCAGCCGCGGTTGCTACGATCCTCGAGGGTAGGGAGAACAATTTTTAGGACACTTTTTCTAGTCCCCTCCAAGCTGAGCAAGGAAAGCAGTGTCTCCCTGAATAGCGCTGCTTTGTCACTCCAGGCGCTGCCAAATTCTCTCTGTCTAGCCGCCCGTGTGCAGGCTTCAGACAAAGCCCTGTCTGCATCGGACCGAACCTCTCTACTTCAGCCCATCGCCACGGGACTTGACGTAACTCGGAGTCCATTTTCGGAAGCAGTCAGGTACGCAGGAGATATTAAGGTGCACAAACATACGCGCAAACGCAAGTGCATACACTCGTCTTCCCCCCCCTTGACCCAGTGAAACGGAAGACCGATACGACCGGAGGAGGGTTCCGATGATGTGTCTGGCCAACGGTTACTACGCCCTTTACCGTTGCCCTAGGCCATCCACCTTGCCTTGCTATACCGCTGGGTCCACCAAACTCGTTGCATAGCTGCTGTGAGCAGCCTTTCCCACCGGTATAGGCTTCGAGCGCTTAGCAGGAGGTTTCTGCTGATAAGTCTTGCTATACGGCAAGTCCCCCTCAGCTAGGTTTACCCCGCGAGCCGACGCGGTAAACTTAACCAAAGTGTGGCCGCTGCGCGCACTACAGCTAAAGAGCCACTGCTGGGAGATAACAAGAACGCCTGCGCTCATCGAAGCACCACTGCCCTCAATGGACCGGCTAGTGGAGCTCCAAGGATACACTAGGCATTCTGTTGTATATAATATAGTCCCTCGGTCGCCTCTTACGACCCCCACGGGAAGAGATGGGGTGGTGATATTCTCGACCGACCACCACACGGCACAACACTATGGTTAAACCCCCTTCGACGGACGCTCGTGATGAGCAATGGACGTTATATGAGCTGATGACGACAATCATATAATACAGTGCGCTGTTTTATGGGCTTCATATATCGACGAACGCCTAAGTTCACCTGTACACCACATGATGATGATGATTATGATGATGATGGATATGGTGATGGTATTAATGTATCTCCTAATAAAAAGCCGTCTGCGATTCACATAACTCTTACACATCGACCCTTTTCTCATGCCAACTTTTGTATTTTTATTCAACACAAAAAACCTGCTGGCCCCTTCTGCATAAGAGAGTCTTATATCATGATCATCATCACCATCATCATATCAGCCTATTGTCGTCCACTGCTGAACTATGACAGCGACGTACGTTCGCCTGCAGATCTCTTCATGTTAATGGAAATGCTGAGCATAGTTGAGAACGACAGTGAGAGACTACGTTTCAGATCCTTCTGAGCATAGTTGAGAACGACAGTGAGAGACTACGTTTCAGATCCTTTGTCATCCTGGTGGATAATAAAGCATATAGCAATATAAAGCACTGTGCTTATTATACATAACATAAAGCAAATGCTATCGTGGCTCTCACTTGTTGCTATATGCTTTTTGCTTTACATCGCACATTATAACATCGACACCCTATGCTATGTCTCTCCGTGCGTCGGCCAGTCGTCGCATGCGAGGGATTGCTTTCGGTCGCATGCTAAATTATTTTACGCAGCGCTTGCGATATCGCGATCTCGGGCGGCTCACGTAACGTAAACAATGTTGTTATGCTTCGTTGGCTTCGTGCTATTTTAGTGTAAATATATAGGTCATTTTTGTAAATACGCCTATAATTGTTTTAAATACTAACATACTTTATTTCACATTATCACTTAACCAATTATAGACAGTCCTAAGCCTGGAAAGTATGAAGGGAATTTCATTGTTTTTTTATTTTTTTACTGTTCCGTAATAATTTCATAAACGCGACGTAATATTCCGCTCCGACAACACCGCGCTTGTTTCATTCGCACTCGCCCGTTTGGCCGTAACAGGTTCCTACGCTTATAAAAAAGCATGCTTAAAATAAAGCATATAAAATAGTTTGCTTAAAATATAAAGCATAAAGCATTAAGCAAGTGATTGCCACATAAAGATTAAATTATTTCGTATGCTTTTTATACTATTGATTGTCTCACAATTTTTCAGTGTGAATTTACACACATCTGTAACGTTGAATCACTCTTCTAAACGTGTAAAATACTTTTATTGAACCCATAAATTGTATCAAGTGAAAGGACTCGGAAAAAGATCAGTTAAAAGATTTGTATCATTCCAATTCGTACAATGACAAATCCCAATTTATTGCCTCTTACTTTTACCACTTTTCTTTTAGATGCTTCAATCTGATATGTGTACAAATTTACGCATCGTTTTCTTGTAGAGTCACGAAATAAGCATATTTTAAGCATGAATCGTTCATCTGGGAACGAGTAGCGTTTGAGACCAACGGTCTAACTTACTTTCCGTGTCACGAAGAGGAAGTAGTCCCTCAGCCAACCAAACGCAGAATGAAATCTTATATTTTACACAAATATTTATTGTCTAGCGTAGGAATCGAATCCACGACCTCTGAGACTTAAAGCGACACTTTTACCTACCCTCAGCAGGTAGTTGTCTAAAATACATACAAACTAATATTTTCGTGTATACTAGTTGCTAGAATGACTTTTAGGTTTTAAAAATGCATTCATATCAGGTCTTCTCTTTCTGTTTATCTCTTGGCTGAACATTTTAACTTAAATGGTAAATGCTGTGAATGAATCAACAAGTTTTAATCCGCATCACTGAACAATCACCAGATAAAAGGAATTTAAATATATTGTGTATGGTACAGTGGCGTAATCAATTTAATTAATTGAATATACGTGTATTTTTGTACTGAATAAAATACGTATGTACGACTAAAAGTAGCTTATTTAAATTAAAACTGAAAACTATTATTCTAAATCTATCCTACTTTGCAAGGTTCCCAGAAAACTGGCAGATTTGTCCCGTTAAATGGTAATGCTTATCTGCTGTGCAAAGTAAATCAAGCACTCTGGTCCTTAAGGCACAAACACGTTGCCATTATCAGTGGCACTGTAATTGGACCTCTTGAGATTCTCAGACATGCCAGCCCTTCTCTGAATCGCGGTAAAATGAGACGCACGTAACGTTCCACATCAAAGTGTAGGTGGTTAGTTTTGTATAGTTATCTCAATAAATAATTAATATATATGTCTATAAACATACTAATAATATTTCTTAATCTTTTAATTCTTGCCTCGTAAGCTTTTCTTTCTTTCCTTTCAACTTATGTTAATAGAAATCAATTTCTAGAACAACTAATACATGTTAAGTTAAATATTTACTATTTTATAAGGGGTTCCTTCGCCAAAAAGTTCGAAAACCGCTGCACAGTACTATCGAAGCAGTGTTCCTTATAAATGAATTATTTATAGAAAATAAACTATAACATTTTATTTCTTTTGTTTCAAAGAATCTTATTTACTGTCTAAGTAGCCTTAACTACACTTAAGAAGATTATAGATAAAAGTTGGATTTATCGTATTTCTATCTTAGCATCTTTAGTGCCCTTTATAGCCCTCAAGCACAAACTTGTGAAGTTAATAAAATCCCTACTTTTATTGTAGGCATAACTTAGTACGTATAATTAAGTTCGAAACGAAAACCTTTTGCTCCGGGCATGAAAACGAGGAAAGCCGTATTAATTTTTTTTTTTAAAACTTTGCGCTTGCTCTTGCGCCCCCTGTGGGACTTGAATCACAGTCAGCGGGGTCCATATTGGCTCACATAAAATTTTTAATCATATTTTTTTTCTTACTACCGCTTTGTGTTCATAATCATTACTCTTCATAATTTTATTTTTCATACATTTTTATTAATGTCATTGGAACTCATAACCGTTAGTGATCATATTTTTTTTATTCAGAACTTTTTTCTTCATAACATTCTATTATCATATTGCTTTCTAACAAAGATTAGTTTCTGGCGCTTCGCCGGACGCTGCCGCGGCACGCTCGCTTCGCTCGCTCGGCTCGCGCGTTGTGGCGGTCACAGTTCTAACCTAACCTAACCTACTTGTCTGGTAGCATCTCGTTTCTGGTACCAATTACATTTTCACTGGAGTAGCACGTTTACGATTATCATTGTTATGTATTCGAATGATTATGAATTTCGATTATTAGTATAAACAAAAATATGAAAACAAATAGTAGTAAAAACAAAGTGTATGATTTATGATATTATAAATTTAAATGATTATGTTTTGTAATCTTTAGTTGTAATATTTTTTATGAATAACGATCATTATAGCTTGAAATGGTATGAGAAAATTTTTCGGACTTCCGATGATAGGAGTTAAAAAGTTATGTAAGAAAAAGCGCACCCCAGTCAGCGTGGGATGGAAGAATTATGATTTTCAGATTTTTCGGGGAGTTTTGTGCACCTATCGCTGCACAAAAACTCCCGAAAAATCTGAAAGTCCTAATTCTTCTACTTTACTACTTTAGTGTTTGCGGGTCTATCGGACTTTGGGTCAGACTTTGGCATCAGAAACTTGCAAAAACTAAAGATCGGGAGGACGAGGGGCGTTTATATGCTAAAAGCTTTTCTCTAAAATCTCAACATATAATTATATTTAATATTATACTTTTTATAATTTCATCCTACCCGCACTAGTACAAATTCAATGTATTTTTATTTAAAATTATCTTGTCAAATACTCAAAATCCTCTCAAAGTCTCAAACCTTTTCACCATTCGCATTGCAAAAGATAAATCCTTTATGCCGTCACAACAACACGACAGCGCCCATTAATTTGCTCGAGTAACAATATGGCGGCTAATGGTGGGTGTTGACAGTTGAGTTTGTTCGAATTTTAAAAATGTTTGTATTTTATTTTTGTTTAAAATGAAGTGTGCCTGTGTTCAATGCTTGGAGATTAATATATCAAACTAGCTGAGCCGACAGACGATGTCCTGTCTTAACTAAAACTCTGTATTTATATGAACACTAGCTGCGCCCCGCGGTTTACCCGCAGTACTCTGCTCCAGTGGGTTGGAGCGTAATGTTTTGTAGCCTATATGTTCATCCAGCGTATAACCTATCCTGGTGCAATTTCAGCCAATTTCGTTCAATAGTTTTGGCGTTTAAGAGTAACAAACATCCATCCGTACGTACAAATTTCGCGTTTATTATATTAGTAGGATTTAAAATTTAGTGTGATAGCTATGAAGCAACTCAACTAACCGTGATGTAGCGACACGCATTCTATCAAATGTTATATGGAACATCAAAAGATTACATTTAAAAAGTGTATATTGTCAAAAGCGCTTAGGTTACATTAGAAAATGTAATATGGTAGTTAAGTATTTTTAAACTCACTTCTCCTGACAATAACAAACAAGGAATTAGCGACATCGGTCCAGCCGTTCAAGCGTGATGACAAGACAAAGATAAATAAGCTTTCACTTCTGTATTATAGATAATTTTCTATCACAAGTTTAAAAAGAACACAAGTCATCTCTTCTCATTCTATGTTCCTGTGTTTGTAAACATTTAAAGCATTCTTTTTAGTCCGAGAGCTGGCACCAATTTTTGGATAGGTATTTGAGGCAAGCTGAAAACTTACACATAACTCTTCTTGTCACATAACTCTTCTACTATACGCCAACACGGAACTGCAGACTTAGCTGGTGAGTAGTGGGGCTAACACGGACATTTTTTTTTCCAAAATTGTATTTGAGGCAAAAGTATTTTCTTTTTGAGAATATTATTTTTAATTATATATTTATAATTAAAGACAAAATGACATTTTAAAAGGGTATAATTTTAAAATGTCATTTTGTCTAAAATACATTTTTAACTTATTTTTGCAAAAAATGTTGGCATGCGTCTGGCAATGTTAAAATGTCGACTAAATCGTCTGGCTTATTATTTTTTATATTCTTTTAACATTAAACTTCTATTATTCTTATTTTTTTATTTCTTACTTATTCTCCATATTGCCTCAAATATCTTTTTTATTTTTCTAAACATTAAAAAAAATTACGGGTCTTAGCCCCGCAACTCATCAGCCAGGTCTGCATTTCCATGTTGGGGTATAATAGGAGAGTTATCTGACAAGTTATCAGCTTGCCTCAAATAGCTACATAAAAATTGGTACCAACTCCCTACTATTTCATGAAGATAACATTAATCAAACATACCACTGGTTTTTTTTTTATTCGGCTGGTGATTTTATTTTTGCATTTTGTTACTATCTCTCATGCATATTGTGCACTTACCAACCCCGGTTCATTATTGTTACCAGATTATTTAGTATATTAAAGCGTTCATATATTGTATGTGTTGTATTGAGAACAAAAAATTAATTTTGATATAAACCGATACTTCAATTTTATCCATTTGCCAAAGAATCAATCAATATCATCATCAGCCTGTCCGTTCACGTTTTAACATGGCTATAGTCACTACGCTTGGCAGGCGCGTTAGTGACTGCAGTATTATACAATAACATAAAGAAGGAAACGCTGCTGCCCGTTGGAAATAATGTAAGTTCGAAACTTAACACTCTATCTATTTGTTTACAGAGAGAATTGAACGCGGTGGACTTCAAAGTATCAGCGGATCTTAAGTTCGTGCTGCTCATCTCAGACGTGAGGCCGGGGTGGAGGCACGCGCGCCTCGCCAGATACTACGTCTATGACGTCATCAATAGGTACCTACTTAATACTTACATCTGAACTTGCTACTCATTAAATCTCCATCTCAAGTCCAACTTTAAGACGACAATCCGATATTTACTTATCAATATCAAAGCGTCAAAGGTTAACACGAAGAGATACATCCACATTTCCCTATAAAAAAGTGGACTTAGTATAAACAGCCTTACAGTGTTACAAAGGATAATCTGAAGGTAGTCGGAAATTTGATGCACTCTGCGCTGGAGATACACCGCTGCGCTGTGTCAGTCTGCCCACGACGATGGTCAATACAACATGACCAAAACGAATGTGAAACAATAAAGGGCGCGTTTATAATATAATTGATATGATATGCAACAATCGTCACAAACTCACACTCACTTTAATATTTCGAATGCTAACCCATACGAAGTTACAGCACCTTTTGGACATATTCTGTTTTTCAATGAGAACTCTTTTCTTACAGAAACAAAATCCCAGTATCACCAATAGAAGACGACCGCTCCGCTCCACTCCTGCAGTATGCTGAATGGTCCCCAATGGGCTCCGCGCTGGTCTTCGTCCACGATAACGACATATACTTCAAGCCAAAGGTGCTCAAGACGCTTGTCTGCAGAATCACTAATAATGGTGAGGACATTAGACAGATGGACTTACCTTGGACTTCGACAAGTCCAAGTAATTTCAGAGATGAAAAGCATAGCATTATTACGCTAACTGAAATGCTCGACTGGGGACCTACCTCCATACATTCTCCTATCGACAAAAGGCCTAATTTCAGGAAAAAATGTACTATAAAGTTTTTCAAAAAATCCAATACTTTTCAAGTTATTGGCAATTGAAAATTCGGAATTTTTTCACGTTTTTCATCGGTTTTTCGCAAATATCTCCAAAAATATGCATTTTCACGAAAATTTTATGAAATACAAAATGTAGCAGGTAAAAAACTGAACAAATCGGTTATTTATAAAGTGTTCTAATTGCAATATTAAATTAGATATTAAAGATCAAAGCCGTTTTTTATTTTGTCTGAAATTTTATCGATGTATTGAAGTCCTCTAGCGGTGAGCAGATACATTTTATGCATTCTAATGAAATTGGGTTTTGTAGTGCTTGAAATAAGCTTTAAAAAGTCTTTTGCACGAAAAATGAGTGAGCTGTAATGCAAATAAGAGGAACATCTAATGGTTTTTTCTTTTAAATCAATGGGTTTCGTAAGTGCCATTTCCACCAAAATTTAAATTAATCGTACTCCGTCTAGAATTAACTTTAATATAAAAAGTTTGATGGATTTTAGCAGTTTGGCTGCTATAGGACACATATTTTTCGAAAAATCACGATTTTACGAAAAAAATAATTCTCGAATTTTTACAAAAACCACCTTCTTTTCATGATATCTCAATAATGATGAATGATACGTATAAAAGTATGTGATAAAAAATGTAGGTCTTTTTCTGACAAAAATGTTTTTATGTTATTTTTACTGGCACACAAAAATTGACGGAGATATGATTATTTAAAGAGCGCGGCAACGCAATCACACTCTCTCTCGAGCCCTTTGACCCTTCACCGTTTTAAAATAAAAGTTGTAGCTCTTTTAATTACCTTTAAAATGGTTTTTTATAAGTTGTGATAGCAGCTGAATTGAAGGAATTATGGTCCAAAAACGAATCGTTTTCTAGCGATAAAATGGCTCAATGTAAATTATTCCATTAATGGGTTATTTACACCCCTTAAAAATAATAGGTGGAGCTCAGATCATTTTCACTTTTGAAGTTAAGGGTAAGATGAGCCTAATTCCAAAATTTCATGCAAATCGTTTCACAATAAAAAAATTCGGAGGTAAGACCTTATTTTTCGCTTCAATGACTGCACTATGACGTATAGACATGATTGTTCATGAGCGAGTTTGTAAATGCCGTGTGGTTTCCGGCTTAGAATAGACCACCCCATGTCCTCCCATGGGTGTCGTAAAAGGCGACTAAGGGACATATGGCTGATGGATGGGCAGTAGCATCTATTAGCTCGAGGTTTACATCTTACTGCGATCACCAATCCGTCTGCCAAGCGTGGTGATTATGGCAATATCCCTCTACGTTCCTGGCTTGCCAAGTTCTGTTCAGAGGAGGCCCATGTTCAGCAGTGGACGTACACGGGCTGTTGATGATGATGATGATGAGTTTGTAAAACGACTCGCACTTGACTGAGTTTGGAGTGGCTGTGACCATAACCTTTTTTGCGGGCTGGGTCCACGCCTGTGCACTTATCTAGCTGCCTTTATAATTGAAACTATCTGCGAAATAACATAAGGTGGTTAGAGTTATTGGCACGGTAAAATATAAGAAAAATAGCGGACTTATGAGTTTGATTGATGCCGATGCGGTTGAGGCGCCTGAATTAGCATAGTTAGACACAAATTGTTAAGTACTGCTTTGTTTTACGCTACTATTGTTAATTGTGTGCATGTTGTGACACCTTGAAATGTTGTACATATGGTTACACAACTATTATATCGAGAAGTAAGAAAAAGTGTAGCAATTATTGGCAGTCCAAATAAATATATACTAAATACCAGAGAGATACTTCTACAACACAGGGTATTTTGTTGGGGGGCCGGATTGCTTTGTCCGACCCGGCTCCCGCCAACGACGGATCGAAGGTGTGTCCGGGGGGTTTTAGTGGTGTAGGGTCCTCTCCTCGTGGTATGAGTAAAGCATACCACCGCTATGGAGAGGGCGAGTCCCACATATCCCGACGCCAGCGCGCGGCGGTGGGAATGCGGAAATGGATTTGCCTCCGGACACCAAAAAAAAAGGGTATTTTGGTGGGAAGATTAACGTATACGTTACGTTTATCTGGGAAACCCTTATAGCTTTACCATGTCTCATTTCATGTGAAAGTGAAACTTGCTAAACAAGACTTGGTTATTAAGTTCTTATCCAAGTAACACCTAAGTACACTCTCATCAAACTCATTCATACATTTTGCAGGTATCCCAGGCGTGGTCTTCAATGGCGTGCCAGACTTTCTCTACGAATCAGAGGTGCTCCGTCTCGACAAGGCGCTATGGTTCAGCCCGGACGGACAAACGCTTATGTACGTGACGTACAACGACACTCAGGTGCAACAACACAAGTATCCGTGGTACGGACTCGACCAGCAGGAACCACCGGCCTACCCCACCATCAGGACTCTGAGGTATCCCAAGGTTGGTATTGTAACGAAGTGTGCATAATATCGTATAAAATGTAGTAAATCGATTTTTCCGTAGGTTAAGGCTGGAGCTCTGCTCGCCTTTATGCCCGGTTAAGTAGCAAAAGCCTCATGGCTGATCGTACGTCCATCCGAAAAAAAACAATTTTTCCTGAATACAGAAATACAGCAAAATTCACACATTTATTCCTGATATAAGGTTGACATCATATTGAGCGAGTGCGTTCCTATAACCGCAATTCCTGTTCCGGCATAGAATAGACTACCCCTAGTCTTCCGTAGGTGTCCTAAGCGGCTACTAAGGCACATACAGCTAATGGATTGCGCGCAGCATCTTCCAGCTCTAAGTTCCTAGCCATATTACTGCCATCACCATCATCTGCCATCATTCGCCTGGCAAGTATGGTGATTATGGCACTATCTCTCAAAGACCCTGGCTTGCCAAAGTCTCTAAAGACGAGACCCATATTTAGCAGAGGGTGTTCCTGTGTCACAAGTGGACAACGGCAGGAATAGCACGTAACGGAGTTGGGAGTTCCGCGCTCACCTCGTTCCCACGCTCGAGGAACGAGGAATGTCCAATGTGGGATCAACCTTAATAAGTTTCCCGAATAAAAAAATATAGAAGTCTAAAGAAATATTGCTTTTTCTTGTTGAAATCTTGTTTTCGTCCTGTGGACAGTTAAGACTTCAAAGTGAAATATCACAACAAAGTTCATTAAGACGTCGTCAATTCTAAGAGCGTGGCAAATAATGAAAGACGACATCATGTAAAGATGCGTCATTAAAAAATACTTTCATAAAAAGAGCGCGGCCTTTACAGAATATTGTGGAACTGCTCTTGACAATGCCCTGTAATGACCAAGAATCGGAAAAAGTAGTGTTTTGAAGTAAACACGTAGTATTAACATGGATATGACTTTTAAGAATACCAGTTTTGTGTTTCATATTGGATTTAACCGGTACGTTTTTTTTGTTATTCTTATTACTTAACATACATTGATATATCTCAAAATTGACGTATTTACTATGTATAAAGTGTACTAAAGTTTTATATTAACATTACGCCAATGTATAGTAATATATTTTCAAGTATAAATAATATATTTTCAAAGCAATCTGTACGAATACAGGAATACCGGTATCGTAGACAATAGTAAGTACATCCACGTTTTGATTTCCTCCTTCCTCCTTATCCTTAACCTATTCCGATAATTTTTTTGTGTAATTTCTATTTATTTATGTGCACACACATATTAAATAAAATAAAAACACAAACTAAAAATAAATGTACAAGGTGCTACTTATTTCTAAAAAAATCTCTTCTAGCAGACCTCCTCGATAATGGACTGAAGTTGTCAGTACAAATGACGTTGTATTATTGTCAGGTGAATACAAACAACCCCGTGGTGACCGTGAACGTGGTCAGCGTCAAGACCCCGAAATACCTGTTCTCCCACGCCATACAGTTCACATCACAAGTCGATGACAGTAAGTACGAGTAACAACTTCACCTATATTATTCAATCCTACATATATTATAAACATGAAAGTTTGTAAGAATATATACAGTATGTTTGTTACTTTTTCGCGCAAAAACTACTGAGTGGATTTCACTGAAAGTTTGCACGGGAATAGTTAATAAGCTTGATTAACATATAGGCTACAAAAATTCACGCTTCGACCCACTGCAGTAACGCGGGTAAAAGCGCGGTGCGCAGCTAGTATCTACTAATGGTTAGCCCCAAGTTTTGCCAACACGCTTCTTTCTTCCCATTTAAAATTCATACAAAGGCTTTTGTGTCCAAAAGGCCCTACTTTGCCATAGTTGACGACTTGATAGTCTGATTTGCAACCATTGTACTAATATTGTTAAACGCTGCTGTCAGTTTCTTGGAATAAGATTGTTTTATATAATTTATAGTTAAAAATTATGATAACAAAATAACATCCTTTTCGAGACACGGAGGATGGTCCCACAGTCAACCAATTAGTTCCTAAAAGAAATCTTCCATTTAAAATAGAATATTCTAGACATGATTAATGAACCTAAGATCTCAAAACACAAAACGATACTGCATTGGTGGCATTTTGTTTATTCCAGGCTGGTACGTGCGCTGGACAGGCTGGTCATCAGAGAAGCAGATAGCTGTGCTGCTCCTCAACCGGCCACAAAACGTCTCCATCATCAGCTTATGCAGCGCGGTGCATTACAACTGCCAGGATGTTAGTATTATTCCATCCTTTATCATTCGCTCTGTTCTCGTTCTTCCTATGCGTAATTATAAAATTTTAAAGTAATAGATTTGAACGAATTTTATTCCCTGGAATCTTACTTTTGGAATCAATAATTCATGAATTACCACATGTATTTGACCTAATTATCATGCGCTAACAATTAGGTATTGAAGATATAGAGGGAGAGATAAAGAAAATCCTGATAGATTTATTTTTAATAGACGCATTTTCATAATAATACACAGGTAAAAGTTGTGACTGCCCTGGCATTTTCTTCGTGACCTTTTACGGCGAGTAACCTTCCGATGCCCTCGTAGACCCAGAGTCTTTGAGGCCCGCAAACAGACGCCCGCAGACAGTTGCACAAAACTCCCTTAACAAAACTAAAAGTCATAGTCCCTTGATCCTCCTGCCAGCGACTGCACTTAGCCGACGTTGCTTAGTTTGTAGTTTTTAAACCATTTATTTAGGCTGGAGCTCTGCTCGCCTTAATGCTTGGTGAAGTAGCAAAAAAATTACTTACGGCGAGTCCGATAAGAAAAAATGGCCTCTCTTTTCAACTTTCGGATCCCAAAGTCCCACGACTTACCACCAATACTAAATGAAAGCCATGTCAATTAACTTGTTTGCAGATATTCCGCGATGAGTCAGACGGGTCCCGCTGGTCGGGGCTCGGTGCTGAGCCAGTGGAAGACGACTGCGGCTGGTGTGGCTCTAGTGCACTTATTGCTTCAAAGGTAAAATACAAGTTTATTTATTTATAAATAAATCTGCTAACTTTAGTAAGCCTCAATGCACGTATAGACCCTTCATTATCAACCATTTATCTCATCAACTATCTGTCAGTGAGTGGTTGAAAATTACCCGAAATAAGGAAATAGACAATATTTCAAAATAGTATTATTTTCTCATAGTAAAGATACTTTGCATTGCTGATACCAGGCAAAACTGGATGTTTTCCCAGCACATGTCCTGGTTCTAGTAATTTCCTGGGAAGTGTCAAGTATTTCAAAATTCGTTCGCCAATATTATTATTACTGGAATTTTATTTACTTAACGTATTATTTCTACATATTCATTGAAATTTTGCTTCTCTATTACGGCATTCTATTTTATTTCCACGGGAACTGGATTTACGCGGGTAAAACCGCGCGGGACAGCTAGTTATTTAAAAATCGAGTGTCACTAACAATGTCTTGGGTTCGACTCCGTAATTGAGCATTAATTTGTGTTCCTAATATTTTTTTCTCGAGTATAATTTAAATGCACGTATGTTGATCCTGAATGTAAGGAGTGTAATGTGTCCAGGGCACGGTGTTCACGACGATGCCGGTGTCGGAGCCGGGCGGCGGCTGGTGGCGCCACGCCGTGCGCGTGAGCGACGCGGCGCGCGGCACGCTCACGCTGGGCGCCTACGAGCTCACGCAGCTCGTGGGCTGGGACGAGGGGAGGCGCTTTCTGTTAGTAATCATACATTATCATAATCATTTATGAATTAGTATAAGTCTCGCTTTGAGTCTCGGAGGTCGTGGGTTCGATCCCCACGCCGGACGAGAAAATCTTTGTGTAGATTCAAGATTTGTTTCCGGGTCTG
Source organism: Nycteola revayana (assembly GCA_947037095.2). Taxonomy (NCBI): domain Eukaryota; kingdom Metazoa; phylum Arthropoda; class Insecta; order Lepidoptera; family Nolidae; genus Nycteola; species Nycteola revayana. The sequence continues at coordinate 15,895,214 of OY855748.1, read as the reverse complement.
GTTGACTGAGGGACTGCCCTCCGAGCCTCGGAAAGCACGTTAAGCCGTTGGTCCCGATTGTTATCATCGTTTATCATCATTATCATCTATAACAATTGTATACCAGGGGACGGGCAGCAGCGTTTCCTTGTATGTTACATACTGCGGTCACCTAAGGGGGCGTCCATAAATTACGTGAGATGTTACAGGGGGTGAGGGGGTCGAGTCAAATCTCATCTAATCTTACGTTGGAAAGAGGGGGGGTCTCGGCAAATATCACGCAATTTTTTTTCAACGGCTTAGAGTGGCTAGATCAGTACAAAGTTTTAGGAGCAGATGATTTTACAGAAAATTATATGGACATGTTGGTTCCAATAGTCTCTCATGAGACCGCGCATGATTCTCCATGGACTGAATTAGAGTAGATATTCTTTTTCTTAATCACAGTTGTCACGATGAAAGTATTCTAATGTTAAATTTTATTACACTTATAACTCTCAGCAATATTGATTACTAGTCTTAACTAGTCGTAAATAAAAGTACGAAGCATTTTTTTTCTTTTTACAATAACAATCCAACGCGTTTACGTAAGAAACCCACATTTTGAAAAATCTCACGTGAAATTGGGGGATTGGGGAGGGGTTGAATAAAATCTCACGACATCTCACCAGGATGGGAGGGAGGGACAGAAAATATAAAAAAACACCTCACGTAATTTACGGATGCCCTCTAACCGCCGGTCAAGCGTGCTGACTATGGCAAAAATCCTCCCTCGGAATGAGGCTTTGTTTAAGTTACGCATTATTTATCAATTACCCGCGTTGGTTTTCTACCTTTTGTCCTTGTGCTCTATTTTATTGAAATACATTCCGTAATAGTTGTGTACAAGAGTAAACAAAGACTCATCTAGGTATATCTACAGCTAACACGCCCTTAAAACCCTTCACAGTCAAAATATCTACCTTTGTACTAACATCTTAACGCGTTGGCTAGATCCTTCAAAAGCGAAGTAGCGTATATTTATTGTAGTTCAAATGATGTTGGTAATTTCATTATTTGTACTTGGCCTACGATAATGACGAAGAGGGAAACTAATATTCTATCTCTATTTTGAACAACTATGCTCTTCTATTCTACAGTCCACACCCACAACCAAATCTACAATCTTTTTACACTTTTTATAACCATCCGATGACTTCATAGAGCCGAAGTCCGAGAGGCCCGCGAACTGTACCTACAGTAGAGCGACAGTTGCACAAAACTCCCCTAAAATCCCTCAATCTCATCGCCAGCGACAGCCCTGGGCCGTGGTCCAAGCATCACATGAGGCGCTCTCTTGCGCAGGTTGCTTAATTTGTAGTTCTTAAACCATTTAATTAGGCTGTAGCTCCGCTTGTCTTTAGCAAACTGGACTGGACTGACTTTGGCAAACTACGTATGTCCGTCCGAAAAAAAAAACAGTTTTTAACAATCTGTAAAGATATTCTATATCTGTATATCTAAGAAAGATTTCTAAGTAGCCGACGCATCACCGTCCTTGCCATTGTAATAGCTTTGCTTCCAATCGTCATAACATCATAATATATCTCGGAAATATGTATGAGTGTGTATAACTATGATTCCGCACACCAGTCTACCAAACGTAGTTACTATGATAAATATATAATATTGACAAAAACTCGCGGGTAAAAACTTGCGGGAAGTCTAGTTTTTCTTATATTCGATTAAGTTATTCAATTAAATTTCGAACAGAAATAGATTAGAACTCGGTAAAGGACATTTTCTCACAATAAGCACAGCAACAGGTTGTAGTAGCTTTGCTTACAAACAACTAGATGGCGCTGTACAAGAATCCTGAATCTCGCTATGGTTTCGTTCCCGCAGATCACCTAGTCACGGACATTTATATATTTTTATGTTCGCTAAAAGTCTTTGTTACGTAAATTTTTTGAAAATTGTTCTGTTCAGGAGAAGAATACGAACAATTGTGATTTTAATGAATGTCTGCGGTATAAGTTATTTGCCGCGTAGGTCTGCTATAGACATGCGAAATTTAGCTCACTGAAAAGAAAAGAGATATATAGCTCTTTTCATCAAAAGAACTATATCACTCTTTTAGCTCTTTAGCTCACCGAATAACTCTTTTAACTCTTTAGCTCAATTGTTACTTGCGAGCTATAGATCAAATTGAGCCGCTCGAGACAACTAGCTCTTTTAGCTCTTTAGCTCACCGAATAACTCTTTATCTCAATTGAGTTATTGGCGAGCTACAGATCCGCACGAGACAACTAGCTCTTTTAGGTCTTTAGCTCACCGAATAATTCTTTTAACTCTTTATCTCAATTGAGTTATTGGCGAGCTAGATCAAATTGAGCCGCGCTACTTTACGCAAGTCAAACGAGACAACTAGCTCAGTGGCTCTATGAAATCTATGTAGTTCTTTAGTTAATTTAACTTATTTGCGAGCTATAGATAAAATAAGATTCATTGGGTTGTTTTGTTTTTATTACAAAATAAAAGCCAATGATTTTCCTTCATACTTGAACAGGCTTAAGGCCAAGCGAGTTGACTATGGCAAATACCCTCCCTCGGGAGGAGGCCATGTTCAGCAGTGGACGTTATACGGGCTGATGATGATGATGATGATGATGATGATAAGAAACCAAAACTAAACTGCGCTTAGCAATATGCGACACGAATGACACGATAATCCGCCGAAACTATTTAAGTAAATTTAAGAAAACAACGATGTTTGTTTAGTCGACAAAATCACAAACTTATTCCCTAAGGATTTTCATATTTATGTAAAAGTGCTTAAGTATTTTTACTTTTGAAACAACTATGATAAGAGTTATTTTACTGAGTATTGAGCCGAAGAGTCGTTCAGTGAGCGACATGCGAAAAAGTTCACCTGTTCGTCGGGGAAGTTCGGGCATTGCCGGCCGTTGTCGGCGTCTCGTCGGTATCACTCGTTACTAGAGCCGAGTCAGTGAGCCGTTGAGCTAAATGAACTAGTGAGCTATTCTGTGAACGACTGAGCTACTCGGAGCTAGATTGTGATTGAAGAGCTAGTTCAATTTTATCTGTCATTCGCGAGCTACCCATGTCTAGTCTGCTAGCCTGTGGTACCCCTTACACAGTCAATCTGGATGGAAATCGCGGATTGCGGTATATTGATATAACTTGATTTGGTTTGTTGTCATATTACACAGTCAATCCAGATCACTTCAGTCCACTGTTCGCAATGATCACATGAAGACGTGTTCTCAGCTCTGGCGATTCCGATTGCCAATAAACAAAAAAATGAGAAAATTGTGTATTCACAATCGCAAAAACCTCCGTAGCGTAGCGGTATTTGACTCGCTTAAAATCTCTAACGTCGTGGGTTCGAATCCCACGCCGGACAGAAAATCTTTGTATACATTCTAAGATTTCTTTTCGGGTTTGGTTGGTTGAGGAAGTACTCTCTGTACCGAAGAAAAGCATGTTAAGCCGTTGGTCCCGATTGTTATATTGTCATCTATAATAATCGTATATCAAATAACAAGCAGCAGCGTTCCCTTGTGTGGTACAACATAATACTGCGGTCACCAACCCACCTGCCAAGCGTGATGATTATAGCAATATCCCACAATGACCCTGTCTAGTGACGGTCTGTTAATCAAAAGGCCCTTTACGCCCACTGCTAAGTAAAGGGGCTGCTGAAATAAAGTGATGTAAACAATTGGCAAATGGCGGACCCCTCTACAACAACCTTCGTAGCGTAGCGGTATTTGGCTCGCTTTAAATCTAGGAGGTCGTGGGTTCGATCCCCACGCTTTACAAGAAATCTTTGTGTAGATTCCAAGATTTATTGCCGGGTCTGGTTGGTTGAGGGATAACCCTCCGTGCCTCGGAAAGCACGTTAAGCCGTTAGCCTCGATATTTATAACTAGGGAATGGGCAGCAGCGTTTCCTTTTATGTTACAACATCGTACTGCGGTCACCAACCTGCTTTCCTATGGCAAAAACCCTCCCTTGGGACAAGGCCCTGGTTCAGCAGTGGACGTTGTACTGGCTGATGATGATGATGTACCCCTCTAATTGTCAGGTAGTGTAGGACGTCGAATATATTCTAAATATTGGTTGAATCATCATCGGACACCATTTTTATCTAACTTTTTTAGACTTACTCTGAATATGGTTTGCTGGAAGAAAACTCATAAATGAGTTAAACTAATACGTCCCATTGTACACCATCTTTAATTGTTAAGGCGCGGTGAATAGACGACTTTTACGTATTTGAGAGAAGCGAAGAGACGCCGCGATGGCGCAACGTTTCGTTCGACTCGTTCGAGTTATTTATCATTAAATACATTAATCCTTGCAAATATCTTATTCCAATCGATAAATAAAAACAACAGTTCCCTTTATTATTATATATTACATCACTGTTATTAATATTATCAAGATTTGTTTATAAATAATACAGTTACAATTGCTACAATTTCAATTTAAATGGTTATTTTATGGTTTTTTTTTATCGAGAAAATTTACCGAAAACGTGTTTTGAACACAATGGTCCCCCTATAAATATGATCAAGATTAACATATATTTTTTTAGCTGCTCTAAAATGGAAACATTTGGCTAAAAAACTGTTTTGATTAAGTACAGCGCCTTAAACTCTCATAACTTGTTTTCATGTGTACAATAAAGAATAAATGAATAAAAATATAATATTTCTCATCCAAAGGTACGTGATCGGCACAGCCCCGGAGAAGGCTGGCGAGCGTCATCTCTACCGAGTCAAAGTCCCCACAGACCCCGCCAGCTGGCCCGACTCCCCCCTATGTCTAACCTGTCCTGATGCCCTGCTGCAGCCTCCTGACGCTACCATGGAAGTGGTCACTGAAGACCCCGTAAGTAAAGAAAACATCTTTATTTAACTATATGAGTATGTATGTCCACAGCTGGACGGATGTATCTCGAACGACGTGTTGTATAATTCATAAGCTTGGAAGGCTAATCACATAAGCACTCTCTCTTTACTGGTTACTGGTTCTCTTTACTCCATAAATTTTGAAATGGTCTAGTAGTTAATAATCCATATCTGGGCTCAGATATACCCTTTGAACACTTAAAATACAAGAAATTCTGTTACGAAAAAAAGAGTATTTTTTTACTTTCCTTAGTTAAAGTTACGATTCCCACCGACTAGCATCGGCCCGGAACCCGGCGTACGTATACCGCGGTGTTCGTCCATCGGAGCCGTAGAAAATTTTGGGCCCGGGCCGATACAGATCTGTCGGTGTGACTCGTACCTTACTTATGGCAAAGGTGTAGTTAGGTTAGCGCTACATTTTGGCCGTGTGGTTTCCGAGACCGTGTGGTTTTCGGCTTAGAATAGACCACCCCATGTCCTCCCATGGGTGTCGTAAAAGGCGACTAAGGGACATATGGCTGATAGATGGGCAGCAGCATCTATTAGCTCAAGGTTGACATCTTACTGCGATCACCAATCCGTCTGCCAAGCGTGGTGATTATAATAATAATAATAATATAATATAGATTTATTTCCTCCTCACAAAAAAACAGACTTCAATTACATAATATACTTAGGTTACGTATACAATTTAACACAATGTAATCTTAGTCTATAATGCGTGAGGAGCTGGTGTCTGTATTAGGCATCGGAGATGTCTGTATTACGGATCACCAGGTCCCCACCCCACGGTCAACAGTGCATTTTCATTAAACTAATTTAGTTAAGATAAATAGGAGGGTAACATATTACAAATATTTAAATAGTAAAAGGTAAACTTAAGGTGCCTTGTATGTGTGTGAGTATCTGTATGCGTGTGTGCCTCTGAATGTGAGTGTGTGTGTGTGTCGTGTGTACGCGTATGGGTGAGTATTTGAGTGTGTTTGTTAAGTTTACTAAATGGGTTAATATGACTGTTTAATGATATTAGTGTAATTGTTTATTATGAGTGCAATAAGTTTTCTGTAATATTATAATCTAGTTTTTGTATCCATTTTATGATTACAGATTTACATTTGTTTTTAGGTAGAGAGTATATTGATAAAATCCGATTTACTTTATTGTATAAATAGGAACTTAAGTAGCAAAAGGATCTGTGTGCCAATTTAGTTTTAAATAAAGCTACAGTACAGACCCGATAATTACGTCGTTGATTGGTAAGTTTATCTGGTTCATATTTTAGCAGGGAATGTTGTTTTGTCACTGTATAAAGAATAAAAAGTTGTCTGACCGTTAACACTTCCCATTGTTTGTAAAGTTCTACGGTAGGATGATAAAATGGTAGAAAGGCACTTACTTTTAATATTGCTCTTTGCGCTCTTTCAATTTTAAGGAAATTAGTTTTATCGGCACCTCCCCAAGAGGTGATGCAGTAAATTAGTTGTGATTGACAAAGAGCATAATATATGGACTTAATTACATTAGCTTCAGCCACATGTCTAATTGCTTTAAAAATTACCATTAATTTACGAATTCTGGAAGCAAGTAGGTCAATGTGTTGATGGAAGTTTAAATTTCGATCTATTACTAAGGTAAACGCTCCTAATACGGCGGTAGCCAAAATCGCTTCCTATTACGGTGGTATTTCTATTTTCGCGTTTTATTCCCGTTTTATTCAGTGTAGGTACACAAAAACCGAAACTATTTATTCTAAATCTATTACTTTATGACTTAACTGACGTTTGCAAGAATAGCACATAGACAACACAACAAGATCAATCAGTCTGTGTAACGTCATCGACGTGAGAGGTGTTTCCATACAAACGCGGAACAACAAAAGTAAGTACACAAATATTTAGAAACTAAGTTTTTCGTATTAAGATGCCGTTCGAGTTTGTTCATTTGTTATTTATAGCATTTTCTTATTATTACACTCACTATTTAAATAGCTTATTTTATATTTGTAAGTCATTTTTTACCAAAAAAATAAAAAATAAAATACCGCCGTAATACGATACAAATTTTGTAGATTAATCCTAATACGGTGGTATGACTCCGAAATAGGAAAAGTACTGGACATGTTTAATTGTTTATAACTTTCAATTGATTAACTTATTGAATTAGTTTCAAGTTTAGTTGAAATAATTATTAATCACATAACTTAGAAACCATATTCTGTGGTATGTGTTCTTAATTAGAAATCTAGTTAAATATGAAAACTGTCGAGTACAAAATGTTAGTTTCTTAGAAGAGGCAAATATGGGAAGGTGTATTTTAATTTATCACAAAACATTTATTTTGTATAAATTTTGACTTGAGTTTTACAAATCTGAGCCAAAAAACTGTTAATGTTTGATTAGGCATTTTTACTCTTTTGTTTATCGAAATATTTATGGGTCAGAATTAGGATTATCGAAAACATGAGTAGTTTTCCTATTACGGCGGTAATTATTTCCAGGTAACTCCGTGTAGGGTTCTAAGATCTCCTATTACGGCTCTATTCATACAACATAAAATTACAAGTTTTTAGGGTTCCGTAAAAGCTTTGTATCTTTTTTTTGTGGATTCTTATTTGACATGCATGTTTTTTTTTGATAAAATCAAAAGCGATGAAAACTTTAAAATTTATGTAATTGTTTTATTTAAATTTATGCAATCTACATAATTTTTATTTTTGTTTTTATAGATATTATGGACAGAAAGAAACGCAAGTGTTATAGTAATGCCCAAGTGGCTGAAGCACTTTCATCAATTCGACAAGGTATGAGTATTTACAAAGCCTCGAGACAGTATAATATACCAGAGACTACATTACGGAGTAAACGAGATGGGCTTTACGAGAATGAACATTGTGGTAAGCAACCAGTACTTAACCTAAACGAAGAAAGACAAATCGTTGATTGGATCCATTACCTTGGTAAATGTGGCTTTCCAGTTACTAAGAATCAATTATTACACACTGTCTTTAAGTTAGTTGAAAACCTGCAGCGCCCTAATCCGTTTAAAGAAGGAGTTCCTGGAAAGAAATGGTTTTCAGGCTTTATGCTACGACATCCAGCAGTGTCAAAACGTGTGGCACAAAATCTTCCAACAATTAGAAACCAAGTCACGGAAGTTGCATTGCGAGCGTGGTTTGATAGAGTACAATCATATTTTAAAGAAAACGATTTGCTGCAAGTTCTTCAAGATCCAAAACGTATATTCAACTGCGATGAAACTGGGTTTTTTCTTTGTCCAAAAGACAAGCAAGTTTTGGTAAAAAAGGGTAGTAAACGAGTATACAACCGCGTTGCAAATGACGAAAAAGAATGTTTGACCGTTTTAGTCAATGTGTCAGCAGATGGTAATTTAGCTCCGCCAATGGTACTTTTCCCCTACAAGAGGCTACCTAACAATATCAAGTCAACGGTTCCTTCGTGGTGGGGACTTGGTAACACAGAATCAGGCTGGATGACTATGGAGTCGTTCTATGAATATGTTGCAAATGTGTTTTACCCATGGCTTCAACAACAGGAAATAACACTGCCCGTTGTTTTATTTTTAGATGGCCATAGTTCACATATATCTCTGCCTTTAACAACTTTTTGCAAGGAAAAAGGGATTGTACTGGTTGCTTTGCTCCCAAATTCAACGCATGTCTTGCAGCCTCTTGATGTCGCCGTTTTCAGGCCCGTTAAGGGGACTTGGCGGGATATTGTGAGGGAATTCAGGGTTAAACATAATTATGCGAAGCTTAAGCGTACAGACTTTTGTAGAGAAGTACAAAAATGTTTTCACAGAAGCCTCAAGCCTGAAACAATAATGAGCGGATTCAAATGCTGCGGACTTTACCCGTTTGATGAACAAAATATTGACTATGATAAACTTTTGTCAAAAGTGAAAAAACACCAAGACAAACTATCTGAGGCCAATCAAAATACTCTATTTAATACTCAACAGATGAGCAATATCGATAACAATGAGCAGTTCAAGAAACAATTTGAAAGTCGATTATCACAAAATACATTAAAATCATTTAAAGAGGCAGGCAACCAGTGGACAGGTCACCCCACTTATGAAAAACTATTTTTATTCTGGAAAAGTCTTACATCATCGGAAAGCATATTTGAAGATCAAGCAGACTCTGCTCTAGATATTGGGGAGACAACCTTTACCAATAATGTCGATATAGAAATTGTTTATGATTCCGTAAACTTTGATATTAGATCGGATGGTATTCTAACCCCACTTAATTATGAGGAAGCTAACGATATAGGAAAGGTCACACCAAAGTCATCGCAAGTGTCACTGTCATCAATTAATGTGGTCCCAACAATCGAAGAAAATACATTTGAAGCAAATTCTCTTCTACCAAAACCATTGGTTGATTCACCTGTATTGATAGAGATTATTGATCCGAGGTTATCAGAAGTTACCCCACCACAGAAAATACGATTATTAACAGAAGAAAAAGCCCAACAAATATTACGTTCATCGACTCCTGAATTAAGCAAGTGTTCTAGTGCCGCTCCATCAGTCTCTGAAATAGAGAACGCAGATGATGAAGTTAATAGTAATTGCTCTTCTCCCTTAAGTCTACGTCCAAACAGAATGCAAAAAAAAACACTGATAGACAAGTATTCGGAAGAAATAGATACCCTTCAAAAATCTTTAATAATGCCTAGTACAAGCAAAGCTCCAACGCCAATAGTTATTGAAAATGTCACGCCGCCGACCCCATTCAAAGGAATACCTACACCTTTCAAGAATGCATTTTTTTTTCCGAAAACCGAGAATACTCTCCAAACCAAAAAACTCACTAAAAAGGTTACTCCCACCGTAGCTATTGCAGCAGAATTTATGGAACACCAAAGAAGGTTAGACAAAGAGAAAGAAGAAAAAGAAAAACTTAAACAACTGAGAAAATGTAAGGCATTAGAAAAGAAAAGACAAAAAGAAAACGATAAAAAGATAAAACAAGCACAGACTGAACAGAAAAAAGAAGAACCGAAAAAAATAAGTGTAATGAAGAAATTAAAAGATGTAAATATGCGTCACGTCAACACACTAGATAAAAATTCAATCCAAAACTCTTCTGACAGTGACGATGATTTTGTTTTTAACATTCCTGCAAAGGCAAAGAAAATTAAACGCCGTAACTTCTATGATTCAGATGATTCTGTTTAAATATTTATTCACAAAGTGATCAATAAATAATAATTATTATTTTAAGTTCATGTTAAATATCGTGTATAGCGCAATTCAGGCAGCGGTGGCAGCGAAAAGCAGCGGTGCGTAACAATTTCGGCTTTGAAAGAGTTTTAAACTTTATCTTCATTAAAATAATTATTATCAATACCTATTTAAAAAGATAAAACTGTCGGTGACTGATGCCGCTAACAGCTGGTGGCAGTTACGATCAGTATCAGCGATACTAGTCTTTAAAATAATGTTGATAACGTTTAAAATTCTTTCAAAAGTGAAAGTACTCTTCGAGCTGCTGCCGGCCGCTACCACCGCTGCCTGAATTGAGTCTAAAACTTCACTTACCTCAGTTTATTTACCATTAATTACGTAAGTAATTGTTGTTCCTTTTTGTTATGTTATTTAGATGTTTTTTTTTTTACTTTTTTAAGTGCATAATGTGTAAACCTTCAGTTACTTTTAGTTCGTTTTTAACTATACTCTACGAATTGTTAATTTTTGAAAAATAGAGATTTAAAATGATGTTATAGAACATTATTTTAAATCTCAATCTTTCAATACATTTTTAATTTTATAACCTTTTGTTCCTCAACGAACTGTTGATTTTTGAAAGATTTTGTTTAGATTTTATTGTTATTAGTTGTCATTATTTTTTAAATAATATAACTAGTTGATTCCTTAATAATTGTATTTTTAATTCTATAAAACCAGTGAACATACCTCCTTATTTATTCTTAAATTCCTTCGGAATCCGTTGGTATTTGGGAATAAAAATTATTTTATTTTAACATGAGAGAATCCTAGGGGATTCTCTCATAGGGGATTCTCTTATAGGGGATTCTCATGTGAATTAATTTAATAATACAATACAGAAAAATGAGCGAAGCAATTTCGGTCTGTACGGAAAGATTTTTCTATACAGACCGACTTCTTTCGCTCATTTTTTAAATTTTACTTTTTGTTTGTCACAACGTAAAGATTTTTTTAATTTTATTGAAGTTTCGTACAAATAATATTTATTAAATAATATAAATGTGATTAAAGTAATTCTAAAAATAATTCATTCACCATTAATTTGATTACGCAATGTAATAAAATCAATGGTCAATAAATGAAAAACTTACGAATTACGTTACTAACACATTAATATTATTTAATAAATATTATTTGTACGGAACTTTAATGAATATAATTTCTGACCCTCCGTATTAGGAGCCGTCTACCGCAGTAATAGGATCAGACCAAAATTGTACCTCCGTATTAGGGAAAATCGACCAGACTATTTCAATATTTCTTTAAAATAAGAAATATCATCAACAGAAACATAGTCTCAACAGCAATACAAAATATAAATTCCACTTTTAACGATAGAATTTTTTTTCACCTTTAGAAATACCTACAAATGCTTATTTTTGTTTCTTACTTTCAAATGATGCGAAATACCTCCGTAATAGGTGCTTTTACCTTATACCAAGATACTTCACTGAATTAGTTTGAGTAAGTTTAGGGCAAAAACAGTTTGTATCATTTTTATTGAGACATGAGTGTGAGATGATATTATGACACGAGGGATCGGGCTTTTCGCTATTTTTATTGACAAAAGTTATATAACTAGTTTTTGCCACATTTAGGGTTAAAATGTTTTTATTCAACCAACCATTTATGCAGTCCATTCCTCTCTGGGCATAAGAAAAAACTTCATCCCAAGTATTTCCACTGAAAAGCAAAGCCGTGTCGTCCGCGAATGTAACAATTTTGGTATTAGGAATTTTCATCTGGCATAAATCGTTTATATAAACAAGGAAGAGGGTTGGCCCTAGGATGCTTCCCTGCGGAACTCCAAAGGTAACTGGGGCCTCCTCACTTATAAAATCACCAAGTCCCACACACTGTGTTCTATCTGTGAGGTAATCCTGTAGTAACTTCAACTGGATGCCACGGATACCAAGGTATTCAAGCTTTTCCACCAAGATAGGGACAGAGACCGTGTCGAAGGCTTTAGCTAGGTCCAAAAATATACCTATGACTTTATCTTTATTATCTAGATGGTGAATTATATGATTAGTTAGAACAAGCACAGCGTCCGATGTTGATCTGTTTGCTCTAAAACCAAATTGTGATTCAGATAAAATATTTTTAGTCTCCAGGTATTGTATTAATCTTTTATTTATTATTCGTTCTAAAATTTTTGAAAGAGTAGGCAGGATGGAGATCGGACGATAATTATTGACACAGTCTCTGTCCCCATTCTTGTGGACAGGATGAATACGGGATTTTTTGTATACTCTAGGAAATATCCCCGTTGATAGCGACAGGTTGCAAATGTATGTAATTGGAGGGGTTAGTACGTTCTTGTTTGCCTTTAAAATTATACCAGATATCATATCCAAACCAACCGCGCAATCACTCTTTAAGTTTGATATAAGTAAATTAATTTCCTCGTCATCAGTTGGTAGGAGGACGAAAGATTGGCAACTTGACTTGAAAGAAGGGGGTTCTGTATGGGGATTATTTTTAATTATTTTTTCAGCTAATTTACGGCCTACATTTGCAAAGTAAAAATTTATATCATTTACTGATTTTTGCGGATCATTTGTCGATACTAATTCTAATGGAGCTTATTTGGGTTTATTCGTGTATGTTATCTTTTTAACTATTTTCCAAAGTTTCTTGCTGTCCTTTCCTGCGTTCTGTAGCTGTTGTTTATCATAGTTTCTTATTATGGCAATATCCCTCTACGATCCTGGCTTGCCAAGGCCTGTTAAGAGGAGGCCCATGTTCAGTAGTGGACGTGGACGGGCTGTTGATGATGATGACATTTTGGCGGGACGTCCCAATTTTAAATACCAAAACAAATTTCCCGCTTTTTAAGATAACTTGACCACTACACGGTAAATATGATTTTAAAACAGACAGTTATTAGTTAATGTAACATATTTTCATTCAAAAACATTTTCCGTTGCTTTTTTTACTATATTTTCATTTATAAATACTTATTTTATTAACTTCTGATTATGTAAGTTTTTTTTATCAATGTCCACTTTTAATGAAATTATCCCGCTTATTTTCACTCAAAAAGTTTCAAAATCATGATTTTCCGAAAATTCTGGCAGCAATGATTTTAAATACGTAAGGTACAAGAGGTACGTAAACAGAAAGTACCAAATTACTGCAATAAATTTAAGCCAATTTAAAAAGTACACCCGCGATTCTAATATCCTTTAATATTTTCCCTATTCAGGATGACGAGAACTCTACGGCATCTCTCCCCGCGTGGCCAACCTCCACGGTTTTGCCGCACGTCACCGACGAGAACGATACTTTGCCCATGGACTGCTTGTACAACAGAATCATTTTCAGCATGAACTACTCCTACTATGTGCAAGTTAGTGTTCAAATAATATCCAAAAGTAAAGAAGCTCTTTTATTGTCGGTCAAATCTGAAATTGAATTGACATCAGGGCCTGGCGCCGCAAACGCCTACCTTACGAACCAACCACTAGCAGTAATACCTTTACACACAGAGAGACCACTCTGTATCCTATAGGCGTAAAAATTCACCAGGGGGCATTTAGGCAAAATGTTGCCTCGCCTACTTACAATTTCTGTCTTACCCCTTCATTGTTCGACATAAAATTACAAAATATAACTACACTACTTATTTAAGAGGGGGAAAATCCTTATAAAATATTTCGAGTACATCAAGTCATTAGTCACCATGCTTGGCAGGTGGGTAAGTGACTGCAGTTGGGATTGTTGTAACACGCAGGGAAACACTGCTTCCCGTTCCCAGAGAAACAATTCTTATAGTAGTTGTAACCATCGGGATCAACTGCTTAACCTTCCAACGCACAATGGTTAATTTCCCAACCAATTGGACCCCGACAGAAATCTTTCATATGAAGCTAAAATTTATTTTCTAACGCGGCAATCGAACCTTCGACCTCCGAATCTTAAGCGAGACTTATAAGCCACGGAGTTTGTGACTAGAAATAAATGATTTTTAAGATTCTAAGAAAAGTTGTGTAAATGTTTGAAACATTTCTAAACATTTCATCTCTCTTCTTTAGTCTTTGAATTATACCTAAAACCGCCTATCGTCAATAGGAATGCCTCGGTCCTGGACCTCCAGCTACTTTCGTGTGCACCAACTGGGGCGCGCGTCGGGCGGTGCTGTGGGACGGCAGACCCCTCAGCAACAAGTTCGCGGGGCTCGCACATCCGCAAGTCAAGGACTTTAGAGTTGAGGTCAGTGATTATATGTTGATATCGAATTTGCTTTTTTTGGATTTATCATCATCAGCCCGTATAACGTCCACTGCTGCACTTTTCCATAGTCATAATCGACATTTGTGACGCTACCCCACAGAGGTTGTTGCTCACCCTTTATCGATCATTATCATACTACGGCAAAAAGGGCTATCCACAAAAACCTGGTTACCTTCCCAAATGCCAGTAATAGGCACCATATAAATACCCCATTTTTTTTAAATAAGAGAAATATTGTTTTGCTAATGCCTATTAGGAGTTTGCTGGGTTAAAAATGTTGACTAGTTAAAAAACTCCGATCCAATGGGAGAAGCCAAAAAGGTTTTAGTAACAACTCAAACAGTCTTTTTGCAAGGTTGAGCAAATCTTCAATTCTATGTTCAAGCGCATGGTGTTAAAAAACAATTATTATTTGTAACATAAATTCTTGCTCTCTCTATAATTGCAGGTACAAGCATACAGGGCGGCTCGTGTCCGTCTGCTGCTGCCTCCAGGATTCAGAGAAACGGATGATTTGCCTCTTCCACTCGTCTTACACGTGTATGTATACAAATAAATCATTGACTGTAGTGCCAACTACAGAAACCTAACACAGAAAGCACTAATTACCAACTATCTCTTAGAAGAAAAATTTGCACAACTATTTGAACATTTATAAGGTCTGAGTGGCCGCGGCTGCTGGGCATACAGTCTCGCCAGCCAAAGACGATTTTCTATAACTGAATTCAGAAAAATCGTGTAGTTCACACTGATGTCATCTACTAAATGATAAACGAAACAATAAGTTTATGTGAACGAAGTACTCGATTATTTTTTTCTTTACCATAGGTCAGCGAAGCCAGGAGGGCAATTGGTGACAGAGAGATGGCAGCCCAACTGGGGCTGGTATTTAGCAGCGGCGAGGAACTTTATCGTAGCAGAGATTGATGCCAGGGGATCAGGAGGTCAAGTAAGTACTCAATACCATGCACTTCTTGTTCTTAGCTAGTCGTTGGCAATGTTCGACTATGTCACAGGACAACTGTAACAGGGCTTTATTGCGAGAGTTGCATTGCAAATAGCATTAGTCAGGGCACGTACTGCATAGGGATATTGGGATATTGAAGCTCCCCATTTTGGGCAAGCAGATCATATCAGGAGGCTACAGTGATTGTGCACCTTCTTCTTGATAGTATCGTAGTTTTTCCTAAATAGCAACGACGTATTTATTTACATACCATGCACTATCATCTGATCAATGGAGTGGCTACTCAGGCGCTGTGTGAGAAGGTATATTCCAAAAACTCGATCGTCCAAAACATACATTCGGTATTGTCAATATGGTTTGGTTATTTCCAGGGAGAAGAGTTAAGAACAGAAATTTACCAAAAGCTGTTATCTGCAGACGTAGAAGATCAGATAGCTGTTCTTTCGTAAGTACTTATCGTTATTATTACAATTGAATGATGCACATTGATTTCTGATGATATTCGTTGCTGATCCAAAGACAGTTTAACTTGCCTTAGATTTGGTGGAATATGGTGCCTAAAACGGAGTCAATTTTATCTGATTCAAACCTTGCAAGAATAGCATTAGCGTATATTACAAGATTTAAAAGGATCTAGTATTGATCCTGTGGAACACCCAAAATAACTGGTGATTCCAAAGATATTTAATATCGACCTTTTATATTTTATTGGATAAATAAGTATTATTATTTATTGGATAATAGTATAAATAAGTAAGAGATTTTCTTACCAATACCACATTGGTTTAGTTTCCTGACAAAACTATTATGTTGCACTCTAATTAAATGCTTTAGAAAAATCATTTTTTTTTGCATATTATTGTATTGTTAAAAACTTTTCAAAATTCTGAAGTGCTTTTAAAGCAAATGACTACAAACAGATTCATCTGGCCGATTATTATCTTATCAAAAGCAGTTTGAAAAAAGGAAGGGAAAATAGAAGCGTATGATTATCATAACAATCATTCAAATAATGACGATAACGACGTTATGCTTCAGCTACCTCCGCGACAACCTTAAGATGGTGGACGGCGCGCGGGTCGGCGTGTGGGGCTCCGGCTACGGCGGGGGCGCCGCTGCGGCGCTCGCGGCCGACGACGCGAGGAACGTCACCCGCTGTGTGGCCGCTGTGGCTCCGCTGACGGACCTCACTCATCACAGTGAGTGTTAACGTTTCTGATGATAATAAGTTCTATTTAAGATGCAATCCTGTCTTTTGGAAAAAGAAAATAAATTTACTTCTCTTAAATTGCGTATTGCGTCCATAAAATGTAAAATGTACTTCATCACTCCGTTTTGGTTCCGTGTCAGACACGTACTGGACGGAGCGCTACAGCGGCTACGGCTCGGCGCGCGCGGGCACGCTGGGCGCGGGCGCGGTGTGGCGGCGCGCGGGGAACCTGCCGCCGCGCCGCCTGCTGCTGGCGCACGCCGCCGCCGACCTCGCCGCGCCGCCGCACCACGCGCTCGCCCTCGCGCGCGCGCTCATCCGAGCCACCGCGCTCTACACGCACCAGGTACTAGCGTGCTCCAGTGTTGTAACTAACTATGTGAACAACTTGCCGCACCACGCGCTCGCCCTCGCGCGCGCGCTCATCCGAGCCACCGCGCTCTACACGCACCAGGTACTAGCGTGCTCCAGTGTTGTAACTAACTATGTGAACAACTTGCCGCACCACGCGCTCGCCCTCGCGCGCGCGCTCATCCGAGCCACCGCGCTCTACACGCACCAGGTACTAGCGTGCTCCAGTGTTGTAACTAACTATGTGAACAACTTGCCGCACCACGCGCTCGCCCTCGCGCGCGCGCTCATCCGAGCCACCGCGCTCTACACGCACCAGGTACTAGCGTGCTCCAGTGTTGTAACTAACTATGTGAACAACTTGCCGCACCACGCGCTCGCCCTCGCGCGCGCGCTCATCCGAGCCACCGCGCTCTACACGCACCAGGTACTAGCGTGCTCCAGTGTTGTAACTAACTATGTGAACAACTTGCCGCACCACGCGCTCGCCCTCGCGCGCGCGCTCATCCGAGCCACCGCGCTCTACACGCACCAGGTACTAGCGTGCTCCAGTGTTGTAACTAACTATGTGAACAACTTGCCGCACCACGCGCTCGCCCTCGCGCGCGCGCTCATCCGAGCCACCGCGCTCTACACGCACCAGGTACTAGCGTGCTCCAGTGTTGTAACTAACTATGTGAACAACTTGCCGCACCACGCGCTCGCCCTCGCGCGCGCGCTCATCCGAGCCACCGCGCTCTACACGCACCAGGTACTAGCGTGCTCCAGTGTTGTAACTAACTATGTGAACAACTTGCCGCACCACGCGCTCGCCCTCGCGCGCGCGCTCATCCGAGCCACCGCGCTCTACACGCACCAGGTACTAGCGTGCTCCAGTGTTGTAACTAACTATGTGAACAACTTGCCGCACCACGCGCTCGCCCTCGCGCGCGCGCTCATCCGAGCCACCGCGCTCTACACGCACCAGGTACTAGCGTGCTCCAGTGTTGTAACTAACTATGTGAACAACTTGCCGCACCACGCGCTCGCCCTCGCGCGCGCGCTCATCCGAGCCACCGCGCTCTACACGCACCAGGTACTAGCGTGCTCCAGTGTTGTAACTAACTATGTGAACAACTTGCCGCACCACGCGCTCGCCCTCGCGCGCGCGCTCATCCGAGCCACCGCGCTCTACACGCACCAGGTACTAGCGTGCTCCAGTGTTGTAACAGAAAAAGAACTGACAGAAAGCAGTTCGGATTTACCAGAGGTTTCTCAACTGTGCTTTAGGAATATTTTGCGATTTGTCCAAAGCATTCGATTGCCTACACCATGAGACTTTTGTCAAAACCTACACCACTCTAGTGTTAAGAATAAGGCTCTTGAACTTCTGACTTCTTATCTTGGCAATAGAATTCAGAAGGTCGATATTAATGTTAAGTTATCTTTGGGATCAGCAGTTGTTATGGGAGTTCCACAGAGTCTCCACATCTTGGGTCCATTTCAGTTTTAATATACGTACGTTAAAATATGTTATTAAAGGTGTTTTAATGGAGGCATGGCTATGACTTCTATACAATCTTGCACCGATTATACAATAAGGAGCTCAGAATACATTGCTCCTTTTCATGTTTCAGGTATATCCAGATGAGGGTCACAGCTTCGAGCGCTCATCGATCCATCTTCACAAAACGATGGAGCAGTTCTTCGACGAATGTTTCGGACCCGTAGAAGTAGCGGACTGGGACACCGGCGGGGTTGGGGGTCTCTTTCCGTTCAGGGACTAGTCTACAGTAGAGGGGTAACTTGTTTTACCCCTGGAGGTAAAAATGGCTGTCTAAAAATTATTATGTTTTCAGGTTGAATACCTCATATGTTGATTTAGGAATAAATGAATGGGTTCAGTTTTAATTATTATTGATCTAAATAAATCATTTGAAATATGTAAACAAGTAATAATTACTGAATTTGTAGCTATTTGTCATTTAATGAAACAAGAATGGGTTCCTCGATGCCGTACAGATACAGTAGGTACCCGTAGTACCTACTGTAAATTTATTGATTTATATAAAATTTATACTAGTTTAATTTATTTTCCAAACAACACTTTAAATACCTTTATACCCTAAAATTATATAATTCTCAATAAATTTGTTTACATAATTCAAACACTTTTTGTTAAATTAATAAAAAATTGTAACTTAAAACAGAAAAAAAGAATATCAAAATAAATTAATTTGACTTAGAGTTTTAAATACTTATCAATAACTTTCCTATGATGGATCAAATAAATATGAATATCTGGTTACGACATACTACTGTAGTATTAATGTCATAGACAAACGTCGCGTCGTAACATGAAAAATCGACTTTAGAGGTTAACATTTTCTCAAAATCAATTCAAGTAAATTCAATGGAGCCAAAATTGAAATCCTGGAAAGGAGGAATGTTTAAATCGTGAATAATAATTGGCAGCTTTTTGTATCGTATTAAATGCCAAAATATTAACTTCCATAATTTGTCTGTGGATTTCAGTATTAGGGATGTGTGGAAATCAAGGGATAGTATTATTATTCATAATAGTTTTATTTAGAAATTATACTGTAGTTATTTGAAATGAATAATTAAAAATAAAAAACAATGACATATTGGAATGACCACCGGCGCATAAAACTTAAACTAAATGTAGATGCTATAAAAAAACTCTAAGAGTTGGTATTCAAATGGCAAATACTTAGAAAACATAGATACATTTAAAAGTTAGATAACTGTTTAGATCGATTAAGAATAACCTAGATCGAAATACAGACATTAAAAATCTTGATGTGGCCATATTTTCATCAAAATTACAGACATATACTTATTATAACATAATTATTTATTTATTCTATTACAAATCATCTCACAGTATGAGGAACTACTTTTTTTCAACCCACACTATCCCACAGCTGTGAAAAGGCCTCCCTTAATTCCTTTCAAGCATACATAACTAAGCATACATAAGTAGCATGTTGTGACCAATCTTGCAGGACGTGGACAGCCTCGGCGAGGAGTGGCGTCTGCTGTCTGCCACTGTGTGACGATTCTAGTTTACCTCTCCTGTTGCATTCTGAATATAACATTATAATTTTTCACTATTACAAAATACCTACTAAGTATATTTTCTCATAAACATAAATATTTATACTTAATTAATAATAATTATACTATTTTTAATAGAATTAAGTATTTAAGTATTGCGTATATGTCAAAGTAATATTGATTACAAGATGGCTGCCATCATTTAATCTTGGTAATGGTGCAACCAAATGTGGTTATAAAACAATTCATATTCTCTAAGCCTAAGTAAATCGCTAAGTAGAAACAAAAAGAGTCAAATATAAAAAAAATGAACGTTGGTGTTTTAGGAACATTATATTGATCGTATAATTTTAATAAAATATATGTGAGGTTTATAAACAATTTTGTACGACAACAAATATTCTATAAACAAACTGTCGTATACAACTATGACAATAGTTAAATAATATATTTTTGTTACTATTTTTAATATATAAAAATAATACAAGCAGTTAGAAAAATACAATCAGAGGACAGAGTGCAAAGGAGAATGCTGAAGATTATTAACAAAATCTTCAATGAAAATTTAACATGTAATTAAAACGATTGTAAAATCACATTTCGGAACTCAGGAAGATCGATAGAAATATACTTTTATAAAATACCCGATACCAGTTTAATACCGTAATATATTCAATTTATTTATAATATATGACAATATGTTTATAAAAGGTTATAAAAATATATGTTCTGTAGTACAAAATTGTTTACAAACTACTAGGGACGTAAGATTGTCCCGGAGAATTTTCTTATGATTACTATAAGGGAAAAATAAACTTATTTTAGTGTGTAATGTATCGACTTTTATCTATCTATTGGTATATATTTCTATATCGCTTTCAATGTCAAACAAGTAGCTTTAAACATATAGTTAGGCACTTATCTGTCTAAAAGAGATTGTAAATTTAGTTTTGACTATTCTATTCGTAATATCTAGTCGTTTAGCCTATCTAGAGTTCATCTACTTTGCACTAGAAAGCGCATCTACCGTACTTATGAAACTGTCGATGAATTTATGACAACTGTTAATGTCATTAATTCTTTGACAGTTTGTTGCAGGCGTGCTGGTTAGTAGTGGAACTGTACCTATGTATTTTTCTATTATAATTTGGGCACAATCTCTCTTGACCTCTTTCCATATTTTATTGTGATCGTTAGTAAATATGCTAAATGTGGTACAATTGTAATTTTAGAACGTGATTTCCTAAATCCTTAATTAAATATAGTTAGTATATTTTCATCTGAGCATATTTAATATATATTTTACTTATTGTATTGTAAAGTTTGTCAAACAACTCATCATTAAGAATATTAATACACTAACACACATTTCTATCTTCTTTATGCTACAGGACCATTGAGTAATGCCCTCTATTTGTCATGATGTCATTTGTTTGGCAAACTATTTTTTTTATTATTAATTGCCATATATGTATATAAAACAATAATATTATATATAAGTACGTTATAGTACGTACCTATACTACAAAAAAGAGTGTGAAGGTACCTAAGTATCTGTTTATTTTACATTTAATATATTATTTACTTACCTATTATTATTTTAATGTACAAAAGGGACAGTAAGAGTCTAATTAAGTTGATTCATATTTGTAAACCAAAGTAAGCGTTTTTTTTCTTAATCGAGTTAAGTGAGACCTACTTTTCAAATTCTCCTGCTAGGTATTCCTAAAATAAAATTGTATTTAATTATACTTCAAATTCCCAGTAAAAAGGTTGTCATGACAACCGTCATATTTATGTCATAAACCTATTGTCTACCTAACTACTAACAGACGACTAAATTATATTTCCTTCCCCATCCTTTTCAACTTCTAATATATTTATAAAAAAAACTTGTTTATAAGCAAATCCTATATTTATTTTAAATATTTAAAAAATAGTTGTAAAATGAATTTGTTAAAAAATATAAATTAATTATTCAATCGATGTTGAGACTAAAAATATTAAGAATGTGATAGGTGTTTTTAAATAATTTATAATAATTACCTACAGTAATAATTGATTGGAATTTATTATATTTTAATTGCGTCGGGTATTACGTAGTAAAGTGTAGGTATTCCTACTTTATGTCTAACTGATTTGTTATGAATACGATCGAAATTGTTAGTTACAAGGTCATCACATAAAAATTTAATTCCCGTACCGCCGTTCTTGGTACTAATATCTACCAATTAAAAAACTAACTTATTTTTTTAATATTTTCATCCAGTACCTACTTGGATTAATAAATAAAATCCTAACCAAAATAAAAAGAATATTAATAAAAGCCGTACCTATACAATAATCATAGTTTTGTTACGCTGTTGCACATATGGAAACGGAATGGAAAACCTAGACTTTTTTTTTACTTTAAGATTATAGCCTATTAATATGAACGTGTAATTAATTACTATCGATCGTATTCCAGTGATAGTAAAATTGTTAAGCTACGAAGGTAGTTTGGACTACAGGTGCAAGCACCATATTTTGAACTCTATTGGCTTGTATAGAAATTTAAGCAGACCTACTATCTGGTTATGTATTAAAATAAATCCGTACTTTCGTTATAGTAATTAGTACCGTACTTCTGAATGACACAAGTCACAAAAACACTAACTTTCAATAAACTCTAGTCAATTTAAAATTTAATGACAGTCGATTACCTCAACTACGAGCACACAACTAAGTAGGTACACTGTCATATCAAAATAAGTTTCTGTAACCCATTTTTTCCGTAATTTGAATCTGATTAACTCACTCAATAATTAAATCACAATTTGATTTAATTATTGATTTGACATCATGTTTTCAGTATTATATATTATGACACTTAACATGATTTTTGACAACGTAGTATCTACCTACATGGATTTTTATTTAGATTTTATTATATTTTGCGGCAAAGTTACTTAATAACTTTAAAAAAGTGATTGTTAATTTAATCGTTGAAGTCTTTAGAAACGGGGTGTATATTAAATATTCTACAAGGGCATCACATTATTTGAATATGTGATGCCCTTGATATAGTTGGTCTAAGAGATAACAAAACTATCACTGTAAACGAATCAGTATTAATGCTCAGCGGAGTACATTGTTTATGTTGAAAAGGTTGTTTTTATAAAAAAATATATAGAGAAAAATTGTTCTGAATTTCGTTTTATTTTATTACCCCAATGTTGTAATTGGTTTTTTTATCTTCGCACGAAGAGACGGCGGCCATTTGAATTGCAGCAATTGTCATTGAGGCTATTCCCGTAACGATATGACTGACTTCGATAAAAAAATATTATTATCGAAGTCGTTGTTCTTTTTTACTTGGTGGAAATCTTTTAAAGACTTCCCACCGCCTTGGGGAGAGACGGTGGGGGCATGTGGGACTCCTTCCTTTGCTCCCGGCACTATGTAGCCAGCGAGCCGGGGCATCGGGTTACCCACTAAAACATTATCGTCAGAACCCCTGGACCAAGTGTGATATTTTATGTTCGGAAACTATCTAATTACAGTACCTTTTTGATACTATTTGATATCTTAATTAAATTATTTAGTACCTCGATGAATATTGAAAAAACATGAAAAGAAAGTGGCCAGACATTCTGACGTCAGGTTGTCTGGACCACATTTTTTTTAAATAGTTAGATACAGTATAACTTAATAATTTCTTTGTAAATATATAGTACCTTAACATACTTTTTTCACAAATTTTTTTTTTTTTCGCACGGACTTATTATGTATTTAGCCCTGAGGCTTTTGCTACTTCACCGGGCACAAAGGCGAGCAGAGCTCCAGCCTAGATAAATGGTTTAAACACTACAAACTAATCAACCTGCGCAAGAGGGCGTCCCCTGTGGGACTTGGACCTCGGCTCAAGGCGGTCGCTGACGGGGCGATTGAGGGATTATGGCTTTTAGTTTAGGGGAGTTTTGTGCAACTGTCGCTCTACTTTACAGTTCGCAGGCCTCTCGGACTTCGGGTCTACGAGGGCATCGGAAGGTTCTTAGCAAACTAAGGGTCGGGAGGGCGAGGGGGGACGCGTCGCGTTCGCGGGCGCACTCTTTTCCGGCGGGTCGGATAGAGTCCCAACCAGCAATACAGTCCTATAACTAAAGGTTATACCTCTAAAAAGCTGTGTAAACGTTTTATTAAGGTTTTAGCGGTGACAGCGTATTGTATAAAGGCGTTCGATAACACATTGTTGCTCTATAAGCTCATAGAGCTAAAATGACATATAAACAATCGTTGTTTACGTTTACAACGCCATTTTATACAACCGTTATAGTCAGGTGCTATAGCAAGATCTAATATAACTAGTACAGAACGATATTGCTCTATAAAATTGTTCGCAGAAGCCTTTATTCATCTGATTTGCACAATAAGGGTTCCAAACGAACTGCTATAGTACTTTCGTTTTAGCAGTGACGAACACTCAACTTTGGAGCGATATTGTGGTATGTGATACTCAGATCGTTGTTATAGTACTTAGTACGTTAGTAGTCAAAAAAACTCTACAATTGAATGATTTTGTGATGTAGCCAAGTTTGAGATTACGCTTATGTAATTTAACTGTACTATAATCATTTTCAGATGCCTATTATAGTTTCACTGATAAGACAATTACACAGACACTTTTTTAGAGCAGATTTGTTGTATAATGTCTTCTTTAGTTCCTTTAATACATATGTTAGTATTATAACAGGGTATCTATCTCTTTAATAATACAAAAATGTCACACAAACGTAGACAAATGTTGCTATTAAATGACAATTATATTCTGAAAAAGAATTTTTATCATGCTTTTAGAACAATACTCAGACATTTTGATTCAACGATCGACAAAAATGGATTTAAAGAATTGTAAAAGATATAAACGCAGTGGAACATATAGAAGAGAAGTTAATAGACGTTATAAGAAAGCACCATCATCATTAGCAAACGATCTAATCAGTAATAGCAACCAAAATCAAGTTGAGGGCACAATTATAGAAAACGGTTCCGTACAAAATGAATTTTGCTAAGATCATGAGCTTTTGATTGAACATTAGGACTCCAGCGATTATTGTGACAATATTTCAGAATCTTCCATTCCATTAATCTTCAATGAGTCTGAAAAAAAAACACAATGTTGACTAGATACATTTTATATTTCTACATACTTAATAAAACTAATCAACTTTCCCGAAGAAAAAAGTGGCCACATGATTAACACAGTTTAAGCAGTAAACCCTTTAAATTTATAAAGAAAGCTTTTTTCATGCGTAGAATCAGTGCTTCAGAAACATAACCAAAAAAAATCACGGTGTATTATTTAGTTATGCTCACACGGATCCCCAAAATCACTCTGAACCCATGATGATAGTGAAAACATTGTCACAACATGTACTATAAGGGTCCTTAGAAACTTGAAGTCACATTAATTGATAAATATTTTAGTAAAAACTCAATAATTCTAAGGACTACTTAAAATTCATGGTAAACCTAACCCTAGTTTATCAGTAAAATTGCGTTCGTACATCATTTTTACCTTATTAGACGAGTATCATAATAACAAAATAAAATCTTACTCACCTCAAATTGATTGTACTAGGTATCCTTTTGTTTTTTTTATTAAATTTTGGCATTGCACCCTGTCACGAATGATAAAAGAATGAATGGTGAAGTATAGGAAACATAAACTCTAGTTTAGTATGAAAAAGTACTATAAAAGGTTCTATAGTAGCCATTACATCACTATTTTGAGACCTGCGTTACTGTTACATAAATTGTATAGGACTGATTTGTGATGTGTGACACTGCTAACAGATCGTTTTGACACTAAACAGAGATATAACTGCGCCACTTTCGAAGAAATAACTCTTTTATAGGTTTTTTATAGGGCCAAAAACAGTTTTTTACAAAACGTTCTATGGACTTTTATACAACTAGTTTTTGCTGCTTGGGGTGGTCTCTGTGTAGTGGTGCTAGTTTCTTGCAGTCTCTGTACTGCTACTTGGTAAGTTGTGATTTCGTCGTCCGGGTCGTCAAGAACGCCCCGAGGCCGACGGTGTTTACGACGCTTTGTGGGCAAAGGCCTATAGTCAGATTTTGCAACAACCAACGGGTTTGGGTGCTGAGCCGCGTATTCAAAGAAGCGTTCCGACGCCTCTTTCATCCACTGCTTGATGGAGGGCAGTTGGAGATCAGAATGCAAGTTGCGATTACGAATGAACCACGGTGCCCCGGTGGCACGTCGAGTGAATCTACTTTGAACAGTTTGTAAGCGGTACAAACTGCTAGACGCTGTATGAGCGAATACGGTGCTCGCGTACGTCATAATCGGCCTTATACACGTGGTATAAATCCTAACCTTGTTATCAAGTGATAGTTTACTGCGTGAATTTAAAAGACAGTGTAGTCGACTGAGCGTAAGTAAAGCCCGTGCACGAACGGTTTCTACATGCGCTCTGAAGTTTAGCTTTCGGTCAAGGATTACGCCTAAATATTTGGCTTGCCGTTCCCAAGGGATTGGTTCGCCGAACATCTTGACCGGTGGAATGACCGGTGGACTGTTGAATTGCGATAAGAGTACAGTGGCACTCTTTGTCGGATTGACTTCGATTCTCCACTTTCTGAACCATTTGCCAAAGGCATTTGATGCAGATTGTAGAGCGTCGTGAATTGCGGTAGGACTGCGGCCCGAGTAGTATAAAGCGGTATCGTCCGCGAAGAGTGCCAGATGGGCTTTCTTGGGTTTCGGGATGTCACTTGTGTAAAGCGAGAATAGGAGTGGCGAAATTACTGAGCCTTGTGGCACTCCTGCTTGGATCGGGTGAGGGGAAGAGTAATCTCCTTCTACACGATACCTAAAGGTTCTCCCCGAGAGGTAATGATGTGCACGAGACGGTCCGGCACTTTGAGTTGGTAGAGCTTATAAATTAAGCCAGTGTGCCAGACTTTGTCGAACGCTTTAGCTACGTCAAAGAAGAGTGCTCCCGTTTGACATTTGTGTTTGCCAGATTTAACAAGGATGTGTTCGACAATGCGGTGCACTTGGTGAACACAGGAGTGTTTGGCTCGAAAGCCAAACTGCTCATCTGGAAGAAGGTTATTATTCATTGTGAATGTTAGTAGTCGGGCATATATTATGCGCTCGTAAAGTTTTCCCAATGATTTGAGTAGACTTATCGGGCGATAAGAAGTGGGATCCTGCTTTGGCTTGCCAGGCTTCGGAATACCAATCACGGTGGCTTCTTTCCACTGGTGTGGAAATATGTTATTTGCTAGAGCCGCGTTAAAATTTGCGGTCAAGAGGCACAGCAGAGGGATCGAGAATTGCTTAAGCACTCGATTGGTAATTCCGTCGGGACCTGAGGCCTTTCTAGGATGTAAGTCCTTGATTAAAGATTTCACTTCGTCTAGGGTAACTGCCGGTAGCGCGTCATTGTCGTCGTCCTCCCTATTGTCGGGGGGCTCGTCGGCGGCACGGACACAAATCGCGGGTATGGGCATTGCTGCTCTACGTTCGACCTCGGCGTCGACCTCTGCGAGGTGGACTGGGTCTACAGGTAGAGTACTAGGCGTACATTGGGTTTCTAGACTATTAGCCAGTCAGTAACAGTCTTGGTCTGAGTAGGGTCTGAGTGACTACTGGAAGACAGTAGATCTATGATGACGGGCCTGTGGTCCGAACATAGCTCGTGATGCACCTGTACAGAAGATAAACGTAAGTTTACGTTCTTTACAAGTGCAAAGTCGAGTATGTCCGGTCGGTGGCCAGGAGTATAAGGGAAATGAGTAGGTTCGAATGGAATGATAGGATCGAAGGGAATTTATTCCATGCATTGTGACAGTGAGGTGCCTCTCGAGTTATTCGTGTTGCAGCTCCATGTCACATGCTTAGCATTGAGGTCGCCGGCGACGATGACCGCTCCCTCTAAATCATGAAGGATTTGGATATCGCTCCGAAGCAACTCCTTGTCCGGAGGATGGTAAGCCGAAAAGATTGTGATTGGCTGATGACCTGTCATGCCTAGCCGACAGACCGAAACTTCAATGTTTACAAGATTGACTGGTGGGTCCAACGGTATGCAATGCAATGACCTTTTGAAATATATCAAAAGTTCCACCTTTTGCAGAATGAGTCCTGTCATTTCTAACTACTCGATAATTCGCGATTCCAGGACTTCTCCGATTGGACGGCTTGAGTTATGTCCCTTGAACTAAAAACCAGTCTAATTGATGGTCACGGAGAAATTCTCCGATTTCATCTCGCTGCTTTAGTATACCGTCCGCGTTAAAGAACCCTATCCGGAGGGATCTAGGTTTAATGCTACTAGAGACTTTACTCATTCCTATTTGCCTAACACTATCCGAGTATGATGTCATGAGGGTTCTTTTTTGACCTCTCAATGAGATCAGCAAGTTCCATAATGACATCAAGATCGATAGAAGCTACTGGGACGGAAACAAAGGGGTTTCGAGCGACCTTGGACCTGCCTCGGGTGCTCCTGGATCTCCTTTTAATATTACGTCCTTTGTTCGGGGCTTTAGGACACCCCCGATAGTTAGCTGGGTGCCCTATTTCCTGGCAGTTTACACAGCCAGGCGGATCAGAACTATCGTTTCGGTCCTTGGGCCGACTACATTCTGACGTGTGGTGACCGGGGGTGAGGCATTTCACGCACCTCGGTTCGATATGACAATACCTAGATGAGTGCCCAAATTGCTGGCAATTGTGACACTGTCCTATCGTAGCGTTGCGCCTGGGAGGTTCAACGATCAGTCCATCAAAATAACAGATGGATTTGATAACGAAGATCTTTTGACCTTCTGCAGATTTGTCAAGATGGACAAGAATCATGTCGAATGATTCCCCATTTGCTTTGTGCATACGGTGCACTTCGCGCACAGGGAATCCTTGGATAGAGATCGATGCCTTAATATAATCAATCTCAAGGTGACGTGGGACACGGCGAATAACTACACGCAAGGGTTGCTCGCCCGGGAGTCCGAAAGTAAAGTATTTCACTTTTTCGTAGTCTAAAAGTGAAGTTATTGAGCGAAAATAATGTGATGATTTGAGCTGGAGGCGGATTACGCCCTGTCTTTGAATAGACGTCGCCCTAAAATCATCAACGGTTAAGCCCTTAGCCCGAAAGTACGATTTAATTTGCATCCATCTCGGGATATCTTGGATCATAATCGGTGGCGGTCTTTTCTCTTTTATCAAAGACGATTGAGGGCGAACTTGCGAGTTTGTCGATGCACCTGGTAGAGGGGAAGGTGATTTAGCTTCTGAGGCGAGAAGCTATTTTGGCTGAGGAGATCTTGACTCCGAATCCGAACCAGACTCAGATTTCCTCTTTACCTTACCCCCTTTACCTACCATACCACTTGCCCTGGAGCTCCCGTACCATTGTCATCCGAGTCTGAAAACTCAGACGGCAAGGGAGTTCGTCCGTTGACATAACGGACGAAGCGGAAGGTGAGGGTGACCGTGAATATGTTCTTCGCGTTTTCGGCGAGCGATCGCGGTCGCTACCTATATATGTCGGCCGCGATTGGACCCGTCTGGCGGATTTGCGCGCGGCTTTTGTTCTCGCGGTCTCTTTGTTCGTGATTGACTCGGCGGCGGTCGTTCGTGAACAAAGGGTTTTAGACCCATTGTTTGTTTTACTACTTGCAGGTGCAAGTAACGAACAATGGTTGTCGGAATTAGTCTTGTTCATTTCCTTATCAGGCAATGAACAAAGGACCGTATTTATTGTGCCGAGCCTTTCATCGGAAGACAATGTGTAGTCACTTTACCCGGGTTTCGGCAATCCGTACTTCTCACATAGCTCCAGCCAAAGTGTTGGATCTCGCGATCCAATAATTTGGCCTGCACGTGAGAAGTAGAAAATTACAGAGGTATGAAAATTTTATAAGAACAAAATTTATTTGCAGCATACGTAATATACTGGTAGAACTGGATGAAGATAACTCAGGGTGGGGTTCGTTGGTGAGTTTTGGGGGAGGCCTATGTCCAACTATGTACAGGCTGATGATCATATTTAAATTATGCAGTTTGGAATATACAGGGTAAAAGTAGTAGTGTAAACACCATTATTCTTGAAACAAGTGGTTTGGTTACACATATAGAAAAAAAAAACATTTTTTTTAAATACATTCTCTATTTTCCTCAAAATTATGTCACCCTATACGCATGGGCAAAGAGGACGGAGCGCGAGAACTTAAGCCGCGAGCGCAAACCCCTTCCACACCGTCTACACCACTCAGACGCCCAGACTCAGTCTCGTGCTCGCAGCGCTCGCGCCGCCGCCCGCGTGCTCAGTAGTGTGTAGTGATTATGTCGTACACAAACGTACAGTGGACCGATATGGTTCGGGCATATGCCGCGGCTGGTGATAACCTGAACAAGGCTCGAAGAATGTACGCAGTTATTCCCTGGACAACCTGTGCCAAACGGAGAAACGATGGTAGCGGCTACTCCAAGGTTACGTACCTACACCAGTTTAGGTCCGTTCACCGTGCCTGCAAAAATGTGATTAACTTTTAAATACGCCTAAAATACCTACCCAGTCTATTGTTTATTTTTCTTTGTTGTTACATCTAACTTACATTTGGACTCGTCACGCAACACAAGGTAGGTATTTTTGCCTGTCCAGCCAGGAAAAGTATGAAGGGAAAGTTACATCACAGGTTGCGTAATATTGTGTTTTCATTGAAATGTAGGTAGTTAAAACTTATGTAGGTAGTTAGAAGGGATGGCCAGTGCAGCAGGTCAGCGCCCTTTGCAGTGATTACGTAACTCGGGCGCATAGTATCCATAAATTTACGGACGGTGTCGGACAGATTTTTTTTTAAATTTTGGAAAAAAAATCGTTTTTATTTCATTAAATTTGCCTGCAGTAATTGAAACCAAAGCACTGGTTTCAAGGATAACGGTGTTTACACTAACGAACCCCTCGTTGGTGAGTTTTGGGGGAGGCGTATGTCCAACTATAAACACTGTACAGGTGATGATCACATTTAAACAGTGATGGGCGTAACTAGTTACTTAAGTAATCTGATTAATAATTGAATTACATAATAATTTGATTAAAATGTAATCTAATTACATAATAATTCAATTACATTGTAATTCAATTACTTTGGATGTTCTATGAAATTAATTGCAATGTATTTAATTACAAAATAATTTAATTACAATGTAACCTAATTACATAGTATTCAATTATATTGTAATTGTAAAAACGTTGAATTTGAAATGTCGCATGCTTGCATCGCATGGCTGCGATGTAGGTAGGTACTGCAAGTTAGAACCGTACGGCGCGGCGTCATCGGGAAGTAGTAAGGATATGTGCGGGGTCGCGGGGGGGGGGGGGTTATTTTACTTAATTTATTATTTCCTAAAATACTGAATTTCCTAACTACTTTCCTGTACTTAAATAAAAACTAATCAGAAAACTTTAAGAGAAAAATCAAGAAAACCTACATAAAATTGAGCACGATTTTTCTTTTGCAAATTGTGTCGATTCTACATTAGCCGAAGGAACTTCGTTCCTACCTGGTGTCCCACGACACCATTAAGTTTTTTTATAAGATGCAGGTTTCCCATCACGGCCATTACTAATATAAATGTGTAATTACGTTTTATCATCTTACTTATAATATGTAGGTAATCTGTTATAATGTAATCTGTTATAATGTAATTAGATTAAGTTGCAATTAAATTACTTTGTATTTAATTACAGTAAGTACTCATTGTAATTAGTTACTTAAGTAATCTGTTCGAAAGTATTTCAATTACAAATTACAATGTAACTGTAATTTGTAATTATTAATCTAATTACTTTTTGCCCATCACTGCATTTAAATTATGGAGTTTGGAATATACAGGGTGTTAGTGTAAACACCGTTATCCTTGAAACCAGTGCCTTGAGTTATCTTCATACAGTTCTACCAGTAGTATATTATGTATGCTGCAAATAAATGTTGTTCCTATAAAATTTTCATACCTCTGTAATTTTTTTTCTGGAACCATTAAAATTTTGTGAAAAAAGTATGTAAATATATTTACAAAGAAATTATTAAGTTATACCTACTGTATCTAACTATTTAAAAAAAATGTGGTCCAGACAACCAGACGTCAGAATGTCTGGCCACTTTCTTTTCATGTTTTTTAACTATTCATAGAGGTTCTAAATAATTTAATTATGGTATCAAATAGTATCAAAAAGGTACAGTAATTATATAGTTTCCAAACATAAAATATCACACTTGGTCCAGGGGTTCTGACGATAACACTAAAACCACCACGGTAGCCTGCCTCGACGTGACGACGATGACCCTGGGATCTCGAAAACTGTACAACCAGCACCACCGCCGCGCGTCACTGTCTCCGCAGAGACTCTTCTCGGGAGGGGCAATGTTTGCCAATGGGGAAACTTTTTTAATGTAATCTTATGGCGTTTGACATAACATTGACAGAATGCGTGCTGCTCTAAGTGCACATCACGATTAGTTCAGATCTATCCACGCCTAATTTAATTTTAGTTAAGACAGTACAATGTCTGTCGGGTCAACTAGTTATAAAAAAAAAACAAGTTCAGTTGGAATTGCGATTTATTTATCTTACACAGATATTGTAACTTATAAATAATAACATTTTTCTAATCTATGGCCCGAAGTAAGCGTGAAACTGCAGGCATAGCACCCACCTAGTACCTAAAACAAAAACAAGAGTATTATAAAACTTTATGGTAATAGTGACTGTGGCGATGACAAAGTCTCACTTCTTTAAGTCACAGGTCGAGGGTTCCATCCCCACGCCGAACAAGATCTTAAGAGTAAATTCTACAATTTCTTTCCAGATATTGTTGGTTGAGGTTGGACTACCCTCTGTACCTCGGAGAACACGTGAATCCTTTAGTCTCGACTGTTATAACATCATCTTTATAATAACAAGCCTGCACCAGGGAACGGACAGCAAATTAAAATAAAGTAACATTCATGGTGAAATCATAACATGGACATGCCACAGGCATACATAGGGTTGAAAATACTACGTGATACCGATACTAATATAATGAAGCCGAAGAGATTTTTGTTTGCAACGCGCTAATCTCAGTAGCTACTAGTCCGATTTAAAAAAAATACAATAATAATCAATAATATCAATGTTGGATAACCAATTACAGCGATACCTATATGCCATATTATTATTTAGATTTAGATTATTCCTACAGGAACAGAAGTTATGGGGAAGCTAGTCTCTTATTTACATATTGGCGTAATCTTAATATGGACGTGCCTCATCATTAAAAATCGTAAAAATAAAATGTCTAGTATTAGCGTTTGTAAATACGACAATCTTTATAACTAAAACTAATCCCCAAATTGTATGTAAGCGCATGACGTGAGCACGACTTGACCAATTTGGCTTCCATATCATTTTTTTAATATATTTCTAATTAACATAACAAAGTTTGTATATGTACTTGAAAATATTGATAAAATCGTTTACAATGTAAAATGTAACCCTCCTGCTACTTATTCCACATACATAGATACTCACTGTAAGACAGTTTACTTCCAGCGGTTGTTCTCGTAGTCCCACTTGGAGGCGAGTCCATCGATGGGGTTGACCTTGAGGTCCAGCATACGCTTCAGCTGAGCCTTCTGGTTCTCCTCACTCAGGGACTCGGGGATGGGGCTGTACACTGGAAGAAGACAAATGATTATTAGCACCACAAGTTACTGGTTAACAAGGAAGCTCTTTTTATAGTAATTTTATTAGCGGTATTTGGCTCGCTTTAAATCTCGGAGGCCACAGCTGGACAGAAAATCTTTGTGTAAATTCTAAGATTTCTTTCTAGGTCTGGTTGGTTGAGGGACTACCCTCCGTGCCTCAGAAAGCACGTTAAGCCGTTGGTTGGTTTATAACATCATCTATAATAATCGTATATCAAGGAACGGGCGGCAGCGTTTCCTTGTGTGGTACAACATAATACTGCGGTCACCAACCTGCCTGCCAAGCACCTGACTATGGCAAATACCCTCCCCTATGAGGAGGCCCATGTTCAGCAGTGGACTATGGCAATTGATGATGATGACTGTTCAGGGGAATATAACTACCCTATGGGTGACTAGGAGAGAATGCCTGTGACATTAAGTCCGCCTATGTACTATTTAGGGCTAAAGTGTTAAATAACTAAACTGTCAGACAGATAATCACAATGAACATCTATAATATCTGTATTAATGAAACTCTTGATCCCGAATAAATGACGGATGTATTCTCCATATGATATTAGCCCACCCCTAATTGGTGTAGCGGTATAGTGTCGCCTTAAATCTCAGAGGTCGTGGCTTCGGTTCCCACTGACAAAGCTTGCAAAGATTGATGGAGAAATCGAAATCTAATAGCGGACAATTTTTATTTTTATCGAACCTCCCTTACAGCAGCATATGGTTGCACAAAATAAAAACATTATTAATTAGGATTTTTTGCAGACATATATTATCTTGCCCTAGGATTCAGGAAATTGTTTAAAAAGGACCCTTTTAAGCCATTTTAATTAAAATATTATTTTTATTGTACGACCTAAAAAGGTCCCCGGAAGAAACATGTTCTGTATTGGAATTGGACATCATGTCGCACACCACTAAGACTACACAGGTGTAGGGACACTTTCTTAACTCCCT
Source organism: Nycteola revayana (assembly GCA_947037095.2). NCBI lineage: Eukaryota > Metazoa > Arthropoda > Insecta > Lepidoptera > Nolidae > Nycteola > Nycteola revayana. Next base: position 15,860,512 of record OY855748.1, on the reverse strand, counting down.
ACAAATTCTATGCAGTCCCTATTCTTGTGAACTACAAAAACTAATACACATTTACTTACCAAAGATTTTCATAGCCAAGTAGATCCAGACAGACAGAGAGGCGCACGCCAGGGTCCAGCCGAGGATTCCCTTCCACTCGCCGGTGGGGGCCTGGAACTCAGCGAAGGTCTGGCAGAAGGAGGCACGGTAGAGAGCTTTCTTCTCCTCCAAGGTCAACTTGTGCCAGTCACCCTTTTCCTTCTCGCGGAGAACCTGGTGGAACATACCATAGCTTTTATTGAGCCTTTGTACTATAAAAAGGGATTCTCAATAAGAACTTCGTTTTTTATATCAAAATAAAACAATAAGTTTAGATGACAATGATTCAAGTTTTATCTATATATTAATATAAGTGAGTCCTCAAATTCTTTGGGCACATCACTCGCAACAAGGATTCCATGGACCGTTTGGTGGTGCAAGGGAAAGTTGAGGACAAAAGATCTTGTGGCCGCTCCCCAACATGATGGACAGATCTCATTAAGTCCGTCACAGGGAATACGATACGATCAACGATTGTTCCCACTCCACCAGAAACAGAGACACATGGCGACGGGTCGCAAGAGCTGCTGTGTCGCAAACATCGACTTTGACGACCACTCTCTCAAGAGTGTACAACTAAGAAGAAAAATATAAGTGAAAAAAAAAATTTATATTTTATTACGAAAATTGCGCGGACAGAGTAGTATGAAATGAGGACTTTTTTTTTAATTTCCATGAATGTGTGTTCACTAATTCTTTTAAAAAAGTAAGTTTTGGTAATCATAAATTAAAAAATAATGTCTGGTAAATGTTTGCCACAGCCACATTTACAGCAGGCGATTCTTTCATCAGAGTTTGCATTGAGTTGACTTGGTTTTATTCTGCTACTAGCTTCCCGCGCGCGGTTTCACCCGCGTAACAACCATTCCCGTGGGAAATTCATAATAAAATATAGCCTATGTTCTTTCTCAGGCTCTAGACTATATCTGTACCAAATTTCGTTTAAATCGCTTCAGTAGTTAAGGCGTGATTGCGTAACAGACAGACAGACAGACAGCGTTACTTTCACATTTATAATATTAGTAAGGATTAATTTGAATAAATGAATGAATGATTTTTTTTATTTTGCGGAATTGTAGTATACATTATACACTTGAGAGCAATAAAATCGCACACGTTGACTTTTTGTTGTTAAAGCAGTTTTTTTCATGAATGTGAATACATATTAAAATAAAACTTACACTATCTGAATGTTTACTTCAGTACCTTTCTAATGATATCAAATACAGTGTAAAAAAAGTACCCATAGGGAGTTTTAGGGCACAAAACCCAACATACGGATAAAATTACCCAATTTAGCTTAAGAAAGAATAAAAATAAAACTCAAAATGCTTGATCAAATTGTTTTTTAATAAGGTGTATTCCCTCCCCTAGCCTTGATTACAGCTCTTAATCGGTTTTTCATGGACCGTATTAATTTCACCATGAAATCTTGTGGTATGGCGTTCCAATCCTCTTCAATGGCAAGTTGAAGCTCTTGGAGGCGCGTAGGAGCAGGGCTTCTTGCTCGAACTCTTCTTTTTAGCTCATCCCAGACATGCTCAATCGGATTGAGATCAGGACTACGAGCTGGCCACTCCATCGCGGTGATTCCAACGTCTTCCATGTAGTCGCAAACTGTTCTAGCGACATGCGGTCTGGCGTTGTCGTGCATTAAGAGAAAATCTTCTCCCATAAGCCACGCAAGCGGCCTCACATGTTCTTCGAGCACTTCTTCGACGTATCGTGCAGCCGTCAAACTTCTCGATCTCGGGCCGGTATTCGCCGTAGTGATGAATACAATGTCAGTTTTAGTGTCCAACATTATGCCACCCCAAAACATACACGATCCACCTCCAAAAGCCACACGTTCGCTTATGCAGCATTGTGAAAATCGCTCTGATGACCTTCTGTAGACCCTAGAGCGTCCATCATGACCATGTAAAGTCATTCTGCACTCATCAGAGAACATAACAGCCCGCCATTGGTCATACGTCCAATTTAAATGTTCCCTAGCAAATTGTAGCCGGGCTTGTCGGTGAGCTGTGGTCAATTTGGGACCATTTGCTGGGCGATGTGAAGTCATTCCTGCTTCACCTAGTCTTCTTCGAACTGTCCACCGACTTATACTGACATTGCGAACTTCTCGAAGCTGTTGTCCCAGTTGAACCGCGTTCAGTTGCCGATTTCTCAAAGACCTTGTCACAAGAAAGCGGTCATCACGCTCTGATGTTGTGCGTCGCCGGCCAGATCCTGGTCGCCGAATGTAGCCACCGGTCTCTTGGAACCTCTGGTATACACGACGAACAGAGTAGCGGCTCAAATTTAGCCGTCGAGCAACTTCACTTTGGTTATGGCCTGCTTCGAGCCTTCGAGGTATCCATATTTTTCCAGTAAATCCGTATGCTTCCAGTAGAGATGTTATCACGTTGACCTTCGGTATGCAACTGATTAAAAATTCCAATAAACCGACCTTTTTATACCTGCGGCTAAGGGTGCAAGTAGTGACAACGCAAACGCGTGAATTTGGGGAATTCGGTGTACGGTCGGTTTTTGTAAGTTACGTAAAGGTCAATGATTTTAATTTTATGTTTTTGTAAAGCTAAGCTTGTATGCTTTAATTTTGTCTAATGATTTTTACTCAATATCTTTAGATTTTAGAAAACAATCAGTAATAAACCAAATTACAAGGGGTGTGCGATTTTATTGCTCTCAAGTGTAGATTTTACATTGATATGAAGTGCTGTACAAAATTTTACAATTAAGAATTTAAACAATAATGCCAATATACCAGAAATTACTAGATTATTAAAAATTTTCCATTTTACATTTTATAAATTGAAAAACATATTAAATTCTATTAACAATGTCAACAAATCTATATTAAATGTCTACATTATAATTATATATTATTTAATTTACTAAGCTTATCTACCCGCTTTCCTTACACTTAAAATATTCGTCTAGTGAGTAAAAGCACTTTTTAATTAGCCATTGACATAGAGTACTTTTGAATCGATTTACTGTTAGATTTTTAACGTTCCCTGGTAATTTGTTGTAAATTCTAATAGCCATTGGGAAGCAACTTCTGTGATACAAGTGAATTTTCATGAGTGGTAGTACCAGTTTGTCAGGGTACCTTGTATTATGTACAATGGTATCACACAGACATCGGAATAAATATTTATGTGTTTTGACGAATACACTACATTCAAATATATATTTGACAGTACCTATGTTCATGTGATTACACTGCTGGATTATTTTTTGTAGGGTTAAGTTACCGCTGCAGCATAGCAATGATATGCTCATCATACCAAAAAGGGAGGGTCTACCTAATAATACCCCCCCAGATTCTCCTCTAAATACCATAAATATCACAGATGTTATATAAAGCGATTTTGTTTGCTGTTTATTGTGTGATATAGTGTGATTATGATTTGGTAGTCACGAAATCCCCAGTGTTAAGTATGAAAAAAACGTTTAAAAAATATTACCTTGATATCACCAGTGTCAGCCTGGAACCTGATAGCGGGCAGGGGGAAGTCAGGCCTGTCTACGTAGTTGGGCTGACCGTTGAAGCCATAGCCTACCCACTCGCGGTTACCAATCTGAAAATAATGAAATAAAATAAATAAATAATAAATAAATAAAATAAATGTCTAAGAATGATCCAGAAGTAGAAAAAAGGGGCTAAGTTGAGACACCTTTTAAAATTGAAGTCGTAAACGTTACATATTTCTAGCTGTATCAATACAAAATTATAATAATGAAATTTATTCAGCACTTAGATATTTACTTACACTTGTATTGTCAAAATTATACTGTGTAAGTCTAAATCTAAGAATCACTTAAGTAGCTAAAACTATGTTAACAGATTTATTAATCCGTCTGTTCGTCTGTCATGCTATAAATGACAATTGTACACATTATTGTAAGATGCCCTAAAGGTAACAGGTACAAAATTAACATACAAGAATCCGGCCAAGGTCTAAGCAACATCCACCTGAGGGCACTCTAAGGGGTTAGGACCAACGCTCAGGGTGCTACTGGGGTGAATAGTAGATTTAGTAAGTAGTAGTGATCGCTGGTGCAGGATCACAGTTTGAGGGAGGGGCAGTGGTAATCACAATCATGTTATATTTTACAATGTAGTTGTAACTTACCTTGGATACCTCTCCAACTGAGGAGGAGGCCCTGGCGCATAAGGGCACTCGGACCGCTTCCAGCAGCGCACGACGCATCAAAAAATTGGCCATCTATGAAAAAAATTAAACATGGGTATTTAAAATAATTGAATGGCTAACATGGCATTACCGTACTGTACACTTATATTAGAATAGACTTTGTTGTACAGACAACCTCCGTAGCGTAGAGGTTCAATCCCCACACTGGACAAGAAATCTTTGTGTAAATTCTAAGATTTCTTCCCGGGTCTGGTTGGCTGGTTGAGGGACTACCCTCCGTGCCTCGAAAAGCATGTGAAGCCGTTGGTTCCAATTGTTATAACATTAAATAATGTCACATCAAGGAACTGGCAGCAGCGTTTCCTTGTTTTCCTACAACATAATACTGCAGTCACCACCTGCCAAGCGTGGTGACTATGACAATACCCTCACTCGGGATGAGCCCCATGTTCAGCAGTGGACATTATACGGGCTGATGCTGATGATGAGACTTTATTGTACACTTTTGACTGTGTGGTTTCCGGCTTAGACTAGCCCACCCCATGTCTTCACCTGGATGTTGTTAAAGACAACTAAGGGGCATACAGCTGATAGATGGGCAGCAGCATATATCAGCTCAAGAATACTCACCATCTTACTGCAATCACCAATCCACCTTCCAAGTGTGGTGATTATAGCAGTATGCAAACTATGACCATAGTTTGCAAAGGTCTGTTAAGAGGCCTATGTTCAGCAGTGGATGTAAACGGGCTGACAAAATATTGTACACCTCAATAAATTACAGACCAACCATAATGTAGGGGGCCACACCTTATCACAGCTGGTCACATTTGTGGAACTGCCTCATGCTTAATGTGATGTCACATGTTTAGAATTAAAAGAGCAGTTCTGAAATTAAAAGCCTCAAAGACAGGTTGCAGTGTAACACTATTAGAGAGACTATGAACTCACAAACAAAATAATTTGAACTATATGTTCATACCAATGGAACAATATGAATGGTATGGTGGTACAAGATGGATGGTAGTAGATACATATATATTTTTTTACATAAAAACATTATTAACTCTACTATAGTTAATCAAGCAAGAGCTGCAAATATTTTGCTTAAAGGATTCTGTATATTTATACAGATTTTTTTTTATATATATATATATATATATATTTTTTATGAAACTATATCAGTAATCCAGGAACCCATATGTTTTTTCTTTATTCGAAATTCTAAGTTTTTCATACAAAAAAGTAGACATTAATAGATGTCAGCGCCAGACGACAGCATTGTTACGGCTTTTTGACAAATTCCTTGGTCAGAGATGAAAATAAAATAAAAAAACTGACATTCCCTAATTTTAAATACTTGTGATTAGGGTTACAAAATTAAGATGTTTTAATAGTTTTAAATTTTTAATAAGCAAAAATTTTAAATTTCAGTTTACTTTAACATTGACATCATCATGATGTATTTTTCATTTTTTCATAAAATATCTGAAAAAAAGAACATAGTTTTGAGATCAGAATTCGATCACTAAGAAACTGTATTTTTGTCAATTACAACATTATAAAAGTGTTTTTTTTTTTTCTGTTTTCAAGATTTTTTGTTATTTAACAGCAACAGAAATACATCATCTGTAAAAGTGTCAAGCTATCACAGTTCATAAGATATAGTCTGCTGACAAACAGACAGAAAGCAGAGTCTTAGTAATAGGGTCCTGATTTTATCATTAGGGTACAGAACCATTAATAATTTTTTTTCCTTTAATTGGTTATTTATGTACACATTTACACTAAAGTCAACTTCTGCAATAAAGTACAAAATGTCTATGGACATTGATTACTGGATACAGGTGAGATAAGATAACAATAGGAAAACCATAATTACTGCTATAAATAATACTTAGACATACTAACATGATACAAACATGAACTATTTTCATAGGTAATGGGAAAAAAATAATATTGCTTTGTTATAATATAATAACAGTGCAGTAGGTACGTTTGTTATCATCAAGTGAATTTAAAAAAAACATTCTTGAACATAACCCACAGGAAAATAATAACAGCATCCAAGCGATGACGTAGATTCTTTTATTACTAATGGCTAATAATTGGAGTTTAGTTACAAGTAAATATAACTCTTATAGAAAGGTTTAAAAAATTCCTAATTTCCTAAAGGTAAAAAAAAAACAGGTAAGGTTATGTCTTTTCTTCATGAGTTACATAACATGAACACAATAATTTGAAATAATGAAAAAATTACTAAACAAAACAAAATTGTAATCGTAAAATGTTATAATAACTGATAAAACAAATGAAGGCTTGCGAAATTAAGGAAAATATTCCAATTTCAAAATCGAGATCCATTTGATTTTAATTTGACATCGGATATTTTATCTTGCGTCACTTACCGAAAAATATACAAGTTTACACTTAATTAAACAACTAACAACAAATAACAGATCACAAAGCACAAAGCACAATATTATAGCAGAAAATAATAATTTTACCTCAAAAATGTGGTTCTGGGGCTCTTGTAAAATTTTATCACCACAAGAATGAAATTACATAGACGTTAGCGACATCTGTGGGGAAGATTTGTGATTGATTTGTACGTTTCGTTTCACTTGATTTATTACAATACTGAATCCTTCGGACAAAATATTACTTCAATATCAATTTTATAGAAAAAATATAATATCGGTGCCTGGCGTCACCTTTCATATTTTGTCATTTCCCATGTATATATTTTTTTCTTTTATACAAACCTTGTCCTTATAGTACGAATACAAAACAAATACCAGACCAGACGTTGTCAAATTATGCGCGTACATAATTATGTTTATTTTAAATTTATATAGATATACTATGTATCTTTTTTATACAATATCTATTTATTTTTACCAGTCCTTTTTACAATATTCCACAAGAATTGTTCTACCATTTTTTTAAAATTATAGAAATCCAGTGCCGATGGTCGCAAACTGTAGGTACATCCCTTCAGTTTAATAATTATTCATTAAAGCACTTGACTATTTACAATGAAACTAACAATGTCAAAACACCAACAATTGTTAATGCCAGTAAAAAGTCATTCATGGGAAATTGCATTCGATTTTACAACAAGCTTCCTTCTTATATTACTGACATGCCTGATTCATTATTTAAGACGCACGTCAGGGCTATTTATGGACTAGGTAGCCGCGATTCTCTGCGAACCTTATTTAAAGATATAAATATATTAACTTTGCCATCTGAGTATATCTACCAGAATATTTTATTTGTTCGAAAAAATATAGATACTTTTAGTAAGAAAAGTGACTTTCCCAATATAAATACTAGAAATAAGAACAAACTAGTTATGCCGTGCTTTAGGGTTAGCAAAGTTAGTAAGTCATTCATGGGAAATTGCATTCGATTTTACAACAAGCTTCCTTCTTATATTACTGACATGCCTGATTCATTATTTAAGACGCACGTCAAACGAATCCTAATGACTAGAGGCTACTATAGTATTAAAGAGTATGTAGATGATAAAGATGTATGGGAAGTTATACCTCCTTGCACTAGATCGTAACCCTACAGCTGTTGAAGCATTGAAAGACCAAGATAAGGTATTCTGTATAAAGCTATTCTGTGTACTATCTGTAATAATAAAAATAATACTACACAACAATCAGTTCTGTCTTTAAATAAATTAGTAAATCTGTTTTTTTAAGAAAATGTAAATAAAATTCGTATAAAGACAACCGATTGGTAAATTGTGAATGCCAACTAAATAATAAAAGTAACTGGACCTAAACTTCTTGGACATGCCCATCTGAGTATGTTTCGCCGGATCGTCTCGATGAGGCCGCGCTGAAACCGGCAGTAAAATAACCCCACTGAGTTTGTTTCGCCGGATCTTCTCAGTTGGGGCGTTTTGGATCCGGTGGTAGCACTAAAGCGCGTTCTTCGAGATACTTATGGTCCGTCTAAATAATAACATACTCAAAGGACAGAACTTAGATATAATCATAGATATAAAATAATACAATAATAATGTACCTTCATACCTGACAGCTTTTAGGCTAAAGTTATATAAACTATTATTATACGTAGCAATAAACAAACAAAATTAATTAATTAAATCAAAAATAAGCCAAATATGTTTTGACTATTTACAAATACCTGTAATAGGTTTACGTGAATAAAAACTTTTTTTATTTTATTTTTATTTATTATCACCCCCTAAAGTGTTGGTAAATGTTGCACCCACATTTGACCTGACATTCTGTTACTGGGAATACAAATTTTAAAACATATCAAATCACAGGATACTTTTTTATTTATTAATGCTGCATTGATTTTAATTCTTAAACGGAAATTATTCAAGAATAAAGCTTCGAAATTAATTCCCTATTCTCTTTTTGTATTTGGGCTAAGGTATTTTCAGGTATTTCTATACTCATTCCTCTGCTTTCTTCAATACCTTTATCGTTATTATTTACTTCAAGGGCAACAATTGAGTCATAAGGTCGACTATGTTTTTTTCTTTTTCTTAAAATCTTATATCTTACCGTTGTTAATGATCTTTCGTTTTCTTTTTCCGCATTTTTACTATCTACCTCTATTTCATTAGACATTGGCTTTCCTGTGCGAGTGAGATCTATTTTCACATCAGGAAAAAGGTAAGTGTTTTGAGGAATATCATTTTCAACATAACTGTAGTCAGGTGTAGATTTTTTTGAATATCTATTTCGTGCCTTTTTATTATTTTCCACTTCTTCGCTCAATGAGACGTATAGATCCTTAAGGTCGCTTTTATCAAAGTAGTTTTTTCCTTTAATGTTTTTGGAGAAAATTTTATCTATATTATAATCTGCAAAACTTTTTTCTTCCCGGCTGCTATATTCAGAACTGGTCTTATAACGACTGTGTTTATTAAAATCGTCCAAGCTTCTATCCAAGTTAAATGGAGTAGCAGCCTCAAAATCATCTATTTTGGTCATCATCATCGATAAATAATCGTCACCATAATCTCTTAATATTGGCCCTTCTGAAACAGTTGTAGTTTCTACTTTCTGCAGAGATTTTACTTCTTCTTCTTGTGGTTCGTGATCATCACCGAAAATTTGTTCAAATTCTTCACTGCCAAACATGGTGGATAAAAATTCCTTGAAAATTCTGAAATTATCGTATTTATCTCTTGTTCTAAGGCCTGGTTCAATGTTGGTTGCTGGGACGGGAGTAATGGTGAAAGATTCTTGGATGGTTCTATACCACCCCGGTGTCGTTTTTGGCCTTCTCGTTGTCGTTTGCATGTAAGTATGACGAACTTCCTGGAAACAACAATTTCAGTTAGAAAAAAAGAGGATTCATTATTATTATTACCTTAATACAATATATAGCATGCTCAATGCGTTTAACAATCATTATCAAAGCGACTTATTAATCTTTAACAACACGTTTTTTTATGTTATTACATAGCCTTGCAATATGATTGCTGTCCGTATAAAATTTTGCTAACTAAGTCTTGATTTCAAGGGTCGTTTAGGGATATTGCCATAATCACCACGCTTGGGAGGCGGATGGGTGATTGCAGTAATATGGTAAGTAACCTTGACCTGAAGAAGATCCCCTTCAAGATGCTGCTGCTTATATATCAGTACCTATCTAACCTATGTATTTTCCTTAGTCGCCTCTGATGACACCTATGGGAAGATATCTCTATTCTATGCCGAAAACCACAAGAACCACACTATTTTAAAATTAAACTTGCTTAACCTCTTTCATAATTTTCTGGATCCAGTCCGTGTAGTATCCCAGCTTGGTGAACACTGTGGGAGCATCAATGGCACCACACACAGGGGAACCAAAGCTTACCACTCCTACCAGAATTTCTCCCACTATACCAGGAGCTCCAACATCGTGCTGGGAAGGTGACAGATGTTCTATGAATTCTCGATCATTGACCCAACTCAATATATTGAAATTAATTTTTGATACGATCATTCACTTACATTGCAAGCGCCTCCACCTTTACTCAAATAACCAGCACAAAAGTTCTTTAGAGTCACATATTCACTGGAAATATTAGTAATTCATTAATGTTTGATTAAATAAGAGAGGTTTTATAACTCGACTCTAACATGAACCGACATTTTGTAAAAGTTACCTTACCTTTTATGTGCTTTAAGTATACCATAAAATTCTAGACTATGCCTTACTTAAGTAGGGTAACGGACATAGAAATAGGATATTTAGTACCTAACTATGATTAAGATGTAATTAAAATGTTATAACATAACATTTTCACAAACCAATCTGTAAAGAAGAGTATCAATTGATACCTTTTGTATATTTCTCGACAATCTTTCCATAAATAGACGTCTAGCACATCATAAGACAGCCTATTTCTCCATGAGCTCTCAAGAATATTGCTAGCCTGAAACATTTTAAAATATTAAAAAATACCTAAAGACTTTGATATTCGGTATTGGCCTGCCATGGCCAACCTGTCTTCAACTTCTGTTTATTTCTTATCGTTAATGTTGTAATTTTTCTCCATTTTCTAATCGGGAAAAGAAGATAAGACAAATAACAAAGCATATTATAGTTACCCCTCTAGCACCCCATCCAACTATAGTAACTCCAGGAGTTTCAAGCGGTAAAGTCCAAGGATTTTGATCAACCACTATCCTCTTTACCCTTTTTTTATCTTTTCTAAAATGTATCAGTCTTCTTAATCTCAAAATCGCGAGATTGTCGTTCAAATTGCTGGGATTATACGATGGGTGGAAACGAATTTCTGAAACCGAAATGCTTTCACCCCCCAAATCGAAGAAATCAGTACCGACACGGACTGAGAGGAACGCTGGATTCTCGCGAAAATAAAGGTTGTTCCAGGCACTGCGAAAAGATAGAACACATGCATCAGAAATAAAAATCTAATAGATAGGCCTCATATAGTACGGATAGTTCAAGCTACGATATGGTTAACAGAAACAACAAAAGAGTAGTTTATTTTTCTGTGTATCAGAAAATCGGAACGTCATACTGCGGTCACAAGCTGATCTTTAGGCATGGTGACTTACTCGTATAGGTAAATATTCAGCTAGAGATTATACATTATCAAAATGTGTAAATACAGCAATGTATTTACACATTTTGATAATTAATATTCAGCAAAAGGCTATATAACAAAACTCACAGTTGCAAACAAGATGCAGCCGTTATTACTAAGTCCTTCTTGATAATGGACCCAGCACATTGAAATTTCCCAAAAAACTGGATTACTGCCATAAATGGGAAGTAGCGAATTCTGGTCCGTGTACCTTCAAAGATTCGACGACCATTGTGTTCTGTACTAGGCTCTATAAAAAAAAAAAAGAATTAATATTGAAATGATTTATATCATGATGTTAACTATCGATATTTTCCTCAAACATTGGTTAAGACTTACCCCAAAATTCATTTTCACTAGACAAAACATTATCATCATCTTCCGTTTCTGTCATATTTTTAAGTTGATTTTCTGCTAGACTTATCTGCTTTAACATATTTAGATTTACATCCACATCCCGAGCGTTTAAACCAAACCTTCCTTTTAAATCTTCTAGTTTCTGAACAAATGTTTTTATGTACGCTTCTACATAAGCATCACTTGTTTCTTGAGTAGTTTTATTATTTTTATCATCGTCATTCAATACTTCATTTAGTTGTGTAATAAAATATTGAGTGTTATTAGGTATGCTATCAACTTTGACCAGTCTTGTAATTCGCTTCAGATTCTCCTGGTCTCCCAACGTAATCGAAGTGAAGAAATTATGGATCTTAGAAAATTGTTTGAGTTTGGCCCTTTTCTTTGGAGTTTTAAGCTTTAAAGCAATAAATAAGTTATTCACAGTTTTTCTTAAATATAATTCCGTTGAAATGATGTCGTAATCTTCTACTATCGGTATTTCTTCAAGACTTTGGATTGAATGAATGGAATGAAAAACTATTAAGTACAAGAAACTGCAAATAATTGCTGCCATTTCGCCTATTATTTTGATGTTTATTTATGAAATATGAAGTTTATAAGAAGTCAGTCTATATTGTTGTGGATATTCGGAAAGTTATTTTATAGTTTGTCTTGTGCAATTCAATAAAAAATATGTATTTGTACATATTCCTTTTTATTACTTCCTTTGAAATATGTTATTGAAATAATAATTTCATGATAAAATAAAGTGTTTTTTCAGTTTTTATCGAATTACAGAAACCCTACCCTACCTTATTTCAACATAGATGGTCCCTATATATACCTATATGAAATAATGTATGTCTCACTCATAATATTGTAAACACCGTTAGGTAATAATCTATCTCGCGAGATTGCAAACTGTCGAGACACTGTGAACCGTAACGTCCGTAACATAAGTACTGATGACAAAAATACGTTTTTATCAGCGTCCAAGGTTAGGTAAGGTGAGAACTGGGCCGGATTGCTCATGCGTACCCGGCCCCCGCCAACGGCGGATCGAAGGAGTGTCCGGGGGGGTTTAGTGGTGTAGAGTCCTCTCCTCGTGGTATGTGTTTAGCATACTACGCTATGGCTCTCTAGACTCGAGGGCGAGTCCCACATATCCCATCGCCAGCGCGCGAATACGCTGCAGCGGCGCGGTGGGAACGCGTAAATGCATTTCCCACGGAAAAAAAATGGTATGGTGAGAACTGCGATTTGCGACCATAGCGCAGTTCTAGTTCTAGTTGCTAGAAACAATTTAATTTATATAAATTATAATCTACCGAAAAATTATACGTTAAATTGTAGGTAAGCAGTTTGTTACGGTCGACAATAGTACAACAGTTTACAAAATTAATTTGGCCAAATTAATTTATAAAAACCTCGCAGTGAGTCTCACGAGATAGAGGTACCACGTATCTAGAGTTCAGAAGCATAACGACGGATGTACTTTAGAAGCATTTGATCTTAAGTGTCAGTTTATGATAAAGGCACATAAAAGGGCTTTTAAAGTTTAAAAAAATATTGTTGTGATTACACTCATAGGCCGACATTACACGCTCAATCTGGATCGAGATCCGTGATCGCGGTAGAATGATATTTCTAAACTGATTTGGATTGTTGTCACATTACACAGTCAATCCAGATCACCACAGTCAATACTGTTCGCAATGATCACATGAAGACGTGTGCTCAGGGGATTCTGATTGCCAATAAATAAAAAAATATGAAGATTGTGTGTTCACAATCGCGAAAGCCTCCGTAGCGTAGCGGTATTTGACTCACTTTAAATCTAGGAGGTCGTGGATTCGATTCCCACGCCGCGCGCCGGGCAGTAAATCTTTGTGTAAACTCTAAGATATCCTTCCGGGTCTGGTTGATTGAGGGCCTATCCTCTGTGCCTCGGAAAGCACGTTAAGCCGTTGGCCGATTGTTATAAAATCATCTATAATAATCGTATATCAAGGAACGGGCAGCAGCCTTTCCTTGTGTGGTACATCATAATACTGCGGTCGTCAACCCGCCTGCCAAGCGTGGTGACTATGGCGAATACCCTCCTCGGGAGGAGGCCCATGTTCAGCAGTGGACGCTATACGGGCTGATGATGACGAATTGCAAAATGGATCTGAACAAAAAAGCATGTGTAGTAATTAATTTTAATATATTTTTATAAAAAAAGATGTAAAAAAGCAGTAAGGAAATCCGACGTATCATTTAAAACAAACACTTAAAATAAGCGCCGTAAGTAACACAGATAGCGCGCTTATTCTATGGAACTTCAAACTTCAAAGATAAGTATTGTTTAAGTAATAATAAGCATAACCATCGTAACTTTGTCGCTTAGGGCTCTTATGGTAAGAAACTCGTAGTATAAAATATTTGGGCGTTTACGGCACCGAGTGTAAGGTTAACTTGCATCTGTTAATATGGACAAACTAATTGTATATAATAATAATATTTGTATATAATGTACGCATAAATAAAACAATAATTATTGTATATGTAGGTATTATGAGTAAGAGAAAATCGAAAAGTTCCGATTTGTAGTCTTCAGCATAATTAAATTTGTATTTTAATGCGAAAAGGCCTCGTTCCACCCTCACAGCCATTTTATTAGTTAATAATATATATAATAATAATTTAAAGAGAATGACGGGCGGTAAATCTCCTGGTCACGATGGGCTTAGTGTGGAGCATCTGCGGCAGCTGGGGTTCACATGCCAAGGGTCCTGGCCGTGTTCTTCATCATGTGCTGGAGTCACTCATACTTACCGCATGACTTAATGAAAACCATCGTACTGCCTATTGTAAAGAACAGGACTGGGGAAATATCGGACAGCGATCATTGCTAAAGTGCTGGACGGTGTGCTTGATTCCTACATAGATAAATAAATAAAATTACACGACGCGCAGTTTGGGCTTAGACCCGGGCAATCCACAGAGGCTGCCATCGTAGGGTAGGGTGGTGTAAGTTTCATCGATATATCGGTTTCGGACTCTCCACATCCTCCGTGGTTCTGACCGCCCGCCCGGCGCCACCTCCCAGGAGCGAGCGTCGGCGATGGGCGCTGGGGCAGCTCGACCAGGAGCTGCTAAAGGAAGCAGCCCTGGTCCAGGCGTGGGTCGCGGGGCCTTGTAGTTCCGATTCCGACGTGAACGCTGTCGCGAGGGGACTCGATGGGGCCATGGTAAGCGTCTGCGACGCATCCATGCCCCGGGTCCGCCCGTGTCCACCGAAGCGACGGGTGTACTGGTGGAGCGCCGCCATTGCGCAGCTGCGTGCGCAGTGCACTGCAGTGCGGCGCGTGTACACCCGGTCGAATCGTCGGAGACCTCGGGACGAGGGACTCCCGACTACAGGGAGAGTCGGCGTCAGCTGAGTGTGGCCATAGCACAGGCGAAAGACGATGGCTGGGCGAGTACGCTGGAGGCCCTCGATAGAGATCCGTGGGGACGACCCTATAAAGGGGTGCGTAATAAACTACGCCCCTGGGCTCCCCCGGTGACGGAGAGCCTCCAGCCAGGGCTCCTCCAATCAGTTGTAGAGGAGCTCTTCCCCAGTCAGGAGGAATATTCGCCGCCAGCTATGGCCATGCCAGCTGACACCGTGATGCCGACCGACGACGGTGACGATGAGGAAACTCCGCCGGATGTCACACCGGCGGAGTTGGGGGCGGCGGTGGCGAAAATGGCCATCAAAAATACCGCCCCTGGGCCGGACGGAGTGCCTGGACGCGTCTGGGCACTCGCCATGGAGGAGCTGGAGCCCAGAGTGCTCGCCCTCTTCAGTGCGTGCCTTCAGCAGGGTCGCTTTCCCGTAGCCTGGAAGCTCGGTCGACTCGTCCTTCTCCGTAAGGACGGGCGACCGGCGGAGTCTCCATCGGCTTACCGCCCAATCGTTCTCTTGAACGAGTTGGGCAAGCTGATGGAGAGGGTGATCGCGTCTCGCCTCACCACACATCTTGGTGAGGTTGGTCCCGACCTGTACGCGGACCAATACGGGTTCCGCCAGGGTCGGTCAACCATAGACGCGATCGCGAGGGTGCGGGAACTTTCGCAGGAGGCGACCAGCCGAGGAGAGGTGTTGTTAGCGGTGTCGTTGGACATCCGCAACGCATTCAACACCCTCCCCTGGGCGTGCATTGAGGAGGGCCTCAGGCACCATGGGGTGCCCAGGTACCTCCGGGCACTGGTGGGACACTACCTCCAAAGCAGGGAGGTAGTGTACCCGACGTCCGGCGGCGAGACTGGCCGGAGGGCGGTCTCGCGCGGTGTTCCGCAGGGGTCGGTATTGGGGCCGCTCCTGTGGAACATCGGGTTTGATTGGGCGCTGCGGATGCGCGGTCTCCGGGGGGTCAGCGTGATAGCGTACGCTGACGACACACTGGTGACCGCCCGCGCGCCCGATCATCGGCGTGCGACCATCTTGGCCACAGCAGCCGTGGCACAGATGGTCGCCCGTATACGCCGTTTGGGCCTGCAGGTGGCGCTCGGTAAAACCGAGGCCCTTTGTTTTCATGGGCCTCGGCGAGCGCCACCTGTAGGCGCCCACCTCATAGTGGGTGGCGAATCCGTTGCTGTCGGGGACAGTATGCGATATCTAGGCATAGTCCTCGACAGCAGATGGAGCTTCGGGGCCCACTTCCAGCGGCTGGCCCCAAAGCTGGTTGCGGCGGCGGGTGCTCTTGGCCGGCTTTTGCCGAATCTCGGCAGACCCGGGAGCACCTGCCGCAAGCTGTACGCCGGTGTGATCCGCTCCATGGCACTCTACGGCGCCCCCATTTGGGTCGACGCCCTGAAGAGGCGAAACATAGCCCTGCTGCGACGTCCGCAGCGGGTGATGGCCATCAGGGCGTCCCGCGCCTACCGCACGGTCGCGTTTGACGCGGCCTGCCTCCTTGCGGGGTCCCCTCCGTGGGACCTGGAGGCGGAGGTTTTGGCCGCCGCGTACCGGCGGAGGTGTGAGGGGGCGCGTTCTGGCCGCGACCCCTTCCCGGAGGGTGTTGCACGGTGGCGGACTGAGATCCGTCGCCAAACCCTCCGGAAATGGCAGGAGCGGCTAGAGGCCGCGCCGCGGAGCGGATTGCGTACGGTGGAGGCAATTCGGCCCCATGTAAAAAAGTGGGCCGGTCGCCGTCACGGCGACGTCACCTACCACGTTGCACAGGTAGTAACAGGCCATGGCTGCTTCGGCCACTACCTGTGCAACGTGGCGCAGAGAGAGCCGGACACTCGCTGTCACCACTGTGACTGTGCCGACGATACGGCGCAGCACACGGTGGTGGAGTGTCCGGCGTGGGCCAACGAGCGGGAGGAGCTCGTTGGCGTGGTGGGAGACGACCTCTCGCTGCCGACCATCATTTCGAAGATGGTCCAAAGCGAGAGGTCGTGGGAGGCGGTTGCCTCCTTCTGTAGACAAGTTATGTCACAGAAGGAGGCCGCGGAGCGGGAGAGGGAAGTAGATCCCTCTGCCCACCCGCTTCGCAGACGGCGTGTTGGCCGTCGGCGGCGGGCCGAAACCCGCCGCCTACCGCCCTAGGCTCGGCCTTGGGGAGTGGAGAACATGGGCCCCGCTCCCTTCGAGGCTGACCCATGAGGAGTAGGGACGCCTCTACACTCCGGGCGTCCCTATAATTGGGCAAATGGGCCACTGCAAGTGTGGCCCTGGAGATCCTGCGGTACCATATTGGCCGCGGGTGCCGTCGGGGGGCCGGATTGCTCATGCGTACCCGGCCCCCGCCAACGGCGGATCGAAGGAGTGTCCGGGAGGTTTTAGTGGCGTAGGGTCCTCTCCTCGTGGTATGAGTTAAGCATACCACGCTATGGAGAGGGCGAGTCCCACATATCCCGCCGCCAGCGCGCGAATACGCTGCAGAGGCGGTGGGAATGCGTCAATGCATTTCCCCCCGGACAACAAAAAAAAAAAAAAAAAAAAAAAAAAAAAAGGGTGGTGTAAGTTTGCGCACTTTCGAATAATTCAGTCGTAAAAATAAAATTTACGAATTAATCACAGTTTTCTTTATTATTATTAAATTGGAACTTATTGGGAAATCATTTTTAATACTAGGTAATTATTGAGCAAACATAATCACTTTTTACTTAATTAACAAAAAATCAGAAGTCTAGACTTGCGCAACCTTACACACCCCCGTGTATAAAATTGCGCATAGGTGGCGATAAGATTGCGCAGTGTCAGTGTCCTGAAGGATCAGGCTTATTATTTGCATAAATCACATTTAAATGCCCCAAAACCCAAATAATCAGTACATTTTTCGTGCCACCACACCTGGCACGTTTCGCACTCGATCCAGTCTTCTTTTATAGGTTCTACATAGACTTCAGTGCATCCTCCACACCTCCATACTTTTTTTCTTGGTAAAGTCTTCGGTTTTTTAAAGTCCTTTTTAGCTGGCTTCGGATTAGGCTTCTTTTTTTCATTATATTTATCTTCTAGCTGGTTCTTATAGGGTGAACTGCTTATGACTTCGGCCTGTTTATGCTTTCGGTTAGTAACTCTCCTCAATTTTGACCTTGGAATTGGGACAATATCTTCACACGAAGGACTCATCTGCGTGCTCATGTTCGCTTTATTAACCTTAAATCTATAGCTCTGTGAGGGCGAGGCAGGCTGAGATGTTCCTGCCACGACTTCCATAGATGAGACAATCGTGACCTGGCTAGGTGAATCTTTCACAGATTCCACAGTTTGATAAGAAGTACTTGCCACAACTTCCACTGGTGCTTCTGCTGGGATCTCTGCAGAAAACTCGTCATCTTTAATTTCAGTAGGGTAGCTATTCTTAGGGTTCTCCCGTTCAGTGACGGTGCTTGCCATAAAATCAGCATCTGTGAAAATGTCTGGATTCCACAGCCATATTCCAGTTGATTTAAAGCTTTCTACTCCACAAGCAACAGTTGCAGCTTTGTAAAATGCAGGAGTGAAGATTGAAGTCACCTGGAATGTCGTTATTGCTCTTCCTGGGTGATTTCTGAGCCATTTTTCACATTCACTGGCATAGTACTTCTTCAAAGCACCGTGGAAACCCCTATCAAGAGGTTGCATTTTATGGCTACAGTGAGGTGGCAAAGTTAAGACAACGATGTTGTTTTGCCGGTAGAAGTCAATAGCTTTAAGCGAACAATGTGACGTGTGATTATCTAGAATCAGCAAAACAGGCTGGTCTTTGGACGGCTTAGTATGGTATTTGAAATGCGACAGCCAGTCTATGAAGAGATCCCCATTTATGAAGCTCGAGTCAGACACCATTCCAATGGATCCGGCCGGTGCACCATCGATCAACTCTGCTTTCATTCTCTTTCGCTTAAAAATGAAAGCTGGTGGAATGAAATGACCCGTTGCAGAAACTGCATTGACTGCTGTTACATTGATGCCTCTCTCTGCACTCGATATTTTATTTACAGCACGTTTTCCTTTGACGGAAAGCACTTTAGGTGGTCGGTTTGGCACTGTAGACATTCCGGTTTCATCCATATTGTAGATGGATTGTGGTGGAAATTGGTATTTGTCCATCAAAGCCGACATCTTCACATAAAACCGTTCAACCCGTGGCCTGTTAAACCCCATAGCACGCGCAATGCTCGTGGAAGTTGGCTGTCGAAGAGCAATTTCGGGATAGCGCTTCATGAATCCACGAAACCACTCTTTCCCCGCAATTTTTGTATGTGTGTTAAAACGATGGGGTATTTTATACTTTTCTGCATACTCATAAGCTGCGCTCTTTAATTGTTTGACTGTCAAGCCGAAAAACATTTCATCCAGGGTTATCAAGTGGTCACAGAGACCTTTTTCTACCTCTGCACTAAATGTAGCGTCATATCTACCTAGCTTGGTTGCACATTGTGGTTGCTGCAACCGGTATTATTATTAGTGTTGACTCAGCCATTCCTAAAGACAAAGCAACATGTCTCTTGCTTTCTCCTTTTTCAATACGTTTACGAGCATCTTCGATGGTGGAAGGTGCGCAAATTTTACGGTCAGTTTTGCGTGGTCTTCGTTACATTCTACAACAAAGTGAAGCGCTATTAAAAACTAATGAAAACAAACAAAATTTATTCATAGAAATAAATACGTGTAGTGGCGTGTAAGTCTGCGCGCGCAATTTTATCCACCCCCTAAGTGCGCAAACTTACACACTTGGCCTCCAATGCACCCATATTGAGACTACTGCCATCTATTAGAAAATTGTTAAACTACTTTGTCACTAGTCAAAATTTCAACAGTAAACACAAGTAAAACAATCAGTAAAACATTGTAATTCCAACAGGTTTTTTATCAGTTATAGTTGCAAAATGACAAAAAATTAGATCAGAGAGCTACAAAAACTTTGAACTTACCTGGGCTTGCCGTTTTCTTTCGTATCTGAATATTTTTTCGGGAGCGCATGCCGGCATCCAAAGCATTCAAAACACAACTGAAGTTAGCAGCGTGTTTCGCACTGGTGTCGAGTAATGACGAGTGCGCAATCTTATCGCCCGCGCAATCTTACACCACCTACCCTAGGTCTCAAGCATACTGTCCAATACTATATGGACCGCGGGACACCGGTATAAGCGTGTTTACTTGACCTCTCCAAAGCTCTTGATCTTGTCTCATACGATGTGCTCTGGAAAAAGTTGGGGAATGCGGGTTTAGCGGTTATGGGGCCCAATTTGCTTAGGTATTGGTATTTCCACCAAACAAATTTTATTAGGTGAAATAATACGCTCTCTGAAGCATCTAAGTTGGAAAGCGGGGTGAGACAGGGAGGTTTGACGTCACCCAAGCTTTTCAACCTATACATAAATG
Organism: Nycteola revayana; assembly: GCA_947037095.2. Classification (NCBI taxonomy): domain Eukaryota; kingdom Metazoa; phylum Arthropoda; class Insecta; order Lepidoptera; family Nolidae; genus Nycteola; species Nycteola revayana. Next base: position 15,839,976 of record OY855748.1, on the reverse strand, counting down.
ACCTCATCGTTGAGCTCAGCAGCAAGCGTGTTGGTTGCCCGATAGATGGCGTCTACCTCAACAATATTAGCTACGCGAACGACATGGTGCTTCTGAGCCGGACGGCGAGAGGTCTTAGTGAGCTGTTTAGGGTATGTGAGTCCTATGCTGCTGCACATGGTGCCCTGAGTATTCTCATAATATTACTCTAAATGGCTTGTGCATAAAACCGTATCACGAAATTTAAATACCTAGGGAACTTAATTACCGAGGGTCTTGATGATGATATGGACATTGAGAGTGCAGGGCTTTAGCGGTCAGAGGTAACATGCTGGCCCGCACATTTTTTCCGCTGCTCTGAACAAGTAAAAATAACGTTGTTTAAAGCCTATTGTCAAAGCTTTTATACGGGAAATCTGTGGGTCAAGCACACCAAAACATCGCTGGATGTCCTGCGCGTCCAGTATAACAACATCTTCAGGATGATGTTGAGGCTGCCTCGCTTCTGTAGTGCAGCGGGGATGTTCGCGCTGTATCGAACTGATGGCTTTCATGCCGCAATTCGCAAGAAAACTGTTTCCCTTTGTTTGTTAAATTAATTTTTATTAGAGCAGCGTTAACAGATACCGCGGTTAAGTTAAGCACTACATGATTAATAATCTGGGGCTTGAGAAGGCTTCATCAGTATCCAGCACTTGCGGCTAAGATGTTAAGAAAAAAAAATTTTTTTTTTGTAGTTACTGCGCTTATAAAAATCTACAAGCATTTTTTTAATAAACTATGAAAGACAAAGTTATAGATCTCGATACGGTGATTCCGAATATGTAACTAACTCAATATCGTGAAAAATGTTTGATACGGCGGTTATAATAAGCACGGCAGTGTTTCTGACGTATAATGAGCTCTGAGCTCTAGATATATTAATAAGTATATATCTAAAAATCAATAGGATATTTATAATGTGTGGTATACATAGATTACCGTAGGTAATGAAGAAACAGCACATCGAAATAAATATAATATAGTGTTTAAATAAAAAGCAACTGGTACCCCGAGTTTAATGTGAGTAAAGCCGCAAGTAGTCGGCATCTTTCATGCTATGAGAACTATAACGTTGCACAAAGTATGCGATATTCTATCCTCGTCAAGATACGTCGATTTCAATTCTAAGATTTCTTTTCGGGCCTGGATGGTTGAGGTTCTATCCTCCGACCCTCCAAAAGAACGTGTCCCGATTGTTATACCATCATCTATAACAATTGTATACCAGGGAACGGGCAGCAGCGTTTCCTTGTGTATTACAACATAATACTGCGATCATCAACCCGCCTGCCAAGCATGGTGACTATGGTAAAAACCCTCCCTCGGGAGGAAGGCCATGTTCAGCAGTGGACGTTATACAGGCTGATGAGGATGATGATTGTCTGGCCAGGTAATTGAAGACATGAGTTGACATGAGCAGATCTCGACAATGGTTATTTAAATATAGACCAGGGTAGATAATTTTTGAAACCAAAAAAAAATATAGTAGTATGAAACCCATTAGAAAAAGAAGAAAATATAACAAAAATTAAAGGAAAAATAAATTACAGGCGATCTGAGGTTGGGAAGTGGTAAAAAATGGGTTTTTAAGAGTAAAAAAAGGTTACCCTCGATTTCCGACAAAACTACAAGTCCTATGGAAAAACGTTAAATAGCAAAGTAGTAGGTAATAAAAAGATCTACAACTTTTTACCTTAACCTCCAAAATCATGTAAAACCGAGTTTTTGGTTTTTTATTTTTATCTTTTACAAGTTTTGATTTTTTTTTCACGAAATTTGCTTAAACTTACCTGAGTATGTCCTAAATATACAAGATTTTTTTTGATTCAATAATTATTATTTTTCTCCTTATTTTGACTCAAAAAACGAAAAATCACCCTCATATTCAATCGAAAATTCTCACGTCAAAATATCTGCATTTTTTAAAAAGTCGGTACGCTTTTTGTTTTTTGCAATCTCTACTTTTTAAAGGTATAAAAAAATGTACATTACTTTTGTAAGTTTTTTCATAAAATGCAAATAACGAAAAATATTCGAATTCATTTTTTTTTTACTTTAAATACGATCTATTTATTAAATTTTATACTTTGATTAACCGGAAAACGTAAGATTCCATGTTACATTTATAAACAAAACGTTTCAAGTCAAAATATACTACTATAATCAACAACCAAATAAGTTACTAAAGATAATACTTAATAAGACGGCTCAGGCGCAAAACGTCTCTTTCGCAAAATGTCCCCTGGTCGTAAAACGTCTCTTTCGCAGAATGTCTCTTTCTTAAAATGTCTCTTTCGCAGAATGTCTCTTTCGTAAAATGTCTCTTTCGCAAAATGTCTCTTTCGCAAAATGTCGCGCCAGTATCAAAATATATTTTTTTTATTTGGAATACATTCTTAAGTAAATTTAAGTAGCAACATTTTAACATCATAATTGCACTATAATTTTAATAAATGATTTTTTGTTTTGAAAATCAAAATTTTATTCTTAAGTCCCTGGCGCGGCGCGACATTTTGGAACAGAGACATTCTGCGAAAGAGACATTTTACGAAAGAGACATTCTGCACAAGAGACATTTTACGAAAGAGACATTCTGCGAAAGAGACGTTTTACGACTAGGGGACATTTTGCGAAAGAGATGTTTTGAGCCTGAGCCAATAAGACACCTACAAAATGTTGATTAAGTTGTAGAATCTTCTTTCAATTATATTCGTAGATGCCTCTTCATTGCTATTTTAAGATTATACTTGTATACCTGAGTGACCTATGGAAAATTTAAGTCCAGCAAAAGGTATTTCATAAAGAAGTGGAGAAGAGGCTAGCAGGGTCACAGATTAAAATGCATAAATTTATGTTAAAATTGTCATAATTCTCAAAAATACGCCAATGTGGAAAAATCCTACGACGAAGTTAATAATTCAGCTGAAGTTACGGATAAAGAACCAATGCATACCGGAAATAATGTTGGAGACGAATACGGTAATGGTCTTGAAGATTTCAAAGATCTACTATAGGTCAGAAAGGCCTGTCGTATCTAACGATGAATAAATACATTTAGAACGACTTTTTTTTTTAATCTTTATGTTTTATGGATTAATAATTCTTTTTTTCATCAAAATATCTTGGAATCTTACGTTATTTGAGTAATTAAAGTATACATTTTAATAAATAGGTCATAATTGTACGTAAAGTTAAAAAAAAAACGAATTCGAATATTTTTAGTTTTTTGCATTTTATGAAAAAAATTACAGGACTAATGTACATTTTTTTATACCTTTAAAAAGTAGAGATTACAATGAACAAAAGCGTACCGACGTTTTAAAAAAGCAGATATTTTGACGTGAGAATTTTCAATTGAACATGATTTTTCGATATTTGAGTCAAAATTAGGAGAAAAATAATAATTATTTAATCAAAAAAAATCTTGTACGTTTAGGACATACTCAGGTAAGTTTTCAGCAAATTTCGGGAAAAAAAACAAAAATTGTAAATGATAAAAATAAAAAACCAAAAACTCGGTTTTTTGGATTTTTTACATGATTTTGGAGGTTAAGCTAAAAAGTGTAAACATAAAAAGTTGTAGATCTTTTTATTACCTACAACATTGCTATTGAACGTTTTTCCATAGGACTTGTAGTTTTGTCGGAAATCGAGGGTAACCTTTTTTTACCCTTAAAAACCCATTTTTTACCACTTCCCAACCTCAGATCGCCCGTAATTTATTTTTCCTTAAATTTTTCTTATATTCTCTTCCTTTTCCAATGGGTTTCATGCTACTATAATTTTTTTTCATTTTTAACCATTTTCAAAGGTTTTGGCACTGGTCTAATATGCCAAATTAATTTATAAAAACCTCGCAGCGAGTCTCGTTAATGCATCACGTCTCTCTAGTGTATTATACTGTAGTATTTATACTTTGTTCATCGAAGTTGTAGAACAGATTGCCAATCAAATTAAAAAATATTGCTGCGACAAAATTTATTGTTAAATAGACAAGAACATATTAATTTAAAATAAATGCCTTCTGTCGATAATTGCAGAGCGGAATGCTTCCTCCGTTAACGTGATGCTTCTTGTATTTCTTAATCCTAAGAAAAACAGTATGATTTCAAATTGAAGAATTTTGACCTACCTAAGAATCACGGTGGTTGAATTGGTCAAAGCATTAGGTTAAGTCGCTAATGCCTTAACCAATTAAGTCACTGTAATTGTAGGTACGAATCCGTCTGTTGCGCAGTTGCTAAATTTTCACTTAAGGATAAACTAAAGAACAAATCTAAATTAAAAAGACAATATCTTTCCGTTAATTTTTTTAAGCGGATTTAACACTAGGTATTTTATGTCTGACAACCTCCGTGCCTTGGGAATTACGTTAAGCCGTTGGTCCCGATTGTTATAACATCATCTATAACAAACGAACCAGGGAACGGGCAGCAGCGTTTTCCCTGTGTATTACAACATAACGCGGTCACCAATCCACCTGCCAAGCGTGGTGGCTATGGCAAAAACCCTCCCTCGGGAGGAGGCCCATGTTCAGCAGTCGATGTTATACGGGCTGATGATGATGATGATTTTTTGTCTTTTTAATTTAGATTAATATCGATTTCCGCAAAGTAACGCCTGATTCTATTAATTATAAAAAACTAATATGATACTACAGCCGTTGGTGACATGCCAAACGGTGCCGATCGATTATGCTTTAACATTAACATCGCGTGACTTTTGTCAGTAGCGCAGACTCGTGTCTCGGGGCTTTTTTGAGCACCTGTCTCTACGTTACAACTTTTGAAGCTTTCAAGGACACAATGTTTGAAAGAAGGTAACGTCACATTCATTCATTCGGACAACCTCCGTAGCGTAGCTGTATTTGGCTCGCTTTAAATCTCGGAGGTCGTGAGTTCGATCTCCACACCGGACAAGAAATCTTTGTGTAGATTCTAAGATTTATTTCCCGGCCTGGTTGGCTGACTACCCCGGTGTCTCGGAAAGCATATTACGCCGTTTGTCCCGATTGTTATAACATCGTCTATAACAATTGAATACCAGGGAACGGGAAGCAGAGTTTCCTTGTATTTTACATCATAATATTGCTTTCACTAACCCACCTGCTAAACGTGGTGACTATGGCATAATCCCTCCCTCGGGAGGTGGCCCTTGTTCAGCAGAGGACGTTATACGGGCTGATGATGATGATAATGAACGTTATATGAGACCAACCTTCCACCGATCATTGTCGTAGTCCCAGTGTGAGGACAATCCATCCACTGCGTTGACTCGCAGTTCCAGCATCCTCCTCAGCTGCGCTTGCTGGGACGTCAGCGAGAGGGACTCAGGCAGAGGCTCAAACACTGAGACCAAAATTAACATGTAAAACATTGTAATCTCGATATTGCGTATTTGAAGAATTTTCCAGGGCCATAGAAATTGTAAAGTAATAAAGTTTCAACGTTTTAACACTGTCCAGAATTTAAAGATACAATCCAAGCTAATGTAATATTTCTGAAATATTCTGAGTCTTGGTCTGCATTTTGTCCGTGAATTACATGTAAAGTGCGACACAGGAATTTATTTGAAATCGAGTCTTTATAGTAATGTTGTCAATCCTGAAATGCTATAACAACTTTGGCCTGAATCTTTTAAAATAAAAAAGAAGTAAGTCTTATCTTTAAAACTGTACCGTAATGATGCATAAATATGAACACCCAGAAAGCGAACGACGTCAGAAGCAGTCCGCCCCCCACAATAAACTTCCACTGTCCCGTGGGGTGCTGGAACTCCGCGAAGGTTTGACAGAAGGAGGCGCGGTAAAGAGCCTTCTTCTCCTCGCAACATAACATGCGCCAGTCTCCTTTCTCTTTCTCACGGAGAGCCTGTGCCAGACAAAATAATAAATCCTATCAAACTTTATTTAAGGAGGCAAATTTCTTAGAAATCTAGTAGATAGATTTATTTAGAAAGATTTTTATTTTTTAGATTCCTTAAATTTTGAGAAGTAGCCCTAATGAGATGTAAGCCCAAATGAGAAATAGCCCTAATGAGAAGTAGCCCAAGTGAGGAGTACCCATAATGAGAAGTAGTCCATTAGCGAGTCGGTTGCCATAATGAGAATTAGCCCTAATGCGCCTAAACCAATAAAGTGATAAAATAGCTATGCCTAAGACATCTATTTAACATACATATCACGCCCTATTATTTTCAAGACGGTAACAAAGACACCAGTATACATCACACACACATCACATCTTGAAACATATTATTTTCTGGTAAAATGGCATCCGCTAAATTTTCTGTATGTGTGGATGCACCTAAGAGTAATAAACATCGATTCATTCAGTATTGATGTGATCTCTTTTACGCAAAAGCCACTGAACGGAATTGGCTGAAATTGCATAGGGATAGTTTCGAAGCTGGATTAACATATAAGGTAAACGCAGCTATTACCGCGGTAGTCAAAAATCTGCAGGTATTCCCGAGGTATGTAATATAATTGTAATTTTAAGCAATTACAAGCATATTTTACTCAAAAAGTTAAATGTTTATGAAAGACAATTTTATATCCGTTTGAATGGATCCGTGGTGCACTGTGCACAACAACGCAAAAAAAACAACACAACGATTATTTTGCTGCAAGCCGGCACTGGAGCACGACGTCCATACAAACGATAGTCGCGAACTTTAAGTACGCTCAATATTTTGTAAAGGTTATTGCGTCGTTAAAAAACCATTTATACAGATTCTAAGTAGGTCAAAAGGTGGATTATAGTTTTAGCCATGATTGTAACTATCTAATTTTCATTTATTTTGCACAGTTTTTCGACAATTAACAAAAATAAAATACCGCGGTAATGGCTTCACAATTTTCGTCTTGAATGTATTAACCGCGGTGAACTCGGTAATAGCATACATCAGTACCAATCGTTTTATTCACTTTTTAAGAATATTTTATATAGCAATAACCCAAATGATGTGACAATTCGTTTAAGTTATTAGGTATTTATGGTTAAAAACTATTTCCGCGGTATGAAAATTGCACTAGAACTCTTATTTTTTTCGTCCTTAATTGGCTCATAAAAATTAACTTTGTATGAGAGCACTAAATTGAATACGACATGAAACCTTGCCTAAGTCTCTATTTTAAACCCAAGAATTTAATTCAAGTATCAAGTTAATGTTTAGGTTACTTTATTGGCTATTGATTTAACTTTTGATTTGATTAAAATTACTCAAATTTTATCCATCGGGATTAGATTATTTGTACTATCGCAGATGAAGCTATCACCGATGGATATAACAAGCCATTACTCGATAATTACTTGTATAAGCAGCTATTACCGAGTATTATTACTCGGTATTAGCTTCACCATAGAAATCTAACACCGAGTGTTAAAGCATTTATTTTTGAGTTTAGGGTTCTCTAGAAACAATACCTAAGTATTTGAAATTCTTCTGACCTATCTTTCTAACTCATTTTTTTTTGTGGCAATGGTACAATATGCGAAGCTTTCGAGGCTGCCTCTTTTCATTTTAAATAAAATAAATTTATTTATTTTTATTTATTATTACCATAGATTGGAAAAAATTGGTGCGCAAATTGATGAATCGCCAACTATACCTCCATAAAAATATAATTACCTAAAATAAGCAAATATTATTGAATATATAATTACCTACCTACCTATTATACAGCTGCGGGAATGATGATAAATCTAGTAATTACGTATAGCTTGCTCAATTTTTATATACAGGGTTACTTGTAAAACACCAACAACCTCGCAGTACTAGATAGCAAACAGTATAAACTACAACTTTCTCCAAGGCACATGGGTCCTTAAGTTTATGTCATTTATTTTAATTTAAAGAAAAAGTTCCTTGAGATTAAATATCATACATAAGTGCCATTGTTATTAGATAGAGTACTGGGTACTAAATCAGTACTGTAGATTTTTATTAATAATTTAATCAAAGTTCAAGATTGTTGATGAATAAGTACATTGAGTAACCAACAATTTGGTTTTTAATAAATATTTTGTACAGAACCAAAATGCCTATTATTTTTCTACACTCGGTAATAGAATCACGATTCGCGGTATTAGCTGCAATCGCTTTGGCATACCTCGGTAATAGCAACATTCGGATTTGTATATTTAATATTTTTTTTCTTTTTATATTAATTTAAAACTTACCTATATCTTAATAGATTTCTAAAGTAAATATCCGAACGTTTCAGAAAATATATACTTGTAACTGATTATACTATCAGAAATTCTTATTTCGAGAGGTTAAAGCTTAAGGTCCTGGAATGACCTCGGTAATAGCTGCGTTTACCTTAGGCTACAAAACATCACGCTACGAGTACGACCCACTGAAGTAAAATAGCAGTCCAACACGTGTAAAACCGCCAAGCGCATCTTGTCTAGATACTATAATAATAATATAATAAAGAGGAAAGATTTGATTATTTGTTTGTTTCTATTGAATAGACTCCGAAACTAGTGGACCTAAAAAATTCCTTTTACCGTTGGGAAGCTAATAGTGTAGCTTCCCAACGGTAAAAGAAATTTTTTCCCCGGATGACATAAGCTATATTAAATTGTGAAGTTCCCACGGGAACGGGAGTTACGCGGGTGAAACCGCGCATGACTAGCTAGTTAGTAAATAAAATAGTTACACAAATATCTCTGGTATTCTCCTTGAATCGAACGGCTGGGAAGGGAAAGTGTGCATCGTCTTTATAGTTGGCACTGCCATTGATTCCAAACCCGACCCAGTCTCTGTTGCCAATCCTGCTTCTGTTGTGGATTTGCTTTGCAATCAGAACATCAGATGGCCTATGTATTCTGAGAGATTTTAGTACGAGCAACGACATTTTTCACCACTGGATTGTAAATGTCGATGTTTGACACTTTTTATTTTTAATGACGTTTTTTACTGTCATATTGATGTCTGAAATTGTTCGATGCATTAGACCTTTTTGCTATTATCCTTGTATAAGGATGTTCATTGGTATTCCTTATCTTTTTCGGTAGTATTATGTCCCGACTATTTATGTGCGTGTGGTGTGGGGGCCACTTTGTTAAAACTCTTTGAAAATGTGCTTAGGATTTAGTGAACATTCCCAAAGAATTTTATGCAAACTGGTTCAACTACATATATCATGTAGTTGAACCAGTTTGCATAATGCAAATTGCTAAATAGCTAAAAAGTTAGAAATTACAACGAACCCATTAAGTTATATTATTAATGTTTAGGTATTTTTTTTGTGTAATGATCCGAAAAATATATTATTTTATTGACATTCTACATAAAAATGTCAATAAAATAATAACAATAGAATTTTTATTTATTTATGTCATAAGTTTGCATTTAATCTTCGATTGTCTTATAAAATTCTTCATCGTCATTATCAGAACTATCAATTTTCGTTACTTTCGTCATTTTGAATTTAGATCTATTGCGAACTTTAATATTTTTTGTGGTTTTAATTCAGCTTTGATTTTTTTATAATTCTCTTTCTGGTTTATTTGTATATAGTTTTCATACCATTTGTAAATACTAGCATTGCTTTCTTTAACTTGTGGCTCTGGAGAATTATCAAGTTTATTTATGTGGCTAACATCAAAAATTACTTGGATTTATCAAATTACTGATTTCTATTACAATAGCGATAGAAACCTCGAAATAGAGTCAGTCAAGTGTTGTTCTCGAATACAAGTTTGAGCTTTGTTCCAACTGTGTCAGATTCTAAGGGACACCTTCAATAAGTGTGTATACTTACTCACATTTGCATGCATGAGGCAGCTGACAGGATCAAGTCCGCACTAATGATAGAACCACCACTCATAAATATCTCTTGGGCCCAAACACTCACCACAAAAGGATACTTCTAAATCTTAGCTCTTATTCCTCCAAATATCCTTCTGGTGACATTTATAGGCCCTATTATGACGTCATGTTCATTATTTTCTGGAGGCCAAATAGTAAAATAGTGAGTAAGATAGAAATTAGACAATCGGTTTCATCATAAAAGTATCTTGATAATTCATAAATTGAAATGCTTTTTAGGCTGGTTTAAAAGAAATACGGAAAAAACTAAAAGTAACCTGTATTTTCTAATACAATAAATGTTTCATATTACATCTAATTATTGTAAATACATGTATAATATTTAGCTACTGAATGATTAGGTATAGTAGCAAGTACTAACCCAAGGCCTTAAGATTTCTCGATGTTTCTATATCATCATTATCATCATAACTTATATCTCTATAGAAGTCCTTGGAACTAAGTGCATTTATTTTTGCTATAAATTCTATAATTCAGCAAACCGATTCAACTCTTTACTATTTTTGAATTCTGATTTAACGCTTGTAGCTTTATCATAATGGATATGCCCATGGGCTATCGTCTTTATTTCATTTATTCTGAAAATATTACAAGCCATTTCTTGTATTAATTCTGATATTATTTCATTCAATTTTATTTTATCAAAATCTTTTTTTGTTTCATAAATTTTAGCTATATTTTTCATTTCATTGTAAATATCAAAGTTATTTTCTGCTATATTCATTAAATCATAATGCATTGATAACAATGGACGTACTTCAGGGTTTTGTGAAACATTTGATAATTTCAAAGCTGAGAATAATTTATTCATGGCATTTTGAATATCTTTATTAATTGTAGTGAAAACATTGTTTCTATAATTTAATATGCCTTCAAGAACGGCTTTATAATGATTTTTAGCGAACGATGCACTGCAGATAGACATGAGAATTATTACTTTTTTCATTTCCTATAATTAAATTTACTTAAAATATAAAATATTATGTCTACGCATGAAATTAATGTTAAGTACATATACAAATGTGTTTCAATTCAATTTGTAGATTTCATAGGTAATAAAATATTTGTAATGTCGTAAATATGAAATGTTGATTTAGTTTTATAAGTTTACAAAAAGAGGTATTTTAATTTTCTGATAACAAATTTATATAAAGAAAATAACACAACAATAACAAATAACAATCACAAAATATGTCAAAACGTGTATATTAACGGTTATAGTAATATCATTTTAAAGTTAAGTTGATCTCTAACATTATTTACCGACATCTTAAGTTAAGTAAAAATTTTAATTACATTGTTACTATATAAATATTCACAAACATGAAGATAAGTATCTACAAGATGCTATATTTTACTTTTTGCTCTATGTTTTTTCCAATCCAAAGTCTCGTTGAGTTAACACCCGTCGAAGATAAGAACATGGCAACTACAGAGACAATTATAATAAACATTATAAACAACTTGTTTTTCACATTAAAACTCGATATTCCAAAGAAAAGATCGAAAATTAAACATCTTTCCAAGATCCATAATTTTCTTAAATCGATTACATTGCAAAATCAAAACAATCTGAAAGAAATAGCCAGAATGGCTTCTATTGCAGAAATCGATAACAAAAATGAAAAATTTATTACCCAATTAAATGAAATATTGGATGAACGAGATGATAAAAATAATACAGCCCAAGTAAATAATGACGAAGATATAACAAAATACATAGACACATTTTTAGAAAAACTTGAAGAAATTAATAAAACTTTAAAAGTTAAAAGTGAACTTGTAAATTTTCGAGATGCTTTAAGTCTTATATATATAAAAGAAGCACATAATGGGACGACGCCGGCTAGACAGGATAACATTTTTGATTATGTAAATTTTTTAAGTAAGCATTTTATAAAATATTAATCTTATTTTAGTACTAGCGGCCCATCCCAGCTCCACACGGTCATAGGCTAAAGGTATATTTACACGAAATGTGCACCCATTTAGGAATATGGTAAATACCTACACATGGAATCATTAAAATATTTGAGTTTGAGTTTGAGTTTGAATTCTAATGGTGAAAGAATTATCGAAATCCATTCAATAGTTTTTACAAAAACATTAAAATACAATAATACAAACTTTTCCTCTTTATTAATTAGCATAGTATAGATTTATCTTTTCACCCTTTTCACCACATAAATAATAGGTTGGGGAAAAAGTTTCGTAGCATTTTTTAAGAAAATTCAAAAAAAAAAATTTTTTTATTTACATTTAAGTAAAGTATGTAGGTAGCACTTTGTTCGATAACTTTTTGCCATCTTGTAGGTAGGGACATGATGATTCCCATTGCTATAGCAATTTTGAGACTTATGATCAAAATACCGTGACAAGTGGTTTTGGCAGTCCTCTCGTGACACTGCCTAAAGAATTCTGAAGAGACCGAAGCAGGTGGAAATCTGAAGGTGCAAGGTCAGGACTATACAGCGGATGTATTAACACCTCCCAGCCAAACTCTCTTAATTTTTGCTGAGTGGCTAAAGATGTGTGAGGTCTAGCGTTATCATGACGAAAAACCACACCCTTTCTGTTGATTAATTCCGGCCGCTTTCTCTCAACTTCTTGCTTTAATCTCATCAGTTGTTCGCAGTAGAGTTCAGAATCGATAGTCCTGCCTGGTGGTAACAGCTCATAATGAATAATGCCCTTCCAATCCCACCACACACACAGCATCACCTTGTTGCGAGTTAACCCGGGTTTCGCCACAGTCTGTGAAGCCTGACCGACCTTTGACCACGACTTTTTTCGCACGTTCTTGTCGTACGTGATCCACTTTTTATCACCAGTTATCAGCTTCTTCAAAAATGGTTTGGTTTCATTGCGTCGTAATAAAGAATCACAAATGAGTACACTGTTCATTAGGTTTCTTTCAGTGAGCTCGTGAGGTACCCAAATATCGAGCATTTTTGTGTACCCAGTTTTTTTCAAATACGCCAAAACTGTTTTGTGGTCAATTCCCAGTTCTTCAGCTACGTCGTAACAACTGATATGCCGATCTAGCGCCACTTTTTCAAAAATGGCATCCATTTTATATATAGGGCGACCAAAATTTCCGAATTGAAAACGCTTAAACCAAATTTGTGCTACTCTCACAGACTGCACTAGGTCCATAAACATCGCAAATTTGTTTCGCGGCTTGCGTTGCATTTTTGTATTTTTTTTTATTTTTATGTAAGTAGTAAAATTTTAAAATGTATCGAATTTTTTCATTAGATTCACTCATCTTGACAGTACGAAAAACAAATGAAAATCACACATTTTCCTAATTTGCATTTGGAATTATGTTCTTTAAAATTTAAACTTTCAATGATACTAAAACCAGCTAGATACAAATAGTATAGCCAAAGAGATTTTATTACAAGTTCATACATACTATTATGCTAAAAGACTTTTTCCCCAACCTAATTGCAATCTTAAAAGTTCTATTATTTATTTATTTAACGCGATAAACATCTAAAATGTTCTTAAGACTAATCTAATCTAAAAGAAGACAACATTGAGTAAGCTCCGGAACGGGTCCATATTGGCTCACCTAAAGTTCTTTACCCGAAATTGTTCTTCCTAAAGATTTGCAATCCGAATGATCACTCTTCCTAAAATTTTACATCCTAATGTTTTCATTCATACTATTTGTAGTGCTACCGGCTATGTTCATAACACTTATGTTTCCGAAAATTGTAATTTATAATATTATTATTGTAAATATATATAAACTCCTACTGTTTTTATCATAACGCTTTTATCCCTAAACATAATTACCATAATATTTTCACTCATACTCAGAAAGAAACATTTACCAAGTGTAATAAAAAATATATGTTTAGAAAGATTAAAGGTCGTTTCACAGATTTTTGTCTTAAATTAATGAAATTCATAAAACACGACTCATTTACGGTTATGTTTATGGCCTGGGAGTTTATACCGCAGTTTTAACCGTACCTAAACCAATAACTATAAGACCGATTCGGTTCTGGCACTTCGTCGCACGCTGCCGCGGCACGCTCGCTTCGCTCGCTCGGCTCGTGCGTTGTGGTCACAGTTCTAACCTAACCTAAACCAATAATTATGAATAGGACCGATTCGTTTCTGAAACTTGACTGAATGACTGGAGCGGGACTCTGGCTTCGCTCGCTCGGCTCGTGCGTTATGGTCGCAGCTCTAACATAACTTAAACCCAATGACTATAAATAGTACCGTGGTATATATTAGGAAAATAATAACTAAAACTGTAAAAGTTACGCAAAATTAATGTATATAATACTGATTAGGTATTATGAATAAAAAGAAATCTAAACAAAAAAGATATGACTTTGAATAATAGTGTAAAAGATTGGTTATGTTGAGAAAATATAGTAAAACAAATAAAAGTATAATAGATGTTTATTGCTACTGACATTATGAAGTTGAATGCTTCGGAATTATGAACATTAGAGAAAGAGTAGTTAGGAATTGTGATTGTTAGGATGAAAAATGTTAGGAAGAACATTTTCGGATTTCCAATTATCGGAGTTAAAAATTAAGGTGAACTATGGCGCACCCCTCCGGAACAACTGAACCGATTTGAAAAATATTTTAACCAATCATCTTATATAATAATACATTGATGTTCGGTACTTTAATGGCTCTGCTAGAAAGGCCCGATTGTATCATCATCAACATTATTATCATCAACCCGTATAACGACCACTGCTGAACATGGGCCTCCTCCCGAGGGAGGGTATACGATAATTATAGATAATGTTATAATAATCGGAACAACGGCTTAACGTGCTTTCCGAGGCACGATGGGTAGTCCCTCAACCAACCAGACCCGGAAAGAAATCTTAGAATTTACACAAAGATTTCCTGTCCGGCTTGGGGATCGAACCCACGACCTCCGAGATTTAAAGCGAGTCAAATACCGCTACGTTACGGATGTTTTCCGATTGTATAACTATATAGGATCACTAGTAGATCAGACAATTAAACACAATCTAACTGTATAACATAAGAAAGTTGTTAAACACACGCGAACCTGATATGATGCATTATTTGTCTAATAAATGTTTAATTTGATAACTACATAAAAATTATATTTCTGCCAATTAATTGCGAAATTTCAACAAATACACTCAAAACTTATTATAAAAACGCACCCATTACAAAATCTTAGTATTTACAAGTGTGTATATTATGCATGGGTAACTTAACACTTTGAGAGTGTAAGTGCTCCCTGAGACTTTTCGAAATTCAACCCCTAAAAGAGGGAAGGCAATGTTTTAGGCACCCATCAAAATTTCCACGCGAGCGCAAAGTTAGCTAGTTATATAATAATTTAAGGCAGGGTTCCCATGCGAATATATATACAAAGTAGCTCGGGTAGAACCGCTTTCAAAGGTTAGTATTGCATAAATGAAACGTAAAACAGACATAGGAGGTAAATATTGAACATTCCGATGCTATGGCAGACCCGATCTCCCCCTAGAAATTTCTTATATCACCATCATGCAATCCACATTACAATCGGCCGCCCTGAGACGAGGTCTAAACCTCACATGGCGCAGCCTGTTTAGTGCTTATGTCGTTTTAAAACCATTTCAATAGGGCTGGAACCCTGCTTGCCTTTATGCCCAGTGAAGGGGCAAAAGACTGTGACGGTTCTGGACTGTACCTGTCCAAAAAAAACTGTAGGTATCCAAAATATTTCCAGAAGGTAAAATACATGAAGATGACGCTCGGCGAATATACGAAGGCAAAGGAACGAAAATAAAGAAGTATGCGTTTATGGCTTCCGTCCTTTTCTTCAACAAGTTCCAGTGTGCAGGATCTATCATCAAGTCAGACCTGATAATCACCGCTGCATCTTGTCTTCAATTGTAAGTGACAATGTATTGTAGGAACAGCTAAACTACTAACCGCTAACATATGAGTTAAGAACAATTAGGAGTAGGGTAGGATTCTCGCCGGCGAGGACCGCGTTGCGCCCCTACCCCTGCCCTGTGATTGAGCGCCTGTAGTCGGTGCCAGTGATCACATCCTCTTTATATATCTACCTTTTTACTTCAGTGACACCCTGGGTCGTGGTCCTAAACCCCATAAGGGTGCCCTAAGGTGCGTGCCACTTAGATATAGTGTGACCACTTGCGATTTGGATGCGGTTTTAATTTATTCTTATAATAAAAATATCACAGGACAGACGGACGGATTTTGCAGTCTGTAGATTTGTATGATTTGCTATTGCCTACCTACTACTGTTAATTACTTAGTCGGATATCTTATAGAGTAAGAATTATCTGTTAGTTATAGTTTTTTATTATTTATTATTTTATCGTCTTACATTGTATGTAAATACCTAAGTGCTGAATAAATTTCATTATTAATACAAACAAAGCGATTCCTAGATATTAAGGACTGTATGAAATCTCTCTCTGACTCAATGAAAACCAGTTAGTTCTCATGAAAACAAAAGTGCCATAAAAATATTTATATCAAAATGACAAGTAAGAAAAAAGGTAGAAAAACATAATAGATAAAATACAAAAAGGTTAAATAACAATATTAAGATGTAAGGAACATTGTCAACTTCATTAGCTCAGCGATTGAAGAGTTTACTTGGTAATTCTTCATGGTCCTGGAATTAATTTTGGCGGCAGTTATCTTCGTGTAATATCAAAAACCTATTTTTTTGGGTAGCTAAGGCCTCGAGAGACTCGCTAAAAAGCTTGGTGCCAGTTTAAGACGTACTATTTTTGCCACATTTGTCAAGTACGATGACAGTATCTATACGAGCGTGCGGGGCAAATCATTTATTTAAAATGGTGGCCATTATGTAGGTAATCTATCTCTTTTCTATTCACAGAGCCTGGAACAACCGTTTCTACCGCGAGAACCCTGCCTTCGTATCTGTTCGTGTTGGCAGCGACTTTTTTCATTCCGGTGGTGAAGTCATCCCCGTCACAGAGATACACTTTCACCCTTCATATAACCCGAAAACTTTGTACAACAACCTGGCGATAATGAGGTTACGAAGGAAACTGAAATTTGGGAAGAGACATAAGAGAGTGAAGAAAATCAGTATTGATAGAAGAGACTCGGGATTGCCTTATAATACAAATCCGATCACTGTTCTTGGGTGGGGCGCTAGAGGGGTAAATACATTCCGTATCTATCATCGTCATCATAGTCATCAGCCTGTATAACGTCCACGGCTGAACCTTGGCCTTCTCCCGAAGGAGAGTTTAATGCGATCAAAAACGTTTCCCTGTGTAAACGCTGCTGCCCGTTCCCTGATATACGATTGTTATAGATAATGTCATAAGTTTAAGTTAAGTAAACAAAAAGTGACACATAGTGAATACTTATTGACCACCAGAAAAACGTTGTCCTTATTCCTTACTTATCTTTATTTTTACAGGCTAGTAACATTATGGAAGGTCCAGCAAGAAACCGACTGTCTTTAGCTGTACTCGACATTTACCCGTTGAGGGATTGCCAAGATGTTTATACAAAGTAAGTGAGAGAAGCCATTCACCTACAATAAATAAATTTTGATCAATCAAAATAGCATCAGAAATTACCAGGAATACGTAAGCCAGCAAGTGTTGCCATCATGATGAAGACCCACTTAATATGAGAAACTCCTCAAACCACAAAGGCTGTCGTGATGGGCATGATGGGCCTTATAATGTGGCACTTTGGTCCTTCAAGCCGTAGAAAGCATTTCGTTCTACGGCATGAAGGGCTTTACAGTCTTGTCAACTTGCACTTACTTAAATATTTTGCGAGAGAGCCGATAGTGTTGACAGCAGACTAATGGAACCGTCTTCCAGCGCGTCACATCACAGCGATTACTGTTAAACTAGTTAATAATTCTAAGAAAAAATGTTACAAAACCTTGTAATTATGCTCGAATAATTTCCCTTACAGAGCATATGTGACTCACAAGAACTTTTGCGCTGGTTTCATATCACGTGGAAGCGGAGCGTGTAATGTATGTAATTGCGAATAACATTATTTTTACAATAACTTTTTAAAGTCTTCAACTAGATAGCCTAGCAACTATATAACTAGTCCCTAACTGGGCAGCATAGCAAGTACTAGTTCCAAGTAGGCTGCTGACTATAGCAAGATGCCTTCGAGCCATATTTAACAGCGGACGTAATAAAGCGTGGTGACGGTGATGAAATAATAAAATGCATGGTATGTGTAATACGATAAGAGCGACAGTTCAACAAAACTCGCCTAAATTAAAAGTCATAATTCCTCAATCTCATCGCCAGTGACCGCCCTGAGCCGAGGTCCAAGCCCCACAGGGGGCGCCCTCTTGCGCAGGTTGCTTAGTTTGTAGTTTTTAAATCATTTATTAAGGCTTAAACTCTGCTCGCCTTTATGCCCTTATGCCCTTTACGCCTTTATAGGCACGTATGTACATCCGAAAAAAAAGGGCTGGACTCAGGACAAAGGATAAATCCACGCTGTCTAAGAAAAAATGTATTCTTAGCAACGTCGAATGTTTGTATACTTACTGTTTTCCAGCACGATGTTGGGGGGCCAGGAATTTCACGTCGACGTTTAATGGGGGTAATCAGCTTTGGGTCTCCTCTCTGTGGCACTCCTGACTCTCCTACTGTCTTCACCAAAGTTGGTTACTACGCTGACTGGATCGAGGGCATCATGAAAGAGGTGACCATTATTATAGCCTTTTTTACGTTCATCAAACTCATCGTTTTTATTTAAGCTTCCCGTATTCTTCCTAAAAAACCTTGTGTAAAGCCAACTACCATTACTTTTCTACTGTTTGTTTGTTCTTTTTTATGATACATTTTAATGAGAAACGACATATAATTCAACAGAGAAAGACTTCATATTTCAAACATGAAACTGTATTATTTTCATTCATTTATTTCCATAACTAATAAAAAGTACTCCTTTATTTCTAGAAAGTGCCTACTTCGAATAAACGCACCACTATAAGATCTCGAATGCAATTTACTTATAAAGTTGGTGAAATTCCAAGAACAACTTCAGATTTCCTGATTAAACCAGTAGTTAGTGGTGCACCTCTTAACGTTTACGATACAGACGCTGAAATAAACTTACCTAAAAGTGAAACTTATGAAACAGATACAGTTCAAATACTTCGTGAAAATCCGGAATTGAAAACAATATTAGTCGATTTATTCGGAGAAACTGATGTTGAGAAGTATATAGAAAAAAAAGCTATGAAAACTTATATTAGAAATGAAAATGTAATATCAAATGCAGATGATACAGATGAGTCTATACCTGAAGCTACAATAACACCAAATCCAATAAATAACGATTATGAAATAATAGAAGAAAATTATGTCATTGGTACAAAATCTTACAAAAACGAATCAAAAATAGTCAGAAACATCGAAGATTTTGACCTAAGTAAAATAATATCTACACTATACCATGAAGTTGTAAATAACAAAACAGTTAATATAACCGATAGTTATGGCAGCGATACAAATGAAAACTATGATAGTAAAAATAGTCGTGAAAAATATGTTACTCGTCAGTTCACTCATGCATTTAATGGTGACTATGATGAAATAGATGAGATAATTCAAACTGGCGAAGAAAATGATCTAGATAACAATTACAAAAGTAGTAAGCCTACTACCCGCCAGCAAAGTATAATTCATAGTAGTTTTGACATTTCTAAAGAAGATAGCGCGAGAGTAAGTGACAAAACCGAAAGCTATGAACCTAACAGCAAGGATAATGTTATTCGTATCAAAAACTATAGCAAACACAGAACTACAAAAGTATCCTATGAAGACAACAGTCGTGTTGATGAACCTACTCAAATTTTTGATCAGACAGATATTAAACCTAGCAAACCTAAATCCAATACAAAATCAAAAGGCAACCGAGTCAAATATAATCAACTTATCACTCCTCCATCACGATTTAGTATCGTGCCAAATGGAAATAAAATTAAAATATTAAATTATGATAATGCGGAAAATATTAAAAATAGGAATAAATATAATGCAGATGTTGAAGAGGCATATTATAATAACACTGATATTGATGCAAATGATAAAAAGATCGATTTATTCGATCTAATTGATAATATGGACATAGATAAACTTTTGCAACTCAGGGCACTACTCTCAAAAGAAAATTATAATGATACAAAATAACTGACTTGTCTGTACTAGTTGCTCAGTGTTGATGGGAGTTGCTTATAAGATCTGGTGTTCTGGGTTCGATCCCCATCCCGGACAATAATTTGTGTGAACCACAGATAGATGTTCTGAGTCTGAGTGTGGTTTGTGTCCGTTAATTGAGGGGATTGATTATCCTTGTTGTAGAGAAAAAAACATTAAATACAACAAGCATTTTCTTGGCGTTTTTCTTACCGTCATGTTGCGGATCCCTTAACGCGCAAGTCCGACTCGCACTTTGCCAGTTTTCTATTCGATCAATAGATAAAAACTACGATTATAAGTTAAGAACGATCATATCCGAAATTAAAGTAAAGGACAATGGATTCTATTCGTTCGAAAATGTCAAGGAAATGCCACTTGTCTAGGTATTTGCAAAGATTACCAAAACAATTTTTACTTGCATTTCGTTATTCTTCGCAATACATTTAGGCGTTAGTCAATAAATTTAGAATGATTCTGCCTTTAAGTATTGCAGTGTAGTTATTTTATATCCATCCATTAGCTAAATTGATTTAATTATCATGTTTTACAACACAATAATCAAACCGAATTACCTAATCATGCGTCCGGAAATTCATTTGCCACTTAACATGAATTTTGACAGCGGATTAATTAATTAAAACGTTGTTCGTCCCTTCTGAAACTGGGTGTCAGTACAGTACCTACATAATACTAGACCCGAATTTAGAGGTCTGGGGCCCTCGGGGCAACAAAAGAGTGGAAGCTTAATCTATACTAATATTATAAAGCTGCAGAGTTTGTTTGTTTGTTTGTTTGAACGCGCTAATCTCAGGAACTACTGGTTCCTCAGAAATTCTTTTAGTGTTGTATAGTTCATTTATCGAGGAAGGTAGAGGGCTATATATATTTTTTTTAAATAGGTATCCGTAAGATCGTTGGGATTTTGTAACCCAAGGTATAAAATCGAAAACCTATTTATGCGTGCGCTGCAAAAACTATTGACAATAAAACTAGCTTATAGATACTTACCTATTAAGTAAGGTTTTTCATTTCACTTGTACTTCAACAAAGATTGTCGACAGAGTGCACAACAATGTAACACGTTTGTACGGACCTAACTGGCCGAACACTGTACTGGTCCGCCCTAGTTTAAGAGAACAGAGTTCCACTTATTATGCACAGATTACAAACCAACGAAAATTTATCATTGTAACTTGAACGATTCTGTAAATGTTTTTATAACTGTAATTTTTTGGTGAAATAAAGTTATTATTATTATCATTATTAAAAACAAATTATGTACTACGGGTTTGTAAGTCTTATAAAGATCTACAAAAAAGTCAGCGAGAGCACATATCTAACTATCATAGTTTAGTCACAATAACCGCTTTTATGCTCATAAAAAATATTAAATCGTCTGAAGAAAGAAACTACATTAATTGTGTATCGTAATATTAATCCTTATCCAAATTAAGCATTATGTATATAAAATACTTTTTGTTTTATTCCAATCGACATTTCGTTGAGAAATTATCGCGAGTATAAAAACGCAAAGAATTGGTACCTACCTAATATTCATAACGCTGAAGAGTTTGTTAGTCTTTTTTGCTTGAAACTTATCAGAACGATCTGGAATTTTACTATTTTACTAATTGTCTGATTGGAGTTAATCAATAGGTGAATCTTTTTTGTCAATATTTAAGAACAATTCAATCATATTTGTATGAATGGACAGCTATAAAACAAAAAAAAGAAAAGTTGTATGCTAGTGTTTACTGAACGGAATTTCAAAGATTTCGAAGTCTCTATTGTAACCCATCCTTAAATCCGGCCCTGGATCCACACGTGACACAAGCACGACATCGTAACCACAACACGTGGTGAAGCAGTGGTCTCTAGTGAATAGTGTCGTCGGTATATGGTACAGTCAGCAAATGAGATAGGTTTACACCCCGTAATAGTATATTTGAAGTTTGAACAGAGCTAGCAGCGAACTCTTTGCCCATAAAGAATTACCGGCTGTTGTACTGACAAAAACATATTTATTTACTTTATTATAATATTGACGGTGTTAACCTATCTCTTTTGTTGACTGTACATACCCTCCCACGTGCAGTAGTCGTGGTACGTGTAAGGTCTTAATACCAATAAAATTTTCTGTTCACCCACTCAAAATTAAGCAGTCAAAAGTTTGATATATGTAATCCAATAATGCAACTGTTAATGTAATTAATTGCTTCCCATAATTGTTGAAAACTGCAGTTTATTATGGATTGGTGCCTCATTAACATTAAATATTACCCAGTTGGTACCATCCGTCGTGCAACTGGGCAGGGATCTTACATCAGACAAATTGATACACAATTATTATAAGTAAGGACAATTATAGGTACATTCATCATCATCAGCCCGTATAACGGCCACTGCTACACATGGGCCTCCGTCCTCCGCAAATACCGTCCACCGGGACGGTATTTGCGATAGTCACCACGCTTGGCAGGCGGATTGGTGACCGCAGTATTATGTTGTACCACACAAGGAAACGCTGCTGCCCGTTCCTTGATATACGATTATTATGGATGATGTTATAACAATCGGGACCAACGGCTTAACGTGCTTTCCGGGGCACGGAGGAAAGTCCCTCAACCAACCACACCCGAAAATAAATATTAGAATTTACACAATGATTTCCTGTCCGGCGTGGGGATCGAACCCGACCTCCGAGATTTAAAGCGAGCCATATACCGCTACGCTACGGAGGTATAATAGGTACCTTTATTAATTTTTATTTAAGCTTTAGCATACAATTAAATATGCCAAGGTGGACTTCATGCCATATGCATTATCTGCCAATTGACCTTAGGGTGGTGCAGAGATGGGCCGGATTGCTTCGTGCGTACCCGGCCCCCACCAACGACGGATCGAAGGAGTGTCCGGGATTTTAGTGGTGTAGGGTCCTCTCCTCGTGCAATGAGTAAGCATACCACCGCTTTGGAGAGGGCGAGTCTCACATATCCCGCCGCCACCGCGCGGATACGCTGCAGCGGCGCTGCGGTGGGAATGCGTTAATGTATTTGCCCCGGACAACAAAAAAAAAAAACAAAAAATGGGTGGTGCAGACATGATTTGGTAGGTGCTCCACAAAGAAACGAATAGAAGCGAATATGAAAAATTAAAAAGCATTAATGTTAGACAAAAATTTCATAGATAATTACAAAACCATTATTAGTGCAGTCATTCAAGCGTTATGGGTCCGAATTTTTTTACTGTGAACCGATCTGCATGAAATTTTGGAATTAGGCTCATCTTACCCTTAACTTCAAAAGTGAAAATGATCTGAACTCCGCACCCACCCTGGGGGGGGGGGGTTGCCACCCCTTCTCGGTGGTGTATTTTTTTGTTTACAAAATAACGTCGGAAAATCTATAAACTTTTTCAAAAAACCCAATACCTTTCAAGTTATTGGTAATTGAAAATTCGGAATTTTTTCACGTTTTTCATCGGTTTTTTGCAAATGTCTCCAAAAATATGCATTTTCACGAAAATTTTATGGTATACAAAATGTAGCAGATAAAAAACTGAACCAATCGGTTATTTATAAAGTGTTCTAAGTGCAATGTGTATGCCTACTAAAAATAAATGATAATAATTGGACCAAAACCCCGCGTATTTGTCCATTTGAGTATGTTTCGCCGGACCGTCTCATGTGGGCCGTGTTGAAACCGGTAGTAAAGTAACCCACTGAGTTTGTTTCGCCGGATCTTCTCAGTTGGGGCGCATTGGATCCGGTGGTAGCATTAAAGCGCGTCCGTCGTCATATGCTCATGGTCCACCCAAATAATGACAATTGTTTTGACATAATATAGACAGAACAAGCATTTTGCGTCGCTAAGAACAATATAAATAAATAAATTATAATAATAACATATAAATATATGATAATATAAAAATAATTAATTTTATAGATATAAATAAATAACAAATATAATTAATTAATTTTTTCTAATTAATGTTTGACTATTTACAAGTGCCTGTAATTGGTTTACGTAAATAAAAATGATTTTTATTTTATTTTTTATTTAATATTAAATTAGATATTAAAGATCAAAGCCGTTTTTTATTGTCTCAAATTTAATCGATGTATTCAATACCCTCTAGCGGCTAGCAGATACATTCTATGCGTTCTAATGTAATAGGGTTTTGTAGTGCTTAAAATAAGCTTTAAAATGAGCACTGTAAAAAGTCTTTTGCACGTAAAACGAGTGAGCTGTAATGTAAATAAGAGGAACATCTAATGGTTTTTTCTTTTAAATCAATGGGTTTCATAAGGGTCAGTTCCACCAAAATTAAAATTAATCGTATTCCGTCTAGAATTAACTTTAATATATAAAGAGTTTGATGGATACTAGCAGTTGGGCGGCTTTAGGACACATATTAAAAAAAAATCACGATTTTAAGAAAAAATAATTTTTAAATTTTTACAAAAACCACCTTCTTTTCTTAATATCTCAAAAATGATGAATGATACGTATCAAACTATACTGATAAAAAATGTAGGTCCTTTTCTGACAAAAAACATTTATTTTTTCTGTCACACAAAAATTGACAGAGATAATATGATTGTTTAAAGAGCACACTGTAGCGCAATCACAGACTCTCTCGAGCCCTTTGACCCTTCACCGTTTTAAAATAAAAGGTTTTTCACTATATTATTATATTGTAACCGTTGTAGCTCTTTTAATTACCTTTAAAATGGTTTTTTATAAGTTGTGGTAGCATCAGAATTGAAGAAGTTTTGGTCCAAAAAGTAATCGTACACTAGCGATAAAATGGCTCTATGTAAATTTTTCCATTAAGGGGTTGTTTACTCCCTTTAAAAATAATAGGCGGAGCTCAGATCATTTTCACTTTTGAAGTTAAGGGTAAGATGAGCCTAATTCCAAAAATTTCATGCAAATCGGTTCACAGGAAAAAAAATCGGAGGTAAGACCAAATTTTTTGCTTCAATGACTGCACTATATTGCCTGTTTAACGGCCAATGGACATGGTAAGCGAAGTGGTGCCGTAGTCACTAGACTTGGCAAGAGGGTTGGTGTAAAGGTTAATTTCCGTGCATCGCAATCGATTCGGAGACATTTGAATAAATTTGACTGTCGAGTTAATAACATTGCATCTCGTACATTGCAACACGCACGTCAGTCGTCGGCCACATGCATCTACCACAAACATCGGAAACGGCGCCATACATTTCCATACTGTGACTACACGGCATCAGGCGCGCGGGTGATTCGCATAATCAGTGGTCGCATGTGACCAAGCGGCTGCGAACAGCCGTAATGCACGGAAATTAACCTTAAGCTATGTATAACTCCCGTGAACTATCATGCATGACACCTAACACGAATGGCGTTTGTTTAAAGTGCAAAAAAGTTTTATTTAATTGATGTCTGCGTCTGCAATACTTAAGATGGGATTAAGTATCACGAAAATTCAACAAATCAATCAAATACAACTTCCAAATGTGTCAATATCTAAAACTTAACAAAATCCAATAACAATAACAAACATCATCAACATCATCAGCCCGTATAACGTCCTCTTCTGGCAGCAGCGTTTCCTTGTGTGGTACAATATATTACTGCGGTCACCAACCCGCCTGCCAAGCGTGGCGACTATGGCAAATACTGTCCCTCGGTCGGGCCATGTTCATGCAGTGAACGGTATACGGGCTGATAATGAGGATTGATTGAAATTAAAATGTACGAGCTGGACATATTTGTACTCTAGTATAAAAAGCTGAAGAGTTTGTTTGTTTGCTAGAACGCGCTAATCTCAGGACCTACTAGATCCATTAAAAACTTATTTCAGTGTTAGATAGCCCATTTTTCAAGGAAGGCTATAGGCTATATTTAATTACAAAGTTTCTGTTCTGAAGAACCAGTAGTTACGCGTGTAAAATCCTGCGCGGCAAGGAATATTTTATATATGGATTTTCCAATAATTTCAAAGTAGTTACATCTAATCCAGAATCGTATAATCGTAAGTTTTATAAGCAATATTATTTGACCATATTCAATTAAGTACCTAAATAAATGATATATTTTTGATTAAGTTTGTGTTAGGTATCCTATCAAACAATGTTGATGACATGACTTGTAGTCACACTACTGGGTAACATTACTTCCTCTGACAATAACATGGGATTATAGCAAATTCTCTTTAAATAATTAGAAGCCCACAGGAGTCAATATAAAATATATCTAACATAGCTATGTATCCTTAGTACATATTTCAACCAATTTTACTTGGCTGACGCCTCGTTTCCAGGATACATAGCCGACGGTGCGTGACCACACGACTCTAGTATATAAGCCTGAGAGCAATTAACGAACAACAGTGTACATATCAGTGCTACCCCTCAAACATACAATATGAAGTGTGCGGTAAGTATTGAGGAAAAAAAAGAAAGTGCATCGACCTTGGAGAACTAGAAAATCTTTAGACGATTCAAGTTTATGTAGTTCGGTATTATAGCGGATATTATAGTGATTATAGGTTTTTTACATTCTAAATGTACGTCCTGTGAATCTCCTTATTCCGTGGGATTATAATGATACATATCTTCCCAAATAATAAGGCAAAAAAAACATGGTGGATTTCAATTACGATTCGAAATTATTCAGTTCATCACTTGCATTCGGCCTATGTTATAACTAAACTAGATTCACTTTGAGCTTGAGGGCTAGATTAGGTAGGGTATATTGGACTCATATCTCCATAAAGAAGGTAACCTACCCCCAAGAGCACCCCGTGTTCCTCAGAATGCCAGTAATGGGGGCAGTATAAACTTCTAATGTGTATACACTGGTGCCATAAAGATGGCTGCTTGTTAAGATGTGTTTAATAGTATTTTTTTGTCCTCAGATCGCTCTTGTTCTCGCCCTCATCGGCCTGGCGGCCTCGAACCCTGTCCCTTCGCTGGGACTAGGCCTCGGTAACGCCTCATTTCATTATAGACACTATTTGAACACTAAATTCAAGTCTATCCATAGAAAATCGCATTAAGGTAAGGGGACACTGGACTGACGATTGCTTAGGATTCTTCACTGGCGTTTGCAAGACGATGCGATCCAAGAATTCAACATATTTAATTGTAATTAATTAAATTTTAATGTAATATTGTGTCTTGCTTATGTTTGTCGAAATAAACTATTAGAGTTATTTGTTTTTGAATCAAACCTTTAACTACCCATTAAGATTTAAGCCCTTATTAAGCTACTTCTACGATATTCCTCTCTCAGTCTTTTCTTTCTACTTCCTCCCTTTTACTATTCACAATAATACCAGTTCTATTCAAATCTTCCTGCTATAATACTACAGCAACTTCTTTCAAATGTAATACCACTTTAGCGTGGGTATTTTCACAATTTTCTTTAATTTATTCACCTCTGTCTTCTTCTCCTTCTTTGCCGTTTTGATTGTATTGCATCGTTTTGTATTTACGCCAGCTAGCATCGTATAGTTTTGTATTTATGCCAGCTTGGGCTTTCACTGAACATTCACGCGACTAACACTCGACATTTATTCATACATTCATCGATAATTTGTTAGCAATATTGTGGTGAATTATTAATGTCTTTGTTTGCGTGCAGCATCTCCTGTTATCCTGCCATCCGTCTCCGTCGCCTCGAGCTTCGTGAACCACGGTATAACGATCCCTCGCGTCGTAGTGCCTGCTCCGATCATCACAAAAGTAGTCACCGCTCCAATCATCCATACTCCTATCATCTCAGCTCCAGTTCTTGGGTGGGGCTCTGGCTGGGGCTCTGGCTTGGGCGCTTGGGGCCATGGCGCTTGGGGCAAAGGCTGGCATTAAAAAAATACCATGGATAAAGGCTCCTTGATGCAAACTTTGTTGCTCTGATATGTTATTTATATGAAATTGAATGTGTACATATAAAATTTTAATCTTCGATTGTTGTAAATAATACTTAATGTATTTTCTTTATTGTTCTGTATAATAAAATTATTGTTTATAACATTTTGTTACTGTGAAACGGAAATTTGATTGGCCAACACCAACTTTACTGTTCTTAAGGTTTGTCGATTATTTACTATTATTATTTAAAACTATTAAGTGAATCATAGTTCGCATACACAAATAATACAGCCTAGTATATACCCTCAATACTCTCGATAAAAACTCGACTCTCAATAAAAAATATATCTACCATACAAATATGTAAATTAAGTTGGCCAAATACGAATTAAATACGTATCTCATAAACTTCCACATAATATTCCCCCACACTTTAATCATGCACAGATATATTTAGAGTACCTACTATGAACATATTCTATGCTATAGGTTCAAATAATATTATAAAGTGGAAAAGTTTGTAAATGTGCAAGTTGGAAGCGGGCGACATGAGGCAGCGGCAGACGACGTGTCGCAGCGACACTACTGGTTTCTGTGTATTTCTATGAAATTACGTCAAGCTTCGTGTCGCTAACTACAGAGGTAATTTCATAGAAATACATACAAACCAGTAGTGTCGCTGCGACACGTCGTCTGCTGCTGCCTCATGTCACCCGCTACCAACTTGTACCTTAAGGTTTTGAAGTTGTAGGGTAATCTCTGGATCTACTGACCCGATCTTGGAAATTCTTTTACCAATAGAAAACCACATTACCTGAATCGTAAATGTCATATTATGTTATATATTAAGACGGAGTTCCCACAGGAATGAGGTTTATACGGGTAAAACCGGGGGATTATCCTAATTAGGAGTTATACTTACTTATTAAAATTTAAACTCAATATTTTCCACATTTGCGCATAACTAGGTACTGCAAAGAGAAACAAAAATATTACAAAATGGTGGAACTGCCATTCTTCAAAATGGCCGTCGCTATGATAGTCCTAACAAATGAATGGACATTTGTAACTGTAAAATCGGAATCTGCCGCATCCAAGATTTCTGGAGAAGGTAAAATTATTTTTATGGTACCTGTCAAAACAATCAATTTGTGTCATATAAGGTTTCCGGCTAAGTATTACCCTATGTCTTCCCATGGCGACTAAGCATAGACAGCTGATGGATGAGCAGCAGCATTTATGAGCTCACGGATACTTACCACTTTACTTCGATCACGAATTCACCAACCAAGTGTGGTAATTATAGCAAT
Organism: Nycteola revayana; assembly: GCA_947037095.2. Classification (NCBI taxonomy): domain Eukaryota; kingdom Metazoa; phylum Arthropoda; class Insecta; order Lepidoptera; family Nolidae; genus Nycteola; species Nycteola revayana. The sequence goes on along the minus strand of OY855748.1, from coordinate 15,810,736 downwards.
ATTCCTCAACGTTCCTGGCTTGCCAAGGTCTGTCAAGACGAGAATCAGTAATGGACGTAAACGGGCTGTTCAAATAAAATGAGTACGAAAAAAACACGTAAAAGATTTTTTTATAGTTAAGGAAGCGATAGAATTATTGGTGGTAAGACTCGTAATTGTCTTGGACAACTAATTGATGTGTTTTATATGAGGACTTCGAAAGTAAATTCATATGAAAGATCATAGCAAGTGGATATTCTTGGTATCTAGATACCTTGATCTAGAGAAAATAATCAGGCGTGAATCGAGAATTCTACACAAGGCCGACGAACCTATTATAAAATACTTACTTTCACCTTCAGGGACATGTTTTGGCTGCACAAGTAGGTAATCTTTAAGTTAAGATGTTCACACTGCACGAGGCTTTTTTTTCTACGTTCTAATATGTTGTAAGTTCTTCTATAAATTTAAGGTTTTATCCTTTATTTCCTCAGATGGGCCGTTAGAAATTCGGAGAAAAAGTAAAGTGCTAGATAGATCATACGAAGGTCTTGCTATTGAGGACTTTAGGAAGAAAGAGACAGAAAATGAGATCGTAAAAACTACTTCTACTATCACCAGTAAATATCATGAACATCTGTATTTTTTTCTGATAAATCAAATATAGAAAACCGACAGAATTTTTAAACTGATGATTATGTGGTCGAAAGTTCGAATGCAGCTCATATCAACAATGAAAAATACATATTTAATATTATTTGATAGCAAAACGGACATCTATCAAATCGGATCAAATTAATCTCAATCCAATCTTAAACTTGGGCTCACCTCGGCACATGTAATTTCGTCTGAACTTCGATATCATTCTTAGTTTAGATGAAAGGATATGATCTTTATCACCGTCCTCCGAAAACGTATATCTCTTAGAATAAGGTCTGCGAGACCTTTAAAGAGATAGGCTCATGTCTGTATTCTATTCTCTTCAAGCTGAACCGACAACGCGAGTGTTTCCGCCTCTGAGCCGAAGATTCCGTCGCATTTACAACCCTGACGAAGTGGCCACTATAGCAGACTACCCATTCATGGCAGCTGTTCTGGTTAATGGAGAGCTGTGGTGCGGAGGAGCTCTCATTGACACTGACAAAGTTTTGACTGCAGCGCATTGTCTACAGTTGTATGTCCTACCTCAATATATTTTAAACTATATTTATGTAACTATAATATATAAAGCGAATAAATTAAATTCTGCCATATGTTTGATGATGTACGGAGAAGGTATAAATCTTACGATTTGTCCTTATACTTTTACATCTAGATCTTGCAAATATAGATCAGATATTTCGCGCTGTCATTATCTATTAAATACTATAGGTATGTCTTTCTTATAATCACACCTATCACGACGATGAACGCAACTGTCTAGTATTTTTCTTAATTCTTCTTTTACTTTCTCCACCAGGCAATACAATAATCGTTTCTACCGCGAATATGTGAAGATGCTAACAGTACGGGTGGGATCCTCCAATGCTACCGCTGGAGGTGAGGTACTGAGTGTCAGCGAAATATTCTTCCACCCCAACTACAAGCCTCAGACCTTGGAGTTCAATTTTGCTGTGCTAAAACTGAACAAAAATCTGACCATTGGAAGACGGGAGCCAATAGATACGATTGTGTATTCAAGAGAGAGGGTGATTCCTATTGATAATGAGATCACTTTTCTTGGTTGGGGATCTGTTTTGGTATGTATTGCACTCTCTTTTGGACGTCTGAACTCGCCAGTTAGCCCACATACTACGCTGTATCTGAATGCTGCTCTATTTTAAACCATTTCGGGTTCTTTGGGAACACAAGATAATGAAGCTTTTTGAAAGACAAAAGATACAGACTAATCTTTTTTTTTTCGAAACGACTTACGTAATTGGCCACTAGGCTTTAGCTACTTTAACGGGCATAACAGACTAATAGTCTTTCGAAGCCTTTGTGAAGTTTGTTGTTTTTATAGAAAATAATAGAAATGACGGCAACCCAGTTAGCTAGCTTTAGAACAGGACAAACGGAGCTTAGCATATATCTCGAAGAAGCGACGACCCACGGAGTAGATCTACGTTGCGTGAGAGATAGCAGCCGCCTCTTGATCAATCGGCATCCTAATAAAGATTTCAGGAAGCATTCATCATAGAAGACTATTTTAAGAGTTTCGTTGTGCTATAATTAGATCTAACTCAAACATAAAACTTATCAGGAACCCGTACAAACTCGTACCCACAAACAATCCTTAGAAGTAATTGCAGGTTACTTAGAGTTGCTTTAAATTTCTTAGACCTACTTCAAACTAAATAATTCCAGGGTATTAATGGCGTAGGAGGACAAGTTCTGCTGCAAAGAGTCACTCTACCTATATACGATACTGCAGACTGTCGAGATGTTTATGGGAGGTAAGGTAACTTAAAGATAATTTTGAGGTACCTACTCCGGATACAAAATATAGTTGCAGGATTTAATTAAACTTATGATATGACATACCTACCAACTCAAACCTCAAAGAAAAGAAACATCACAGCCGATTAAAATCAAAGTAGGTAAATAGGAAATAGGTAATCTTCCATTACTTAGTGCAATAAAATATTGTCTAATAGAGTCGAAATTATGGAGGAATATATTTTTGCCTTTTGTTAACGTTTTACAGAGACTTGGTGACTCGGACCAATTTTTGTGCCGGTTACATAACTATTCCGAAAAATGTTTGTAATGTAAGTCTGCTATAAATTTATTCTAATATCCAGTCGCTGTAGAGTATTGAGGCTGACTGATTTAAAATACCTACGGATAAAACACAATCGACTCCCTTTCATTGGCACAGTTAGATTGGATACCTACCCCGACTGTCTTTGGTCTTATTTTTTTTATTAAAATTACTGGCAGAGTTTTGTATTCTACTAATATTCTTGTTAACCCCTCGTGCTAAGCGAAAATGCTGTATTACGAGTGAGTTCACGTCGGTAGTACAATGGGTGGAGATCGAAGATCACAAGTCCAACGCCCCTAGCCATTGGGCTACGGCCGCTTGTTCGACCAACAACGTCAATTCCCTTTTAGAAGCCGTTCCAAACGTGACACCAGAGCTGTCTTTAATTATAGTGCAGGGTGTGCGTTGCACGTGGGCGCAGCGGTCCTAGGGAGCTCGCTTCGGAGACCTACACTTTATACCTGTTCTATTTCGACCGCGCGCATTTTACTCTATGGCACTACATGGGCTAGAAGCCCCTCTGCGTAACACTAATTTCATGATTTTGAGATGTGATTTCACAAAACCTTTCACTTAAGGTATTTAGTCGACTTTAAGTATCACGTACTTTATGTACCACCGCTTACTATGCTCAAGTATTTAGAAGAAAGTATAAATATAATTGAAGGACACTCTTTTTACACAAGTCATTCTTCGTAGCACGATGCGGGTGGACCGGCCATAATGAAAGGGAAGCTGGTCGGCATTCTGTCGTTTTCATCCAAGCGCTGTGACCTGAACGATCAGCCGGCGGTCTTCTCGTCTGTGGGCGCAGTAGCTAGCTGGCTGGATGGCATCGAAGAGAGGAAGCTTCCCCTGCGGTGAACTGGCATGCTATTTTAGCGTGTTTATGATAAATACAATAAACTAAAACAGGTTGTCCTGTTGCAAAATAATATTATTAATTGAAATACCCTTAACCTCAATTCAAGTAAATACCTACAATTTTAAGTGTCTGTTTGTTATGAGAAACAAAAGGGTTTTACTGGGTCAATGTATACGAATGTGTATCAACTTAGTATACCGAAAATAGAATTGGTAAATGGTCTGCTCCGGCTAATCTCAGTAACGGCTGGACCGATTATTATAATATAGGTTACTTTTTATTTAGTCTGTCTGTTTGTCTAGGTAGGTATACCGAAAAAATTCTATAGGACTTCCATTGTTAGATACCTAAATTGTAGGTTTATGTTTTTCCATGAGCGTAGTCAAACGTGGTCCTATCAAATAAGACATGAATATCCAAAGAAAAACTAAAAACCTATATCTTTATACAGGGTGTGGCGTAAGTAGTGGTCCACCGTTCAGGATTCGATGAACCAGATAATTTACTATAACAATTAAAATTGTTAACCATTTTTACCCAAGGGTTCCGAAAATATTTCCTTTTTGTCTTTTATTTACGAAATTTCTACCTTTTATTACAAATTTGTTTGTAGTTTCAACAAAAACCATTATTTTTTCATTTTGATTTCTGTTAATTACTGCTGAATACTAGAGCTATCACGATAAATTATGATTTTTTATGTAAATTCACCTCTTTTGAAGAAAAAGTTAGTTCTTCTCTAATTTTAACCCGAATTTTTAACAAACCATCCAAGTTCAAAGGCGATTTTTGTAAAAAAAACTTACTACACTGTCAGTGCCCATTTATTTAATAATATGCATACTAAATACCGATTTCAAAATGGTATCACTATAACAGATACTATTATTTAACAAAAAGATATTCAATTTTAATTGAAGCAAAGAAGATTTTCATTAAACTACTTTTTTACACTTTATTGCGTTAATACCTACTTACGATATTTGCAAAAAAATGCACTACAGTGTCAGTGCCAATTTGTTAAAAAAAAACTACTATTGCAGAGTTATCTAGACCTAACTTGTTACTTAAGGTAGGTATTTGAACAAAGAATAAAAAAAAAACAAATGACATAATTTATCATTTATTATTAATCTTTGTCATGATTACAATCATTAAAATTAAACGAAATGTTCAAAATGGCCCCCATTCGCAGCTATACACGCTCTGCAACGTCTAATAAACGACCGTTTTAGTCGTCGGGCAAACCCGCTTTCGCTGATTTCTCTAGCTGCTGCCTGGATTCTAGTCCTCAATTGGTCAATACTTGTGATTTCTTTGCTATAGACTTTTTCTTTTAGGCAACCCCAATAAAAGAAATCTAGGGATTTAGATCTGGCGAGCGTGGTGGCCACAATATTGGACCTAAGCGCCCAATCCACCTATTTGGATACGCTGTATCAAGGTGCTCTCGTACTCTAACAGCATAGTGAGCGGGACAGCCATCGTTCTGCAGCCACATTTCTTCTTAGACTTCAGGAACGACCCCTTCCAGAAGCAAGGGCAAGTCGATTCGCAAAAAACTTAAATATCTTTCTGCATTTAATGTTTCTGGCAGCTCGTGTGGACCGATTATGTGTCCGTTAATGATTCCGGTCCAAAGGTTTATTTTAAATTGGTACTGTGATCTGTCTTGCCTTATGAGATGCGGGTTTCCTAGCTGCCAGTAATGCAAATTGTGTAGATTTAAATATCCATCTTTTTTGCAGGATGACTCGTCGCTCCATAATATTTTATTAAAAAACTGCGGGTCTTCTCTTATTCTGCGTAGCATTACTCTACAAAATGTTACTCTCAATTGATAATCTCTTGGTAGCAATGACTGCACCCTTTGATAGTGGTATGGGTACAGTTCATGTCTTTTGAGTATCCGATGTACAGATCTAGTTGATATGCCAGTTCTGCGACTTAAGACACGGACCGATGTTGAATGATCTTCTGCAACTAAATTCATAACCATCGTTGTGTCGTCGCGGTCGTCCTTCACCTGCACCGCCTACGCCTGTGCCGGGTATCCTTCCCTCGGTGTATGCGTTATGCACTCTTACAAAAACTCGGTGGTCTGGATGTCTTCGATCGGGATATCTCTCCCGATAAAGTCGAGCTGCTTCTCTGCCATAAATAAAATGCATGTCAGCATATTCGCGCGGTGTGTACCGAGACATTTTTTAATTGTCACTGCACTGCACGTTTGTCCAAATCGTTGAGCAAGCCAAAGTCACCAGTACACTTAGCCAATATCGCAGAGATCACCAAAACAACAAGTCCAATCAGTAGGCAAATTAAACAGAGTCCGGGGTCAGGCAGGGGTAAAGAAATGGCGGAGGTAAACACAGGCAGAATAAAAACAAAACGCATACGACGCACGACACGAGTGACGAGATCGTACTAAATCATTTCGAGATATCTGGAGATTTCAACGTTAGTAATGAAGGAGATAGCAATACCCTACCATATCTTTTCCTTATCACTCCTATTGTGCGTAACTCGACTGCGAGAGCTTCAACGGGTTTTTGTTAACAAACATGTCTCAGGTAAAAAAAAGGGTCAGGGTTTTTTTACCTGACATGTTTGTGCTTAAAAACAAATCACATTTGAAATGTAAAAAGTTACATTGTATCAGTTTTTTAAGTTTTAATACGTTTTGTAATAGTATTTACGCAATAAAGTTTAAAAAAGTAGTTTAATGAAAATCTTCTTTGCTTCAATTAAAATTGAATATCTTTTTGTTAAATTATAGGATTTGATAGAGTGATACCATTTTGAAATCGGTATTTAGTAAGCATATTATTAAATAAATGGGCACTGACAGTGTACTACGTTTTTTTTACAAAAATCGCCCTTGAACTTGAATGGTATGTTAAAAATTCGGGTTAAAATTAGAGAACTAACTTTTTCATAAAAGAGGTGAATTTACATAAAAAATCATAATTTATCATGATAGCTCTAGTATTCAGCAGTAATTAACAGAAATCAAAATGAAAAAATAATGGTTTTTGTTGAAACTACAAACAAATTTGTAATAAAAGGTAGAAATTTCGTAAATAAAAGACAAAAAGGAAATATTTTCGGAACCCTTGGGTAAAAATGGTTAAAATTTTTAATTGTTATAGTAAATTATCTGGTTCATCGAATCCTGAATGGTGGACCACTACTTACGCCACACCCTGTATATAAAAACGAAATCCTAGCTTTTTCCTTTGGTCACGGCATCACGCGTGAACAACTAAACTGATTTCGCTCATTATTTTTTGTTGTATTTGTAATTGTCAGGACAAGGTTCTTAGAAAAGAAAAAAAAGATAAAATAGAGCGGAAAATTTGAAAATTTAAGAATACTTGAAAAAAACACCATATCAAATTTTCTAATGAACCTACTGTTCACGCGCGCACGCACCGCTCGTGTGTAAAAGACTTTATCTATGGTCACTTATTTTATTTTTTTTAATTATCATTGTCTATGGTAAATGTACCGCGCATTTTTTTCATTATTACACATTTTACCGCCAAACACATCCAGTTGTTCTTCTTTTGGAGTTTTCTTTTTATTTCCCGTTTACATTGGTCCTGTCGTTCCGGATGCTGATCTATCTCAGAATACCTGAATTATAACGAGGGATATTAAGGAACATCATTATTACCGAAGAAAACAATTCGCCGGTCAACTTACTCACGGAAACCGCGAGCCGGTGGTGTGGATTTGATTCGACTGATCAAGTTAATGGTGTTAAAGTATCATTATTTTATTAATATCGTCACCCAACACTCGTACCTACAGGTTGTATAACTTTATTGAGTATAATAAGTCAGTTAATTGTTATATCGCCGATCTCATTGTTCCGTTAGGTCATACCTACACACTAAATTGTGAAATTAAGTTTTACTCTTGTAAATTTAATATTTGTTTGAGTTTAAATCTTATTGTTAATACAATAAAGTAAGCATGAGCTTCGTTATTTGATCTCAATTATTATTAATGATACATCTGTTCGCTAAGTTAGTGTAGCGGTAACATTTTAATAAGGAGGTAGGTAGTTTTACTTAGTGTTTTAGATTTTGTTCTGTATTAGTGTGACCGATAATACTATTTTTGTAATACTTGAAAGGAATTAATTTTTATGAGTCTTTTAACCTAATGAGTAGTGTTTTAATATTGTAATAATAATTATTTGATATTTAGGTAGGTAGGTATTCTTCTTTGTAAATCTAGGTATTTGATTAAAACTGTTATTGTATCAATTTTAGGTTGACGGCACTTGTCTCCCATTATGTCTGAAGAAAAAGATTTGAGTAAGAAAAGAGGCAGTTTTAAAGGCCGTTTAACTGCATTTATCAATTATCTCGGTCAGCTTGGTGATAATAAAGGAACAAGTAGTTGTGATATCACGGAACTGCAGCTCCGTATTGGTAAAATGGAGGCATTGTACGAGCAGTATGATGAGGTGCAGTTGCGCTTAGAGTGCATTGCAGAGGATGTTGATGTAAGGTATGTTGAACGGTCAGAGTTTGAATCTTTATATTATAAGTCATTGTCTCAGGCTCACAATTTATTAACAACTTTAAATAAGGATTCAAAGTCGGTCTGCAATTATAAATCTATACAAAGTGATACACATAAGCCGGTTAGATTACCTACCATACAGCTACCTAAATTCAACGGCTCATATAACAATTGGTTAGAGTTTCGCGATACCTTCACATTCACAATAACACAATAACATTCACAATAACAGTGATATTGAGGAAGTGAACAAGTTTCACTATTTACGGGGGTGTCTGGAGGGATCTGCTGCCGTGGTAATTAAATCCATGGAGTTTTCGGCCAGCAATTATACAGTAGCGTGGAATTTACTATGCGACCGTTATGATAACAAAAGACTGTTGGTGCAAAATCATATCTCGGCATTATTTAATGTAGATCCTATCAGTAAAGAGTCATCTGTTATTTTAAAAGGGTTGATAGACCAAATAAATAAAAATTTACGAGCCTTAGAGTCCCTAGGTGAACCCGTTAAGCATTGGGACACTCTTTTAATTTATATAATTACTCGTAAACTAGATCAGAAAACTTATCGAGAGTGGGAGGAGTTCAAAGGTAGGTTAGACAAGGATAAATCACTCACATTTGACATGTTTATTCAGTTTTTGCGCAGCCGAGCTGATTTAATAGAAACATTAGAGATGTCAAGAAGTCAGTCTCATGCAGTCGTAAGCCATCATCCTAAAATAAAGCCGATGGTAACATCCCATGTTCTTCACTGTAATGATACCGAACAGATAAAAGTAGTATGTCCAAACTGCAAAGGTGACCACAACTTAAGTAAATGTTCAAAATTCCTTGCTTTAAATAAAGAAGAACGTTTAAAATCATTACCATCTTTCAAAGTTTGTTTTAACTGTTTTAAATCGGGTCATTTTGCTAACCATTGCAAAAAGACAGGATGCAAAATATGCAAGCGCCGACATAACGTACTCATTCATGTATCTGATTATATACGTCCCGAGATCTCAAATAATAAAACGTCTGCCAGCGATTCACCCTCCTCTTCTACCTCTGATGATAATAATATTACATTATCAACAAATGTTACATCTTATTGTTCTGATTTTAAACAACAAGATGTTTTGTTATCAACCGCTTTAATGAAAGTATATGATCATAACAATCAGGCGCACATAGTACGTGCAGTGCTCGATAGCGGTAGTACATCTTCGTTAATTACTGAAAAACTGTGTAAACGCTTAAAATTAAAATATAGTCAAGTAGATAGGTCAATCCATACCATAAACAACGTGTCTTCACGTATAGGTAAAATATGTCATATTAATATGACCTCATTAAATGATAGTTTTTCCTGCAAACTACATTGTTATGTCATACCATTAATTACAAATCCAATGCCAGGTCGGGAAATTAACATTTCTAATTTCAATGTACCTTCTAATATATGTTTAGCAGATCCCAATTTTTATAAGCCCAGTGATATCGATATATTGATAGGTGCCGACCTATTCTGGGACTTGTTAGGAACACAGTTAATAAATTTAGGTACTGGTAAACCATCATTGCGTGAGACCCGATTAGGATGGATAGTTGTTGGTCCTATTAAGTACAATAGAGCACTGTCAAATGATATTCATTGTAATTTTACTAAAATCACTGGTGATGACGGTGATGACTGGGACAAGCTTAAGTCTGATATATCGCGGTTTTGGAATTTAGAGGAGATAAGCATAAACCAATCTGATTATTTACCCGAGGAAAAACGATGTGAGGACCATTTCATTAAAAATACGACACGATTAAGCGACGGTCGTTTCTGTGTCCGTATTCCTCTCAAACAAAACCCTTCTGTTCTGGGAGATTCATATAAAAAAGCAACACAATGCTTGTACTCTTTAGAGCGTAGGTTTAAGGGAAACCTTAATTTAGGTAAAATGTATAGAGATTTCTTAAAAGAATACGAATCATTGGGCCACATGACTGAAATTAATAAATGTCAGTTAAGCAGTGATGGATATTTTATACCGCACCACGGTGTATTACGTGAAAGTAGTACCACAACAAAGCTCCGTGTTGTGTTTAATGCGAGTTGTCCCACTTCTTCTGGAGTTTCTTCAAACGATTTGCAAATGGTCGGCCCGACTGTTCAAGACGACCTTATGTCTATACTGCTCAGATTTAGACAACATAAATATGTGTTATGCGCTGATGTCGAGAAAATGTACAGACAAATAGTTGTACATCCGTCTGATAGATACTTACAACGAATTACTTGGCGTGAAAATACTAGTGTACCGATTAAAACATATGAGCTTAATACAGTCACTTATGGTACATCTAGTGCCCCATTCCTTACAACGCGTTGTATTAAACAGATAGGTCTCGAATGTAGCAACACTAAAGTCGCTGAAGTAATCATGCATGACATTTATGTTGACGATTTGTGTACTGGTAGTATGAATTTGCATGAAATTCAATTAATTCTTTCAGAAGTTACAAAAGCGTTCTTAGGCGCTGGTATGTTCCTTAGAAAGTGGAAGTCAAATGCTCCTGAAATAACATCTGGATCGGTTGATTCACCATTCAATTTAAACATTGGATCTGCTGAGGCCGATAAGCTACTTGGTCTGTTATGGTATGTTACTTCCGACGAGCTTGGGTTTCCAATAAATATTGACATATCTTCCAAGGTTAGCACAAAGCGTCATATATTGTCGGTTATTGCGCAGATCTTTGATCCATTGGGGCTTTTATCTCCTTATGTAATAGTTATGAAAATATTATTACAGAAGATGTGGTTGAATAAATTATCGTGGGATGAGCCACTGTCTCCGGAAATCAATACACGGTGGAATAGCGTTATCAAATTCTTACCTTTATTAAATAATTTTAGAATTCCACGCATGGTGGTTAGTGATTCGTATAAAGAATTAGAAATTCATGTATTTATGGATGCTTCTGAGCAAGCGTACGGCGCTTGCATTTATATCCGTACTATTAATGAATCTGATGAATATACAATTCGTTTATTAATTGCGAAGAGTAGAGTAGCTCCGCTTAAGGTCACAACAATACCAAGATTGGAATTGTGTGGTGCAGTAGTAGGTGCACGTCTTTATCAGAAAGTTCACAGCTCACTTCGAGTTAACATAAATCGTTCCTACTGCTGGACAGACTCAACCATAGTGTTAGGATGGTTACAAATGTCACCTTCAAAGCTTCAGCCGTTTGTCCGAAATCGAGTAGCTGAAATTCTAGATACGTCAGGCAACTGTACATGGAGACATGTCCCAACTGATAAAAATCCAGCTGATTTGATATCACGTGGTACTGACATAGATACTTTAAAAAAATCGCAGTTGTGGTGGTCAGGTCCCGAATTTTTAAATGGTCATAAAGATTCGTGGCCTGCTCAAAATATAAATTTAGATTTAGAAGCTTTGCCAGAAACTCGATCCGATGTTTCCTTATGTGCTGTTGTCAAAGACCAAATTACAGAAACCTCATTTGTAAATTTTAGTCGTTTTTCTAATTTCTCTCGTCTTGTAAGGACAATGGCGTACGTACTACGATTTATCAATATCTGTAAGAAACAATTAGTTACTAAAGGTGTTCTTTCAAGTATTGAGTTACAAAACGCATTAAATGTCTTGATTATTAATAGTCAACGGGAATCATTTTTAGAGTATAAATTACTTAAAACCGAAGTGAATTTGCCTAAAAAGAGTCCCCTTTTAAAGTTCAATGTATATTTAGACGAAAGTAATATAATGCGAGTTGGAGGTCGTCTCGATAATTCAAATTTTAATTATAATAAAAAACATCCAATCTTATTACAGTCCACTCATTATTTTACAAAATTATTATTTGAATATCAACATAAGAAATTAATGCATGCGGGTCCGCAGTTGTTGTTGGCCTCTATTAGAGAAACTTATTGGCCTATTGGTGGTCGTAATTTAGCCAAAACTTGCTTTCACTTATGCATACGATGTCGTAGAATAAAAGGTGCTATAGTGAATCCTTTGATAGGAAATTTACCTCGGGAGCGGCTTACTCCAGGTACCCCTTTTGAGACTACAGGCGTAGATTATGCTGGCCCTGTTTTATGTGCTAATCGGCGAGGTCGTGGATGTAAGTTAGTGAAGGTATATCTTGCAATATTCATTTGTTTTTCTACTAAAGCTGTTCACCTAGAATTGGTAGGTGACTTAACTAGCAATTGTTATTTGCTCGCTTTGTATAGATTTATTTCACGTAGAGGAAAACCGGTTAATATTTATTCTGACAACGGCACCTCATTTGTTGGTGCGTACAATGATCTCTCGAAATTTCTCAAATTGAATGCAGACACGTTAAGCGAAAATTTGGCCAATGATGGAATTCAATTCCATTTTATTCCTGCATACAGTCCTCATTTTGGTGGACTATGGGAGGCAGGTGTCAAGTCAACAAAATACCATCTACAGCGAGTGTTGGGAAATTGTAATTTAACTTTTGAAGAACTTTACACAACTTTAACTCAAATTGAAGCAATTTTAAATTCCCGTCCACTGACACCTATGTCCTCGGATCCTGAAGATGATACGCCGTTAACGCCAGGACATTTTCTCATTGGTCGTCCGCTTACTTCACTGCCGCAACCTAACCTTCAAAATCATCCCACAACTCAACTGTCACGCTACCATCGAATTGAGCAACTCCGTCAACAATTTTGGACTAGATGGAGTAAGGAATATGTTGCTGAGCTGCAACAGAGAACTAAGTGGCGCTCCTGTAAAGATAGTTTGGAACTGGGTTCCTTGGTTGTGGTGAAAGAAGATAATCTTCCCCCCCTGAAATGGCAGCTAGGAAGAATTATTGCCGTGCATCCAGGATCAGACGGAATAGTTCGTGTGGCTGACATTCGTACTTCAGGTTCTGTTATCAGAAGAGCATTTAGTAAAATATGCCCGCTTCCTGTTTCTACTAGTGGTTGAAGGGAAACCTTCAACGCCCGGGGGCATGTTCACGCGCGCACGCACCGCTCGTGTGTAAAAGACTTTATCTATGGTCACTTATTTAATTTTTTTTAATTATCATTGTCTATGGTAAATGTACCGCGCATTTTTTTCATTATTACACATTTTACCGCCAAACACATCCAGTTGTTCTTCTTTTGGAGTTTTCTTTTTATTTCCCGTTTACACCTACCTAACCTTAACGTTTTTGGCACTATAACATTCTTAATGAAATCATATGGCGTTTGACATAACATTGACAGAATGCGTGCTGCTCTTACTCTCACTCTTACTGCACATTAGGTAGGTACGGTTATTTGAGTGCCATCACGTCTAATATTATAAGTTAAATTTAATATAAAGTTTTAGTTAAGACAGAACAACGTTTGTCGGGTCGGCTAGTTGATTCTATAAAGTTTAAAAACCTAACAAAGTGACTTACGTATCTCACCCAATTATCTAACTGAATCTCAACCATTTCGAAATGTCATTGTGGTAATCAAAATGGCGTACATTCTATACGTACCTGACACAAATATAAATTAAAAATAAAAATGGTATAAAAAAAATTAAAATGATTTAACTATCTTACGACAATATTACGATTTAATAAATAAAATTGAGTTACACGTAGTAATGGTATACGAGATAATGGAGTACAAGCGATTAGATAAAATCTTGATTAAACTGACTTTAGGAATCACTAAAACAGTGATTACCAAAATGGTCCAAGTGGGGGACCCCAGGGTCAACGGTGGACACGAAGGCGGTCCAAGTTATTAAAAAAAATATAAATGCGACCAACAAGGGGTCCACGAGGCCAGTTAACTTTTTACTAGAAAAATGTCTGGGGTCGCTGATCTAAAACTTTTTTTTTCCTGTTTTCAGAACGTGAAATGTTTTCTTAGCCAGTCGTCGTAATGTTTCTGGCAGCTCGTGTGGACCGATTATGTGTCCGTTAATGATTCCGGTCCAAAGGTTTATTTTAAATTGGTACTGTGATCTGTCTTGCCTTATGAGATGCGGGTTTCCTAGCTGCCAGTAATGCAAATTGTGTAGATTTAAATATCCATCTTTTTTGCAGGATGACTCGTCGCTCCATAATATTTTATTAAAAAACTGCGGGTCTTCTCTTATTCTGCGTAGCATTACTCTACAAAATGTTACTCTCAATTGATAATCTCTTGGTAGCAATGACTGCACCCTTTGATAGTGGTATGGGTACAGTTCATGTCTTTTGAGTATCCGATGTACAGATCTAGTTGATATGCCAGTTCTGCGACTTAAGACACGGACCGATGTTGAATGATCTTCTGCAACTAAATTCATAACCATCGTTGTGTCGTCGCGGTCGTCCTTCACCTGCACCGCCTACGCCTGTGCCGGGTATCCTTCCCTCGGTGTATGCGTTATGCACTCTTACAAAAACTCGGTGGTCTGGATGTCTTCGATCGGGATATCTCTCCCGATAAAGTCGAGCTGCTTCTCTGCCATAAATAAAATGCATGTCAGCATATTCGCGCGGTGTGTACCGAGACATTTTTTAATTGTCACTGCACTGCACGTTTGTCCAAATCGTTGAGCAAGCCAAAGTCACCAGTACACTTAGCCAATATCGCAGAGATCACCAAAACAACAAGTCCAATCAGTAGGCAAATTAAACAGAGTCCGGGGTCAGGCAGGGGTAAAGAAATGGCGGAGGTAAACACAGGCAGAATAAAAACAAAACGCATACGACGCACGACACGAGTGACGAGATCGTACTAAATCATTTCGAGATATCTGGAGATTTCAACGTTAGTAATGAAGTTTGTGCTTAAAAACAAATCACATTTGAAATGTAAAAAGTTACATTGTATCAGTTTTTTAAGTTTTAATACGTTTTGTAATAGTATTTACGCAATAAAGTTTAAAAAAGTAGTTTAATGAAAATCTTCTTTGCTTCAATTAAAATTGAATATCTTTTTGTTAAATTATAGGATTTGATAGAGTGATACCATTTTGAAATCGGTATTTAGTAAGCATATTATTAAATAAATGGGCACTGACAGTGTACTACGTTTTTTTTACAAAAATCGCCCTTGAACTTGGATGGTATGTTAAAAATTCGGGTTAAAATTAGAGAACTAACTTTTTCATAAAAGAGGTGAATTTACATAAAAAATCATAATTTATCATGATAGCTCTAGTATTCAGCAGTAATTAACAGAAATCAAAATGAAAAAATAATGGTTTTTGTTGAAACTACAAACAAATTTGTAATAAAAGGTAGAAATTTCGTAAATAAAAGACAAAAAGGAAATATTTTCGGAACCCTTGGGTAAAAATGGTTAAAATTTTTAATTGTTATAGTAAATTATCTGGTTCATCGAATCCTGAATGGTGGACCACTACTTACGCCACACCCTGTATATAAAAACGAAATCCTAGCTTTTTCCTTTGGTCACGGCATCACGCGTGAACAACTAAACTGATTTCGCTCATTATTTTTTGTTGTATTTGTAATTGTCAGGACAAGGTTCTTAGAAAAGAAAAAAAAGATAAAATAGAGCGGAAAATTTGAAAATTTAAGAATACTTAAAAAAAACACCATATCAAATTTTCTAATGAACCTACCTAACCTTAACGTTTTTGGCACTATAACATTCTTAATGAAATCATATGGCGTTTGACATAACATTGACAGAATCAGTGCTACCACCTCAGCGACTTTGTCGCTAGATCTAGTGATTTTTTGAGCTGGACAGCGATTTTCTAATATCTTTTCTCGCTAAAACTTATTTTAGCGACTTTTAGTGATAATTTGCGATATCGAAATATATTGAGGATTTTACAGCTGAACCGCAACTAAACTTCCCATTATATTATTTATTTAATACTAAGCCTATGTATATATAACAAATATAATATATTATTACAAATTAAAACTGTTTGAGCTGTATGAATAGTTGCAGCTCTTGTGCAAAGTTGGTGGCACCATCAATTGACATGTACATTTTGAGTCATCGCGGTTTTTGATCGGCGGTGACTGATTTAATCGCCTGCCTAAACGGCAATGTGAAAAATAATCACTTAAAAAAATGATAAAATCATCAGTGATTTCTAGCGGTTTTTTATAATACAAAATGTCTGAAATCTAGCGAGTTTTGAATACGGTTCTAGTGACATATTAGATTGCAAGGTGGCAACACTGGACAGAATGCGTGCTGCTCTTACTCTCACTCTTACTGCACATTAGGTAGGTACGGTTATTTGAGTGCCATCACGTCTAATATTATAAGTTAAATTTAATATAAAGTTTTAGTTAAGACAGAACAACGTTTGTCGGGTCGGCTAGTTGATTCTATAAAGTTTAAAAACCTAACAAAGTGACTTACGTATCTCACCCAATTATCTAACTGAATCTCAACCATTTCGAAATGTCATTGTGGTAATCAAAATGGCGTACATTCTATACGTACCTGACACAAATATAAATTAAAAATAAAAATGGTATAAAAAAAATTAAAATGATTTAACTATCTTACGACAATATTACGATTTAATAAATAAAATTGAGTTACACGTAGTAATGGTATACGAGATAATGGAGTACAAGCGATTAGATAAAATCTTGATTAAACTGACTTTAGGAATCACTAAAACAGTGATTACCAAAATGGTCCAAGTGGGGGACCCCAGGGTCAACGGTGGACACGAAGGCGGTCCAAGTTATTAAAAAAAATATAAATGCGACCAACAAGGGGTCCACGAGGCCAGTTAACTTTTTACTAGAAAAATGTCTGGGGTCGCTGATCTAAAACTTTTTTTTTCCTGTTTTCAGAACGTGAAATGTTTTCTTAGCCAGTCGTCGAATTCGATTACCTACAAATAATAAATGACAATACTACGTACCTTCTTAATTGTGACTATTTTAATTTTCCCATATTTATATGCAATACGAAGAATGGTTATCGTCAGAACCCCTGGACCAAGTGTGATATTTTATGTTTGGAAACTATCTAATTACCGTACCTTTTTGATACTATTTGATACCTTAATTAAATTATTTAGTACCTCTATGAATAGTGAATAAACATGAAAAGAAAGTGGCCAGACATTCTGACGTCAGGTTGTCTGGACCACATTTTTTTTAAATAGATACAGTATAACTTAATTTTTAATACCTTTACATACTTTTTTCACAAAATTTTAATCGTTCCGAAACACTGACTGACTGACGGGACAAGGCATTGAATTTCTGATAGTTATTAATATGTGAACATTTGTTATATATCGCTCGATCGTTATAGGACGGATTATAAAATACCTATCTAAAGTAAAATCTATGTAGGTCTGGTTTTTAGCTACTGAAATAATACTTTTGTTAGATTTAATCTAACCTACAAGACAAGTACAGATGTACCTGTTTTCATGCCTAATTCAATAAAGTTATAGTTTATAATACTTTGAACGTCGTGGCATACCGCGACACGCATTGGCATGCCGCAACGTTTAAAATAACATGAATTCTATTCTTATTGAAATAAGGTTAAAAATAACTTAATCAGAAGTATAATAGTCATTATCACATAACGCACATAGAAAAAAAATACAAAGAATTACTTTTGAACTTTTAATATATTTCTATTCAACTTACAACATTGAATAACATACAATTTAATATAATTAAATAGATTTATTACATTATTTTTTTGTGTTCTTCGGACCTTCAAACGTTGGAATGATACCGAGCTGATCTTGTACGCTTAAAGAATACGACGATTAATTCATAATTTCATATAGACATAGGGTGTAACCAAGCAATACTTTTATTTACAGCGAACGGCCAGAATCACCTTCTACTTCCCAAAATAGTATTATGGCGCGAATCAACATTGACATCTGTCAAATTTTATAGACCGCGGCCATTTTGGGATGTCATAGTTGTTATCAAAATGGCGTAAAGCCCGCCAAATATTTATTTAGCAAATATACGCCAATGACTTTAAAATATGACCTTTATTGGGACTGTTTCCCAAGATTATGGTTGTTAGTTGTTACTCTCGCGTTTCCTGCCGTGCCTAAGAGCCTATATATTAACTGAAATAACAATAACAGCTATGGATGATCGCAAAGTGTTTAATACGCGATAAAGATGTTATTATAAATAATTACGGTAGCTTAAAGACGGTAGTTGACGTGCAATTCTGGCTTGATGTCGTACACCAAGTTCAGGATGTCCCTGATAACCTGAAATAATAAAAAAGACAATTTTAAACAATATCTTATTCTGAAGTAAGAATGAAAAAGTAAATTTAAAATTAAATTCATGGTAACTAGAAAAATATAATTTCAAACTGTGTTAATATAAACTTCAGTGAAGAATAAAATTTAGTTATGATATCAAATAATTCCAACATTGATATTGAATATTGTACCCCTAATAAACACAAAATAATTTAAAATATCAACAAAAATCTTATTTTTTTTATAAAAGAATATCTTACCGCCTCCTGCTGTGTCTTGACCAAGTTGTTCATCTCACTGATCTTGATCTTGGTCTCTGCATCAATCTTAGCCGCAACACCCTCCCGAGTGCCCATGTGCTGCAAACAACAAATTTACATTACTATAGTTTCGTTCATTAATAGGCATTTTCTGCAACTTGTCCAAACAGTCAGTTATAATTAATCATACAGACCTTTAAAATATAAACTGTTCATATAGGCACCATTAAAACATTTTAAATAATTGTATCATACATGATGCATCCATTTGTTTTCTCACAAACAGTTATGAATGTGACAACTCTGAGAAGATCGAGCAAAAAAGGCACAGAAATAAATCATTTTTCTATGCTGTTACTGATCTATGAAATGCAATTGATAAAATAAGTGTTGGTAAGTTGTTGCTGTTTTACCTTGGCCTCAAATTCTTTGAACTGCCTTTCACGCTCCTGTCTGTACTTTTCTACCTCATCCTGGGCCTCTTCCTTGGCCTGCTTTAGGCGTTTCGCTTTGCCTGTAACATAAAAAAACAATATTTAAATAATAATTACCAATGTGTTGTTATAATTACCAATAGACAACCTCCGTAGCATAGCGGTATTTGGCTCGCTTTAAATCTTGGAGGTTGTGGGTTCGATCCCCACTCCAGACTGGAAATCTTTGTGTAAAATTTAAAATTTCTTTCCGGGTTTGGTTGGTTGAGAGACTTTATCCCTCCCTTCGTGCCATCATCTATAATAATTGTACATCAAGGAACTGACAGACTGCTGCCTAGTCTTTCCTTGTGTGGTACAACATAATACTGCGGTCGCCATACCGCCTGCCAAGCATGGTGACTATGGCAAATACCCTCCCTCGGGAGGAGGCCCATGTTCAGCAGTGGACATTTTACGCACTGATGATGATGAATGTGTTGTTGTTGAATCAATATTTTGTCATGTATAAGGTGTAGTGGAAGTTGATATCTATAGTAATTTATAAAGCTGATCTAAACTAATCTCAGGTACTACTGGACTGAATAGAAAATTTCTTTCAATGTAATATTTTCAAGTAAGTTTATAGGTTATATTTCATTATGTAGTTTCTACGGGAATGGTAGTTAGGCTTATCAATCAACATTTTTGACACTGTGGCACAGTCCGCCTGTTTTATCTGATCTGTGGAAAAAATCTTGTCTTTGTCAGGACATACTGAAATGATAACATTGGAAAATTTTAGAACCTGATTCCGATTGAGATAAAATTTTGACCCTTTAACCGATTGATTATGAACTCTGTTATCTTTATTATTTAAACCAAGCCTCTAATAAAGTAAATTCTAGTGAATCTTTGAGTAGCTGTACAGTACAGTACAGCTGATCTGCTTCATGATGTGAAGGTACGAGAAAGATAAGAGTAACAGTATGACCATATTTGCCTTTACTTTAAATTGTATGATGTAACTTGCATTATAGATTCTTGTAAAGTTTTTATATAACGTAAAAACAACTAGTCTTAATTTCATGACCCCTAGATTGGTAATAAAGATGAATAAATACAGTGATTGTAATCTGGACTAATTAAAGAACAAATAAAAAAGAGAATATATTGAAAACATCATGATTGCGAAAATTTCTTAATTCCATAGTTATCAGTAATCTCATAATATATAATAAGAGTGAGTAATATCTATAGTCAGTCATAGTACCTACTTTCAGATTTATAATATTATGATTTTAAGATTAGTTCACAAAGAAAATTTACTTTTACCATGAATTATGAAGCAATACAAACATATTAGGTATAAAATATGATAACTGTAACAAATTCTATAAGATTAGAAGGGCAAAATATCTCATCATCCAATTGGAAATCAACAAAGGGTGGAGTACAAAAATCATGTGATTACCTCAAAATGACATCATATCACTTATTAACTTGAATAACTGTAATATTTGGCACTTAAAACGTAGTCGTTAACTTGAAACGGCAATTGAAAGATCCGACATGATAAATTAAACGGGAGGATCAATGGAAAATACGTAGGCATGTATTTACGATTAAAACTTACGCTTCCTCGCCTCTGAGACCTTCTCGGCAGCGCGCTTTTCAGCGGCCAAAAGTTGTTGGATTCCCTGTGTCTGGCTCGCCATTTCCGATTCACACAAAAACTATGTCGAGCAAGAATCAAGACCCAGGCACAAATCAATAAGCGCAGTAGACAATCGTGACGATAGTCATATGATTACTTTAGTGCCACCATGTTGTCACTACTGGCGCTGTCAGCGGCTCGTGCTTTTGTAGTTATGTGTGGAACGGAACGTAGAGAAGGAGAAAAGAAATAAATTTCAATCAAATGCACCTTTATTTTCAATACTTATTTGAGACAAAGCACAAAATAGTCTGCTTTTAATTGAAATGGTTAAAATAAAATAAATAAATAAAAATATTTTTTTGGAAGAAAACAAATTACACCGATAAGAATTTTGAATAAAAAGAAACGTTGGTGTAAGACACATCTACAATTGTCAACATTTGTCGCTAGGTGTCACTACTAAACACAAAAATGTAATATTATCACTAATTTTGCGGCTTCAAGTTACAACGATTTTTTGTAGTAAATACTCTCTTTGTTCAATAATTTTTTTGATCTTGTCTCATAATACCGTACTCATAAATAATATTACAATATTTGTAATATAAAATTACTTTTTACATAATTATTTTTCCGTATGTTTATGGTAACACCGTAACATTATTAATTTGCGGGAAATTTAAAAAGATATCAACCACTAAACTTAAAGCATCCATTAAATTTACTAGCAATATGTAATGTAGTTCCTATGACAACATTAATTATTTAATCAGCTTTGCCGTCTTATATTGTATTTTTTTCTATGTGAAAAGGAGAAATTAACACCTACACTTAGATTAATTGGTACAAAAAGGCGACACAGGTATCTTTATTTAGACGGGCCCATACTATAAAATGCAGTTTTGCTCCTCCTCATCCGAAAATGATTCAGAAAGTGAAGAATCGAAATAAGTAAATCCGACAAAGAGAGCCGCGGTGAATTTCTCAATATTCAATAGTCCTCCGGTCAAGATGTTTGGCGAAAGTATTTCT
The DNA here is from genome assembly GCA_947037095.2 of Nycteola revayana. Taxonomy (NCBI): domain Eukaryota; kingdom Metazoa; phylum Arthropoda; class Insecta; order Lepidoptera; family Nolidae; genus Nycteola; species Nycteola revayana. The sequence goes on along the minus strand of OY855748.1, from coordinate 15,789,010 downwards.
AGGCGTAATCTTTGACTAAAAGATAAACATACAGAGCATTCTTAAGTAGGTACCTAAGTATGTGGAAACCGTTCACGTGATCCTACTAAATTATGTATCATAATCACTAATCAGAAATGTGTCTTTACCACCGTACTGGGTGACTTTTTATCATTGGTACCACTGGGTCGCGGTCCTAGTTAGTCCCTGAGGGGTGCCCCCATGTGTGTGTCACTTGTATGTTTTTATCAATTTCTTTTAGGTATATTGATTCACTAAAACCTAGAAATAATTAATGTGAATTTAAACTTATTATGAGTAGAGGAATTAATGACAAGCTGACGGACGGACTACTTTGCCTGTAATATCCTACAATTAACTACCTGTTAGTTATCTAGTTTAATTCATAGAAATAGAATAATAGTGTAACATTGTGATTCTGATAAGTACAAGTGTATGTAAATACCTAAGTGCCGAATAAATTCATTATTTAATTATTTATTGTCTTGAAAATAATAGGGCGTGATATGTATATGAAATAGATTCTGATGTCTAAGGCATAGTTATTATAATTATAATTATTTTTTTACTTACAGTGAAAATCGTAACGGTAAAAATGCGTGCCTAACTACCTAGTTAGGCACGCATTTTTACCGTTGTGGTGAGCGAAATAGCGTAACTACCTAGTTACGCTATTTCGCTCACTCTTTTCAATCATGTGTGATTGCGGCCTAGGTATTATAGGCGCCTATTTTATTATTATGCACGCGCAATGTAGGCTGTATTTCTTTGAACTAATTTATGAGATTTTCAAAACTCACCGAAATACTAGTACAAATATACCGTGGTCTCTAGATCCTATTCCCCTTACACAACACACTATATTATTTTACAAGACGGAAAAAAATGAAACCCAGTATGTATCGCTCATGCCACGTCTAGAAGTTTGTTTCACTTGCAGACTATTCTAACACTCTCGGTCGCGAGTAAATCTACTTTGAACCGTGGTTCAAAGTTAAGGGTAGCTACAAATGACTTCTGAGTTTTTCATCACCTCAATTTTTGATTTGCGTCAAATAAAAGTTTGGTTTCCGTTGCTTATTAACCATTGGATTATTTGGATTATCATCATCAGCCCGCATAACGTCCGCAGCTGAACATGGGCTTCCCTCAACGGGGGTTTTGCCACGTTCCATAGGTACCCACTCTAAACGCTGCTGATAGGATCTCCTTAGCGTCTAACTAGTAGACCCGAACTTGTAGACCTAGATCCGAATACAATTCTTTTATGTAACTCAAAGATTTTTAGTCCATCGCGGGTAGCGAATCCATGACCTAGACTTTTTTTTTACTAGATTACCTACTAGCAGAGTTTTGGCAGTCTACTAGTATTCTTGTTAACACCCCGTGCTAAGCTAAAATGCTTGTGTTACGAGTGGTTTCACGTGGGGATCGCACCGGCGACCACAAGATCACAAGTCCGTCGCCCTAGCGGTAGCCATTGGGCTACGGCAGCTTACACACTTCGATTCGTACTAAATAGATTAATAGGTAGGTAGGTATTATGAACTAGCTATGGAATTTAGGTAGGTACATAAGAACCCTCTGACTCTGAGCAGTAAAAATGTCAAAAATAAAATTGTTATTTTCACAAGTTTTAATATTTTCACTTGCTACACGTAGAAAAAAGTTGTAAATTACTAGACCTGCTCGCCTGCTACAAAATGAAGATAACAGCATTAAACAAAGTTGCAAAACAAAGTTTGCAGTAGGGACCCAACAAAAACTCTTGCTCCCGAAAACAAAGACATAACCTATGATACAAGCGCGACCCTACAAAAATATTTGCATCTCATTTCAATAACATGCAAATCGTATAAGTTTATCTCACTTTCCTAGATTATGCTTGCAATAGCGTTTCTGTATATAACTCCTCTACGGCTGAGTTATACGTCTATCTCTATTTTCGCTTGAGAATAAAATGAAACAAAACATGACTACCATTTCAACGCAATTCTATAGCAACTCAGTCTAAAACCTTAATATAAGTTACATTGGTGGCTTTGTGGGTACTATTGACATACATTGCGGTACACACGTAGCAATGGTGTCGTAATTACATAAATCATTTGTACAAATTGTAACCGAAGTACGGAGTCCGCGCCCCCCGCGTACACAACGTCACCCGGTGTTCTTTATCATTTTGGTGGCAAACTTAACGTAGTATGGCCGTCGTATGGAAGTATTCACAGTTTTACTTCCACAAAGAATACGCGATACACATACCGCAGAGCGAATTGAGAAAGACATTTTTAAATAAATTCTTTACGCGAGTGAGATAAACATTGTTGAGCGAGTGTTAAAACGCGAAAATTTAATAACACGGAACAACAGTTGACCTGTTTAATTACTATTTTCTCTTAATTTTTTGACAAAATGTGGTTAGTCAGTCAACCTAATTCTGTGATTTTGGAAGTTAAGGTGGAACCAAACGCAATAGGACAGGAGTGCTTAGAAAAGGTAAGAAATATACTTATTGGATATTATGTTCAAGATTGAATGAGATTTTTCGATTTACATTGTTTATTCCCACATTGTGGCCTATGTTTACATAGGTAACATCTATAATAAAACTATATTTATCTATAATAACATATGCAAATAAGATTAACTAGGTACCTACCTACTTAAATATTTAAGTAAAGTAAGTTTATTATGTAGTTATTACTTGCATTCAATAGTTTTTTTTTTTTTTTGCCTTGGAACAAATTATTGACCACTACTTTTATTCCAAATTTAAAATTATATGGTAGCGCACTCGTCACGGAAATGGATATTTTAATAGTTTTAAATGTATAACAAAAGCATTGTCGAAGTCACGTTAGCTGGCGCTACGTCACTGTGTTACCTTGCGGACTTTGGACCCCGCAAACAGTGCTGCCAGATAGTTACATTTATCACAAATTTCGTAACGTTTCTGTGTATTAGAGTATTTGTATTAAATTCATACTATAGTGTTTTCCATTGTAGCATGTTTGAAAGGATTTTTACAAATCTTCTTCTTTCCCATTCATACATTTTTGGACTGATTATGCACTTACTTTTTAGAGACTACTCATTTTAAACAAGGCGAACATGCATTTGTTTTGAGAATGCATTTTCGCGCCCCATTTAACTGTTGGGTATTGATTTAACAAAATGTAGCAACAAAGGTAGGCCTAGAATGGGCTTGCACAAATAAACTTTTGTATGAGTATTTTATTATGAAGATAAAGAATACTAATACCAATAGAAATACCTACCAATAAAGCCATAAATTGGTTGACACGCTTTGCCTAAGTATTTTGAAAACTTAAAAAAAATAACAAAATCGTAGGTACCTATGTTTAGTTTAGAATCTAGCAACACTGCCGGCAAATAGCATTCTACTCCACGCTTTACCTTCGTGATAGAATATTTAATGCAAATCTAATATTTTATTGTACCTACCTATCTTAGTAGTATATTCTGACATAGGTACGATCTTGAACTTCGTGGTTTACCTATTAAAAAGTGCCTTCGACACAATCATCGATAAAAAAATGCATTGTTTGTTTTTGGCGCCAGAATGCTTCACGTTTCTTTGTTTTTGGCGCAATGCCAACCAATGCTATAAATGCACTTTGTTTATACCTAGCTGCTATTGAGGACAATAATTCGAAATTTGAATTTTATTTGTAAATAACCACTGCTTTACGCAATACAGTTTTACTGTGACATCAGTTGGTTCAAGAATCACTTAATCAGAATTATAATGATATTCCTAATAAAATGGACTACAATCGCTATATTATATAGGTAGGTACCTACTTAACAACTGAAGTATTGGTAAATACCTACTTACAATTTATTAATACATGTCTAGAACCTGTCTTATCACAATACATAACTGCTTTAACATACTACTGCACTCCAATATTACAAGTAGGTATGAACTATCTACTAGGTATGTAATTTCGTTTAAAATTAAGAAATTCGCTCTTTATCTAATTATGATGTCAACTTTATTAATATTGCACAATAATGTGTATGATAAGTCCAAATCCATCACCATCTTTTAACAGTACCTATGCCAATATAATAATAATCCCTAAAAGTCTAATTTTACAGATTTAGAGCGAACAAGTGTTTTATGCACTCAAAGTGTCATACAAACTTATCTCCGGTACTAGGAGCTCATAATACGGGCGGTGACTCAATAATCTCTAAACAAATCAAGGCGCAACGTAACGTTCACGGCACCGGTGATTGTAACTCGGGTCCAAAGTCCACTGTACATCAACAGCTGTGAACTCTCTATAAACACGTGCGACGCGCGTGATACCCTAACCGTAACACCAATTCTCAACCTTATGCCTGTAAAAATAAGCTATTTTTCAGCGAAACGCTGTGTATTTTTTCGAACGCCAGTCTGTTTCAAACCTTGTAATAGTGTTATAAGAGTCACTTTGGTATACCGAGAGGCTACCTTTACACGCGACTCTTTATTCTTGAATTTAAGCTAGAAACCTTTGGACTCTCAATGTGAGTCTAAATTGTACTGATGATAGGTCAATTGCAGTTCATATTCATGAAAATTATTACTACAATTTTTATTTTTTTAAATATTAAGACCTTATTCTAGTTTGTAGAGATAACGGTCAGTATTACCGCTCTATTCATGGACTAAAATTACTGGCGTAAACCATAAAAAAAGAATGTGAATTCTAAATTTGAATCACGAATTTGATCTTGTAAAATGAGTAAGTCAGTGTATTTTAGTAACGGCAACTATTAATATGCGTTCGATAAATGAAATAACAATAACAGAATAGTGTAGTAACTGATATCATTATTACCCCTAAAATAAAATAACATTTTCAATAAAACTAAAAGGTATGTAATTGATATTCAGCCTTGTGTCCTTGTGATACTGTTCACAGTTGATTGCACAGGCCTCCGTATAAATAGCATAGGGTTCAAACTCCACAGTTAAGTACTGTGAGTCAACACGTGGTTCAATTTATTACTCATTAGAGAAAATAATTATCTCATCTCGTATTTTTAGATTGCTGTTACTTGACACTGTTTAAATAATGTTTATTATTTAGCACTAGTTTCCGGCGAACGGATCACTTGCGTAGATCCCATTCCCGTGGGAAATTCATAATTAAAAACAGCCTTACTTAGGAATAAGAGTTGTCAAAATCCGTCCAGTAACAAACATACTTACCTACTTACATAATACAAATCTCCCCTATTTCTAATTAGAAAGTAGTTACGTTTATATTAATTTAAATAGATATTAGGTGTCTAAGTACCTACTCAAAGTTTTCCTAACACAAACTCAAAATGCAGTTGATGCAGAACACAACGCGCGAATGCGTACACAACGCAAACATTTAAAAAAAACGTGATAGGTACATTTTTTCTTAAATAGGTAAAGTGGCATTGTTTTAAAATACAGATTAGTCAATTCTATACCTAAATACCAATCTATTGTATATTAAGTATAATTTAATTAGGTAAGTATATACATCGCGAACCTTTACTTACTTAAATAGGTAAAAAGCTTTCGAAAAATAAAATAGAAAAGTAACTAATAGGTACTATTTTCTTTTTACCTATTTGTAATCTAGGAAGGTATAATCAGGTACATAAGTAGATTCATACCAGATTATAGAATGACATATCAGACTCATCAAACGATGCTTAGCCAGCTCAACCTTCTAAACGTAAATTATATCTACCACTATAAGTATTAATTATCTATACTAATATTATTAAGAGGAAAGATTTGATTGTTTGTTTTTATTAAATAGGCTACGAACTACAGGACCAATTTGTAAAATTCTTTCACCGTTAGAAAGCTACACTATCCCCGAATGTCACAGGCTATATTTAATTATCAAGTTCCCACGGGAACTGGAGTTGCGTGGGTAAAACCACGCGTGGGAATCTAATAGAATAATAACATTAATTTTATAACATTTTATTTACTAGGACTCATAAAACAATGCTTAGCTAAGCCGTCTAAACGTAAATTATACCTACCACGAATTATTATTTATCTTATTAATAAAACAATTATCTAGTTAAATAAATAATAAAGTTTTTATTAACGTTAACCTAATACGGGTACATGTAAATAGTCGAAAAATATTTTGGTTTTTAAATTTACTATGTTAAATTACTTAATTTTATTTGATTACTAGCTGACCCGGCAGACTTCGTACTGCCTCAATCGATACATAAAAGACCTAAACATTTGTATAAAATAAACTGGGCCGTAGAGACTTCGTTTATGCGGTACTCCTACCCCTACACTACCCCTACCCTACACTACCCCTACCCAACACTACCCCTTCCCTACACTACCCCTACCCTACACTACCCCTACCCTACACTACCCCTACCCTACACTACCCCTACCCTACACTACCCCTACCCTAAAAAATCTTGGCAAAAAAATTCAAGTTTTTAATTAACAAAATAAAGCTCAAATTGACTCTACACTCAACAAACGTTTGTATGGGCAAAAGAAAAAGGCTGTTTTAAGGGGTTTTCAGGCAATTATTCGATTTTTTCTCGCCGTAAAAACCATCCTTAAACTTCCACGAACATTAAAAAAAAAATTGACCAAATTGGTCCAGGCTTTGTAGAGTTATGCGCTTACCAACACATTTTGCGATTCATTTTTATATTATAGATATAATAGTTTATATAGCTTTAGCCTAAAAGCTGTCAGGTACGAAAATACAATATTATTTCATTATTTTATATCTATGATTAAATCTAAGTTCTGTCCTTTGAGTATATTATTATTTAGACTTCATAATGGAATCCTACTAATATTATAAATGCGAAAGTTTGTACGTATATGTTTGTTACTCTTTCACTCAAAAACTTGTGAATGGATTTGTCTGAAACTTTGCACGGGGATAGTTATAACATATAAAGTTATATCGATTAACATATAGGCTACAAAAAATCACGCTCCGATCCACTGGAGCAGAGTAACGCGGGTAAAACCGCGGGACGCAGCTAGCATAGTATATGTTAGTCCTGGATAACGTAAATAATAAACAAACATACTATCAAATATTTCCTCTTTATAATAGTCAAATCAAAATTCTTAAATCTCAAATATACAATTGGAATTAAAGACCTACTTTGGATTGGCAATAAAATACCAATAATATGAACTTACTAAGTACTAGCTTCTCGCGTGCGGTTTCACTCGCGTAACTCCCTTTCCCGTGGGAACATCATAATTAAATATAGCCTATATTAATCAGTGATAATGTAGCATTCAAATGGTGAAAGAATTTTTGAAATCGGTCCTGTACTTTTTGAGTCAATTCGTTACAAACATACCTACTTACATACAAATCCTCTTTACAATATTAGTATAGAAGTATGTATAGATAAGCTATTTTGACACGGGGCAGAAATTACTATTAGTTATTATCTTAAAAGTCCATATATTTTTTGCTGTTAAACGCAAAATTGTCTAACAATGAAATGTTAACATAAAATATTATAAATTAAGTACATTTGTGATCTTTCGCAACATTAAGTTGTTTTGCAAAACGATTGTGATTAATTTGTGGTTTATTGCACTCTACTTGCTCTATGCTGACTTTAAGAAAAATGTCATGCATTTACATAAAATTTGTAAACATGTGTTGCGAATTGCTAAGCTTATTACAAATATTTTAGCTGATTATAAAATGTTCTAATTTCCCAATAACTGTGTCTGTCCTACGTGAGGTATGCATTTTAAGAATGTACCTATTCATTAGTTTTTTTTATATGCATATAATGCAAAAAATTATAGAGTACATTCTAATAACAAAAATACTCTTTAAAAAAAATGGACGATTGGTATTTTTTTAAGAACTTTTTTTTGAATTTTGTTTGTCTTTTGGTTTATCCGCGTGCCTAGTTTTAGTTTTTTTCATAATACCGATTTAAAGGGAACTTCACTAGTAGAATGTTAATATTATAAGTCAGGCGTTTTTTACGGGGTTTTTTTTTTTTTTGAAAACATCTTTACCATTTAACGCAGTCGCGACGAACCGCAATATTTTATAAAAACTAGGGACTTTTTAGTACTTGGCTACTGTTTTGCTTTTAAAGATTATTTCTGAAATAGAACTAGGTACATACTTAATCAATTTGAAAAAAAAATAGGCCACGTGCTACAGACTTAAAAGTGTCCTACTTTCCATTAACAATTAATTTGAAACCAACATTGGCCTAAACAGTTGGCGCAAACATTTTGCTTCTATGTTGAACTTTCCAATTGGTTCGGACTTTGTACTGTGACGTCACGTGGTCGTTGTGTAACGCCTCATTGTTTGTCACTATATCCTTCTGGTTTCCGAGCGCCTAATACCCAATTCGTTAATTCTGTTCTGTACAATAGATACGATTTTGTGTCATTGTGACGGGAATGGGAGCAAAGAGGTGAGGTTGACATGTACTTATCAGGTTTTGGAGAATGAGGCTTGAAACCTCATAAATTTTAAAATTCATAGCATAAAACGTTTAAAAATTACGTTAATATAAAGTAAATAATTAATTGTTTAGTCAAATTAAAATGATCTCTAGTAGGTACTTAATTAATATTTCCTTAGCATGAATAGAAATAAAAGGTAATTAGCATTAGAACAAAAACTTTATTAAATAAAAATACTTAACTGCCAGATTTTCAGTTGCTTTATGGACAATATAAATATGTGCCTTGCTGAGAAAATAACTCTATTAAGACTATTTTATATGTTCATTTTATGTGCTTTAAGTACAAAACAACTTTATTACTATAATATATTTTGTTACGTAGATTAATATGACTGTATATAATTATATCGTCGAAATACGTACGTACTTTGCAAATCCAGATGTAAGACGATCAAGTTCCATTTAGGTAATTCGTTGCACATTGCAATCTTTCATTGTAATCACATATTATGTTCATAACGATGATAAATACATAAATCATGTTATGTATAATCTATAGTGAAAGAAAAACCCCTTTTTACTAAAAATTGCGCGGATGAAGAAGTATGACATTTTGCACACATATGTTTTATATAGAGAAGGAGCGTAGAATGAATTTCGACCTCTGGCCGACACCTAGTTTGTATAAAACCACCAACTAATTCAACAGACTTATTGGGTATCGGGTAATTTTAACTTTTTGTAAAATCCCAGTCTCATAACAACCGTGGGTAAGTCTTTTAATAGCCAGTATTTATATCTGAATCATTGTTCCGAGATACAAAGTTCCAAGTAATTGCACGTATGCACCGGTAAAATAAGGTCGGTATGAAGATAATAGCGAAGTGAGCCAAGGTCCGCAACCACGGTGCCACTACGTGAACGAGTGATCTGCGATCTCGGCAAATAAAATAATTAAAAATCAAGCATTAGTTATACTAGACTAGAACTAAAGACTTTGTAGGCAGTAGGTACATATATAAATCTCAAAAGATTATGTTATTTGGTTAAAATCATTTGAATTATTTTAAATTTGGAACTTTGGTATTTTTTTTTGTTTTGACAGTTACTATTTTTTTTCTTTTGTTGATAACTTCGTTAGTGAGTAGATAGTATAACATTGGTGTATAAAAAGAAATCAAATACCAAAGGACCATAGAGTATCTAAATATGAATACAAACCTAAATAGAGAAATTAATAGATCGTTTAATATAACTGTATAGATAATAAACAGTTTGTTAGTCACCAATATTTATTGCTTCAATAATTCATATTTTAATTGCTGACATTATCTTTGACTGATTAATTAAGTAGTAACAAATTGTTATAAAAGTCAATATTGTTATAATCACGAAGAAAATAATCATTTACGGGTAAGAATAAATATTGATTATAAATTATATTTTTAATTCTGGTATTTTTTGCAACCGTTTAACTGAGCGTTCAATACGTACCTTTACAATTTTGCCTAAATTATATCCTCAAGTTTTTCATTTTAGTCGCTTGTTCAAAGTTTAAATAAATGTATTTTCCGATATTTCGCTGACATCATTAACAAATAAGGTAAGCAACAAAAAATGTTTTTTTTTTTTGCAATGGCCCTTGGATTTTAATGATTTAAATTTACTGACGTAGAGTATGTATTCTCTAAATGACGAATGAATCCGATAAGAAGTTGTGAAATAAACTTTCTCATCGGATTCATTCCTAATAGCATCGAAAGGAATGGCCAAGTTTTATAAAGAAAATCAAAAAACGTTTTTGATTTTCTAAAATAAAAATGCCGGTAGTGTATAAACACTGAGAAGGGTAAAGGATATTGAAATACCAACGTAAAATAATTCTTAATAAGAAATAATAGAACTTAGAATAATAGTACTATGTAATAGGTAATACTTTTGATCATCCTTACCAGCCCATATAACGTCCACTGCATAAGTTGAGCCTTCTCCCAAGGTAGGATTTTACTTTTGAAGTAAATGTACTTCTCTATGTAAGCAAAATCATAGCTTACTTATCTTTGGTAATTGAATATAATCAATGTAAAATAGAGAATAACGGATAAATATTTATACCTACACAGTACACACATTACAATTATGATAACACTACTAACTAATAATGAATTAACAATATAAATTATAAACGTCACTAAAATGTGAAACAATTTGCCAACCCGAGATAACCTTAGTTCCGATGCTAAAACGCTTTAACCAGCTGTTATCCACTAACTTAGGCAAATATAGTTTATCAAATTTTATAATTACGCTATGTGACTAGATAAGAATTCGTTAAACTTTAAGATAGAGGAGATCAAAGGGCAATGCTCAAATACATTAACGCGATAATTATCCTTAGCATTGTCTTGATAAAGTTAAATAAGTAATTAAATTATGTAACCGATATGAATGTAAAAACTTATAAGTGGTAATGTTTGTATAAGTATTATTAGTGTCTTATGTAGAATGAGAAGAATAAGCAAACTATGGATGGGAGAATCTCGAGGATTTGGTAATGATCGTTGAAGTAAGATAAGTTTCGACAAATCAAGACAATATTCAAAATTTCCTATGGTCCTAGTCAAAGATACATAATTACGTGATCACAATTTACTATGCTTAATTACAGTGGTATGCAAGAACAATACTTAGCTTTAAGTATTCACTTGAATAGTAGTGCCTTACTGCCGTGGTCTCTATTGCTAGTAATAGAAATCATCAGTGTCACCTGACATTCCCAAGTAAACTTACAGTCTCAAATGTTGTTATCCTTCAAACTGCTCCTGCCCGACTCTACGTTTGCAAAGAACTTCCCGATGCCGAGGCCGAGGTCCAAGTCCCACAGGGGGCGCTATTATGCGCAGCAAAAGCCGTCTAACTACATAAATGTCTGTTCAAAAAAATTGCTTCGATTTCAAATTCAAATTACTCTATTCAAAGACAATAAACAATCAATGATGAATCCATTATTTATCAATTCCTGGTTGTTTTCCTGTAACCGTGGCATGCGTTTATAATGATAATTTAATGTTATTATCCTTTGATGGCTTTGCTTTGTTTTGTTATTCTAGTTTCATTCGTAACATATCAGCAGAATGATTCTAATTGTCCTAGATCTGTCCTTCAAAGAAGGATGTATTTATCTATATCCTTATTAACTAACAAATTGACAGTTTCGCTGTATTTGTGAATACCCTTGTCATGTCATAATGTAGAAATATTTTTGACAGACGGATAGAAATACTTTCTCGTTGGTTTTAGTTATTCTGTACTAATATTATAAAGCTAAAGATTTTGTTTGCTTGAACCCGCTAATCTCAGGAATTACTGCTACTATTTGGTACGAAAATTCTTTCACAATTAGAAAGCTACGTTATCTAGGAGAACATACGGCTGTACTTAATGAAGAAGTTCCTACGGGAACAAGAGTAACCAGGCTAAACCCCGCGTGGGAAGCTGGAAGTTAGGATCAAAACAAAGCGAGCTAAATATATAGCCTGGCTCGTTTAGTTTACTTAATGCAAAACTCGTCTCGTTTCTATAAACTGGTTAGCAAGTTGGTTTGAATTACAGAAAACTAATGTAGGTACATGTGAGGTCATGTTAAACAATTATTATTATTATATTTTCTAGTTGAAAGATTATATATCTCAACTAATATGCTCTTTATCATTATTCCAATAGGCAACAGGAAATTGCACCTAGATCATTGATAATGTGCCTAGTTTCTAACGTGGCAACAATTAGTACTAAAGCACTAGCGATGATTAAAATAAATAATTCGCACCTTTATCGGTCAGTAGGATCATACTGATACAATTATCGTTCGTGGTTTTATAGATTACAGCCGGATCTAATATATATTGCATATAATGTATGTCATATATATATCACAGGGACGAATAACACTATCAAAGTCATTTTAATGTCAAAGCCTCAAGGCATTAAATGATTACTTAAGAAAACAAAAAAGACTGTTGAACTTTGAAGATAAGTCGTATAAAAACTTATTGGGTCAAATGACTAATACAAAAAACTAGCCCAAGTGGAGGTTAGTTTTGATAACCTTAGATTGACACAAATGACAATTACATAAGACATTGATAGAAATAATATACTACATGCGTAATCAATTAAAGTTGAAGCACATTTGTCAACATTTCAGAATCTTATTTCTTTCAACACTTTTACAACGACAACGACATTAAACACATATTGTACCTAATTGTAAATATTATATACCATCACATAACAATCTATATTTACTAGCTATACGAGAAAACAAGAAACCCAGCTACCAAATTACGTAAAGTCGGGAGGCGTCCTCTCAAAAGCCAAAGACACTGCATGCAGTGTCGATAAAGAGCTGCGTGTAATAAATGCACGTGGATGCCGAGCGCTGTTCGTACCTTATAACGGCTGTGGGCGGACCGGTTTCACACAAAGCTCTTGTATACGTGATTTGTATCTTGTACACGCTGCGTTCAGCTGAGTAAAAACGTTGGGGTAGCGATAGGTCCAATGCTAGGACCAATGCTATATTTCATGCGAATTCTTATTCTGACTCAATTCTTAAAGGTTATTCTAATCAATATCAAATTGTTGCTATGAAACCAGTTATGAATAATAATAACAATGTTATGAAGATATAGTTGTTTACTGATTTATTAGATATGTGATAACATATTATTTGCAAAAATCTACAGTCTGGCTCTGAGCTGAGTTTTTTTGAAAAATCATACTTGTTTAAGACCAGTGTAAATTAAACATCTTTAATGGAAATGTCAAACAATACAACTCGCTAGGTGCGAGTTGTATTGTGAGTGAGATTGTGTGGTTAAGCTATAACTAGTAAAACAAATCAATCGAAAATCACGCGACTGTCTCATGGCTTAATGAACATTTCGATTAAGTAAACAATAAAATAAATTACGATCATCGCCAATTTTACTTTAGTGAACTTTGGCAAAGATACGATGCTATTTTAGTTTGAATAGTGCTACAAAATTAAATGTTTATAGTAGTTACATACTGTATTTTAAGTGCCATGACTTATATTTTAAGTGGGTCGGCCATCAGAAGTGGACGACTGTTCTAATATTTACTCACTTTTAAACATCATGGCATGCAATAATAAAAACTTAATAGCTCGCTAGTTTATATATACAAATAACCGTTAAAATTATACTTATATTCTTCAGACTAAAAACCTGTAGATGGCTTTTGCCAAAACGCCAACTACTTCCATAGCACGCTCATTATTATAATTGTTTAAGTAACATTTCTCAGTAAAACATTATGATATATCCTTTCCCATATATTGCCCGGAGTTATAATTAAAATAATAACAATTTTATTTAATTGCAGATCTGTGTCTTTTTTGCAAGCTACGGTGTGTTAGACATGCAAATTTAAAACTAGGAGAGCTTATCTAAATAAACCTTGAATATTTTTAAAATATCTTATTCTTGCAAATTTTCTTTGTTAATGTGTATGTAGGTGTGTGAGTAGAAATGTCATTCTTTAACGGACACGCCCAACAATTTGGCATTTCATCACGAGATTTTAAAATAGATTTAAATTACTAATGACGTCTGCAGCAGTTCCTATGAGTAATTGTCATTACAATAGAACATTAAACAGTTCTCATCATCTTTGAAATTTCCCAAAACTGTTTTAAATGTTCCATCTCAGAAATTCATCAACAATGTTTGCTATTTTTGGCTTATATCCGCAAAATTTGCTTGACGGTTGCATTTAATAAATTTAATTTAATTAACTTAGAACTATCACCAGTTTTTTTGTATTATAAATCGTGTGCCAACCGCGATTCGATTTTATCTTCTACTACAGTTATCTCTCCCCACGCCATTAACAACGTGACCAATCCTTTCTTAGCTCAATTGTGTCTTACGAGTATATTATCTGAACATCAAAACTGATGTCCTATTCGGCACAGGAAGGGTGATTTGTCATGATTGGTCTTATTTCGACATCGACTATTTGCCTTTGTATGCTTTAATGTAAGATTGCCATAAATAGAAAAGCGGTTAATTTATTAAAAGCATACAAAATATAGTTTCTTAAATGTTTGGTAAAAATGAAACAGACCAAACATGAATCTATTTTATTATGTGGAAGAAGCATCATACATGATGGTTATTTCAGCATAAATCGCTGATCTTGCCTATCACATTGTGCTTCAATATATACCTCTATTAACTCGGAAATGAGATAGTATGGAAGTATCTATGGCAGATAAAAATGTGAGGTTGAAATCGGAAGACCATTCAGCTGTAATAGTAGTCTCTAAATAGTTAGGAAAAAGTCGTTTACGTTTTTCGTCTAGTTACGTGGGAGATCCCACGTTGCGTCACGCACGTTCACTTCAACTGTTCACGCTTCCATCGCGTGTCTTCTTGGAAGACTTCCAAACATTTCTGTAAACTCTGGTTGAACTTAAGAGCATCTAGTACGGGAGAGAAAATAGTTAGATCGCGAATCGTGAATATCGTTCGCAATTCCAAACTATTAACTATATGTAGTTGACATAGATGTGGAAACGTTTATAGTCTAATGTTTTCACGGTTAATTTATTTGTTGTAGTGATTTTTGAAGCGTGAATCCTTTGTATGTTGATCGATTTAGAATGATGTAACGATTGAAGGTTGTTTTAGGGATCCAGTAAATGTCATTATAATAGTGTATTTATTAAACACTAGCTAGTGACCACGTCTTCCTCGATAAATGGGCTATCTAACACAAAAAGTTTTTTTGTAGATCAAACCAGTAGTTGCTGAGAGCAGCTTTATTATCTTAGTATAGACTGATATTGATTTCAAAAATACATAATTTACAGTAATTATGGTTAAGTTGGCCCTGAAAAGGAGTATATTTTTATATTTGGCGGCATTGCCAAAATTCTTTTTCCAATTTTGGTGTTGTCGGCCGGTTAGTCATCAGAAGTTATCAAACTTCTATCTTTTTATTCGACAAGGTTGCATTTTGATTAATAGGTTCAAAGGTGTGGTTATATCTATAAAAACAATAATAATCATTACCTGCGTCGTACTTATAACGCATTTACATTAAATAGGTAAAATAAAAAACATGTTTGTTTTTAAATTATTTAGGTATACATTTTCATCAATGTTTTCAAAGCAAAAGGTAGGCTATACTATTTTAAAAACCAACTTCGCAGTATATATCGTGGTATCAAACCTGACCCGATTTGGTCAAAATTTTCTTTCAGGCAAGTACCGTCAGAATTTATGAGGAAGTAACCGGTTACCTAGCCACCGCCAATTGGACTTTAACCGACTCGGTTCGGCCTCCTTGAGAGGTGAAATGTTTTACTATTCGATACACTACTCACTCTGACAATTCTACGCAATGTGTAAATGATCCAGGCAAACACATTTTAGCAATAATAAGACCGTTTATCCGATGAATCGTTGCAGACGTTAGAAAAATGCTGGTAATATTTGCTTTATCACTTGTTGCTAGCCGGCTTTTGATAAGCTTACTAATCTTGTGACGTCACAAAGATATTACCAGATTTGATATATTCAATTTAAGCGCTTTATGTACTTGAATACAGAAAGGTATTATAATAAAACCTTATTATTATTAAGAATATTATTGCTAACAATGCTAATTTTATTCTCGGCTACGGCCAGCAAATTGGATTCGGTTTGTTATGCTAATTCTGATACGTTTGTATGGTATTAAGGTATGATAAGACTGCTTTGAAGTAGAAATAGAAATTTGAAATAGAAAAACACGTTTTCTAGAAATATAAGTCGATTTTATGTTTTTTTTTATAATTTTTTTTCAGAATGTTATACAAATCTAAAAGCTCGATAATAACGTAGATAATAGACACAAATATAATTATTCATTAATCCAAGATTAAATTAATCCTTTAAAATACACAAGCAACCATTTTTATCTGTACCAACATAACGATAATAGAATAAAAAATGGCGTCCAAATCCATTGTTCCAAAATTTATTAAACTCATTATTATTTTAAGTGGTAAAGACGTATGACGTATTTGTTTAGCACCACATTTTATGTAGGAAGTCGAAGTTACCTGCTACTAGGTACCTGTAACCAGTTAATTTGAATAGAATTTACCTAGATGGATACAGAAATCAAGATGGCGGAATAACATCGCGCGCAATAGCTGTAAAATGAATAACATTATATTGTTTTTATATTAATATATTCATACAGTTGCTGGACTGTTTGTTTTGATTAGTACCTACGTACATACAATTATTTAGTGAGAATATAAATGGGCAAATTCTATTTCAGTAGTCTAACAAGTACATGACTTCCATTGCTAATATAGGCAAAAAACTTGAATGAATAGGTACTTAATCCAAAAACATATTACATTACATTTAGTATACACAGTACCACTTATACATTTATAAAGAAATATATTGTTTGACGTAATATTAAACCACATGTTGCTATTATATGTTGAAGATATATAGTTATTATACCTGCTTTGCAACTCAGTATTCCTCAGCTGCAATATTAAAATTTTCATCCTATCTAATCCTTATCTCATAAATGTCAACCGCGTCCGGGACTATCGGCGGTTTTCAACATATATGCAAAATTACAATGCATAGTTGAACATAAATGTTTCAACTACATATATATTTAAAAGTATTAATATTGCAACTAATTAAATACGACATCAAAACGTTGGGCTGCGGGTTATAAACAAAATGGTTGACGGCTGTCACATGGAATTGGCGGCAAGTGTATTTTTTATAGTCCGCCATTATAAAATGCACAAGTCGCTAAAAATATGCAGCCCACGTTCTAAAATGACCGTTTAGCATTGAATATATTTCAGTATAAATATTTATCATTGTAAATTCTGAGATACAAATTTTTCGATTATTGCTTATTCACTCTGCCCTACTAAAACCTTTGCTTGGTGGTGTGTAGTGAAAGTTGCATTAAAATCGCATCAGCATTTCTTGATGTTTGTATCCAATCAAGTTTCACTTCAGCTTTATCAAATTTACTTCGCTCGCGTTACGTACCTAGTACGTACGTACTTTCTATGCTTGGTCCTGTGAAACAAAAAATTGGTCCTTTGTGAAAAACTTTCTTATTTAGCTTAGATTGCTTACTTCAAACTACAACTTGCTACAGTAAAGTGTAAGATAACTAGTATGTATCTAAGATAAGTACAGTGTCTATAAACTTAATAGTTTACGTATTAAACAAGATTTATCTTGGCTTATTTATGTTCACCGGTTTCCTATTCATTAAGCCGTTTATGCTTTAATAGGTTGTTTTTACCTCAAGTGGGCCCTGCGATAATTCTGCGCAGTACTTTATTTTGCCACTATTATAAATTAATTTAAATTATCGCAAATTTTATTAATGTTCTTTAGAGACTACTTTGTATATGGCATTGGAGTAAACAACTTTTATGGCAATTCGGGCCTCTTGTTTAAATGTTATGAATATATATACGCAATATGTTGTTGCGTTTAAACAACTATTGTTGTGCAAGATTCATCTCAGGGTCTTCTCGAACTGTCCATGGTTGATGGTTCAGCATGTTTGATTATAAAAATCTTACTTTGATTAGTTATAGGTACTGATATAAAGTTCGGTTGTGGTTCTGAGGATGGATAGACGCGTATTTTATGTGACTCGATCACGGCAGGACAGTTTAATGGATCTAGAAGATATTGGGCAAATCGTGAATTGTATCACATACTTCTTATCCCAAGAAGATATAACGGTTCCCTTAGCATAAAATCAAATGCGAATAAAGTAGCGGAACGTTTCTATATGTAATTAAAAATAATAAAATAAAACAGTATTTGGGATAGTATACATTTTTGTTAAATATGTGTTTATCAATCATATAACGCGTACATGGCCACAATGATCATACATGTAAAGAGTATATTTGAGGCGTTATCAGTCACACTTTACATATTTGTAGTCGCCATTTATGAGTTTTACTCAGTCTTATTAATTCGCAAAGCATACAAAGCTATTTATGTTACTAACTAAAGAGTAAACCAGTATAATCTGCTTTGTGTTTATAAGGAGGTATGGCGTTGGCGCTTTGTCCTGTCACATTGACTTTGTAATGTGATAGATAGTAGAAGTGACCATAAAGGTACATTGTGGTAGGTACAAATAATTTGAACATTATTCTGAATTAATTAGGTTCATATTTTGAGTGTAATATTATTTTAAAAGTTTAAAAGAAACAAGAAAATCGAAACAAAAAATCTCTTTGTTTGCTTTTTCACGTTGTTACCATTTAAATTCACTTATATACGGTATAAGATATGATTACCTTAATAATAACTAAACCAACATCAACCCATGGGATTCTAATCCCCATAGAATAGGTACCTTTATAGTTAACGGTGCTGCCATATTAAGCTAACACAATAGCATACCCTTCCATAAACAGACTAAAATGAAATATAAATTTATTGAACTTATTACTAAACAAGGTCTGCAAAAACTACTTGGCTGTTTAATCGATTTATGTAACACAATATCTATTTTAAAAATATATGTATTTTTCATGGACATGTTTGGACCGGCCAGTGTTAGCCGCATATAGCCAGGAAATAATTACTCTATACCTGCTTCCGTTACGTGACAAAAAATAAATGTCCATAACAGCATACAGCCCACATCTGTCGTTTTTGGCAACACATACACACAAAAGCTCATGTACCCTTCATTAATTACGGAGCTGCCAAAATTTAACAAAAGAATGACGTTACGCTAATTTTGACAACTCATTCGATATTTGAAATTTAGAGATGGACAATAATGGACATTTTATATATTTTCTGTTGAAACTTGAAATAATGACTGACTTTTTTTTATTATCCAGAAAGTTATTATGTGTAAGTGAATCTTATATTATGACTGACTAGGATTGATTGAGTCCAGGCACGTGCGATATATCCTCTAGGGCGTCGACCCTATTACAACGCTGAGAACTGGTTCAGGTTTAAACTTCAGAACATTGGCAGACCTCGAAGCCGTTTTAAAAACGACCTCTTAGTTCAAACCTGACAGAATAACAAAGGATATAAATAATATGTTCTTGGTAGTATTGCGTGTTGACATTTATGAATTTCCTATATATCTGTCCAAGAGTTTATGGGCCATATTTCTTTGTTATCTGTTCATGTCTGGAGATACATGATGTCACGCACTTACCTACCTTGTAAAATTTTCCTTATCCCTAGGCACCGAGTTAGATACTTATAACTTCCGTAAAACAAAAAAATATCGACAAGTCTAACTTCTCTAAAGGCATTTTAACTACTTGTTTATTAATAGAAGAACATTTTATTAATAAGTTATTAAAAGAACTGCGTCAAGTTGAAGATTGTAAAAATGCAGTTCAAATTAAGTATGAAATAATTATTAATAATTTTAATATTAAAAATGAAAGAAAGAAGAATGGCATACTTATACAATACGTTAAAGGGCAATGACTTCCTACATACAATATTAATTAAGAGACAGTCCAAAGATGGCGGCGTAAATGAAGAACTAATTGGTCCTCGGCCAAGTTGGAAACTTCCAAGTTTAAATATCAATTTGGTGTTACAAATTCAATATTATTAATGTTCAGTTCTAATGCCTTAAGCTATTAATAACACATATAAAAAAAGATACAAGAACAAAGACTACTAATACAAATATACTCAAATATTAATGAGGAAGTTGAATGTCTGTAATAAAATAAAGTAGGCGACGCGAGTCTAAACTTATATCTAGCTCACGAGGAAGGCACTATTGCACAATACTGCAAGAAATAGCTCGGGAAGTAAAACTAGTTTAACTGGATGCAAGTTGTCGCAAATGCATACAATTTTCTTGGAATAAACAGACAACTCAACTAAAATGGCAAAACAGGTTTACTTAGTTTAATTTAAAAATAAACAAACTAATCTCGATGGTCGATTCTGAGGCAAACACGTTTCCAAATTCAAAATATATACAAAATTATATTGCGTTTTCATATAGGTCAGGTATCCACAATAGTGAACAAATCTAAATCCTTTTTTCTTGGCAACGCCGTCTCAACAAAAATAGACGCAAAAAACATTGAATCAGAAAACGGCCAACCCAGATGTTTTCGTGCTATCTCTTTCTAACGGCAAGATCACGCAGGCACACCGTGCTCCGACGGTCGACTAGTTGGCCGACCGATCCAAAGTATTGTTCAGACTTTCAATTCTCAACCCACCTGGTGAGTTTATTCAAGCGATTAGCATCCGTCCAAAATAATATGTTTGTATTGTAAAGCCATTTTGCCTACGCCTACATTGTTAAAATGTTGCTATGTTATGATAATAATATTGAAAAATACATTATGGCAGAAGCACATTCGCAAGATGCAAAAATAGTACACATTCTGTGCTGTCGGTCAACAAACACATCACATTAACCTGCCCTGTTTATTGCGATGTCCAATAATTTTATTGTAAAATTTTATGTAAATTAATTTGTTGTTTTGAAATTTAAACCTGCACATTATAAGATTATTGAAGATAATTCAAAATTGCACCTTGATTCTGCTTAAAAAAATAACAATTCGGAATTATATTTTTTATAAGCCAGGTAACTGATATCATAAGGTTTGTGACTGATGCAGTTGTTTGTTCTTCCTGAGTGAGGTTTTGATATGGTTGAGCGTATTCTTCACGCAAGATTTCTGCTCAAAAAGCAAAAATAAAAAATACTCATAGAATTGTTTACAGTCCTGTAGTAATTTTCTAACTTTCTGGATGTTTAACATAGTCACGCTTCTCTTGTATTATGGTAATAAGTTTCTAGTGATCTTTCATAATAGTATATCATTACCGTCACCCATGACAGCTCGCCTCAATTTCTCCGCGACCATTTCCATTCTATTTATCTTCATAACGCCTGACTTCTTTATACAACAACAGGAAACATACACCATAACCACATTTTTATCACTAATTATAAATAACTACTATTCGTTGGTATGAGAAATTTGGACCGTAATGTAGAATAATTAAAGTCGCCTTTTAAATTAACATGTGCAATGAAAGAGTGCTTGTTATCATTAGGTCAACGAGCTCTTTTTTAATTTGGTTTCAACATTCAACATGTTTTCGACCCATATGTAACAATAACACGATATTTACATAGAAAACTGTTATTCAGAAAGTAATCAAATAAAATTTCAGGTCAGTAAAGAATAACATTTGTTTAGGTGAGCAAATACATTAAGATAATTTTATAAACAGAGACAGAGACAAAGACAAGTCAGCTTATTCTGCAAGAACTGACTCTACGATGATTGGCCATCTGGACATAACCTAACATACCTTCAATGTTGTTATTGTAATGCATCTTACAAAGTCCACCCGCGGACAAATTAGATAACTGTTCTACTTGGCACTAACGTATATTGTAAATAATTATGTGCTTCATAGTACACATGGGTTATCTAATATTTACCTAGTAATAGTCGTGGCTATAAAAGGAATATGACTCCTAGGCGAAGATGATGTCATTTATTATTCTATTAATAAGCCATCGATCGATCGATACAAATAAAGTTCGTGTTTTAATTAAATTCGTAGGGTTTATCTATAATCCGAAATCACTGTTGATAATTCCTATGTATTATTTTAACAGATATTTTAATTTTATCGCAGTGACATTGGATTTCATAATGGACCTCTAAAATATTCGATTAAATTATATTGATCGCTTAGTTAACTATTACTAGTTCTCCGTTTCTATCGTAATTTGTAATATGTTGGTGTACGTTTATCTGTCTGCACCAGTAGCAAATCATGGTGTTTATGCATCCTAAAAAGCCGTTGATGTTTTTATGTATGCACTTGTCGATTCTGTCAAATTACATTGAACCTTCTATCAATTACTTAAAGTTGAGTTTTCTTTATTTTTACTTCCACAGAACAGTTATGATGTTTACATTAACTTCACGTACGTTTAATGGGGCTATGATGACACTACTCGTAGATTATTTGTTGATATCTTTGAAGTGATAACTACTGGGGTAGTTATATTTACGAGTTTAAACACTTATGTGTAAATTTTGCTCTTATGGTAACACTATTTACATAATCTTTCATCACCAACTTTAAAATAGTTAAAAAGTTAAAATGTTTTTAAAGTACACATGTTATCAAAATTACCAACCAATACAAGCATGTATGAATTTCTGAAAACTGCGCAGATTTTACGAAATTCAATACCTTTTTCGTCCATCGTAATATGCAGTCAATTATGGAACATCCGTCAGTCACAAGCTATTCATCACCGAGTACTTTCAATTCTACGAACTTTCAATACAACGGTATCATGCATTAAAGGAAATTGCTTTGAAGCTTCTTTAAAACATTCATTTTAAGACTCTTGAGATTGAGTACCACGTTCATATGTTTATATCTCAGATTTGAATATTGGATAATAATCAGATCAGCAATGACGTTAAAGACAAAGATAAATTCAAAGACCTAGATCTACTCAACCTACATTTTCCCAGTTGACTACACTAGCGAAATGAGATTGTGTAGATATAAAATATAGACCATGAGTTCGGTTTTCCTAGAGCATCACGATGTTGGAGCATGGATTTAAATTGCACATTGCATACATTGATGGAATGACGTTAAAACCTGTGTTATTAATGCTGCACGGGCAGCATGCGCTACTCACATGATATTAGATATTTAAGTTTGCCATTGATTGGCCCAATTAAAATAATATCAGGTTCTGTCCGCATGAAGGAAATATTAGATGCAACAATTGTGGCACGTGTAGTCTAATAAATAAATAAATAAAATGTTTATTTGTCACAAAATATCTTGTAAATGTGTTCTTGAATCAACATTATAATGTGTAATTTAGCAGTTTTACCTTCAAATTGTACCTTGTCTAATTATCTTATACACGTTAATATCCTTGACTAGCTTTATTAATAACAATATTCCTTGAATGCAGTCGAACACCTATAGAATTACCAGGAGTACATAACGTACTGAGAATAAGAATGCCAAGTATTCAATCCTACTCTACCTCAATATTGTTATTATTTATTGTGCATTGTTCTATATCGAGTTCTAAGTGTAAATATGAGATCCGATGACAAATATTTACTACACCAGTGTAACGTGATGCTTAAGATAATGTGTCAATGAGAACTACAGATGCAATTACATAGATAAGTGCTAATTGTTTATTAAAAGATGTGCGGTACTAATAAGAAGCATTAGAAAACATAAGTATACATTCATGCTAACATGTGATGTGTTTTGTTTCGACCGCTTATCCCGAATTCATGTTAATCTTATTAACCTTTCTTAACACTACATAGTAAGCTTTTCAAAACGGCTTCTCAATACGTTGACAGATATAAACATAAACATTTTTGAAGCACCTCTTTATGGTTTCATTATATAATCGTATCCGCGACAGTCTCAAGTGTAGATAGAAACCATTTATAATCCATTTACAACAGGCACCTTATTCGTCAAGCCTTAAAATATGAAATTTAAGTTTGTATGCTTAGGAAGAGATTACATGTGTCCATCATTAAAATGATAATGTTTTTTTCAAAATGCTGCTCTAAATACGACAAGTCATTAAATCTTGACTGTAGTTAGTACAAGCAAAACATTGTTATCAATTGTAAAACAGTGAAAGTAAGGTCAGCGAAAAGGTTAATTGCTTATTTATCTTGTTAACTTATAAACTATATGTAAAATATAAGATAATTGGGAAAAATATTAAAATAAAACAAAGTTTATTATATTTGAAATAAGACGTATATGAAGATGTAAATTATACACATACTTAGATATTAAAAGGAGAAGCGAATCAGCACATCTTTTTTTTTTATTGTCAACACGGAAGACGTTCAAAAAACAACTTAAAAAAAATCCTTGTAATAAAGGAAGCTAACAGCAAAACTAAAATCAACAATTTGATCTTAGGTCTAATAAAAAATGATTATGCTGAAGGTTAAAACAAAACAAACAAGGATTCGATTCTACTTTATGATTAGATTATATGTAATAAACACTCAATAATACATTCGCTTTACCAAATAGATCTACTTATATCAAGAATGTTTTGAAACTTTTTATATTTTATTTGTTCTTACCTCAAGTGTTTATTTAAAAAATTTATTAATCAATAACTAACGTTGATTAATACATACAATAGAATAATTCTAAAGCTAAACTTAACAAATAAAAATAACTTATAATTAAAACCTAACTAAGAATTAAAAAACTACCAAAAGTTAAAAGACCAACGTAAAACTAAATACTACTCTAAAATGTCACTGGGAAGCGTTCCCAGAATGCTGGCAGCATTGCCACGCTGAATAGCAACGCTTATATGTTGGGCAAAGTATATACCAGCATTCTGGAAACACGTCATGTTATTTTGTGTTAATTTTTAAATCAGAAGTTTTAAAGTTTACTTTACTGAAATTCAACTGAAGAAAATGGAGGCCCTCAAGGCTTATCATTGGACAACGTGTTTCCAAATTTTTTGTCAAACATTTAGTTAATTATATATTATACTCAAAAGAGGGAATACATATATTATATGTATTAACAATTCATTTCGATTCGGATTCGAATAAAATTATTCTTTTTGTAAGGCAAAGGTATATGAGTAATTCAAACCCAAACTTAATAATACGAAAGTATTCAAATTAATCAAAAGAGTTAATCTGTTAAAAATTTTTATGTTGATAAGCTTGTTAGTCTGATTAAGGCCATGGAACAAGCGCTGATACAATCGAAATATGATAACTAACTAATAGATCATTAATACAACTGTTTGTCCGGGGAAATTATTTGTAAGTCAGTTATGACTCTATTGCTTACAATTGAAAATTCTTCCTATTGTTCAATAACTTTAATATTTACTTGAATATTGGAAAATTCTTGCATTGAATTAAGTCGCAAATCTAAAGTAAATACACCGCGCCTGTTTACAACACGTATCGATTCGTAATGCGCAGTTTGTATAACAAAAGAATGTGGAAATAATACGGTTTTATAATAAATAGCGTTGCCAGGTTGCCACCGACTTCTCTTTGATGAATATTATATATTAGGACTTCAAACCAGAAAAGCTTAACTTAATGTTGATTAGTTGTTTCTCCTGTAGACTCAATTGATCATGCCTCTAGGTGTTATATTATTATAATCTATGTAACATTGATAAATAGCTCTTAATAATAGGTTTTCAGACTTGCAACTTTCACTAAATAACATGGACAAATTAGACAGAGCTTGAACTATACTAATATGTAATTATCTCGCAAATTCAATGGTCTATTACGCAAGTTCAAAATAAAATTAGCTAATCTTGTTTCTAGGTTGTGTGTCTAGGTTCACATAATCGACTTACAATCTTATTACTATAAATTTTAAGTTACATTTTCTTTGTTCTAGGTTTGTGAGAAACTGGAGATCGGCGCCGAAGCGGACTACTTCGGCCTCCGCGTATCCCCAGGCTCAGGCCCCGGCAGATGGCTTAACTTAAGAAACCCTCTCGACCCTCACCGCATCCCCGGCGGACGTTTCGAGCTCAGAGTCAAGTTCTGGGTACCACCCCACCTTCTCATCAACGAACCTACCCGCCACCAGTTCTACCTCCACGCTAAATTGGATCTCACAGAAGGTAGACTAGTCGTCGCCGATTTAGAAGTCGCGAGAAGAATCATAGCCTACATTGCACAAGCGGAAACGGGAGATTGTGACCCAGAACTCCCTCCAACTAACATTTATGAAGAATGTGACAAAATTGGACCACAGGGCGAAAGGCCAGAAGACCACGTTGATAAAATTATTGAATATCACTGCGAGATAGCTGGAATGAGAGCATCTCAAGCTGAGTACAGATTGCTGAAACAAATATCGAAGCTGGAATCGTTTGGGGAGGAATTGTTTTTCTGTAAGCCTGTGACACAGCTGAACAACGCTCACAATCTGTATAGTCACCTGCTGTACCACACACAGCAAGTAGAAGAACCCCGTGCTAGAGACGAGCAGGAGATAGATGGGGGAGCAACAGTGGGTTGTTTGACTTCGGGGCAGAGTGGAGGTGGCTGCGGCTGTCGACTGAGCACGTGCGTGGGGGTCGGACCCCACGGCATCGTGGTATACAGACCTGCGTGTAACGGAGATCAGGACATCGGTGTTGAGAAGCAGAGGTGAGTCTTACTTTATTTTGTACTTTACATAGTTTTAAATATTACTTATGTCCGTTCTATTTATTGATATATAGTCGTTGGGATGAAAACAAATAGATCCCCTTCGGTGGTTAAGGCGTAACCGTAAATAAATTCACATGGAGTTAGAACTTCCGATCAGAAAATATAAGAATGGATTTATCAACAGTATACACTCAGGGGTTCCACGAAAATTGGCTCAAGGCTGTGATTTCACGTAAAAAACAAAAAAAAAATCGAGAATAGCTGATCCATATATTAACACGTAACGCAAAAATGTTGTACCACTTTTTACGCAAATTACGCAGACTGAGGAGTATGCAATTTTGCACACTTATCGTTTACTAGCTTCCCGCGCGCGGTTCCACCCGCGTAACTCCCGTTTCTCAGGCTCTAGACTATATCTGTACCAAATTTCATATAAATCGCTTCAGTAGTTAAGGCGTGATTGCGTAACAGACAGACAGAGTTACTTTCACATTTATAATATTAGTAAGGATATAGAAAAGGCACTCCTTTTCTGCTATTAATGCTCATATTGTTTTAATTATGTTCAGATTTCGATAATTAGGCGACCACTAATACTAAAGTAGCTACCTATTTTATTAACAAAGTATGTCCTGCGCATTAAATGATATCAGTCGCAAAACATCGACACAAATAAATAGTAGGTTTAAGTATCTTCAG
This sequence comes from Nycteola revayana, assembly GCA_947037095.2. NCBI lineage: Eukaryota > Metazoa > Arthropoda > Insecta > Lepidoptera > Nolidae > Nycteola > Nycteola revayana. Next base: position 15,761,535 of record OY855748.1, on the reverse strand, counting down.
ATAAAAGTTCTATAGATAAACGGTGTTATTTTAGATAGCTCACTCAAGTGTGTTAAACGACAGTAGCCAAGTTGTTATCGAACGAAAAAAAATATACGAATTTGTCTTGAAAAACAAAACGCGTACCTACGTAATAATACGATAATTGTAATTTTTATTAATTATTGTATAATCAGCTGCATTGATTCGTATACGGTGTTATGGTATAATATATTTACTTAAAACCAGCTGTCCCGTTCCCGTGGATACGTTGACTGAAATATAGCATATGACACTCACAAATAATGTGGCTTTCTATTGGTAAAATAATTTTCAAAATCGGTGCAGTAGATCCAGAGATTACCACACAAGCAATTCAAAAACTTTAGCTCTTTATAATATTAGTATTGATTATATGTTTTTCTTTGAATAGTAGCTACAATTCTTGTTGTTGGTCGCTAAGGCAGTTCTCGACGTTTTCCGATTAATCTGCTGCTTAACGTAATAGCCTTCTGCTTAGATGTAGACCACACTATGTCTTACCATGGGTGTCGTAAGTGAAGACTCAGGGACACACATGATGGATGGGCAGCATCTATCACCCTCAAGGTTAATATCATCATCAATTCGAGAGATTCCTGGCTAGATTATGGCTATAACCCTTAACAACTGCCAAAGTCTATAAAGCGGCGGCCCATGTTCAGCAATTTACTTAAAAGGGCTTTTAAAGTGAATATGGAAAATATAACACTTAGTGCTTGACTGCACCGGTGGCTCAGTGGTTACGGTAGTTGCTTCTGGGACCTGGTGTTCTGGGTTCGATTCCCACCCGGGACAATTATTTGTGTGAACCACAAATAATTGTTCTGAGTCTGGGTGTACTTTGTGTCCGTGAAATGTATGTTTGTAAAGTCCACCGCGACACAGAGATTTATTTCTCTAGTGCGGGAGTTGTGTTTTCAAGAAAAAAAAAAAAAAAAAAAAAAAAAAAGTGCAACTGACTGTACATATTATGTACCTCGGTAAAAACATATTAATACTGTTTATTATTCCTATAACCGATCGCCACTTACAGGTCGCGACAATAGGTAGTGGCTAGCGACAAATACGAATACATTTAACATATTGAGTCACACGAATACAACAAATATATGCAACGCCTATTAAAATGGTGGCCATCAATCAGCTACAAAGAATATTACATTTTATAAATGTATAGATTTAGTTAGTCCTAACTGTTAATTACTTCATCTATTCATATACATGTTAAAAGAGTTTATTTATTTGCATTGAATAGGCTTCGCAACTACTAGAACGATTACAAAAAATACCGATAATTTTTACCATTACAACGTTACGTTATCCAGCAGTATTATACTACATAATTATGTATATTGAATATCTATATTTAACTAGCTGCACCCCGCGGTTTTACCCGCGTCACTCTGCTCCAGTGGGTCAGAGCGTGATATTTTGTAGCCTACATTTTAACCCAGCTTATAATATAAACTATCCGCGTGCAAACTTTCAGCCAAATCCATTCAGAAGATTTTGCGTGAAAGAGTAACATACATCCATCCATACTTACAAACTTTAGTAGTAGGATTATGAATTCCCACGGGAATCTATGATAATCGTTTCTTCAGAACAGGTAGTCTGTATTATGTCCACTGCTGAACAAGGGCCTCCCACTTAAGAGAAGAGTTATACCATAGTCTGCACGCTTATCAGGCGAGTTGGCGACCGAAATGTCAAGTGCCTACACAGGTAAACGATGCAGCTAGTCTCCTGGTATACAATTGTCAAGCCCAATGACTTTACGTGCTTTTCCTATGCATGGAAGGTAGTCTCCCAACCAACAAGCCCTGACAGAAATCTTTGATTATACGCAAAGTTTTTTGTCCGGTGCTATAATAGAATTCACGAAACGCAAGTTTTATAACGCTAGGCTACGATGAACTTTGCTAATGAAAACTTAATGTAAATACAGTAGCGAAACTACAAAACCACGACCGCAAGCCAGTAGCCTAACCATAACAACTTATTTGTCCAGATGTACTCATTCCGAGTACCATTGGGTATTACTGCTTCGCTCCGATTGTTCATAAGTTACATTTTTAGCCTGATATTTAGATTTTTTTTAAGTCTGGTGGTTGTGTGCACCAGTGTTTAACAGATGTTTACCGATTCTGAAATACTCATAACATCAAGTTTCACAAATAAATTGACTGATTCTGATATCATGCATCTGCAGTTCCCGATGCTCTCATTAGTGGCGTTCGGAGTAGTACCCAGTGGATTTCAGTGATTATCCATGGTAATTATACCAAAAGGATTTCCTTTGCTAGTGGTATGATTACCATCACTATGAAGAGGGGAGTCGCCGCTACGGCAAAAAAACCAAGTGTCATTTTTTTTTTATACCTGTCTTGTCATCTTGAGAAATAATTTATATGACTGGCAGTTTGTTTTCTTTTTTATCACTCGGGACTCAGGACCTTCAGAAATGAAACGTAGAAATATAATCATAAATGACAATAAAAAACCTTCTCTCTTAGTATATTGTTATTAAACGATAATTGCACATTAATTATACTGATAATATTATAATTGGTTGTCTGAATGTTATTGGGAATACCTACCGCAAAAACAATTTGTTATTTATGACGAAGATTGATAAATGTGATATAGATGAAATTTCGTTTTTTATATTTGTCACAAACTGGCAAACAATACGTGTAATGTAGATAAAATAATAAATTGATGTTATTTACGTACAGTTTTTTATTGTGCAAAATGGTATATTAAATTTACATAAAAACTACTTAACGAATATTAATGCATTATGTTATACAGAATAATATTATCAACTAGCTTCTCGCGCACGGTTTTACTTTAATAACTCCCGTTCTCTCAATTTCATAATTTATTGAATTAGCTTATGTTACTCCGGTATACCGGATCTTTTCAATGGTAAAAGAATTTTTGCGATCGGACCCATAGTTCCGGAGCCTTTTCTATACAAACAAACAGTCAAATCTTTCCACTTTATAATATTAAACCACAAAAGTAAATTACTAACGCGAAAAAACCGTCGGGAATAACTCGTCACGAGGGCGTACTGTAATGGAGGCAATCTCCCCACGCCTCTGGAACCCTGTTCCAGCCCCTTTTATTGTCAGGTAAGCATAATCGAGAGTTAAATTCAGAACTCTACATCTCCGTTTTGGCGTTTGTCCCAAAAATTGGATCCCTTTGTTCTAATAAAATTTAGTATTTTAAATATTAATTTAAAGGAATTTGTAGTAATTATTTTCTTGCATAAAACCGTTAACAAATGCTATTGTTTTCGGTTTTATCGTAAATTCGGAATAACTATTAAATTTAGTATTGTACAAGTATATAGAATCAACTGAATAAACTGCAAATTATTCATACCATGTATTTAATACCTTGGCCTCGTTCCGTTTGAGGCGAAACTAAGTTTTAATATCTGATAAACGTAGAAACACTGATATTGTTATAAATTCATACTTATGGTATAACTGCGAAGGTGGCTTTTTGCCTGTCTTGTCACATCTGAATGAACCAGTTAGATGTATTTTGGGTTTAAGACCTTGGAGGAGGACAAAGCTACTTTTTGTTGAGGAATAAGGGCGCAAAACCACAGGACGTAGATATTACTCTAATTGTCCAATTATATGGGACATTAAGGTCTCGAAAAAGTAAATCATCATAACATCATTAATAATCTTACCTCCGCAACATATACTACATGATACTCTGGTCACCAACTCGGTCACCAACCCGATCGCCAAGTTACAATGGTAACTTAGGCCACCCCTTCGAGGGAAGTCCATGTTCAGCAGTGGACGAGATATGGGATTATGAGGATAATTGGAACATTCCTAGATAAGACTCGCTTACACCAGCCAGTGTATACGAAGCCCTGCGAAGTGCTAAGGATCATTATCATTCCGTATAACGTCCACTGCTGAACGTGGGCCTCCTCTTTAGACCTTTGTATACCAGAGTCGTTGCAGGATTTTGCCATAATCTTCACAATTGGCAGGCGGATTGGTGGTCGCAGTAAGATGATGACTAACCTTGAACTGATAGCTACTGCTGCCCATCAAAGAAAGTGTAATTCCCTAAATCGCCTGTTATCAAAAACCATACTCTAGTGTGATTTTCGTATGCAAGCAGATGTGTACAAAAATCAGTATACGTCCTTTTTTCTGTAGGATACATATTATGTAGTTAGCCACGAGGCTTTTGCTACATCACTGAGAAATCATTGAGAGCTTTCTTTTTTTTTTCTTTCCAAGCCTTTGTTAATAAAGTTCTTGTATCCATCGGTACGTTTAGTTTGAGGTTTTATTATGTAGTTTTATTGCTTATCTATTAAACCATTGCTAGTTAGTACTTTAGTACTTATATACTTAGTATTATGTAAAGGTAACCTTCTTTGTTCTTCAATCATATTCGGACCTTGGACAATATAAATGCAGTGAACCTCGCTATAATGTTTAATTGTTTACTTTGTGACACTGTCCTTTGTATCGATTGTTGATAGGTAGCTATAGTTTATGTATCAAATAATAATTACTATCTGAAAGACAATTTGATAAGCATATTCAATATTGGTATCGTCTTATCTTTTTTTATTCTTTATTTATTTAACAGGATTTTCGTACATTAAATGACGATGCCAATCCCATCGTACCTTATACTAAATACAGAACATTTATGGATAAATGTAAGACTTAACTAAACTTAAACGAACATACCATTCTAACTGCATCGGAGTACGGTTCAGTTAGAAGGCTATGAAAAACTCCCAACATCATTAAAACTAATTTTAAATAATGTAGTCTCATCTCATCACGCTTACTAGCGTTTCTGATATACGTCTTACTTTAAATAGAGACAATACACAGCATTGGGTTGCCTTTAGGCCATTGTTTATATCAAACATTTTGGAATATAGGACGTTCTTATTTCTAATACTAAAGTATTACACCGGGACTGGTATATAGACAACCCCAGATTTTTTGACAGTCATTTTGTAGTCTCCGGATTAGTAGCCATATTTACCCAAGGAGTACAAAACAAGCCGTGTAAAGCTTATATTATAAACGCGAAAGTTTGTAAGATTATGGATGTATGTTACTTACTCTTTAACGCTAAAACTACTGAACGGATTTACCTGAAAGTTTGCACGCGGATAGTTTATAAGCTGGATTAACATATAGGCTACCTAATGGAGCTGAGTGACGCGGGTAAACCCGCTAGGTGCAGCAATAGTATCGAAAGTTCATATAATATATTGAGAAATAGTTGTATCTCACAAAAAAATATTCTGCATCACCCAAAAAATAATTCTGCATACTTTATCCTGTATCCAATTTTTCTACAACTGAACACATAAATCTTCAATTTTCCAGCATACCCTATACGGCGATCCACCGCGCGCAGCCCTTCAGGCGACAGTTCCAGATGTCCTACGTCACGGGCGAAGGCAACGAGGCGACCCTCCACGTGAAGATGGCGACTTCAGGTCAAGCAGCGGCACTGTACAGAGCAGTCACTGAGAAGCACGCGTTCTACTGCTGCGAAACTGTCAGGACTGATGTTACGGAGCAGTTTATTAGAGATCTTAAGGTGAGTTTCAAAATTAATATCTTACTTCATATTATTATAATCATCAGCCTTCAGGTTGATCATCTGTGAACTAAAGTTACCTAAAAATAATCATAATCCCTCATTTCTCCGTCAGCGACACCCCTGAGCCGAGGTCTAAGTCCCACAGGGGACGCACTCTTGCGCAGGTTGCTTAGTCCGCAATTTTCAAACCATTTATCTAGGCTGGATCTCTGCTCGCTTTTATGCCCGGTGAAGTAACAAAAGTGTCGGGACTAACTACATAATTCCGTACAAAAAAAAATCTTAAATAAAATACAGTAGGTGTCATTCTCTCTTCTTAGTCGACGGTACATACATGTTATACATATCTTATAGTTCTCAATAACCGAATTGCACAATATATTTGGATACCGTTGTTTGTCGGTAATATTCCAAATGTAACAATTAAAATTCAATTAAATGGAGCGTGCCACATCACATCGATGGTAACACCTCATTATAAACCGTTCGTACTTTCGATACGTTTGTGCGTTCAACGTTACTATCACGCTGCGGTTCTACATGCACGAAGTCACGTAAGCTTCAAACCGTGAGGAAACTTAGTACTGTATTTCATAATGTGATATTTTTACAAAATATTGTGATTTATCGTGTTAATATAACTATTTTGTTGGGCACATGGTAAAGTTAGATATGTATAGTTCTATGATTGAACTAATTTACAATCCGTTCTAGATTTTTTGATTATGATTGTTATTATAATACGAAGAATTTTATATTACATGAATAAAATAATATACAACAGCTAATCTATCTATATATATAAAAGAAAGTAGTGTTTGTTACAACACTTATAACTCGAGAACGGCTTGACCGATTGCCATGGTTTTTGATTTGTTGGATTTTTTTCCGTCCCGAATAGCAGAATACATCTTAAAAACAAAAGAAAGTCGTGTTAGTTACTCTATTTATAACTCAAGAACGGCTGAACCGATTTAGCTGAAAATTGGTAGGGAGGTAGCTAAGAACTAGGGTAGGGGTAGGAGTAGGGTAGGGTTAGGGTAGGGGTAGGGTAGGGCAGGGGTAGGGTATAAAAGTCCACCCGTGCGAAGCCGGGGCGGGCCGCTAGTTTAAAATAAAACTAACTTATAAAATACTACTAATATTTATTGATTTGCAATATGTACCTATTTTGGATATTCCCTGTTTTGTAGCAGCGTGATAATGTAACATATACTAATATTTCTAATTTTTTTTTCCTATTACGCTGGTAGTTTTCAATATGATCACGTTTTTACCGAAATACTGTTTAATCTTGTTTAATCAAAATTCACAACTCTTAATAAATGGTTAAACAAACCAAAATTTGAACGCGGGTAAAATCTAAATCTCATTCATTTATCTTTATCATAAGATTAATGAATGTAGATGAGGCAAAAATGGTATGTCAAGATCGTAGCAAGTGGAAGAAAGTGGTACGAGCCTACCCCTGTGGGAAAGAGGCGTGAGTGTATGTATTTATGTAAAATCTTAACTAGACGAGTCTCAAATAAAATGTGATGGAAATGAATCCAATTACATAATAATAAATTGTTAAATAATTCGATCATTCAGTCAACAAACTCGGCACATTCAATTCCCAAGTTGACTTTACCATTGTTAATTGTTATACATACAGACAAGTGTACGTAAGTGTTTACTATATAAAAACATCGTTGGACTTTGCTCTGATGTACAAGTAGGTGTTTTAGAGGCGTGGCGATCCGCAACCGTTTTAGTTATTTCGTTAATTACTTAGTGACGTATGTCCCGGTAGGTAATTATGTCAATATCAATTGGTTTGGTATGTTCAATGTAAATTTTGCTGCTTGAGTTTAGTTGTAATATGGAACTAACCCCGGTGAAGAAGTTAAAGCCTCGTGGCAATTTATGTAGTTATATAAATTAATGAATTGACTTAAGTATAATTTGTTAAGTTGGATGTTTCATGTTTAAGAGGTGGTAGGTATGTTTTATTGTAAGGCCAATAACTTGGATTTAATTAAGTTAGGGTTATGTTTTTTCGGCCGGCCATTATGTAGGTAGCCAGGCTTTTGCTACTTTATCAGACACTAGCGACCCGCCCCGGCTTCGCACGGGTACAATACTGATACTTATACTACATAATGTCTTTAAACCTCTAACAAACGGGCGAAATTTGGTCACTCGACATAGACAGGTATAGTGTGTCGCGGACTTTTTTGTAGATAATTATAAGATCTACAATTAATTAGAACATTTGATGGTTCTATCTTTTATAGTTTAGGCAGCGTACGCAAAATAAGTAACTTTTCTGGTTGATTTTTTACACCTCGTGTCAGAAAAACCCAAATATCTTACGGAACCCTTATTTTTTCCAAAATAAAATTTAGGCCATGTTACTCGTGGATAAAGTAGCTTTCGAATGGTGAAAGAATTTTTGAAATCGATCCAGTACTTTTTGAGCCTATTCATTACAACCAAACAAACAAACAACGTTTTCCTCTTTATAATATTAGTATAGACAAAGGCGAGCACAGCTCCAGCCTCAATTTATGGGCTAGTATCACTACAATGAAATAAGGAAATTTATTCAGTTCTTAGGTATTTACATACATTTGTACTTGTCAAAATTACACTGTATAAGACTAAATCTAACAAATGTATTTATATATATATATATTAAGTAAACAATGTGTGTATAGATCGTTTCGTCATGTTATACCTATATTATCACGGTTGGCCAGTGGATTAGCGATACATCTGTTAAGCGTGGATGTCCATTCTTATATTATATGTGGTCATTATTGCAATATTTTCTACTTCTACTGGTGTCGCAGATTCTTATCTCCTGTAATACCGTTCGTATATATCGTTCTAAAGTGGCTCGTCGTAATTGCAGGGCACGATCGCGTCGATCTTCAACGACTCGACGACGCTGGGGCGGCGCTACGTGTTCGACATCCGCCGCACGTGCCGCGAGCTGCACGACCGCGCGCGCCGCGCCCGCCACCTGCACCAGCAGCAGCAGCAGCAGCACCAGCACGCCGCCCGCGAGCGCCGGCGCGCGGACGAGGGGGCAGACTGCAAGGTGGGACGACATGCCGCTTACTTTATCTACTACAATGATGTGCACCATAAATTGGCACTGGCTTCAGCATAAGGCTTCATCAATTATCTAAAAGATCATTGCGGCAGCGCTGGTATTCTAGCCGGAGTTTTGACGCCCTGCATGACAATTTATGTCTATCGGAGTTCTATGTTATACGTTAGGACGAAGTATTCCTCATTCAGCACAAATTTTTGATCGCTAATGGTTTTAACATCGATTCTAAAACAAGATGAAGACTGAAAAATTATAATTACCTAGGTATTCCATAAAAAATATTGGATACGTATTTTTTTATTTATCAAATCAATAAAAAAATACAAAGATACAGAGGAACAACAAGTTCAGGAGAGGGGGACTTGTGACGTCACTACTACGTAAAATCGTACCTAGAAGGGATGTCATACGAAATTTCCACGAGCTTATTCTCCTCCTTGAAAAGAAATATTTTGTATGGAACGCGTAGGTACGCATCCGTAAAGTTGAACGGACGCATACGCATACCTTATACAAAAGCACTCATTATCAGTAACTTAGCACATACAAACATTTTTTTATTATTTTTAGTAACGTTTATAAAATATAATTGACTAACGTTATGCTTGTATTCTCAGGAGGCGGTGAGTGGCGGGGGCCGCGAGGGGCGGGAGGCGCGCGAGGCGCTGGCGTGCCGCGCGTGCATGGACGCGCCCGTCGACACGCTGTTCCTGCCGTGCCGACACGTCGTGTGCTGCGGGGACTGCGCCAAACGGTAACTTACATTCTATATGTAAAACAAGCTTCAACTTCCCCCTAGCAACCCCTTATGATCCCTTTTTCGCTATAAAACGTGCCTAAGTCCTTTCTTAGGCTCTACGCTATCGTTTTTTTCATTTAAATCGGGTCAGTAGTTTTAGTGTGAAGACAGACAAACATAGTTACTTTCACGTTTAGAATATTAGTAAGGATATACTTCTGTTTGTTTACTTTGATGTATGTTCAGCCCTATTGCAACTTAAAAAGACTCACGTTTTTTCTCATTTCGTCATCATATTATAGTGAGCTCTGAACATAAGCTTACCTCCACATAAGATATGCGATTATAGAAAATCGTAGAATATAAGTATATTATCATAAATAGCTCTTATTACATGTAAGAGCATAAATATAAAACCTTATTTAAACCACAGAGAATTCGAAATTCAGACCAAAAACACGGACTATTCCAAAAATCCCATACAGTCAGTAGTGTAATATTACAATCTAATTCCATAACAAAATAGAATCAATAATCAATGTACAAGCATAATGATTTTATTATAAATAATCGAATATTGACAAAAGTCTTAATTAACCCTTATTTATCTTCATGTTTTAAAATGATATGTAACTAATCAATTTTTATTTATCTTTATAGATGCGAACGCTGCCCCCTCTGTCGCGGCGAAATAGAAAAACTGATGCACATATTTTTACCGGTGGAGTACCAGAGAACTCCTGGCTTAGTGAAGTGAACGGACCTTCAGCACGACTGGAACTAAAATAACCATGATTTTCTCACGGAATCACTTCGCTCCCTGAGCTGTTCAGATGACTGAGTGTACTAGGAAAATATGAAGAAAATAGAAAGAGGTTTTATTGTAAAGGACTTTTTAAGTCTAAGAAATTTTGTTTAAGTATTTTCCTGGTATGAGAGAGTTGTACAAGTGGCCTTTGTGTGTGTGCCTGCTCTAGTCAATATGACTCAATTGATAAATGCATTTTTAGGAATGTAAATTCTATTAATATTTTCTACGCAACTCGGTACTTACTGCTTAGATTTACATCTATGTTTAATTACTAAATCTAAGTTGTAGTTGATATTGTTAAGAAAAAAAGTACCAATTATTAAAAAAGAAATATCTAAAAAAATACCTTCGTTATAGAAGGATAAGTTTAATATGTTGTGATAAATACGATGTATGTTTAAATTTCTTCTTTTCTCCCAACAAAATTGCATTTTTAATTAAACTTTACATTAGATTTTGACTTTGATCTTTTGGAACTTAAATCGATGTAATTAATATTAAGTTCGATTCAATAAGTTAAGTGTAAGACCTATGGTCTGTAAAAGTAATGAGAGTCTAAGTAAACATCTACTAATACTATCATTTTGTTGTTTTATTTTACATTTCAATATAATAATTATTTTAATATGACCGCACCAAATACACATACACATATCTGATAACATGACCTTAAAATACAGGAAAACTACGCAAAGTCGGCGTTAATAACTCAAGCGACTATTGCAAATACTAAAATAAGTACTTGCGATATAATATTTCAAAAAGTAGGATTAAAAAAATAGTCATGTGTCAATTCATAACAATAATAGCAAACTATCCGTATTATTTTCTATCCAACGAGGAAAATGCATTACACATCCCCTCCATCGCAGCATTCGCAGCGGACGAGACTCCCCATGCAAACAATCCTAATGTAATAATTCTGCGTTCTACAAACATAATATTCAAATGAATTCCTATGTGTATTACAACTCATGACATTTTATGGCCATTACGTTTGTGGTACACACTAATTCGGTTATTTTAGTTTCTCCACCAATCGAATCGAAAGTGCACAGACATCAAAGCTAGGCCTTTATAACTACAGACATGTTTTATAAACCTATAAGTCTTAAACTGCAGACTGTTACATCTACGGAGAATTCTAAGACATGAGATATTATTAAAAATACTCAAAGATTTTATTTCCACCTTCGTATGTCCGCATAATATTACAATAAATTAACAAGCCTGTGGCTTAAGTAGAAGTATTTGTCAATGTTGTATACAAAACAATAATTAACATGAACCCCATTTAGGATCAAAGTTTAAAGGGAAAATAAAGCATTTTAATGAAGTCATTAATGCCACAATTAACTATAATATTGTGGTTTTTGCTATTTAGAAATGTTATGCTACTGGATAGTCAGAAATGTAGGTAACTAATTTTACAGTCATGTTTTAATCAAACATTAAGGCGGAAATATATTGTTAAAACGCCACGCGACCTGACGACATCTATAGATATAGGTGAGATACCTATAATAAGTTTTTGATCCTAGGGACCCTTGTATTTGGATCCATATAACCACCTAACATCAGATGGATAGATTTTTTATTTATTCCCGAAAAGGCAAATGAATGCGTTATTGATAAACCACATGCCAACGTACCTATTCATTTGCCTTTTTGGGATTTATTTAATATTAGTAGATACAAATGACGTAATTGTATGGATGCAAGAGCAGGAGATTATAACCTGTGTGTACAAAACCAGTATGAGGTTATAGACTGTAATAAATAAGTAATTTCGACGAAAACTTAAAAAAGTAAAAAATATATATTATTAGAGATAATTAAAGTTACGATAAAAGGCCAAAAAATTGCGTATTATTGTTAAGTTGATAGTAGTGACATCTAACGATACAAGCTTATATTTACTAAACTATAAAAGGATCTTTATGTATAGGCTGAATCTTGATAGATGGCAGTTTTATCAACGCTCGATAAATATTGATAATAAATTAAAAATAAATCTATCAATCAATTGATCGATTCAAAATTAAATTAAAATTAAGATTTTGAATCAATCAATTAAAAAATAATTTTCATAAATGGAAGTCTAATCCCCGAATTCCATTGCCAAAAAAAAAGACACTGCACTAGTCTATGCTTTATTAATGTTGCCATGAAATTAAAAACATCTTTGATCGGGGTAAGGTTTAAGATTTCCGTGATATTTTTTTTGACACGTATTAATAAGCGTTGGTACCACCAAATTAATTGAACCATATTTGCGATTCTGCTTATAGTTGAAACTGACTGCAGATAAAAAAGGAACACAAAAAAATATTTGCGATCTATTTCGTTATAATATGCAATCTTAAAATATTCTTACTGACAGTCCATGTTATTTAAATCATTTTTAGGTTGGGATATAATGCATTGATTATGGGATATCTCCTTTTATTTTATTGTTAAGTATGAGATTACGCGCCTTTTCTGAAAATATTTTTTAAAGTACCAGGAAATCGTTGGTTTGTCCACGTGACTAAGTAAATCATTTATATATATGTATGTAACTTTATTTTTTATTTCTATATAATTTTTAAGCTTCATAGTCTATATTATGTAATTTTCATATCTCGATTTCGGGTCTACCCTTTATGGCAGATTTTTTAGTAATTATTTTATTTTGCATAGCAACGAATAGCATAAACTTCATTCCGCAGAAAAACATTTGGCAAACACTCATTTATCATACATTTAAACGTATATTTTTTATTTATATTAAATTCAGAACGATCGCTTGGCATAAACTTCATATCCATAATAATTAAGAAGTAGAACCATCGTGTTGCACAAATTTCATAGTTAGAATCGTCTTTAAGTATAAATTTCATATCGATGGTCATTAAAAGGCAGAACTATCATATCTCATGCAGCATGCAGCGTATCTGGCACGGCTCCGGCCGTTCGGCAATTCGATTCTGGCCGCAGTTCTAACCTAACCTAACCGATTGTCATGTGCCCACAATTCGGTTCTGGCAATTAACGTTATGCTTAACGAAATTATGCGGAATTTTAACGTTGCAAAAGGTAATTATGCCAAATAAAAAAAACTGCCACCTTAAAAGTATGCCATTGTAAATTCGGACCTATAAACATTCGACCAAACTATAATTATACTTAATAATTTTTATGCCTTATAAATATTTGTTTAAATAAGATTATGCCAAGTGCGTTTTGCCAAATAAAATTCGGAGTATTAAAATTCTGCCAGAAAGAGGGAACTCCTCGATTTCCTAAACTTACACACTTTTTTTGTTCTCTTTTTTGTTTTTTTCTTTCGCGGGTCTGCTGGAAGAAATTTCTTTAGAAATAAGCAGTATCTTTGTACTACCTTTTTTTTTGTTGTACCATTTTTTTAATAAATTATTTTATAATGATATGCGTGTACATAAATAAATAAAATAAAATAAATTAATATTATACAAACGAATGAAAATGTCAGAAGAAAATGATTTATGTATTACCTTTTTAAGCACCTAGGAAAAAAAATACAAACACAACGCACAAATTTGTTGTAAGCAACAATATCTTCACAACTGGTTTTGTTACAAATTAACAAACTTGGCTTTCGTTTTTTTAATAACATTCCTTGAAACAAAATTACACGATTGACGATGTAATGTTTTTTCATATTTTTATCTTTTTCTATACGATAATATATTATAAAGAGGAAAAGTTTGTATTTTTGCATGTTTGTTTCGAATAAACTCAAAAACTACTAAATAGACGGATTTCCATTTTTTTATTACTAGAAGTGTGCTTCCGTGCGAAGCCGGGCGGGCCGCTAGTTATTTATAAAATAAATATATTTCCTACGGGAAATGGGAAAGGAAAATTGATTTTAAGTCTGGTAACATTTCTCCCTGCTCATACGAACGCAAGATGGCTGCCAATTTATGTGAACGCAAGGACAAGTAGAAAAGTGTTATCCGTTTGTGATATTTCGTTTATATTTGTGATAAAAACATTATAAATATTAACAATACTGTGTGTATGTGCCCGGAGAAAGTTTATGTGCAATATATTATAAGTTTTTGATGTTTTTAAAGTAGTTTGTGTAATCTTACGTTGGATGGTACAAAATGTTCCTTGTTGAATTGTGATTATTTATCCAGTGTTACAAGTTCTTGGATCGCTATGATGCTTGTTGTTGGATGATATCTGTGTTGACACGTAAGTGTGATATTTTTTTACGTTTAAAAGTTAGAAACAGGCGTGTGTAGAGTTGATATAAAAATTCGTCAGTGCTGTAACCTATTTGCCTTTAAAGGGTTTTCAGTGGCGTGGCTGTGCAAGCCGGCGCTTCGCCGGTGCTGAGCATACAGCTGTTAGGTTCTCACGTTTATGTCTGCTTCCGTTTGTCTAATGCCCACGTTTTACAGTTAAATCGCGATAAAACAATGTAAATGTATGTTTTTACGTTAGTAATGACTGTAACAGATGTTTTAACGATGAACTCATGGAGCCCTTCGCTGATCTCTAGCGATATCACGATAACAAGCGTCAGGAATCATTTGATTAAACTGACGTAGATACCATGTTATTTTTTTTGAACTGCTTGTCTCGTCGCGTCTTTACCACGCCTCGTAAATTTGGATTCATTTGTTTGCATTAGTAGCAATACTTAATAATTTTAATTCAAATTCATTGAAAGGCTTATTACTTACTTAATTATGTTAAACTAATACTCAATTAACTGGCCCATCTTCCCTGTTGTTTACTTTTTAAAATATAATTATGGTTATGTTAATGAGGTGTGCTGTTTATGCACTAAAGGTCTATATAATTCATTATTTAATAACATCAATATATTTTTCTTTTAAAAGAAACATGGAGTTGGTAAAGCAGGTACATACATAATAATGGCCAGGTTTAAAAGTTTATACAAATATATGAACATGTGAAGAGCTTTTACAGGAATAAAACAACCTAAAAGCCTAAATATTTAGGGCCTAATTAGGAGCCTAATTATTCAGCTATTTGAAATTAAAACATTTTAATGTACATCTACTTCTTCAATTACTGTATTGAGTTTATGCACAACCTGTCAGCTTAACTAGAGTTACTTTAATCTACCGAGACATACATTATCATCATACCCCAGATGAAAGATATATATCTGAAAGATTCACAAAGTCACATTTATAACAGTTAAACAATTTTTTTTTAAAGTTACTGATATTTCTCATAATTCTAAATAACTCATACCCATATCTATGAGTTATTTAGAATATTTCTCATATTCTAAATAACTCATAGATAGCTCATGAAAATAAACCATGTTTTAGCACAACAGCACACACAGACACAAAGCATACGCAGATTCATAACAAGTAGCTATCTGTATAGCTTATAAACATATGTCCTGGGAATCGATCTGAGAACACCAGGTCTCACAAGCAACTTTTATTATCACTGAGCCATGGCCACAGACAGTTTTGTTAACTTTAACCCTTAGACTACCTGCTGACCAACATTTCCAATTTTTTAAATGATTTTAGAAACCACATTCTTAGGCCAGTGTGTAAATCGTAATGCTGCACTCAGTCAAAAATCCATCACTTTCAATTCATTTTTTACCATTTTGATTCATTATATTACTACTACTGTCCATAACATTTTAAATTTAACTTATTCTTAACATGCAAACTCATTTGCTTGTGCAAATAGAATGCTTAAAGATATAATGTAAATCTTTTTGCAGATTAAACATCAAATTTTGAATTCATATGGCTCTTAAGCCTTAAATACTATTTCCTTACCATTCATCAATTTCCTGTAGCTGTAGGTATTTGTAATAAAACGATAATCTTTATTGCAAACTATAAGGTAAATTAATTCAAAATTCTTTCTCAATGTTTCTTCATTATTAGTTTTTAATCACATCAGCATATGTTGATATAGGTATGTATTCATCATAACACACATCTTTATTCATTTTAAATAAGTTTATATCTTTTAATAATATGCATGACTAACAAATAGTAAAAATAAACTGTTTCAATTTGATCATATAGAATCTGAGACATTTTATTCATTAAGTAATTTCCTATATTTTAGATATCAATGTATTGAATTGTGTTTATGGATATATCTATCTCTAACTTCTCTTTATCATTGCAGAACATGTTGTTAATAACTTTTATCACATGTATCCTTTTAAACATACAAAAGGCATGTGTTATTAGTCTCTACAAGTAAATACAATCAATGACAAAGTACTCAAGTATCAGTAATGTATGTGACAACACACTCATACTGATTGTAAATTTACTATGAATCTTGTATAAACAATAAATTATTTAATTTATGATGTGATAAACTACATTGTTTTTAACTTAACCTTCTGGAATTGTGGTTAACTCACTATTCATTGTTGAGTTTTATTCAAATATTAAAATGCCTGAGATTTCCATACATTAATTGTAAAAGAAATAAGCAATAGAAGTATATATTTACCTGTCCATTTTATTGCAAACAAATCATACCTATTTGTTCATAGTTTAAGTGTCTGTGGGTAGCTAATAGAACAATATCGTATTCAATGAAACAATGAACCGATTCTCAAAACTATTACGCCGCGGTGTGACGCGGCAGGGGGCTTTAGACTACACGATATGAGTATTTTTTTACTACCAGGCATTGTGTATCACCCTAGCTCCATGATAAGTAAAAATAGGAAGTATACATACAAGTAGAAAAATGAGAGGAATTTACGATCGGTTCGATTACTCCGCAGTAGAGTTACGTAAAGATGATTAACAATAAATCGCAATACACGTCATAAAAATATATAAAAAAAGAAAGAAAGAAAAAAAGTTTATTTCTTAAACAACAAGCTCAGATTACCGGAAAACTATAACCTGAATATTTTCAAGTCAAGAGTGAATAAGTGTCTTCTAGACCTTTGAGATCCATCGTCAGCCACATCGTCGCTTACCATCAGGTGAGATTGTGGCTAAACAAAGGTCTATCTTGAATTTAAAAAAAACACAATAATTTAATTAAAATATACATATTTATAAACATAAAAAATATGAATCTGTGCAAGCTAATATCGCTTTCCCACAGCAACGTTGGTATGGGCCACATTACTTGTTGGTGAATTTTTTTGTATAAGTAGGTAGGTACAGTCAACCAAAGAGATATGTTGACACCGTCAGTATTAAATAATGTAAATAAATATGTTTATGTCAGTACGAAGTTCTTGATGGGTGAAGAGATTGCTGCTAGTTGTGTACAAATACACAAAGTAGTCTCTAACTCTTATAAACGTGTACATTTAAAGTTAAAATGCGTTCACACTGTGTAAATCTATCTCTTGTTGACTGTACTTCAATTTTTTGTAGTTTACGAATTGATCGCTCTGTCTATCTGATCCATATTCGCTATCGCATGTTTAAAGTAATTGCGCAGCCAGCCGGTCTAAAGGTAGAAATAACTATATCCCCTATACACGGTAAATACCGTTTGGGAACTGCGTCTGAACACGTAGGTACGGTCCATAGCGCTAATCAAACATCAATAAATATTCCCCACCAAATGTGTAACGACAATTTTCCATTGCCCAATTTTTAGTCTGTTGTAGATTAGAGGTCATTTGCATTTTAATAAATATGTAGGTATCTACAATTATACTCACCTTAGGCAATAAACTTTAAATATTAAATCTAATATATTCCCCTAAAATATAAGTAGGTAATGTACACATGTTTTATGTTAATTTAATTACTCAGCATTTAGCACAGTTAATAATATAATAAAGCCTATAGGTGTTGCAAAATAAGCAGTAACTCGATTATGCTTATTTAAAAAAAATCGTAATGGTGTCGGTATAAATTTATAGTTTAGGTACTTGTCGCTATGGTACCTAGTTAATTAGGTAAAGATTCTCACTTTCCTTGACGCACTATTCTTCTGTTAACCGATGACGTCAAAGGAACCACAAGCCTTACATAAAAACTTGCGGTGACTGAACATATCATACACATTTAGAAACAGAAAAATACGTCATAATATATTATTCATGGCGGATGGTACACCAGAGGACCCATCGAAATCCATGACACTAAGTAGGTACAAACGTTTGCGAAAAAGATAACAACATTGAATCGATTAATTAGATATTAATATTATACCTATGTTATTTCTTAGTCTCGGGTGATCCCATACGTTCCTTCTTCGATCCCCTTATAATTATTTTGAGACAAATAAGCATTACGTTCTCATTTTTTTATAAGAATACCATTCGTGACATTAACGCAAGGGATTTTCAATACAGTCGCTGGGTTGTTGATCGTGCGTTATTTTACTTAACTTAGCAGAATTGAGCCCCGGGTTATTAAAGCCGTTGTATTGACTCATAATAGTTTTGCGTTGGTATGACAAAAGGGCTTGCTACTAAATGGGCTTGTCATCGAAATAAGATTGCATGTTCAATTAGTAAATCATTATAAATAGGTATTTCATTCATAATTTATTAATTGAATGCCCAAGTAAGTTTTAAGAAATTATGGCCTTCCGACCCGTAGTCCGAGAGGCCAACTAAAAACTTAAAAAGTCATAATATTTCAATCCTTCACCTCGCCAGCGACCGCCCTGAGTCGAAGTCTCAAGTCCCACAGGGACGCCCTCTTGCGCAGTTTGCAAAAGTAGTAGTTTTTAAACCATTTAATTAGCCTGAAGCCCTGCTCGCCTTTAAAAATGGTAAAGTAGCAAAAGCCGTGAGACATATTATGTTAGTCGGAAAACAAAAAAATGTTAAGTTATTATTGTATAGAGGCCTCCGAGCCGCTATTTGTCTTTTAGACTTTGTCGCAACCGGGTAAAACGTAAAACCTTCGACCCTTTAGGTATTTAAACGAAGAAGACTGCTTATCTATTGTAATTGTAAAATTGTAGATTTTATATTTTTTCATATGCTTCATCACAAATTATTAGAAAAGGCACAAACAATGTTTCCTGTGTACAGATTATACGCATTATACTGTTAGAATCACAGATATTCTATATCCGTGGTTAGAATTGTATTGATATTCCTTGATCTACTAAGAAAAAATAACGTTTAGGAAATGTTCTTTCATTTCTATTAAATGTTGTTTTCGTGTGTTATTAACCTTTATAAAAGAAAAATGAATAATAAGTACAGCAGATAATAAATATCATGATCGGACAAATTGTATGTTAAACTAGCTTCCCCCGCGCGGTTTCACCCGCGTAGCTTCCGTTCCCGTGGGATCTTCATAATTACACCTATGTCATCCGGGGATAGGAGCCTATTCAATACAAACAAACAAACAATCAAATCTCTCCTCTTAATAATATAAGTATAGATCAGAGGTGTCCAAACTACGGCCCGCGGGTCAAATCCGGCCCGCGACAGCTTAAGAATAGTATCATCAATCTGGCCCGCGACACCCAATGTCTTATAGTTGTTACTAATGTTGTGATAAGTTGAAAAAGACAACACAAAATGATAATTACTCGGTCGCATACTTTGCTTTGCACTTTGCACTAGTCTAGAAATAAGAGTATAGTTAACGATAGAAAAAATAAAGCTGTTTTGGCCCTTCGAACATATTGAAAAAATCGTTATGGGGTCCTAAGGTGTCAAAGTTTGGAGACCCCTGGTATAGATAAGATAAAGTACGTTTCAGCTTAAACACACTAGATACCACTTAACCAACCTGGCAAGCAAATAATCTATTAGAGATATAACTATGTAAAAAGTAAAAATATTATCCCAATGAATTATAAACCATTCATACCTATAAAAACTCCACTAAACTTAACTCGAGCATTCCTTTATTGAATAGCCATAATATTTTATAATTATCTAAGTACTTAAATATATTAACCCTACCCATCACTCTAAAAAAACAAAATTCCATCCCTTATTTAATGTTAAATGATTGAAACGGCCACCTGCAGTGTGCACCTGGCTTTATTGCAACCATTGATCCATGGCCCACGGTTCTCTAAACCATCTGATGGGTTTTTACATCTTTGTATGGTTTTCTTTACACGTTTTTTTTGCTTAATATGCTCAATATCAAAAAGAAGATATTAATTTAGTTATGATCTGCTATAATAAAAGCCTAAAACACCTACAGCCTACACAACTAAAGGTGAGGTTTGTAAATAGACCGATATTATCCTCCCACCTTCCTTCCAAAACTTATGGTATTAGCGTAATCTATAGAGGGCGTCTTACGCAGTATGAATTGGTTGCACAGATGTGAAAAAAAAGCGATGTCACGACCAAAAAAAAAACTTTCAGTGTTAGATACTCCATTTGTTGTGGAAGGCTAAAGGCTATATTCAATTATGAAGTTCCCACGGGAACAGGGGCTAGTATGTTATATGTTTTGTGATAAATATGATAAAATCTACTGTAGGCAACAACAATCTTCTGGGATAAACGGGAATAACAGTATTTTTTAAAGGCATATCCTTGTTAATTCTACATATCTACTTAAAAACTCAACCAATTCCGACCCCTGGTTATCACAGAACACTGCTTATCCATTTCAATCATAATGCGTTATGTTAATGTTATTAATCATTAAGAGACACGTCTAATAGTTTCTTATTATAAAGTTTGTTATACGTTTGTTGTTACTTAGTAAATAGTTCTACCGCCAGACAGAAACAAATTGCTATTTAATTTGTCTATAATGATGACTAATAACAAATACTACATTTGTCATGATTATTATTGCAGACGCGATCCATGGATAATGTATACTAGTCATGCCTGATAGAATAATCTGGTTACATTTACATAATCCTACTAATATTATAAACGCGAAAGTTTGTAAGTATGGATGCATGTATGTTTGTGACTCTTCCACGCCAAAACTACTGAACGGAATTGGCTGAAATTTGGCACGAAGGGTTAACAAGAATACTAGTAGACTGCAAAAAACTCAGCTAGCTAAAAAAATATATATATATATATATATATACCTAGTCAGGTCATACATTCTGTCACGTGTTTAATATAAAATAATTGAAACAAGTTTATTCATTATGTAACCATTTATATACCAAAATGAACTTAACAAAACATAGATTCTTATGACACTAAAGTTTATTCAAAATGACCTCCGTGATTTTGAAAACAGGCCTTCAATCTGCGCGGCCAGTCGTCTATCGCAGCACGAACGAGCTCCATGTCAATATCGGCGACTGCCTTAATCAAGGATGTCTTGAGTGACTCCAAATTGGGATGAGGCTTTGAGCACGCCTTTTCCTCCAAGTGTTGCCATATCTTGTAATCTAACGGATTCAAATCTGGACTGGAGGAGGGCCAGTCTTTGTGCCAGATGAAGTCGATTTCACGCCCAGCCAGTCTTGTGTGCTCTTCGCTCTATGAGCTGGCGCCGAATCTTCTTGGAATACCCAGTGCCTGTTATTGAACATGGTATGAGAAACAGGTTCCACAAGGTTCGTCAGGACTGTATTTTGATACACAACTGCATTCGTTTTTACACCTTTCTCACAAAAATGTACCTCTGTTAAGCCCCAATAAGAAACTCGCAACCATACCATGAGCGAGGATGGAAAATTACCTCGTTGGACAAGCGGAATACGGTTGCTCGCTTCTTCACTACTGTGTGCGTACACCTTATCATTTTGTTTGTTGTAGCTCTCTTCTACGGTAAAAAAATTTTCATCCGAAAAAGAATTTCTCGAGGTTTTATTTTCCGCGTACCGCTTCAACAATGCGCGGCATCTCTTCAGTCTCAGGTCCATTAGACGAGCATTCAAACGATGTCCTGTTTTTCTTCGATATGCCCGAAGCCCTAAGTCTTCATTTAACACCCTTTTCACCGTGGTTCTGCTTAACCCCATCTGAAGGGCCAACAGTTTCTGCTTACGTTTGGGATTTCTTTGAATTCGCGCCTTCACAGCTTTTATCACTGCTGGAGTCCTAACAGACCGAGGGCGACCACTTCTTGGCCTGTCATCTACACTAGAGTCTTCATTGTATCGTTTGATGGTGCGATAAACGAATCTTTTGGTTATATTCAAACTAGCGGCCCGCCCCGGCTTCGCACGGGTGGACTTTTATACCCTACCCCTGCCCTACCCTACCCCTACCCTACACCTACCCCTACCCTACCCCTACCCCTACCCTACCCCTACCCTACACCTACCCTACACCTACCCTACCCTACCCCTACCCTACCTTAACCCTACCCTACCCCTACCCTACCCCTACTCCTACCCTACACCTACCCCTACCCTACCCCTACCCTACCCCTACCCTACCCCTACCCTACCCCTACCCTACCCCTACCCTACCCCTACCCTACCCCTACCCTACCCCTACCCTACCCCTACCCTACCCCTACCCTACCCCTACCCTACCCCTACCCTACCCCTACCCTACCCCTACCCTACCCCTACCCTACCCCTACCCTACCCCTACCCTACCCTACCCTACCCAAAAGTATCCTATGTCCTTCTCTCAGTTCTTAGCTACCTCCCTACCAATTTTCAGCCAAATCGGTTCAGCCGTTCTTGAGTTATAAATAGTGTAACTAACACGACTTTCTTTTGTTTTTAAAATGTATTCTGCTATTCGGGACGGAAACAAATCCAACAAATCAAAAACCATGGCAATCGGTGCAGCCGTTCTCGAGTTATAAGTGTTGTAACAAACACGACTTTCTTTTATATATATAGATTTTTCAGTATGTCAAAAATTTTAATTGGCGCGTATCCGCAACGATGCGACGCAATAACTGCAACACGGTCTTCTTTAAGCGTCCACTCCATATTTAAAAAAGAGTGAAATTCTAAAAAGTATACATTTTTATTTTCATGAACAATTCGAAATTCGAATTCTATAAACTTTTTTGTGGCCAACATTCTAAAAGAAAAGTTTTTACTGTGTGACAATACTTATGACCTGACTAGGTATATTTAGTAGAGATAACATTCTCGAGACTCGATCAACTCCAACAAAAGGCAATAGAGACGAATTAATAAAACATGTACCTATCCAGTAATATTCCTCAGAATTATTCGTTTAATATTTTATTTGATCGCGATATGCGCAACGTATAATGTACTTATCGTATCGTACGTTATGTCGTGTCGCACATATTTCACGAGCGACTTGTCTCGATGCTGATCGCGAATATCGTGGCCATTTTGTCGTGGTGCGTACTTTTATAAAATACTGTTATATGTATTTATTTTATGAAGTTTTGAGTTTAAGTACATGGTGGGTGGGTAGGCCTTGGTTAAACAATGTAGAATAAATATTACTTAGTACTTAAGCCTGCCATTGTTTGAACAAAACTAAAATTCAAAGGTATTCCTTGTGAGTGATTGAAACTATTACTTACTAGCTGCGACCCACGGTTTTACCCGCGTCACTCTGCTTCAGTAGGTCGGAGCGTCATATTTTGTAGCCGATATGTTAATACAGCTTATAACTATCCGCGTGCAAACTTTCAGCCAAATCCTTTCAGTAGTTTTTGCGTGAAAGAGTAACAAATATACATACATCCGCACATACAAACTTTCGCATTTATAATACCAATTAGTAGGATTCGCGTGCAAACTTTCAGCCAAATCCGTTCCGTAGTTTTGCATGAAAGAGTAACAAACATCCATACTCACAAACTTTCGCGTTTATTAATACTAGTAGTAGGGATTCATAAGGATAATGCAAATCATGTTTTAGTTAAACCATCCTACGATAAAATATGATTCGTATACCAAATACACATTTTCAATTTAAATGAAATAGCTCAGTAATTGATATAGGAAACGTTCCATAAATCCAACATTCCCCAAACATTAAATTCAACGTTTGACCGTAATGTACTAACAGTCCCCCAGACAGATTTACAGCCTGCAAAGGTAATATCAATTAACTTTACTCGTATGCAAACGGAAATGAATGTAAAGGTAAAACATATTAAATTTGCTTCAGGCACCCTGCGACCCCCTCGGTGCCTACCCAATTGGGGGTTAGGCTCGACTGCTAATTAAATTGGAAGCCTCACGTTGAGCCCTATTTACAGTCTATGTTTGGGTTACATGTCTGAGAGGACGTATCTATATTACATACATACACAATTTGTCTGCTAATCGATGTTTATCTTTTATAGTAGAACGTACCCCATGTTCGGTTATCACAATCCATATCCTAAATATATCATCTAATTAATAGTTAAACTTATTTAAATAAACAAGGAATTATTGTCTTAGCACAACCTCCAATTAAAAGTTTGTTCCAACTGAATTATTCACAAAAGTGGTAGCGATGTACTTCTCTTTTGGCTGACCGCGACAATATTCCTTGACCTCGGTAAGTCATTGTCGTGAATACAACTATCTAAATCGCTTTGATTATAATAAAAATGAATAAATGACTTGACCCATCCAATAATCGGAATGAACTCAGAACACTCCTTTCATCTATTGTCCATTCAAATTTATTATAATTTCTGTAGGCGAGGCCAAATCTGTTATTATTTATTATCTATAGCGTGGCAATCTTATTGTGCATTAAGTAAATTAGTATCACAACATTTAAACATACTGTCAGATCGATTTGGCGCAGTCGAGTTATCGGTAAAGTTAATCGATTCATTGTGGATGACACGCCACTAGTGTGTTTAAACTGATACATATATATAAGTATATTGCGCTATATTCCGAAAATTAAAGTGTGTGTTTTTATGTACTTTAAATAGGGTAATATTTATCTTAACTAGAAGACTGGAGACCCAGTGTCGGATAACTATAAAATGTAGGTGCTTTTTTCATCACAGTGACGATGTTCATTTTAGTTCATTCGTTCTGTAATGTACTCTATTAGTCCGTTTACGTTAGTGTTGCCGAATAATCGATTGTTTTACTATCGATAGTTTTCATCTGAAAAAGGGCATCCTATCAATTGTACTATCGATAGATCAGAACAAGCCGATACTATCGAATGAGAAACAATACTATCGATACTATCGATAGTATTGTGTCTGGTAAACAAAAGACTATCGATAGTATTGATACTATCGATAGTATTGCTTCTGGTAAACAAAGGACTATCGATAGTATCGTTATTTTAGAGTACCGATAGTCTGCGAATTTGCAATAGTATTTTTTTTTTTTTCATTTTAAAAAGACAACTCCCGCACTAGGGAAATAAATCCCTGTGTCGCGGGGGACTTTACAAACATACATTTCACGGACACAAAGTACACCCAGACTCAGAACAATTATTTGTGGTTCACACAAATAATTGTCCCGGGTGGGAATCGAACCCAGAACACCAGGTCCCAGAAGCAACTACCGTAACCACTGAGCCACCGGTGCAGTCAATTTTTTTGTCAATTATTGAATTTGTTATAACAGTAATATAATTCAACAATACATATATATAATTCTACCGAGCTGTGCTATTCCTACTGTTTAAAAAGAAAAATAAACGAAGCTGTTTGAAATTGCATATAGGGGTATATAATTATTGACTATTCATCATCATCATCAACAGCCCGTTTATGTCCACTGCTGAACATGGGCCTCTTCTTAACAGAGCTTGGCAAGCCAGGATCGTAAAGGGATATTGCCATAATCACCACGCTTGGCAGACGGATTGGTGATCGCGGTAAGATGTAAACCTTGAGCTAATAGATGCTGCTGCCCATCCATCAGCCATATGTCCCTTTGTCGCCTTTTACGACACCCATGGGAAGACATGGGGTGGTCTATTCTAAGCCGGAGACCACACGGCAATTGACTATTTTATTGACTATTATCACTGAGTATTGTAAACAATACTATTGTAAATTGGTTAACTATCGATAGTCTAAAACAATCGATACTATCGATAGTTTATTCTTGGCGAACAATAATACTATCGATACTATCGATAGTTTATTCTTAGTGAGATACAATACTATCGATAGTATCGACAGTATTCCCTCATTCGATAGTATTGCCTCATTCTGAGCTATCGATAGTATCGATACTATCGATAGGTCTATCGATTATGCTGCGATTGTTTGACTATCGATAGACTATCGATTAATCATCGATAGTCGACTATCGATCGGCATCACTAGTTTACGTCCACTACTCAACATGGACCTCCTCTTAACGGACTTTGATTAGCCAGGGTCATTGAGGGAAATTGCTGTAATCACAATACTTGGCAAGCAGATTGGTAATACGATGGTAAGTAACCTTGAGCTTATAGATGCTGCCCCATCCGTCTGTATGTCTCATAGACGCCTCTTGCGACACCCATGGGAAGATATGGGGTGATCTACTCTCAAGCCGGACACCACGGCGTTAATTCATTCATGCCACATATTTTTATGGAATACTAGCTGCACTCCGTGGTATTACCGCGTTATTCTGCTCCAGTGGGTCGGAGTCTGATGTTTTGTATGTTAATCCAGCGTATAACCTATCCCGGTGCAAAATTTCAGCCAATTCCGTTCAGTAGTTTTGGCGTGAAAGAGTAACAAACATCCATCCGTCCATACTAACGAACTTTCGCGTTTATAATATTAGTAGGCTAAACAAGCATTATAATATTTGTTAGTAATGTTATTAAACAGTAGGTAATTAATATATCTCAGGTATTCTTACATACATATAATATTTATTTAAGTACTGATAGAGCTTGTAGCCATTACAGTGTTATACTTAGATATCTAACGATACTGTGGTAATACGGAGAATGGACCGATTTATCAACGGACTGACACTGACGGATTAGCGGACCAAATCCTTCGTGGTTTGCGGCCAAGAGATACGCGGGAAGAATGACATGGGATTTTAAATGTACCCTCTTAAACTTAGTTTGCTGTCATCCTTTGTGATGATCCGTCTTCTTCTGTTGCTTACCTGTTATTGAGTGTTTTGTGTAAATGTAAGGTATTCTTTTCGGATATTGCGAAGTTGCATTACAAGAGTGCCGTCCTTAGGCAGAGTGTTAAAAGTAAACATAATAATATTATACCCTCATAGCCAATTTAGCCCCATTAATAATTCGGCTCGCTTTAAATCTCGGAGATCGTGGGTTCGATCTCTACGCCGAACAAGAAATCTTTGTGCTGATTCTAAGATTTCTTTCCGAGTCTGGTTGGCTGAGGTACTACCCGTGCCTCGAAAGCACGTTAAGCCGTTGGCCCTGATTGTTATAACATCGTCTATAAAAATCGTTAATTAGGGAACGATCTGCAGCGTTTCCTTGTGTGTTACAACATAAGACTGCAGTCACCAACCCGCCTGCCAAGCGTGGTGACTATGGCAAAAGCCCTCGGGAGGAGGTCGTTGTTCTGCAGTGGAACCGCTTCAATTCCACTGATGTTGCCGTTCGTGTGCTTAGATGTGGCTAACGTAGCCGATCTTATGGAAAAGTAAAGACCCATGCATGGGACAGTGGACATGAGGTAGCTAACCGTTTGTATAATTGGAGCTGTTGGCCGCAGGTGGCTAAATTAAGCAAAGCATAGCAGTACATACACTCGTGTCTCAGTATAAGCTTTCACTAATGACAGTACAATATAATCTCTCATGTCTAATACATGAGAGATTATATTGTACTGTCATTAGTGAAAGAACCGAAAAAGAAGAAAGAAAAGAAACATACACAAATTGTTGTTCAAGTTCTATAATGTTCCAGTCTTGTTTTTGATAAGCCATGTTAGCTAAGCTGATCTTATTTAACCTTCTGTTAATAAGGCTTTCTATCCCAAGGATATCTATTTCGATTTAGCCGAGGGTGATGAATTGTATGTTTTTGATATCACAGATTTCAGCTCAGAAGAATATTCCTCTGGGCTAAAATCTAAACATTTTTAAGTCTAGAGCTTGTACAATAAGGCAAGCGTGCTACATTTTAATCCTTCACTTAATATTTCGAATTGGAGTCTGAGACATGAAGTAGCAATAGCCTCGTGGCCATTTCTAAATTTCCATCCAAAAGAGCGAGAGATCAAGAGAAGGAACCATAAATATTGAGATTTAGCAAGTCGATAATGATTTTACTTAGTACCGATAAATTTTACTTTCGTTTTCAGGCAGTTGCCAAATCCGGATAACCAACCAACTTTCCCAAATAAATTGCACAAGATATTTGTTGTTCATATAAGCAAATTAGATGTTGCAAATAAATAATTAATGTGCTATGTTCGTTTCGAAATTAGGATACAGCAATCGGAAACTGGAATCAGGACGGATGATAATGTATCTAGTGACATTTGTTATTTTACGAGCCATTGAAGTTTATTTGTTTTTTTATGTTGACTTGTTCTGTACACACACGGTGGGATAGGTTCGTTCTGTTATTGAGGAACAATATCTAGACCTTACAATAAAGGCACAAACGACGAATGTCCACATATAATCCGACCTTATGCTTCCGAACTGGAGATATAAATCCTATGAATATTAACTTCCTCTCTGTCGTAGTGACAATTGAAAGCATCATAGTGCAACATCACATTCCCAAGTAATTAGCCTCCCGACCCTTAGATTGCTAAGAACCTTCCGATGCCCTCGTAGACCCGAAGTCCGAGAGGCTCGCGAACTGTAAAGTAGAGCGACGGTTACACAAAACTCCCCTAAAGAAACTAAAAGCCATAATCCCTCAATCTCTCCGTCAGCGACCGCCCTGAGCCGAGGTCCAAGTCCCACATGGGACGCCCTCTTGCGCAGATTGCTTAGTTTGTAGTGTTTAACCCATTTATCTAGGCTGGAGCTCTGCTCGCCTTTATGCCCGGTGAAGTAGCAAACGTCTCAGGGCTAATAACATATGTCCGAAAAAAAACCCATGTAAATTCATAGTGTCAAGTATTGTTTATGAATATGAGAGTTAGTGTAGGTAGAGGTACTAGAACGTTGCGCAGTCAATATAAAGTAATTAAACAATAGTTTGTAGTTTTTAAACCATTTAAGATGCAAATACATCAAATCTTATATTGCGAATATGCATGTAGAGACAGCGATAGCAAAGAAACTGAAAAAAACCTAAACTGCTAAGAATCGTAAAGGAAAATCTACGGTCAATAAACTTTAGTAACACCCTATTAACAACCTTCCTATAGTTTTCATTTTACGGTATTCGATATTCAATGCAACGCCTGTAACAATTGCCCGCCTAATTGTTAAGGCGCTGTACCTAGTCAAAATAGGCTTCACAAAACAGTTTTTAGCCAAATGTTTACATTTTAGAGCAGCTAAAAAAATATATGTTAATCTTGATCATATTTATGGGGGGACCATTGTGTTCAAAACACGTTTTCGGTAAATTTTCTCGATAAAAAAAAACCATACAATAACCATTTAAATTGAAATTGTAGCAATTGTAACTGTATTATTTATAAACAAATCTTGATAATATTAATAACAGTGATGTAATATATAATAATAAAGGGAACTGTTGTTTTTATTTATCGATTGGAATAAGATATTTGCAAGGATTAATGTATTTAATAACTCGAACGAGTCGAACGAAACGTTGCGCCATCGCGGCGTCTCTTCGCTTTTCTTTCATTTCTACGCGGAGCAACAGTGACAAAACTAATACGTAAAAGTCGTCTATTCACCGTGCCTTAATTGGTCCTGGTTCTTCCTTAACAATTCTTTGCAGTCTAGGGTTTTTTCACCTCTAACTTTACTTGAAAGTGTTTTCGTTTACTTATTTCTTCTAATACTAATAAAGAGGAAAGTTTTATTTGTTTGTATTGAATAGGTTCCGAAACTACTTGACCGATTTAAAAATTATTTAACCGTTGGGAAGCTATATTATTCCCGGATAATATCAGCTACGCGGGTGTAACCGCGCGCCGGAAGCTAGTGAGATATAAATATAAGGTTCATATTATTATAACCATCAGTCCCCCTTAAAATGAAAAGTTGTATCATGACTCATCGTATCACACAAATATGTATCTACGGAACCATATAGCATAAGACTTCACCAACGATACAAAACCCCTAAGACATTCTAACTTCCTGGCCCCACATACAACCAGTTTTCAAGCGCTACGAGTACATCCATTGAGTGTGTTGACCATTCATAAGTACTGTAATATGATTTATGAATTAATTCTATTATGTACGAGTGCTTGCGAAATGTGCGCGGGTTACAGGTCAAGTTGGTATGAGATAAGATTGCAGTTCGTCGTATGATGCTGTATTTGATGCGGGATCTTATACGATGTGTAGTTGTTTGTGTCAGTAGAGAATTCGTGTATTGGAATAATATTGTTGAAGGGAGATTTTTTTTCCGGATCCTAATTAGAATCTTTAAATAGAGATAGAAAATAAAAATCTTATGGGATATTATTATCAATGGCTGTATTAGTTTAAAGACAAATTACTAAGATGTAATTTACTTACGAGTAAATGGAAAGAAATCTTATCTTAACTAATATTATAAAGAGGAAAGGTTTGTTTGTTTGTATTGAATAGGCTCCGAAAGTACTGGTCCGATTTGGAAAATTCTTTCATCGTTGGAAAGCTGCACTATCCCCGGATGACATGGGCTATATTTAATTATGAAGTTCCCACGGGAACGGGAGTTGCGCGGGAATATATTAAATAGGTAATTTTTTTTTCTTGGCCATCTGCCGACTTTTTTTGTAATTTCTGCCAGTGCCATGTTATGAAATAGATACTTTCCGTTTGTTGGTTATTATAAGTTACCTTATGACACAAACATAACATAAAATGCAAAAGTTTCCTAACAGCTAATACAATCCAGCGTAGGCTTTGAAACACCATAAATCCCTCGCCTATAGAGTAGGTACCTAGGTATATTGTTCTGATCAGTCAAAACGGGTGGAACATAGGCTTAGGATTAACGGTCAGATGGCCATCGTACCGAGTTATACAACATATAGCCACACACCATGTATTCTCGCTAACTTGAATGTCAGAAGTTCATTGGGTTTAGTCGGTAGATGGATGTTAGATATTCGCGATAGAGTTTTATCTGCAATCAAGTTTAAGACCTGTTAGGTGTAACGTAGGCACATAAAAAATTGTTAAGTTAAATTTGCTTTACACGATACTTTGGGTGTACTTAGTTTCCTTTTTTTTTTACTAGTTTCTACCCCCGAATTCGTTTGTATTTGACTTACGACCACTTACGACCAAATGCTTATGAAGTATAATAGTACATCGGTAATGCTTATGAGGTTTAAAATTAGTTTAAACATAAATAATCCCGATGTGCGAATCGAATTGCAAACCTTTTGGCACTAACAGTGGACACTAGGTTACGAAGTTGTCTAAAAGTAGCAACAAGGGAATAGTTGTATAATAATTTACCTCGGATTATACGCAATAAGTAACACAATTTATTACTAATTCAGTAAACAAGTATTGTAGAGCTCAAAAGCATAATGACGGATGTGCCATTATACGACAGCAAAATTCATCGTATGTGCCTAACACTTACGACCACATGCTTCTGAAGTATTATAGTACATCGGTCCATATGCTTCTGAGGCCTAAATATAAGCTTGGCAAAAATAAACCGTGGATTTAATTACTTGCCTGCGTATAGTAAACAAATAAATCTTGGGTATATTTCCTCTCTGCGCTTAATGATAATGTGAATAATTTTGCTTATTACTTAGCAGCAAAACAAAAAAAAAAGGACGTGAATTTATTATACGGTTAGATACAGTAATACCCCGACTTACGCTAACCCCGTTTTACGCGAATTCGGAGATACGCGGTTTTTATTTTTGATCACCACGCGCATCGGCGTGTTCGGTTTACTGCAAGTTAAACTGCTAACCTAACCTAACATGAAACGAAAACCACTGTCTTTTGGAGTGTAAACTAAATATTATCATTATCCTTAAGAGGACTTTGAATCTAAAATAAAAAAAGGAATTAGCAAAGATATTTGATCGAACCAAATAATAAGTGAAAATCTTTCTATTTTAATTCAGTCGCCACGGTATTATCGCTTAGATGGAAACCATGTTAGAATTATGATGTGATAATGTAAAGATCATTTATAATTTAACGTATACTTAATTAAACATGTTTCTTCTGATCTATTGTTTTTTTAGATTCTGGTCCCGATTACACAAACATTATATGTATTTATAGGGAAAGTTGAACCCCGACTTACGCTAATTCGACCTACACGGCTATCCCGTGGTCCCACCTATCGCGTAAGTCCGGGGTTTTACTGTACTTAATAAAAACATATCATGTAATTTAGGGGTGTACTACGCCAAATCGAATGCCAAATAATCGAATATCAATTGATCGACCACTATAAATCGAACAACTAAATACTCGAACGTTCATAACATCGAATGGTTATTAAATCGAACATTCAATACATCGCACACTCAATACGTCGAGTATTCAGAATATCGAATGTTTGTTTGATCGAGTGATCAAAATATCGAATGTTTGTTTGATCACTCGATGTAATGAGTGTGCGATGTATTGAATGTTCGATTTAATAACCATTTGATGTTATGAACGTTCGAGTATTTAGTCGTTCGATTTATAGTGTTCGATCAATTGATATTCGATTATTTGGCATTCGATTCGGCGTAGTACACCCGTAATTTAGAGGTTCTTTATTTTTCGTAAACATACTAGTACATACCTTCCCGCATGCAGTTTTACTCGCGTCACTCCGGCTCCCGTGACAATTTCATAATTAAATATAGCCTATGTCACTCCTCTATAACATAGCTTTCTAATGGTGAAATAATTTTTGAAATCTGTCCATCAGTTATGGAGACTATTCAACGCTAACTATCAAACTAACAATCAAATCTTTTATCTCCATAATATTAGAAAGATAGGTACGTGTGTTGGTATAAAACAACAAAAGACTATTCTGAATTTACCAATAGGATTACTTTCATGAAAGAAATCACGCTATGACTCACTGGAGTGGATTATTCCACTTTGTTCACCTGGGTGATATCACCTAGGTGAACAAAGTGGAATTGATTAGTGTACTTTGATCACCTCGGAAATAAATCACCTGGGTGATATGACCCAGGTGAACAAAGTGGAATTGATTAGTGTACTTTGATCACCTCGGAAATAAATCACCTGGGTGATATCACCCAGGTGAACAAAGTGGAATTGATTAGTCTACTTTGATCACCTCGGAAATAAATCACCTCAAATCTTGGATCTCATGGGTAAATCAGTACTGTAAAATAAAACCCAATGTTAATAGGATAATGAATATGTATCTATTGTTTTTGAGAGAACAAATCAGATAGTTTAAATCAGCAAGAACACAAAAATAACTTATTCTACAGCAATCTGTTATAAAATTGTAAAAAAAAAAAAAGTTATCGGAGATTTTCTAGAAAATGGCCAATGGACATATGGCCATAAGTTATTTTTGTGTTCTTACTGATTTAAACTATCTGATTTGTTCTCTCAAAAACAATAGATACATATTCATTATCCTATTAACATTGAGTTTTATTTTACAGTACTGATTTACCCATGAGATCCAAGATTTGAGGTGATTTATTTCCGAGGTGATCAAAGTAGACTAATCAATTCCACTTTGTTCA
Source organism: Nycteola revayana (assembly GCA_947037095.2). Taxonomy (NCBI): domain Eukaryota; kingdom Metazoa; phylum Arthropoda; class Insecta; order Lepidoptera; family Nolidae; genus Nycteola; species Nycteola revayana. Next base: position 15,727,627 of record OY855748.1, on the reverse strand, counting down.
CCTGGGTGATATCACCCAGGTGATTTATTTCCGAGGTGATCAAAGTACACTAATCAATTCCACTTTGTTCACCTGGGTGATATCACCCAGGTGATTTATTTCCGAGGTGATCAAAGTACACTAATCAATTCCACTTTGTTCACCTAGGTGATATCACCCAGGTGAACAAAGTGGAATAATCCACTGGAGTTGGGTAATACGGGCTTAACCGCGAAGCCCAGAAAGTATTTTATCTTTATATTAATTGCCGATTTAAATAGCTAAATAGCTGTTTAATAAACTTAAGGCCGGCGTTGACTGATTACACGGTATGTCATGTAATTCTATTTGTGATAAAATTAATTTTAACCATATTTCAGTAGTGTTAGAGTCCTTATGACTTTACAAGTGAAAAGATACATTATTTTTCATCAGCCTTTTTACGTCCACGGGATATTAAGAGATATTGCCATAATCACCACACTTTGCAGGCTAGTAAGAGTGACAGTTGCACAAAATCCCCTAATATACTGAAAGTCATAATCCCTCAATTTCATCGTCAGCGAGCCCTGAGCCGAGGTCCAAGCCCCACAGGGGGCTCTCTCTTGCGCAGGTTGCTTAGTTTGTAGTTTTTAACCCATTAAATAAGGCTGGAGCTCTGGTCGCCTTTATACTACGTATGGCCGTCCGCTAGGGTCCTCGCCGGACAGACCGAGGACCGCGTTGGCCCCCTGTCCCAATCCGTAATCCAGTGCCATTAGTCCGTGCCAGTGACCACTCCCTCTTATTTTTTATAAAATTATTGTTACATTAACATTTCTCATACCATTAGCGTTGCCCTGAGCCTTGGTCCTATCCCATATCTATGAATTTACGGATGGTGTCGGACAGAAGCTTTTTAACATTTTTGAATAAAAAGTACGGTTATTTATTTTTGAATTCAGATAAACGTTTTTATAATTAAGTTAACTACCTATGGTTTTAGTGAAAACGGTGTTTACCCTTACAGCCTGTATACCTCTATGTAAAATCTGAATAGATACCGTGTAATTTGTTTAAGTAAGCTTAAGTTGATAGACGCATTGCACATCCATCAGGTGTATGTCCCCTAGTCATCTCTTACGACACATGGAAAGACAAAGGATGGTCTATTCTAAGCCGGATATCATACGATACTTTTTAATTAAAATAAGGATGATAAAAAGCACTTCATGGTCATCATCATCAGCCCTTATAAAGTCCACTGCTGAACATGGCTTCCCGAGGTATTTACCATAGTCACCACGCTTGGCAGGCGGGTTGGTGAAAAAGACTTGATTATAAACTTGATTATAAAGAAAATGTCATGCTGTCGTCAGTCAACCTCTGCTATTAAAAATGCTGAGCATCATAGAGTCTACGTTGATACCACGTCGGTACATTAACAGGGTCACCCACACAAATCTTCACGCGTATATATAAGCTAATCAATTTGTAACGGTGTGCATCGGTTTTTTATTCGTTACTTAAAATGCAAATTGTTTTGGTTCTTTTTGTGTAAATTAGACATGACCGAGGTCAATCTGTCAATTCAAAATATAGAATACAAATCTCTTTTTGATACATGATTCGATATTCATTGGATTAACATAGAATAGAATTTATATTTACTGTTGAATCATACAAACGCATCGTTTAAAATGATGATCGATTATTTATACGGACACGTATAATATTCATTTTTTTACAAGGCAATAGTTATTTTCTTATTTAAAAGACACAATTACACATCTGGGTCTATGGTACCAAATTAAATAGTTGTGTTCAGAGAAATTTGACTATGACGCAACCTAGTATTCCGTTATAACAATGTCGTACTAACCTAAAATATTTTCATTATTTAAAAAATATAAAACTGTACTAACTACAATTTTCAAAAATGCAAAGCTGCATGTCGCCACACAGTACTCTAAATTTAAAATCTTACTTTGAGCGTGAAACATGAGATAAAACTTACCTACATGGTTATTATTCTTCTACATCACACTGAGTAATAGTAACGTAGAGGATCTCTGAACTCTTTTTTTATGTCATACTCCAGATGACCACCCCATGTTCTTGGGTATCATGATAGGCGGCTAAGGAACATACAGCCGATGTCCAGCAGCATATATCAGCTCAAGGATACTCACCATCTTAATGCGATCACCAACGCGCCTGCCAAGCATGGTGGTTAAGAGCCTCCTCTTAACAGACGTGTTCAGTAGTGGACGCCAGTAATGGGGAAACTGTAGATGCTTGATATTTAGTGCCAGCGATATCCCCTACGTTAGATCGGTATGCTACATTGTAGTATCCCTGATAGCTAATCATCTAAATGAGAGAATTTTTAGAAAAAAAATCTATAATACGATATTACCTACATAGCAATCCTCGGAGTTATTACACACTAGCTTCCCGCGCGCGTTTTCACCCTGGTAACTCCCCTTCCCGTGGGAATTTCATAATTAAATATAGCCTATGTCATTCGGGGATAGTCTAGCTTTCCAACGGTGAAAGAATTTTTTAAATCGGTCCAGTAGTTTCGGAGCCTATTCAATACAAATAATCAAATCTTTCCCATTATAATATTAGTATAGATTGAATTAACTGGATTTATTATGAATTTGTGTAAGACTCGACAATTACTGATTAAGTAAACATCCGCTTAGTCATGAAAATTAAAGAAACGTAGTCAAGACTATCCTGAAAGCTTAAGGGACTAACGGCGCTTTTTGAATTGCAAAATTGCCGCAACATTTAAAGGCTAGTTAAGTTCAGAGATCAAGAGATAAGAGTACAGAAAATGTTTTGCGCCTATCGAATATAATCGTTTGCCCTTTCAATGTGTCAGTTTAACGTATGATAAGAAAATACAAGATAAGTACTACAGCCACTAAGGTACTTGTTGATAGTACAGCTTAAACATTTTAGATAAATACTCCTAAAATATCCTGTCGCGTATTTGAAGAGATATTACTAACATACAATCTGTCTATGGAAATATTTTTTTATTTTGATCTGCTTACATTCTCATAATTAGTAGTAATGCTATAAGTAAAAATGTAAACTTTTTTAAGGAAAATATTACGACCCGTGCAATTTGGATGCAAGTCGGCTCTTGGCATGACTTCGGACATACGACAATCTTGATCAATTGTATCTCTACATCACTACATAGTATAAAACAAAGTCGCTTTCTCTGTACATATATCCCTATGTATGCTTAAATCTTTAAAACTACGCAACGGATTTTGATGCGGTTTTTTTTAATAGATAGAAGGATTCAAGAGGACGGTTTATGTGTATAATACATCAACATTGTACCGGTGCGGAGCCGGGGCGGGACGCTAGTTAAAAAATATAACAAAAAAAAATTAAACTTTTTCTTTAAACCTTACTCTTGAATCATTCTATTTAATTATAACACATTCAAATCCGTTTTGAAAGATCTATACGCAGATGCAGACGAACAGACGGCGGGAATCATCTTTGTTTTATACTATGCAAAGATGAGGTTCCCACGGGAATAGCTAACGCTAACAAGCGGATAGGCTAGTCGGCAATAAAACATCATGATTAATTGGAAGGATGTATCAATCTAACGTGGATATATAACCGTATCCGCGGTTATGTACTTGTTATATTCCTATAGTATTTTTATATATTATCTAGATAAAAGGAATATCGTGATTTGGTGATTGATTCGACTGATTTATTGACAACGCACAGCCAGACTTGTACCCAGTTTCTGTTTCAGAAAGTATTTTGACTTGACACTTTGTTTAATATATGGCAGGACGATTTGCATTACCATCATTTTGCTAAATTAATTAAGGTTAAGTATGTTTTCAACAAAAAATCCTTTGAGTTTATACAAATATATTCAAGTTTTTTTAACAGAAATTATTTTATTTAGGTTAATATATAATAATAAAATGTTTATTTCACTTTCTACAGTTCGATAAAAATTTTACAACAGGAAACTCCTCATAGTTTCCTCTTATAAAATTGTTTCAGTTGATCTATGTTGATCATAGATAACTGACATCGAAAATAAGAACTGTTCAAAATAAATTAAAATGGGAACCGTCATTTGGATGTCCTAAATGATTAACTTCATTTAATTTTGTGTTTTAGAATCCGATTTTCCTTTGAAGTTAACAGTTATGTAATAATAGGTTGTAGTTTGATTGAAATTGCGGATAATGGCAAGAATAACAATATTTCCAAGTAAATAAATATGCGAATTTTTCCACTGTACGGTACAGTTGAAACCTTTTGATATGTCTTATTAATTAGTTTTGCGTCAATGGTTTCCTTGAATAATGATTTACGTATGATTTCTGGCGTCCGTGGGTATAAAGGCTTTGAAAACCGTGTGACCAACATTATTGTGTATTTCTCGTAAAACTCTAGAATAATATTATTTCTTAGCCGGAAAGTTTTAGACGGAAATATCTTAGTTAAATTATATCATATATATATCTATCTATATTAACCTACACTAACGCAGCAATGTTAAAAAGGAGAAGGATAAGTATTTTCGCAACTAATAAACTTATAAATCAATTTCAAAAATTGTCCTACCATTAGATGAAGATAATCCAGAAGTGTAACAGGGCTAAATTTTATTAGGCAATTTTCTAAGGAACTTCATGTACTTAAGAGTATGCTTTTTATTAGATATTTTTGTATGTACATGTACTATAATATGTATATAGGATTAGTACATTATTATATTAGTGAAACCATTTCCGTGGATACCGATATGATCAAATATGTAGCAATTGGCCACAAATAAATAAAAAAATCCTTTTTAATGCAAAAATCGTACCAAATCTATTTAGTTGGTACGATTTTTACATCTTGGGTCTTGTTGCTTGAGTGACTACCCCCCGTCCTTTAAGCCGTTGGTACCGATTATCATAACATAATCTATTACATTCGTATACCAGGAAACGGGTAGCTGTGTTTTCCTTGTTTTTATATATGATACTGCGGTCTTCGATTACATACCTTTCAAGGGAGGCCCATGTTCAGCATTGAACGTCACATGTGCTGATGATGGTAAAGATCTTTGTAGATTCCAAGCATAAAAGGATCTTTATTTATAGTCGTCCAGTATTAATACTTAATGGTCCGAAAACTTAACTATACTTAATACTAATGAGAACATGGTGCAAAGATTGTGTTAAGGGCAATTTTATGACTGTGTGATATTTAACAAGTATTTGACAATTATTTATTTACGTGCGAACAATTACAAGAATTTTATAATCTTTTAAGGATACAGGTTTTAGACACATAATTGCTTGATGTTGTGTAATTATAGCCAAATTTTCTTTCGGTATAAATATTTTAAAGCTGGATTTAAAAAAAAAACTAAAATGTGTCGACCATTTTCGTTAAAACCCGGCCTTTTATTAATAAAATTAATCCCAAAAGTTTGTAAGGATGGGTGGTGTATTTTTGACATTTTCCCGCAGTATCATTGATATATGGGCAGGAAATATAATTTGTCGCATAAATAGCTAATTAAGGGAACTGTAACGCATAGGTTAATTACCCATGCGTTACAGTTCATTTAATTCAACCCCGTGTTTCATTGTGTACGACAATATCTTGAATTAGCTGTCTGATATATTATAATATGTAGAACACATTCATTATTAACTTTGTAACTAAGCAACTACTACGGTGCTCTTCGTGTCTCGACGTACATTACCTTCCTTACCTTTTTGTAGACAGCTCCTCAAAACCCCAATGGAGTTCATACCTGCTCTGTGTCGACGACCAAGCTCCCCAGAGAGTACCAACGGCTTCACCGCGAAGAGGGGGGCCCCTCTTCGCGGTGAAGCCGTTGGTCCCGATTGTTATATTTCATCCATAACAACTGTATACCAGGGATCGGCCACCAGCGTTCCCCTGTGTGACCTAATACTGCGGTCACTAACCCGCCCTAGGTTCAGTAGTGAACGTTAAACAAGCTGATGAAATTAAATAAAGAGCCCGCATCATTAAAAAGTGAAAAAAAACCTGACATCTTTAATATTTAATTAAATAATTATCACTTAAGCGTGATCGGTTGCTAAGCAACACTTTGTTTACAAATGTTATATAGCAGTATTAAAATATTAGTATAATTTAATCTGTCCTAGGCTGTCTAGACATGTAGGTACATAATACGTCTGACATTCAAGGCCATCGGATTAAACTCAGGCTTTCGTTGAGATTAAAATAAATCTAAATTTAAATAGAACTGCTGTTAAATAGATAATAGACAATAGACTGGTTGCTATTTATTTGTTAGTCCGTAAGTAAGGCAGTGAAAGGATGATTTTATTGTACTACTACTATATTATACGTAGGTTCTATATAGGCTTGATTTAGCGGCAGATCGTAAAATTACTCCTTCTTTTTCACTTTAACAGCCCGTTAACGTAGCTGAACATTGGCCTCCTCATTAAAAAACATGGCTAACCAGGGTCGTTGAGCCATTGCCATAATCATCACGCTTGGCAGGCGGGGTTATTGTTCGCAGTAAGATATTAAGTAACCTTGAGTTGATAAACGTAGATAGCCACGAGGCTTTTGCTACTTCACCGGGCATAAAGGCGAGCAGAGCTCCAGCCTTAATGATTTGTTCCTCAAACGCCCCTCTGAGTATTGTCCCATCAAAAAAATTCCCCGATTGTCCCGGTCTGTATGCCTTGATTGTCCCTAAATTTATATTTCTAATATTTTTTCCTAGTTTGTCCCGATTGCTATTCCTGCTACGGCCTAGTCTTCATAAGTATGAATTAATTTATATTCTTAGTACATTTTAGTACAGTCAACCGAGAAACTTAAGTTAAATATTATATTATATCTTGTTAATGAAGAAGTGTCTACATATGAAACTTTATTCGCTCTAATCGCATATTCCTGATTGGAATCCGATTTCGTTTAGCACGGATTATGAAAAGGCAGCAATGAATGCCACCCGGAATATCTTTCCAGACGTAATATGCAAAGGATGCTACTTCCATTTTACGAAAGCTATTTGGAAGAGAGCTTGTTCTGTCTATATTAGGTTAGAACAATTGTCATTATTTAGGTGGACCATGAGTATATAACGACGGACGCGCTTTAATGCTACCACCGGATCCAATACTCCCCAACTGAGAAGATCCGGCGAAACAAACTCAGTGGGTTATTCTACTGCCGGTTTTAACACGACCCACATGAGACGGTCCGGCGAAACATACTCAAATGGGCAGAACGTAGGTTTTGGTCCAGTTACTTTACCTATTTATTGGCATACACATTTTTTGCCCAAACGGTTGTCTTTGTAATATTTGTTTATTGTGTTTTTAAACAGAACTAGCGGTCTATGAATATATGTAAGTAGGTCAATTACAGATAGTTCACTGAACATCACACTATTATGCTTACTACTAGTTTATTTGGGTACAGGGTCTCTAGGAAGTGTTACGCAAGCAGGTTTATGAAGCCAAACGTCTTTATCCTCAATATAGTCCTTAATGCTATAATAGCCTTTAGATATGAGGACCCGTTTAATATATATTTTAAAAGTAGGATCAGGCAAATCAGTTACATGACTAGGGAGTTTGTTATAAAACCTAATGCAATTTCCCATAAATGATTTATTGGTTCTACTAACTCTAAAACCGGGTATGGCAATTTTATGTTTATTTCTCGTGTTAACATTATGAATATCACTTTTTTTACTATATTGATCTATATTTTTCCTAACAAAAATAATATTTTGGTATATGTACTCAGAGGGAACGGTAAGTATATTAATCTCTTTAAACCTGATACGCAGGGAGTCGCGACTACCTAAACCGACCTACCTACTGCTCTTTTCTGTAATATAAAAATACTATTGACATCAGCGGCTGACCCCCAAAGCAGTATTCCATAGGACATAATGCTATGAAAGTACGCGAAATACACTAGTCTAGCAGTTGCTTCATCTGACAATTGCCTAATTTTCCAGACAGCATAAGATGCGGAGCTGAGTCTACCGGTTAATTTTTCAATATAAGGGCCCCAGTGCAGTTTTGAATCTAATGTTATACCTAGAAAAATTGTTGATGGAACTAGGTCCAAAGTGTCTCCAGTAATTGAAGCAATTGGTTTAGCGTTAGTTACATTTGGTAGCACAAATCTGACACATTTAGTTTTACCCGCGTTTAATAAAAGATTATTTGAAGAAAACCAATGTGAAAGTATACTAAGTGTTTTATTCTGTTCAATAAGGTTAGTATATTTTCTACTGACTTTAAATATTAATGAGGTATCGTCAGCAAAAAGAACTATATCTGACAGTTTATTTAAGATGTATGGCAAATCATTTATGTAGACTAAGAACAGAAAAGGACCCAGAATCTTGGGGCACGCCCATTTTTATCAAATGCTCTTTTGATGCAACGCCGTCTACGTATACTATTTGTTTCCTATCAGATAAATAGGATATAACAAGATCAAGCGATTTTTCAGTAATTCCATAATATTTTAACTTAAGAACGAGCGTCTCATGATTTACACAGTCGAATGCCTTGTAAAGGTCACAGAAGACTCCAAGAGCATCCTGCGACCCCTCCCAAGCCTCCAGTATGGATTTGATCAGAGTGCATCTTGCGTCCTGTGTTGACCGGCCTTTAGTGAATCCAAACTACTTGTCGTGCAATATCCCATTTAGATTAAAATGTGTCAACATTTGATTGAGCATAATCTTTTCGAATACTTTACTTAAAGTTGGTAATATCGAGATAGGTCTATAGTTAGTCGCGTTATTTGAGCAACCTGATTTAAATATCGGCACTATTTTACTAACCTTCATTAAGTCAGAAAATACTCCATCACTTAGAGATTTATTAAAGATGGCTGCTAGAGTAGGAGCGATATTTTGTATTACTGTGTCAATAGCTTTAACAGAAAGTCCCCACAAGTCTTCTGTACCTTTCATTTTAATTGTTCGGAATGCCTTTACTATATCAACATCATTTACAGACTGGAAGCCGAATTTAGACCCGTTTGATTAAATATTCGTTTTTAATAGTTTTTCAGCTTCCTGAGGCGAAGAAGGCAGGTGTTTAGTGGTATCAACTGGTATATTAGTAAAAAAGTTAGCAAAGAAATTTGCAATGATATTTTTATCTGAGACTAACTTATCACTGATATTTAAATTTATACTTTTATCCTTAATTTTGTTTTTACCAGTTTCAATATTTATATTTATTATTTTCCGCGTAGAATTTATTTTGTTATCCGACTTTTTTATTAATTCACTCATATACAGTGACTTTGCCTGAATACAAACTACTTTAAAAATTTTAGAATATTTCTAAAATTATTGTAGTATTTATAAAATTGTCATCAGTTGTGTAGGACCTTATATTATATAATTCATACAAAACATCTCGGCTCCGTCTTATACCTTACCTTTGGTAGCCCAAGTACTAAATTTTAGTTTATTAGGGTCGATTTCTAAACGTTTAATTTTACAAACTCCTCATGAATTGATTGAGCTGATGTATTGTACATAGCATTTTAACTACTTTCTGAATCTAAGGTTAGTTGACACAATCTAGTTTTTAAATTATGACTGAACTTATCTAGATTTTTCTTTGTGAGGGGTCTGAAACTAATAATAGATTTTTCTATGATTAATGCGTTTGTAACTTTAACAATTTGGCACTTGTGGTCAGAAGGAACACCAGTTACCAAACTTTTATCGGCTACCTCAAAGTTTGTGATAATATTATCAATGCAGGTGGCCGTTGTTGGTGTGACTCTAGTGGGCTCAGAAAATAAACAGTTTAGATTAAATGACATAAAAAGAGCCAAAAAACTATTTTTTTCTGGTGAATCTACTAATATATTTATATTAAAGTCGCCACAGATCAATATGTTTTTAATACTTTTGATTTTTTTAAGTATATCTTCCATTGTTGTAATAAAATGTTGGAAGTCTGACGAAGGTGGTCAGTATAAACATATTATATAGTAATGCTGTGTTTCAACGCAAGCTACCTCACAAATCCGTTCTACTGACATATTGTTAATATCCTTACGTTCTTTAAATTTCAAACCATCTCGCATTCATATAAGTACACCTCCGCCCTCAGCAGAGACCCTGTTATTGAAACTAGCAACCGTATAGCCATTTACATTAAAACCCATTTTGTGTGCCTTCAGCCACGTTTCTGTAAAGCATAAAATGTCAATATTATACTTTTCATTAAAAAGTTCTACATCTAGTATTTTGCCAGAGAAGCGGTTTATATTTTGGTGCGATAAGACCAAAAACTTATTACACTTCTCCATTGTCATACTTAATGGTTTAAATTACTAACTAGACTTATTTTAGTAACATTACTAAGACAGTGTAAAAATATAGGCTTTGTCATACTATGTATGACTGTGTTAATATTTGATGCTAATAATTTAGCAATTAAACTTAATGATTTTTTCAGGACAAACACAGTATTCCTGGTCGGCCTACAACTAATTGTAAAACTATTTACATCAAAAAATGTAAACTTGTCACTGTAATGACTAACCAAAAATTGAATATGATTATTCAACATGTGAATATAATTATTAGTCTTGTCAGACATATTATTTAAATAAGGGAAGGCACACCGTATTATTTTATTGCACTTTAAGTCTAACATTCTTGTGAAACTATCTGTAATATCTTTTTTTGTCAAGTTTTTGCAATTGCCTACTACTAATGTTATGCAAGACTTGTTTGAATGGTCTGTATTTATTATCTTATTTATTAAATCTTTGTTATGTACACCTGGTATACAACAGTTGAATAAAGGCTGACTAAGTGTATTATTGAGCAGAGAGCCCAGACCTACACCTACATCATCCGAATACAGGACTGATGTAGTACCACATACATTGTACAATGAGTCAGAGCACCTCGTTGGGGTCTTGGGCTTAGAGGAAATTTTTGATTCTATTGTACTAGGTAGTAAATTACTTGTTTCACTAGAACAATCATTACATAAATGAGCTAGATCTTGCATTTTAATTTTAAAAGATTTATATTTACTATATGTGACTGCCAATGATTTTTCTAATCATCATCTATAATCAAAAGTGATAGTTGGTTGTACAAGATTGTCCAAAAAATGAGAATATTTAAAATTTAATGACTATTTTATTTCGTCATGGCTGGACAACGAGTATGTCAAAGGAAAATGGGATGCTTTTGAAGACATATATAGAACAAATAACCCATATAAAATATCCTTTTGATGAACATTGTCCGCATGAACAACATATAGTTCATTTTATTTTTCTTAGAATTGATAAGATTAAAGTAATTTAATGTTTGTAATTAGCATAGATGTTTACTGAATTTGATTATGGTAAGTTAAATGATAGTAGTGCAATTTTGAGTACTCATATTTTAAAACTAGACAATTTTTTTTTTTTAAAGGCTTCATCATCATCGTCAGCCCGTATAACGTCCACTGCTGAACATGGTTCTCCTCCCAAGGGAGGGTCTTTGCCATAGTCACCACGCTTGGTAGGCGGATTGGTGACCGCGTTATGTTTTAATACACAGGGGAAATCCTGCTGCCCGTTTCCTGGTCCGTGTGTTATAGATAATGTTATAACAATCGGGACCAACGGCTTAACGTGCTTTCCGAACCAACCAGACTCGGAAAGAAATCTTAGAATTTACACAAAGATTTCTTGTCAGGTGTGGGAATCGAACCCACGACCTCCGAGAGTTATAGCGAGCCAGTTACCGCTACGCTACGGAGGTAATACTTACATTTAATTTATCATGGTAAATTTACAAAACGACTAAAAATACCCACCAAAATATAAAGTTGAATATACACATAAAAATAAAAAGAGTTGAACTGAGAAACCTTTTAGAAAAATATATAAAATAAATATCTACAAAATTTTGAACACTATTATTGTTGACTGTACATAAACGTGAGTAGTTGATCGGGACGTTCGGGGAATGAAATAACCCAGAGGGACGTAGGAGGAATTTTTTGGAATGTGGGACAATATATCGAGGAATAAACCGCCTTAATAAATGGTTTAAACACTACAAACTAAGCAACCTGCGCAAGAGGGCGCCCCATTTGGGGCTTGGACCTCGGCTCAGAGCGGTCGCTGGCGATGAGATTGAGGGATTATGACTTTAAGGGGAGTTTTGTGCAACTGTCGCTCTACTTTACAGTTCGCTGACCTTTCGGATTTCGGGTCTTCGAGGGCATCGGAAGGTTCTTAGCAAACTAAGGGTCGGGAGGGCGAGGGTGGACGCGTCGCGTCCGCGGGCGCACTCTTCTCCGGCGGGTCGGATAGAGTGGTCTCTGTAAATGCTGCTGCCTATCCATCATGTGTATGCCATTAAGTCGCATCTTATGACACCTATGGGAAGACATCGGGTGGTATATTCTAAAGCCTCACTGCTATTCACGGCTATGGAATCCTGGATTCCATATCATACTAGTTATTCCCAGTAACTACTTAGTTCTACTATGGGACTATTGTATTTTTTATTAAAGTTTTAATCGGAATCGTGCATTTGAATATACCTGTAGGTAATAGTCAAGAGTAAGTTTGCCATATGTCCAGATTTTCCCGGGTAGACCTAATTTAGAAGTCATCTAGGGACGGTCCGGGCGGGGCTTTATTTGTAGTTCAGGTTAAAAAAACCTTAAAGTCTTGGGCCGACGAGATACGCGCTGGTCTAGGGTTAAAAAAAACTGTTGACATGTCCGAGTTTTGGTCTACAATCCGGAGTTTTAACGCGTCTTGTCCTGATTGCAAAGTTTTTGAGATCGCAACCCTATTCAAGAGGAGAAACCAACATGGCTTCAAAACAAATAAGTATAGCTTGCTATTCTCAAAGTTATTCAAAGATATTGAAATTAGACTATAATTATAATATATAGTTCAGTCTTTTTCCATCATGACAAATAATACAACTAACGTCAACTGGCCTACTAAAATTCGCACATGACCTCCCCGTACAAACGAGACATTATCTTATCAATACGTAATCTGTGTAAGTCGTGCGGGCCTGCGCTCGCGCGTCACGACTTGCGGCTTACATTGTGTCTGATTGACGAGGCTATGTTACATTCAGGGCATTGGTTTGTGGTGTGATGATTTAGTGGCTTGAATTGTTTTGAGATAAATAGTCTAGTCTAAGTTTAGTCTAGTTTAACTAAAAACTTAAACATTTCTAGCGTTAATTAAGCTCAAGAGTTTGTTTTTTGTTTCAAGCGGAATCAACATCAATATTTTGTTTTTTATTTAGATTCTAGTACGCAATTCCAGAAACGTCAGATTCTGTTAAATATAACTTAATTGATATCGAAGATCTAGTATCAATTAAGTCTTTACAAGAACACATGCGTAGTTAATTCTGAGTTCAGAACGCATATTCAGAGTGACGAGTTTATAATGGCAGTAACATTGTATTATAATGGCATTTTGCACAATACTTTAGCAACCATACTTTGTTATAATGAAACAAAGTTTGCGCCAGGTTCCTGTATGACGAGTAAATTGCTCTGTTTTTACTTAATCATCCTTCGGCATTATAATTGGTGCGTTTACCTGGTCAACTAACTGCCTTTAAAATCGTGGGAAATCTTTTCAAGTAAAAAGAAAGTGTTTATTGTATTCTGCGTGTTCTCTTCTGGAGGCATCTAAATTGTTAAGGTTTTTTGCTGATTTGACTTGTCGCCCAAATATCCAAGTTAAGGTTTAAACGGAAATCATCTTTTGATTCGCTAACATTATTAAGTTTAGGGTAAGATACGGATTTTATGACGTAAGTAGGCACACCCATCTTTTCTTCTTCAATGTTACTATGACTCATCGGCGTTAGGGCCTATGCACACCACGTTTTTTAAACGCGCCGTCGACGCGCGTTTTGGGAACGCGCGTCGCCGGCTCGTTTTTATTCTGCAGAGCAGTTTGTTGTCGTTTGTATCGATACAATCGCGCGGCACCGGCGCGTCTAGCGCGCGCGCCTTCCCTACGGACGGGGTTTCCCCCGCAACGAGGGAAAGGGAAGTGTGAATCTACGCTAGTAGCAATCGAGCGATTTGGTGCACCGCACGTCTTTGAAACAAAAAAATGGAGCCTTTCGACACAGAAAACTTCATAACTGAAATTCATCGATACACACACGCGTTTGCATCGCGTCTGTATCGCTACACACGTGCGTCTGTATTTATACAGGTGTGCAAAGGTCTGCTGGCTGCGTCTGACTCGCGTGCGTATCGCGTCTGTATCGCTACAGACGCGCTTCGACGGCGCGTAAAAAAGACGTAGTGTGCATAGGCTCTTAGAAAGCCAGTTGAAATGTTAAATGATTAAAGTGACTATAGGTTAATGGTTGACATTGAGGCGACAATCAGGTCCGCCTTTGCAATGTAGCAAATCTTTACATAATATGTTTGATAAAAATCTAAATTACATAGAGACTTTCCAAGTTCTTTTAATGATAAAATCTCTTGTTAATCTACTTCTCTATTCATGTTCATGTATCCAGATTACAGCTCACTTAAGTGGGGTTTCTAATGTTGTTCGACTCTTAAGGCTTTCATAACACCGGTCGACTTCATGACGCCATTGGCAGGCACATCGCAACATTAGATATGCAAAGATTGTAGCACCCAAATTGTCCAAAATGACTAATTAATATTGATCCAATTCGATGTCCTAATTAAAATAATCATTGCAGGCCTTGTCATTATGCCACTGTAAGTGTGGCCCTGGAGATCCCGCGGTACCATATTGGCCGTGGGTGCCGTCGGGGGGCCGGATTGCTCATGCCTACCCGGCCCCCACCAACGGCGGATCGAAGGAGTGTCCGGGAGGTTTTAGTGGTTGGTAGGGTCCTCTCCTCGTGGTATGAGTTTAGCATACCACGCTATGGAGAGGGCGAGTCCCACATATCCCACCGCCAGCGCGCGAATACGCTGCAGCGGCGGCGGTGGGAATGCGTAAATGCATTTCCCCCCGGACAACAAAAAAAAAAAGGCCTTGTCATTATCAAAATGCTTGTAAATGTTTTGATACTTAATAAGGGACAACATAGTTCAGAATTGTACCTTCATTTACTATGCCACTGAATACAATTAGCAGGCTAGGTCGTTTACCAATGTAATTTCAGTACCCATATTCACAGTGCGTAAATACAGCTTAGGTAGGTTATGATAGTTGGCACTGGATCGCGGTTGTTAAGCAAGATAATGAGGTGACTAAACAAACGCTTGGTTGCTAACTACATATCGATATTATGCGTGCGCGCAGAGAATTAGTGGGGAAGGTCATGGACGAGCTGCGGTTGGTTATCGAGAAATTATGTAAATATTTAGCGTTCTAATTTGAAAGAGTTGAGTGTTTTTAGGTAAGATTATAAGCTATGTACACAAAGTGCGACCCGTATCACAATTAATTTAGATACAAATTATCTTAGTGCATGATGTATGCACTTGTGTTGTTTAGTTTATATGTAGAGATACTGAAATTGTTGTTTTTTTTTTCTTTTTCGGACGGACATATGTAGTTAGCCAGGAGGCTTTTGCTACATCACCGGGCATAAAGGCGAGCAGAGCTCCAGCCTAGATAAATGGTTAAAACACTACAACCTAAGCAACCTGCGCAAGAGTCCTCCGCAGGGCGTCCCCTGTGGGACTTGGACCTCGGCTCAGGGCGGTCGCTGGCGGGGAGATTGAGGGATTATGGCTTTTAGTTTCTTTAGGGGAGTTTTGTGCAACTGTCGCTCTACTTTATGAAATGGTTGAAATTGGATTCAGAACTATAGTTGCTATTCCTGACTGAAGTATACAGGGTATCCAAGAACCTGGCGTCCAACTGGATTCCCACGATGCCCCAAGTTCTAACAGTACTCAGAAAAATATTTTAAAAAATCCACCCCATGTACTTACAGAATTATACTGATTTAAAAAAAAAAGGGGAAATGAGCACCCTGTGACATACTTTTGAATGCTGTGACTCCTAATGCTGATAATTTCGATATTTCTTGGAGGTTTTGTAATCTAGGGTATTGCTGTGTCTAAATAGAATGTAAAAATAAAGTACTTATTGTACCATTTTAAAATAAAATATTATTTTAACTAAAGGTGATATGGAAAACTATTGAATTTCGCAACTTTGACCGACTGTAGTGTAAAAAAAATGTACCAAAATAGTATGGCAAGTGACGTCAAATTTTGACGCGTTTATTCCTCTTTTTAAAAAGGTATAATACTTACACATTAATTTGAAAAAAAAAAATTTGATAATATTTTTACTCAACAACCCAATTTTTACGAAGTGCCTACCTACTAACGGTAACTGTCGGACCCTTTCTTATCTTAGAAACTGTTATGTTACTACTATTATTTACTTCGGTTCCAAGAGTGAGCAAGAAGGAAATACACACAGGTAGATGGGTTCCCAGTAGAATAAAAGCAAAGAATGTTAGTTTAAAGATATTTTATTACAATAAATGTTCAAAATGTTGACCACCCGCGGCAATACAAGCTCTCACTCTCCTTAAAAAGGACCGCTTTATGTTTCGCGAGTAACTTTTTTGACGTATCACCTGCACTGCTTGTGTTATCTTCTCACGAAGGTCAGCGATGTCATTAATGGGCTTCGCATAAACGAGCTCCTTCATAGTTCCCCAGAAAAAAAAATCCAGCGGATTTAAGTCAGGTGAGCGGGCTGGCCACGGGATTGTTCCTGATCGCCCAATCCACCTGTTCGGGTATTGCTCGTCCAAAAACTCTCTAACGGATACGCGAAAATGTGCTGGACAGCCGTCGTGTTGGAACCACATATCTGGTGGGGTCTCTTCTAGTAAGTTTGGAAAATCATTTTGAAGAAAATTTAAATATGATTCGCCAGTCAAATTCTCGGGCATCTCAAATGGACCAATAATATTCCCACAGAGAATACCGGTCCACATGTTCACTTTGAACCGGTACTGGGATCTATCTTCTCGCATCAAGTGCGGATTTTCCACATGCCACTCGTGCAAGTTGTGTAGGTTCATGTAGCCATCCTTCTTAAATGTTGATTCATCTGACCACAAAATTTTGTCGATAAAGTTTTCGTCTTCTCGATGTTTTTGCAGGATTGTTTCACAAAACGCGACTCGGCTCGGATAGTCTCGAGGTAAAAGACTTTGCACTCGCTGTACGTGGTACGGATGATATTCTTCTTTTTGGAGAATACTGTGTGCTGTGCTCTTCGGTATCCCCGTATCAGCTTCTATTCCTCGCACAGAGATGCTTGGATTTGCCGACACCGCCTCTAAAACTTCATCGCGTATGAAGTCATTTACGGGTCGTCCTTCACCAGCTACTTGATTGGGGAACCGCCCGTCACATAGTGATCTGTGCACATTAATGAAAACTCGATGGTCGGGATATCGCGTAGCCCTCGGATACCTTTCTCTGTAAAGTCTCGCTGCAGCTCGTCCATTACCTCTACATTCTCCATAAATGTAGTGCATATTTGCGTATTCTTGCGGAGTGTAGGTCGCCATGGTAGCACACACAAAACACAAACTGTCCAAACACAGGCAAAGGTCGTCGTAAAGAGTTCGTTTCAAAGTCCAGAGCACAAAGAGTAATCGAGTCCAATAAACAAAGCTTTAAATCGTAGTACGTGATCAATGGTAACAATAAGAGAGAGGTGC
Organism: Nycteola revayana; assembly: GCA_947037095.2. NCBI lineage: Eukaryota > Metazoa > Arthropoda > Insecta > Lepidoptera > Nolidae > Nycteola > Nycteola revayana. The sequence goes on along the minus strand of OY855748.1, from coordinate 15,709,905 downwards.
GTAGTAACGGCAGGAGGCAGTGACGCGTACTGACCGTACTGTTATCCTAAATAGCACGATCCCAGATAGCGTCACTATCTATCTCACTCGCACCTCTAACCTTTTTCTCCCTCACTCTTACCTGAATAATGGGGTACCATAAAGAAGAACCAGCAAATCGCAAAGATAGTTTCTGTCTTGCTCCCTCCTGTTGTAATAACGAATCACTATGGTGAGATGCATGCACATACCGTCCCTTACGGTCTAACCTGTTTTTTGAGAGGCCTGTTGTTATTTTTATGAGCATACAATAGTAATTCTTTAGAGGTTAGATTCAATTCGTCGTAAATTTTTCTTTCTAAGAATTCTGTAAGACATCGTAAAAATTGGGTTGTTGAGTAAAAATATTATCAAAATTTTTTTTTTCAAATTAATGTGTAAGTATTATACCTTTTTAAAAAGAGGAATAAACGCGTCAAAATTTGACGTCACTTGCCATACTATTTTGGTACATTTTTTTTACACTACAGTCGGTCAAAGTTGCGAAATTCAATAGTTTTCCATATCACCTTTAGTTAAAATAATATTTTATTTTAAAATGGTACAATAAGTACTTTATTTTTACATTCTATTTAGACACAGCAATACCCTAGATTACAAAACCTCCAAGAAATATCGAAATTATCAGCATTAGCAGTCACAGCATTCAAAAGTATGTCACAGGGTGCTCATTTCCCCTTTTTTTTTAAATCAGTATAATTCTGTAAGTACATGGGGTGGATTTTTTAAAATATTTTTCTGAGTACTGTTAGAACTTGGGGCATCGTGGGAATCCAGTTGGACGCCAGGTTCTTGGACACCCTGTATATACATATTTGACTATATATAGAGTTGCCGATGTATGATCTAAATTCATAGTTTTTAGAAAATTTGAAATCGCGGTTTATACGTTATAGTTTTTTTATTTTTTTATTTATTTTCTCAGCCTGCACTGCTGATCAATAGTACTTATGCATATTAATAATCTTCTCAGTACTTTATCGCCAGCTTTCATAGGTAGGCTAGGAGTATTTTAAGTTCACGTTTGTTGGCATTGTGCCATTTATAGGTACATTACACTTAGCTTCTCTTGCTGAACATCTTAAGATTTATTAATGATATAACGTTTGTATTTTTGCAATATAGAGGCAACTTTGCCAGATGATAGCGAACATCTTGGCAGCCGCAATAATTATATCATTCTTAATGTTGGTTCGAAGTTTTGACTTAGAACAAGACTGTTACATTTTTATATAAGGATGTTGCATGCGACTTTTCCGCGTAAACTTCGATTTCTACATACAAACTTTGCAAACCCTTTTCATCTTCTTAGGGATTGAATATTCAAAAATCCTTTCTTAGTGCACACCTACGTCACGCAAGGAATATTTGTGCAAAATTACATGGTTGCAGCGGTTTCATCTGTGCGTCGGTCGATCAGTCACTCAGTTCTGCTTATATATTTTATCTGTTATATATGTATGTATATAGACAGATTTAACTTTACTCATGAAAATTTACTTTTAAACATCGATATTAATATCAACAAGAAATATGAAGATAACACTTTCAGTTATATGTAGTTAGCTAGAGACATAAACAGGTGGCTAAATTATAAGTAGACATTTAAAGGCAAATGCGATTATCCCTGCTTAGTGTTATAATCCATCCGATACCGGTTTTTACTTGAGTTGAAAGAACCCTTATAAAAATAATGCTTTTTTGTATTTTGTTGATGAGCTTACTTAAAGGTTTATTAAGCTGGCTTGATATCAGTAGCTGTAAGATCTTTTAATCTTAAAATGGATGTGAAGATTTTTAAGAAGAATTTTAAATTGGATGTGAATGGATGTGAAGATATTACGTATATATGTGTATAATGAAGTATTTTAATATACTTACGTACATATAAAGGAAGACGACTACCAAGGAAAAGATAGGGGCGTCAGACATGTGCTTTAGTGGTCGTCGGTTCAATCGCCACCAATTGCACTACCGACGTGAACCCACTCCTTTCACAAGCAGTTTTAGCTTAGGCGAGGGGTTAACGACAATACTGGTAGACTACAAAAGCGATGCCTAAATTTTTTATAAAAAAATATTGTGTAAAAGACGATATGAGGTGATTTTTGAGATGATGTCAGATGCAGAATTGTAGAACGAGACATGCTGAGCCTACCGCAGACAGAGTTTGGATAAGGACAGGAGGCTGATGATGAATCAAGAATGACAAAAGATTTTTACACACAAAAAATAATATAATTACACTTTTCTTAAGTGTCATTGACTTCGTAAATCATTCTATTGGTAAAAATCTCAATCACATTCGGTCAGTCGTAAACGTGTCGGTGTCAACAAAGTCTCCCCGACTTCGTTTAGATAATGAGTTCTTACTAATTATTAAAACTCCAATATTCGCTGCGACATTATGCCCTATGGCCATGTTGACCTGGGCTTATCTTTCTGATTCGATCACGTGGTGACCGACCACGCCTACCTATCGTGTGCGTCATTTAGTTAAAACGTAAAATTACTGCGTATTACGGTATAATGAAAGGAATGTCAAAGTTTATTTCCAATAAGCATAAGTAAATTTTCTAGTGTCAACTGCTGAACATGGGCCTTCTCCTGAGGGAAGATTTTGCCATAGTTACCATGCTTGGTGACCGCAGTATTATGTTTTGATACACAAGGAAACGCTGTTGCCAGTTCCCGGATACGCTTATTATAATTATATGTTATAACAATCGGGACAAACAGCTTTACGTGACCAAGACCAGACCCGGAAATAAATCTTAGAATTTACACAAAGATATCGTGTCCAGTGTCGAGATCAAACCCACGACCTACGAGTAACACCAGTGTGTGTCCACGGGGAATGCTTCCATGATTTCTATAAATGACCGATAAACAAGTGGCTATCGGATTTGAGAGTTTGCAAATAAAAATATTATGATTATGTTTTAACAAACTGGAAATAAAGTTTTTGATTCACATAATATGTTAACGTTTATGAGTCAGATTTCTCGCTAAGAGGTTTTTTCGCATATTAATATTGGCTTTTTTATTATAGTACTTAATTTTAATCGATTAACTAAGTGATTCCAATGCAGCGGCTTTATAAAGTAGCTAACAGTTAGTGTTTTTGTATGTTAATATTATGAGTAAAAATATGAGTGATACACCTGCTATGTAATGTTATTCTTGATGGCATCCAATATTAAAATACTTTTTGCTTATATATATGCTTATAATAATGCTAATAGTTTTCTCATGCCGAATATTCTATTGACATATTTTTTTACACTAATCCTTTCTACCTAAGATTATTTTAATGAAATTTGGTTCGCAGATAGTATAGACATATACTTATAAGGACATAGGCTTATACTTTTTATTGCGAGAAATGTTTGTAGGGGGTTAAAAGCTGGGGGTGAAAATTGTATGGAAGTATCGTAATTTTTTAAGATTGAAACATAATTAAATCTGCTACTCAAAGTCACTAATCCACGCGGACGAAGTCGCCGGCACATCTAGTCTATACTAATATTATAAAGAGATCAGTAGGTTTGTAACGAATTGGCACAAAAAGTACTGGACCGATTTTAAAAATTCTGTCGCCATTTGATTGCTACATTATCACTGATTAATATACTACTACTACTTCGCTGGCTCAGCGACCCGAAGTGGATCTTGGCCTCCGACATTAAAGTGCGCCATTCTTCTCTATTCTGTGGCAAATCTGACCAGTCGGGCACTTCCAGCTCTTTCAGGTCTTTGGCGACTTCATCCTTCCCGCGATATCTCGGACGCCCGGAAGGTTGACCGTGATAAGCTTTCTTTCCTGCTCGATCCTCTCCCATCCTCTCCACATGTCCTAGCCAGCGAAGTCGGGAAGATTTTATTTCTCCAATAATGTTCGGCTCGGACACTAGCTCTTCTATCTCCCGGTTGTATCTCCGTCTCCATTCCCCATCCCCTCCTTTGGTTGGTCCCAGAATTTTCCGCAATATCTTTCGTTCCGCCACTAAGAGTTTATTTGCCTCCTTCAAAGTTAGCGTCCAAGTTTCGCACCCGTACATTATAATCGGTCTGATGACAGTTTTGTAGATTCGGATTTTAGTGGTTCTGCTTAGCAATTTGGACACTAACTGATTAATATAGGCTATATTTAATTATGAAGTTGAAGTGAACGCGGGAAGCTAGTAGTTAATATAATATCAACACATGCCGCATGCCGGTTTGAATGATGTGAACTCATAAATAAAGGAAGGTAATTTTAATTTACTAATATAACATCCCAACTAAATACGCAAGCGATAAAGCTTTGTTATTTTATATACTACAGTATAAAAATATTTCGGTAAAAGGTGCCTAAATGTGTCATTCCCGTCCTGTTTGTTTTTACGGGCCACCAGTTAGGGTCCATTTCGAAAGGAAACTTTTGACAGCTCCGTGATATAATGAGCTTTTATAGCGAGGGGACTACAGTTATAGTTACCTACCTAGTATTATATTATATTTCTTTCTCATGTTTGTCTTTTGTTGGAAACTACTTATCTATTGTATCGGGTAAGCCATACGAATTTTATTAAGTTGCCGCGTTAGCGTAATGCTACTTCACCCAGTTTATGATCTATCTAAATGCCAATGTTCTTATAATCTTCTAAGACTCTTAAATGCGCCGGCGACGCGCTTTTTTGCCCATACAGGCACGAAACGCACGACAGTCAGTAGGGTAAACTGGGTACGGCTGAAACAATTTAGCTTTTATCGTTTATAATTTTGTTGTTTATAAACCGAGTGACGATAATGATACATTAAATTCAAAAGTGAAGTTTTGGCTACGATATGGCTGTATCATTATAGTTCCCGGGTTATTATTTTTAGAAATATATGAAATTAAAAAAAAAACGAATTTGTTGCAACCGTCCCCATGCCAGGGGCGGTTGAAACAGCGATTGGGGTCAGTTGAAATACATACAAATAATACAATAAATACTAAGGAAGCATGTTTTATTTATCATTAAAACTAATTAAGGCACCACATAACAACATTAATTAGTCTTCAAGGTTTCATTAGCCTTTAACGAGTAGTAAACAATTAAAGAATTTCTAAAATCAAATAAAAATTAATAATAAAATTAACATTTTGAATAAACTAAATAAAGACTTTTTTTTAAATCAAATAAACATTCCAAATAAACTAAAGAAAACACTTCTTAAATCAAATAAACATAAATAAGAAAGAAATAACAATAAGAAAACATAGCTTAGAGATTAATCAGAGTATTCAGATTCGCAATTGTGGCAAACGTAGCTAAGACCACCTTCTGTGCATTCTTCTCTAGTCTAGTAAAAACGTTACAATCATTAATAGCTTGTGCACTTGTGGACGGTCTTGGTGAAATTTCTTGATAAATACCGATGCTGCTAAGACTAGGTGGTGTATTTATCGTTTCTTCTGGTTCATGAACGTTTACTTGCAGGATTATCGGAAATGGTGAGTCAAGGAGATCTTGTTGTTCAACTGTTGTCTAAAGAGACAACTGTAATTCCTCAGTTAAAAGAGAAGGCGATAGTGGTGGTGTTTCATCTTCGGTTGGATTTTCATTAAATATAGGAACAACTGCAGACTCAATAGTATTGTCCGGATTAGGTCTATCTGTTACGAATGCAGGAGCAAAATCGATCTCAGTAAACAGATTCCGGTTATATGGGTAAATTCCTGTTTAGCGAAAGCCGGCTTGAATGTTGGAAGGTGTCATAGCGAGGAGCATAGCAGATGCTACAATCCCCGGTATATCGTATATGGACATGGGTTTTCCTGGATGGCTTCTCATCCACGCATCACACGTGGAATTTACAGCCTTCTTTAAAGGGCCATATGCGGATCGATCGAGCGGCTGGAGCTTGTGAGAGCAGTGAGGAGGAAAAGACAATAACACAATTCCATTGTTCTTGCAATAGTCCAGTGTGTTTATGTGTACGTGTGAGGAATGGTTATCTAGTACGAGTAAAACTTTGTGTGACAGAGAAACCTTAGAATGCTTTTGAAAGTGTTTTAGAAAATGCAGGAATGATTCCTCTTGCATCTGACCTGAGGGATTTGCGGTTCCACTAGACCCTATTGGCCTATCCCTAAGAAAATGGTATTGGAATCGCACTCGCGGAAATACAAAAAATGGTGGGAAAACATTTCCAGTGGCATTTACTGCAAAGGTTACTGTCACTAAAGTACCCCTTTCACCTGAGGTTACTGAACCAACTTGACGAGCATCACGTCTAGCTATAACTCTGTCAGGCTTTTGCACGGTGGTTATGCCGGTTTCACCTGTGTTATATATATCTTGGGGCTCAAATTTATAACGGTCCATGACAATGGACAGATTATCATAGAAGACGTCTACGTTACTTTTATTAAAGCTTGTTGCCCTTGACAAGCTAAGCTTGTAGCTTGTGCGGCGCGTACCGACAGTTCAGGGTTTCTTCCCATAAACATCCGAAACCATTCCTCACCAGCCATTCCGTTGTCTTCCCAAGTTCGAGGTCGTGATAAATTATACTTAATGGTAAGTTCGTAAGCTAATTTTCTCACCTCTTTCTTAGATAGTCCGAAATATATATCAGCATATCGAATCAAATATTTTGATAATTCTCGCTCCTGATCTTCATTGAAAACACGATTGTGTGATGCCGGACGCATCTCGCTTTCGAATGTATCTTAACAGGGAACAATGTTTATACCATGCTTGTCCGCCGCTTTCCGTAGTGAATCTCCAGCTTTTACCTCCTCATATGCATTACTATAGCTCGACAAGTTAATTTCCCCTCTGGAAGTCTTCCTCACTCGAACTCTCGGCATCTACAAAAAATAAACATTTTGTTTCAACCGTACCCACAAAAATTGTCTCAACCGTCCCCAACACCACTTTTGGTAGAATATACTTTATAGTTACGACAGTAATAATAACACAGTAAAAATAGTCACTATCCCTTATTCTACAAGCTTCATAATAATCACAAACACACACTCAATACATTCACTTACAAAGAACAGATAATATAAGCGTTAATGTCAGAAGAAAAATACTTACTTTTCGGTTATAAAAAACAATATGGCGTCCTGCACACAACCACAATGCGTGGGGAGCGGCGCGCTACTAAATTCGCGTTCGGAACTGCCGTCCGCTTCGTTTTCCCCTTGCCTCCCTCACTCCCCGCGTAACCGTTTACGAGATATTTGCTCTGTTTCAACCGTCCTTTGTTTCAAGCGTACCCAGTCTACCCTACATCGTTTCTAAAACGCGCGTCGACAGCGTGTTTAAAAAACGTGGTGTGCTTAGGCCCTAAGATATACCTACCAATAAAACTAAAGAGTTTGTTTGTTTGCTTGAACGCGCTAATCTCGTGAACTACTGAGCACTATCAAATGTAGCAAATATTATTATAAATATTTCGCCCTTTACAACTCAACTTCGAAATTACACCTTAATATAGCAACTGTCACTTTCGCGGTGTTGTACTATCACTGACTATATTATATTTCGTTACTTCAATAACTTAATTATCAGGTTATTCGTTTATGTAGTTGTCCAAGTTCATTTCATACATGCATTAGTATATTAATTGAATTTTAGAGCCATTTCCACTCAAACAACTTAATTTGAAAGTAGTCATCTTACTCTGGGTTCTTAAATTTTTATCAAATATTAAAACAATAAATAACGGAACCTAGTTCATTATCCAGTTCCGAATGGCCAATCGTATCGGCTATGTCGATCTCCACAAATTCTTTGCCGTCAACTTTTAATCTGTCGACATCCCGGCTTAGTTCCTTTGTACTCGCTTCTTTCGTTCAGATTGGACCGAAAGTCGTGGTATAGCCATGTCCGGATTGGCACACAATGGTACACATTCGGTTTGACAATGTTCCAAATTTGGTATACACACTGATTAGAGATGGTTCTGTGTTAGTTTACAGATTGCGTCATCACTGCGGTCCCGAATTTATTTATGAAGTGGTTGAGAAATTGAATTTTTCGGTGGACCTCGCCAAGAGGTCGCATCGTAATTTATACAAAATTATACGAATATAAAATCTATCTGAAATTTAAATAGAATACCATGTCTTGATACTCAGTCGTCAACCCAATTCAATTGATCTTTCAATGGTGGATGGGGTCAATAATATGCCTACCATTGGTTATTACTCGGGTCCCAAGAATAGTAATACAATCGTTTATAGGCACAATTCAAATTATCGTGAATATATCTGCGTCATTCCATACTCTCTGTCATGTATTGAAATTCTCATACGATCCGAATAGTTCTGGATACGATTTATCATGAAATCGTTTTTGTTCGCAATAAAACATGCAACTGCAGTACAATACACATCGCAGTTAAAACAATGTCTAAAATAAATCAATACCCAATCACAGCAGACCTGCGTAGTTTTCGTTTCGTTTAGAAATTTGGGTCAGCGAATAAAATTGTAATACGATATATTTTATATTTCAATCGATACAAACAACGTTTCAATATGGCTTTGTTTTTATCTGTATGCGGTTTTGACCACGATAAATTATTTATGAATGTTGTTTTAATGGCTTATGGAGAGAATATGAGTTGGATTATGACATGGGAAACGAAATTTTATTGTTAAATACTTAATACCATGTCATTAGCAATTTTGTCTCAGCTCAAATTAGCTGGAGTGTCTTAGATATTATACTTGTGATTATAAATTTATGCATACACTTACTTTTTGGCTTTAATATTGTGTGAAGTGAATCGCGATAGTACCTACGTTACATCGATCCATAAAAATTCCATCAATCAATCAATCATGCCGTTTCGACGCGGAAGAAGGACAAAGAAACGAACACACTTTCTCGTTTATAATATTCAGTATGATCTGTTATGTTCCGAATTCAGATTCTGAAGTCGCACAACTCATGCATTATGTATCAGATATGTGTTTAATTCAGTTTCATATCGTGACATTACTTTATAATTAAGGAAATATATTTTTAAACGTTTATTTTAATGTGACGCCTACATCCAAAGCCATGAATACGATGTTTTTAAAATGGATTATGCCAACCCACTGACTTTCTCTGTTAATACTGGTTGTTTTAATTATGTCCTTTTATTGGTTGTCCGTTGCTTTAATTGAATGCGGTGTAATTTTGAAAATTGCTTCCAAATATGGCTTAGCGTTATCTTATTTTTGGTCTGTATTTGAATATTTTAAATGCATAATCAAATAATTTATACAATTATTTTGATTATGCTTTTAAGAAATTTGGGATCCATTTATGAGGTAAAAAAGCAGAATGGAATTAAACATACCGCTGAACCGCTCACCTACACAATATATCATAAAGAATGAAACATTTTATTATACTAGGTGCGTTGTCCTGTGTAAGCCGCGTTTTGGACTTTTTTCTGTAGTCCAGTGGGATTTTCATTACTAGTCTAGAGTATACGTTGTTTTAGTATATAACTAGCGACCCACCCCGGCTCCGCACAGGTAAAATGCTGATGTATTATACATATAACCCTTCCTCTTGAATCCCTCTGTCTATTAAAAAAAACCGCATCAAAATCCGTTGGGTAGTTTTAAAGATTTAAGCATACATACCCTATGTATGCTTAAGTCGCTTTTTCTGTCCCTATGTCCCTACATAGGGACAGAAAAAGCGACTTTGTTTCATACTATGTACCTAGTGATAACATACGTATTATTACGTATACTTAAGAGACTAGGTTTCTAAATTCGATATATTGATTGTGCCCTTGAACAATGTTACGTAATTCACATTAAGGAATTTGCGATACAAGACAAATATGTACTTATGTCTCTATCATAGTTACTAAAACAACTTGCTACTTTAGAAGTACCTCAGAAAGTTATACAATTTTCTACGTATGTCTAGCCTTCGGGTCTTCAGCAATCTAAACCTTTATTACATTTAATTGATCAAAACAAATTATGACCGTATCAGAATTTGGTATGACTAAGCGTATCCAAAGGTTTTTTTTACATAATGCCCGCTACTTGCAAACATTTTTTATTTGCAAGTTGTACCATTGTTGGTGATTTTCGTCATGTTAACCTCGATTTCAAGGCCTGCTTGCCAAACTTTGGTTACGTAGCTGGCTCTAGCATTTTGCGTAAAGTTTGTGCCAATTTTGTACGGCTGCGTTGCCAGACCTACATAATAGGCATTCTAGACTATCCACTAATGAGCACCCATTTATGCAACTAGTGTTATGCGAAAGCTTTCATTATTGAATTACTTTTGTTCTTATAATTACTATTATATTTACCGGACACAGTAATTAAAGCTACAGTTTTGACAATAGCCAAATATTTTTTATTTTTTTAAATTAGTTATGACTTGCTTCATAAGGTAGATCCTTATAGAGTTTATAAGTTCAAAATGGTTATATATAATAACACATTATACACCTAATAATTTAAATCTAATATCTCTATAACTATTTAAAACATTAAGCATCCTTAAGGGTAAAAGGCGACTAAGGGACATATGGCTGATGGATGGGCAGCAGCATCTATTAGCTCAAGGTTAACATCTAACTGCGATCACCAATCCGTCTGCCAAGCGTGGTGATTATGGCAATATCCCTCTGCGATCCCGGCTTGCCAAGGTCTGTTAAGAGGAGGCCCATATTCAGCAGTGGACGTAAACGGGCTGTTAATGAAGGGTAAATCAAAGCACTCATTCAATTGACAACTTTAATTATATCAATATGTTACATTGGTTTAGCGCAGAATGACAGGGCTATGACTTTGTTTTCCGTATCGGATATAAGGTCGGACAGAAGCGAAGTTATCACAAAACCCTTTGTTTTCGCTCGTGCCAATTTTTGTAGTCAAATATCGTTCCTATCTAAACACTTATGTATAAAATATATTGTGTTTGCATTGATAAATGGTGGGCAGATATAGATTCTGTTCCGTTTGTTATTGCTGGCTGAGTTATGACGCGCGTGGGTGGGTTTTGGTATGAGGGATACTGTGATAAGTGGAGTTTGTTTGGACGGCCACCTATACAGTTATTCGATATGTACATTTGTTTTATCACATTCTTCTTGGTTTTAAATTTTATCGTCGAACTTCAAGTTCTCTTTTTTATTACCTTTAGTGGCAATTGGTGATTGAAAATTTGATGCTTTATTTTAGTACCAATATAAAAACCCTATTGTTTGCTGGTACTAAATATAGGTATTGGCTTAATCCGAGTAGTATTTTTCTCAAAATCGTTAAAAATTTCCTTCTGATCATCGTGAACAATTTAAGCAGGCAAATTTGAGCAACTTATCTATTATTATCTGATCTTAAAAAGCAAGCAAACCCTTTGACATCCAACAAACTTATTTTCAAACATTTCCGAGTAAGTCTCATGTCCTCAGAGGCTTCCTGCGGAACTTTCAACAACGGTTATTAACAGACCCGTATAAACAACTGCGATCACAAACAATAAAAAAGTGAACACATTTTTACGATCAACTTTTATTACGGGACAAATTTTATGGACCCAGATCTTGTATCGTGAGATTATGACCCACGTTGGCTTGTTTGTCACATGTTTGCTTATGGAGTTTAGCTGTGTTTTTTTCTTTAGCTTGTTGATGTCACAGAAATTGAAATGGTTTGTTAAACTTCATCAATTCAATTTCTGCACCGGTAGCTCATTATACATATACCATAAGTACATCCTACTGGGGCCTGCTAGAAAATTATTTGTATGAATCACGGAGAGTTGTATTGAGTCTGGGTGTGCTTTTGTGAATTCAGTGTTTGTTGAGTATCCCGCGTCACAGGAATTAATTAAACTCCTGCATAAACGACCTTATAAATAAATATATCCTTTCGGTATAGATATATTAATAATTAAAGTAAAACTATTATAATAAAGGTATAGCAAAACTGAAACGAAAGAGGAAGTAAAGATTATTTTACAAAAGATTAGTTACATACACGAGACAGATTTACTGAAGTGTATAGTAGCCAGTCTGAAGCGTGTACGTCTGTCCCATTTAATTTAATATTACATATGAACATCAAAATACTTAGACGAATTATGTCTTCCTCATTGCCTACTAAACATACATAACCTTAATATGAATATGAGTCATCTTTTACATCATTTGCGTTGCTAACCGAGAATTTCTCCAATGTTTTAATTTTGAAATGAATATAATTTGAATAAATTTGCATATCATGTTATTTAAATTGGTATTTTAATCTTATGATTTTTTTTATTAATGTATTTATTTCTCTTTTTCTAGGTAAGTTTATTGCTTGGATTAATGCGCTTATCAATCACGAAGACAAGACTTCACTATCATACAGAATAAATAGGTACGTGCGATCATGCAATATGTTGAATTGAACTAGAAGCTAGAGAGAATTCATATGTAATCATCTATCGTATGTTTCCGATATTTTTCCATTTGTAAATGATCGCTAATTTAGCTAACAGCTGTTTCACAACAAAAACAACCTAACAAGGCAAATTTCTGAAAAGCGGATACCAAAGTAAAAAAAAACCGGCCAAGTGCGAGTCGGATTCTCGCACGAAGGGTTCCGTACAAGTGCGTACCTATTTTTGATATCAAGAATACAACAAATAACATAGTATAAAAGTTATGTAGTTCGTTGTAACTTTGATCGATGTTGAATGAATGAAAGGTAAACTGCGGTTTACGGTTTATGACGTATTAAAAAAAACTACTTAATCTCGTTCAAACCAATTTTCGGTGAAAGTTTGCATGGTTATGTACATCATATATTTTTTTTAGTTTTATCATTCTCTTATTTTATAAGTTACAGGGGGGGGGACACACATTTTACCACTTTGGAAGTGTCTCTCGCGAAAACTATTCAGTTTAGAAAAAAATGACATTAGAAACCTCAATATCATTTTTGAAGACCTATCTATAGATATCCCACACGTACGGGTTCGATGAAAAAAATTTTTTTGAGTTTCAGTTCTAAGTATGGGGAACCCGATTTTTTTTTGTTTTTTTTCTATTTTTATGTGAAAATCTTAATGCGGTTCGCAATATACATCTACTTGCCAAGTTACAACATTATAGTTCTTATAGTTTCGGAAAAACGTGGCTGTGATATACGGACGGACAGACAGACAGACAGACATGACGAATCTATAAGGGTTCCGTTTTTTGCCATTTGGCTACGGAACCCTAAAAAGAACGGTTGTGTGCCGAGCTCACTTCGCGTAAATGTTTGAATACAATTTGTATTTTGCATCGACTCTGAAGTTCTGCTTAACCAGCGTTAAAGTTGTTGTTGTTTTATGTTTCAGAACATTTTTGTTTTACATTTAGTTGGCTATTGGCTGCGGTTAACTTGACTGCTGCCAGTTATTTATTGACTGATAAAAAACTCTAACTTCTTAAATTAAAGACGTGGAAAGATCTCTTCAATTGCCTAGATATAGATAGTCATTCTAATCCGTGACCAGAGGTGTAGCTTCCAACGTAAGAGCCGTGTGTTTTATTAATATTAATGTAATATATAAAGCTGAAGAGTTTGTTTGTTTGCTTGAACGCGCTAATCTCAGGAACTACTGATCCGATTTTGAAAAATTCTTTCAGAGTTACATAGCCCATTTATCGAGGAAGGTTATAGCCTATATTTAATTATGTATTTCCCACGGGAACGGGAGTTACGCGGGTGAAATCGCGAATGGGAAGCTAGTCAGTGATACAGTGCACCGAGCTACATGGGTCCCGAAAGTGTGGTAGAGGGTCTATCCAACAATTTGATAGGGGGTTCGTCTTGTGTTCACTATGCCACTGATAAACACTAATAAGTTTTTTTTCGGGAATTGAGTTTGTTACTCTTGAGTAAGATTTTAGTACTTCTAAAAAATGGGTTATTATACAGTTATTCGGCATCCGAAGCCTAAATAACAGGAATTTCCAATTGATTCTAGTTATCGTCTTTACAATTTTAATACTATCGCTGTACTATTGTTGAAAAATTAATAAAATAATAAAGCTAACCACAATTGTCTCTACTTTTACAATAGTCGGCGACGATAAGCCTGTATGATCGTTTACTGGTGACAGAAATAACTCAAATTGAGGCTAGCACATAAACATTTCATGCAGTAATCGTTATTCAAAGAACCACTGTTATAAATCATTATTCGTTACGTTCCCACGTACGAGAAAGTTTACCGATATTTAACTTATTTCATAACGCCATCGGACTATATCATTTTCACTGAAAACTATTTTCTCTTGAAAAGTTATTATTTTTTTCAGTTAAAATTTTAAACTGCAGGTAACTAGGTTACTTCATCGTATTTTTTAACAATCAATAAATAAAAGTATAGGTTCGCCTGATCTAAAATTTGACAACCAAGACAAGACGCGTGATAACCTCGGATTTTCGAGCCCAGATACCATGTCAATAGATTTTTTTAAACATAAGTGCCCGGGTCGATCGTGGCCGAAGCCTTCAAATTTTTTAACCCAGGACTACAAATGAAGCTCGGACGCTCCCTGAAAGCCCTCTAAACAAAGATAAATCCGGGGAAACTTAGATAAGAAACACTCTTCAAGTTTCAGGTCTCTGTAATTAGCGCTTTACGCATAGCGTAGATATAATTGTTATAGTAATTTGGTAAGCTTTTGCTGATTACCGTAGTTTCACATATTCTCAATTGATTGGCGTATCGTCGCCATCGGCTATACCATCGTCCTATTATGCGAGCTATTTACTGGCAGTGTATTAGGATTCCGATAATATGTAATATCCGATATATCCAAACAGTTTTCATTACCCTTCAAATTAGGAACAGAGAAATTGCTCGGTTTGCCAGTATCCGCAGAGTAATTACCAATAGGATCGCTTTTTCAGTTTTAACAGTTGAGCGTATTTTGAATCCATATTGCGATTGGTTTTGGCCAGAACATGTTCTGGACGCAACAACATGTGGGTACCCAACATTCATTCGAATATAGAACTTTAATTAAAATCCGTTCGTTATTATTGATGTATACTTGTTTTTATGAATTGTTTGACCAATTCGTAATGTTTGTAACGTAAGTAAGTAATGTGGTATTTATATGTGAATACTTTATTATAAGCACAGAAAATTTATGTCGTTAATTTATTAGTCTTCAGCCGGTATAACGGATATTTCATCAATGGCCATGGGCCTTTCCTAAAGCGATGATTGAAGTATTATGTTGTAGCACAAATCACGTTAGTCTATTCTGACTTTGCTTACTTTCTTTATCCACCTGTTCACACCCATGGCTTAATATGAGCCTCAACTTTAAAAGACCTCGACAAGCTAGGGTCGTTGAGAGACATTGCCGTAATAATCACGCGTGGTAGTTGAATTGGTGAACGCCGTAATATTGGGGTATATTTGAGCTAATAGATGCTGCTGCCCATCCATCAGGTGTATTTCCCTTAGTAGCTTCTTACGACAAGAAATGGCGGAATTCTAAGCCGGAAACCATACAGCGATCTATTGATTCAATATAATTATGTTCGTCAGATTTTATGTACAGTCAACAAAAGAGATAGGTTTACACCGTCTGTTTCAAATAATGTAAATAAATATAATAATATTTATGTCACTACCTCAGACGGTATTTTTTTATGGATGAAAAATTAGTTGCTAGCTGTATACATATGTATAAGCGGCCGTAGCCCAATGGTTGGGGCGTCGGACTTGTGATCTTGGGGTCGCCGGTTCGAACCCCACCCATTGCACTATCGACGTGAACCCACTCGTAATACAAGCATTTAGCTTAGTATGAGGGTTTAACAAGAATACTAGTAGGCTGCAAAAGTCTGCTAGTAACACTAAAAAAAAAAATATTCAATAGTCTCTTCTCATAAATGTTTACGTATCAATTAAAAATGCGTTTCACTATGTGTAAACCTATCTTATTTGTTGACTGTACATAGTATGAATTCCGTGTCAATGATATGAGATCTACACTTTAATGTCATATAATTAAAGACGGAATTCAAATAAATTACGGTCCGAGAGTACCGAAATGTTATCTCGGTTACAAGCGTTAGCAATGTCTTGCTCAGAGTTAATGTTATTTTTTTCGTCCTCCAAACATCTATTATTGTCCCTCTTATTTCTTACTACGGCCTCAGATCGTTGTTGTCTGTAATTTCAACCAACAAATAAACGAACAATAAGGAAACACGCTTTCAGAGTCTCTATTTCGTTGTGTTTTTTTGCTTAAGGCATAATTGATGATGGAGACGCAACAATGTAGGACAATAGTGTATTCTGTCCAGTGTCTATAGCGAACATATCAGTGACTTTGCTAGGTGGTCGAAAAAAGCGTTTTGAATTCGTGCAGAATATTATTTACGACATGAAAAACAATAGGAGATCGGTTCTACGTCTAGTAGTTGGTATGC
Source organism: Nycteola revayana (assembly GCA_947037095.2). Lineage (NCBI taxonomy): Eukaryota > Metazoa > Arthropoda > Insecta > Lepidoptera > Nolidae > Nycteola > Nycteola revayana. Next base: position 15,693,419 of record OY855748.1, on the reverse strand, counting down.
TTTTAATGTTTGTAAAGATCTTCATGTTACCTGCTAAATGTATTCATGATTTATAAAATAGTTAAGTGTGGGTCTCACTCAATTTTTACCATAAAAGAGTGTTGCGAACTCTTTATGTTATAATATACTTATTTTCTTTTAATTCCTTGCGAAAATATATGACGAAGTTTCCTAAATTTATATTATTTTACTTTTGACTGTTTGGTTTTCGGCTTAGAATAAAACACCCTATGTCTTCCTATGGGTGTCGTAAAAGGCCACTAAGGGATATACAGCTGATGATTGCTCAGTCACTTTTATCACCTCAAATGTATCTTACTGTGATCGCGAATTCGCCTGCCAAACGTGGGGATTACGGCAATATCACTAAATTACCCTGGCTTACCAAGTCTGTTACAGCGGAGGCCCATAATCAGCAGTGGATGTATACCGGCTGATAAAGTAACTGTGTGACTAGAAAACCATCGATTTTTTAATAAAAATAATAACATTTTCATTATTAACAACTCACCAAAGAGAAAATAATTTAATTCATTAAACATTTTCGACGACGACAAATTGAGACGAAATATTTGAATTAATTTTCATGTCGTATCATTCAGTGAAATCGTGTTTCGTAACAATTTTCACACCTATCTATTATCTATATTAGCATTGGAGGCACGGCTCGTTTGTGCTAATTGTCCGAACTCCGTGATTACACGTCCATTTTGCGTTTCACTTGTCATGATTGACCTTCTAATTGATCGTATTTATTGGATTATCTTTCAAGGTTGTTGTAACCTAAATGAGCAACACATTTGGGTTACTTTGTTCTAGTTCAATATTATTATTGTTGGTGTAGCCTATATTTGTCGTACTGGATAAACATTAGTGACACTTGAGAGTCTGACTTTCTCAAATATACGATCTACTGTTGCCCGCAACTTCGTTCGTTCTAACAATGAATGCCGTCCGTTCAAACACATATACTTAAAACTTGATATTTTTATTAGAAACAGATACTTCAATTTTATGTATTTATTAGATTATCTCGCGGCCTTTACCAGGTAATCCGTCCATCTAGTTGGTCGACGTCTTACGCTACGCTTGCCGATCCGTGGTCTCCATTCGAGAACCTTTCTGCCCCAACGGTCATCTGTTGTCCGTGCTATATGGCCTGTCCATTGCCACTTCAACGAACTAATCCGTTGAGCTATGTCGGTAACCCGCGTTCACGGTGTATGCAGGCCGCCTCCAACCGTAGCAAATGGAAATCTGTGAAGGGGGCCTATGTCCAGCTGTGGACGACCTATGGCTGAAATGATGATGATGATGATTAGATTATCGGTTCGTCTACATGTCTTATCTCTTTATTTAGGTAGTTTAGAGTAATACAAAGCAAATAAATTTTACTCAGATTAACTCTCGAGTAGTCTTTGTATTAGCCCAGAATGAATCTCGGATGGACGGACATTCTACTTGGCCCCAAAATGTATCACTTGACTCATTATTTTGAAGAGGCCGTAGCCCAATGGCTAAGTCTTCGGACTTATGATCGTGTGGTACCAGGTTCGATCCCCACCCATTGAACTACCGACGTAAACCCACACAACACACAAGCATTTTAGCTTAGCACTAGGGATTAACATGACTACTGGTAGTGTGAAAAATCTCTGCTAGAAATATTGAAAAAAAATAATTATCAAAATGACTCAATAAAATGCAAAGGTTTTATATAAATTCAATATTTTACGTGTGTATAACCGCTTTAGCTAAGTGCAAGTTTTGAAGCACATTTTTGGCCCGGTAAAAACTTCTCAATATTTTTATCTAAAATTTTCACATATTTTTTCCGACCATAAAACCCTTTCATAGAAAACCCAGCTCGCAGCACTCGGAACGTTCAAAACTAGAGCAAATCCGCTGAAAATAATTCATCCGTACATAATGGATGTGACTAGATACTTTTATACGTTTGCGTTCTTTTTTGAAGGATTTTATTTTTGGTCCCAAAATATATTTTGAAGTTTGTTTTACCGGGTTGTAGAGGATTTGGTTACAGTATTTTTACTGTAGTTTGCTGTGCGCAAAATAATTAGGCATGCTTCAACTTTGATACAGTTAAAAATAAAAATGTAGTTGTTTGTATGAATTCATTATGTAGCGGTATTCTTTTAGGATCTAATAAATTTTTTTTAATACTTTAGTTAATTGCTCCTTGTTTAAATATCTCTTTGACTACAATTTAATGCATTTACTTTGAAATGTATCTACTAAAGATTAACTACTGTGAAATTTAGAACTAAAAATGAAATGTTAAAACATCTAGGTTTTTTTTCTTTTTCTGTTTCTATGTCTGTTTGTACGGGCTAATCTCCTAAACTCACGGGCATCAGCAGTATACTATGAGTGTGCGAAATATCATACTCCTCCTTCCGCATAATCTTCGTAAAATATTATAATATTTTACTGAAATGTATCGCAATTAATCTCCTAGCGTGTTTGAGGTAGAATATACTTAAATGGAAACCATAAAACGCAGTCCTTCAATGTTCAAGACTCAAGTTTCTAAGTGATCTTAAGTTTATGAAAGCCTCTCAAAAGGACTGACGGAAGGGAATAAGTGAAGAGGGAGTTTGTGTGGTTTCAATTCTTATCTGCCAAGGTAAATTGCTGTTTAGTAACAAATATTAGTATTACTATAACTTGTCCACTACCTACACCATAAATAGCAACGTAACGATTAGCAGTGGTAACCTTATTAAGTGGTTTAAAAACTAAGCAACCTGCGCAAGAGAGCCTCCACTACGGGATTTGGACCTCAGGTATTAAGTTTTCTGTAACTGTCGCTCTGCTTTACAGTTTGCGGGCCTCTCGGACTTCGGGTCGTTTCGGACTTTGTGGAGACAAAGCAAAGTGTTTTTTTAAAGTTCTTGTTTAGAGTTGAACGTCGTGATTGGTAAAAATAATGGCATTACAAATGTAAACACCAATGACATAACTCCATTAGGGACTAATCACATTTATTCAGCTCTATTCAGCTTTTGTCCATAGAAAACAACGATTTTGTATGGGGACGCGTACGCATCCATTCAGCTTTCCGCGTCTATTCTGCTTTCGCGGCAAACTAGTATAAAATGAGGATAAATGTGTTTTTATCGTGCGAATGCTATAGAGAGCGTTCAGCGCTGTTCCGCCGCGTTCAGCGCTGTTCCGCGGCATTCATCGTCTAACGCGGCGGAACAGCTCTTTACAGGGACGGATGTCGCGACTCCTTGTCGAAAAGTTGCAACCTATATTGTTCCTGCATTGATTTAAGAAAGATTAAAGACTGCACACGTGTTTTAAAGTAGGTAATTATAATTATTTTATTTTTACGAAAAATGATCGACGAAGAGAAACTTATATTGTTAATGCAAAAATATTCTTGCCTGTATCATATTGGTTCATCACATTATAGCGATCAACATAGAAAAAATAATGCTTGGGACGAAATTCTTCTTCTAATTGGGGTACCAATGTTGCATATTCTCCAACCAAATTCCTTTTTCTCCAAAGTGGGTCGACCCACTGTCGTTTGCGTTTTATTTTTTTACGTTTATTGTTTTCTATTTCTTCTATAAGAAGCGAAACGATAAAAATATCGCACATAGAACTGTCCATGTTGAGGGCACAATCAATACTAAATGAGTAGCTTACCGTCTTCGCAGCATATTCAGCGTCGTTCACAGTAGACAGAAGCGTTTCAGCGGAGAGAGCGCGCTATGACGGCTTTTCTCATTCTTACGACGCCGTACGCGGCTGATAGAAACAGAGCTGTATAAGTGTGACCAACATCGTTCAGCGAAACGCGAATGGAGCTGAATAAATGTAATTAGTCCCTTATTCGACTGGTCGATCTGTATGTATTTACATCTTTTATTATTATTATGTCTAATACTAGAAAAAATGTTTAGGCTTTACACAGCGTATTATATGACACAAAAACAAATAACAAGTATCTTAAAGAATATTAAATGTAAATAAAGAGTAATTATATTTTTTGCTCTCGACATGATTCATTGTTCCCGCATTCCGTAGCAACATTGAACCTACTCAATACATATTAGCAAAAAATATTATTAATGGATTGTGTACAAAAACAAACAGATAATTATTGAGGTTATCTTAACTGTAGTATCTGATAATGTACATACGTGTAACATGTGCGAAAATGAAAATATTTGATGTGCGTAATGTCATATTAGTTTTGAGTAACATATCTTGTGATAACTCTCGTTTTTTATAAATGACAAAACTGCCTGGATGTTTGTTGCTTTGGCGCCGGAATGGAATACACTATCTACCAGACCTAAAGTGAGATTTATTACCGCTTAGTCACGTAAGTAATCATTCTTATGAATTATTTGAGGTTTCCGGCTTCTGGGACCGCAATTAACTGGAACCGCGGTCCCAGTCGACGGATTCGAAAAATTAAATATTTTTCTTCCAGCGACTGGGACCACTCATAGATAACTTAAAAAAAACTATTATTCAAGTCAAAATCGGTACAGTCAAACGAAAAATAATCTAAATTATTTATATGAATATCATTGACTCGTTCTAGACATGATTTTATCCTATGCGCTTAGTAATAGATTAAGCTAGCCCATTTTTACATAATTCACACATGCAGGTAAACACACAAAGGGAATAGCATTGTATGATTGTATAATACTATCCCTCTCTAGCTCGAGTCAATTTTGCCTGTCGATTTCAAGGTCAGGTAGCCCTTTTGTTATAATCGGGAAATTTTGCATCGCCCAATGACTGGCTCGGCCAATCACTGACAAGAAGCTTATCAATTTAAGAAAGTCAAGTTTTGCATTAGGCAGTTTTTGTTGCAAATTGTGTGATGTGAATGGTGGTGTAGTGACTTCATTTAATAGTCTTCAGGTATGTAAAACAATTTTTTGTTAAATTATTTATAAACAAAACGAGCTAATAACGACGACGTGTTTACAAATATATTTTCTTTAGAACGCTTCTCATCTTTAATGAGACTTTTTAATATCACAAAGAAAATTGTCATCTGTTAAGATTATCTGACATTTAATTATTTTTTTTCGATTTTAGAATTATCAAAATGGATGTAAATAGTCCTTCAACTTCCCGTGGTGAACAGTCATTTTATATTGATGTCACACGAAGAGGACGTGAACTTTTGCGAAGAGCTGGCTATGAATTACTTATTTGACTGATTGTGTGTTAAGCCATTTTAACCTTTAACGACACGGGCGGGGTCTAAGCAGACCCCACGCGTTGTTTTTTAACGATATTTTTTTAAATAACAAGACACAATCGTGCGCTTTCGGCTAATCTCAGTTCGCCGCAGCAGCTCTAAACAGACCGAAGTACATTACGCTTACGCTAAGGTAAACACAATTTTTACTTATGTGGGGATACCTGTGGACCCCACCCGTGATTTTACGTAGAATCTTTTTCACATCATACATAATTTTAACTTGTTTCTTTTTCAGAATTAATGTTATTTCATTGCAATAATAAGTCACCAACTATCAGAGGACGCCATTGTATAGATTTTTAGTGACTCTGACAGCGAATAATCCTAACTTGAAAGATATAAGAGTAATCATGTGCAAGTTGGTCGACAAAGAGCAACCTTTACCTAGTACGGATGAAGCTGGTCCTAGTGCCCCAAAAATGAAGCGAAGGTGGTTTTATTGTTCTATATCCAAGGATCTATGTCTGTAAATCTTGAAATAAGACAATTGTGAGCCTCACTCGGTAGCAATTACTTGTTGTTCGCCATGCCAAGATAAAGCATAAATTTTTATCGTTAGGGTACAATGATAACATTGAGGCGTTGTCATTTTTTTTATTTTTTCGGTTATTGTTATTATTCCTTGTGATTGCGTAATTTTTATTTATATTTTATTAGAAATGTATGTTTACCTTTGGTCAGAAGTTGACTATTTTGTAAAATTTTAGTACATTAGTTATGTAAGTATAAGAAAACTATATACGCGATGTTCCTTTTTAAAAAGTTTTTAATTCATAAACATACTGATTATTTTACGAATAATAAATATTTATCTTAAGTAATAACATGTCTTTTATTAAAATCTTAATTATTTTTTTAAATAAATCAAAAATTCTGAGTATAAATTCATTTTTTTATATGGGGTACTTTCGGACCCCAGGCGTGATGAAACGTTCCCATAAAGTACGCGTGTACTTAAAGGTTAAAGGAATTGTGATTGACATAAATAGTACCTACGTTTATTATTTTTATTGTGATTTATGTTATTTTTTTATTATATTTACTGTACCACTTAAAGGCTGATTTTGTCATAAATAATTACTTTCTGAATGTTAATTGTTTGAAAATTGTTGATTATTATTATACTTAAGCACGATTTATGTGTTTTTTTTTGTTGATTATTGTTAGCATGATTTATGTATATGTTTTTATTATGAAAGTTTTAAATAACAGAACTGTATTCAAAGGCTGTTTTTTTATAACAATAAATGATGTTTGTAAATCAAAAATGATCTTTCTTCAATTATTACATCTACAAAATGTTTGTTTGACTGTACATTTTTTGATTTCAGTTATCATTTATGAGTGGTCCCAGTCGCCGGAAGAAAATAATTTATTTTTTACGGATCCGTCGACTGGGCCCGCGGTCCTAGTTAATTGCGGTCCCAGTCGCCGGTAACCTCAATTATTTAATGTATAAAAACCGAACATTATTCAGAATTGCGAAAGCTTAACACAATTATTAAAAAATAAAAAGCAAATAATTATGAAAATATTATGATTTGTGTTACTTATCCTAAAAGCTATTTTTTTGTGTAAATCGCCAGAAACAATATATTAATATCCATTCTAATATTATAGTATTCGATTTTGAAAATTCTTTTACCATTATAAAGCTATACATTATTAGTGGGAAGGTGGTTAGGGAAAGGCATATGAAACCGCGTGGAACATCTAGTATTTCAATAAATAGGTAAAAAGGGTTTTTATAAGTAAGGGTTTTCCAAACAATATTTACTTATTCATATGCTTACCTATTTTATTTACCTTTCTGCTTGTGCGGAGATGGAATAGGTAGTTCTGCTAATGTAGTATTTGTATAGCTTAGGGTTGGTCCTTTGGTAATTTTCATCTACAAATAATATTTAGAAAAAAATATTAAGATATCGCCGGGGAGAGTGCAATACTGGGTATCTGGCAGTGTCTAACAAAGTGTCATATATATTATAACTTGTCAAGCAATATTTTCTTCATTTGTGTTGTAAAGGCTGATATATCAATTAGCTAATTGATCTTCGGCCTTATTAGCTATTGTCATTTAAAAATTACACAGCTTTGTACTATTCCCGACGGTATAGTCAAAACTCTTATTGGGGGAGTACTCAATAGGAAGTTCGAAAAATGAAAACAAGAGTTATCAACTTAAATATTAATTTGTAGTTTTATTTTCAGAATGCAAAAAGATTTTATATTTTACTCGACGCCAATAAAATATCCGGATATAATATATTTAACATGAATTCCAATTTCGTAGCAAATAAAATTTTGTCAACCCTACCCGAATTAAAAGGGACGTTTTTATGGAAAATAATATTCGAATAAAATCTTGTTTCGGTGAACAGCGGGTTGGGGGTAGAGTGGGGTGGTGGGTGGCAACCTCAGTACACGGGGTTCCAGCGCTGGGGGTGAGTTTTGATACAAATCGTAGTCATTAATGGTTGATAAATATTTATTTTGTATAAAATTGTTGATGTACGGCACAGAGAGTGTTCGGGCAATTTCATCTATAAGTCTGTTTTATCACGTCATATCTCTGCTTAGTTTTTGTATGATTATTTACGATTATGTATAACTGTTATCACTACATAGTATAAAACAAAGTCGCTTTCTTTGTCCCTATACCTATCCCTATGTATGCTTAAATCTTTAAAACTACGCAACGGATTTGGATGCGGTTTTTTTAAATAGATAGAGTGATTCAAGAGGAAGGTTTATATGTATAATACATCAGCATTGTATCCGTGCGGAGCCGGGGCGGGTCGCTAGTTATAAATATATATTGTTTGTGTTACTATTTTATTTTGCAATAAAGTGTACTTCATTCATTCGTTAATTCAGTATGCGGGTTGATTGAGCGAAATTATTATTTAGAAGATTTCTTGTTCAAGGTACCTATCCTTCCTTTTTCCTTAAAAGACTCATGTAATGGTACAATATTAATGTAGTGGTAATGCTATGGGAGACGTGTGAAATCTAACTAAATATTATTATAGTCTTAACTCCAACATTCAGTTTCCGATTACTTCTGAACTTGGGCCACCTCTTTATATACCTTGGCAAGACCCAGTCATTGTGGTATATTGCCACTAACACCACGTTTGGCAGGCGGATAAGTGATCGCAGCAAGATCATAAGTCATCTTGAGCTGATAAATGCTGCTGCCTAACAGCCGTATGTCCCTAAATCGCCTCAATGCCTATTCTCCATCTACTCTAAGTTTAAAAGTCACTCGGCATAGAAACAAAAATTAAAAGTTATAGTACATTTTCTTATTGATTTGGTTTTTTTTAACTATAAGTAATGGGAAGGCGCTCATGCTATCTAAATAACATTAAATAAAATGACACTGTAATTCCTTTGTTTAATATCATCTAGAGTCGTCGCCCAGCTACTTTTTTTTACTTGACTTTAATATAAGGGTCCTTTTTTAACATGAGGTTACCTCAAAATAAAAAAGCGTACTTTTTGCTAGTATAAAGGTAGTTATAGACATAATTATGGAATGCAAATAAGGTAATCCAGGTGACGATGGACCTTATTAGGACATGAGTTTTTTTAATCATTATTTCTCAGACTTCAGAAGCATAATGACGTATGTACTATATACTTCAGAAACATTCGGTCCAAGTGCTAGTTTACCTTACTATAAATGTTTACATACGACGACGGTTTCTGACGTATAATGGCACATCCGACATTATGCTTCTGAGCTACAGATTAAAATATAGAGGTTTCGACTTCAGTTATTCTACATAATGTATGTTTTTCTTTTAGTTTAAATAATATGTAAATTGAAATTTCATAGCTCTAACTCATTAATTGTGGAATATAAGATATTTTATCTCAACACAACATAAAAGCGGAAGCCAGTGTAATTGTGTATCCACATTAAAAGGAACATTTAGTTACATTTAAGTAATTATAATTATTTGTATAACCCACAGAACCTGTTCAAAGGCAATTCAATTATCTACTTACATTAAGACCGGTAAGGTTGGAATGTTGGTTATTACTGTAATTATGTTAATAGCTAGTTACTTTAGCATAATAGTTATCGGGCGCACTAACCCATTTTACTCGACCGGTTTACAATTGTGATGAATAATTCTGGAACTCAGAAGTATAAGGTCGGATGTGCGATTACACTCCTGGGGCCCGAGTCTCCTATTTTTTTAAGTATTCTGCCACCGTCTACTAATCTCACTATGGTGTCGGCGCTGGAATGGCAGTCGGTGTTGCTACCGCAGAAAAAGGCCGTCAACAGAATTAGAAGAGAATTGTTAGGGTGATTGTACCTAATGTTTATTTAGGCGATTTCAAAACTTATAAATGCATCATTTGTTATTATATTCAACTACGCTAATGTCATCGTGACATCATTATGACGTCATTTGGATTAGTATATTACCAAATGGGAAAAAAAAACCGACCATTAAACTGTCATAGACAGTTCATGGACACGCCATTACGGTAGTAGACTCGGGGCCCCGCAACATTCGTCATATATCGTAAACTGGCACTTACGAACAAATGCTTCTGAAGTATAATAACACATCCGTCCCTATGCTTCTGAGGACTAGAATTGTGATGAATAAATATTATAAATCTCAGGAGCATAATAAGCCTGGGAGTGATATTCGACTCTTGTTTATCTTTTAGACCCCATTATGACTATATTAACAATAGAGCCAATCGTTTGCTGTCATTTATACTCCGAACCACTCGCCCATTTAAAAAACCTAGCTCCGTTATTATTGTATACTGTTCTTTAGTGAGAAGTGGATGTAATATCATCTGTGTTTCTGAAAAGAAGTGTAAATCTTCTCATTAAACCTTTGACACACATATTTAACTTATGTTTTACGTGTGGAAAGTTTCCTAATGTGTGAAAGGACTCAATTTTTATACCAGTTTTCAAGTCGGGGGAAAGAGACAGTATCGCTAATTATCGTCCGATATCGCTTTTACCTACTATGGCTAAAATCCTGGAGAAACTAATAAACATTAGGCTTGTAAACTATTTAGAAAAAAATAATGTTCTTTCTTATAATCAATTTGGTTTTAGAAGGAACAAATCAACAATAGATGCGGTTGAACATCTAGTTACCAACGTAGCTAGTAATCTCGACCAAAAGAATAAATGTGTTGGTGTTTTTCTAGATTTAGCCAAAGCCTTTGATACTGTTTCAATCCCTCTGCTAATTTGCAAGTTGGAGGCTATAGGTATTCGAGGTTTACCACTTGATCTTTTTAGAAACTATCTTAGTAATAGGACACAAACTGTAAAAATTGGTAATAATCTTAGCTCCAAGTGTAATGTTGTTTTCGGTGTTCCGCAAGGATCAGTACTTGGACCAACATTGTTCTTGATTTATGTTAATACTCTATGTAACATTCAATTACCCGGTTCAAAAGTGATCACTTCTGCTGACGATACTGTTATCTTGTTTCAACAAAAAACATGGAGTGATGTCAAATGGTCAGCCGAAATTGGTCTTAAAAATATAAGTGAATGGCTTGATTGCAATCTGCTTACATTAAATCTTAATAAAACAAAAGTTATAACATTTAGCATAAGGAATAGTTTGCAACCTACCGACTTTAATTTAAAAGCTCATTCCTCTAAATGCTCTGCTACAAGTATTTGCGGGTGCCCTGTCTTATCTTCTAGTAAAAGTGTGAAATACCTTGGAATTGATATCGATGAAAACTTAAATTGGAAACAACATATTCATAATCTAAAATCCCACATTCGTAAACTGATACTATTTTAGTTTTAGAAACACTTTTTTTATTTTTTATTCTTTTATTTTATTTATAACACGTCTTATTACATAATCTGAACCAAATATTATTATTGTGAAAACATTTTGTTTATATTAAAATATGGCCGGCCGTGGGGTGCCGGCATAGAATGTTACCTCCCCATTTCTACTCGTGGGTGTCGTAAAAGGCGACTAAGAGAAATTCCAGGGAACGGGCAGCAGCGTTTCCTGTGATGAAAAGAACTCCACTGCGCTCGCCAACCCGCCTGCCAAGCGTGGCGAGTATTGGCAAAACACCCCTCATGGTGACACATACCAGGATCAGGCCCCTAGTCCCCGGCCGCCCCGCTAGTCCTGGCCACGGTACCAGCCATGGTAACGGCGGGGCAGGGGGTGCTAAGAATCTCCGGAAGAGATCCGGGTACCACCCCACACGACAACTGGCCCTGGTAACACACAACACACGCACTCTGAGGACAGACGAGAAGATCGTAGAGCTGGAAGAGGAATTGGACAAGTTGCGCTGGGATATAGTGGGTTTGTCAGAAGTCCGAAGAGCGGGACAGGACACGATGACCCTGAATTCCGGCAACTTGTTCTTCTACCGGGAGGGCGAACAGCGGTCCCAAGGTGGTGTAGGGTTTATCGTCCGCAAGTCCCTCATTAACAATTTGGTGGCCGTCGACAGTGTGTCGAGCAGGGTAGCGTACCTTATACTCAGAATATCAAAAAGATATTCCATGAAGGTTATACAGGTTTACGCACCGACCTCAACACACTCAGACGAAGAAGTGGAAGCTATGTATGAGGATATTAGTAAAGCCATACATAGCTCCAAGACCCACTACACCGTTGTTATGGGGGATTTCAACGCTAAACTGGGTAAACGAGGCGATGATGAGATGAGAGTGGGGTTGCATGGATATGGGCAACGGAACCGAAGGGGTCAGAGGTTGGCTGATTTCCTGGAGAAAGAGGGACTCTATATGATGAACTCTTTCTTCCAGAAGCCACCTCACAGGAAATGGACCTGGATGGGCCCTGATGGTTCCACAAAAAATGAGATTGACTTCATCATGACAACCAAAAGACAAATATTTAATGATGTCTCTGTGATTCACAGGGTTAAAACCGGAAGTGATCACCGAATAGTTAGAGGCACGTTAAATATTAATGTCAAATTGGAACGATCCCGTCTGATGAAGTCTACGCTCCGACCTTCAAACGCACACATCCAAAACCCCGAGAGCTTTCAGATCGAACTAAGTAATCGCTTCGAATGTCTAGACAGCTGCGAATCTGTGGACGATCTCAGCAGCGGGCTAGTAGACACTGTGCATACGGTGGGGCTTAAATATTTTAAACCCCACCCTAGAAATAGACCTCAGAAACTATCCACTAATACCCGGGACCTCATGGCTAAACGACGTACGATGATGCTCCAGACTCCAGACGATGCGGAGTCATTTAGGCAGCTCAATAGACATATCTTAACGTCATTGCGTCACGACATTCGCTCCTATAATACAAAATGTATTAAGGAGACGATAGAGCGAAACCAAGGCTCCAAAGTGTTCGCAAGAGACACCTCTATTGGGCAAAGCCAATTGACAAAGCTGAAGAAGGAAGATGGGGTAGTGACGTCGAGTAAGCCAGAGGTTTTACGGGAGATAGAGAGGTTCTATAATCAGCTGTATGCCTCAACAGTCAAGCCCGCTAACAGCCAAGCCAAAGACCCCAGAGCAAGGCTCACCCGACACAATACCGAAGATCTCCCGGACATCAGCCTATACGAGATTATGATGGCCCTTAAACAGCTTAAAAACAACAAGGCGCCAGGTGATGACGGAATCACATCTGAGCTACTGAATGCGGGTGGAACACCGATACTTAAAGTCCTTCAGAAGCTCTTTAACTCCGTCTTACTCGAGGGACAAACGCCAGAATCATGGAGCAGAGGTGTGGTGGTTCTGTTCTTCAAAAAAGGTGACAAAACCATGTTGAAGAATTACAGACCCATCACATTGCTGAGCCATGTTTATAAGCTGTTCTCGAGGGTCGTCACAAATCGTCTCGAACACAGGCTCGATGACTTCCAGCCTCCCGAACAAGCCGGCTTCCGAAAAGGCTTTAGTACCATAGACCACATACATACGCTGCGGCAGATTATACAGAAGACCGAGGAGTATAATCAGCCCCTATGCTTGGCGTTTGTGGACTATGAAAAAGCCTTTGATTCGGTCGAAATTTGGGCGGTTCTAAGATCTCTTCAGCGGTGTCGTATCGACTATCGGTACATTGAAGTGCTGAAGTGCTTGTACAAAAACGCCACCATGTCGGTCCGAGTACAGGGCCAATGTACGAAGGCAATCCCGCTACGGAGAGGCGTAAGACAGGGAGATGTTATATCTCCCAAACTTTTTACGGCTGCTCTGGAGGACGCCTTCAAGCTCCTGGAATGGCAAGGACACGGCATCAACATAAATGGCGAGTACATCACTCACCTTCGATTTGCCGACGACATAGTGATCATGGCAGAATCGCTGGAGGACCTTGGACAGATGCTCAATGACCTCGATGGAGTTTCTCAACAAGTTGGGCTTAGAATGAACATGGGCAAGACGAAAGTCATGCATAACGCCCATGTAGTGCCCAACTCTATAGCCGTTGGAAACTCCATTCTCGAAGTTGTGACCGAATACATATATCTAGGTCAAACGATCCAACTAGGTAGAACCAACTTAGAGAAAGAGGTCAATCGTCGAATCCGACTCGGCTGGGCAGCGTTTGGGAAGCTTCGAGAGATCTTCTCGTCCAAAATACCTCAGTGCCTGAAGACCAAAGTCTTCAATCAATGTGTGTTACCAGTGATGACATATGGATCTGAGACGTGGTCTCTTACTGTGTGCCTCATAAGAAAGCTCAAAGTCGCTCAGCGAGCTATGGAAAGAGCTATGCTCGGCGTTTCTCTGCGTGATCGAATCAGAAATGAAGAGATCCGCAGGAGAACGAAGGTCACTGACATAGCTCAACGGATAAGCAAGCTGAAGTGGCAATGGGCAGGACACATAGCTCGAAGAACTGACGGCCGATGGAGCAAAAAGGTTCTCGAGTGGAGACCACGTACTGGCAAGCGCAGCGTAGGACGACCGCCTGCACGATGGACCGACGACCTCATAAAGGTCGCAGGAAGTCGGTGGATGCAGGCCGCTAGCGATCGTTCCCGCTGGAAATCGATGGGGGAGGCCTATGTTCAGCAGTGGACTACAACGGGCTGGTGATGATGATGATGATATTAAAATAACGTCAGTAGCATAGTCTGATTTCTTTGCATATACTACTTGTTTACGCTAAACTTATAACATGAGCGAGAATCTTACCTTGCCGTAACACAGTCTTTGACTAGCACGGGAGGTAAAGAACTTTTCTCTGTATACCGTCATTGGACATTCATAATTAATGTTATCATGTATGTGAACCAATGCTTTACTTTTAATAGCTTTATTATAATTTAAATCTTCTTCTACTCCCTTTGCTACTTATTTTATAGATAAGTTCTAACTTAATGTAGTTGAAGTGAGTGTGCCCTATACCTACTATGTAAATATTTATTACCGGTGTACTGTAACCTAAACTTATGGTCAATAAACTTTATTATTATTATTATTATTACTTATTAAGTATTCTGGAATACTGTTCTCCTGTTTGGTCTCCAATCTATAGCACACATATTGATCGTATAGAGGCAGTACAGAGACGGTTTGTAAGAACTCTATGCTCAAAATTTGGGCTAAGGCGTAAAATACCAGAGTATAGTGACCGGCTTCATAAATTTTCATTGCTAACGTTGGAAAGTAGAAGATGGATGAGCGACTTGTGCACACTCCACAAAATTATAAATGGTTCATTAGATAGTTGCCTCATTGAAAATTTAAACATTAAAATACCATTGCGATCTGTTCGTATTCCACAATTATTTAATGTACCTTCAAGTAACAATAATGTATCTCACAATAACCCACTCTACAGAATGTGTAGAGATTATAATGCTATTTGCTCACAAACAGATATATTTCATGACAAATTCAGCACATTCAAATATTTTCTACTTCAATTCAACAAAATGTAATATTAATAGAAATTAACTTATATTTAATTGTACCTTTTACCCAAATTGTATTCATTTAGATTTAGATTAACTCTAGTTGAACTCTAATTTAACTTACAACGAAGTATTGTCTACTACAAGTGTTGTGTACAGCTGTAACTGGATTTCAGATTCACTCACAATGTATTAATATAGTTGTTTACTTTATATTATATAAATCTGATATCTGTAACTGTACCTTCTAAATAAAATAAAATAAAAATAAATAAATAAGGTTGCATGTGCCATTATCCGTCATCTTACTCGTAAACTGGCACTTCCAATCAAATTCTTCTGTATTACATCCGTAGAATACATAGTAGTACATCCCGTCTTTATGCTTATGAGGTCTAGAATGGGCATGAGGACTAAAAAAAGGCCATCAGTTAGATTACTAAAAAATATTGGACACGTATTTTTTCATTTATCAAATCAATAAAAATTTACAAAGATACAGACCAAAAACAAACTATAAAGTTCAGGGGGCTTGTGACGTCACTATTAGGTAAAATTGTACCTAATAGCGACGTCACACAAAATTTCAACGCGCTGTATCTTGGTCATTTTTTGTTTGACCAACGAAAAAAGAAATACGTGTCCAATATTTTTTGGTAATCCAACTGACGGACTAAATAGATTTTTTAGTCCACATGCCTGTTGTGATGAATAAATATTATAAATCTCAGAAGCATAAGGTTGCATCTGTCATTATACGCCAGAAACATTCGCCGTATATCGTATACTAGCTTCCCGCGCGCGGTTTCACCCGCGTAACTCCCGTTCCCGTGGGAACTTCATAATTAAATATAGCCTATATTAATCAGTGATAATGTAGCATTCAAATGGTAAAAGATTTTTTTTAAATCGGTCCATTACTTTTTGAGCCAATTCGTTACAAACATACTTACACACAAATCTTTCCTCTTTATAATTTTAGTATAGATTGGCACTTACGACCAAATACTTCTGAAGTATAATAATATGCTTCCGGAGTCTAGAAATAATATCTACCTTTTATTATAATACCGAACTACTGAATACTGATTGTGGTTCGGAGTAATTGAATAATTATACGCTGTGCAGGTTGATTAGGTTTGAGGAGGTGACAGCGGTTATTAATTGGCCTGATGTATTCGAGTGACGTTGTTGTCGGCTTGATTGAGTTGTATTGTTACTATATGAGACGAATCTATTAACTTAGTAAAGTTACATTTCTCTTTTCTACCCTTTTTATCATAATCATTGCATAGTATGAAACAAAGTCGCTTTCTCTGCCCCTATATCTACGTATGTTTAAATCTTTAAAACTACGTAACGGATTTTGATGCGGTTTTTTCAGGGTTCCGTAGCTAAATGGCTAAAAACGGCACCCTTATAGATTCGTCATGTCTGTCTGTCTGTCTGTCCGTCCGTATGTCACAGCCACTTTTTTCCGAAACTATAAGAACTATAATGTTGAAACTTGGTAAGTAGATGTATTTTGTGAACCGCATTAAGATTTTCACACAAAAATAGAAAAAAAAAACAATAAATTTTGGGGTTCCCTATACATAGAACTGAAACGCAAAAAATTTTTTTTCATCGGATCCATACGTGTGGGTTATCTATGATAGGTCTTCAAAAATGATATTGAGGTTTCTAATGTCATTATTTTCTAAACTGAATAGTTTGCGCGAGAGATACTTCCAAATTGGTAAAATGTGTCCCCCCCCCCCTGTAACTTCTAAAATAAGAGAAAGATAAATCTAAAAAAAAGATATGATGTACATTACCATGCAAACTTCCACCGAAAATTGGTTTGAACGAGATCTTGTAAGTATTTTTTTTTTAATACGTCATAAATCGTAAACCGCAATTTACCTTTCATTCAATCAACTCGAATATAAAAATATACAATAACATTTCATTTCATAAACATAAGAAGGTTTATATTTATAATACATCAGCATTGCGCCCGTGCGGAGCCGGGGCGGGTCGATAGTAATATCATAAAAAGGAAAGATTTGATAGTTAGTTTCTTGGTATCCAATAGGCTCCGAGACTACTTGACTGATTTGAAAAGTTCTTTCAGTGTTATATAGCCCATTTAACGAGGATGTCTATAGGCTATATTTAATCCTGCAGTTCCTACGGGAACATGAGTTACGCGGATTTAACCGAGCGTGGGAAGTAAGTCAAATAATAAACTCAGATCTCGTAAGAAAACGGTATTTTTGTTTTAAAGTTTTTATAAATTAAAATTTTTGATTTAAATAAATATTTTTTGTTAATTGATGAAAGGTATAAACTTGACGTTATATGAGAATGTTTCAGTAAGCATACAAATATATTTTGGAATTTGATGTTGAATGTTGAATTGAATGCAAACATCAGGCATACCTGGCTTGGGTCGATGCTCGTAGGCGCAAGGCAAAGGATATACACGCAAAGAAGAGAATTTTTAACAAGGCTGCCAAGTCCTGCAAAAAGGCTCTACAAAAGGCTCGCTTTGACCATATTAGCCGAATAGGGAACAAACTGGCTTCGTACCCCGCGGGTAGTAAAGCGTTTTGGTCCCTAGCTAAATCAGTCGAAGCAAACTTCTGCCGCCCCTCACTGCCTCCACTGCAGAAGCCTGATGGAACACTGGCTCACACTGCTGAAGAGAAAGCCAACTTGTTTGCTTCTCTGTTTGCGGAATCTTCACGACTAGATGCTGGAAGCGCGATTCCTCCTAACGTTCCAGGAAGCGAGATAGTCATGAATGACATTCACATTCGCCAAAAGGAAGTTCGCAAAACGCTTCGTAATCTTGACGTGAATAAAGCCAGTGGCCCTGATGGTATATCCGCCATTATGTTGAGGACATGTGCACCCGAGTTGACTCCTGTCTTAACACGCCTCTTTCGCCTCTCTCTAGAGACTGGACTGGTGCCGAAGTCTTGGAAGCTAGCAAATGTGCAACCCGTGCCCAAAAAAGGTAGTCGTGCTGACCCTTCAAACTACAGGCCTATCTCCATCACCTCCATACTCTGCAAGAGCATGGAGCGTGTTATCAACACCAGGCTTTTAGCGTACCTAGAAGCTAACAACCTCCTCAGCGATCGACAATACGGTTTCCGCCGAAACCGGTCCACTGGGGATCTTCTAGCGTACGCTACCTACATCTGGAGTGAGGCCATCGAGAGACACGGGGAAGCGCTTGCCGTTTCTCTGGACATCTCGAAGGCCTTTGACAGGGTTTGGCACGATAGCCTTATTGGCAAGCTTCCTGCATACGGTCTACCTGCTGCATTCTGCGCTTGGATTTCGGATTTCCTGAGGGATCGGTCATTACGAGTGGTCGTTGACGGCTGCTCGTCTGAGCAAATGGCTATCAATGCCGGTGTTCCCCAGGGGTCTGTACTCTCTGCGACGCTTTTTCTGCTGCATATCAACGATCTGCTGAAGCCCGGTACCTTTGGGTATGCAGATGACAGCACGGTCGTGGAGAGCTACACTTCCAATGCGCGGGCCAGTGGGCCGGATATAGAGTTGCTCAGAGAGGCCATGGTTGAACGCTTAAACTTGTCCCTTAAGGCAGTCTCCGATTGGGGCGATGCCAACCTGGTTCAGTTTAACGCTAGTAAAACCCAGGCGTGTTTGTTCTCCGCAAAAAAGAGGCCGTTTCGACTGTCTCCTTCTTTCCGAGATGTATCCGTGCAGTTAACTGACAAGCTTGAGCTGTTAGGCGTTGCTCTTTCATCGACTCTAAATTTTGGCTCATATATTGAGTCGAAGGCCCAAATAGCCTCCAAAAAGCTTGGCATCCTCTCGAAGGTGAGAAAGTACTTCACACCAAATCAGCTGCTCACATTATACAAAGCCCAAGTTAGAGCATGTATGGAGTACTGTTCTCATCTTTGGGATGGTTCCGCCAAGTATCAACTAGAGGCACTGGAGTCGATTGAGAGGCGCGCCAAAAAGTTAATAGGCAGCGTAGCCGAGTCTCAGCTGCAAAGCCTTGCGCACCGACGAAGGGTTGCCAGTTTGTCGGTTTTTTATCGGATACATTTCGGAGAGTGTGCTGAGGAACTGCACAACTTAGTTCTGCCTTCCCCTTTCTTCTATCGGACAACAAGACACTCGGAGAGGCGCCATCAGTACATGGTCGATATTCCCAAAATACGTACGAAGCGCTTCGAGTCCACGTTTTTTGTACGTACTGCGAAGATGTGGAACTCCTTGCCGGGGTCTATATTTCCCGATAAGTACGATATGGGTCTCTTCAAATCAAGAGTAAACCGGTTCCTTCTAGGTAAGCGTGCTCCATCCTAGGCTATTCCGATGCTTAACATCAGGCAGGGTGTAGTCAAACGCTAACCTATTTCTAATAAAAAAAAAAAAAAAAAAAAAAAAGTTGTCAATTATTTAAAAAAATAGTAAGTCATGACTCATGAGACATTAATCTCAGCTATAGTAATGAACACGTTGTTCTGTCATAATGGTTGTTAGTCTACGGCCTCTACGCATTCCAATTGTTGACCATTAAAAAGTCATAATCGGACGAGTACCCGACCGAACCGGTCGTCAGCTGATAGTAATTTAAACTTAGTTACAGTATCACGTTATCATTTAAGCAAATATTATTGAATGGACAACAAATATTTCTTAGATTGTGTGACTCAGAACTATGAACTTTCGTTTTTTTTTTAAAGAGTAAGAACAGTTTATTGCCTGGACTATCTTTATATGTTGTATTAACAACAAGGCCTAGCAACTTTGTATGTTGCTATTCTTTTTTTTTCTTAATTTGATTCAAAACCTTTTGTGAATATAACATTAATCAAATAATTAGAATCAGCCCAATGGCTAGGATGTCGGTCTTGTGATCTTGTGGTCGCCGGTTCGAGCCCCGAGTCTTACAAAAAATAAACATTTTAGCTTAGCACGGGGGTTTAACAAGAATACTAGTAGACTGTAAGTCTGCTAGTAATCTTAAAAAAAAAACTATGTATATCTTATCTGACCTCTATTGTAGAACATCTTTTATATTATTACAATTGTGTTCCACCTACATAGAATAATAATATGTCCCTCATAAAAAGATACTTTTGTATAAAATACATTTTGCAGACTGGCCTATGAGTCATAATTTCGTTAAAATTTCCCGCAATCCGACTACTGTGCACCAATCAATCGCCTGTCCTTTACATGCGTTAATTAATTTCCCTGTACCTACGTTGCTCCGAGGTGGGTAGGGTGTCCAGCCAGACGCACCATATAACTCAATATGATACATACATACGTCATACAATGGCGAGCAATTAGACCTGCGTCACGCGTCTATCGATCCGACTGTCCGTCATTGTGATCCGTGTTTGCATATACAAGTGATGTACGATTTTCGGTACCCAATTTCCCGGGACTAAAATCTTTAGTCCTGGGATTGAGGATTTAATTTCTCTGTAGTTGCGTATGCTGTTAACTTTGATCTGGGCATGTTATTGCATAAGATGGCTTAAACCCACAAAAGAAGTTCGAAAACGAATGAAATATTATTGATATTTTATATAACACTATAATAACAAAAATATATTTATGTATAAACATAGTAACATCCAATATCTGAAGTCGTCTCCGAGATTTAAGGCTTGTCTTATAGCGCTACGAAATAGAAATAGTGGATGTCAGTCCCGGAACTTGAAATCGTTACCATTTCGGAAGCCCTAGATTTTAAAAATTCTGGTCCACCCTAAAGGTGATAATGCTGGTGTTGAACACGTACCTAGATCTGTATATTATATGAGCTTTAGGAATTACGAGCACGTTTGTGAAAGTTATGTTTCAAAGCCAATGGTGGTCTACATCAGGTAGAAATTTCATCAAGTTAATTGTTAATACTAAAGTCAGATAGATTTTTTTTAACAATTGAGTTACATATACTTACCATTTACCAATAAAAATACAAATGACAACAAATAAAACAAAAATCAGCTTAGCTGGTAGGTGCGATTTTTGCATTGAAAAGGGTTTTTTTTTTGTAATGTGTGGCCCTTTTGATTTTAAGCAGGTAAAATATGTGCGTGTATTTTAATAAAGTGTAAATTTCGATATGGTGTTTATTGTTGGATGATACAATTAAATACTACACGAATAAATTCACTATCAAAATATTATGTATTCTTAAAAATTACTATAAACGTCATTCTTAATTTTGTAAACGAACGTTTTCCCCAGGGCACCGTGATGAAGTTTTATATTCTGTCCCCCACCCTTACACGGGGGGAGTAGTCGAAATATTTCACTGTTTCAAATAGTTTCCACCACTTCAATATTTCCAATTGGTTTTATTTTTCGTCAATTTGATTTAATCCAGTTCCTGTTATTTTTCGTGCTTTGTTCCGAAATAATTCAACAATATTTCCATTCGCTATTTTTAAATTCGCTTTGGGAATTCACTGCCAGCCTTCAGTTTTTGTGTACTGCATACATATTAGTAAGGGAGCCGACGAGGCTAAATGGGGATTTACTCGAGCGTCGTAGAGACCTATTGGGATGCAAAGCTTAGATGATAAGAAGAAAAAAATCTTATATGATATATACCTTTACATCGGTGGGGGAAGCGGCTATAGATTTTTAAATATGTAAAAAAAAACTGTTGCATGGACATCCTCGAGCGCGTCAGATATTGATAGCATCAATGACCTACGTATTTTTAATAATGTACGTATGTTAATCTGATCGTTTGCATGATGCGGGTGGTTGTATTTAAGGGTTGAAAATGAAAAAAAAAAAAAATTAATCGAGCGCGTCAGATTTTCTAAGGGAGTGTTAAGTACACCAAAAAAAAGCTCTCATTCACTAATCTGACGATTTCGATGGGACGCAAACACGCGGCCATTTTCATAATGTGCAAAAAAAATTCGCCATTTTGAAATACTCAAGCGTGTCAGATTAAGATATATATGGTTCATCTTTATGTTCTAAACGTACTGTCTCATAATCTGACGATTAACTAGAGGGATTCGCCTGATCTGACAAAAAAAAATTAGAAAAACGGTTCACCTTAAAGGCCATCCCTGCAACTTCCCGCTAATTCCATTCCTGGGCGCTTAAAATTGTACTTATGACATTTTTGAGCTCAAAATATAATTTATGTGATATTTTGAGCTCGCTGAGTTCAAAGAAATAATATTTCTATGCATTTGAGCTCTCCCAGCTCGAAAGTCTGATAGAAGTTTCATAGAACACTATTTTTGGAATTTTCAAACCACAATAACTTTTGAATGGATCAAGCAATTTTCACGCGGTTGGCGGCATTCGACGCAGTTTTATCATCCTCATAAGTAATTTTGCAATTTTAATTGATCGAACCACAAATTTCGGAGTAATCCCGAAAAAACACTTTTTCGGGTTTCTTTCGTTCACGATATCTTTCGAACGAATCAACCGCTTTTAACCAGCTTAGTGGCGATCGACGTGGTTTTTCAAGCTCAAAGGCGGATTAGTTTTTGAAATTGATCGATTAAGCCGGTTAAAAGTTATTCCAAAAAAAACACTTTCAAAAAAAATGTTTTTCTTATTTTTTTTTAGATATTTTACCATTTCTCAAAATCTATCGGTCCGAATCGGTTCAAATTCAAAGGAAATCTAATTTAGAGGGAAATATTTAGAACGCCGTTTAGTAGATTCCGATCGGTTTAGTCGTTCAAAAGTTATAAGCGAGTAATATTAAATATAGCATAATTATAATTTATAGCACTGTGCGTGATATAAATCATTTAATGATGATTCCATCGACAATTCGAGGTTATCATATGATCCTCGAGACTTTCGGATAACCGGCTTGCTCCGACGATATTCCAAAATATTTACACATTTTTTTAATGTTTCTACCGTAAATTTAATTGTTTTTTGTAAGGTACTTTCACCACAAAATACACATTTCAAATTAATGTCACTCATATTAAATATTTATAAACTTTAATTCACACAAATAATATTAAAATAGCAAAAAAATCATCAGTATCAGTGGTACCACTGGGTCGTGGTCCTAACCCCTTAAGGGTGCCCCCAGGTGTGTGCCACTTAATTGTATGTTTTTTTTTCCAATTTTTTCTATATTGATCCATTAAAGTCTAAAATAATTAATATGAACTTAAACTTATTATCGCCTCTTTGCTTCAATAACGTGATAAGTCCGAAAATTCCACTTTTCAAGATATCACATTATTGAAGCAAAGAGGCGTTATGAGTAGAGAAATTAATGACCAGCTGACGGACGGACTACTTTGTCTGTAATATCCTACAATTTGCTACCGGTTAATTAAGTATCTAGTTTAATTAATATAATAAGAATAATTGTGTAACATTGTGATTCTGACAAGTACAAGTGTATGTAAATACCTAAGTGCTGAATAAATTCATTATTTTACATTATTTTAAAAGCCAAAACGTTGGAAACACGTTGTAAACAGTATGCCACGAACGAGTCTTTATGATCAGCTGTGATGGAGTCATGGCAACAGAAACCAGAGTGGGGACGGAGTGAGAGAGTAATAGATAGAGAAAGAGTGAGAGAGGAATAGAAACGCGGAGAAGGAAATGTAGGCATAACGCAGCTGCACGCATTTAACTTTATCGACGAATTTTTGTTATTTCGGCTTGCGGAAATCGTCAGATTATATATTTTTCATTATTCTTGAATTATTTCCTTCAAAATAAAAAAAAATTTAGCTACGCTCGAGAATGTCGAGATGACGTTTTTTTTTTACAACTTTGTTGCCCTCCCCTTTTTTTACGTCACTCTCAAATTGTCAGATTAGTGGAATATACACTTTTTAGGATGTAATTAACTCACCCTACCTTAATCTGACGCGCTCGAGAATTTCTGATGGTCAATTTTTGTTTACTAATCTGATCCTGTATCCTTCACGGGCGGCCTTATATATGGGCCTCATGTTTTGTGGAGGTACTTAACCGGGTACAAGGTATCCCCCTGTATATTAATCTGCCGCGCTTTAGTAAATCCCGAAATCCCCGCATGGGCTCCCCTACTATATTGATAGTTTGAATTATATATACGTTGATTTAAACACAAATTGATTATGTTAATACAATTCAATCTTCACACTTAATTAATTCATTGAATTTAACAATGTTGCACGGAGTTTTCTAAATGAGACATGTCGGTTCTATTTAGCTAAATTGTTAATATCACTCGTCGCTCTATAATTGTAATGAACATTTATTACTTGGATCAGGCTCAGCATGTTTTTGTTAATACATTCTAAAGAGAGAAAATTCATTTTCGTTTTTCGATTCCGTACTTACTTGAAGTAGTTCGATCGAGATTTATCTTAAAATACCCGTATAGTGATTTCGTATGCAATCCGATTGCAAAATGACAGTTGCACGTTGTTCAATGCGTCTTGCTCCATTCGTTATGGTGAGAAAACAAAAATTCATTGGACAGTACGCCAATATCATATTGCGATTTTCGTGTCTTATAGTCGGATCCTTAGTGTGGACATATCGGTAGCCTAGCTGTACAAGTCTCGCCGCAAAGCCTGGGTGATGATGGGTTGGTTTCCTGCCTGGGCTGCTTAATAAGTACACGCTCCGCATCTCGGAATACATGTTGATCAGTTGGTTCTGGTTGTCAGAATAACATTGTGATGTTGGACGCTGATGTATTCAATAAAATATGTTCTCTCTTTGGTCATACGTATATTAAGTCGTTCCTTATGCTAACATACATGTCTTATATACTAACCTACACATATATTACTCATATACTACACCACAACATTATAGGTGTACCTATAATAATTTGAAGTTCTTCATATCCTTGTATTATGTCGTAGTATTATAATAGTAGGGTAATAAGGCTCCACTGTCTGTCTATCACCAGGATGTATCTCATCAACCGTGACACAGTTAATTTTTTTTAACAGATAATGTATTCTTGATGTCACTTTAACAACAAAATATTTAAGGATTCAGTTTCATTTCGATACTTGTTATAAATAACGTTTATGTTAAACACGATAAACACATTCCTTCCAGTTCCTCCGTTGCATGTGTATATAATAACAAATGTGTAAGAAAGAGTAAATAAAAATAATAGCTTTCTTCCACCGGATCTGACGCCGATGTCGCGTCCGATCCGGATGTCGGCGGAACCGGATACTCCGCAAGTTAATATTTATGGATTTATAAAATGTATGTATTTATGTGCAGAATTTAAGAATGTACCTAATAACTATGAGTGTATTTAAAAAAAACTATATCACATCTGTACTAATATATAAAGCTGAAGAATTTATTTGCATTAACGCGCTCATCATAGGAACTACTCGTCCGATTTGAAAAATTATTTCAGTGTTAGATAGCCCATTTATCGAGGAAGACTATAGACTATATTTCTGAGGTATTACATTCCCATGGAAACCGCGCGCGGGAAGCTAGTACTTAATATCCACTGGTAACTTAGTAGTCTACGGTAATTGCTTCTGAAACCTGATTTTCTAGATTCTATAATGATTCTTGAATGGATTTGAGTGAATCGAACAGATAGTTATTCTGAGTATGTATGTGCGTTGTGTCCTTGAATTGTGTGTATCTAAAGTCCTACCCGACATAAAATCAATCGCAGGCAATGGAGGATCTGTGGAGTGTATCTGGGGGAGGCCTATGCTAAGGACAAACAATCTGAAATTACCGATGTGTAAATATCTCAAAAAAGTTATCACTTAAATTGTAGGACTGTTACATATTAAAAAAGACCTACCCCAACACGGGCATGTATTGCCCTAATAAGGGAATTGTCATTTAATATACATATTTATTAGCATCAAAGTTTTTTAAAACCACTTAATTGTTTGATGTTATTAAACTTGTAACTGACTGAAGACAAGCGGAACCTACTGTCTCGAATAAAATCACTCTTCGCGCTAAAAAGTTGCTCCGGAAATTGAGTCAAACGGATCTTGGTTCCCTCAGTACCTACTCGCTACTAGCGAACCTAATTTATTACAGAATAATAAAGTTACTATAATGAATCTAATAACGTTAATATTTGCCCCTCAGATCATATTATATTAGTCTACAAACGAGAACTTCAAAGTAATTGAGTGGAATTTTGATTAACTTTGAACACAGACGTTGGAGCAATATTAGGTTTGTTTATAGGAATTATGTTTTGCTTTTAAACTGAAACTTTGTTTGGCGTTTTAATATAAATTTGTTTTGGATGCCAGTCTTGCATAATAGAAGGTTTAAATCTATGAGTAGATTTCCAAGAGCACTTTCATTTTTAGTTTATTGATTTATATTATAATGTGTGATCAACTTTACAGTTCACTAAGCGCTCCTGCCTCTGCTTCCTTTTATCTGCATCACCGGTTGAAATTGACTATAGCGTCCGCCTCTATAAATAATTGAGGGAAAAGTATAAAATGATAAAAAGCAATATCAATACTCATAGCCTTTATAGGTATTACATTATTGTTCTATTATTTAGAACAAAAAAACATGTGAGAAGTCACGTTTCCAGTTTAGCAACTTAGAATTGATCTATTCTTATAGGGTACATTAGAACCATTCCACCCTTTGAACCGTCCGTGACACAATTGTTGTAGATGAACTCTTCAATTAGAGTGCCGTAACCCTATGACAAGGAAGTGTACAGTGCGTTGAACTGCATGTATCTTTCTATTTCATTGGTATATTGATTATTTAAATGCGTTATTTTATGCTGCCCGTCTGACTTATCTTCCTTTCGCATTCGATCGCCGAGAGAACAGGAGGGATATAGCATTTGGGATTTCAAATGTAAATCATATCGCTACAATACATTGGTGCGATCAGTCAAGATGTTTACAGATGCAAGTGCGATGAAATTGGAAAGAAGAGTTTTTGCAATTTTATCGTAGTTTTGTCAATAAAGATGATCTCTTTTTGGCCTAATAACGGTTATATATCCATTTAATAAGTAAGTTATGGCTAAGAAATATTCAATAATAATTGTCTATTCTCAATAGCTAAGGTAATAGCGAGCATTTATACAGTGTCACTTTTCATGTGTGTACGTGTTGCGTGTTGTCTGACGTCGTATTCAACACGTTTTGTGTAAATCATTGTGTATATTATTGTTTAAGAAATACCACCATTGTTGTCAACATTTTTGTTTATGTTTTTCACTGGCTAGTATCCTTGAATGGAAAGACAGATATAACAGGTTAAGTGGTTGGTCCACCATGGAACGGACAGTAGCGCTTATGTATAGCCAATTACTTTAAAGAAGAAAAAAAAAACAGTGATGTTTACTGGATCTGTCTGGTTTGGAGATCCCTCGTATCTCCCAAAGCACGTTAGGCAGTTGGTTCTGTTTGTTATAAATTTACAATTATATATACCAAACGGACACGTATTAGAATTTCTGTTACCCAGTCGTCTACCAAAAAATGTAACAACGACAAGCCCGCTGGTTAGGCCTATGTCTAGCAGTGAATTTAATACAAGTTATGGCCGTAACTTGACACAATGGTGCATCGCTGACTAGTACTGAGTGACTGACGGGTTAATGTGATACTAGCTAGAGATAGCCTACATATATACCTACCTTATCTGTAGGTGCACACGTAATTGAATTATAACTGTTTGTTATCGTTTTATTAGGATCAGTCTTATTCATGTTTATGATGGGAAAACCATAGGAGGTGTTTGCTTTTAGTTTTGTTAAATTTTTAAATGATCTTAGTTATAGATTGGTTGAAATTAAGTTTATATATTAATTATATATACATTAATTATATATACATAATATATAATCTATGCCTGCTTTGGCTGGGTGCTCGGCCCTAAAGCAAAGCAGCGTGATGTATTCATCCACGTAATGCGTAAGCTAGGGAATGCAATACCGGGATACCGGGATCCCGAAATACCGGGATCCCGCACCATTTTTGCGGGACCAGTCCCGCGCCTAAATCGTGCGGGATCCCGCGGGATTTGCGGGACTGCGCAGCGACATTCGGCATGTGTTGTTCGGCACGCAGAAGCGCGCGAACTGTTTGTTTACCTATTTTTTGTCAGTTGTAATTAGCAATTGTTCTGTGACGTAACGTAATCTAATAACGTGCATAGTTTTAATTGTTTTAGTGATTGAATTAGGACGATTTGACATAATGGACATAATCTAAAAACGTGCTTGGTTCTATTTGTTTGAGTGAACTAATCAGGACGTTTTGAAGTAACCTAATACTTGGTTTTATTTGATCTATAAACAGAAAGAAAACTTTTCAGTTATGTCGAACAATTCGAACATTGTTTTTAAAGAGATTGTCAGTCCAGTTATTGTGTGGAAGTACTTCTTGAAGGCCGAAGATTCCCAGTCGGCTAAATGCAAGTTGTGAAAATCAATTCATTAAAACTACAGGTCGATCAACTAAAGGCTAACATGTGCATTTAAAATCAAAACATCAGATCGACAGCAGTAAACAAAATGACTATGCAACGCCAGAAGAGGCATTACGACCAGATTCAAATATTGCGACGTCGGCCTCTTCTACCTCTAATTCTTCGGCACCACCACTTACTCCCCGAAGCCACCAACCTACACAGGACGAGTATTCAGAAGACGCTCATACTTCTACCTACAGCTTTGTCATATAGTTTTTGACCTTTGTTTGAAACTGTTATTTCTGATTAATTATTTAATTACTTAATAAATATTGCAATAATATTTGTAGTTTCATTTTAAGTTCTATAGACTCGTTTATGATACAGGATTCCTCTCTTTTTTCAATGACTTTCAAAAAACATGCGGGATCCCGCAAATACCTGGATCCCGCGGGATCGAACCTCTCAATCCCGCGGGATCCAGCAATTGAAATTTTGCTGCGGGATTGCATTCCCTATGCGTAACCTATCTACCGCTTTGTGTGATCGGATAACATTCAAACAAAGCATTTTCTATGGAAATGGAATTTTGTGATTATATTGTTGTCGGATCGGCTACATACTCTACTTTAAAAGTTTCCTTTAGTATGATGATATTTCGCTGATATCGAGGGGTAAAAGTCAAATTGATTTAAGCAACGTCAGGTGCGAATATTGAGTTAAGAGAGTTCTGTGTTTCTAATAAAAACCTAAACTATTTACAAAATCCCTTTTGTAACTAACCCATGTTTCTATACCTGCGTGATTCGTTAGTATAATTGTACGAGACCGACACGATTCCGACACGTTATATGTAATTAAATATTCATTAAAGCCCCCGATTACCATGTTTGGGTTACCAACTACCATTGTAAGGTGTAATTTGTGTTTGGACTATATCTATGGATTATTTAGATAATCTATGTTTTGTTGTAGAAAATAGGGGTTGTCAAAATGTCTAATAGGGTTGTTATTAGGTAGGTATGCTGTGGATTACTGCCCTGCTCCAATCGGGCGTAGTGTAAGTTTCTTATCTAATCATATCTATATTTGGTTTGTAAACTTTATGGCGCCTAATTTTATCTCTTTTTTTGCTGCCTGGTTTGTACGGCTACTTAACATATAGTTTGGCTTCTAATTTCTTATATTCCAATTGTACTGATCTCTTTAATAACATACATACATTCTTGATCTTCCACAACTTTTGTTCACATTCGCCCTATAAATTCTACTTGTTAGTCTCCTTTCTCTTTGTATGTCCGAACCAATTTAGCTCTCCAGCTATCTTTTATAAAATACCAATGTTTTCCATAAAATATTACCACAAAACGATATTTCCATCGTATCTACTGCTACTGCATTGAGTTTCAACTACTGTAATCTGTGTCCTCAGTTTATTCAAAGATGTTCCTGTATTCTTATCATATACAGACACTAACATAAGTTGACTGTGCCAAGTTGTTATAATTCATAGCTGCTGATCAAAAGACACCCTTTTTTCTGCTCAATATTATTGACAGACCATTCCACATTATATACGACTTGAATTTTAATCGTTACTCAGCAAGTCACGTAGTTGCACGTGATATGTTTAGGAATCGAAGTTTCTAGCAAGTTGAAACACACTTACACATAAATAGATCACGCTTTTCCTTGGAAGGGACTGGCATAGAAAAGATTTTTCGGGAATTTAGGCCTGGGCTCTTGAGTATAGAATTACGTAAGTGACAGTGTCAAAGACACCGTTTTCATTGATACGTATTTTTAGAAAAGGAACGTTTCCCATGTATATGTATCAAGGGATATTGTAAAAGCGACCCAAATAGGAATCTAGAGTGGCTATGAGGACTTTCACAAAGTTAAAGAGACCGGACTTTGAAAAAGATACTTAAAAAAGAATCGCACAAATGCATGAGTTGTAATTTAAAAAAGAATGCTAGAACTGAGGAAGTTTCAGCAGACTGGCCTTTGTTTAAAGACTCAAAGTAATGTTATTTCGTAAAATTGTTACATTTGCTTGAAATCGCCGCGCATTGCGTGACGTGTAGTCTGCACTGCCAAAAAACTCAGTAGAACCATTTTTTTTTACTTTGTAATTGGAGAGATTTAATCCCATACATATTTGTCACAAAGATTATCAGAAACTTTATAATGAGCCTTGCTATACAATTTGGATTTAAAAGTTGCTTAAAATTATCTATTGATAATTCTCTTATATTAGGTATTGGGAAGTTATTATTAAGTACCGTATACGTTGCTCCATAAAATGGCTGCTTATTTTGCTGAAACGGTTCCAAATAATTCTCATTATATCAGACTATCCACCCGCTCCGGCTTCGCACGGGCGCAGTGCTGATATAAAGTTTATATCGACAACGATTATAACAACAACGATTCAATAAAGGTTTATATTATAAACCTTTATTGAATCGTTGTCGTTGCGTACTTTTAAAAATCGAATGATTAGACTTTAGGGACAAACAGCGGGAAGCAAGTTGTTTTATACTATATAGCATCAGACAAATAAAGTAGTAAGCGAGTCTGTTTGATATTCAGAGATGTAAGTTGATGATTGTTTCCCCTGGCACCTCGCCAGGGATAACTTTCCGATTACATTTTCACGACCTATTGATGTCTGGAATTGTTGATGGGTGCTGCTTAGTTTATTATAGGCAGCTTGGCTTCTATCACGATGAGTAACAATCTAAAGTCTTCATAATAATGAGTGCACACCACAGTATTTGGTATTTCAACCGATTTTTTTTTTAATTTTCGTTAAATGTTTCCGTTCTGTAATTTATTTAAGACTAGCTGCGCCCCGCGGCACCCGCGTTACTCTGGAACAGTGGGTCGGAGCGTGATTTTGTAGCCTATATGTTAATCGAGCTTATTAACTATCCCCGTGTAAAGTTTCAGCCAAAACTATTTAGTAGTTTTTGCATGAAAGAGTAACAAACATCCATCCATCCATACTCACAAAATTTCGCGTTTATAATATAAGTAAGGATTTAAATTAAAATGTCAAGATTTGCCAAGACATTTGTTGATTTGCGTTAGCAATTTTTTTAAGCAATTAAAATTTCCACTATTTGATTTTAATTTCAAGTATCCTGTTACGAATCCCGGAAATAATATTTTGAATAAACAAATTTTCAACGCTACGTGGAAGCCTATCAAATTGTTTTTTCTTTTGTTAGGAAATGTCACGTTTATTCGACACGCCGGGATTGGAAAATTACTACAACTTGCAAACAATAACATTTCGTAAATGAAAATGTTTGCCGAAGAAACTTTTCAATACAAGTTAATTTCGTTTTTGGCCTTCTTGTTACGTAGCGAAGGTTCTTAATTGAAATTTTGATTTGTGTGGAGTTAGAAGACCTATAAAAATTATAACAAGACAGTAATATTGACTTCAACTTTCGCAAAATGGTGGTTTAAATTATATTATGTCATAATTATGCATTCATTAAAATATTTTTCTTTTTTATCCGCAAATTTTTGGCATACTCTAGTTTCTCTTAACCTTTCTTAATCGCAAATTGATGTGAGTTATTTCCTTGTAAAACCGGAAAACTACTCAAAAATGTTCCCTGTAACAGTAGTATCTTATTCTGAGAATGTCTTAATTATGCTTTCGCTTCGCTTGTGACCTGTTGAGGAGCTTGGAAGTGCGATTATCACAATCTTGAATCAGGGTGGTTGATGAACGAAAAGTTATAATACTCTGACAGCAATACACATACATCTTGATTTACAAAATGATTCTGTAATAAGTAATTTATGGATTATGAAATAAAAATTAAGAATCTCATTTACATAAAGTAAAGGGTCAGTTAATAGGTTTAAGAATAGAGCATCAAATTAAGTTAGGTAATTTTATTGGACTTTTGTAACAATACGGAATCGGTAATGCCACTGCGTCATTGAGGCAGGCTCTCATTGATACCTGATTTATTTTGTCTTATATCTGTATTGGGGATAGAATCCCCCAGACATTGTAGGTACAGTTTAATGTTGATACTTTATTTCAAATATTGTGTTATTAATATACGTTTTCTTTGTTGTCTCCAGCGGGGGCATGGAGAAGGCAAAAGCGTACATAAAGAGTTCGCTGGCGACCAAGCCGGCGTCGCCAACGCCGCCGCGCGACAAACCTGCGCCCGCGCAACCGGACGACGTGCGCGTCTGCTTCGTCTGCGGCGGCGCCGGCTTCAACGACCAGTACACCGTTAGAGTCAAGCCTGATGCGCAGGTAATTATATTTTCATCAACATCAATCCACTACTCCCATACACCACTTTTCCTCTTTCTATGATATATTTACAATCCTATCATACGAATGTATGTTTGATACTCTTTCTCGCAAAAACTACTGAACGAATTTGGCTGAAAGTTTGCACGCGGATAGTTTATAAGCTGGATATAACATTAGGCTACAAAATATCAAGCTCCATACCAATGAAGCAGAGTCACGCGGGTAAAACCGCGGTAGCTGCGCAGCTAGTAGATCATATTGTTATGATGGCTGGAATTAACAGCACAACGCGGCAACGTGCTGCCTGAGGTACTGAAGATAGAGTCTCTTTACGAACCATATGTCAAACTCCTAGTCATACCACGAGGGGTCAGCCTACTCACTAAAACTTCCGGGTGAGCTTAATTCGCTAGGCTATGGATCACGTTAGCCAAAAGAGAAGCAAGGTCCTTGGGTTGCCTATAATCGGCGGAGGAAAATAGTACCTTGGGGTGTTTTAGCTTCATACCCTTCGCTGACGTTACGTATTATACCCTGGTCAAAAAAAGAAACAACCTCCGTAGCGTAGCGGCATGTGGATTCTTTAAATCTCGGAGGTCCTGGGTTCGATCCTCACTCCGGACAGGAAATCTTTGTGTAAATTCTAAGATTTCTTATGATGATGATGAATTGCAAACCAACCAGACCCAGAATCGGGGCTACATAGTATAAAACAAAGTCGCTTTCTCTGTCCCTATATCCCTATGTATGCTTAAATCTTTAAAACTACGCAACAGATTTTGATGCGGTTTTTTAGAGGGATTCAAGAGGAAGGTCCATATGTATAATACAGCATAATCAGCATTGTACCCGTGCGGAGCCGGGGCGGGTCGCTAGTATATTATATTCACAAGCATTTGGTCGTAAGTTATAGGGACAGAGAGAGGGACTTTGTTTTATACTACGTAGTGATGTACGTCCGCCCTTACGCTTCCGAGCTCTAGACTGATGAATAGAAGTAGTGGCTGTTCCGCATAAATCTCATATTGTTATGTATCCTTTTCGCCTGCATGTTGTTCCAAATAGTCTATGAATAAAACCTCATCCATCATACACAACTATGTCTTGACGTTTCCAACTACAGTCACCCAATTCGCGTTCAATTACGTGTGCTACTTACAATGAATGCGCCGGTTCCAACCGGATAGCAATTGACGGCGCGCGTAAAGCGATTGACATTTGACACGTAATAATGGCCAGGGGTGGCCTCAAGGTTTGAATGTTTAAGATTGTTGATAAATTATTGAGATGTCTCTTTCTTTTTGGAGTGGACTTTTTCGTGATTGGATGGTATTTAATTACTTAATTGTAATTTCAAAGGTTGTAAAGATTTGTGGCGTATGATTTGGAAGTCGAAGAACTTAAATATTTGTGTAAATTCTAAGATTTCTTTCCGGGAAAAACGTTAGGCCGTTTGTCCGATTATTATAACATCATCTATAATAATCGTATATCAAGGAACGGGCAGCAGCGTTTCCTTGTGCGGCACAACATAATACTGCGGTCACCAACCCGTCTGCCAAGCGTGGTGACAAATACAGGAGGAGGCCCATGTTCAGCAATGGACGTTATACGGGCTGATGATGATTATGAAAATGACGATGACAAGAACTTAAATATTTGTGTAAATTCTAAGATTTCTTTTCGGGAAAAACGTTAAGCCGTTAGTCCCGATTGTTTTATACATCAACTATAAGCGTATACCTACTGTACTATATTATCGCAATATAAGTAATATTGCGGTCACCAGCTCGTCTGCCAACGCTACTTTGGCAAATCCCTCCCTCGGCCCAGGTGATTATGATGATGATGAATTTCACATGTAGTTTTATTGTTGTTCAAGGGAATCATAATTATATACTATATACTTATATGTAAAGCTTTAGAGTTTGTTTGTTTGAACGCGCAAATTTCAGTAACTATCTACTGGTCCGATTTGCAAAATTCTTTCACCATTAAAAAGCTAAGTTATGCTGATTTTCCACCAGAGGGGCGAGACGAGACGAGACGAGATGGGAATTGAAATCGCACTGACCCTTTCCACTAAAAATAGCCATCGCGATTCTCAGGTTATAACACGGTAATAAGTAGCAATGAACAACAATAAGCATCTCGCGAGAAGCGTGTTTCTGTTGCAAAGTAATTTATACTCTATATCGCAAGAAATACGGTTCATTTTTACACAAACAAATATTTCAATTCACGCCTCGCCTCGTCTCGTCTCGTCTCGCCACACTGTTTCCACCAAAGATGCGCTGGGAGAGGATTGAAAATTTACCATACAAATTTCAATTCCCTCCTCGTCTCGTCTCGTCTCGCCACTCTTCTGGAAAATCAGCATTATGCAGGTTTAACATAGGCTTCATTTAATGATGAAATTCCTACGGGAATGGTAGTAGCGCGGGAGAGACCGCTAGCTGGATGTTAGTGTTATATGTATGTATAAATGTTGATACAATTAGTAGTATAAAAAGCCTATAATAATCACCATTATAAGCCTACCCTATAATAAGCGGCTGTAGCCCAATGGCTAGGGCGTCGGACTTGTGATCTTGAGGTCGCCGGTTCAAACCCCACCCATTGCACTACCGAAGTGACACTCACTAGTAACAGAAGCATTTTAGCTTAGCACGAGGGGTTAACAAGAATACTTGTAGACTGCAAAACTCTACTAATAATATTTAAAAAAAAAAGTAAGCCTCCATTAAGTAGTTCTACAACCTCCGTAGCGTAGCGGTTTTTGGCTTGCTTTAAATCTCGGAGGTTGTGGATCCCCACGCTGGACAGAAAATCTTTGTGTAAATTATAAGATTTCTCTCCGGGTCTGGATGGTTGAGGGACTACCCTCCGTGCCTCGGAAAGCACGTTAAGCCGTTGGTCCCGATTTTTCTAACATCATCTGTAATAATCGTATATCAAGGAGCGGGCAGCCGCGTTTCCTTGTGT
Organism: Nycteola revayana; assembly: GCA_947037095.2. Classification (NCBI taxonomy): domain Eukaryota; kingdom Metazoa; phylum Arthropoda; class Insecta; order Lepidoptera; family Nolidae; genus Nycteola; species Nycteola revayana. The sequence continues at coordinate 15,657,558 of OY855748.1, read as the reverse complement.
GTACTGCGGTCTACCTACATAATACTGCGTCACCAACCCGCCTGCCAAGCGTGGTGACTATGTTAAAAAACCCTCCATTGAGAGGAGACCCATGTTCATCAGTGGACGTTATACGGGCTGTAGTTGTAAATTCTCTCTTGACATTTCTGTTGATAAAACGAAAAACGTTTCTTGTTACAAAACTACCAATTCGTTTTAAAACAAAATGGAAACGTTATTCAGTAGCGGATTATTCCCTAAAACTTCCCTTGATTCTATAAAATACGAGAACAGCTATTGCCACAGTGACTGGATACATAAGATAGCGATTCCTCCGATAAAATCCTAGCTATATTAGCGCGGTATTTCCAAAGTAAAATCCTAGGACAGACCCCGAGGATGTCGTGACACAAATTCCTAAATCCCGGATTACGTAAAATGTTTGTTCCTTCAAACCCATTTTATACGAACCTAAGCTCGTAGTTTTCTCATCTTTCACGTCCTTGTATAATCGCTTCAATGGATGGAATGTGAATTTAATTTTATAGGAGACAAAGACTGCTGTAATAATTTTATAATGTTTTCATGTGGCTTATGTAAGGTTTAGAGAGAAAGGCGAAGTAAGGGTTTTTTAAAGGTTGTTGTTTGTGTATACAGGGTTGATTGTAGAACACCAACATCCTCTGAAGAGGTCATTGTACTCATCAATATGGACAACTTTTACAATGCCCGTACAACGTCCACTGCTGAACATGGGTCTCCTCCCGAGGGAGGGTATTTGCCATAGTCACTACGGTTGGCAGGCGGGTTGGTGACCGCAGTATAATGTTGTACCACACAAGGAAACGCTTTGCCCGATCCTTGATATACAATTATTATAGATGATGCAATAACGGAGGGTAGTCGCTCAACCAACCAGACCCGGAAAGAAATCCTACAATTTACACAGAAGATTTCTTGTCCGGCGTGGGGATCGAACCCTCGACCTCCGAGATTGAAAGCGAGCCAAATACCGCTACGCTACGGTGGTTGTCACATTTATGTTCGTTTAACTCGTCAAAATGCAGGGATCAGCTGATTTTTTTTTTGGGATTTCAGGTTTGCTCCCATAGTAAAAGTTATGGCACAAATTATTTTAATTTTGACCCACCAACATTTTATGTTGGTTTGACCCATAAACAAAACCTAATTTATGCATTTATTCTCATTACGATTTCTTTAACTGACATTCTATAAGAACTAGACGCTACCGGCGTACAGGTAGTAACATAAACTCTATTATACTATTTTCCCATGAGATAATCGATAGCTATCAATATAGCTATGGCATACCCATAACTCTAGGGTTTTCCCGTAAGCGGTTCCCACAACCGCATGTCATGTAGCGTACGGAGCAGATAATGGTTATAATTCACTGGAACGATGTGTGTATTGTTTTACTTACAACCAGTCTTTAGTTTTACTGTTGTTTTTAAGTTTTTCCTTTTGTATAAGTAGCGAGTAGTTTACTTGAGTCGAATGCAAAATGTGGCGGTGGAAAGTGATGATTTGTATTGCTTTAGTTTTTTTACCTATCATCCTACATCTAAACTTCTATACTTTACTTATACCTACTAATATTATACATGTGAATGTAAGTTTGTTTGTTACGCTTTAACGCGAAAACTGTTTAACTGATCATCATGAATCTTAGTACACATAGTCTTGGAGGTATTAGATGCTAGTCTACACTAATGTTATAAAGAGGAAAACTTTGTTTGTATGTTTGTTTGTTTGTTTGTAATAAATAGGCTCAAAAAGTACTGGACCGATTTCAATTCTTTCACCATTCGAAAGCTACATGATCCACGAGTAACGTAGGCTAAATTTTATTTTGGAAAAAAATAGGTTTCCGTAAGATATATGGGTTTTTCGGACACAAGGTGTAAAAAATCAACCAGAAAAGTTACTTATTTTGCGTACGCTGCCTACACTATAAAATATAGAACCATAAAATGTTCTAATTAATTGTAGATCTTATAAATATCTACAAAAGTCCGCAACACACTATACCTATCTATGTCGAGTGAGGCACAACAACCATTTTTTTATTTAGAAATCGTTAATTTTTTTGGACTACATTTAAACGCGTTTATTTTACTCATGCTATTAATCCTTATCAAAATTAATTATTTCATCACTAAGTACAGTTTATGAAGATAATATTTGGTCGTTGAATGATTAAAATTGGACGTTTGGTTTTAAAGTTATGGCGAAATTAAAATATTACGATTTCTGCTAAATCCATAGACACCGTCACTAACATCGAGGACGCAGTGCACTACCCCCAGGAATTTTTAAATTCTCTGAACCCCGCTGGGCTTCCACCTCATGAACTGTCGTTAAAAGTTGGCACGCCGATAATGCTTCTCAGAAATTTAAGCCCCCCCAACATGTGTACTGGCACGAGACTTCTTATAAAGAAGCTAAAAGATAATTTAATAGTAGCGAAGATTATCACCGGCCCTGCAGCTGGTGAATTAGCTCATATACCAAGAATACCCATGATCCCTACTGATTTGCCTATACCGTTCAAAAGGCTCAAATTTCCAGTAAAAAAATATTTCGTACTAACGATAAACAAATACCAGGGCCAAACATTCAAAATAGTAGGAATTGATTTAAGCAAAGAATGTTTTACGCATGGGCAACTTTACGTTGCCCTATCACGGGTCGGGGCTCCCGACCATCAGTATATTTTGTTACCTGAAAATAATTTAACGTCAAATGTTGTTTATAGAGAAGCTCTACAATAATCGCTTTAGTTATCTATCCTAAAACAACGGGTTGCAGTACGGGACTGCCGGCAGAAGTGAAAACTTAGTATTAATTACATTTAAATATTTTCATCATTAACAACTTTAACATCCACAGAAAGATGATCTGTGCAGCCTGCGGATAATGACTGCGTCGTCGATGTTTGTGTCGGTGTCCGTGAATTGACCTGGGAATCATTTTGCTGACCGTGTCTTTCCTGGGTAGGCTTTTGCAGCGGTAACCGACATCCGCACGGTCGCGGGCGACCGCTATCACTACATCACTACATATTATAAAACTAAGTCCCCGGCCGCGTCTATCTGTATGTCTGTCTGTTCGCGATAAATTCAAAAACTACTACATGGATTTTCATACCGGTTGTAACCACGTATACACCGTGAAATTTTAATGGTTGTTTTCCCGAAGCAGAACAACTTGCCGTCGGTAGTACTATCGAAACATTTTTTTTTTTTGTTTTGGATTTATAATTATTTAAAAAAATATTAGACAACTCGAAAGCGTGATAAAAGTAGTAACACTAGACGGAGTGAACGGACCTTGTAGGTACTACTCGAATCGCACGCGCTGCTGACAAAGTAAAGAACGATCCATAAACCTTCAAAGCAAAATAAGAGCTCAATGGTAGTTATACGGCATAAAATAGCCTGCACGCAAGAATCACAAACGAGCCGACTTCCTTTGTAATTAGCCGCGCGGCGCCGACGCCGGAACGCCCCGCGCTCTCCTTCGACTCCCTCCTTCCTTAGTTGTCCCGTGAACGTCGGAAGCGCAGCACGCGTTATCTTATTACCTACATTATTAGTATTATGGATCGACATTACAGTTTTAGTAATTTAGAGTACGTCGCTATGGTGCAACTGTACGCTAGGGCTAATTATAATTCCCATACTGCCTGGCGTCTTTACGCCGAGCTGCAACACTTGGCGTCACTCCGTCTTCGCGGAGTTCTGAACCCTCAAGTCATACAGGACCGGACGATCGTAGCGGCGACGGCTACTCGATCATGGGCAGTTCCAAGTGCCAGCACATGCACAGGGCAGAGGTCGATCGGCCGTTCTTTCGCCAGAGCTCGACGAGGAGATCATCGAGTACTTCGAACGCGATCCTCGCCGAAGTAAGCGAATGGCGGCAGCTAAGTTTGGCGTAAGCCAATACTACGTCTGGAAACTACTCAACTCAGAAGGACTGCATCCATATCATTTCCGCGGAGTTCATTTAATTTTTCATATTTGTTAAATACGCCTTAAATACTTTATTAGGTATCTAATTCAGAAAATTATTGTTCTTAAATAATAAACTTGTTTTAAGTTACGTTTTCTGTAAGTTATAGCTAAAAAGGTATTGGATAAAGCTTATTATTATGATTGGGTACTGTGTTACATTACCTAAGGTGTAGGTATCAGGTGATTGACTAACACCCGGGTCAACGAACGCGCGACCGAGCGACGCGAGCGCTAGGTATCGCGAGGTATTACTATCGGTTCGATGTCACTTTCGAGTTCGGTTTTTCACGAATGTTAATCGGCCATTTTTGGTTTATAATATTTAGTTTTTGTATAAATTGAATGTTTAACTAAGACCAAACCTTTTCGCTGCGGGAAAACAACCATTTAAATTTCAGCGTGTATAATTTGTTTAGTGTTTGTGTACATTTGACTAATATATATTGATACTAGCTTCCCGCGCGCGGTTTCACCCGCGTAACTCCCGTTCCCGTGGGAAATTCATAATAAAATATAGCCTATGTTCTTTCTCAGGCTTTAGACTATATCTGTACCAAATTTCATTTAAATCGCTTCAGTAGTTAAGGCGTGATTGCGTAACAGACAGACAGACAGACAGACAGACAGGCAGAGTTACTTTCACATTTATAATATTAGTAAGGATTTGTCAGAAGTGTCGGAAAAAATTAAGCCATTTGGGAGCTTTCAACGAAAACGCTGCCTAAACCCTATGAGATATAACAAAACAATGTATGGCGGAAATACTCTTCATATCATCATATATCCATTATATCTTTTAGATATCTTTTAGAAAAATGATCATTTCTAACGCGGTAATTGTAAAGCTCAGACGAATTCAGTATTTATCCTTATCATTTTAAATGAGTTAATATTCTTAAGCATTTCATGCAGATTATTTTACTTTAAAAGAATAACTTAGAAGTTATCGCAAAATAACAGCGCGTGTTTTCGCAGGGCAGCGAGTGAGTTAGGCGCGCTCGATCCTTAAGAATTATTGGGCAAATTTTTTGTTTTGTGTTCGTTGTAACTATGATTGTATGGTAGATGTAGGTACTTGAATACCTATTTATTTAGTGTTCGTTGTATTGTTAGTCCTGAAAAGTATAGGTATTTCATACGATAAAAGTAAATATAATATATATATATATACACGCTGAAATTTAAATGGTTGTTTTCCCGCAGCGAAAAGATTTGGTCTTAGTTAAACATTCAATTTATACAAAAAACTAAATATTATAAACCAAAAATGACCGATTAACAATCGTGAAAAACCAAACTCGAAAGTGACATCGAACCGTTAGTAATACCTCGCGATACATATAATAAACTTGTTTTAAGTTACGTTTTCTGTAAGTTATAGCTAAAAAGGTATTGGATAAAGCTTATTATTATGATTGGGTACTGTGTTACATTACCTAAGGTGTAGGTATCAGCTGATTGACTAACACCCAGGTCAACGAACGCGCGACCGATAATAAGCTTTATCCAATACCTTTTTAGCTACAACTTACAGAAAACGTAACTTAAAACAAGTTTATTATCTAAGAACAATAATTTTCTGAATTAGATTATAAAGTATTTAAGGCGTATTTAAAAAAATTGAAAAATTAAATGAACTCCGCGGAAATGATATGGATGCAGTCCTTCTGAGTTGAGTAGTTTCCAGACGTAGTATTGGCTTACACCAAACTTAGCTGCCGCCATTCGCGTACTTCGGCGAGGATCGCGTTCGAAGTACTCGATGATCTCCTCGTCGAGCTCTGGCGAAAGAACGGCCGATCGACCTCTGCCCTGTGCATGTGCTGGCACCTGGAACTGCCCATGATCGAGTAGCCGTCGCAGCTACGATCGTCCGGTCCTGTATGACTTGAGGGTTCAGAACTCCGCGAAGACGGAGTGACGCCAAGTGTTGCAGCTCGGCGTAAACACGCCAGGCAGTATGGGAATTATAATTAGCCCTAGCGTACAGTTGCACCATAGCGACGTACTCTAAATTACTAAAACTGTAATGTCGATCCATAATACTAATAAAGTAATAAGATAACGCGTGCTGCGCTTCCGACGTTCACGGGACAACTAAGGAAGGAAGGAGTCGAAGGAGAGCGCGGGGCGTTCCGGTGTCGGCGCCGCGCGGCGAATTACAAAGGGAGCCGGCTCGTTTGTAATTCTTGCGTGCAGGCTATTTTATGCCGTATAACTACCATTGAGCTCTTATTTTGCTTTAAACGTTTATGGATCGTTCTTTACTTTGTCAGCAGCGCGTGCGATTCGAGTAGTACCTACAAGGTCCGTCTAGTGTTACTACTGTTTGTCACGCTTTCGAGTTGTCTAATATTTTTTTTAATAATTATAAATCCAAAACATGTCTAAAAAAAAAAAAAATATGTTTCGATAGTACTACCGACGGCAAGTTGTTCTGCTTCGGGAAAACAACCATTAAAATTTCACGGTGTATATATAATTATATATATATATATATATATAGACCCTTTCCTTGAGTTTTAGTAGGTACCTATATTAATTTGTTTCTGTTTGTTTTGACTAAATTTCGCCCGTTATGTTAGAGGTTTAAAGACGTAGACGGAGGTGCGAAGCCGGGGCGGGTCGCTAGTATATTATAAAGAGGGAAGATTCGATTTTTTGTATGTGTGTTTGTTACGAATAAACTCGAAAACTACATTCTTTCTCCATTAGCATGTTACATTATTTCTGTTTTACGGCTATATTATGAATTTTCAACGGGAACTGGAGCTAAGCGGCTAAACCCGCGCGCGGAAATATAGTCGCAAATTGACACCGGGCGAATGACGTCTGATTAAAATACCTACTGTGAACGTGATTTTCGAGCTAGGTGTCATGTAAATTCGTGGGCGTTATCTATATTAATACTAGCGGCCCGCCCCGGCTTCGCACGGGTGGACTTTTATACCCTACCTCTGCCCTACCCTACCCCTGCCCTACCCTACCCCTACCCTACTCTACCCTACCCCTACCCTACCCCTACCATACCCCTACCCTACCCTACCCCTACCCTACCCCTACCCCTACCCTACCCCTACCCTACCCTACCCTACCCCTACCATACCCCTACCCTACCCTACCCAACCCTACCCTACCCCTACCCAAAAGTATCCTATGTCCTTCTCCCAGTTCTTAGCTACCTCCCTACCAATTTTCAGCCAAATCGGTTCAGCCGTTCTTGAGTTATAAATAGTGTAACTAACACGACTTTCTTTTGTTTTTAATGTATTCTGCTATTCAGGGCGTAGACAAATCCAACGAAACAAAAACCATGAAAATTGATCCAGCCGATCTCGAGTTATAAGTGTTGTAACAAACCCGTCTTTGTTTTATATATATAGATTATAAAGAGGAAAGATTTGTATGTAAGTATGTGTGTAACGAATTGGCTCAAAAAGTACAGGACCGATTTTGAAAATTCTTTCACCATTTGAATGCTACGTTATCACTGATTGATACAGGCCATATTTAATTATGAAGTACCCACGGGAGCGGGAGTTACGCGGGTGAAACCGCGCGCGGGAACCTAGTAGTGAATAACTCTTAACAGGGTTGTGTAAGTCTAAATGTAGAGGATAAATTCATTTCTGTCTTTCCGACAATACGTGGTATTCTGTTGAAGACATTTATAAAACAAGTTTACTGTAGGAAATTGATAAAGAAATATAGCCTAGCCTAGCTTTCATCGATAAAAGGGTACTGATTTTTTTTTTCAAATCGGACCAGTGGTTCCATAGATTAGTGCGTTCGCAAACAAACAAACCTTGAAGAAACTTTATTGTATATACGAACAAAACAAAATACAGCTTAAACACTAAATGACAACAACCAGGTAGCTTTTATGTCTATATACACCGTGAAATTTTAATGGTTGTTTTCCCGAAGCAGAACAACTTGCCGTCGGTAGTACTATCGAAACATATTTTTTTTTTTTTCGACATGTTTTGGATTTAAAATTATTAAAAAAAATATTAGACAACTCGAAAGCGTGATAAACAGTAGTAACACTAGACGGACCTTGTAGGTACTACTCGAATCGCACGCGCTGCTGACAAAGTAAAGAACGATCCATAAACGTTTAAAGCAAAATAAGAGCTCAATGGTAGTTATACGGCATAAAATAGCCTGCACGCAAGAATTACAAACGAGCCGGCTCCCTTTGTAATTCAACGCGTGGCGGCGCCGACGCCGGAACGCCCCGCGCTCTCCTTCGACTCCCTCCTTCCTTAGTTGTCCCGTGAACGTCGGAAGCGCAGCACGCGTTATCTTATTACTTTATTAGTATTATGGATCGTCATTACAGTTTTAGTAATTTAGAGTACGTCGCTATGGTGCAACTGTACGCTAGGGCTAATTATAATTCCCATACTGCCCGGCGTCTTTACGCCGAGCTGCATCACTTGGCGTCACTCCGTCTTCGCGGAGTTCTGAACCCTCAAGTCATACAGGACCGGACGATCGTAGCGGCGACGGCTGCTCGATCATGGGCAGTTCCAGGTGCCAGCACATGCACAGGGCAGTGGTCGATCGGCCGTTCTTTCGCCAGAGCTCGACGAGGAGATCATCGAGTACTTCGAACGCGATCCTCGCCGAAGTACACGAATGGCGGCAGCTAAGTTTGGCGTAAGCCAATACTACGTCTGGAAACTACTCAACTCAGAAGGACTGCATCCATATCATTTCCGCGCAGTTCATTTAATTTTTCAATTTTTTTAAATACGCCTTAAATACTTTATAATCTAATTCAGAAAATTATTGTTCTTAGATAATAAACTTGTTTTAAGTTACGTTTTCTGTAAGTTGTAGCTAAAAAGGTATTGGATAAAGCTTATTATTATGATTGGGTACTGTGTTACATAACCTAAGGTGTAGGTATCAGCTGATTAACTAACACCCGGGTCAACGAACGCGCGAACGATCAACGCGAGCGCTAGGTATCGCGAGGTATTACTATCGGTTCGATGTCACTTTCGAGTTTGGTTTTTCACGATTGTTAATCGGTCATTTTTGGTTTATAATATTTAGTTTTTGTATAAATTGAATGTTTAACTAAGACCAAATCTTTTCGCTGCGGGAAAACAACCATTTAAATTTCAGCGTGTATATAAGTCAAACGGGTATGATATTAGATCTATTTTTAGTCATAGCCCTATTCCTGACGATATCATTCAAATTCCTAACCGTGCTTTATTGTTCCACCAGTGCAACGAGCCCTACTTCCCGTTCCTCTGCGGGCACGCGCCCCCCACCGGCTACCGGCCCGACGGCGACGAGGAGGGTACGGTGCGATGCTGCTGCGTCTGCTACACCTTCCTCCGCCAGCAGTGGGAGCAGTACGACCGGGAGAACAAACCTCATAACCAGAGGTTTTATTGGATGAAGCGGCTTGATGGAAAGCCTTTTATAGGTATGTTGGGTTTGTGATTATACTTTGTTACTGAAGCGTCACCCTATTCTTCTTCTAGTTGGCAACATTATTTGGTTTTTTATTTTTATGAAGCAACCAACGATTGTTTACATTAAACTTATGTCTAGAAGTGGACCCTATACGTAGATAGTAGATGAAGCTCAGTTATAGGATGATAATAATAATAATAATAATAAAGCCCTTTTTTGTTCTATTTTATATTATTTTTCTCATTTCGGCGTGCTTCTTGGCATAGGCCTCCTCCAGCTCTTTCCACTGAGTTCTATACTCTACTCCACTTCTACGCTACTCCAGTCCGGTCCGGTACGCTAAACCACCCAATGTTAGGCGAATATCGTCGTTTCATCTTGTTTTTGGGCGCCCTACAGTCTTTCTACAGTCTTCTACAGTCCTCTAAAATATGAAATAATAAATTTATTCAGCTCTTAATGTCTTTTCAAAATCACAATGTTACATTATTTTTCTTATTCTATGAATTAAACTAGATAACTAACAGGTAGCGAATTGTAGGATATTACAGAATAAGTAGTCATAATAAGTTTAAATTTACATTAATTAAGGTTATGGGGATCAATATTGAAAAAGTTGGTTAAAGCATATAATTAAGTGACACACACCTGGGGGCACCCATAAGGGGTTAGGTAGGACCACGGCCCGGTGGTGCCACTGACTCTCTTGGGTATATAGTTAATGGATTACGATCCTGTAAAATATGCCGCCTATTAAAAACAACGATGTCTGTCTATGGCCGTTGTAGTTCGATTTTATTCCGAATGGCGCGCATAAATCTCGGCTCGGCTTTCCGACAATACCTACGAGAATCGGCTGATAAATATATTAAAATAAAAGGTTCGGACGGGGATGGATCCGAATAAAGCATGTATTGTTATTGAACTGGATACCATAGTTTGATTAATATACTGTAATCTGTATATTGTTTTTAAGGCGCTGTACTTAGTCAAAATAGGCTTCACAAAACAGCTTTTTAGCCAAATGTTTACATTTTAGAGCAGCTAAAAAAATATATGTTAATCTTAATCATATTTATGGTGTTCAAAACACGTTTTCGGTAAATTTTCTCGATAAAAAAAAAAAACATAAAATAACCATTTAAATTGAAATTGTAACAATTGTAACTGTATTATTTATAAACAAATCTTGATAATATTAATAACAGTGATGTAATATATAATAATAAAGGGAACTGTTGTTTTTATTTATCGATTGGAATAAGATATTTGCAAGGATTAATATATTAAATAACTCGAACGAGTCGAACGAAACGTTGCGCCATCGCGGCGTCTCTTCGCTTCTCTTTCATTTCTACGCGCAGCAACAGTGACAAAACTAATACGTAAAAGTCGTCTATTCACCGCGCCTTAACGTAATTGGCTAGTATAAAATATTTCAATTTTAACATGCTGTAAGATATTTGAGTGAGAAGAGAATGTTCACTTCAAAACCTTACATACATAAAGCGGCTGTAGCCCCAATGGCTAGGGCGTCAGACTTGCGATCATGAGGTGGCCGGTTCGATCCCTACCCATTGCACTACCGACGTGAACCCACTCGTAACATTTTAGCTTAGCACTACAGGTTAATATTAATACTAGTGCAAAAACTCTGCTAGTAAACTTAAAAAAAGAAAAAGGAAATGAAATGAAATATTTTGCTGGTTGTGTGTTATGGGAATTGTGACGGGAATAAAGAAAATATGAATGGAATCACGTGATGAATGATGTCATACATTGCTATTTCTTAGAGCTCTGCTCGCCTTAATGTAGGATGAAGTAGCAAAAGCCTCGTAGCTAGAGATGGGCCGACTATAGTATTTGCCTACTAACCGACTAGCCGACTAATCGGTTTTCCAAAAGGCCGATTAGTCGGCCGACTAATCAGCAATGCCGATCATTCTAATACCTACTTGTCGGAGGTGTTCGGGCTTTTTCGTCATCACTCGGCTTAATCATCGCGCGGCCGCTGAGCTTAATTACTGAGTGATTAATACGTTACTATGTTGTAAAGACTAACTTTAGATACCTACTCTAAGTAATGTTTAGAAATGCTAAAACTAGTACAAATTATTTGCTTTTCATTTGTTATGCGCCGATCATAGTCGCCGACTACAAACGATGCTGAATAGTCGGCTTTCCCGACTAGTCGGCGCCTAGTCGGCCCATCTCTACTCGTGACATATGCAGTTAGCCGTTAGTTTCTATATCGAGCATAAGGGCGAGTAGTGATCAAACCTTACCAAATGGTAAGAAACTACGAACTAACCAACCTGCACAAGAGCGCGCTCCCTGTGAGACTTGTACCTCGGCTCAGAGCGGTCACAATTCCTCATTTCCGAAAGCTGGCGACGACCAGAGCACCAACATTCGGAAATGAGGAATTGCGACTTTTTTCTATTTTTAAGGGGGATTTGTGCTACTGTCTATACTTTACTGTTCGCGGGCGTCTCGTTCTTTGGTATTGCGAGGGCATCAGAAGTATTTTAGTTAAGGGCCGAAAGGGACAATGACTCCACAATAAAATCAATAAATTTTTATGATGATGATTTGTAGATGATAATTGATGTTTTGAAGTTTAAGAAGGCCCTATTTTTTTTAAATTAATGCAGAAAATTATTTTTTTATGAACATAGTTCATCAGTCTTTATTACCTAGTAAAGTTAGTCAAATGTTTATTATAAGACATTTATGTTTCCTTTTATTTATTTAATAACTTTAGTACTATGGCGGACTTAATGCCAGAGGCATTCTTTCATTCTTTCCTTTGTCATTTTGATTGCAATATTTTTAATATTAATCAAATTTAACGCGACTGAATATTGTCAGGCGTAACAAACATTTATTTTATATCCAAGATAAACAGTTCAAAAGACAGACAAAAATATAAACCGAAATTTAATTCTGTGTCATTCTGAATTTCATATTCCCTTTCTTTTATAACCAGGGGTTGGAATAGGTAGAGGTTATAAGTAGATGCGTAGATTTTATTATGGACATGCCTTTTAATAATACCGATTTGCAAGTTTGCGGTGTATTTTTTTTAAATCGATACTTAGGTTTTCGATTTTTTTTATCGTAGCAGTAGTTCCTAACATTAGCGCATTGAAGCAAACAAACTAACTCTTCTAACTGCTTTATTAATTAGTAAGCATAGATAGATATCACTAGTGTAAATTTGTATAAATATCAATATCGATATATTTTTTATTATTTTTTAAAAGAAGGTTCTTCTGACTTTATTGTCAGTGTTTCTCAGTAGTCGCCACGTCACGCACGTTCCAAACAAATGTAACCATTTCTACAGAATAAATGAATTTTAAATTTGAATTGATATCGAAGACAATAGTAGGCATGTCCATACTATGATTCCGCCATGAAAATGACGTCATTTGGTACTTAAAACTGCTACCCATTTATAACATTCATTTAACAAACCATGAAAAGCAAAAATATTTTTCACAAACACAGATAAATTTGTACGAATAATACTTGAAATAAAAAATGTTATCAAACATTATTTCAACTGTCAAAACGAACGCCGAGCCGTCCCCGTCGGATTATCTGAAGGGGGTAAGTAGCGGGGGGGGAGGGGAGGGGGAAGCAGGATTAGTTAGGGCTGTACCTTCTAGTCTGTTATAATATATCTGTAGGTACTAAAACTGAGTAGAAACATTTTGTACATTGAAAAATAAGGTCAATGTTTGTTTTTGGGTTATATGTCATAATCTACTTTATAAACTATCCCTTTGCAGAATAGCAGCCCAATACGTGCAGTAGTGTTGCGTTTGAAAGCTTACAAATAATCTCATTCATAATATTAGTATGGAGTTAGGTAATTTGTGTATTGTTTTGTAGCTAAACTAATAATGTAGGCTATAAATTATCTTACTTGCATTCACGTCCACCGCTGAACATGGGCCCCCTCTTAACGGTCCTTGAGGGATATTGCCATAATTACCACGCTTGGTAGGCAGATTGGTGATCGAAGTTATAACTTGAGTCACCTTGAATTGATAGCCGCTGCTGCCTATCCATGAGCTGTAATCCCTTAGGGGCTGGTAATTGGTATAGTATTATTAGAGAGCTAATATTCTTGCAAATACATCCTGCAGATAATTATTGCTTTTTTTTCCAAGTGGACCCCTAATTACATTGCATAGGGGTCTAAAAAGGACAGCTAGTACCAGTACAGTAGATACATATGTACAGCATTAGCCACCCTTATCCTACCTTTCTCCTTTCCTCCGTAATATCTTACCTTACATACTGGAGCAGAACGTCAATCAATAATGTAATTTGGCTGTGGAACCCTTTAGGCGGAGGAGGTACTTCTCCAGTCGAGCAGCTCATTGAACGTGTTTAGTCTATGCTTGACTCTTGTTTTTTCGGACGGACTTTTATGTAATTAGCCATGAGGCTTTTGCTACTTCACCGGGCATAAAGGCGATTGGTTTATTAACTACAAAGTATGCAACCTGCGCAAGAGGGCGCCCTCTTTGGGAGTTGGACCTCGGCTCAGAGCGAGGTTTGAGGGATTTGAAGAATTAAAGGATTATGACTTTTATTACTCTACTCTACTTTATTCCAAAGCATCAACAAAAGTGTATTAAAACATTACATAATATACCTATGCTCCCATATTTTCACATGAATTATTGAATTATGTTGGATTTTCATAACAAAACGCGGTTAAATTAGTTATTTTGTACTAAATAGGTTTCTATCCCAACTCACAATATAATTAATCTATTGTTGTTTCACTAACAATGGCAGCCCTACCCCGCTCCCATCGTTTTGTTTCTACATAGGCACCCAGCAACAGTACGCACTGATAGACGGACTGAAATATCTTACTTTTTTGTTTTGTTGCTTTGCTGTATTTGTTGTTTTACGACGGGAAGTTCTGGGACTAGGATTAAGCCACTAGTGCCGGGATTTAGAGATATACTGCCCTTTTCCAAAATTCACGTCAAATATGTTGTTTTAACTGTAAATGTTGAGATACAGATCTACATAATTATTGAAACATCACTAGCTTTTTCTATTACTTCTTTTTATTTCTTTCTTTCTGCCTTAATCCCACTCGTAGGTGGGGTCGACACGGCATGTTTTCTTCTACCATCTCCATCAGCCATCTTCTCAACATTCACTCCTTTCACACACATATCCTTTTTTGCGCAATCGATCTACCGTACCTTGTCTGCTTACTTTCTTCCTGTCTTTTTCCCACACTAAGGTAGGGTCTGCACTTTCAGCATGTATTCTTCTTCCAGCTGTCATCTGAATACTCACCCATTTCACATACGTATCCTTCCACACCTTACTGTCTAAGATTTCTTCGGTATGTGACTGTATGCAAAAATTTTATCTATACTTGTAAAAGTAAAAGGTTTTTATACTTTGAAGTGTACAAATCTCAATACTCTAGGTAACTAACTGCTTATTTCAACACCAAATGACTACTGTCTGTCGAGTCCCGGGACTGCGCCAGTCTCGGTACATTAGGCCTGTCATGTTTTACCCGAATACAGTATTTGAATAACATCGCGTGTATTCCGATGATATTTTGTTAAACATTGTGTTTACCACCGTATTATGGAGATGAATTACTCTGTTTGCTATAATAAGCTGTGTAGGACTGTGGGCGTGGGTGGGAGTTTTGAAATAATGATATGTTATTTTGATAATATTATTTTTGTATGATACGTTACAGTTTGTGTTTGTTAGTTTACTTTTGCCCTGGATGGAGACAATCAAGTCCACCTGTCCTGAGCCGAGGTTTAAGTCCCACAGGTGGCTTAGTTCGTTTTCAAACCTTTCAATGATGTTAGAGCCCTGCTCGTCTTTATGCCCGGTGTAGTAGCAAAATCTTGTGGCAAACTAGGCGCGTCGCCGTCCGGAAAAACGATAAGGAGACAATCAAAATAGATGATTGAATGATTTGTAATACTTGCGGTTATTAGTTTATTACGGTTAGTTACCTAGTTGGATATATTTTATAGAGCAAGAATTATCTGTTAGTAATATTTTTATGATTCTTTTTACCCGACTGCAAGAAGGGTTATGTTTTAATTACATTGCGATTCTGACAAGAACAAGTATATGTTGAATACAATTCATTTATTTCATTTTATTTTCTATAATTCAGACAATTATCTCCTCGTAAGCCCTTTGTCATTGTCACACTCTATAAGACAATTACTCAACTATCCGTTTTTTTTCGTACTCCTTATAAACCTTGTAGACACAGCCGCATTTCTGAGAATCACCATTGTTGGATCGTACAACAATAGTGTACTTTTCGTTGGTACATGACAACACTTTATGTTGTACTAGTTGCTACAAAACATTATTCCGGTGATCTACAAGGAAAAGCTTTTAAATCCCTTATTTTTATTGTACAATATATTCTTGTAGCCTTGTAATGTTTTTGGAAATTCTAAGAGAACTGAGATTTAGCGAGCTGTAAAAGGTATAGGTTTATGTGGAATGCCAGTTGTACAAAACTAAATATCCCCTAAAGTTCATAAATATCATAATTGCGTAATACTCCCACTCTCAACGCCGAGGTCCTAGTCCCACAGCGCAAAGTCCTCTTGGCAGGTAGCCTTAATTTATAGTTTTAAAACCATTTGATAAGGTGTCCGGTGGTCATATAATCATACTCGTATGTCTGTCCAAGAAGGAAAAAAGGAGAAAGGTTTGTTAAATTGGTCGGGAGAGAGTATGAATTAAAGGAAACTTACAAGTATAATTTATAAGGCGGACGTTTTACAATCAAATCGAGAAGTTCATAAGGAAAGCCAGACTGGAAGTACCATAAACCGAAGGACATGCTTGAGGTGATTGATTAGTGTTGAGGAGCCGAAAGTGATATGCAAGTGGAAGGAAATGGTCTAATCCTAAATGCCCACTCCCATTGGAAAGAAACGTTGTGTATCTGTGAAATGTATATCTATCCAAAAATAAGGTTAATTTTTTTTACAATAATCGTAGGTGACATTATTGTGTAGTGCTCAAATGAGAATTAACTAACAAACAGTAAGTATTCATGTCGACATTTACATCCTAGGCCATCTAAGCCCTTTGTAAATCTAGATCCTCCCAAATCCTTTTCAAATTAATGCCTCTACTCTAGGAAAGACTAATTATGTCGGAGAGTCAACAGGATTTCGGTTAAGTAGAATTAGGGATTCTGTACATTAAGGGATTGCATCTGTAAAATCTATTAACCCGGACGAAAAATAGTGCGTGTTTAAATTTCTAGATATTACAGCAGTAAATGAATATGATCATAGGATATTTAATATAGTTTTGGTTCTCTTAAAACAAGTATTAAGGCGGTTGGAGTGATTTTAAACATGGGCTACAAATAGATAAACTTCAGGTTACAATACGGAACCAAGTTTTTTTTTTTTTTTACTACATATACGCTTACGTTTGACCATAATCTCGCTTGATGGAAGGCGAAGATAAGGCCTAAGATGATACACGCTTGCCTAGAAAGTGTCTGTTCACTTTAGCCTTAAAAATGTCCAGATTATAGCGTTCCGGAAAAACTGACGCCGGGAGAGAATTCCACTCCTTAGCCGTCCGCATTATGAAAGAAGAAGCAAATCGCTTCGTGCGTATTGAAGGAATGTCTACAACAAAAGGGTGAAACCGCTCGCCGCGCCTAGTCGTCCGGTGATGGAAGGGTGAAGGTGGTATCAGGTTATGTAGAACCTCCGCACACTCCCCGAAATGCAACCGATAAAAAACTGATAGGCAGGCCACTCGTCTACGGTGTTCGAGGCTCTGAAGACTTGCCTCCCCCAGTGAGTTATTGCCTATGACTCTCTTCGCTCGGCGCTCCAATGAGTCCAGAGCATCCAGCTGATATCCAGCAGACCCATCCCAAAGATGAGAACAGTATTCCATTGAGGAGCGAACTTGAGCTCTGTAAAGACTTAAGAGCTGCTCCGATGTGAAATTCCGCCTCACCCTGGAGAGAATGCCAAGTTTTTTGGCTGCAGTGTTTGCAATGGACTCGATGTAGTGACCGAAGTTTAGATTAGAAGAGAGGTCAAGCCCTAGGAGCTCAAGATGGTCGCTGATCGGAACGGAGACATTCCGGAAAGTCGGAGTCAGTTGGAATGGACTCCGTTTCGCCGAAAAAAGACACGCCTGTGTTTTTGAGGGGTTAAACCCAACCAGGTTGGCATCACCCCATAAGGAAACAGCCTCCAAGATCGAGTTCACCCCCTCAATCATCGACTCCCTGAACGACTGGACCATTGACCCCGACTTCGCATCAGACAAGTATCTCACCGAGACTGTGCTGTCGTCTGCATACCCAAAGATACCGGGAGTAACTAGCAGGTTGTTTATGTGCAGCAAAAAATCTCAATCCATCGCCATCAATGACAACTCGAATCGACCTTCCCCTCAAGAAATCCTGAATCCAGGTACAAAGTACGGGAGCAATACCGTAAACCGGAAGCTTACCAATGAGACTTGCGTGCCAAACCCTGTCAAAAGCCTTAGAGATATCAAGAGATACGGCAAAAGCCTCACCGTGTCTCTCAATGGCTTCGCTCCAGAAGTGAGTAGCATATACAAGAAGATCCCCAGTAGACCGGCCTCGACGGAATCCGAATTGACGGTCACTGAGGAGGTCGTTGTCTTCCAGGTATGCCAGGAGACGGTTGTTTAAAACACGCTCCATAACCTTACAGAGTATGGAGGTGATTGTGATTGGTTGGTAGTTGGCAGGGTCGGCACGACTACCTTTCTTGGGGATCGGTTGAACATTGGCAATCTTCCAGGATGCTGGAACTAGACCAGTCTTCAGGGATAAACGATAGAGGCGAGTCAAAACAGGAGACAACTCAGGCGCACATGACCGCAAGACAATGGCAGGAATGCCGTCAGGCCCACTAGCCTTATTCACATCTAGAGTGCTGAGAATTTTAAGTACCACTTTTTGCCGAATGTGCACCTCAGGCATAGTGGAAGTGCAATGTGGTAGCCTATGCTAAGATAATTACGGGACAACCGGATGAATGTCGACTATATGAATATATATGTTTTATCCAGAGCTTGGAGCGTTTATAATGTTTTTCAAAATCATTTAGCGAAATATTTGACAAAACTAAACTAAAATAGTTTTGTAAAAAAAGATTTATGTTTAAAAAAATTATAATAGTTGTAAAATATTTCATGTTTTTAAAAAGTGTAGTAAGTATAATTAGGAATTATTTAGGAAAAACCAATTTAAAAAACTTATGACGGATAACTGTTTGTCAATGATTTCCTGAATGATAAATTATTGTAACTAAGTAAATTGCTATTACTAGATAAATTACTATTGACCTGTACCAACCTTATTATATTAATTGTCTATTGATATTATGTAATAAGTACCTATTTTTTATTATTATTAAAAGTAACATAAGTAATAAATTGTATATTTATAAGGTGTGTACGCTGTTAAGGCCGAACAATATAATAATATGAAACACCAAACTGTTGTACATAATGCATGCAACTGTATGGTGTACTCATGTCGAATAAATAAACAATTAGCTTAGCTAAAGTTCATTTTCACGATACAACGCTTCATCTGTGAACTATGCTATAATGAGCGCCCCTGTCCGCCCGTCAAACGTTGATGAAACATGAATCAGCCTTCGGTCGCCAGACAGATACTTTGATGTTGTATTAATAGTGTAGGTACGCCGCGTTCGGTAGGGCTGGCCAACTAGCTCTTTGTGATGCACTCTTAACTAGCTATGCATAGGGTTGCCTTCTCCAAAATTTGGCAATCAGGACAAGACGCGTGAATACCCCGGATTTAAATTCATACTTATTATACCTCTATACAATTGCATTTATTACTTGAATATGACATCGGTCACAGACAATAAGACTTTCCTATGACAAAGTATTGATTTTATATTTACTTTAAAATTAATTAAATAATTTTAGATTTTAGAGCCCAGAACTCCGACATGTCAAAAGGTGTTTTTAAACATAGGGGCTCGGGCACAGTGACTGTACTGCGGGTGGCCTAAGCCTTTAAATTTTTAAACCCGGACTATAAAATGAAGTCCGGTCCGGATGCTCCCCGGACGGCCTCTAAAATAAGACAAATCCGGAGAAACCCGGACGGATGGCAAACCTAGCTATGCACATTATAAGCTCATGATGACGTGGATACTTTATGTAGTGCAAAGCGAATATTTCGATACACACTTTCATTTCAATGATTCTTAGAGAAACTAGCAGAGAATAGTTTTTCAAATCGTACAGGAAGTTCTCAATATGTGTGCAAACAAGTAACTCTTCAAAATAATATATTTCATTCATTTACTCATTTACTACTTGGTTTACCTGTCACTAGGACCGGTACATCTGAGAGGAGCAAATTTTACCCAGCTCAGCTACACTGGCAGCCATTAAGGCGACGGACCCCCCCATTTCATTTGTTTTATTAGTGGCTAATTATTTCTTCAACCTTATACTAAGAAGTGGCATAGAGGTGCAGTTACAATGACATCTAATTATCAATACTGTAGATGTACAGTACTAGACACTCTTATCCTGTCGGCATAGGGTAGGAATCGAACCCAAAATCTCAGAAGTAACTACCGTAACCACTGAGCTAACGGCGCAGTCCCCCAGGTTCTCTCTCATTAACTCTTTAGAGTATGTATTTCGTTTTAGCTTCCCTTTAATTAACAATCGTGATTATGTACCGCTAGAAAAAGCGCCTGTTTTAAACATTATGACCATTATGTTATATCATTGTCTGTAATGTGATAATGTTTGTGTGGCTGCTATTGTCATTACTACCAATATTTTTTTTTTTAAACATACTTATTTCAGTTTTGTTAAAATGTTTTTCTCCTACATTTATCTATACTCTGTTACATGTTGTCTACATTCATAAGATTCGTGCAAGTTCTGTCCCTAAGATCATGTTTACGTTATTCCTCCCCTAAAAATAATTAATTTAAACGACATTCCATTTTGTGAACTCTCACTAAGGTAGCAAATAATTAAAAAGCGAAAGCCGGAGATAATTAATTTACGTCCGATCACAAAGTTCAAAGGCCCTTTTCCGTTTTGGGTTTTTCTTTTTATTGTGTCTATCGTCATCCCTTACATAAAATAACACGTCAAGTTTGACATTGCGACAGTTATTACAACAGCCCTAGGGCAGGTTGTATCGCTATGGCCACCATTTTATTCCCGAGAGATATTTTATGTTCTTGCAGTATTCCAAAAGCTTAATTATTTGTCTGCCGGATATGTTGGGTCGTGCGCGTATTAAATTAATTTGTTTTTTAACATTTTTCCTCTAAAATTTTACGACCGTTATAAGCTATGGTGGTTTTATTAAAATAAAGCTAACTGGATTTTATGGAGTATTCGTATTTTTCGCTCCAAGTCGAAACATATATGATCATTAAGTACGGTAAATATATTTTTTATATTACTAGCAGAGTTTTTGCACACTTCTAGTATTCCAGTTAATTTCTCGTGTTAAGCTAAAATGCCTGTGTAACGAGTGGGTTCACGTCGGTAGTGCAGTAGGTGGGGATCGAACCGGCGACCACAAACATGATCGCAAGTATGACGCCCAAGTCCATTGGGATACACAGTAAAAAAAGATTGTATATTGAATGCTTAGTGTTTTTCTTAAATACAAATCGTTGGGATTTGTTTCAAATCAATCGAATCGTTATATTTGTTGATTTGGTTCTATTGGTCCTTAAGAAACACGTTCTTTAACCATAGATGATAGACGAAACTATTTTTGGACGTAATTTTGTAGTGTTTGCTAATGTAAAACTTATACTATAGATGTTTTAAGATTTTCTTCATATTTGGGACGCCGAACGTCCTTTGGCATTACACGTAAGTAACATTAAACGAGAGTCCAAAACCAAGCCATATTCCAATTAACTGCATTGTACAGTGGAATTATTCCAATGAAAATCTGGAAAATTTCTTCTGGAAATTTTCATTACTACAACTAATTTATGTGTTTACTGCTTAATGGTATTTGAATTGTCGTAAAAGCAAAATGTAGGTGTCAATATACAACTGGTACACTCTAAAATAAACATTAAGATCCTATGTATCTTACTCACAGCTATGGTTGCCACATGAAAAAAACTAATGGACTAAGAGCTGACAACCGAAAAGGCAAGGTAATTTGATCATTCATAAAAATTATTTATCAGCTTACCTGGACCATTCTATTCTATTTTTCTATTCTATTTTTAAAAGACAACTCCCGCACTAGGGAAATAAATCCCTGTGTCGCGGGGGACTTTACAAACATACATTTCACGGACACAAAGTACACCCAGACTCAGAACAATTATTTGTGGTTCACACAAATAATTGTCCCGGGTGGGAATCGAACCCAGAACACCAGGTCCCAGAAGCAACTACCGTAACCACTGAGCCACCGGTGCAGTCAAATTCATTCTAAGCATAAAGACGTCGACCTGGCAGGATTCGCGTGGTGGATGTGGGAGTTATGGGGTGGGAAAAAAATAAAAAAAAAGGTAATGTGATCAGGATTACTTTTTATTCCAAATGGTTTGCCTACCTCCCCAAAGCACACAAAAAAAATCTGGCGTCATTTGGTTGGTGGAAAGGTATCGCCAGGCTTAATGAAAGTGAGGAAAAAAAAATATTTTTAGTGCTTAAAGTTTATTATTCCCAGAGGCTAGGAAAAAAAAGCCAGCCAATAATAGTGGTGGGAACATGTCGAAAAAAATAATTGAAAATTTATATTTTAAATTGTATTTTGCTCGAGAAAGAGCTAAGGGGCATAAAAAAGAGCGCGTGGAGGGGATACACGTGACTACGGCGTCCGTGCTCTCTTGGCGCGTCGTTCATGTTCGGTATTGGCTGACTTTTTTTTCCTAGCCTCTGGGAATAATAAACTTTAAGCACAAAAAAAGCCAGCCTTGTTCTTATTACCTAAAAATAATTTTTTATTTCCTCACTTTAATTAAGCCTTGCGATACCTTTCCAGCAACCAAATGACGCCAGATTTTTTTTGTGTGCTTTGGGGAGTTAGGCAAACCATTTGGTATAAAAAGTAATCCTGATCACATAACCTTTTTTTTTATTTTTTTCCCACCCCATAACTCCCACATCCACCACGCGAATCCTGCCAGGTCGACGTTTTTATGCTTAGAATGCTCCAGGAAAGCTAATAAATCATTTTTATGAATGATCAAATTACCTTGCCGTTTCGGTTGTCAGCTCTCCGTCCATAAAATATCGGGGCAAAATTCCGTGAAGTCGGGATTTTTGGATTATCGTAAAAACTATGTAAATCAAAAACATATCTTGTAAAAATAACCAAGTCTCGCAACTCAGTCAACAGTTTTTTACAGTAAACGAACGGAGTTGAGAGTCTTGGCTTTTTTAGATAGCATTTTAAATTTACAAGAAGCTGATTGTCGGGACCTTTTGAATTTTGTTGGGAGTCTGGACATCATATGAAATGTCGGGACAATCCAGATGAATCCCGACCATCTGGCCACCCTACTCACAGCCCTGATTGCATCGAATTAGTGTGTAAATAAAAGTGAAGTTGGACCGTTCTAGTGGGAGCGACGCGCTCGCACTGAACTCTTGTAGTTCACACAACACTAATGTGAGATTGTCTTTTTATTGCGACACTATTGCGTTCTTATTGTTTTTTAGTGCCGGCAGGTTATTTGTGGGGATGTATTTATTCTAGGTTTATTAATTTCCATAGGTTTTGGTGCGGTTTCGAAGTTTAAATTAGTTGCTACTTCACAAAAATAGTCAAATAAAGGTGATAATGAGTATGAATATTATTTGATTTTCCTGTAAAATTTATAGACACTTCCCTTAGTTGGCAATGTCAAATAGGTAGTGTGAGTCAACGTATTACAAATGTTCTACGATATCTCTATAGGCTCAAAAATTTCTTACCAACGCAAACCAAAGTAATGCTCATGCAGTCCTTGATTTTCCCAATAATCGACTATGGTGACGTCTGTTACTTTGACCTGAATGCAGATCACCTCAATAAACTCGACCGACTTCTGAATAACTGCATTCGGTTCATATTCAATCTTCGCAAATATGACCATGTATCCTCCTACCGGTCACAATTGCATTGGTTACCTATCCGTGAGCGACGCTCCATGAGGGCACTTACTACTCTTTATTCTATTCTTGACTCTCCTTACACTCCTTCTTACTTATCTTTGTATTTCCAATACCTTTGCTCTAACCACTCTAAAACTTTACGTTCTTCTCACAATCGTCTTTTACATTGTCCATCTCACCACTCCAATTTCATGCACTCTTCTTTCTTTGTTCAATCTATTCTTCTATGGAATGAGCTGCCACTAGATATCAGGATGGCCCAAAATCGATATGCGTTTAAGAAAAAGATTCGCGAATACTACCAAAAAAGGTTGTTGGAGCAGTATTCTCATCGGTGATTATAATATATTTATATTGTATGTATATTATAGTATGTTGTATAATATATATATATATATATATATATTATATAAAAGAAAGTTGTGTTAGTTACACTATTTATAACTCAAGAACGGCTGAACCGATTTGGCTGAAAATTGGTTGGCATGTACCTAAGAACTGGGAGAAGGCCATAGGATACTTTAGGGTAGGGTAGGGGTAGGGTAGGGGTAGGATAGGGGTAGGGTAGGGGTAGGGGTAGGGGTAGGGTAGGGGTAGGGTAGGTGTAGGGTAGAGATAGGGGTAGGGTAGGGGTAGGGTAGAGGTAGAGTAGGGGTAGGGTAGGGTAGATGTAGGAAACCGCGTAGATTTCGAGCTATTTCCAGCTAGTATATATATATATATATATATATATGTTACGGCTAATAGCCGAAGTGCGGCTACACCTAGTTTTAGCCGGCTACAACTAGGTGCAGCCGACAACTTGCGGTTAAACTTAGGTCAACCTTAATAAGTTCCTCTAAGTTAACTCTAAATTAAACAATACCTATGCAAGGGACAAAAAGGTGTTGGGGTGGTTAAAAAAAAATAACCTAAACCTAAACCAATGGAGTCGAACAGGGACTTATAAACGCATGTGGCCGACTGCACCTAGTTGTAGCCGGCTAAAACTAGGTGTAGCCGCACTTCGGCTATTAGCCGTAACATATATACTAGAACAAAAATTTAAGGCAATTTGACTTTATTGTTTGTTCTGTTATAATAATTATTATTTGTAACTTCAAAACTAGATCATCTTATGAATTAATTAGATACATATTTCTTTATTATTGGAACCGATAAGCCTTGTCACATAAATGTTTTGTTTTTTATTTGGGACTTTTGTAGTTAGCCTATTAAGACTACACCGGGCAAATATAGGAGAGTAGGGCCATTCAATACAATAGGCACTTCATAGTCAGTCCTTATGAAGAGATGTACGATGATTGCCGGAACTTTTTACATTGCATAATTTACACAAAAACCAATAAAAAAAATATATACCAAAAAAACATTCCCATGAATCGCTCAATTATTATCGCTATTAGTAAAAACACATTTCAGTATGGTTCAGTAGTTTTTAAGCTTATCGCGAACAGACCTTCAGAGAAACGAAGCGAAGTAAAAGGTTTAAGTAGCGATGATAGGTAGTTTGGAAAGTCATTTTTCGTAATGGTCCATGTACGCAGCATTCCTAAGTACTCGTTGTATGTTAATTTCGTTGTTGCGAAAATTCGTTTAGAAATTTCGAAAGAGTAATTGGCACAATAAAGAAATTACACGCACACGCGTACACAATGCCCTGTCATAACGGTTCTTGCTTACTGTATTGTCATATACCTACGACAAGCGACCTAGCAAGTTATAAGATCACTGCGGCTATATCTATCTATTTAATTCTCGAGTTCAGAAGCATAAGGTCGGATGTGCCATTATACGTCAGAAACATACGTCGTATGTGCCTTTATTGTAAACTGGCACTTACGAACAAATGCTTCTGAAGAATAATAGTACATCCGTCT
The DNA here is from genome assembly GCA_947037095.2 of Nycteola revayana. Classification (NCBI taxonomy): domain Eukaryota; kingdom Metazoa; phylum Arthropoda; class Insecta; order Lepidoptera; family Nolidae; genus Nycteola; species Nycteola revayana. The sequence continues at coordinate 15,632,021 of OY855748.1, read as the reverse complement.
ATATGCTTCTGAGGTTTTCATATATAAAAGGAGAAGTTCTCACTAACATATAGACGCATGCACAGCTGTAACTGCTAATGGTAGAATTGATATTTAGACAGTCGTGGACGTACACTAAGAAGGGATTAAAAAAAATGAAATGGGAGTTGCAAATTTGTATGGAAAAATCTTTAAATAAGCTACGGTTAGCTAGAAAGCTACTTTATCCAGGAGTAACATAGGTTATATTTAATTTTATAGTTTCCACGGGAACGGAAGATGGTGAAAGACGGAGGATGTTGGAGGGTGAAACCGCGGGCGGAAAGCTCACTCTTAATATTTTATGCATTCCACAGTGTTTAAGTTGGTATTATTATATTATTCAGATATACCTATAGAAGCTAGGCCTATATACCTATAGTCCTCCTGATTGATTTCGGCCTAGGTTTCTAAGGAGATTAGTCATCTGCGCAGGACATATTGTATGCGCAAGAGACGCAAGCACTTTAGCAATCTTTATACCTTTACTCTCAGAATTTGATGGTAAGATTAGCGATACGACCGGTGAGAGATCCGGCGCAGAATCGATAGCTTAAGATGCTTTCCAAGGCACGGGTCAATCAGCACTAACTTCCATACCTCGGACTAGTGCTTAGATTTTTCTAAATGATACTAGAAATTTTCTATTAAGATAAAACTATCTATTTTTTGCCCGACCGAACCCGTTTGAACATATTACCACTACCGGTCATATACCCACTTGAATATTATGGGAATCAAATGCAAATTAATGATATGTCATGGTAGTCGCTTACTTCGTTGTGATTCTAAAGTGGATGATCGTTATCTGAGATTAAATGAGGTGTTGTTAATTAGCTTTGTTTGTGTCGCTCGTGACGAATAGATTGTATCATTTGATAATGTTATTACGTTTTGTTTGGTTGCTATTAATTAATTAGGTTAAGTTCCTCTGTCATATGAAAGTAGTAATCTTAAAGTATTTGATGTTTTGTTTCTTACTTGTTTAATTGAATTGGTACTATAATTTAGCTGTCATGTTTACAAAAGTAAAGTAAACTTACTCGGCTGACAAAAGCGGATTGCATTTTACGCGTCATCTTATTATGTGTAAGTTTATGATAGTCTAAGTCTTAGTTTATGACAGTATTAGAGGGCCAAGTATACTGTTGCAATATTGCGTCGGAGATACTGATATACTCCGTAAGTGACAATAGCTAATAAGACTTAAAATCAAATGAATCAAATTGTTTTTTGTCCTTCACAATATTTAGGAAGAAAATATTGCTTGACAGATGAAAATGCACCTTATTAGAAAGAAGAAAGAAAATACATTTATATATGGCACACACAAGGAAATAAAAAATGATAAATTTAAATTTCTACTACAGTTATATGCAGGTATATGCACCATAAATGCGCACTAGGTTCAGCATTAAGCTACTTTAATAATATAAAAGATCATTGCGGCAGCGCTGGTTTTCTAGCAACTGTTATTTTCGCGGTATTGTAATATCAGCGACGATTGGTATATTTTTTCCAGCCTTCGGTTATAACCCATTCCCGACCTTTAGTTTGTAAAGTACCGAAGTCTGAGGGGTACGCGAACTGTAAATTAGATCGACAGATCCACAAAATTCCCGTTAAAAAATCTAAAAGTCATAGTTCGTGATATTCCGTGTCGGCTGTTGTTGTCAATTATAACAATGATTTCTATAATCACGTTTTTATGGTGACATCTTTCATGTTTTGCCATTGACCTGCTCCTAAGTCGCTGTCGCCGATCAAGATCAAGCCGATCTGCCTAGCTTGATAACCATCAAGACCAGTATTGCCAGGTCCGATTTGTTTTAAATCGGTAAATGAGGTCAAAAAAAACGGGTTGCAGATCGGGACAGTAAACAAAAAACAAGGGGTTTTTAAGTCTGGGTTTAATTTATTGGGTTTTAAACTACTAGTAGGTACAAGTATATATTATACCTAAATTATTTATTAAATACCTAAATTAAATATGTATTTTATCTTACATAACAAGTAATCAGTCTTTCTGGACTAGTAGAAATTATAAAATAAAAACGTACTTAAGTGTAATTGACGGACTTCAGAAGAATAAAGTACCTAAGTATTTAAATTAATCGGGACATTTAACGTCCCGATCAGGTACAAATCGGGACATTTAACGTCCCGATCAGGTACAAATCGGGACGCGTCCCCAGACCCCTGAAAATCGGGACGTCCCGCGCAAATCGGGACACCTGGCAACACTAATCAAGACTGCTCTAATCGTGGTTATGCCCTAGTCACTATGATTAGTAGAGCACAGAACTTTGAACTGACTAATGATACCAAATGATTTTTCATTATGAGCATTTTTATCCTGATATTTCTTAGTATACTTGTAAACTAGTAGGTAGTAGTAGTTGATATTTTTCTCTAATACAATATTTTCTACATAGTTATCCATGTCTAACTGTAATCGATGATTGGTAGGTACTCTGTAATAAAAAATAAAATTTTGTTATTATTTGCACTTTCCCCGCGGGTCGAGGTCGGGTCGCCGCGTGCGCATGAATGGCGGCGTGGCAGTATTGCAAACTCGCGAAATGTACGTAAGCTGTGTTGCCGGGAATTGTATGAGGGCATATCTAACCCTTATCCTATGGTTCTATTTTATATAAAGAGTGCATTCATTTAGACTCTTAGTGTTACTTATTATCATCATCATCAGCCCGTATAACGTCCACCGCTGAACATAGGCCTCCTCTCAATGGAATTATTTTTGCCATAATCACCACGTTTGGCAGGCGGGTTGGTGACCGTAGTATTATATTGTATCACACAAGGAAACGCTGCTGCCCGTTCCCTGGCATACGATTGTTATAGATGATGTTATCATAATCGGGACCGACGGCTTAACGTGCTTTCCGAGGCACGGAGGGTAGTCTCTCAACCATCCAGACCCGAAAAGGAATCTTGTAATTTACACAAAGATTTCTTGTCTAGCGTGGGGATCGAACCCCTCCGAGATTTAAAGCGAGCTAAATATCGGACTACGGAGGTTGTCTGAGGACGTGTGTTACTTATACTGAAAATATTCAGTTTTTCTTTTCTTTTTTTAAAAAGACAACTCCCGCACTAGGGAAATAAATCCCTGTGTCGCGGGGGACTTTACAAACATACATTTCACGGACACAAAGTACACCCAGACTCAGAACAATTATTTGTGGTTCACACAAATAATTGTCCCGGGTGGGAATCGAACCCAGAACACCAGGTCCCAGAAGCAACTACCGTAACCACTGAGCCACCGGTGCAGTCACAATATATACATACATGTAAGATATATAGTAAAATGTATTAAATTTATTATTATAAGAATTTATTAAAGAAATCGCAGCAGCATAAGACCGCCCATTGTACATTATTTATTGCCATTTGTATGTTTTCTTTCGTTTATGTATTTTATTGTGTACAATAAAAAATATTGTTTTTTAAATACCCCATTAGAGACGTGTTATAAAACAGATTAATAAATTCCGATGACCGGCTGTGGTTCCACCGTAGCCTAATTGGTTAAGGCATTGGGGGCTTTACCTAAAATGCAGGTTCAAATCCTGCCGGTGGTCGAATTTTATTAATCTTAATTTTGAAATATTATTGTATTGTGTTTTATGATTATTTCACAAAGCTAGGAACTCTGTGTAAATTTCGTAATTCCAAAGCTCAGAAAACTAAGGTCAGATTTGCCATTAAACGTCAGAAACATTCGTCGTATGTTATGTTCCTTTATAGTAAATTGGCACTTACGACCAAATGCTTCTGAAGATAATAGACATCCGACCTTATGCTTCTGAGGTCAAGATTATATTTGACATTTAATTAATTAATAGCTTGTTAAATCGACCGATTAAGATTTTTATATGCACGTATTATACAACTATACAGAATTAAATATTATTTCGAAGAAAACTCTATATACATTACTATATACTATTACAATCTTAAATCTATATTTCTACATTAGTAAATTTAAAAACCAAAATATGTTTCGACTATTTACAAATACCTGTATTAATAAAAACCGGCCAAGTGCGAGTCAAACTCGCGCACGAAGGGTTCCGTTTCAGTTACAAGTGCATACCTATTTTTGATATCAAGAATAAATAAAAAAGCGTATGTTTATGAAATGAAATGTTATTTTATATTTTTATATTCGAGTTCATTGAATGAAAGCTAAATTGCGGTTTACGATTTTTGACGTATTAAAAAAAAACTACTTACAAGATCTAGTTCAAACCAATTTTCGGTGAAAGTTTGCATGGTAATGTACATTATATATTTTTTTTAGATTTAACATTCTCTTATTTTAGAAGTTACAGGGGGGGGGACACATTTTACCACTTTGGAAGTGTCTCTCGCGCAAACTATTCAGTTTAGAAAAAAATGACATTAGAAACCTCAACATCATTTTTGAAGACCTATTCATAGATACCCCACACGTATGGGTTCGACGAAAAATTTTTTTTTGAGTTTCAGTTCTATGTATGGGGAACCCCAAAATTTATTGTATTTTTTCTATTTTTGTGTGAAAATCTTAATGCGGTTCACAACATACATCTATTTGCCAAGTTTCAACATTATAGTTCTTATAGTTTCGGAAAAAAGTGGCTGTGACATACGGACGGACAGACAGACAGACAGACAGACAGACAGACAGACAGACATCTATAAGGGTTCCGTTTTTTGCCATTTGGCTACGGAACCCTAAAAATGTGTGTGAATAAAAACTTTTTTTACTTTACTTTAAAGGTTTGTTTGTTTCCTTGAACGCGTTAATATAAGGAACTACTGGTCCGATTTCAACAATTCTTTCATTCAGTGTTAGATAGCCCATTGATCGAGGAAGGCTATAGACTATATTTAATTATGAAGTTCTTACGGGAACGGGGTTCTACGCAGGTGAAACGGCGCGCGGAAGTTAGTGTCTACATTTACAATTTTTTCACAACATGGTCTCATCCCTGTGCAATACTTCGCTGCTTTAATGTGATAATGACCCAAAATAAGGTTATGATTCAATACAAATTGATCTATAATATCATGTGATTAAAACACATTATCGTAAACTTGCACATTTGGCTTTGTGTCACTATCACACCAAAGCAGCGACTTTATTTTGTAGTCAATATCTGCGTTCGTCTATGTTATTCAAGAAAATTAATCTAATTTCTTTAAGCCGTTTTTCATTGTCAAGTACCTAACAAATAATTAAGCATAAGCATAAAATTAGCTATGAATATCACAATATCTCCGCCTAGACATACATAACCACCGTAACATAAAGTGTTATATCTTATTATACAATACTAAAGTCGCATCGTAAACATGGTATTAACTGCTTCTGAACTGGTCTATGAATTTAACTAGTAGCACACTACTGTGAGAATACCGGCCACTCGGTCAGCAGTGCACTTTCACTGCAGGTCGAGGTCGTATGCGCGTGCGCAACAACATGAATGGCGGGCGGCGGTTTGGTATTATACAAGTTGAGGAAATGTCTCGTTTAATATGTATCGCGGTAATTACTTGGATAATGATGCAGGCATATATATGATGTATGTGACTGGTGATATTTGGTGAAATGATAAAGTGGATGTAGTGATCCTTAATAAATATCGAGTAATATTTAGAACTTAATTTGTAAGTAAACTGGATCACTCAAACCGCGCGCTTTAACAAAAGTCCTAATGTGTATGTCAGAACATACAGCTTTTATAACCATTGAAAATTTGGGAGTTCACTTGTACGATTAATTCCAAAGTTATTACGATTAATTCTTCTGACTGCACCGGTGGCTCAGTGGTTTCGATAGTTGCCTCTGAGACCTGGTGTTCTGGGTTCGATTCCCACCCGGGACAATTATTTGTGTGAACCACAAACAGTTGTTCTGAGTCTGGGTGTACTTTGTGTCCGTGAAATGAATGTTTTTAAAGTCCCCCGCGACACAGGGATTTATTTTCCTAGTGCGGGAGTTGTCTTTTATAAAGATAAAAAAAATATAAAGAAAAAAAAAAAAATTGTGTCACTTATTACGCATACGGACCGTATGTATGCTCCTAAAATATATTTGTATTATATACCTACTGAATAAATACATATTTATCTTTAATAAATTTGTAAAGAAATTACTGCAATTCAGCATATAAGTACAGTAAAAGCTCCTTATTCGCGCTTCCTTCATTCGCGTTTTCACTATTCGCGGATTAAAAAATTGCGACCGAATTCCTGTATTCGCGGCAAAAAAATCCCATATTCGCGGAACTAATCGGTACATCACTACATACATACATATATTAATAGAAAGGATTCGGGTTCCTTTATAAACGTGTCGGTAACTGGACTAAGAAATGAAGATTATAGTGATATTACGACTACGCCTTAAGTTTTTGTTTAATGCTGCCACATATTAGACGTTCTGTGCCTTATAATGTCGACTAAAAATAAGTTTTTCGACACGAAAAATATCTTTATTACAGCTTTAAGTGAAAATAGATATGCTTTGATCATTTACGCTTTGGAGAGTCACGTTTCCAGTGCATGTGGAACAAACACTGGAAACGTGACATTTTTTTATGAAATTGATCCATCTACTGTCTCCTAGGAACGTATCCCCTATAATCCCATATAAATTACCATTCCATATTCACGGTTTCTGTATTCGCGGTATATTTACGGAACGTATACCCCGCGAATAGAGAGCTTTTACTGTAATTACGACAAAAAGAGAAATTGTTGTTGCCTTGAAATATGTAAATAACTAAGTCTTTGCTTATTTAAAACGATGTATGTATTCCATAATGAATGTTTTGTTTAATCAATTCCAGGTGCCGACATGTCGTTCCAAGGCGAGTACGCGGCGCAGGTCCTCGGCTTGTCCAGTGACGGCGCCCGCGACGAGCCCGCCGCATCCCCCCGCCCCACCTCCCGCCCCCTGTACCCCCCCGACCAACACCCCCCCTCCTCGCCGTACCGCAAGGATGATGACAAAACTAACCACGTTAACAAGTTTAATAATAATGTGAGTATTATGAATACTTTGACCTCAGATAAGTAATGCAAACACAAGGAAATCTATAATTAACTAGATAAGAATGAAATCAAAAACTTAGAGGCATAAGGTTGGATGTGCCATTATACGCCAGAAACATTGTGTCGTATGTGCTAATATCGTAAACTGGCACTTAAGACCAAATGCTTCTGAAGATTATAGTACCTACATACGTCTTTATGCTTTTGAGTTCTAGAAATATGTACTTATATTATCCAATATTAATTCTGATTTTGTTTTTTCACGCATCAAGACATGACGTCACATATCTATTAGCCTAGTGGTCATGCCTATCGTGACCACAACGATGGATCCGCCCCTGGTGCAGTAAACACTAGCCGGCATCCTGCCGATCCACAAGTTGCTTTTATTTACAATTGTACCCTTGAACAATATTTGTTTAAGTATTCTTTACCTAACAAACAACGTTATACTCTTCCAGCAGCGGTTTACGCCGACGGGCGGGGGCGGCGGGGGCGGCGGGGGTGGGGACAGAGGTGGCGTCGGGGCCGGGGCGGGGGGCGAGGAGGAGGGCGTGCTGGACCTGCGGGCGCGCGAGCCGTCCGTCATCTCCGTGGGCTCGCAGCACTCCGGCGCGTCCGAGCCCGCCGGATACCTGGACGCGGTCCGGTACGTGCGGCCTTACCATCAACAGTCCGAGAGACAAGAGCGACAGTTGCACAAAACTACCCGTCATAATCCCATTACCATACAGCCCCTCCAGCGACCGCCCTGAGCCGAGGTCCAAGTCCCACAGGAGACGACTGGCACAGATTGTGCACGTTTGTAGTTTTAGACAATTAATTAAGGCCGCAGCTCTCCTCACCTTTATGCCCGATGAAGTAGCAAATGCCTTCAGGCAAACAAAATAAGGTCCGCCTTTATAATAAAAGTTCAACCTCGTGATTATTACCTGTCCATGATGCTTTACTACTGTCTTCTCTAGTTCCCTTGAGGACTACTTATGTGTTAATTTTTATTTCCTTTTTTTAACTGTCTCCACTTTTTTTAAATTAAAACTTTCGTGAGTGGTACACATATTTATATTATTGATCCGGTTATAATCACGGTATTTAATCATCGGATATGTCCGACTAGTTTCGAGACCATCCCCGGGTCCATTCTCAAGGAGTAGTCGCCTCGACGGCGCGGCGCCGGGCGACTAACTGAGGTCCCGCCAACCGCGCTGCATGTCGTTGGGCTCGATTCGAGATGTTATTCGGAGGGTAGTTGGCAATTTCCAGGGGAGGCGCATCCTCGGCCCGCAGTGTCATTGTCCATATTTGTCTCCGGTTTGTAATGGAGGGAAGTGAAAACATAAGTCTTTCGTACTCAATATATCAATGCCACCTGTGGTAGCCGCACGCAAATCAGAAATGTAAAGTAGAAAACTATTAGCACCATCTACATCTCTCAAGTATCCTGTATCGTGCTATTTGAGTTCTCACAACAATTCCAACAAACTTTGAGTTCTAAGAAATATAATCGTTGTGAAGCCAGATATAAATATTTTTTTTGTTTGTTTTAAAGACAACTCCCCCAGTATAGAAATTAATCCCTGTGTCGCGGGAGACTTGGCAAATACTAAATTCACGGACTCATAGCACACCCTGATTCAGAACAACTATATGTGGTTCAAACAAATAATTGTCCCAGGTGGGAATCGAAACCACAACACCAGGTGTCAGAAGCAACTACCGTAACCACTGAGCCACCGGTGCAGTTAAAAAAGTTGGAATGGCCAATGCAAACGAGATCTTATTTTTATTGTATGTAATTAATATTTTATTTTGTCAATTTCCAGGTCGACGGTGTCGGTGTACTCGGGCAACTCGAATTCGAGTTCAGACCGCGACATTTTGGACCTGTCGATGCCCGATAAGAATTCCGTTACCGAGGTGATTATTGATATTTATTATTTCATAAGGTGGTCAAATTAATAAAATATATGGTCGGCCTGAGGGCTTAGAGCTAACATATGATACTTGACACTAATAACGTGATTAAGCGATTCTTTTAAAAAAATTACGGGTAATAACTGTCATTTGATTCGATCGTTCGGATTTCAGTTCCATTATCCTTGTAGATAGTACAGCGATTTTTAATCGACTGTTCCAAGTTTTTGTAATGAATTTTAAGAATAATACAATGACATAATTGTTACTGTATTTTTCTTTAAATTTACTTTACTACTAGAAGAAAAACTTAATTTTAAGACAAGTTCAAAAGTTCATTCAAATAATGGTTAAAAACTATATTTATAATATAGTTCACCATTCAATTCTCTATGTTATCTACAAGGTTTATGAAACCGAAATCCGTATGATCTAATCGCTCGTTTTCAGAAGAATCAACCAATATATGTTAGTAATTTTTGCCCTCGCCATTAGCGATTCTATGCTAGGGATCGCTCCGCTGAAGTGGCATATTGTCTAGGCCTTCTGAGTCGCCCATTACCGATTTGCTGGAGCACGTGCAGGCGACATCAGTGTGTGTGTTCGCTCGCTCATGTTACAATAGCCCAGCCTCTGATGAAGCTGTTGTTGTAGCTTATGCACGCTAGCAAGGATAGGACACTTATATGTGTTATTGAATTTAAATAGCCGCCTTATATGAGACGTTGTAACTTATGTGATTGTGGTATTTCTGCTAGATGTAGTTCCCCAGTTTAGGCCCTCGTAGAATGTACTAATGCTTCGCCTTTTTTTTGAGTTTCTGTGTATGGAAACACATTTTGTCTGTGTTGGAGCATTAGGCTACCAGACCACCATAATGGAGAGATATTATAATAATCTACCTCAGTCCTCTGCAGCGGATAGGTAATTTATACTGGATTTTTTCTATTAAAATAGTAGTACTTCTATATAACAATCACTACATAGTATAAAACAAAGTCGCTAGCCGCTGTCTATCCGTTTAGATCTTTAAAACTACTCAACAGATTTGACAACAGACTCCAACGTTTATTATCTTGTTTAATATAATACACGCATGCACATTATATAGGTAGTTATTTAAAAGTTTTGTAGTATTGTGTGTCGAAACATATTTTAAACATTTCCCGTTGTAATAAGTGTAGGACTTGAGTGGTAATGGCAGGTGTGTCATGTTGCAGGTGTGCTACGTGTGCGGGGACGAGTACAAGCGCGGCACGTTGTACAACCTGCACACCAAGGAGCCCAAGGACAAAACGGTAAATATGTTACTATTATACATTTTGAATGCTCATAGATAGATATCTAGAGCTCAGAAGCATAAGGGCGGATGATATACTTCAGAAACATTCGTCGTATGTGCCTTTATCGTAAACTGGCACTTACGACCAAATGCTTCTGAATTTTAATAGTATTATGCTTGCTAGTGCTAGTTAATCCAAGATTATTGTAGTGTCGGAGCTCGGTCCCGTTTCGGTGGTATTTTACAGATATGTACGCGTTTGTGTTTACTTTACTTCTTATATTTAAAAAAAGGCTGTTGAATTGTTAATGCTTTAGTTTTAAGTTTCTACTACAAAACACACATAACATATAATTAGAAGCAGCCGTAGCCCAATGGCTAGGGCGTCGGACTTGTGATCTTGAGGTCGCCGGTTCGATCCCCACCCATTGCACTACCGACGTGAACCCACTCGTAACACAAGCATTTTAGCTTAGCACGAGGGGTTAACTAGAATACTAGTAGACTGCAAAACTCTGCTATTAAACATAAAAAACAAATACTAGTTGGCTGTTTAAAACTGCCTGTTGATATAAGTACACATTGGTATTTGGTTAATCATGATCACATACGCGTAATTATCAAAGAAATACGTCATCACAACCGGCGATTTGGGCTGTAATATAGATATAGATATACCCAGGTGACACAAGTATCACGATCTGTATGAAAACCACGCGTGCAATTTTTTTTATGCCTATTACGACGTAACAATCACTATTTAGTGATGGGAAGACGCCGCCTTACGCGGCGGCGGTTAGCGGTTTGAATCGATTCGAGTTCGCCTTTGTATATACCATTTCTCAATTACTATACGAATACTATTTATTGCACGGATATACATTTATTGAGTAATCTTGTACAGTAAAGAATTATTAAGAATCGTTCAAATCGATTTATGTATGATTTTATGACAGAGTAATGAGATAAACAGAGGAAAATAAAATTCCTGTGATCGGCTTATAGGGCTGTTAGGAATATATATTTTTTACAAAATCGTTAGTATTTCGTAATGCTGGTGTATACTTCGACGTACTGACTACTTACTGTCTGTGACTGTTTTTGTTGTTCAACAGTCTAAAATAAATTTCTTGAGTTGTAACGTTAGTTGTTTTAAGCATATTACTTGTTCATCATTGATTACATGGGGAAAGCTAAAAAAGTCTCGAAACGGTACGATTATTTATTAAAATTCTCTACATAATAAGTACTTATATAATACAAAATCATTCGTCTGTTTCCGAAATCGATTCTCGAAAATCGATTTCTGTTGCATATGATGAACATCACTAAACGCTTAAATTGACAAAAGTCCCTGTACTACAAAACCAAAGCGATATACGATAGTATCGCTTGTTTCGACATTCATCACTTGTTAAAACAAAACCTCTCATCAACCGCTCCAAGTAAAAGCCGCAATGTAATACGAAAGTTTTGTTCTTCTCAAATTTAGTATTATCAGGTATTACTGAGGGTATTAGACTACACATTGTTAAAATTATTGTTTTTTAAATAAATTACGCATAATATTAATCACAAAATGACTTACCGATGGAAGGAAACGTTTACTTTATTTTTTCTCCTCGCATTTGTACAGTTTTAACAATTAATAACAGCACAATTTACCATTTTAATATTTTTAACTGACTACCTACTAGCGCTATACACCGATGCAGACTGAGCGCGAAAGTGGCCACTTACGATTATTGTACGTAAGCTAGGCACGCGAAGTAGTTGCTCTTGTGTTATCTACGTAGATCTAAATCCGTGGGCTGTTTATAATTATTTATTCAGTTTAATATGAAATATTTATATTTTCCCTTGGAATTGTTTGTACTGAATTACCGATAAATAACATTAATAGTACCATTATATGAATAAGTTGTATGTGTTGCTGGCAGTGATTATTCGCTGCCAGTTTTATTAGAACCTTACAAAAAGTGTAGTATCTTTCTGACCTTTTTTTCAAGGACCACAGCTGTCCGTGGTTCACACAAATCATTGTCCTGGTTCGGAATCCAACCCAGTACACCAGGTCTCAGAAGCTACTGCCGTAACAAGTCCTGACTGACTGATTCAACAACGCCGAGACATAACTACTGAAGCTAGATATTTGGAACGTAACTTCCTTTAGTGACGTCTAGGTCCACTAAGAAAGGATTTAGTAAAATTGAACCCCTAAGTATGTGAAATGGGGGAGGGCATTTCATTATAAAGTTCCTACGGGAACGGGAGTTACGCGGGTTAAACCGCGCGCGTCAAGCTAGTCTATGATATGTCACTAAAGTACCATGATAAAGAAAAAATGTAGGTATAGAGTTCATCATCATCATTATCATCATCGTTAGCCCGTATAACGTCCACTGCTGAACATGGGCCTCCTCCCGAGGGGGGTATTTGCCATAGTCACCACGCTTGGCAGGCGGATTGATGACCGCAGTATTATGTTGTAATACACAGGGAAACGCTGCTGCCCGTTCCCTGATATACGCTTGTTATAGATGATGTTATAACAATCGGGACCAACGGCTTAACGTTCTTTCCAAGGCACGGAGGGTAGTCCCTCAACCAACCAGACCCGGAAAGAAATCTTAGAATTAACACAAAGATTTATTGTCCGGTGTGGGAATGGAACCCACAACCTCCGAGACTTAAAGCGAGAGACTTAAAGTATAGAGTTACGTAATAAAAATAGTTTATAACGGCGGCGCGTACTCCACAATCGCGTGACCTTTCATCTGTGTTTTGTTTACACTCGGAGTAAACAAGATAACCTCTGATTAGAAGTATCACGCCTACGGAACTGTTGGAATTATCTATTAGGACTTAATTTACTGGAAAATAACAAAAGTTAGAAAACATCAGCTAGTTTACGATTAAGAATGGTGATATAACCAGCCAGACAACCTCCGTAGCGTAGCGGTATTTGGCTCTAAATCTCGGATGTCGTGGGTTCGATCCTAACGCCGCCGGACAGGAAATCTTTGTGTAAATTCTAAGATTTCTTTCCGGGTCTCGTTGGTTGAGGGTCTACCCGGTCCCAATACCCGGATAGTTAAACTCATAGAATAAGAATAATAACCTACTAATTATAGTTTTTGTGGTGTTGACAAGCACTAGTGTATGTAAATACCCTAAGTGCTGAATAAATTCATTATTTCATTATTATAAAGTTAAACCTATTTAATCTAAGAATTAATAAAATTGTATTATGAAAAACAGTTTTCCTTAACCAGAAATACATTTAAACTTCCTTCCGCTACAGATACGCTATCTATCGCGCACAACAGTAACTGATAACTTTCCAACTTACACTACAAATTACCAACGACAATTTTTAAGAACTAGCTGCGCCCCGCGGTTTTACCTGCGTCACTCTGCTGCAAAGGGTCGGAGCGTGATATCTTGTAACCTATATGTTAATCCAGATTATAAACTATCCGCGTGCAAACGTTCAGCCCAATCCATTCACTAGTTTTTGCGTGAAAGAGACATCCACACATACAAACTTTCGCATTTATGATATTAGTAGGATAAGTCAGACATTAATAATCAATTATCTATACAAATATTATAAAGTTTGTTTGTACGCGCTAATCTCAGGAACTACTGGTCCGATATCAAAAATCTTTAAGAGTTGGATAGTCCATTTATCGAGGAAGGTTATAGACTATACTTTATTACGAAGTTCCCACGGGCACAGGAGCTACGCGGGTGAAACCGCGCCCGGGAAGCTAGTATAATATAAGCATAAATATCAGTCACTACATATTATATATAAAACAAAGTCTTCCGCCGCGTTTGTCTGTCTGTTCGCGATAAATTTCAAAAATACTGCACAGATGTTCAAGCAATAGATCCTTGAGGCCTGTTAAGATCAGCGGTCGGTAACCTTTTGACAGGCAAGGGCAATAAGTTGGCAAAATTAACTTAAGGCCTGATACCTACGTATAATTAAGCGGCCCTAGCCCAAAGGCTAGGGCGTCAGACTTGTGATTTTGAGTTCGCCGGTTTGAACCCCACCCGTTGCACTACCGACGTGAACCCATTCGTTACACAAGCATTTTGGCTTAGCACAAGGGGCTAACAAAAATATTAGTAGAATACAATACTCTGCTAGAAAAAAATCTCATCTGCATTTGTTCGTTCGCTCTCAAAGTGAAGCGCGTTCTTAAGGCTGGACCGACACTATATGGTCGACCGTAATTCGTTCATGCCTTTATTTTGATATTTATAAGATCTCAGAAGCCACTGCCGTAACGAGTGACCCACCAGTTAACCACACCCCAATCATTGTGACGCAAAAAACATATAATATATAATTATACATATAGGTATCACTGTACGAACATACGGGAAAGTGTCATCTTATATATATAAAAGAAAGTCGTGTTTGTTACAACACTTATAACTCGAGAACGGCTAGACCGATTGCCATGGTTTTTGATTTGTTGGATTTGTTTCCGTCCCGAACAGCAGAATACATTTGAAAAACAAAAGAAAGTCGTGTTAGTTACACTATTTATAACTCAAGAACGGCTGAACCGATTTTGCTGAAAAATGGTAGGGAGGTAGCTAAGAACTGGGAGAAGGACATAGGACACTTTTGGGTAGGGGTAGGGTAGGGTAGGGTAGGGTAGGGTAGGGGTAGGGTAGGGGTAGGGTAGGGGTAGGGTAGGGGTAGGGTAGGGGTAGGGTAGGGGTAGGGTAGGGGTAGGGTAGGGTAGGGTAGGGTAGGGTAGGGGTAGGGTAGGGGTAGGGTAGGGGTAGGGTAGGGGTAGGGTAGGGGTAGGGGTAGGGTAGGGGTAGGGTAGGGGTAGGGTAGGGGTAGGGGTAGGGTAGGGGTAGGGTAGGGGTAGGGGTAGGGTAGGGCAGGGGTAGGGTATAAAAGTCCACCCGTGCGAAGCCGGGGCGGGCCGCTAGTATAAAAATATATACAAATTTACGATTATCTGTTTTACGTCGTTACATAAAAAAATATGAAAATACATTTATCTCATCATGAGGGTAACGACTGTTCGGAGTTGTAGTGCAAACACGGTAGAGTACCCGCCAAGTTTAGCATTTGATTGTTTATTCGAAACTATTTTGAGCCAATAGTTTTTTGACGATTATTATCAATCTGAATTGCCAGATAAGCGATTCTTGGTAACTAGAATCTTTGCAATCGTGTTACTATTAGAAATATTTCTGATGTTTACAATTTTTTTATTCGGGCAGTGCAGTGCTTATAAATGGTTGACAAATTATAATCGGACGGTCGCCGGTTGCGGATTGAGGAATGATAACATAGATTTTTAGGGGAGCTTTGTGCAACTGCAGCTCTATTTAAAAGTTTGCGGGCCTCTCGGACAACATTTTATGTTTTATTTCAAAATTTGAACAGAATTCCGTAATGACAAAAAAAAGTAGTACCTAAATGTTCAATATTTTAAGAATATCAATAAAAACTTTAAGTATCTTTTAGATTTAACGTTTAGGATTGAAAGTCGATTTGCGGTCTGTTTACTTATTTTTTAGCACTTCAAGGTGATGTTTACCTTGAAGTGCTAAAAAATAAGTAAACAGATTATACAGGGTTATTTTTAAAACACCAATAACCTTTTAGAGGGTGAAAGTACTGATGATTGTAAACAACTTTTACTATGGGACCAACCCTGAAATCGCGAAAATAAAATCAGCTGTTCCATACATTTTGTCGAGGTAAGTAAACATAAATGTATGGAACAGCTGAATTTTTTTTTCGCGATTTCATGGTTGGTCCCATATTAAAAATTGTTCATAATCATGAGTACTTCTATTCCTCAAAAGGTTGTTGGTGTTTTAAAAATAATCCTGTATACATACAGTCCTGAAAGAATATCAAAATAC
The DNA here is from genome assembly GCA_947037095.2 of Nycteola revayana. Lineage (NCBI taxonomy): Eukaryota > Metazoa > Arthropoda > Insecta > Lepidoptera > Nolidae > Nycteola > Nycteola revayana. The sequence continues at coordinate 15,615,829 of OY855748.1, read as the reverse complement.
AGAGCATTGTTTTTCGAGTAGTCGTATTCCATATAAACAGTGCTATAATCGCACCGCCAAGTTTACTATTACACTATTTCCACTATTACATTTTCTTATTATGACAACTTGGCTCCACCACCACATCTGCTGATCCCCCATCTACCGATAACCCGTCCCCGGGATCGCAAGGTCTACGATAACACAGATATTTTCCACTGTCGATAGCCCGCACCTCTAGCCCGACCCTCGACCCGCGATAGCCCGACGATAGACTGATACATTTAATTTATTGACATGACGTGGTACTTATCCTGGCCGTGTCAGAGTTCATTAACAGTCTGTGAGCTGCTCCCATTTTATATTATATGTGTAGTTTGTGAAACGCCGACAATAGGATGAAAGTTATTATTGGGATAGACGTCCACTGCTGAATAGGGGAAACTAAGTTTCCGCAAGCCAATTATGTAACTTGCCGTAGTAAAGCAACAGTAGACATTTTCCATAATTTTGCTGATTAACAATAATAATAATCGTTTATTTCAGGTACTTAACCCATATTTTACAATCACTTTTACACTTTTACAAACACAAATAGAATAGGTACAATCAAGTTACTAAAGACTTATTAAAAACTAATAATAATAAACATTTTATATATATATATATAACATTAAACTAAATAGAAATCTTTAAATTGGAGATCGAGATAAGTATATGTGATAAAATATTACGGACTCTAATTTATTATTACATACACTTAATCGTGCCAGGGAGGATGCTTTGAGCTTTCGCATGAGCCCGTACAAATTAGTGAAAGGCATAACAGGGCCCTAAAAGCGTTATTATATTGTACACGAAGAGTGTTATGAGCACTTTTTGTGTACCTATACCAGAGTTGGCTGGTGTAGAACGGCTGACAGTAAGCCTTGAACAGAGTGACTTTCACCTCATCTGAGCAGTGACTAACTCGTCTGGCCAACATATTGGCCCATACTGCGTTTTTGCCCATCCAAATCTTCATCATCCCCTAAATTGTCACTAATAATGTGACCTAGATAGTTCAGTAGTTTTGGCGTGAAAGAGTTAACAAACATTCATCCATCCATATTTACAAACTTTCGCGTTTATAACATAAGTAGGATCAAAATATACCTACAATTTATGTTTTTGGTGGTTATGATAACCATAAAAAATGTCTTATTGCTATTTAGTATGCATTGCGTAATTTTTTTACGTTTCAAAATTATCGCTGTCGCTTGCTTTATGTAATCGGTCTGCTGGGCCTTTAACCTTGAATAGGAACTTTTGCTAGCGGCCTACATCCACTGACCCTCTGTGTGCAACCTTTATTGGGCATCTGTCCATCGTGTAGCCGCGTCTGTCACTCGTGTCTCGGGCAGTTTGTTAATCATCCTGCTAATATTATAAACGCGAAAGTTTGTTAATATGGATGGATGTTTGTTACTCTTTCACGCCAAAACTACTGAACACAATTGGCTGAAATTTTGCACCGGGATAGGTTATACGCTGGATTAACATATAGGCTAAAAAAACATCACGTTCCGACCCACTGGAGTACAGTAACGCAGCTAGTCAGTAATAAAGAGTGCATCTGTGTTTGCGCACACACTTGTGCAATATAATATGTCCTGCGCAGATGGCTCATCTCCATAAAGATTTGCCTTTTGCAAATCAGGAGTACTTTTATATCTAGCACTTCAAATATACACCCACATTGCAATACACTTGACTTCACAGCCTATTGAAGCAATACATTCAGACAGTCCTACCACCATCAAGTGCTCTGTTGTTTATTATTATCTATACTAATATTATAAAAGGTAAAGTTTGTATCCAAAAATCCAAAAGACCCGCGAACTGTAGAGCGACAGTTCACAAAATTCCCCTAAAATACTAAAAGTCATCATCCCTCAATCTCATCGCCTGCGACCGCCCTGAGCCGAAGTCCAAGCCCCACAGAGGGCGCCCTCTTGCGCAGCTTGCTTAGTTTGTAGTTTTTTAACCATTTATTAAGGCTGGAGCTCTAATCGCATTTATGCCCGGTAAAGTAGCAAAAGCCTGGTCGATACGTATGTAAGTCAAAAAAAAAAGTTAAAGTTTGTGAATTGTTTGCGAGGTCGTAGGAGGTAATCTCTGGATCTACTGAACCGATTTTGCAAATTATTTGAAAGCCACATGATTTGTGAGTGTCATAGGCTATTTTATTATTATAAATATATTTTAAGTTAAGGTTTCCATTGGAACGGTGAAACGATGGGATAGCTAGTCTATACTAATATTATAAAGAGGAAAAATTTGATTGTTTGTTTGTATTAAATAGGCTCCGAAACTACTGGACCGATTAGAAAAATTCTTTAACCGTTGGAAAGTTATACTATCTCCGAATGACATAGGCTATATTTTATTATGAAGTTCCCACGGGAACGGGAGTTACGCGGGTGAAACCGCGCCCGGCGCATTTCTATATCCTTACTAATATTATAAACGCGAAAGTTTGTGAGTATGGATGGATGGATGTATGTTACTCTTTCACGCAAAAACAACGGAATGGATTTCGCTGATACTTTGCACGGGGATAGTTAATAAGTTCGATTAACATATATGCTACAAAGAATCACGCTCCGACCCATTGGAGCAGAGTAACGCGGGTAAAACCGCGAGGTGCTACTAGTTTTTAATACAACAAAGTTGTCTATTACTTGGGTACTTGTATGTGTAATTGTTGTGGTACTTGGGTGTGGAGGGCCTCATGTGTACTCAAGTATATATTTGTGTATATATAATAGGTATTAATGTCTGTTTAGTGACATCAATGTCTCATTAAAAGAATATAGCAAGTGTGTATTTGTAATGTAAAAAAAAACAAGTCTGAACTAAATGCTTCGGGATGTATATACAGTACTAAGTGCCAAGTACCTTTGATCGATGCCTTGAGATAGTTAGACAGGCAATGTGATTTTAGATTACTCTAACTTTCTTCTGAGTTATTTCATCATCATCAGCCTCTATAACGTCCACTGCTGAAGTTATCGCGCTTGGCAGGCGGGTTTTGCCATAGTTACCACGCCCCCCTGGTATACGCTTGTTATCAACTAATCAGACCGAGGAAAGAAATCTTATAATTCACACACAGATTACTTGTCCGGTGTGGGGATCGAACCCACTACTAGGAATGTATATAGGGTACTAATAACTGTCAAGTGCCCTCGATCAATGACTTGAGATATTTAGACAGACAATGTGGTTTTCGATTGCTCAAACTTACTTTAACCTCTGATTCATTTCATCATCAGGCTGCATAAAGTCCAATGTTGAACATGGGCCTTCTCCCGAGGGCGGGTTTTGTCATAGTGGCCGCGCTTGGCAGGCGGTTTAGCCCATCCGATGCCCTCGTAGACCCGAAGTCCGAGAGGCCCGCGAAATGTAAAGTAGAGCGACAGTTGCATACTCCCCTAAAATACTAAAAGTCATAATCCCTCAATCTCATCGCCAGTGAACGCCCTAAGCCGAGGTCCAAGCCACACAGGGGGCGCCGTCTTGCGCAGGTTGCTTAGTTTTAAAACCATTTATTAAGGCTGGAGCTCTGCTCGCCTTTATGCCCGCTGAAGTAGCGAAAGCCTTGTGGCTACCTACGTAGGTCCATCCGAAGAAAAGGCGGGTTCAGCGCAGTATTATGTTGTAAGTCTGTAAATACACAAGGAAACACGTGCTCAATATTGTATCTGCACTTACGCATCACCACTTGTCACGTTTTATGCATACGACAAATGTGGCTATATAATAATTAACACAGTCCTATTAAATTCGTTTATTTTACCAGATAAAATCGGAATATAATTACTCAGTAAACAGCAATTCGGTAATCTCTTTATGTGAGTGACTACAACATTAATGTCATTGCGTCAGACATATTTGTACCTACCTTATTTTTTATACATTGTTATATACGCTTTATTAAAGCGAGATTCATACAGTTAGGGTACTTGAGTTGTATTATTGGCGTATGGAGGTGCACGTGGGGTGTTTTGCAGGGTAGATATAATCGGCGGAAAGCACGCGCTATGTTCTTGCACTTAGAAAATATAAGGCTCGATGAACGGAACGATGTAACTATAATAATCTATATCTATAAAAGAAAGTCGTGTTTGTTACAACACTTATAACTCGAGAACGGCTGGACCGATTGCCATGGTTTTTGATTTGTTGCATTTGTTTCCGTCCCGAATAGCAGAATACATTTTAAAAACAAAAGAAAGTCGTGTTAGTTACACTATTTATAACTCAAGAACGGCTGAACCGATTTGGCTGAAAATTGGTAGGGAGGTAGCTAAGAACTGGGAGAAGGACATAGGATACTTTTGGGTAGGGGTAGGGTAGGGTAGGGTAGGGTAGGGGTAGGGTAGGGGTAGGGTAGGGGTAGGGTAGGGGTAGGGTAGGGGTAGGGTAGGGGTAGGGTAGGGGTAGGGTAGGGGTAGGGTAGGGGTAGGGTAGGGGTAGGGTAGGGTAGGGGTAGAGTAGGGGTAGGGTAGGGTAGGGGTAGAGTAGGGGTAGGGGTAGGGTAGGGGTAGGGTAGGGGTAGGGTAGGGGTAGGGTAGGGTAGGGGTAGCGGTAGGGGTAGGGTAGGGGTAGGGTAGGGGTAGGGTAGGGGTAGGGTAGGGGTAGGGTAGGGGTAGGGTAGGGGTAGGGTAGGGGTAGGGTAGGGGTAGGGTAGGGGTAGGGTAAGGGTAGGGTAGGGGTAGGGTAGGGGTAGGGTAGGGGTAGGGTAGGGGTAGGGTAGGGCAGGGGTAGGGTATAACAGTCCACCCGTGCGAAGCCGGGGCGGGCCGCTAGTCATTGAATAAAATCAATCATATTTAATATATAGAACTCATTGAACAGAGGAAATATAAATAATGCATAGCTTTGAAGTGCCATATTATTATAAATTAACGATATAATAATGAATATTTTCTAACACTCTAAATAGTTATCAGGGCTTGAGATTGTGAAGTCTGATATGATATCTGTAATAGTCATTGAGATATAATATGATTGATTAAAATTTGTAGGTAGCTGAAGCGGGATTTCCTAAAGAGACATAATGATGTAACTTTTTTGTTTAAGGAAAGTTATTTCTATCATCTGAGTAGAAAACTCGCTTATGTATTTTTTATAAAAGTGCCGGCAATAAATATATACAGGGTGTCCAAGAACCTGGCGTCCAACTGGATTCCCACGATGCCCCAAGTTCTAACAGTACTCAGAAAAATATTTTAAAAAATCCACCCCATGTACTTACAGAATTATACTGATTTAAAAAAAAAGGGGAAATGAGCACCCTGTGACATACTTTTGAATGCTGTGACTGCTAATGCTGATAATTTCGATATTTCTTGGAGGTTTTGTAATCTAGGGTATTGCTGTGTCTAAATAGAATGTAAAAATAAAGTACTTATTGTACCATTTTAAAATAAAATATTATTTTAACTAAAGGTGATATGGAAAACTATTGAATTTCGCAACTTTGACCGACTGTAGTGTAAAAAAAATGTACCAAAATAGTATGGCAAGTGACGTCAAATTTTGACGCGTTTATTCCTCTTTTTAAAAAGGTATAATACTTACACATTAATTTGAAAAAAAAAATTTTGATAATATTTTTACTCAACAACCCAATTTTTACGATGTCTTACAGAATTCTTAGAAAGAAAAATTTACGACGAATTGAATCTAACCTCTAAAGAATTACTATTGTATGCTCATAAAAATAACAACAGGCCTCTCAAAAAACAGGTTAGACCGTAAGGGACGGTATGTGCATGCATCTCACCATAGTGATTCGTTATTACAACAGGAGGGAGCAAGACAGAAACTATCTTTGCGATTTGCTGGTTCTTCTTTATGGTACCCCATTATTCAGGTAAGAGTGAGGGAGAAAAAGGTTAGAGGTGCGAGTGAGATAGATAGTGACGCTATCTGGGATCGTGCTATTTAGGATAACAGTACGGTCAGTACGCGTCACTGCCTCCTGCCGTTACTACGCACCTCTCTCTTATTGTTACCATTGATCACGTACTACGATTTAAAGCTTTGTTTATTGGACTCGATTACTCTTTGTGCTCTGGACTTTGAAACGAACTCTTTACGACGACCTTTGCCTGTGTTTGGACAGTTTGTGTTTTGTGTGTGCTACCATGGCGACCTACACTCCGCAAGAATACGCAAATATGCACTACATTTATGGAGAATGTAGAGGTAATGGACGAGCTGCAGCGAGACTTTACAGAGAAAGGTATCCGAGGGCTACGCGATATCCCGACCATCGAGTTTTCATTAATGTGCACAGATCACTATGTGACGGGCGGTTCCCCAATCAAGTAGCTGGTGAAGGACGACCCGTAAATGACTTCATACGCGATGAAGTTTTAGAGGCGGTGTCGGCAAATCCAAGCATCTCTGTGCGAGGAATAGAAGCTGATACGGGGATACCGAAGAGCACAGCACACAGTATTCTCCAAAAAGAAGAATATCATCCGTACCACGTACAGCGAGTGCAAAGTCTTTTACCTCGAGACTATCCGAGCCGAGTCGCGTTTTGTGAAACAATCCTGCAAAAACATCGAGAAGACGAAAACTTTATCGACAAAATTTTGTGGTCAGATGAATCAACATTTAAGAAGGATGGCTACATGAACCTACACAACTTGCACGAGTGGCATGTGGAAAATCCGCACTTGATGCGAAAAGGTAGATCCCAGTACCGGTTCAAAGTGAACATGTGGACCGGTATTCTCTGTGGGAATATTATTGGTCCATTTGAGATGCCCGAGAATTTGACTGGCGAATCATATTTAAATTTTCTTCAAAATGATTTGCCAAACTTACTGCTGCTTGTCTCTCGCACCCGAAGGGTGCGGGTAGATGGTGTCAGGGCTGTTGCCCTCTGACCATGATGCTCTGCGCTACGTGTAACGACACGTAGGTCCTGTGGATGCTAACTACTACTACGAAAAATAATAGTCGATTAGTATGGACGACTCGGGAACGTAGACTTATATTATGTTAACTACGTACTGTGGAACTAACTACTATTAAGGAAAATAATAGTGGATTAGTATAGGCGACTCGGGAACGTAGACTTATAATATAATAACTACATCCTGTGGAACTAACTACTACTACGGAAAATAATAGTGGATTAGTGTGGACGACTCGGGAACGTAGACTTATAAGTAATACCTATACTAACTACGTCCTGTGGAACTAACTACTACAAAGTTAGTTTTATACATAAAATCATTATTGTGTAGGGTTATCTACTGAGTCAGGTGACTCATTAGACACACCGAAGTACTCCCGGTGATATGGGTGCTCGTGACGCGTGGCCCACTCGGGCGGCCTGCTGTGGAGAGGAGCGATCCCTTGAATGTGGTGATGTTTAGACTTGTCAGCCTTCCGGAACATACCTACGGCGAGACGTCGAACGAAATCATCGAGCCCCTCGTGCTGTAGTCCGTCGGCGATCGTCTTGTTTCTCACGTAGTATGGAGCACCTACGATGGTACGCAGGGTGCAGTTCTCCTGAGCTAGGAGTCTCACCCTGTTGCTGTTTGAGATAAACGGCAACCACGCAGGTGCTGCATACGTGAGGCGGGATCTAATGTAAGTTTTGTATAAACCTAACTTTGTGCGTAGGGACATCTTTGATAGAAATAGAGGGTTGAGTTTACCTCGAGCTAACCTCGTCTTCGCGATCGTGTCTTTGACGTGCGACTGCATGCTCAGCTTGCGATCTATGGTGACTCCCAGGTACTTGATTTTATTTAACGAAGGTACCGATTGTCCCTGTAAAGTAATGGGCGGGGGTAAGCGCTTGTTACCAAAGATGATAGCTTGCGTTTTACCTACGTTCATTGACATCCTCCATTTGGCGAGCCAGTCAGGTAGCTCGTCCAGAGCGGTTTGAAGTAATCTCGCCGCTCTGCCGGCATTCAGTGAGGAGGTGTAGATGGCGGCGTCGTCGGCGAACAACGCCAACTGCGCCGGCTCAGCCACCGGGATGTCGTCCGTGTAGATGTTGTAACACGTCGGGGACAGGCAGCTGCCCTGCGGGACTCCCGATCTGATAGGGCGGTCGCCCGATGTGCAGTCTTCGACTGCGACATGGAAAGACCTCCCGCTCAGGAAGGAAGCGAGCACCTTGGTTAACCTAACTGGTAACGGGGAGGGAAGAGTGGTTATTTTATATAATAGGCCATCGTGCCAAACCTTATCAAATGCCTTCTCCATATCTAGGAAGGCGGCGGCTGTCTGTACGCGGCGGTTGAGGCTGTGCGACACATGGTGGAGTACTCGGATCAGCTGCAACGTTGTCGAGTGATCGTGGCGAAACCCGAACTGTTCGGGTCTCGGCGTGAGATACTCATTGAGATGCTGTAAAAAGAGTCGCTCAAACACTTTCGACAGTGTGTTGAGCAAGGTGATCGGCCTGTGGTTTTCAGGCCTCCTCAGGTCCTTCCCGGGCTTCGGCAGCATGATGACACGACCTGTTCGCCATGCCGCAGGGAAATATCCAGTACGCAAAATGCCATTAAACAACCTGGTTACTGTAGCTACCGCTCGATGGGGTAGCCGTCGTAGTGCGTTGTTCGGCAGGCGGTCCGGTCCCGGGGCCTTCCGCGGGTTGGCGTATGAAATCATGCGCCTAACCTGTTTGGGGGAGAAGACAATTGGTGTATCGTCGGGGGCGAGGGGCTTAGCTAAGTATGCCCTCACGTGCTCTTCCACTGCCGTCGTGTGGGCGGCATCTCGGCTCGGGAATGGGGTGAATTGCTTCTCGAGCGATTCGGCAAATATCTCCGCTCGGTCCGCGGCCTCGAACCGAAGCAATCCGTCGGCTGCAAGGAGGGGGCGGACCGGGGGTCGTTCACCCGACAGCTGTCGGCACAACCTGTGGACTGAAGGCGTATGATCGCTTACTTCGGTGATGTGCTGTTCCCACGTCTTATCAGCGTGGTCGTTGAGTGCTAGACGCACCTTCTCGACCACTCTGTTAAGTGTGGTTTTCAGCGCAGGCTCTCTGGTGATCTGCCATCGCTTCCTCAGCCTCCGTTTGTAATCTATAAGATTATGTATGCGGTTCGGGATCGGCGGCAGGTCGTTGGTTCTCGGCTCGATGGTAGACGACTCCTCCAGGGCTGACTTCAGGCACTGTGTAAGATTATGGTTTACCTTATCGACCTCTTCGGGTGTAGATACCGGGCTCGTTGTCACGGTGTCATGGACTATCTCGGCGTACTTATCCCAGTTAACGTTTGTGTGCGTCTTGGGATAAGCAACTCTCGTGGGCGGGCTAGTAATGGTCAATAAGACCGGGCGGTGATCTGAGGGGAGATCGAGCAGCACCTCCTGCTGGATGGTGGTCCTTAAACCACGGTGTAGTACCAGATCGATGATCGAGCTCGAGGTTACGCCATTAGGTAACATGGCGTAATGTGTTGGCTCATCGGGACCATCGATATAGTAACCGTGGTTAATGGAATCGGCTAAAAGCAAGCTGCCAATACGATCAGAGTAGTGACAGTACCAAGCGGTATGCTTAGCATTGAAGTCACCTGCCATGATCGTAGGGATGTCGGAGCTCAGGATCTGATGCACATCGCTGGTATCTAGAGTGACAGTGGGCGGGCGATAAACCGCAAACAGCCTTAGCCTCTCACCGGCGACGCTAATCAATACCCCTAGGGCGTACATTGAATTAAGCTCGATGTGTGGAATGTGTTGGTGCACGATGTTCCTCCTCACGAACACCGCTAGTCCTCTGTAGGCGCGACCCCCATCAGTGACTTCCTCCTTACGGTAAGAAATATAATTAGGTATCGCGAAACGTTCGTTGATCTTTAAGTGAGTTTCACTTACTAGTAGTACATCTACTTTCCTTTCCCTAAGGAAGTGGATGACTAGGCGGCGCTTTCTCCTGAGACCTTGGGCGTTCCAGTGAACAACACGGAGTGTACTACACATGCTGGCTGGAAACTGTGACGATCGCGGATAGGATGGCCTTATGTGCGGCCGATCCCGGGGTAGTCTTAGTAAGATTATTGCATAATGCCTTGAGGGCATCAGCAATATCACCCTTTGGGGAGGGTGCAGGTACCTTTGCAGGTGTGGCAGGCTCCGAGGTCGCGCTGGGCTGAGCGGTAGTCGTCTTCTTCTTGGGGCCCCTCTTTTTCTTAAGAGGCACCCCTCGTTCTGTGGGGTTGTTCGCAGGGGCCATAAGAGACCCCTGCGCTGTGTTAGCTACCTCCCTGTGCTGTACCATTGGTGCAGCTTTGGAGGTAGTTTTGGCAGCTGGGCCGGCTCTCCTGTTGCGCACCTCCTTCTTGAGAAGGGGGCACGAGGAGTGGCTGGCCGGGTGGTCGCCTCCGCAGTTAACACATGACGCGCTTTGCTCGCGAGGGCGTGGGCATTCGTGGGCTCTATGGGGGCCTCCGCATCGCACGCATGCCACAGCCCTGTGGCAGTTATGCGATGAGTGGCGGAAGCCCTGGCATCGGTGGCATTGGGCGGGGCTCTTTTTGCCCCTCCAGGCTTCGATACGCACTCCCGGCATACACAACATCTCATTGATGCTGTATATTCCCGGGAGAACGCCCGGGGTGCGCTTTAAAAGCGCGAAGAATAGGCATCCGGGGCGGCCAGCCTTGGCGCGAATACGTTTGGTGGCTTCCACCTCGTATCCCCGTTCGTTGAGGTCTTCCTTGATAGCCTCAGGATCGGTGTTGTAGGGTAGCCCACGGATGGCCACCTTTACGCTACGCTCCTGCGGCAATGTGTACGTATGCCAGTACACACTATCGTCGGCCTTTTTTAAGTCCGACATGTACGCCTGGACTACGCGGAACTCGTTTTCGTCCTGAGGGGAGAATTTAATACCCTCTCCCAACGGACGGGCGTTAGGGGTCTTACCCAGTATGGCCTTGATGGCCTTAAAATGAGTCGACCAATCTGGGAGGCGATCCACCACAATGGGTGGGCAGCGCTCCTTGGGCGGCGTCGGCGGGGTAGCCACAACCACTTGCGGTTGCGGCCTCGGTGGTGTCGGTGAGCGGGGCGCGGGTGCCGGCGCGGCGGCGGCCACGGCGGCGAACGTCGGGCCGCGGCGCCCTTCGGCGACCGGCGATCGGGATCGCGACCGTTGACCCAACGGCGGCGACGGGGATCGCGATGAGGTCGGCGTGTCGTCACGCCGGGACCTCAGAGGGCGATAAGATAAATCCCGACTAAGCGGGGGTACCTTAGAGCCGAGCGAACACACTTCTGGCAAGCTCGTCAGCTGACTTGGTGGTGGTGGCGGCTGGCTCGGCGGCTGGCTCGGCGACTGGATCATCGGCTCGGACGCTGGGCGATGCGGCGGCGGAGGCGGCGACGATGGCTGGGCTAGAGAGGCGGGACACGCGTATCCGAGGGACATCGCGACCAACTGGCTGCGATCCTCCTCGGATAACTGGCTACCTGTCGCGGTTGCACTCTTTATTTTCATAAAGAGGCTTATCCACTGGAGCAGGTCTTCGGTGACCGCTACACCTGCCGCCTTGAGTTGGTTGTAGGTCCTCTCGGCGGTAGATATGGTCGACATGGCACTCGATGTCGATGTCGTGGATGAGGCGGGCGATGACGGCGGCGTGTAGTCCATGTCTTCTGATGAAGACGCCATCCTGAAACAGGGAACTGTTCAGTTGTGCTCCCGCTGGTGCGTGTTAGAGCGCGCAAACGGCGGCGAGCCCGCGTTCCCCCGCAACTCAACCCGGGTACACCACGTGGTGGCACGGGTGAGTCGCGGCACTCGAACGAGGGCTACGTCGGTAACAATAGTTTGCGCAACACCGTAACACTACACCAACAACATGGGAAAAGCACTATGTGTGAGCACTCGTGCGCGTGAGCGCGGGAAATAGATCGCGATCGTTAACGGTCGGCAAGAGCGAGCGCGCGAAACACGACTACACTCAACGGCCGCTACGGGCGAACTTCCAAACTTACTAGAAGAGACCCCACCAGATATGTGGTTCCAACACGACGGCTGTCCAGCACATTTTCGCGTATCCGTTAGAGAGTTTTTGGACGAGCAATACCCGAACAGGTGGATTGGGCGATCAGGAACAATCCCGTGGCCAGCCCGCTCACCTGACTTAAATCCGCTGGATTTTTTTTTCTGGGGAACTATGAAGGAGCTCGTTTATGCGAAGCCCATTAATGACATCGCTGACCTTCGTGAGAAGATAACACAAGCAGTGCAGGTGATACGTCAAAAAAGTTACTCGCGAAACATAAAGCGGTCCTTTTTAAGGAGAGTGAGAGCTTGTATTGCCGCGGGTGGTCAACATTTTGAACATTTATTGTAATAAAATATCTTTAAACTAACATTCTTTGCTTTTATTCTACTGGGAACCCATCTACCTGTGTGTATTTCCTTCTTGCTCACTCTTGGAACCGAAGTAAATAATAGTAGTAACATAACAGTTTCTAAGATAAGAAAGGGTCCGACAGTTACCGTTAGTAGGTAGGCACTTCGTAAAAATTGGGTTGTTGAGTAAAAATATTATCAAAATTTTTTTTTTTCAAATTAATGTGTAAGTATTATACCTTTTTAAAAAGAGGAATAAACGCGTCAAAATTTGACGTCACTTGCCATACTATTTTGGTACATTTTTTTTTACACTACAGTCGGTCAAAGTTGCGAAATTCAATAGTTTTCCATATCACCTTTAGTTAAAATAATATTTTATTTTAAAATGGTACAATAAGTACTTTATTTTTACATTCTATTTAGACACAGCAATACCCTAGATTACAAAACCTCCAAGAAATATCGAAATTATCAGCATTAGCAGTCACAGCATTCAAAAGTATGTCACAGGGTGCTCATTTCCCCTTTTTTTTTTAAATCAGTATAATTCTGTAAGTACATGGGGTGGATTTTTTAAAATATTTTTCTGAGTACTGTTAGAACTTGGGGCATCGTGGGAATCCAGTTGGACGCCAGGTTCTTGGACACCCTGTATATGGTAGGTAAAGCGGCCGTAGTCCGATGGCTAGGGCGTCGGACTTGTGATTTTGAGGTCGCCGGTTCGGACCCCACCCATTGCACTACCGACGTGAACCCACTCGTAACACTAACACATTTAGCTTAGTACGAGAGGTTAACAAGAATACTAGTAAACTGCAAAAGACTGCAAGTAAAATAAAAAAAGTCTATCTTTGTGAAAGAATTTACAGCACATTTGGTCCTTCGAGCCGGAGCCAGACAGTTCAAAGGGCATAAATACTAAGTTACCTATAAGTAGAATTTCATAAGTGAATTTATTATTAGTTTTAACTACTCTTCATAGTGAGATAAATTTGTATTGTTTTTTTATTTTATTTGAATAAAATATTTCTTATACAATTAAGTCATATAGTTCACTAGATCAGAAAATAAACAAACAGAGATGACGCAAAATATCTACGTTTTTATGTTTGACACACATTTTAGTCTGCTCCATTAATTAAAGCGAATATAAACAAAATAAACGAGGTCAAAACAATTATTTTAGAGTAAATGTCTGACTAAAATTGCGTTACTAATTATTATTGAGTCTGTATGGAAAACAATATGCCACTCAGATGTTATAGTCGTATATGCATAATATAAACAGGAATTCCGGCCCTTAAAGTGTACGTGAAAATCTATCAATCCAATGATTATTTCAGACTAGTTTCCCGCGCGCGGTTTCACCCGCGTAACTCCCGTTCCCGTGGTAACTTCATTATTAAATATAGCCTTTGTCATCCCGGGATAGTGTAGCTTTCCAACGGTGAAAGAATTTTTCAAATCGGGCCTGTAGTTTCGGAGCCTATTCAGTACAAACATACAATCAAATCTTTCCTCTTTTTAATATTCAATAGTACCATGGGGTCGTGGTCCTAACCCCTTAAGGGTGCCCCCAGGTGTGTCACTTTATTGTATGTTTTTACCAAACTTCTATATTGAGCCACTAAAACCTATGATAATTAATGTGAACAGGACGGGACAAGCTAACGGACGGACTAATTTGTCTGTAATATTCTACAATTTGCTACCTGTTCATTAAGTATCTAGTTTAGTTCATAGAGTAAGAATAATTGTGTAACATTGTGATTCTGACAAGTACAAGTGTATGTAAATACCTAAGTGCTGAAAAAAATCTTTATTTAATTATTACTAGCTGGCCCGGCAAACTTCATACCGCCTCAAAATCTACGCGGTGTCCTTCATCTACCCTACCCTACCCCTACTCTACCTCTACCCTACCCCTACCCTACCCTACCCCTAACCTACCCTACCCTACCCCTACCCTACCCCTAACCTACCCCTACCCTACCCCTACCCTACCCCTACCCTACCCTACCGTACCCCTTCCCTCCCCCTACCCTACCCCTTCCCTACCCCTACCCTACCCCTAACCTACCCCTACCCTACTCCTACCCTACCCCTACCCTACCCCTACCCTCACCCTACCCCACCCTACCTAAAAAGTATCTTATGTCCTTCTCCCAGTTCTTAGCTACCTCCGTACCAATTTTCAGCCAAATCGGTTCAGCCGTTCTTGAGTTATAAATAGTGTAACTAACACGACTTTCTTTTATATATATATAGATAATAGATAATAAGCGAATTCAAAACAAATACTTTCTTAGATGTTATTATTTTCCTATATTTTTTTTGGATATATCAGAGTATAATTAATACTAAAATAGATTCATTTAGGAACATAATCAATAAATAGTTTACTTTAAATAAATAAACCTATTACGTATTTTATGCTAGTTGACATGTTTATATCCAAAGTTGTTTTATGTCCATGCCCGGAATGATCTGTCTGTCTGTAGGTACTGAAGAACATATTTGATCTTATTTATCTCTGTATTTTTGACCCCTAACCTACCTACGTGAGCTCATTAACGTAAGTCTAAAGGAAATATTTACTTCAGACCATCATCGTTTGTCGAGTATTATACAGAGGTCATATCCTTACTAATATTATATAAACGCAACAGTTTGTAAGTATGGATGGATGGATGGCTGGATGTTTGTTACTCTTTCACGCCAAAGCTACTGAACGGAATTGGCTGAAATTTTGCACGCGGATAGTATAAGCTGGATTAACATATAGGCTACAAAACATCACGCTCCGACCCACTGGAGCAGAGTAACGCGCGTAAAACCGCGGGTCGCAACTAGTAAAAAATAATTCATATCTTAATGTACCTGTGTTCGCAATAAATATATTGATTGATTGATATCATTTGAAAAGTTATACTTTTTGATATAACCTCAAAATATATAACGCATTTAAAAGAGAAAATGTTGTCTGCCTTTTATATTATGTGGTTTCCGGCTTAGAATAGACTAGGTGTCTCTCGCTGTTTCATCCGCATAGATCCCTAGATACCTGGGAATATTCATAAGATCCAGAGATCTCCCTACAACCTCACAAACTTTACCTATTTATAATATTAGTATAGATTATCCCATGTCTTCCCATGAATGTTTTAAGAAGCGACCAAGCAGTACCAAATTCAAAGGTAGTCATCGTTATCATCATCATCATCATCAGCCCGTATAACGTCCACTGCTGAACATGGGCCTCCTCCCGAGGGAGGGTATTTGCCATAGTCGCCACGCTTGGCAGGTGGATTGGTGACCGCAGTATTATGTTGTACCACACAAGAAACCCTGCTGCCCGTTCCTTGATAAACGATTATTATAGATGATGTTATAACAATCGGGACCATCGGCTTAACGTGCTTTCCGAGGCACGGAACCCTCAACCAACCAGACTCGGACGGATTTTTTTTTAGAATTCTCACAGTGGTTTTCTCTCCGGTGTGGGGATTGAACCCACGACCTGCGAGAATTAAAGCGAGCTAAATACCGCTACGCTACGGAGATTTTCAAAGGTATTGGCAATTATTATTTCAAAGATTATCCTCATTTCTCACAGCAACAACCACCGTTACAAAATCGTCCGTAAATGTTCAGCAGATTCCGTGATACTTTTGTAATACAATTAACTACACGATCGTAATGGTATTATAATTGTAAATGTACACACGAACATTTTAGATGCGTAACACATTAATATCGCTATGATAACACGTTGGTACAATACGTCTACGTAGCTGGGGGAGTGTCATGTTAGGATGGTTAGGTATGACTTTGTTAGTTCCGTATGCTTTTTTTCGGACGGACATATGGGAAGTAAGCCAGGAGGCTTTTGCTACCACGCTATGGAAAGAGCGAGTCCCACATATTCCACCGCCAGCGCGCGAAAACGCTGCAGCGGCGGTGGGAATGCGTAAATGCATTTCCCCCCGGACAAAAAAAAACATAAGGTAGGCTTTTGCTACTTCATCGGGCATAAAGGATTAAAAAAATAAATCTTAGCTCCAAACTAAGCAACCTGCACAAGGGGGCGGCCCCTGTGGCATTTCGACCTCGGCTCAGGGTGGTTGCTGACAGGGTTTATTTTTAGTGTAAGGAGTCTGGGTGGTATGATATTATATTATCAGGGGAATTTATGAATTAGGTAATTCAGAGCGGTCAGCAACTCCAAATTTTTCAATCTACACATAATGTGATGTAGATCCATTGACTGTCGACTGTAAAATTTGCAGTTGCCTTGGTGAAGGGTCGTTACACAAATCGGGATTTGTTATATGTTACCGATAATGTACGCCACATATACTTGGTGACATTTTTTACCGTCTTGAAAAAAATAGAGCATGATATGTATATGAAATAAATATCTGAGGCATAGTAATTTTATCATTATTTTTTTTAATGTCATAGTTTGAAAATTGTAATGATAAAAATACGTACCTAATTAGGTAGTTACGTTACGTTAGTTAAAATAGGTGCCTATAATACCGCAATGAAATATGAATGAAAAGAGTGAGCGAAATAGCGTAACGTACCGACTTAGGTACGCATTTTTACTGTTACGATTTTCACTCTATGCCAGTAAAAAGAAAAAAATGATAAAATAACTATGCCTTAGACATTTAATTCATATACATATCACGCCCTATTATTTGCAAGACGGTAAAAAAGTCATCCAGTATATATATATTTTCTGATTTTAATATTATTATCACAGTATTTGTATGTGTTAACCACCTCGTGCTAAGCTAAAATGCTTGGCTTACGAGAGAGTTCATGTAGGTACACATGACGTACGGACATATGATCATGTCCGTACGTCATGTCATTGTGTACCGTCATGATACATGATACAAATACACATGAAAATGATACATCACATGATCGTAAGTCCGATGTCTTAGCCATTTCCCTACCATAAGAGCATAAAAATATGGTCCGTAGTAGCCGTAGAACTATTTCTATAGTAATTTACGCACTAGATCCGATGTCCGTCATCTGATTTCTTTCCAAATTTCTAGACAAATATTTTCACGGGTTCGGATCGGATTCGGATCGGACATAGTGCGAAACCGCTCTTATTATTACCGACATGTTGCAGATCGTCGGTTCTGCCATGCTAACTAATTAATTGTTGTATTTATTTCACCCCTGTGACACAGAACCCAGATAATTCCGTTATTGAGATGTTGGCGATAATGTCGCAGACACGAGACTTGAAGGTGTTATTTATTCACATATCATATTGTTGTTAATGTAGCACTTATATTAGTACCAAGATGAAGATTAATAAAAGATGAACAACCCTTTAACAAGCCTTTGCGAGGCCTCATTTAAGTATCTAATATATGAGCTCGTTTTAATACAAATAAAACGTTTGTTGTTTATGTAAAATGAAAACATATAAGAACTAGATTCCCGCGCGCGGTTTCACCCGCGTAACTCCCGTTCCCGTGGGAACTTTATAATTAAATATAGCCTATGTCACTCAGGATGAATGTAGCTTTCCAATGAAAGAAAGATTTTTTGCAATCGGCACAATAGTTTTCGAGTTTATTCATTACAAACATACACACAAAAATACCAATCTTTATAGTATTTGTATAGATAGAGAAATTGATGAATTATAATTTAGTAGTACATATTTATATTATTCAACCGGTTGTACTCACGGTTTTTAATCATCGAATATGACTTGTTTAAAATTTTGATTCTAAAAAAGTACATATTTAATTAGGCTTAAGTGCAAAATATTTTTTATATTTTACAAGTTACTGTATTTTTTTGAATTTTCAGAACAAACAAGCGTACTTCCCAATCTTCGGCGAGCAGCACCCCCGGCCGCCCCGCTCGCGGCCCAAGGACGCGCAGGGCACGGTGCGCGCGTGCGCCGCCTGCCACCACCACCTGCTGCAGCAGTGGAACGCTTACCAGGTTAGTGATACGACTTCTTTTTTATTTTTTAAGGATGATTAGCAGTGGTTTGCCGTCGCCTAGTATTTTTGTGAACCTTTCGAGGTAAGCTAAAATGATTGTGTTACGAGTGGGTTCTCGTGGGTCCCCACCCACGAGAACCCAAAATCAAAGAACCGGCGAACACAAAATCACAAGTCCGACGGCCCATTGGGTTACGGCCGCTTCAAGTTATATAATATTGTGCTACTATATTATACAGTGCTACCTTAATATAACGAACATCACTATCACGAGTTTATCGATTTAAAAAAATCTTTACAATCCCCTTGAATTGTTTATAAAGAGTCGAATGTAAAAATACCTTTACAAACATACATAAGCTCACGCCTGTTTCTCAGCGGGGTAGGCAGAGACAATGGACCTCTACTTGCTACGATCCCTACACACATCTTTCGCTTCATTCACTCTCATAACATTCTTCATACATACCTTTACATTGCGAACATTTTGAGAACAACCTTTGTTTATAACGAATTTTCAATCAGTATCATATATTTAAGCGGTCTATCCCAATGGCTAGGGGCGTCGGACTTGTGATCGATTCGATCCCTACCCATTGCACTACCGACGTTAACCCACTCGTAGCACAAGCATTTTAGTCAAGCACGAGGGGTTAACAAGAATACTAGTAGACTGCTAAACTCTTCTAAATATATATTTATAGAAGTATTCCGTCATGATGACGATCTCGGCGTGACTTGACCTCTGACCTCGGTGACATTATCTTTAACATAACAGAGATAAGCTTCTGTGCTTTTAATAATAAAATATGTTTATATAAAACTGGACAAGCAAGATAAATTTGTAGTTACTATTAGTGGTTATTATAATGAATGAATAATTTATAAAATATATAAAAAGATTATACTTGAATGGATATACCTAACGATGGAATTTTTTTTCATATCGCAAGATATTCTAAAGGCGTTCAAGCCGGCGTCAGTTCGTTCACTAGCGTTCTATGTGACTGTCACAAGCGGAATGATGCTTGGCGGCTTTGCGCCAATACCGCCGGCACTATGTGTAGTAGCTTTAATTTATCCGTTACATTTTATCTTTAGCTGCCTGGATTTGAGAATTAGGGTGAATGTCATAAATTGAAAAGCCGATTTGTTCTAATGACGATATATTTAACGGATTGTCTACATTCCAGATATATCGCACACCTAGATGAAGACTCCGCTAACTCAAAAAGTACGAGTTTTGAGTTAGTAGCTTTGATATATTTCTTATATACTCTAAAAACAGTTTTTCGTCATTTCTGAAAAATAAGGTTTTTTGAGTTGCCGGAGTCTTCATCTAGGGGTGCGATATTGTTATGTAGCTTTTCTCAAATACTATAGATGTATATTACTTCACTTATCTGGCAAAGTCTCGTGGTTATAGCCTAATAGCACATGTACGTCTGAAAAAGAAAGTTATTAGATATGTTAGTCGTTGCAAATACTAAATACTAAATTGCCATATAGCACGGAGAACAGATGGCCGTTGAAGCCGAAAAGTTCTCGAATGGAGGCCGCGGATCTGCAAGCGTAGCGTAGGACGTAGATGGACGGATGATCTGGTTAAGGCCGCGCGATCACGGTGGATGCAGGCCGCTTCTAACCGTAACAACTGGAGATCTATGAGGGAGGCTTATTTCCAGCAGTAGACGTCCTACGACTGAAATGATGATTATGAAATACTAAAAATATTATCCATTTGTGATAGTAAAATCCATCTATGTAAATTGAAATTGCATAAAAACATACAGAATAAAATGAAACCCAAGATTATCTTGTATATCTCATTTTGCCTTACCTTCCGATGCCCTTGTAGACCCGAAGTCCAAGAGACCCAAGGCCTAAAGTCGAGCGACAGTTGAACAAAACTTCCCTAGAAAACTAAATCCATAAACCCCTCAATCCCCCGGCAGCGACCGCTAAGCCGAGGTCCAAGTCCCACAGGGGACGCCCTCTTGCGCAGGTTGCTTTTTTTGTAGTTTTAAAACCATTTATCTAGCCTGGAGCTCTGCTCGCCTTAATGCCCGGTGAAGTAGCAAAAGTCTCGTGGATAACTATGCATATCTGTCCGAAAAAAAATTGCCTTGTTCATTTATCATTGCCGACTCCTTAAGGGAAACGTCTTTTTTGTAACATACTGTCTTTATGTCTAATTTATAATTTTAATGTATCGTTTCGATAGTGAAATCGTCCTGCCAATTATTTTTAACGAATAAAATATCACGGTGTATAGTATTATAATCTAATTCAAGTATGAAAGACATTCTCATTTATCTAATATATAAAATTCTCGTGTCACAGTTTTCGTTGCCATACTCCTCCGAAACGGCTTAACCGATTTTGATGAAATTTTTTGTGCTTATCCGGTATCTATGAGAATCGGCCAACATCTATTTTTCATCCCCCTAAATGTTAGGGGTAGTCCACCCCTAAATTTTTATTTTTATTTTTCAGACAAAGTTAGGGGTAGATTAGAGGTAGGTGTAGGGTAGGGGTAGGGTAGAGGTAGGGTAGGGGTAGGGTAGAGGTAGGGTAGGGTAGAGGTAGGGTAGGGGTAGTGTAGGGTAGGGGTAGTGTAGGGTAGGGGTAGTGTAGGGTAGGGGTAGTGTAGGGTAGGGGTAGTGTAGGGTAGGGGTAGTGTAGGATAGGGGTAGTGTAGGGTAGGGGTAGTGTAGGGTAGGGGTAGTGTAGCGTAGGGGTAGTGTAGGGTAGGGGTAGTGTAGGGTGGGGGTAGTGTAGGGTAGGGGTAGTGTAGGGTAGGGGTAGTGTAGGGTATGTATCGATTGAGGCAGTACAAAGTCTGCCGGGTCAGCTAGTTATTAAATAAAATATGACCTATTCAACTAGTACCTACAACAATGAAAATAAATAAACATATTTGAAACGAATGTTTGGGATTCCAATAATTTAATTGTCCATTTCGGCGAAAACCACCGTGTTTCGCCATTGCGAAAACACTTCATTAATATTAATTTTAAAACATAAATATTTACGTATCAATTAATCTGTAAAATATAATATTATAATATCCACGCGAATTACGAAAACGATTGAATAAATTAATTGTGTACAATAAAATAACTGGTTATATTGATTGAGAGTTGATTGCCGTTTAGATACCTAGTTAGATTTGAATTATTTATGAAACTGAGTCGTAAATACATGATTTGCATGTAGAATTGTGTAGAGTCAGGGGTTCTCAACTGTCGATCTGTAGATCCCTTTTTTCATTCTTCGTTTCTACGAAGACGTCGAGCTATGTGAGACTAGACCTTTTCATTACCAATCCTACTAATATTAGAAATGCGAATGGATGTATGTATGTTTTTTACTCTTTCACGTAAAACTAATGAACAGAATTGGCTGAAATTGCACCGGGATAAGTTATACGCTGGATTTATATATAGGCTACAAAACATCACGCTCCGACCCACTGAAGCAGGGCAACGCGGGTAAAACCGCGGGGCGCAGCTAGTTATAATATATATGTTATTCATACCACGAGGGGGGGGCCTTGTATCCATAATAAACTGTGTTTTTAAAGTCTAGTGTGGGTGGTCTTTCTTTTCGGGCAGACATTATGTCACAAGATGTTTGCTACTTCACCGGGCATAAAGGCGAACAGTGCTCCAGCCTTAATAAATGTTCTAAAAACTACAAACCTGCGCAAAAGAGCACCCGCTGTGGAACTTAAAGACTTCCGCTCAGGGCGGTCGCTGGCGGGGGTATGGACTATGGTGGAATTATTACTCTCAGATGTATAACATTCAATGGTGTATTGCGATTGCGAAGAAGTGATGGTCCACTAGGGCAAGACATACATTTTGTTAAATAGTTCTTAATTTTTTTTTCATGTTTTTATTATGTTTTAAAATTAAATTAAATGTCCCCCTTAGAGGCGTGTTAATAACAAGAGATTGATAAATTTCGATGATCGGTAGGGTTCCTCCGTAGCATAATTGTTTAAGGCATTAGGCTTAACCTAAGATGAAGGTTTGAGTCCCGCGAATTTTATTCATCTCAGTTTTTAATCATAGTTCTTCATCGCTTAAAGTTTGGAAACCACTCGTGTAAATTGAGATGGTAGCTATATATGAACATCATCATCATCAGCCCGTATAACGTCCACTGCTGAACATGGGCCTCCTCCCGAGGGAGGGCATTGCCATAGTCACCACGCTTGGCAGGCGGGTTGGTGACCGCAGTATTATGTTGTAACACACAAGGTAACGCTGCTGCCCGTTCCTTGATATACGATTATTATAGATGATGTTATAACAATCGGGACCAACGGCTTAACGTGCTTTCCGAGGCACGGAGGGTAGTCCCTCAACCAACCAGACCCGGAAAGAAATCTAAGAATTTACACAAAGATTTCTTGACCGGTGTGGGAATCGAACCCACGACCTCCGAGATTTAAAGCGAGCCAATTACCGCTACGCTACGGAGGTTGTCTATATATATGAACATAAAGCTTAAAAGTATTATAGCTAGGATTATTTTATCATCAATTAGCTTCCCGCACGCGGTTACACCCGCGTGAAACGTGTGAATCTTGTCTTAAAATATGGCCTATGACATTCACAAATAATGTGCATTTTTAATGGTTAAAGAATAGGTGTAGATTTAAAAAAATTATATTGAGATCCAGAGAATACCCCTACAAACACACAAACTTTTCATTTCCTCTTTTTGATATTAGTATAGATTGATTGATTCCAAATTTTTTAATGATAAACAGAAAAAATACAAGTATTAGGATTGCCTATTTAGAAAGGTAGGCTATTTTTTTTAACCGCGCGCGGGACGCTACTTATTAATAACTAGCTTCCCGCGCGGTTTCACCTGCGTAAATCCCGGTCCCGTGGGAACTTCATAATAAAATATAGCCTAGGTCACTCAGGGTTAATCAAACTTTCCAGTGGTGAAAGAATTTTTGAAATCGGCACAGTAGTTTTTGAGTAACATACACAGAATACACACACACACACAAAAATACAAATATTTCCTCTTTATAATATTAGTATAGATAATACTTATTCGTTTATTGATTTCATCATATATTTTATAGTTGCGGTGGTCATGTGATTTGAATTAGTAAATTATATTAAGATGTCATTCAATCATTGTTAATTTATTGGTTTCACTTTAATTTTTTATCTCTGTGATTGGGTTTATGTATATTCATAACCAGTATAAATCAGTATTTTAATGTAATGAAATTGTTCTGGAACATATGAATTTACTTTTTTTATTATAGATACAACTGAAACTTTAAATAATAGTTGTTGCTCGACACCACTCGCCATAAAATTCTAACATTTTTTTGAAGATTTTCATATATTTTTCTTTCATATAAAGTTTGTCATTATAATTATTAACACAAAAAAGAATTAGGTAAATTTATTATGTTGTTTTCAAGTTATGTGCGCTCATACATTATGGCGATTCATTTGAATATTGTTTTTTTTAAAGGTTACTAGCAAAGTTTTGCATTCTACTAGTATTCTTGGTTACCCCTCGTGTTAAGCTCAAATGCTTGTGTAGGTTCACGTGCGTCGGTAGCGCAATGGGTGGGGATGGAATCTGCGACCACAAGATTACAAGTCTGACGCCCTAGCCATTGGGCTCCGGCCGTTTTTTGATTATATAAATCGTTCAATAAAAGAATAGGTACTTAATATTTATTTTATCCTTTACATGTATTACGTTTAATATGTATACGTATTTAACATAATTATCTATCTACGAAAAAGTTCAAACCAAGTATCAACCGAACTTTATCAAAGAAGAAAGAAAAAAAACCTAACATTTGTCCAAACAACCGATAGAAATGATAGCCCACAATTATAATAATATATTTACACAGTAAAATAAATAGCACAATGTAATTCTCAGACATTGTACTTATACTGTTTACCAACTTTCATGCGCGTCAGCTAAGCAAACTGTTCGCAGTGTAATGTTTGAACATGTTATCATGATGTCGGGCTACCGTAGTCTGACCTACTGGCGATAACGCGTGACTACACTGTGGAGCCAGTAGTGTCATGTGCTGTAGAGAGAACGAACGTGTGGCTACCCCTTTAGCTGTAGCATATAGTTTGATATTTGATCGAATTTTAGATTTGTTTACTCAAAGTGAGAAACTATAACGTGGATATGACTATTGGATGTGTATTGATCTATAGCTGACAAAATCCTAAGTAATTATTTGTGTGCGTGAATTAAGTGTTTTTGTAAGGGATACATTTCAATAGTGCAGGAGTTGTCTTTTAAGTTAATATATTATTTTATTTACAATTGTGTGAGACAAGAAAAGGATGGTTATAGAGAAGTGAAATGGATGTGTGCAGTGTTTGTTACCTGGATTCAGTGAGGTGATTGCAACTGGATTGTTGGATATCTGCAATGCTTGTTCGGATGTGTGGGAATGAGGAGAGGGCGCCGGTTAACTGCAAGGTATTTGGTTTTACTATTTTTAACACGCTTTTATTAGCTTGGGTTGTATGTATGTAACGGAATCTTTGAACTTAATTTTCACCAGTTTCCAGAAGTGTGATTAATTTGAAACTTTGCATACGTGTCAAGGACCGATGACAATGCAATAATTTGATAACAGTTTCCCATTATCCTTAAAAAAAAAAAAATAGTTTAAAAAAACAAAAAAAAACACGCTTTTATAGCTAACCAAACTAAAAAATAGAAAATAATTTTCACCTCAAAATAAAATTATAATAAAGTTTAAGTTATTAACAGAATAATTCAATTCAGAGTGAAAAGCGTGGGGTGCTTGATAAAGTAAATGTCACAATAATTATTGGCAACTATCTATGAGAGGTTAGTTATGAAATGTGGTAAAATGCACCCCACGCTTTTTACTCTGATTTGAATTATTCTGTTAATAACTTAAACTTTATTATAATTTTATTTAGAGGTGAAAATTATTTTCTATTTTTTAGTTCGGTTAGCTATAAAAGCGTGTTTTTTTAAACATTTTTTTTTTCGTATCTTAAGAATCCCTTTTGGTAACGAAAGGGCCACCGCGACTTCTATCTATACTTAGGTATATACCTATAAAGCTGAAGAGTTTGATGTTTGTTTCAATGCGCTAATGTCCGATGTAAAAAAATATTTCTCTATTAGAATGCTAGGTTATCCAGGATTTATATAGGCCATAATTAATAAAGATGTTCCTTGAGGAACTTCCTTCAAGAACTGTGATACGGCGCGCGGTAAGCAAGGGTAGAATATCTTTAATTAACTTTTATTTAGTAAATGCTTACCTACTGAATAAAATACGTGACAATAACTTAGACATTAAACACAAAAGTTAATGTAAGATTATAAATAAAAGTGATAAATGTCTATCTGGTTAGGGTTTAACGTAATCTATGAATGCCTGCGACGTAGGGTCGCCGTCTTTACTGATCCCTCTGTTTTGTTTTTCTCGAGGGACATATTTGATTAAACTCGAGGCTTTTAGATCCTTTACCGGACAGAAAGGCGAGCAGGCCTGCCTTATTAAATGGTCTGAAAACTTTATGCTAAGCAACCTGCGACAAAGGGCAGTGGTTCAGGGCCGTAGCAGGCGGGGGAGCTCACTAAAAATACTAGATTTCTTAATAACACCATCATCGTGATCTTAAGCAATTAATTGTTAGTCTAATCCACTAGAACCTGCATGTGTGACCCTCCCAAGTCTCTTCTGATTAGCGGTTTAGGCTGTGGGCTGGTCCGTCTGTCAGTCTTTTTTTTTACGAATGGACAGTTATAGTTTGCCTCGAGACTTTTGCTACTTCACCGGTCATAAACCAGCAGAGTGGTTTAAAAACTACAAACCAAGCACCCGGTGTAATAGGGCGCCCCCTGTAGGTCTTGGACCTCGGCTCAGGGCGGTCGCTGGCGATGAGATTGAGGGATTATGACTTTTAGTATTTTAGGGGAGTTTTGTGCAACTGGTGCTCTACTTTATAGTTCGCTGGCCTCTCGGACTTCGGGTCTACGAGTACATCTGATGGTTACTTGCAAACTTAGAGTCGGGAGGACTAGGCACACTCTTCTCCGGCGGGTCGGAAAGGGTGGCATCTGTCAGTCTTTCGGTTTATTGATATAGATTATTATTGTAAAATCTAACTTTAAATTGTTTGTGTAACTTAAATGTGTTACTTGAGTCGCGAGTCGTGTTTAGAAATTTAAATACACAATTGAAGTAATAATAATGTGTATAAATATTATTGTAATGTTAATACGAGTGCGTTCTAGGTCCGTCCACCAACCGGACATTTATGAATATATCTAGATTTCAGAAGCATAAGGACGCATTTACTATTTGCCTTAGAAGCATTTGGTCGTAAGTGCCAGTTTACGATAAAAGCACATACGACGAATGTTTCTGACGTATAATGGCACATCCGACCTTATGCTTTTGAGCTCTAGATATTAGCAGTAGCTCCTGAGATTAGCGCGTTCAAGGAAACCAACAAACAAACTCTTCAGCCTAATAAATGACTACCGATTTCTTCCCAAGAGTATATTGAACCCACGCTCTCTTCTAAGCTGCTAGTATCCTTTCATATTTGTTCGGCACTTACGCTTTCTAGGTTACGTTTGGTGTTGTTTACTCTATAGTTAGCAAAGGTAACTGTTTAGACTGACACTTTCATAAGTGCTTAGGATCTTTGGCCTTTGATTCATAATTATTATATTGATTCGCGATGTTCTACTTTTGAAAATGACCTGAGGTATCCCGCCGTGATGTACGCTTTGGTTTACAGTAAAACAACAAACGTTTAACTAGACTACCTCTGTATTAGATGCACTTATGAACTATTGAGCTTAGTTTATCTTAGCAAAAGAACAGATGTCTATTATACTTCAGAAGCATTTGGTTGTAAGTGCAAGTTTACTATAAAGGAACATACGACGAATGTTTCTGACGTGTAATGGCACATCCGACATTATGCTTCTGAGCTCCAGAAATAATATGCACGAGCCTAGTTAGACGGCGTAAACGTAACCATTGCGAGTTGTAGCCAAACTGTACAACGCCACCTATTGACAGCTTTGGTAAACCAGTGCTGTACACACGATTAGTTTCGAACAACTTTAAATTTACATAAGACACGTTTCTCCATTTCACATTGGCAGAATTAAATAGAGAAAGAAGATGTTATTTAGCCTATTGCTTTAACTGTCACGAGTTGTAGTTAAAGATGTAGCCTAGCTACGAGGATTTTGCTACTTTATTGGACACAAACTAGCAAAAGCAAGGAGGGCATCAGCCTTATTAACTGGTTTGAAAACAAACGAAGCAACTTGTGCGAGAAGGTCTCCCTTGTAGGGTTTTGAACCTCGACTCAGGGCGTTCGCTGACGGGGGGATTGTGGAGTCATGACGCATATTTCGTATTAGGTTGTTGCGTCGAGCATTTGCATCATCGTTATCAGCCCGATACGTTCACTGCTGAACATGGGCCTCCTCCTGAATTAGGGGTTTTGCCTGCAGCTGTTGAGGGTTTTTGGCAGCAGTATTATATTCTAACACACGGACTACACACTACACACTGATTATAATAAGCGTATACCATTCCCTGGTAAACGCTTATTATAGATGATGTTATAACAATGGCTCAACGTGCTTTCCGAGGCACGGAGGTTAGAACCCAGACAGAATTCTTATATTTACTAAAGATTTCTTGTCCGGTGTGGCGATCGAACCTCCAAGACTCAAAACTAGATTTAAAAAGAAATATATTATGCGGCTTGGCGTAGTAGTGTAAGACACGTTTTCGTGTAGTCGTATCTGAAATGCGCAAAATTAAAATTTAATTGTAATCAACAAGTTTCATAAATCCATTGAAGAAAAATACCATGATGTGATACCATCATGAGTACTGTAGTGAGATTAAGGTTTTAATCGCTCACTACATTGATTGACCGGTATGACGTTCTGGCTGCTAAAATATTTATTATTCGATTTAGTCTAATCCAAAATTGAATTTAAACTTTTTAAATGTCAAATGTCAATAACATTATATTTGACAGAGAGATTTGTGCTGTCGAGAAGTTGGGACGTGAGCCCGTTATTAATTTATTGTGATAGTAAAATGTGTTGTGTGTTTATGTGTTACTTCTAATATAAAGTTATAAAGTTTTCCTTCTTTCATTTATAAAAGAGTGATAGTGTATAGTGTTCGTACCCCTCACACACCGTCTTCGAGGACCAACAGCAGCGAGCCCTGCTGAGCTACAACCCCCATAGGCGTTACAGTACTTGTATTGTATTTTCATGAATATTTTTAGTAAATTTACACGACGGACTTTGGTCAAAGTCTTAACATGCATATTGAAAATAAGAATTGACGTTTTTTACTTGTGAGTCATTTGAATAGGAATGCCGTGGACAACAGAAATAAAATAAATATATTTCACGAAAAACTTAATTATTAAATGTTAATTTAAATTTGATTTTTTAATAGAATTGTTTGTAATAATAATTTTGTGCTAGAAGGTGTTTCATTTTAATTGCTTTATTGGCTTAAATATTAGTTAATATACTATTTATATGTTGAAAACTAATTTATAAATATCTTTTTATTTTCTTTCCTCTAGTTACTTAAACTTTTGATCGTTATTATTTAAACAAAAAGCATCGAAAGTTTAACTAATAGTTACTGCTTATCTTAGTGGATAGTAGCAGGTAGTGGGTTTTTTGAGGGTATGTTATGTTCTTGTTTATAAACTATTGTTTTCTATTTTGATGAATTTTAAAAGAAAGGCCAGATTAGAAGAGATCCTAAACCGAAGCATGCATGAGGAGATTAATTAATGTAGATGAGGTGAAAGTGATATGTCAAGATGTAAGTGGTATCTGCCTACCCTAACTATGCTAAAGAGGCGTGAATGTATCCTATGTATTCTGTATAGGTAAAAAAAAATCAAGTCCCACCAAACGTATTTACAACCTTTTACATTTATTACATTTGTAAGCAATGATGAGTTAAATAGTTTTTGGTAAACTAAAAGAGAAAGAAATTCTAGAAGTACATGCATGCATTTATATACATTTTTTGGTCATACATATTTATTAATTCTTATTCCGTGAATACGTTAAAACGTAATGTTATAACACTTATAACATAATTATTTAATATAAATACAGTTGGAAGTTTTGTAGTAAAATAATACGAATGACGCACGAACTTGTGTCAATATTATTTTATTGTGTGTGTGTTTTTTGCAAACTTAAAATTTAGGTCAGATGTCTAGATTTTTCTGAAACCAAACTATTGCTCTAAGAAAACTAGATATTAACGCAATAAATCGATATTATATTTAGCATACATTCTTAATTATAAACAGAAAACATAAAACTAAGTTTAGGTAACAAAGGTGGAATATAAATGTTGTAAATTATTCACATACTGTCTTCCATCATAATAGGTGTATTAAACAGAGAACGATTCGACTGTATACTAACCATCTGGTTAGGCATACTCCGGCGAACGAGGTCACCTCTCCGGGCGCACCTGATCACAATTTGTAGAAAACGACCTCTCCTCTGTTTAGTGATTTCTACAGATCTACCTGATTCTCCATCTCCGACATCTACCCGCTGTGTTAGGGGCGTCAAGATTTAATCTCCCTCCAAATTGAACTTTTCAGATGAAGCTTTTGAGCTGATCCTCCGTCTCCAACCTCTACCAGTCATCGAGGCGTCGGGATTTTATATCCTTCCAAGATAAACCTGGCCTCGGGTCCTGTGGTCAGGTTTAGGTTGCTTATGTAATTTTGGTGTATGTAATTCGATATTGTATAGTTTGTAGTCTTCAGCCCGGTAAAATATCAAACGGTCGAGACTTATTGCCATCCGAAAAATCATCATCATTATCATCAGCCTGTTGTCGTCCACTGCTGAACACAGGCCTCCCCCATCGATTTCCAGCGGGAACGATTGCAAACGGCCTGCATCTACTGACTCCCTGCGACCATTTTGAGGTCGTCGGTCCATCATGCAGGCGGTTCTCCCACGCTGCGCTTGCCAGTTCGTGGTCTCCACTTGAGAAGCTTTCTGCTCCATCCGCTGTCAATTCTTCGAGCTATGTGTCTTGCCCATTGCCACTTCATCTTGCTAATCCGTTGTGATCTCCGTATCCGTGTGTATCTGCGGATCTCTTCATTTCTTATTCGATCACGCGGGGAAACGCCGAGCATAGCTCTTTCCATAGCTCGCTGAGCGACTTTGAGCTTTCTTATGAGACAGACAATAAAATTGGTAACAAACATTGATTGCTCAGAAGCATAAAGAAAGAAGCATAAAAAGTCAGAATCATTCGTCGTATGTGCCTTTATCGTAAAATGACACATTCGACCAAATGCTTTTGAAATATAATAAAACATCCAATCGCAACACAATGATTTACAGATTCGACAGAAAATAGGTATATTAAAATAATACGAAATTACATATTTTATCATCAAATTAACATCATTTATAAAAATGACATAAGAATTTGATTATTTGATCTAAGATATAACCTTATCATGTTCAATATTAGTTCTAGAATTATGAATTATTACGATATATTATCGTTATCCTACTATCCTTAGTTACTTATTTCGCTATCACGTATTGCGAATCTTTTAATACGATATAATCTGGGGCAATAAAAATATCTAAAAAAGTAATTATCTGTTTTGGAGTAGGTACTTACCGTGGTTCAATGTCCGTAAATCGTTTGCTATGTCTTTTACTTACCCGTGACGTACCGAGACGCGTCACCACTCGGCTTCTTGACTCTTAGTTTGCATCTTCCGATGGTCCCGTGAACCCGAAGTCCGAAAGACCAGCGAACTGTTAGGTACTGCTACAGTTGCACAAAACTCCTTTAAAAACTAAAAGCATTCTTTCGCCGAGCCGAGGCTCAAGTCGCACATAGTAATCGTCTTACGCTGGGTGCTTAGTTTGTAGCTTTTACATCAATAAGGCTAGGCTTTGCAATACAGTGACTGTAGCACGTAGATTCTTCATTATTTGAGTAACTAATTATGATAAGATCTTAATTAGCTACTTATGTGCCAATAAATTGCTATTCTATATTTAAGCACAAGTGGCTTAAACACGTGTCTATCACAGGTATTCACTTATCATAAGCACTTTTTAATCGATATTTATCTAAATACACTTTACACATGCTCCGCTCAAAGGTTTGTTTTTAAAAATAGGATTTTTTCAAGATTAGTACTACATGAGGATCTATACGAGACTCAAAAAAGCATATTACACTGATTTTGCACTGATTACAAACTGTTCCAAAGTTGTCAAACTGTATGAGCAAGCTCTTTTAATTGTACAATATCATTTCAATAGTTTACTCTCACAAATTTCCGAAGCCCTTGTAATTATAGAGTAAAATTTATTTAAGATTGAAAAGTAACAATTTTGCAATCCCGCCAGGGACCACCTTGGCTCCGGGTCAAGGTGGTCGCATGGGGTTGCTTAGTTGAATCCTCCGGTTGCTTAGTTGAATTCATTTTTACCACAACCATAATAAGGCTAAGACCCTGTTCGCCTCTGCCCGATGAAGTTCGTCTTGTATGTAGTATTAAATTGTTTAATAATGACTACGCCTTTGACTACTTATGAAAGCGTGAGCGTCACGTCACAAAACATATCGTCAGTTATATCTCAAGATACATTTTATTACATTATCTCATAAATTTATCAACAAGATTTATCGATTTGATACTATATCAGATACATTGCGGACTTGCTATTTAAACAATTTTCCTAGTGAAAAAATTTGTTAAGGTCGGTCTATATTCCATAGTAAATTATGACAGTAATATATTATGTATTATTCGCTGGTAGGTATATAACAAGCGTATATCAGGGGACGGGCAGCAGCTTTTTCCATGTGTATTACAACATAATACGTCGGTCACCAACCCGCCTGCCAAGCATGGTGACTATGGCAAAACCCTCCTCGGGGGGAAGCCCATGTTCAGCAGTGGACGGTATACGGGCTGATTATGATGACGATGTGTCTTAAGTGCAACTAATTGATAACATCCATTCATCCGTTTTGATTATATTTATATATTGTACTTTAAGTACCATAGTTTGTGTCCTTCCGATGCCCTCGTAGACCCGAATTCCGAGATGCCTGCGAACTGTTAAGTAGAGCGACAGTTGCACAAAAAAACTAAAAGCCATAATCCCTCAATCTCCCCGTCAGCGACCGCCCTGAGTCCAGGTCCAAGTCCCACAGGGGACGCCCTCTTGCGCAGGTTGCTTAGTTTGTAGTGTTTAAACCCGGTGAAGTAGCAAAAGCCTCGGGGCTAATTACATATGACCGTCCGATGTGTTTGTTTGTGTGTTGTACCGACGTAATCGTATCTAGTTATACCGGTATTATCTGGATACTTCAGAACTTGTTGTTGCTTTTGTATTATTTGGATAAAAATTTTGGAACTTACCTACATATAATGTTATATTGTTGTTGTGATATGATTTCATAAAACTTTCGTGATGTAGGTAATCGTTTTTTATGGAAGAATAGGTATTTGGCCTTGGATTTTTATGTACTTTAAATTGCAAGTAACTTAAAAAGTAAATTGATGACAGCTAATAATATACATAACAAGCGTAAGTCATATTTATTGATATCGTTTATTTGTAGTATAGTTTTGTAATATTTTAATAAAAATATATCACTAGCTGACCCGCGCGGTTTCTTCCGCGTGGATCCTGTTCCCGTGGAAACTTTAACTTAAAATATAGCCTGTGACACTCACAAGTAACGTTGCTTACTATTGGTAAAATAATTTTTAAAGTCGGTTCAGTAAATCCAGGTATTACCCACTACAACGTTACAAACTCACAAACTTTGCCTCTTTATTAAATTATAATGTGGATAAAAAAATCGTGCACAAAGTAAACTATCATTTATGTATTTAAACTAACCCGTGTTGCGTGTACATGTTTCTAATGTTTGACCGCTGCGGCGCTGTCCCCATGTTAGCACAGGTGCTCAAGTCTATTGTCCACGCAAATTATAGGGCATTATTACTACTGTGTGCGGTTGGTAATAACAGATCATACAAATGTACCTAGCAAGTATACTTCCCTTAGGTCTTTTTTGGGTTACGCAGTTTGCAAAGAATCCCTTAGGTCTTCCCTTAGGTCTTTTTTATGTATTTGCACAAACCTTTACAAAAAAACATAAGTGTTCTGTAATCCTTGACGCAAAACAGTGCTGATCTGAGAGGGGAGTCAGCACTCAGCAGCCGCTCTCTAAACCTCGCAAGGGACACTCCTGCGCAGGTTGCTTGGTTTGAAGTTTTTACTTTGTTTGCCGTAATGCCTAGTTCTGAAGCAAAAACCTCGTAATAACTACATAGTATGTGCGTTCGAGAAAAAATAACCCTTTTAGTTCATTAAGCTGACATTGCCTTGTCAACGTTTTCTTTCATGTTTTTACCAAAATCCTAGAACAAAAAAAATAAAAAAATAAAAATAAAAATCATTTTTATTTACGTAAACCTATTACAGGCACTTGCAAATAGTCAAAACAATAATTTAGTATTAAGTGTTATTTAGATAATATCATATTTTATAATATTATTATTATTAATTATCATATTTTATAAATTTTAAAATTAAACAAGTATTTAAGTTATTATTTTAATCTTAACGTCTTAGTTTATTATTTAACTATATTGTGTCAAATAGCTTGTTCTGTCTATAGTAGGTTAGAACAATTGTCATTATTTAGGTGGACCATGAGTATATAACGACGGACGCGCTTTAATGCTACCACCGGATCCAATACGCCCCAACTGAGAAGATCCGGCGAAACAAACTCAGTGGGTTATTCTACTGCCGGTTTTAACACGACCCACATGAGACGGTCCGGCGAAACATACTCAAATGGGCAGAACGTAGGTTTTGGTCCAGTTACTTTAACTATTTATTGGCATACACATTTTTTGCCCAAACGGTTGTCTTTGAAATATTTGTTTATTGTGTTTTTATACTAATAGAAAAATAAAAGAATTTGAGACAGAACTAGCGGTCTATGAATATAATATATTATTATGTAAGTAGGTCAATTACAGATAGTTCACAGAACATCACACTATTATGCGTACTACTATTTTATTTGGGTACAGGGTCTCTAGAAAGTGTTACGCAAGTAGGTTTATGAAGCCAAACGTCTTTATCCTCAATATAGTCCTTAATGCTATAATAGCCTTTAGATATGAGGACCCGTTTAATATATACTTTAAAAGTTGGATCAGGCAAATCAGTTACATGACTAGGGAGTTTGTTATAAAACCTAATGCAATTTCCCATAAATGATTTATTGGTTCTACTAACTCTAAAACCGGGTATGGCAATTTTATGTTTATTTCTCGTGTTAACATTATGAATATCACTTTTTTTGCTATATTGATCTATATTTTTTTTAACAAAAATGATATTTTGGTATATGTATTCAGAGGGAACGGTAAGAATATTAATCTCTTTAAACCTGGTACGCAAGGAGTCGCGACTACCTAAACCGTAAATAGCCCTAACTGCTCTTTTTTGTAATATAAAAATACTATTGACATCAGCGGCTGACCCCCAAAGCAGTATTCCATAGGACATAATGCTATGAAAGTACGCGAAATACACTAGTCTAGCAGTTGCTTCGTCTGACAATTGCCTAATTTTCCAGACAGCATAAGATGCGGAGCTAAGTCTACCGGTTAATTTTTCAATATGAGGGCCCCATTGCAGTTTTGAATCTAATGTTATACCTAGAAAAACTGTTGATTGAACTAGGTCTAACGGTTCTCCGTTTAATGAAACAATTGGTTTAGCGTTAGTTACATTTGGGAGCACAAATCTGACGCATTTAGTTTTACCCGCGTTTAATAAAAGATTATTTGAAGAAAACCAATGTGAAAGTATACTAAGTGTTTTATTCTGTTCAATAAGGTTAGTATCTTTTCTACTGACTTTAAATATCAATGAGGTATCGTCAGCAAAAAGAACTATATCTGACAGTTTATTTAAAATGTATGGCAAATCATTTATGTAGACTAAGAACAGAAAAGGACCCAGAATAGATCCTTGGGGCACGCCCATTTTTATCAAATGCTCTTTCGAAGCAACGCCGTCTACGTATACTATTTGTTTCCTATCAGATAAATAGGATACAACAAGATCAAGCGATTTTTCAGTCATTCCATAATATTTTAACTTCAGAACGAGCGTCTCATGATTTACACAGTCGAAAGCCTTGGAAAGGTCACAGAAGACTCCAAGAGCATCCTGCGACCCCTCCCAAGCCTCCAGTATGGATAAAAAAACAAAAACGAATAAAAGTAAATCTATTGTCAACATTTTAAAATAACAACGCTGTCAATAATAACAATATTGCTACGTTAAAACTACATTCAACCAACTGAATCTAACAATATACGTGTGTTGCAAAACACAATTTAATAAAGAAAACAAAGCTATAAAACATACTTGACCTCACGAGAGCAGTGCACTCTGAAAATAGTGGTGGTTGACACTCGCCCTGTCACTAGATAACCGCTGACCTACGTATAGTGTCAACTTAGTGACTTAGTGTCAACTAAGTGACTAGTATATATAGTATATACACGGCGTATTTTATCGCTACTTTGCCACTAAGAGTGAGTGGTGATACAGATTACGAACAAAAAGCTCAGCTTTTTAAGATATCACGTTCGTTGTGACATCGATTTTGATATAATGTACACTTGTCTATAGGTATATAATATTTATCATATAACATATTTAATTTTGAAGTTTTTTAAGTTAGAAGCAGTGCACGAAAATGATTATTGAAATTTAGCTTCAACATTTTAGGGCCACCGTGGTCGGGCTACTGGGGCCCCGTGCGTTCGATACGGTTAATACGTAGTAGTAACGTTTCTGAGAAAATACTAGAGAACTTTTATAAAAGTAACAACTGTTCTGTCACTAGATAACCTTCGTAGTGGCACGTAAGTGTGACGGCACTTATCGGTAGGTACTTTGACACTAAGTTATCATAGTGACGGAATATATCACGTGAGTATGTAGGTACTTGATGATTGAAATCGTGTGACTGGTTTTTACTGATTTTTATTGGTTGATACTTTTGATTTACTATTGTTTTCCTTAAACTATGACACATTAAAATGTCAAATTAATATAATTTGTACGTAATTCAATAGAATGTCAAATTAATATCTTCTCCTTGCAAAGTTACTTGTGGTCAGCGTCATATATTTTGCTCTTCCACTCTCTCCTGTTAGCGGTCATTTTATAACTTATAAATGATATAATTCATTACACGCCTCACAAGTATCGATAAAGAAGGGGGCTGTTGTGCTTCGTATCAAAGCTAACCTATGATCTAAGGTTATGTCAAGAGCCACATTATTATAATATAAACAAAGATACGAACCGACCGAAATTATCACTTACAATACGTAAAACGTTATTATTACGAATACAAGCCCTCTTCATAAATATAAAATATTATTAATAATTATAAATGTTGTATTTACATAGTGAATTTATTGACGAAGGCTGATAAAATAAATGTATTTTCTTACTAGCTGCGCCCCGCGGTTTTACCCGCGTTACTCTGCTCCAGTGGGTTGTAGCATAATGTTTTGTAGCCTATAGGTTAATCCAGCGTATAACCTAATCCGGTGCACAATGATCAGCCAATTCCGTTCAGTAGTATTTACGTGAAAGAGTAACAAACATCCATCCATTCAAACTTACAAACTTTCGCATTTATAATATTAGTAGGATATAATATATTTTTCGATACCTCATACTGGATAGCAGTTGTTCCATAAGTTATGGATTAAAGCAAGGCTGCTCAACCTTTTGGAGTGTCGGGCCAAACAATGGACTCAGTCGTTAACGACGGGCCACTTACATTACCTGTTTCAGTTACTCAAAGGACAAGCGCAATAAAAACTCAATTATTAAGAAAATCAATTTGAATTATTGTTTATGGAACAAAGAGTATCTTATTCTATAATCTAAATAAAGAAACAAAATTGAACTTAAATCTAGGGTCAATTGTCTTCAGATAGGTCATAAAGTTTGAATCGGGATGTACTGTGCGCGGCGGGATTTTTGAATTTGGTGCGTATTTTTAAAACATACTTGCGTGGGCCACTTAAAATTCTTTCGCGAGCCACACTGTGGCCCGCGGGCCTGGGGCCTTCTTTAACCCAGGGCTGCTTAAGCCTTGGGTTAAAGGAACTGTGTTAAAGAAGATTTATATTAGACATGCGCAAAATAAATCTTATAAAGGAACAGAGATTTATAAATCTTTTTGATAAGAAGATTTAAATCACTCTTTTAAATCTTTCAATCCCAAATAACTCCCATCTTCTAAATAACTCACTCACTCACCTAATCTTTCAATGTTTCTGCGGGTGAATTGAATCATTCACTTGCATTTTGATGGGCTAGTCAATCAATATTTTATTTCGAGAACAAATTTTAAAGATTGATGGTCCTACGACCTAATCTTGTAAATAATTATTTATTTATAAAAAAAAATGTTAAAAAAAATGTAAACAAAATCAACGAAATTATGAGCGATCCTAAGTTCACATTAGATTTAACACTTTGTGACCAAGATGGAAGAAATAGTTTTGTTCGTACATGCGAGATTTAATGAAAACGCCAAGGATCATTGTAGTACGCATACACAGACTTTGAACATACAAATCATTCTCCGACTCGTTTTGTGTCGCCTAATCCTGCAACAGTCATTTCACTCTACATCTTTTCATGTTCAATCAATCTGTAATGAACCTTAGAGTTAA
The DNA here is from genome assembly GCA_947037095.2 of Nycteola revayana. Lineage (NCBI taxonomy): Eukaryota > Metazoa > Arthropoda > Insecta > Lepidoptera > Nolidae > Nycteola > Nycteola revayana. Next base: position 15,577,541 of record OY855748.1, on the reverse strand, counting down.
AGAGTTAAAGATTTAAAGATGTATTGAGAAAACGAGAGTTACTGATTTATACATCTTTTGTGACGGATTTAAATCTTTTTTACGAATCACTCCTGAGTTACACATCTCTAGTTTATATATAGATTTATAAAGACCGATTTGATGATTCATAACCTTTTAACCCATAATTCTTGAAATAGCTAATGCTATTCTACACTAATAAGTAACTTAACTGATACCGTGTATAATAAGATTATAATAATGTTTAAGTAAATAGGTAAATGCTAAGGAGATAAGGTGGCCTTTTAACCTAAATATTATTAGTACCTATCAAAAGGAAAAAAATGAGTATAATCCAGATTCCAGAAAAAGTTCTGAGAATTAAATGAGTGCTTTTGTATCGTTTAGATATATTGCTACTTGGCTAAGATTTATTGCTATAATTATAATGAATCATGCAAAATTATTTTATACTGTCTTATATAAAGCTAAAGAGTTTGTTTGTTTGCGCTAATCTCGGGAACTACTGGTCCGGTTAAAACTTTCTTACAGTGTTAGATAGCCCATTTATCGAGGAAATTAAAGTAAAAATTTGTTGTCTGTTTGTACGTTTATTTTTTATATTCTGACTTCTAACAGCACAGAAAACATAATTCGAGTACATAAAACACTCTTTCAATTGAATTTGGTATCGAACATGTATTTAAAAACCAATTATCAGCAGCTTCGCACGTGGGGTTAGCATCGAGGATTTTTTAAATCTACTTCCTCGGTCATAACAGCGAGCTTATTGAGTTTTGTGCAACTGTCGCTCTACTTCACGGTATACCTATAGTTGTAGTTTACGTATAACCTTAATAGCTCATGCTCATCGTCAGTCTGATAAATAGTGCCACTTTAGTGTCATATTTGTTTACGTCTATATTTAAAGTACCACCGATAAAGTGATGCGTAGAACTGATATCAGTTAGATCGGACATTAATGTAGTAGTGTATCGTACGACCCGGGGCTCGAACCCGATAACCTCTCAAGTATTCGTGATGTGCACGTGGGTACTTTTAGATTTAATGTATCTATGTATAGAATTATCTGGAATATTCTTTACTAGCATTTGCGTGTGACTTTGTCCGCGTGGAATGTAGTTCACCATGTGGTCGCCGGTTCGATCCACACCCATTGCTCTACTGGCGTGAACCCATTCATAACATAAGCATATTTAGCTTAGCACTTAGTAATCTTTATAAAAAAAATAGGGCTGGTCGAGGGGTTAAGCGTAAGGTTTATCGTTAATGGCAGTTTTTTTTAGTTTTGTTGTCCGGGGGTAATGCATTTACGCATTCCAACCGCCGCTGCAGCGTATTCGCGCGCTGGAGGTGGGATATGTGGGACACGCCCTCTCACCTCTACTAACTCATACCACGAGGAGAGGATCCTACACCACTTAAACCCCCTGGACACTCCTTCGATCCGCCCCATTGTTAATGGCCTGCCACCTTAATTGTTTTTATTATAAATTAGTGCTTTAAACTTGAAAAAAAGCTTTTTATTCTACTGCTGCTGCTAATAAGAAATTTATGCATAAAAAAATAAGTTTCGTCGTAATTGGTACTACCGTTTTGGACGTTATGCCGAATATAGGCCTATTATGAATATTATAAAATCAGCTAGCTATCTATCAGTGAAAATCCCGTCAAAACCAATCAGCCGTTACTGACATTAGCCAAGCCATTAGACAACAGACAATTTTTTTACTAGAACCCTATATGGATTCATATTTATATACATTTAGTAAATACGCGTCTTTTACCATTACGAACAGACACTTTATTTATTTACATAGATAAACTAACGTTACAATTTCCTTGTTACAGATGCGTGCCGTCCCGGCGAACGAACGCGTGTACACACTGCGCACTCGTCCCCCGTCCCTCCTACCTCCCTCCCCCCTCAGCCTAGCCTCCTCCGGCGACAAGTCCTCCCTAGCCGCCCACACGCATTCCCCCTCATTAGAAAGACCTGCCAGCCAGCCATCAGCACCTGCCACCACTGCCTCCTTCGTATGCTATGTCTGTGGGGTGAGCGCTCCTAGTTCACAACTCAGACTGGTGTACTGCTGTCCTAATCCTGAAAGAGAACCGTATTATCCCTTCATTACGTCGCTCAAGCCTCATCCAGATGCAAGCCCTATTAGTCCACAGGGTAAGTTACCTGATAATATTAATTTGATTTGATTGTTATAACATCTTCTATAATAATCGTATATCAAGAAACGGGCAGCAGCTTTCCTTATGTGGTAGAACATATTACTGCGGTCACCAAACCGCCTGCCATCCTCCCCCGGTAGGAGGCCCGTGTTCAGCAGTGGACGTTAAATTGGCTGATGATGATGATGATTAATTTGAATAAAGACACTTTTATGGACTAACTGTGTTTTATGACCTGCGAATTTGCAAGTTCGTTTACTGCGCCGGGTAAAAAATTGGTTAGTGAGTGGTTTGTCTTAACATCATCTATGGCTGTCGTATACTAAGGAAAGGGCAGTAGATATAAAGAACCCGCCGTATCTTGATAAGGTGGCCATCCCAAGTACGTCACACGAATTTTATGATGTTATGACAAGAATGGGTATTCTTGTCTTTGCCACAGCTGGTCACATTTGTGAGCCTCCACTCTACCTAGTGTCATCACATGTTTTGCAATTTGACATGTAACAATTATTCAATTAAAACAAAAAAACCCAAAATTAGTTTATTATTTTACGTTGAAAGTTAAGTTATGTTCAGATTTTGTAATGTGTTGTCGCGAAACTTAGAACCTCTCGACGAAGTGTAACATCTTGAGACAAGGGATGGGAATCCCAAGTCTCAAAATATCATACTTCGTCGACCCGGCTACTCCTCAATTTACATGTGACGTAATTGGCTTTTCCCATTAAAAGCCATCCATAAATTACGTTTCGTACAATTTCTCCATTGTTTCCAGGTATGGTACAAATTTGCGCGTCATGTTACAAGAGCATCCCCCACAAGTACCCCTCGTACGGCGAGAACGGGGAACCGAACGCCGCGCACAACAACTCACACACCAATAATATTAGGTAACATTTCATTTTATTAGTTCACCTGTAGAGCAACGGTTGGTGGTGTTGCTTCACAGAAAATGAAGATCTTGGCCGGGTGAGGTGGTGTGCCCGGCGGCCGACCGCTATTTGTTGCTGTTTCGAACTTGTATAATAAATATGTTCGAATTGGCATGCGAACTTCTGTTGCGCGATTCAGGTTAGTTCAGATGCTAGGTGCTAGATGGCGATGCTCGTTTTCTTGTAGTTTGTGCGACTACTGTAGATGTCGCTGTAATCGTTTTTGTTACAGTTAAATTACGTGATTTTCACATACAATGAACAAAATAAGGTGTATTTTCCATCTAAGAAATCGACTAGGTACTTGGAAATGAAAACCATTTTAGATAAAGCTATAACATTGACCTTTTAAAGACCTATGTCGGTCATACTAGACAAACACGTGCCTTATACACCAAAGCCGGGAAAGATTCCTAGCCGCCTGCATCCACTGACTCCCTGCGACCTTTACGAGGTCGTCGGTCCATCGTGCCGGCGGTCTCCGCTCCAGAACCTTTTTGCTCCATCGGCCGTCATTTCTGAGCTACGTGTCCTGCGCATTGCCATTTCAGCTTGTTTATCCGTTGAGCTATGTCCTTTGTTCTACTACAGATCTCTTACTTGAGTTACTTTCACAGTATTATGTCCGACGGCATTTTTCTTTGGGGTAAAGCAAAGTAACTTATTTTTGTTTCCAGATTTAAGCCATACGAAATGAAGACTAGTTCAAGTCAGGCGACGAAGCGGCCGTCCAACGCGTTGTCGAGCAGTCCACAGAGCCAGATCGTGTCCGGAGAGAATGGAATGGGATTGTACAGGTCAGTTATCATATATAACAATACTTTCTCGGTTATTTATTTTAGGAAATAAACTTTATACATTCGATAGACAAAGACATAACATACATATTATACAAAAAAAAAATATAAAGAAATATTATTGCATTTGATTCGAATATTTAAGTTAATTATTGTAAGTGCTTGCCGTAAAGCAGACGCGGCGGATTTTATAATATTCAGGGATACGAAAATTGATCTATGTTTCTGGTTGCAGGTGCTACGTGTGCGCCGGGCTGTTCCCGCAGCAGTCCATGGAGTGGCTGTCCACGACGGCGGAGTACATGAACTCGCACGCGATGCACTTCCCGTGCCTGGCGCAGTCCGGCGCGCGCGGCGGCCGCGTGCTGGCGTGCTCGCGCTGCGTGCGCCACCTGGCGCGCCAGTGGGAGCTCATGGACGCCGAGCGCGTGCCGCTCGAGCACAGGAGGTACGCACTCGGGGGGGGGGACGCGTGCTGGCGTGCTCGCGCTGCGTGCGCCACCTGGCGCGCCAGTGGGAGCTCATGGACGCCGAGCGCGTGCCGCTCGAGCACAGGAGGTACGCACTCGGGGGGGGGACGCGTGCTGGCGTGCTCGCGCTGCGTGCGCCACCTGGCGCGCCAGTGGGAGCTCATGGACGCCGAGCGCGTGCCGCTCGAGCACAGGAGGTACGCACTCGGGGGGGGGGACGCGTGCTGGCGTGCTCGCGCTGCGTGCGCCACCTGGCGCGCCAGTGGGAGCTCATGGACGCCGAGCGCGTGCCGCTCGAGCACAGGAGGTACGCACTCGGGGGGGGGACGCGTGCTGGCGTGCTCGCGCTGCGTGCGCCACCTGGCGCGCCAGTGGGAGCTCATGGACGCCGAGCGCGTGCCGCTCGAGCACAGGAGGTACGCACTCGGGGGGGGGACGCGTGCTGGCGTGCTCGCGCTGCGTGCGCCACCTGGCGCGCCAGTGGGAGCTCATGGACGCCGAGCGCGTGCCGCTCGAGCACAGGAGGTACGCACTCGGGGGGGGGACGCGTGCTGGCGTGCTCGCGCTGCGTGCGCCACCTGGCGCGCCAGTGGGAGCTCATGGACGCCGAGCGCGTGCCGCTCGAGCACAGGAGGTACGCACTCGGGGGGGGGGACGCGTGCTGGCGTGCTCGCGCTGCGTGCGCCACCTGGCGCGCCAGTGGGAGCTCATGGACGCCGAGCGCGTGCCGCTCGAGCACAGGAGGTACGCACTCGGGGGGGGGGACGCGTGCTGGCGTGCTCGCGCTGCGTGCGCCACCTGGCGCGCCAGTGGGAGCTCATGGACGCCGAGCGCGTGCCGCTCGAGCACAGGAGGTACGCACTCGGGGGGGGGGACGCGTGCTGGCGTGCTCGCGCTGCGTGCGCCACCTGGCGCGCCAGTGGGAGCTCATGGACGCCGAGCGCGTGCCGCTCGAGCACAGGAGGTACGCACTCGGGGGGGGGGACGCGTGCTGGCGTGCTCGCGCTGCGTGCGCCACCTGGCGCGCCAGTGGGAGCTCATGGACGCCGAGCGCGTGCCGCTCGAGCACAGGAGGTACGCACTCGGGGGGGGGACGCGTGCTGGCGTGCTCGCGCTGCGTGCGCCACCTGGCGCGCCAGTGGGAGCTCATGGACGCCGAGCGCGTGCCGCTCGAGCACAGGAGGTACGCACTCGGGGGGGGGGACGCGTGCTGGCGTGCTCGCGCTGCGTGCGCCACCTGGCGCGCCAGTGGGAGCTCATGGACGCCGAGCGCGTGCCGCTCGAGCACAGGAGGTACGCACTCGGGGGGGGGGACGCGTGCTGGCGTGCTCGCGCTGCGTGCGCCACCTGGCGCGCCAGTGGGAGCTCATGGACGCCGAGCGCGTGCCGCTCGAGCACAGGAGGTACGCACTCGGGGGGGGGGACGCGTGCTGGCGTGCTCGCGCTGCGTGCGCCACCTGGCGCGCCAGTGGGAGCTCATGGACGCCGAGCGCGTGCCGCTCGAGCACAGGAGGTACGCACTCGGGGGGGGGACGCGTGCTGGCGTGCTCGCGCTGCGTGCGCCACCTGGCGCGCCAGTGGGAGCTCATGGACGCCGAGCGCGTGCCGCTCGAGCACAGGAGGTACGCACTCGGGGGGGGGGACGCGTGCTGGCGTGCTCGCGCTGCGTGCGCCACCTGGCGCGCCAGTGGGAGCTCATGGACGCCGAGCGCGTGCCGCTCGAGCACAGGAGGTACGCACTCGGGGGGGGGACGCGTGCTGGCGTGCTCGCGCTGCGTGCGCCACCTGGCGCGCCAGTGGGAGCTCATGGACGCCGAGCGCGTGCCGCTCGAGCACAGGAGGTACGCACTCGGGGGGGGGACGCGTGCTGGCGTGCTCGCGCTGCGTGCGCCACCTGGCGCGCCAGTGGGAGCTCATGGACGCCGAGCGCGTGCCGCTCGAGCACAGGAGGTACGCACTCGGGGGGGGGACGCGTGCTGGCGTGCTCGCGCTGCGTGCGCCACCTGGCGCGCCAGTGGGAGCTCATGGACGCCGAGCGCGTGCCGCTCGAGCACAGGAGGTACGCACTCGGGGGGGGGACGCGTGCTGGCGTGCTCGCGCTGCGTGCGCCACCTGGCGCGCCGATAAATTGGTCAACGGATGGCGTTCTAAAATACGTCTTGTATATATCGTCGCTATCCGTCGACATTCAAGACTATACTAATCGTCCACATCGATGGATGGCATTGAAAGACTATCTATCTAAATCTAGATTAAATGATCGCCAATCCATTACATTAAAAAAAAAATACTTTAGATTATTAATTAATATTATAATATAGAATGTATATTGCATATATTTAAAAAAAAATGGACACACTGTGATAAAAAAGATGACGAAAAAAAAAATCCCGGAGTTTCTTTCTCCCTTTCTTCTCCGGGTCGTCCACCTAGGTAGCTAGTGAAAGGTTGCAGGTTAGCTAGGGTAGGATTCTCGCCGGCGAGGACCGCGTTGTACCCCTACCCCTGCCCTGTGATCCAGCGCCTGTAGGCCGTGCCAGCGATCACTTCCTCTTATATCCACAAATCTGACTTTAATATCAGTGGCACCTCTGGGTTGTGGTCCTAACCCCATAAGGGTGCCCCCAAGTGTGTGTCACTTAATTGTATGCTTTCAAATTTTTTTTATGTAAATATTAACTAATTATGAGTACAGGAATAAATGACACACGGACAGACGGAGTAAATTGTCTGTAATGTCCTACAATTAGCAGCACTCACAGGTTGCATTTGTTAGTTATAGTTACCTAAGTAGTTCTATTCATAGAATAAGAATAATAACCTATTAATTATATTTCTTTGTTATTGTGATTTTGACAAGTACAAGTGTGTGTAAATACCTAAGTGCTGAATAAATTCATTATTTCATTATTGTTACAGATATAACATCCCTTCTCCGCTACCCTCCAACTCGTCGGTAAACGGCGAGCGTGTCATCCCCACCCCGCCTTCCACTACCTCCGACCGAACCGTCGCTAGTAATAGTGGTGAGTATTCTTGTTCTTCTTTTTTTATTGTAACTTGACTTCATGAAGACAGCAATCTTTCTACGTAGATTTCGATTTCCCGTATGGGGTGAATTTTGAAAATTCCTGTCGTAGGTAATGTTTTAGTTAGATTTGTCAGTAATTGTTGCCTATTATATAAACAGAAGAACTTTAGATACAAACCTAGTTAAAAAACTGGCTTTCTCTATGAAATTAAATATAAGTCGAAACATTCATATAACATCACCATGATTAGCCTGGTAAAAGGTCACTGGTGATCATGGGCTTTTTCGAAAATCTTAAATTGGATAGATTTCTTGATCGGCGTGAGAATCGAACCCACGAAACCCCAGACTTATAATGTATATAAGTGATTTTATTCTTAATTATATTTTTATTTTTTATATAGGTCCATAGCACTCACAAATAATGTGTAAAATAATTGTCAAAATCGGTTCAGCAGATCTAGAGCTTACCGTCTGCAACTTACTAACTTACTGTTACTATGTCTGTGTGCTTGTCCCGCAGCGTGCACGTCGATCTACTGCTTCCTGTGCGGGCTGCACTCGGACTTCACGCTGGCGCGCATCCTGTACGGACAGCCGCAGGGCAACGCGCCCTACTTCCCCTGCCTGCTCACGCACCAGGTGAGGACCCTATGTAAAGCATTGAGCTGGTGGAACCACCAGCTCGATGGGAGCAGCTTGCTGCTCAAAGACAAGAAAGCAGAAAATTGGTTAAACCCAGAGTCAAGTAGTTTGATAAACAACGCTGCGCTGGGCTTGATTGCAAGCGTGATGAATTGAAAGCTCAACCACCTGCGATAATTCATTATAACATAATTGATGGAGTGTTCGCAATGCGCGAGGACCTTCACAAAGAAGGGTATATAAGTCATATGCGAGCACATGAGAGACAGGACATGAAGCAGTCGCCCTGGCCGAAATCAGTCGCTCGTGGTGACGTTTAGCTCAATAAACCATTTGATATGCGATGAGTCCTAAAAAATCAGCGATAATCAGACATCATCGGATTCAGGTCCACCCTGTGCTGTCCGATTATCGTTAAATTACTTAAAAAATAAATCAATTTGTAATTGGAGCAACACAATCCCAATCATTTTTGTCACTTATATAATCAGAAATCTTATAATAAGCCCTGCTACACAATTTGGCTTTAATAGTTGTTTTAAATTTATTTATTGACAATACTCTCATATATCTTATATATATGTATTGTTTCAGAGTCATCCGAACGCGGAACAGTTGCGTGATAACGGGTCGGCGTTAGTGTGTACGTTTTGTTACCATTCACTGCTCAGTCAATGGAGAAGGTAAATACATATTATATCGTTTTAAGTAGTTAAAGTAACATCAATAGTAGATTAAGGTGACAGTACCAAATTAAACTCATATTTAAAAAAAAAAATATTATTTGGAATTTTATTTAGTTTTTTATTATTCAAATATAAAAATAAAGTCTTTTTATATTATTTACAAAAGGGATCCTTATAGGATCACTCACCCGTCTGTCATAGCCTATTTCTTAATAGTAGACTCGGACCGAGACTGGACCAAATCAGGTGAAATTTTGTAGGATGGTGTAATATTATAACCCAAACACAGATGTGCGAAGTATATTTTTTAGGCTTGCAACGAATAGTATATTCGGCAGTATACCGAATATTCGGCGAGCCCCCTGACCGAATAGCCGCATATTAGGCAAAAGTATTCGGCCGGATTTTAGCGCCAAAACTTGTACAGACGTGATTGTTTTGCGCTCGTTTGTTCTAATGTACTAACCGCTCGCGAGCCCGCAGTTGCTCTACACGGTATATTGCTAATGCACTGCATGTTTAGACAAGTTTCTTCTAAATTTTGATTATGAAAAGAATTCAAATACATATAATCCTTAACTTTTCTAATAAAGAAGATGATTATGTATCTGTGGTATGTACCAATGACTACTTAAATGATTACAAGAGAAATGAAAATATAAATATATACGTAATGAATCGATTATTTTTTTCATTTTACCAATTATCTCCCTATAACAAAATATATTACTTAAGTATTCGGTATTCGGCCGAATATAATAAAAGCAGCCGAATTGGTCGAATACCGAATAGTAACCGAATATTCGTTGCAAACCTATTTTTTTTTAATAAGCCTCATTTTCATAGGATAAATAAATACTTTTGATTTTATTCATGATATAAGACGAAAATTAACCATTCCCCCCTTGATCTCCATCCATGAAGTATCATCCATCAATGGCATACAATCCTAGCATACACTATAAAATATGTAATTAAATCTCGTCTGTTTGTTTCAGATACGAGGCGTTAGGCAATTATTCCCCCGAGCGGCGCGTGTACAACACACACGACTACCACTGTCACTTGTGTGGCATCAAAACTTATAGGAAACGAGTTAGGGCTCTACCCATTAAAGTGAGTCACGCTTATTATAAACATATTTTTTTTATCCTAAATCGTCTGGTTACTGCGAATCGCGTAAATAACAGTTGCTAATAAAGTGTAATTTCATCTGTAGCGATATCTACACTATACTAGAGACTAATATACTAATAATAAACTATCCACAAATCCCTTTTTTATTGTTACACACAACAATAGGAGTGCGAGCAAGGTTCCGATATGCCTATAAGTGTGAGCGAGAGGTCTGATAAAAATGATTTATGACTCGGTTCGCACGTTTGTGGCTCTACTATAGCCGCACAAACTACAAGACGAGCAGCGCCATCTACCACCTAGCATCCTAACTAACCTGTATCGCGCAATACAAGTTCGCAAGCTAATTCGAACATATACAAGTTCTGACATACGGCACACCTACCTGACTCGGCAAAGAAGATCTTCATTTTCTGTGGAGGAACACCACCAGCCGTTCCTTTACACATATCTTTTAGACCAGGAGATAGTGACACAAAATATTGGGTCATTTGTACCAGTATGGCGGTTCTTCATGGGTCATATTAAGTAATGACAAAAAGAAAAATAATGGTCATAGCGCTGGTACCGGCGCACAGACGGGTATTTGGTACTAAAAGTTGGCCAAAAATATTTGGTAAGCATAATGATTGCCAAACAATGTTTTATTTCAGTTTTAGCTTGTAAAAGGAAAAAAAAAGGCAAACGTAATATATACAAGCATTTATTCGTCATTTTCGTCGTCATCTTCAAAACTTACATTAAAAATATTACTTTCTAGTAACAAATTAAGTACATCAGCTGAAAGTGGAAGATTTTTTTATTCTTCCTCTTCCTCATGCCCGTTAGGACAGGGTCAGAGGTTAAGAGGAGCCTGTTAAAAACATCTGCGTTGCAGGCTACCCGGGAAAATTTTCTTGCGTAGTTGAGTCGGAACATTCTAATGTTTGTTGCGGGCTTCTGCCGCTTCTTCGGACAGTTGTCCAATAGGAAGAATTGCTTCCCTTACCACTTCAGCCCCATGACGCAATACTTTGTGTAATGTCGGAGACATTGGGTAAAAGTTGTATAAAGAAACGTATAACTTTGCCGTTTCTTGGCAATATCTTGCAAAAACCTCCACGTTTATCTTAAACAATAGAGATAATGGAATTATCACCAACCTGCTTTCGGTAGCGATATGCATCCTTTAAGCCACTCGGCATTGTTTTTTAGGAATCTGGCCTTTGTGTTGCGAGCAGCTGACCATTTTTGTTTAAATTGATGTCTGATAATCGACAGTTTTTGCTTTACATCAGCAATATTTTGGTCATTTTCTGCATATTGACTGAGCAGTTGTCGTTCCATAAATTGCAACTTTTCATTAAAAGTTGAGGTATTTGAGCGTTCCATCATATTAAACAAGTCATTTCGAGTCATAACTCTCAGTTTAGAAGAGCCTATAACAAAAATACACGAAATATAAGTAAAACTTCATTTACTGAGTATCGCACATATGCTTAAGGAAAAAATTCACCAAAAATAGAGGGGTGCTTTGGGGTGGCTGTTTTGTGCTTAATTACATTCTATAAGGTGTACTCTATAACAAACCATTACAATTTTGGCTTAGAAATGATGAGAAATATAATAAAACTCCCTTTGATCTTTCAAAATTTGTTTTTTTATAGACGTTTCTCGGTGCTTACTCTCAAGCATATAAATTAAAAAAGACAAGAGATTAGTTGTTAAAAGTAAGTGAAAAATGAAATACATACCTGGTTGAGCACAATTCATAGTCAAAACCAACACAAAATCGTTTAGTTACAAGATGGCAAATATTTGAAAATAACGAAATCTGAGCGCATCGAACAATCACACGAACACTTTTGGCGAACGGTAACTTCCGACTGAGCCCACGGCGTGCTGACAGGCGCTAGCGCTTTGTGTTTTTTGCTATTGTTTGGAGTGGTTATTCTTGTTTTTGAAAACAATGGCTTAGAGAGAGTAGAACTAATATAAAAAAAATCGATTTTGGCCAACTTTTAGGGCCAAATACCCGTCTGTGCGGCGGCCCAATCGCGTGGGCGTTAGTCGAACTCGTCGGATAAATTACGAGTGTCAAACGATTTGTTTCACAAAATTTTTAGTATTTTCCGATAGTCCATAAAAAAGAAGTAGGCGGTAGTGTAATGCCATACTTCTCCGGTGTGACTTACAGCCCGCTATACTGAATACGTTATTTAAAAAAAAAAAACAATTCAATCATTTGTACCAGGCTAATTTTTGCACAGTTAATCATCGCTGTGCAGCCATTTACGAGACCGGGAGATAGCTGCCGGTCTATTTGTTATATATGTTTTCAAGAGCAAAAAATATATTGGTTACGTTTAATAGTCAAACTTATTAGCTATTGTTACTTAAGCGGTATTTCAGTACCACCAACGAAATGCTATTTTAACAAAGATTTTCACACTAAAGATAACTGTTCAGTTAAAGTGTACTGTGTTTTGATATGATATAAATTAAGTGTTTTGATTTGTTTCAGGAATTCCCATTCTTAGTGCAAAGGCGGACTGAAAATTCATTATTATTAGAAAATGGCGATTATGCCGTAGTATGTTTAGATTGTTATGAAAGTTTAAGGTAAGTACTCATTTATTTATTGGTAGTGTTATAGTTTAATTAGCGTTGAGGTTTTAAATCGACAACAACGATGTTCAGAAAGTCGATCCAATGCAAAATAGACTTCTCATTTCGAATCTTTGCATCCTACCCATGAAATGAAACAATTCAACTCCCAATAAACCAATGAATTATCTTTTCTGTTCGCAAATTGACAAATTAGTGTGTTATATCTCCGAAGTGTTTGAAGTGTATGAATATAAAACAGTAGACTATCAAAATCTATAGAATTCATATTTAAAAAGAATAAATTCCATATTTAGAATAAAAACCTCTTTACGGAATTGCACATAGCCAGTATTGTTATTTGTAACGGAATTGATTTTATAACTAAATACTTTTAATTAAACTTATTTTATCTGAAGAAAAATATTTTCAATAAAAATTATATAAAGATAATTGCAATGGTTGTGGACCTTGTGTGATGGTGTTATATTAGTTGTGCCACGTGCAAGTGTTTGTCCACTGAAAACATAGAGCTTAGGACTGTCGAAAATTCTCCTGGATCGGCGCCAAAAATTTGCCGCCCAGCTAAAACAGTCTGCCTTAAATATACCGTCCAGTTAAACAGTCTACCTTAAAAATCCCGTCCAGCTAAAAACAGACTAACTAAAAAAAACCGCCCAGCTAAAAACAGTCTACCTTAAATATACCGCGATTCCACTTATCAATGGCTACCATTAAGAGACTACTCCTGCCTTCATCCAATTCAAGCGGGTGTGCAACTAGGCTCAATTCTTTCGCCACTCCTGTTTTTGCACAAGCAACATCCCGAAACCCAAGAAAGCCCATCTGGTACTCTTCGCAGACGATACCGCTTTATACTACTCCGCCGCATTCACGGCGCGCTACAATTCGCATCAAATGCCTTAGGCAAATGGTTCTGAAAGTGGAGAATCGAAGACAATCCGACAAGGAGTGCCGCGGTACTCTTCTTGAGATTCAATCATTATCATCATCATTCATCCAAGATGTTCGGCGAAACGGCAAGTATTTTAGCGTAATCCTTGACCGAAAGCAAAACTTCAGAGCGCATGTGGAAATGGTTCGTGCATGTGCGTCACATACGCTCAGTCGACTACACTGTCTTTTAAATTCACGCAGCAAACTATAACTTGATAACAAGGACCGATTACGACGTACGCAACCACCGTATTCGCTCATACTGCGTATAGCAGTTTGTACCGCTTACAAACTGTTCCAAATTGATTCTCTCGACACCGAAATGGTGTCAAAAAAGAGTGCAGGCACACCTACGCGAATGCATCCCTATCCAAATATAGTAAAGAACTTTTCGATGCCCTCGTAGACCCGAAGTCGCGAACTGTAAATTAGAGTGGCAGTTGTACAAAACTCTCATAAAAAGTCATTATTCCTCAATCCCGTCACCAGCGATCGCCCTGAGCTAAGAACCCAGTCCCAGACGGACATATTGCTGCCTAAAAAACAAAAGGACCGCAAATAAAAATCAAAATAAGATTGAGAAAACCACTGAACTTGCGACACTGACACCTCAGTAGAACAGAAATACTTAAAACAATTCTATATTAAAAAGCATGAACATAATTTCAATCAACACTAAATGTCACTTACAACATTCTATACTATAAAACTCAACAGTTTAGGTATGGAATAGCATTCCGTCCCTTTCCAATAATCTTTTTTAATCAATTAGAAGTGCTCAGGTACAATGTACATTCGTCTCGTTCGCTCCCGTTGTTTATGTTTGAAGTGCATGCGGTTTGTGATTGTCTCGCCATGTCGATTTAAGGTGCCCGTCAATGGTGGGCTAGAAGCTCTAATGGTTGACGCGCTGATAGCTCGATCATGCGCAATAAGTAATTAGTAGTTAGTGGCAAAATATCTCGATCTCACTGATGGGGTCTGCAGCCCCGTGGTTGACGCATTTTAACACATTTTCTGTGAACTTTTGGTCCGTCCGAAAAAAAATAGACACATCACAGTTCAGTCAATTAGGCGTGATTTAGTAGCGCGTAGAGCGGGCTTGATTTAGTACTTTGTATATCTGTGTGAGCATGGCGCGCGTTGCTGTGCAGGACGCAGGCGCAGGACTACGAGCGGCGCGGCGTGCCGGCGGACAAGCGCGAGTACAACTGGCTGCAGCAGCCGCCGCCGCCCGAGGACTCCGCCGACGTCACCATCGCGCGCCTGCCCTCCGGCGACCGCTCCGACAAGCTGGTCTGTAGCCCACCTCTACAGACCCTTAGCTATACTAATAGAATCATCCACACATCCACAATAATCTCAATTTAAACACAATATATTTAGTGTTTATCCTGCTCAAAAATGTGTCTAAATACTAGGGTGTACTTTTTGCAAAGCTCTCCCTAATCTTAGCTATTAATGAGAATGTTATGTATAATATTATCCTCTCTTGTACAGTTACATCTGTACTAAGAACTCATAGTTATTAATTTCTCACATTATATTAAGCATGACTTGTGACGGTTTATCGCGTGTACGCAGTTTGATGTTATGCACCGCCTAAACCATTAAATTTGAAAACCTAAAATGTAAATATATTTAGTCTTCATATTATGATAATTACGAGCAATGAAGAAAGTTTTTTCAGAATTGAATGATTATATAATTGAAAACTAAATTTTAATGGAGAAAGTGCAATTATTTTGAATTGACATTTTATCTATGCATACAAAATCGCAATGAAAAGTTAGTCTCATGACCAAGTAACCGGAAAACAAAAAACTTCGTAATGGTAAAAACATTGTTGAAATCTATTACCCTTTGATCTTGTTGCCTACCAGTGCATCTACCACTTCGTAGTAACCACCCGATAATGGACTGGTAGAGAATGCCTCTTGCCTTTAGTCTGCAAGGTACTGATTGGTGCTGAAGTTATTATATGTATGTATATTTGTCAGATTCCTCAATCGCTGGTGATACCTCGCGGCAGCTCCAAACGCAATAGTCCGAAGCAGCCCGCGCTCCTCGCCGACCGCAGACTCACGCCCAAGCTAGAGAAACCAGACTCAGGTATGTGAGATATATCCATACAATATAATCCTTCCATGCCGGTTTCGGCTACGGTGACCATATCACCGTCAACTTACTGGCGTCTATCATGGGCTATCATGTTGTTAGAAAAATCACCTTTGTTGTGTTCTTGCACAAAGTGGACACGTGAGAGCAACATAAACATAATTGTAATTGATTGCCGCTGGTGGTTGGGCTTTTAGTTCGTCACGCTTAGTATCCAGTTTTGAAAGCTGACGAGTATCAAAGCGAAAAACTTTCTGTTGTACTAGTGACCTCCACTCTGCTTGATACTCTCCATACAATACCAAGTCGTTCATAACATATTTTTTTTAACCAGTGTCGCTTTTACATTTCTTCTAAATGGGAACCATATTGAGTTTTATCCGTCAATATGTATATTAGACATGCGAAATGTAGCTCACTGAAAAGAAAAGAGAGATATAGCTCTTTTGATCAAAAGAACTATATCACTCTTTTAGCTCTTTAGCTCACCGAATAACTCTTTTAACTCTTTAGCTCAATTGAGTTACTTGCGAGCTACAGATCAAATTGAGCCGCACGAGACAACTAGCTCTTTTAGCTCTTTAGCTCACCGAATAACTCTTTATCTCAATTGAGTTATTGGCGAAATATATGTAGTTCTTTAGTTCATTTAACTTATTTGCGAGCTATAGATAAAATTAGATTCATTCGGTTGTTTTGTTTTTATTACAAAATGAAAGCCAATGATTTTCCTTCATACTTGAACAGGCTTAAGGCCAAGCGTGTTGACTATGGAAAATACCCTCCCTCGGGAGGAGGCCCATGTTCAGCAGTGGACGTTATACGGGCTGATGATGATAAGAAACCAAAACTAAACTGCGCTTAGCAATATGCGACACGAATGACGCGATAATCCGCTGAAACTATTTAAGTAAATTTAAGAAAACAACGATGTTTGTTTTGTTTACAAAATCACAAACTCATTCCTTAAGGATTTTCATACTTATGTAAAAGTGCTAAAGTATTTTTACTTTTAAAACAACGGCGATAAGAGTTATTTGACTTTGACGTATTGAGCCGAAGAGTCGGTCAGTGAGCGACATGCGAAATAGTTCATCTGTTCGTCGGGGAAGATCGGGCATTGTCGGGCCGCTGTCGGCGTTTCGTCGGTATCACTCGTTACTAGAGCCGAGTCAGTGAGCCGTTGAGCTAAATGAACTAGTGAGCTATTCTGTGAACGACTGAGCTACTGGGAGCTAGATTGTGATTGAAGAGCTAGTTCAAATGTATCGCTCATTCGCGAGCTACCCATGTCTAATGTATATAGGGTTTTGATGAACGTTTTTCCGTCATTATGAAATGTTGTTGTCATATTTATCCGCCAATTTCAGAGTGTATTTTGAACCGTATATTCAAACATTTTCAGCAATTCATTTATTTCTACGAAAAATTAAATGATTTTATACAAATACACATAAAACAAATGACTGACATTAAAGCTAATCCCTGCGGAACACAGCTACAGCAAAGCGTGGCTGGACTTATGCATTAAATCGTCGTTATGCAAATGACAAAATGACTGTAGTGACTTGCTAACACTGTTGTATAAAAATATTGATTACTAGCTTACCGCGCGCGGTTTCTACCGCGTTGCTCCCGTTCCCGTTAAGGAACTTCATAATAAAATTTAGCCTATGTTCACCGGAGATAGTGTAGGTTCCCAACGGTGAAACATTTTTTTTTATCCGCCAAGTATTTTCGGAGCCTGTTCAATTCAAACAAACAAACCAACAAACAATCAATTTTTTCCTCTTTATAATATTAATATAGATTACAAAAAAACAAACCATAACCATATAAGTTGCAAATGCGTTTTGATTATGATTATGACGAGGACTTATGCAATCATATTTAGCGCCACTGTTTGAATTTTGACAGAACGTCCGTACACAATTTAAACATATTCCGTAGATACCTTTTGTCCGACTATAAAACAATCGGCCCTTAGAGAAACTAACTTACTTAGTAAATCGTTACGTATATTGTATTTTTATAAAGAAAAACAAAACTACAAGTAAAATACTTGATTAATCCTTATAGTATGCACAGTTTTCATGTAAACGTACCATTTGAAGGTCACGCGACCCTCTGCTAATATAACGCATACTACATAATATGCTGAAATACTGGCGAACCACCTGTGGATCACTGTAAAGTGCTTTACCCTCCCAAGACAGGCCATAGATTACGATTTGTTATAGAATGTTTCATATAAGCGTTCTTACCTAATCTCTTTAAGCTTCACTGAGTTTGTTTCTGACTTCAATTCAAAACTTTTTAGTTTAATTATTAGATTGTTTCTTAAAATTAAGTAAGTTATATACCTACTTTCGTAATGATTTATTATACTATGGTACTAAGATATTAGATGTTGACTTAACCTACTTAGATACATTTTGAATAATTAATTCTAGTTCTATTGACCGCATCAATAGGTTAAGAATTTGATTATTCAAAATTAATCTTGGTAAAGGGCAAAAAATATACAATGAAATATGTGTATAATATATAATTATCTTCAATAAATAGTAGATTTTAATTCCACGATTTATAGACACTCGGCGGAGTAAGTAGGACTCCGCTCTTCATAGAAATGATGACTCATCATACTACAAAAAGAGAGACGAACTCCTGAAATGACGGCACTAGGAACTGCAAATACATGACATCCGTTTCTACAGGTAGACTGTCGCAGGCTTTCCTATTCATCTACACTATTTACACGTTATTTAATGTAGGCATAAACTCATAGTATCAGTCGAGTATCCCTTCTGCCTTACACCTAGTCTATGCCCCTTTACTGGTGGTTACAATACACCATTTTAAGTGCGTCTATCGCTTACACAGTCGGCTTTGTACAGGGCTGTCTCAGATTCTACAAAGAAATAAGATATTTAATGGGTTCGATTCCAACTCGGGATATTTCTGTGAACCTCGAATAGTGTTCACAAAATTTTAAAGTAATACATATATTTATTTTCACTATAGGTACAAGCGCTATGACATAAATTTTCTTACTGTTAACGCATCGGACCGCAGTGATATCCGCGCTCTATAGTTTTTAGTAATAAAACAAAAATGTTTATAATCCACAACACTTTAGAATATGCTGTCGGAAACATTCGGTACACTTAAAGCTGGCTGCCCTATCGTCTAAAGCTCGAACTGCACTTTATTAGCCTTGGCTCAGGAAATTCCTTAATTTAAGTCTTTACAAAGTTTGCAACGGCGGAAAAGTTTTAAGGGTCTCGCCATGGTGGTTTTTATATTGTTAATTATAACGTAATATTATGATACTGTTTGTGATTTACGTGTTAAAATTATATTTTGGATTCTAAGGGATAGAGCAGACAGACACTATTCCTGTACGTGAGTAAAGTCGGCAACGCAAGGTTCAATAGAAGTTGGCGACACTCATCGACTGTCTATGGTTGTAAAAAATAACAATCATGATGGTCGTAGGCCAATCCTAGGGGCGTTGGACTTGTGATCTCGTGGTACGCGAGATCCGCGCGCTGGCGGCGGGATATGTGGGACTCGCCCTCTCCATAGCGGTGGTATGCTTACTCATACCACGAGGAAATGACCCTACACCACTAAAACCCCCCGGACACTCCTTCGATCCGTCGTTGGCGGGAGCCGGGTACGCACGAAGCAATCCGGCCCCCCGGCGGCACCCGCGCCCAAAATACTGACGTGAACCTACTCATAACACAAGCATTTTAGCTTAGCACGAGAAGTTAACAGGAATACCAGTAGTGTGCAAAAACTCAACTAGTATTTTTCTTATTATTTAGTGTCATTGTCAAAAATGTCAAATATTTTATTTCTTACTTTCTTTTGCATGATGGCTTACAGTTTTGCGGATCGATAAGTCCCGAAAGCATACAGTAGACGCAAAAATACTGAGTATGTCGGCAGATTGCCATAAAAAAGTTCCCAAAGAAGAAGTGATAAAGACTGCGCATTGTTAATCAACGCTATAGCTGTACTTACAGTATGATCTATAATTACATGTTCCGATGTCCTAGTAGAGCTCTTAAGTCCGCAAACTATAAAGAAGAGCGATAGATGCACGAAATTCCTTGAAAATCTAAAGTCATCATTCCTCAATCCCCCAAGCGATCGCCTTATGCCGAAGTCCCAAGTCCCACAGGGGGCGATGTCTTGCAGTTTAGTGGCTATATACATAATGTAGAATACCGACACTAAAATTGATTATGCTTAGATTTATTCAACAAATGTATTATAATTTTGTTTCATCTCGATATAATGGCTGTTCATTAAAATTACTTTTCATTTATTGAATTGAAAAGTGTGCGAAGCAATATTGATACAAATTATGTTTTTATATAGATGTAATGTGAACCTTACGGCTATAGAAATAAGATCTATAATACAGTGGTTTGTCTAATGATGTACGTTCTTTGTGTTCAAACAATCTGCGAGGATGTCGAGGTACACTTACATATTGACATTCACATTTTGTTTGTAGATAAGTATAGGGGATAAACTCACAGCGAGAAAGTAACAGAGAAAAGTTTTAAACCGATATAAATTTCATCATCAGTCCGTATAAAGCACACTGCTGAAGATGGCCTACCCCGAGCAGGGCTTTGCCATAGTCCCCACGGTTGGCAGGCGGGTTGTAACTGCAGATCGTGCTTTCCGAGGCACGGAGAGTAGTCCTCAATCAAACAAAGGAACTTATCGATATATTACATTTTTCGTCACTTCCATCCATCCTTATTGCGATGATCAATAAACTAATATAACATAATTATGAACTAACTACTGTAGACCTTTGTTATACGTTTGATGCAACAGTTTCGAAGTTTCGCACGCAGCCTGCTTTCATCTCGCGGTAGTTCGATTACAGCACTGTTAGTCGAGCCGTATGGTTAACATTACAAAAGTTAGAAGCTCATTATTATTGACATTATAAAATATATGTATCAAACAATGGTTTTACTCCTCAAATTTGAATGATACTTGTCTTTGCAGTTAATTGCCGTGTCATTACGGACCAGTATAGTCTGTGCCATGTCTATGACACACAAAACAGTGAATAACCCTTTTTTATAGCTATGACAAAGTACGTGACATACGTGACAGGATAACCTAGCCTATCCGATTGCAATTAGTCGTTTTGAACAAAATATACCGTAGACATAGTGTTGTCGCTTCCTGAATAGGTTGCATGTCAAATATCATGTATCTTTAATTACTTGTGGATCAAAAATATTAGAACTAAGTTTTGATTGTAATAAGAACAATTTATTTTTTATAGAATATTCTTAAAAAAAAGTTTATTAATAACAGAATCCTAAAGAAGAACACCTAAAGTTGCATTAAAGTACTCATGTCATTTCTTTTCAACATCACAGTCATATATATAGTCGTAGTCCTTCCGATGGTCTTGCAGAACCAAAGTTCTAGACGGCCGCAGAGCGAGTATTAGATAAAACTCCTTAAAAAAATAAAAGTCATTACCATTATCACTACTATCATTATCACCCTCTAGCTAGGCAGTTAACGAAAAGGCCAGAGGTGAAGCGTCTCAAGAGGAGACATATTTTCATAAGGAAGAAAAATGCAAGGGCTAAACTCTCCTGAACGTCATAGCAAAATTCAACGCATCCGATTATAGTCCCACGACTGATTGCGGAACCTGCCCTGAGTCGAGGTCCACGCCCCACGGTGGGCGCCGGCTTACGCAGGTTGCTTTGCTTAGTATTTAGTTTTCTAAACATTTAATAAGCTAGAGCTCTGCGAACCTTTTTCCCGGAGGAGCAGCAAAAACCATGTGATTAACTCTATACGTTTATTCGCCAAAAAAAAGCGCTTTCGGCGCATTAAGTTTAAATTGGGCCACTTTTTAAACTAAGAAAATAAAAAGCGTGACACTTTTACGTAATACATGCGACTTCCTTAATCCCTTGGACCGTCGGAGCCAGTTCCGTGTAATATTATCGTTGGCAGCGCAGAGCCACGACTACTAATTTGAGAGCCGACACCGTAGTCCGGATTATTGGAAAGCCATTTATGGCCCTAAGGGGGGTAGCGATGAGGTTGTAGTGAGTGCGTTGTGTTGTCAACATCATTGTGTTGTTTCGTATGCATTTGCGTTTTAATTGCATCTGTTAGTTATATTTCAAATTTGTTTCTAATTATATGATACTAGCTTTTTTCCCACGGCTTTGCTCGCATTAAAGCCAATGTCCTTATGTTACTTCTAACCTGAAACTTTGTACACATATTCTGGGGTGATGATCGGTTTTTGTGTGAAAGCGTAACAAACAAACTTACATTCACATTTATAATATTAGTATGATAAAAATTATTTACAGTTTTGTCTGCTTGAAATAAAGCACAGTCGAACATGAACGGGTTTAGTTAGTTAGGTAACTAACTATGGACGGGCTCAATGAGATAATATGTATTTACTGTGGGTAATTTAAGTTACATGTAAATTTGACAACGCAATCGTAAATCACTACACTTAAACATTTTTGATTGATGATTGATGCATCAGTCTGGTATATTTTTGTGACGATTAAATATCCTTTTGCGTATTACAATGTTCATATCGAGTTCTATGCCCCGCTCTTATTGCCGTTAGTCGCTATCGTTTGGACCGCGCCTCTTGCCACTAAGCTTTGGACAATGGAAGTGCCGATTGGAAGTAAACGTATTTTCTTTGTGCAGATGTGATTCGTCTGAGACCGGATTAAAATGAAGATTGTTGATTGGGGTGCTATATTTAGTATTAGATGAGGTTTCCTTTTATTATTTCATAATCAATCAATTAACGTAAAATATTTGAATGACTTTGTTCGCGGCGTTTAGCAATGTATTCGGCATATTAGAATTTTAAGATTACCTACAAATTTCGCGTAGCGGAAACTTTGTAATGAAGTGGGTAAGAGTGGCAACCGGTGTAGTTTTGGTTATGTCTTTATAATTCTACATTTCATGCTAATATCGTAGCTATTTGACCTTGAAATAATGAAATTTATTCAGCACTTAGGTATTTACATACACTTGTACTTGTCAAAATTACACTTTATAAGACTATATCAAACAAAAGTATCACTTAAGTAGCTAAAAACATTGTTAAAATTATTTGATATTACAGAATTTTTAATCAGTCTGTCCGTCTGTCGTACGATAACAACAAATGTACACATTATAGTAAGGTACCTTAGAGGTAACAGGTCTAAAAATTCAAAGAATCCGGCCCAAATCTAAGCGACATCCACCCTTAAGGGGTTAGGACCATCGCTCGGGGTGCCACTGGAGTAAAGAGTAGATTTACGAACAGTGGTGGTGATCGCTGGCACGAGATCACAGTTCGGGGAATAAGCAACAACGCGGTCCTCGGTCATGACGTCGAGGATCCTACACTAGCTAACCTGCAACCTTTCACTAGCTACCTAAGCTTATATGGAGAAGGACCTAAATTGGTAATCACATAAAAATGTTCAATCCAAATACATCATTTTACTACCATTATGCTTAGAGCAAAAAAAAAGGATTTAATAAGAACGTAATAATTATACCATTTTATTATAATAATATACACTTGGGAGCAAATAAATCGAGCCACTACCTTTTTTCACGTAAAATGGTAAATATTTTTGGTAATATGGAACGTATCAATTCGAACTATATATCGCCTAAAAGTTTAGTTAATAACCTTTACAATGAGGGTAAATTATTGAATAATAACCTTATTGAATGATAAATTATTGGCTCTGCAAGAAAAATGGTAATTTTGATAGAAAATTTAGTAGGGCTAAAACAGTCCATAAAAATAATAAAAAACAAAATTATTGCAAAAAAAATATTCTTAATAACTGGTATTACCCCCCCGTGCCCTGATGCATTCTTGTAGCCTATTAGTCATCGATCTGATCAGCGTTACGATGACATATTGTGGTATGTTCTCCCACTCTTCAAGCACAGCGACTTTAAGCTCGGGAATGGATGAAACAGCGGGAACCCTGGCTCGGACTCTCCGTTTTACCTCGTCCCATAGGTGTTCGATCGGGTTCAAATCGGGACTTCGTGCTGGCCATACCATTTGTTGAATCCCGATCGCAGACAAGTATTCCGTAACGATCTGCGCAGTATGAGGTCTCGCATTGTCATGCATAAACAAGAAATTTTCTCCGACAAAACCAGCATACGGCATTACGTGGTCTTCAAGAATGTCAGTTATGTATCGGTCAGCTGTTAATCCACGTCTACCACTGCCATCGTTGGCGGGGTCGACGAAGACGTTCCGTTTTTCCGTCTAGAGAAATTCCTCCCCACACCATACAAGAACCACCACCAAAACTCACAGTTTCTCGAATGCAACATTGGGCAAATCTTTCACCAGGACGTCTATACACTCGGTTTCTCCCATCATTGCTAAAAAGACAGATTCTTGACTTGTCAGAAAACAAAACTGACCTCCAGTCTTCTAACGTCCAATTAATGTGTTCTCGAGCAAACTCCAAGCGACATCGGCGATGAGCTACAGTCAATTTTGGGCCAGTTGCTGGTTTGTGTGATGTTAAATTTCGTTCCTTTAGTCTTCGTCTCACTGTCCACCTACTGATTGCGAACGCACCTCGAACGTCACGTAACGCTTGCTGTAGCTGAACAGCATTAAGTCCACGGTCGCGCAACGAATTGGTTGCAATAAAGCGGTCGTCACGTTCTGTTGTTGCCCGTGGTCGGCCAGTTCCAGGTCGCCGAACAAAAGCACCAGTCTCCAGATACCTGCGGTATACCCGCTGTACCTTTGAACGACTCAAATGAAGTCATGATGGCATGCGTGCCACTTCACGTTGTCCGTGTCCAACCTCAAGTAAAGCTACAACTTGGGCAGCTTCCGTCGGTGTAGTATCCATTTTATCAGGTTATTTTGATTACACAGACACAGATAAAGACAACAATAACAAGTAATATGGGTATGATTAACAAAAACCTCAAATTTAATCTTTTCTTAACAGAGTACAATAAAAATGTCATAAGCAAATTAAATGCGATAATTTTATTCTACCCTTTAAACTTTAATAAAAATGAAATTTTGATATATGTTTCGAATCGATGCGTTCCATAATACCAAAAATAATAACCATAATGCGTGAAAAAGGAAGTGGCTCGATTTATTTGCTCCCAAGTGTAGATACAGTTGTTACCGTTTCAGGTAGTCACATAAAAGAACATAAATACTTTTGTGGTCGGTTCAATGCTTCAGGCTTTTATCGATTTGAGTTAATCTTGGAACCAGAAATACACAGTCATCTGCTGATCTTCCCACTAGCACACATTACATAAAAAAATTATTCCACCAGTGTATTCATTTATTTGATGTGTTAGTTATTGATGTTATGTCTAGGTCAATACCAGACCCACGGTGGGCGCCAAATATACCAAAATAAATGCAATATTAGCATATTTGTGATAATACTATTTAATTTGACTTTCATTCTTTCATTGTTTCGTAGAGAACATAGAATTTAAATTTGAAAATTGTATCCTCAGCTATTCAATTCTCTTCTTACGAATAAACTGCTATAAAAGTTAGAACAAAGCGATGCAACACATGACAGGACAGCGCCACTTGTAACGGGCAGTAGCGGCTGGTTTGTCAGAAATGAACGGGTGAAAAATATTATATTGTTGCACAGCACGAGTTGGAAGCTTTAGGAATATTGAATTTGCACTGTAATGTACAACCGTGTTCCATTTTAATTTCTTAATTTATATTGAAAATAAAATATGGTATGTCATCTACTTTTTGGCGCCGAAATTCCGAAATCAACGTTCCTAAAAAATCAAGTGATAAAAAATTTCATCTTTATATGTATTATTTTTTATTATAGAAAAATAGTAAATGTTTTATAATTTGTACTATGCATGTTGTCCATTATAAAATGATAACAGCTTTAACTCTTTTTGTACTGCAACTAATTAAGGTATGTGATATACGGTAAACGACGTGACTGTGTGTGTTCATAATCCTCATATCAAATGTAATACCAAAATTGTATCGTAAAACTCAAAGCCAAGTCAATAACCAATTACTTTTACAAATTGAAATCAATTAATACCATCGAAAGGTTAAACACATAGATATGTTGGGAATATCTGCACATCATTGATGTGCA
The DNA here is from genome assembly GCA_947037095.2 of Nycteola revayana. NCBI lineage: Eukaryota > Metazoa > Arthropoda > Insecta > Lepidoptera > Nolidae > Nycteola > Nycteola revayana. Next base: position 15,551,790 of record OY855748.1, on the reverse strand, counting down.
TTCCACGATCCAATCAGAGGTTAGATAACTCGTTGCCACGCAACACTCGAAACCGATCCTCTAGAGGTGAATGGTAAATATAAACCGGTTGGAGTCGCATTGAATACCGGTTTTGACTTTAAAAAATAGTGTAAATTTTTTTTTAATAAAAAAAATTTTTTGTACCAAATACAAAACCATATTTTAGATTCTGTTTGGGGATATTTTTTTTTGCTTTGGGGTTTTTTTTTTAGGTATTTACGACATTTGCGGCTAGAGGCCGCGCCGCGGAGCGGATTACGTACGGTGGAGGCGATTCGGCCCTATCTAAAAAAGTGGGCCGGTCGCCGTCACGGCGACGTCACCTACCACGTTGCTCAGGTAGTAACAGGCCATGGCTGCTTCGGCCACTACCTGTGCAGCGTGGCGCAGAGAGAGCCGGACACTCGCTGTCACCACTGTGACTGTGTCGACGATACGGCACAGCACACGGTGGTGGAGTGTCCGGCGTGGGCCAACGAGCGGGAGGAGCTCGTTGGCGTGGTGGGAGACGACCTCTCGCTGCCGACCATCATTTCGAAGATGGTCCAATGCGAGAGGTCGTGGGAGGCGGTTGACTCCTTCTGTAGACAAGTAATGTCACAGAAGGAGGCCGCGGAGCGGGAGAGGGAAGTAGATCCCTCCGCCCACCCGCTTCGCAAACCCGCCGCCTACCACCCTAGGCTCGGCCTCGGGGAGTGGGGGACATGGGCCCCGCTCCCTTCGAGGCTGACCCATGAGGAGTAGGGACGCGTCTGCACTCCGGGCGTCCCTATAATTGGGCAAATGGGCCACTGTAAGTGTGGCCCTGGAGATCCCGCGTCACCATATTGGCCGTGGGTGCCGTCGGGGGGCCGGATTGCTCATGCATACCCGGTCCCCACCAACGGCGGATCGAAAGAGTGTCCGGGAGGTTTTAGTGGTTGGTAGGGTCCTCTCCTCGTGGTATGAGTTTAGCATACCACGCTATGGAGAGGGCGAGTCCTACATATCCCACCGCCAGCGCGCGAATACGCTGCAGCGGCGGTGGGAATGAGTAAATGCATTTCCCCACGGACAACAACAAAAAAAAGGTATTTACGACATAAAATTTTAGGGAAAATATCGGGTAGTGCTATTGTTGCCGGGTTCGAACTATTAATTTTATAATACACTAGCTGACCCGGCAGACTTCGTACTGCCTCAATCGATACATAAAAGAGCTAAACATTTGTATAAAATAAACTGGGCCGTAGAGACTTCGTTTATGCGGTACTCTTACCCCTACCCTATACTACCCCTACCCTACACTACCCCTACCCTACACTACCCCTACCCTACACTACAACTACCCTACACTACAACTACCCTACACTACCCCTACCCTACACTACCCCTACCCTACACTACCCCTACCCTACACTACCCCTACCCTACACTACCCCTACCCTATACTACCCCTACCCTATACTACCCCTACCCTACACTACCCCTACCCTACCCCTACCCTATACTACCCCTACCCTACACTACCCCTACCCTACACTACCCCTACCCTACACTACCCCTACCCTACACTACCCCTACCCTACACTACCCCTACCCTACACTACAACTACCCTACACTACAACTACCCTACACTACAACTACCCTACACTACCCCTACCCTACACTTCCCCTACCCTTTTTAATTAACAAAATAAAGCTCAAATTGACTCTACATTTTAGTTAGAAAACGTTTGTATGGGAAAAAGAAAAAGGCTGTTTTAAGGGGTTTTCAGGCAATTGTTCGATTTTTTCTCGCCGTAAAAACCATCCTTGAACTTCCACGAACATTAAAAAAAAAGAATTGGCCAAATTGGTCCAGGCTTTGTAGAGTTATGCGCTTACCAACACATTTTGCGATTCATTTTTATATTATAGATTAATTTCAATTAGGTGATTTACAGGTATATTTAACATTTTTCACTTTTATTATAAACTAGCTGACCCGGCAGACTTCGTACTGCCTCAATCGATACATAAAAGACCTAAACATTTGTATAAAATAAACTGGGCCGTAGAGACTTCGTTTATGCGGTACTCCTATCCCTTCCCTACACTACCCCTACCCTACACTACCCCTTCCCTACACTACCCCTACCCTACACTACCCCTACCCTACACTACCCCTACCCTACACTACCCCTACCCTACACTACCCCTACCCTACACTACCCCTACCCTACACTACCCCTACCCTACACTACCCCTACCCTACACTACCCCTACCCTACACTACCCCTACCCTACACTACCCCTACCCTACACTACCCCTACCCTACACTACCCCTACCCTACACTACCCCTACCCTACACTACCCCTACCCTACACTACCCCTACCCTACACTACCCCTACCCTACACTACCCCTACCCAAAAAAATATTGGCAAAAAAAATCAAATTTTTAATTAACAAAATAAAGCTCAAATTGACTCTACATTTTAGTTAGAAAACGTTTGTATGGGAAAAAGAAAAAGGCTGTTTTAAGGGATTTTCAGGCAATTATTCGAATTTTTCTCGCCGTAAAAACCATCCTTGAACTTCCACGAACATTAAAAAAAAAGAATTGGCCAAATTGGTCCAGGCTTTGTAGAGTTATGCGCTTACCAACACATTTTGCGATTCATTTTTATATTATAGAAGCTTATACAATAAATTATTGGACGGAATACATCAAAATACAATTATGTATCTTTACACTAAATCCCTTAACCAGTTTATGTGTGTTACATTTATCTGCCGTAACCGAAATAACCGGTTTTACGTTGCCCAACCCTACTGCCCTTGTCAATACACCTACCAGGTTCCATGTATGCATGCATTCATATTGTTGTAGGAAATTGAATTCAGTTGAAACGTACGTCATGGTCGAAGTAACGTGCTTACCGTAGATATATTTAACACTGAGCTCTGTATTTTGTACGATCCATGTTACCGAAACTCGGTTACGGTTTGAGTCCCACGTTGGGCGCCACGTTGTACGATAATTTACTTATGTTTTCTCCAACAACGTGTACATAATACTTTTTCATACATACGGAGATGCAATTTGGATAACGGAATTCCTATGGTTTGCGATTGCGATATTTTAAGTGTTCTTTGTTCTTGACTGTTATTGTGATTCTATCACAAGAATGATTGATATGTTATTGAGTAAAATGTAGTCGGTAGCTGTTAGTGTATCAAAAATGACGAATAATTATTTAAAAATAATTTTATGAATACGTAAATTTGCTAGTAACAAAGGATTGCAGGTAGTTACAATTTATAATGAAAATTGAACCTATCCCGCAAATTTATATTGGTTGAATATAACGTGAATTTTCATTGGAATTTGTAACAGTACATGTTTGTGACGTGTAATTGAATTAAATGGATTTCCTAGTAGGTATAACCAACTTTAAATTTAAACATTGAATTACTGATTATGTAATCATGCAATGTTTATTGAAATTATATGTATCATTTTAATAAATTAATTAAATTTGAAAGATAAAGTGTATTAATATTGGTAATGTTATTAATAATGCCACATACAAAAAAGGTTCTATTGAATTGAGTGACTCGTAAAAAGAAATGCGAATCTTTGAAATGGATTGAACTAGAAAATACAAAGAAAAAAAAAAGCTTTGAAGAACTTAATCTTCAGAATTGGGAACTACCACACGGTTCATTTGTATTATGATGTCGACCACCCACTCACGGCTTCCCGATCCGTTCTCCGCTACTACAACTTAAATCGTCTTCGCTGACTTAGTAAGAAGTGACTACGTAGCACTGGGACCTAAGTCTGTTTCAAATAGGAGAGACAGTCCAATTCTTTACGAGTATCCGGTCGTGCAGAATGGTCTGAAACAAGATTGGAATGGAAGAATCCCATTGCGACACATAAAGTTGGTCGTGGGGTAGAACTGGTGTCATAAAATTGAGGATATGATGCTTATAGCCGATTCTAGCAGCTAGACCCAATCTATAAAGGATGCACTCTCATTTCTTATATTCCTTTATACTCATAACATCGGTGGGACGGTTCTATCCAGATATCCAGATTTTGATTTTTGTAAACGGAAAATTTTCACTAATTTTTTTATTGGATTCGGAGATCAAACCTAGGACCTCGCTAATTACGTTCCAACATTAACATGTATACCAACCAGTTAAGTGTTGTCTTACCAGCTTCCTGACTTCGAGCTATTACTCAAATTTTTGTTCGGTAAACATCTGTAACCGACTTTTTGACACTTGACTTTTGTCTTCTTTAACTCCCAATGAACTTGATATCGCGAGACCAATGATGAACGGATGTAATTTAAAATAATTATGTTTGAATGTGCGGACAACATGTTAGCTAACTTTTCCTCCCGTATTTTCCGGGCACCACACAGCGCGCATGCCCGGCCCGCGTCTGAGGGTTATTTGTCGTAACGGCGTCGACTTGTTTATTTTTATGCCATCCCCCACCCCCATTCCTCGTTTATCATGCAGCCACGCTCTATAATTGTTTTGATTGGTATCACATTGGGCTTTTGTACAATAATCATGTGCGTTATATATAAATGTATTTCGTGTATGTTGCAATGAGTAATGCCTTTTCTTCTGTAGGAAACCATGCCTAGGTATACATCCTACCCAAGCGAGGCTTAGATGTCTTTATTATTTTGCTGGCTCTTTTAGTTTGGGTGCATGGCATGCGGTGGTAGCATTGAAGGGCGCCCGTTATACGTAGTTATGCGTGCACAAGTAATGACAATTATTCTTACACAACATTGACAGAAACAATTCATTGTCATAAAATACTCCAATATAATATACTAATATATAAAGCTAAAGAGTTTGTTTGTTTGCTTGAACGAGCGAAGCTCAGGAACTATTGGTCCAATTTGAAAACATATTTTAGTTTTAGTAAACTAAAAGTGGAATATATATTGTCAGACAAACAATATTTCATAGTAGATATGCAAAAGTATATATAGTTCTGGCTGTACAATTTTTGCCTTTGCAAAACAATATATTTATATAATGGTATATACACAATTAAAAGCTGCAGCCCGTTCTTTGTAACACGAGTACACCTTTGATGTATTTAACGACCGACTGAAAGTAATTAAAAGTATCCAGATCTACAAATAATTATTTTATTTTACGCTTTTTACTGAGGTGTATTATCTCCGATCCTCATGCAGTCGTCCAACTCCACTTGGAACCCATCGGAATAGTTGAACAACACACGCTCATGTCGCGTTCCTCCATGCATCACTTGTTACATTAGAGGCACTGAGCCAAGTGCTAACCGCGCCACTTGCATTAGCACTAAGCACTGAGCTATGCAACGCGACGCTGTATTGTAATGCGCCACGATACATTGTCCATTACAGTGCTATAACATATTCCTGTTTCTTGGAATATACTGGCATATATTTTGATAGGAAATTAAATAAAAGTGCAATTTTGAATTGATTGATTAAAGCTAAATCGTAATTATAAGGGAAGGTATGCAGTATGAAGGGCGAGATTAATTTTAGAATAAGTGTAATAGATAATGACGTAATCCTAAATATGTTACGTGAATCTGTCTGTAAGTGCAAATCGGTATCTTCTTCCAAGGTTTTGGAGTTAAACATTCTTGACAAATATCAGTTACTTGCTACATTAACTTCGAATAAAGTGACCGCGGAAAACCTTTTTAAAAACCAATATTCTATCAAATCTAAAACGAATCTATACTAATATATAAAGCTGAAGAGTTTGTTTGTTTGTTTGCTTGAACGCGCTAATCTCCGAAACTTCAGTTCCGATTTGAAAAATTCTTTCAATGTTAGATAGCCTATTTATCGAGTAAGGCTATAGGCTATACTATTACATACATACTATTTAATTACGAAGTGCCTAAGGTAACGGGAGTTACACGGGTGAACCCGCGTGCAGAAGCTAGTGTAAGAATATTACAAACCATAGTGTTAGATATTCATTCGCACATACATACCATACATGGTCGCTTGGATGTACCTACAAGTGCACCGCAGGCCATTAGCGGCGCTGTTACGAGTCAAGCTGTGACCGCGACCACATTAGTGGGACACTGGGTTAGTATCTGCAGTACTTTAGCTCTCAACAGCGGTTTGTAGGTAACACCTAGAACTGAATTTGCTGTCTGACAGAACAGTTTCGTGTTCAAACTGCATTGGCAGCTTAAATAGCCTTCGGTATTAAGTATAATAAAATTGGATTTAAAAGAACAACAAAGATATTTATTTGTTAATGGATGTGCTCATACAAATAAAAAACAAGCGTATAGCAACGATCAATAAGTTAGATCAACAACGACCCACGGTGGGCGCCACTGGATTACGAAATAACTGAATGAAGCGATGGATGAAATTTAATAACTGGTGGAAAGTTGAGCAACAGCGAACAATCTCGAATAAGTAACTACGTGGGTAGTCACAACTCGATCGATACGTCAAGTGCAAAGATTGAAAATAATTTTCGTGGGTGTCTTTAATTCCTGGAATGGTGATATATTGTGCGTCAATAGATTTATTCTATGTCATTTACTAAAATTTACAACGGTATAACGTTTGAGTTCTGCTGGCCTATGAAAAGCAAAATCCACGCTACTACAGATACTAGAGAAAACAAAACGAAATAAGTAAGCGACAAACTTAAAAATACATTGTTCTCTTTGCGGAATTATTAAAAAACAAAACTGACATGTAAAATAGCGGTCTCAACAAATAAACCCAAATGGCATTCTTTAGAAGTCACAAGGTTCGTAATAAAACACTCTTTTCATAACGCCACCTAACTCCTAAATATACTTGAGTTGTTCACAAGCTATGCCATTTAGTATTCGGCCGGTATCGTGACTTGTCTGCTACTGTTCAGGTACAACTGTCCACGGTTATACGAACAGTATTGGAGATATTTTTTTTATATTTGGAGATTTTTTGGTATTAGAACGACTTTGTAGATTTGATGGATTTACGTACAGTTTTTTCACTTTTGAAAGAATAGCTTAAATAAGATGTCTAGACTCTAATTTGCTTTGATTGACTTTTATAAATCTGGGTGTTTGATATCTCTTTCGACAACATGACATCACCCGCGTCACACCTGTTTCCGTAGGAACTTCGTAATTAAATATAGCCTAAAGCTTTCCTCGATAAATGGGCTATCCAATACTGAAAGATTTTTTATCTGAAATTAGCTATTATTTATCGAGGTTGGCTATATTTTATTATGAAGTTTCCACGGAAACGGGAGCTACGGAGGTGGAACTGCGCGCCTGAAGCTAGAAATCTTTAATTTAATAGTTTTTTCTGTTCCACAATTTGGCAAAAGTATCCCTTCATTCCTTTAACGTTTCACGATTCAGCTATCCTATTAAATTCGCCAGCAAGTATTAACTACATGCCATACACTTCATAGACTTATTACCTCTGTAAACTATGTTCATGCTGTAAACTATCGCGTTCTCTAATTATCTATTCTCCGCTCCGTCTCCTAGAGCTAGGGAGTTGAGCGATAGTTATTAGCTCGGGCAACTTCGGTCTCTTGTTATATCGCGAACTATGAATAAGTTTTAATATAGTTCCTTGTTATATTTTGTTGGATAAGTTATTTCGTTGTAGTAGTATTTGTTATTTATTTGTTATTACTACTAAAAATGTTCCTTCGAGAAAATTCTAAGTACCAGCCTCAATCTCAATCTGGAAGTTGTTGGTGTTTCACCCGTGCCTTGGAGAGCATGTAAAACAGTTGGTTCAGCGTCTGATCTCTCACCTATCGTGTCGGTAGAACCATTTCACCGGATTCACTAAAAGATAAACGAGAAAAAGTTGAAGAGAGTGCACCTGCATTGCACATGTGCACTGTAATATTATGTCCCGTGCAGATGGCTAAATTGAAATCGGTTGAAATAACAATTGTGTCGAACATAAAACCGTTGGTAGAGATCTCGTTATTTTGAATTCAGACTGGAGCGGCCCAGTAGTTTTTGTATCCATTTTTAAATCCATTATTGTCATAATACCGATAATCGTGTTAGCAAAGTTTCTAACTCAATTTGAGATTCATATAAAATTGCTGTCATGTCACCAGCACTGCTCTTCTTGGCCCACAGTCGACTGTGGGCCAAGTAGTGCAGTGCTGGTGCTCTGAAACAGCAAGACGAGTTCGCGGCAGGCCACGAAGAGAGCGAGACAAACTAGATGGATTCCTGCAAGTATAGAAGGAAGAGGCATAGAATCGTGAAACCTGGAAGGAATGGAGCCTTGCCCAGGAGTGGGACAGAATAGGTTAAATAAATAAAAAATATGAACTTGAGATTTTTACCATAATATCCTTATTTTAAGCGATAAATATACATTGAGTTGTTTAGATACACAGTAATTTAAACGGAACTCTAATAGTGTAACACCTAATACTCGTTTACCCAAACAACGTGCATTAAGCTACACCCAAGGCGAGTCACCCCGTCACCCGCCACTAAACCAAAAGAAACTGATATCTTCAGACAGTCCACTTTACCGCTGCTCCCCTAATGTAAACAGTAGAACTAACGCGGTAAATTATACGTACAATTCTGCCTCGCCTCCCCTCTATAACACGAGAAATGACTCCAAACCAAACGGAAGTTCCGAAGGTCTTACCAAATGGACATGTGTCATACAATCGTTGAAATACTGCCAACATTTCCTGCGATGAAAATTGTGATTTATAACTTTGGGCTAAGGTTGAGTTTTGTTTGGCGTTGGGTTGGCGTTTAAATCTTGTTTATGTATCAAGACGTTATTGCCGTGCTACCCCCTTTTTACGAGCGCTTAATCCTCAGGTCGGTGTGTGAAGGATGCGGTTCCATTGATGTACGACACGATACGCAAATGCTACGTTATGGTATTTGGTTAACATTGTTAAGTAAGGATCTTGTAATGGCTAAGAACAATGACAATCTTTGTCTTTTTGTTCTGGCAAATTTCTACATTATCCTCAACTTGGGCGAAATTTTGGCAGCTAAGGAGGGAATTAAAACACTACCTATACCTTTTTGGAGTTCTAAACGTAAATACATTTTATGGCAGACGTTGTGAAATATATTGCTACTTAATAGATTTTTTAATCACAAGACAAAGCAAAACAAGTGAGATCTGTACTTTGATACAAATTTCATTTCTTTTGCAGCGCTATTCTGTCACGGATACTATACACCAAAAAACGTTGTGCAATGCATCCGCGCAAACTGGCGCAAGCGCGTTTCAGCCGAGCGAGGGGCGCGGAATATACTCTGTTGCCGCTGCCCCCAACCTTGCTACTTGACTCGAATGGAATCTTGGCTACACCGCACCAAATATGCGCACAATCGGAATACTTGAAGTGAGGTAAAAATGGTGTAACCGAATATGGACTATCGATTGTGGTGTGCGGGTTTTATTCATTGGGAGTTGTTGTATGTTCATTTGAATTCAATTTGGATAGTTTCTAGGAAAAGCTGGCACTAGAAGACTGGCTTTTGGATGGATGGATTTCATCGTCAAGTGTATGATATACTAGCTGCCCCACGCCACTCTGCTCATGTGGGTCGGAGCGTGATATTTTGTAGCCTATATGTTAATGCAGCTTATAAACTATCCGCGTGCAAACATTCAGCCAAATCCATTCAGTAGTTTATGCGAGAAAGCGTAACAAATATACATCCACACATACAAGTTAGCGCATTTATAATATACTAGCTTCCTGCGCGGTTTCACCCTCCTTCTTCATACTTAAATATAGCCTATATTAATCAGTGATAATGTAGCATTAAAATGGGGCAAGAATTTTTAAAATCGGTCCAGTACTTTTTGAGCTAATTCGTTACAAACATACTTACATACAAATCTTTCCTCTTATATAGAAGTAGAATATCCTAAGGCGTCTTTCCGGGTATTTTAATTTTAATATACTTCAGTAAATATTTTCTTAAGCAGAGACAAACATTAACTTCACTATCCTCATTGCTTCAAAAATAAAAATAAAACTAAGACGCCAAAACTAAAAGAGACATTAAAGTTATCTTAAAAACAAACCTGAGATCCCCGAGACCGTACACTCACTTGAAAATACGACCGCACCGGGTTTATTAATGTAGGCCGCATTACTAGCAGGTCTAATGAAATTATGCGTTCATCAGATTACGAGTTTCTTTCAAATTCGCGTTTTTTACTCACCCTACTGCCGACAGGCGACCCCTGGTTTAATTATCTCCGCCGGATTTTTTTAGATACCGCAAAAATGGCGTGAATGAGACCTTGACGGTATGAATAGATTTTCGTGTTTATTTTGCGTTAAACGAACGTGGAAATGATTATCTACGCGGCAATGAAGACTTTGACGTTTTTAAATAATTGTGCCCTATTTATTAAGAACAACAAGCCTACAAATTTAGTTACATATTAAAAGTTTTTGATAATTACGTTAGGAGTTGTAATATTTCTGGACCGGTTTGCATTTCAGCATAGTATTTTCTGGATAAATCATAATGAAAACAATAGTACTCAACTTTTAACCTGATCACGATTTTGGTCTTAACGAAAAAACACTTAAACCTATTTTAATAACCGTATAAAATCTTAAAGTGGCTATAAAGATTCGCTATAGATAGAAATGAGATTGAAGTATGTTTTTATTTTTCCAACAGCTAAAATGCTAATAAGAAAGTTAATAAAAACGACAAAAACCTTAAAATTCTTATACATTTTTAACAGAGAGTCGCTGCATGCCGGCCACTCGCCACTCGCCTTGTTATTATTATGAGAGAACCCCACTACAAAAGGTTGGACCGGGTTTGTTTGGTTAGTAATTTTTAAACATAGAACATTATGGAATTGCAAAAACACAATGATTTTGCGAATTAAAAATGTTATCATTAAAATCTATTAAATTCGAGGTAGTCAATGATAGTTGCTCCAAAATGGTTATTATTATATTGACATGTGTCTACCGCTAACAAAGAAATTCAGGAGGAACAAACTGGATATCTCAAAAAATAAAAATGTTATCAAGGCAGTCGCTTGTGTCAGCCACTTGTGGCTGGCAACTGGCAAGTGGCCCGTGTGTAATACTGTTTAGTATGAAAAGCGTTGGGGCAGATTTTAATTGGATCATTTGACAGTATTATTGTAGCTATTGAGTCGTCGAGCGGGCACGGATTTTGTGGAGGGTGCCTTTATAGGAAATTGATACGAATTACAGGCGGGAACAACTTGAAGGATATCAGATTTGTTTAATTTTATTTAGGTTTTCGTGTTGTGATTGTGATGTTATGATTCTATGAAGAAAATTTAATTAACATTATTTAAAAACAGTTTTTTTAGGTTTTAATAGCAAATCTTTCAAAAAACAAAAACGTTGACAAAATATACGGGTTGAGTTTTCTTTCGTCTTCATTTATAAAACACTTTAATGTTCGCATATCTTACCCCAACGATATAAAATCTTATGCGTCAGAAAGTTTATATTTGGCCCCCTATAAAAGTCATTTTTCTATTGCTCCATACCGACTAAAAGACTCCCCCAAAAGAATAGGTGAACCGACCTTTTCGCACCTATCAGGTCCCTTTAGAGCGGTCCGAATAAATACGCGTAAAACGTGCCCCTTGCCGTTGTATTATTAATTCAGCCATCTTGGGAATACCACAGGAATTGGAATTTACAGAGGGTTCTTCGCAGAGTTTATAGTCTGTGAATTGGGCTTGTAATTGAAGGTCATTAGAAAGATACCACTATGTCTATATTTGTGTGTAGAAAATGTGAAATTTTCGCGATGTACACGGGCTTATTCATTCATATTATTGTCATGTAATTAATGCAAAAATGAACATTTTCGGTTATAACTTCTGGTCTTAAAGTGATGATGCTATGGTCCACTTACGTCAACTCATTTCCTTTATAATAACTAACTTCACTCAGCATATGTAATTAAATGCCTGCAAACGTTTTCTGGAACCACTTATTGTGTTATCCCACACAAAGAATAAATTGGCCTTCCATTTATAACATTATTCAGTCTTTCGTTTCATATGACTCGTTTAATATCAAGCGCATTTTTCCCCTGTTTTCTATATTTTTTTGCTACTCTGTGGGTTAGACGGTCGTTCGCTTGGAATTATTCACGGAGACTTTCTGACGGAGTGCATAGTTCCTTGTTGTATGACTAGCATTTTGTAGTGTTGTTTGTTCTACATTTATATTTGTATGTATTGGCTGTCGAAGGAAACCTTGTTTCTATCTGTATTGTACATTGAAGGTGATTCGTGATGATTGGTGATTTATGGTCACACTTACTGACATAAAGCCTATGTTGATTTTAGCCTTAAAAAATCTTCATTAAAGATTATTCTCGTCATATTGTACGTCGTAGTCTCATGTAGTTTTACTAATAGCTTCTGTTTTAACTAATTTTTCGAGTTGGTGTAATTTTTAGAAAATGGTCATAAATTTATCATTGATAATAAACTCATTTCCAATAATACAATTTAACGCTTTAGAAGTTTTTTATAATTTCAATGCTTTTATGTAATATCATATCTTTCGGTAATAGTACTGCTAGGTAATCTTTAAAGGAGCAGTATCAATATCTTCGAGTAATGTCATAAAAGCAGCAACATTGTATGACATAAACACAAGTCAACTATAAGTAGGAATTTATAATACACATAACGTGTAGTGTCTCACCACTATCCAGGTGGGGGGTGTAGGGGGTGGCGCAAAGTTTCCTCCTGATTAGCAGAAGGCTGGCGTCGCGTATACACCCCTCTAAGGTATGACACCCACCGAACTTGACTAACTTCGCGATGGAACTTAGGACTACATGCTAATACTAAACCATGTAAAATTAATTAAAATATGGAATATTTGCATTTGAATATTATGAACAGTAACCTTTAACTTTTAATCTGCGTTAATCTCGTTCCCTTTTAACTTACTTCTGGATTTTGTAGATTTAGCGTCCTAATGGTGAAATTGTCACTACGATGGAGGAAATTAAAGCTGATGAGCGTTGACCTGGCGACTTGTCTTAACGATAATGATTCAATCACTAAGGAATGCAGCAGGACTATTAGTTCAGAAGACGACGGGGTTAATGCGGATTGAGAATAGCTTTCAAACATGCCTTCTAAAATTCTGACTTTATTTAAAAAATACATTTTTCTTTCACCGCCTTGCGTCACGCTGAAAGCAATAGTCAGATTATTGAAATTGACACTTATTGCTTAAGGTAGTTAGGTCAATTACATGCAACATTAATCTGACGGGCTCGAGTAAATTCACTTTAAAGTTCATCAAATTTATGTAATGTATATAAGTATTTTCTTAGCGTGAACAATTGCAAATAAACCATTTATTTATTGCCAGCCATTTTGTGGTTCAAAGGTTCTAAAAACAAAATTACGGAATAGTTTTTATTCTGGAATATACTGAGATAGCGCTCAGTGGAGGTTCAGGTTTATTCGAGTAGCTCTGTTGTAGCGCATCACAATACATTCAACATTTGGCTATTGGCAGTTCATTTTGCGCGATGGCGTAGCGATGTGACGTCGCAGGTCACAGTCATAATGGATTGTTATACCATTGTTTGCGTTTGGCTGATTGCTTTCAACATTGGGATTAGGGAGTTAATTATCATAAGTAGTTAATTATTCATTTAGATTATTGTGACACTGTTTACAGCTTTATTTACTCCCCTGTTGTATGATCAATCCATGGAATATAATGCTGATGTGCCACATTGGTATAATGTTTAAATGTGATGCTTCAAGTCTCGAGTTCTAGCTCTGGATAGACTCTAAGGCTCCAAATCTCAATATCCATTGCTGTGGGTTTAACATTGCGTTTTTCCTTCTAGAATTGTCTAATATAATAGCAAGAAGTCTTGATTTTTTTTTACTTTATGCCAGTGTGCAATGCTGGATTCAGACGAAACACAACAGGCGAAATGTCATCCTGATTCATACATCAATGCTCACTCTTTCTGGATAAAATGCTCGATGGTTCTTTCTATTAGCCTGATAGCTTTAAGTCCCATTCTTAACTAGTCGCCTATTAAACTGGTCTATTTATCTTGATGCGCTGTAATAGACTGGCGAAATTGTCGCGATGCTCTTGAAGTTATATCCATTACGTAGTGTGAAGATATCTCCCGTCATAAAGCCATGCGTCACGGCGCGGGGAGGCAATAGCCGGGATGCAAGCACCCTATTAGGACCCAACGTCCGCTCTAAAGTACCGTTCTCGCGGCAAACCGTCTGACGCTCGTATTCTGTTTGCAGAGTTTGGATGGTGGAGTCTTTTTAACTAATTTAATCCGCAAAAAATACAGTTCCGGTTATACCTAGTTCATTAAGAAAGACGTGCTCTTTATATTTTTTCAAATTGGCCCAGTAGTTCCTGATTAATATCGTTCAAACAAACAAACAACCAGCTTTCAGCTTTATATATTAGAACAGATAAAGATTTTGTTTAATTATATTGTTGGTCTCTTATTATTCGATTATTTTCTTCATAATTTTTTTGTCATTCGATTTGGAATTTTATGAAATCAGTTTGATATTCTAACACTGTAGCAAAAAATTAGTTCAGTAATCTGACCATATTCCTAGTAATTGTCGGGGTCAGGGAAATTGAGACCTTAGAATATATCCCTTAATATATTAGGACTTGTGAGTTCTGTAACTTTATAAATATTGTTCATTGCAACAATCCCATTTTACTAACAGCGCGAATCGATATCTTGGTTGACCAATACGGGATGAGTTCCGGTTATGTTTATATTCGACTCTTATGTACGTTCCGTACATAGTTATGTTGTTAGTCAGAAGGTAATTTAATACTTTAACGGGTAACTTTCAACGTTTGTGAAAGCTTTGTGGAGAAGCTAAAAATCGCTTAAATATTTTATCAAATGTGGCGCAAGTGAAGTATGGCCGTAAAAATAAAAATAAATACTGTCTTGAATTGTATAACTGTGACCAATGTTTGTTCCTAGACGAATGACAGTTTCGGAAATGGTCTGGTAGCTAAGTGAGACGGGTAAATTTCGTTACCCTAATAATTAGGGTAACCAAGACTGGTAATTTGGTTACCCTAATTTTTTCACCAATTCAAAAATTTATTCACCAAATTATTATAGTTAAATACTAAATACCTGAAGTAGTTATTTATCTATTTTAAACAATCGCGACCAAATTATTACAAACATTGAAAAACTTTTAACCTTTAAAGATATTTTTATTAACCAGCATAAATTAATGTTTCATTTATTTCTGTTTCAGGTAAGTTCCAATATTTTATCCGTCTTCATTACCAGATGTAAGTCCCTTTTATACATTTTTTTTATCATTTTTTTTTATTTCTTCCTCTGTGTCATATCTAGTCTGTGTTGTGAAGCAGAACGCATGCGCCCCCTGCAGTGGTTGTACGTACCCTCCTCTGCTCGCCTTATGGACTATGTCTGTGCTGGATGCCGGGGCAGCCCGGGGCGGGAGACCGTGTACTTGTGAACCCGTGTCATGCGTACTCTACTGTCGGTACATATTGTATAGGTACACTCACCGAATGTGTTTGGCTTGTGGCGTACGCTGTAGGTACAACACTAGTGGTACGGATAGCGGACCGTGAAATTGTATTTTGACAGCTCGTAGGACTGTGAACTGTCGGGAGTAATGGGAATCGGTTTTGGGTGGGAAAGTTTACACTGGAGTTTAGACGTCTTGTACTTATGAAATATTAGCGTTTTTGTAACTCTAAATGATTTTTAGTTTAGTGATTAAGCTAAAAAACAATTATCTCAAACTAGCTGCGCCCCCCCATTTTTGCCCGCGTTTCTCTGCTCCAGTGGGTCGGTGCGTGATGTTTTGTAGCCTATATGTTAAACCAGCATATAATCTATCCCGGTGCAAAATTTCAGCCAATTCCGTTCAGTAGTTTTGGCGTGAAAGAGTAACAAACGTCCATCCATCCATACTTACAAACTTTCGCGTTTATAATATTAGTAGGATGTTAATAATATATCGCGTATAGATGATTTACAAACAATAGCTAACATCGATTCTTCCGGGTATGGTTGGCTACTGGGACTACCCTCCGTGCCTCGGAATGCACGTTAAGCCGTTGGTCCCGATTGTTATAACATCATCTATAACAATTGTATACCAGGTAACGGGCAGCGTTTCCTTGTATGTTAAAACATAATACTGCGGTCACCAACCCGCCTGCAAAGTGTTGTGACTAATGACTGGCAAATACCCTCCCTTGGGAGGAGGCCCATGTTCAGCAGTGAACTTTATACGGGCCGATGTTGATGATGATTATAATGAAACCGTAGGTACTAACGTTAACGTTTCAAAGTAAATATTGGATATCGTATGTTCTGAATACGTTTTTCATATTATATTACAGTAGCGTAATTTTAATCAAAATCTACATATTCAGCGAGCAATTTTTGTTATTGAACCCGCAGTGGGCAGGAAACGCAAGCTTTTCATACACGCCACGGATTTTATTATATCGTTTGTTGATGTTTTTATTTAATCGTACTGCAATGTGAGGAAGTTATGGTGAACCTGATTGTTTACTCTAGAAAATCTAATATATAAAATTCTCGTGTCACAGTTTTCGTTGCCATACTCCTCCGAAACGGCTTAACCGATTTTGATGAAATTTTTTGTGCTTATCCGGTATCTATGAGAATCGGCCAACATCTATTTTTCATCCCCCTAAATGTTAGGGGTAGTCCACCCCTAAATTTTTATTTTTATTTTTCAGACAAAGTTAGGGGTAGATTAGAGGTAGGTGTAGGGTAGGGGTAGGGTAGAGGTAGGGTAGGGGTAGTGTAGGGTAGGGGTAGTGTAGGGTAGGGGTAGTGTAGGGTAGGGGTAGTGTAGGGTAGGGGTAGTGTAGGGTAGGGGTAGTGTAGGATAGGGGTAGTGTAGGGTAGGGGTAGTGTAGGGAAGGGGTAGTGTAGGTTAGGGGTAGTGTAGCGTAGGGGTAGTGTAGGGTAGGGGTAGTGTAGGGTAGGGGTAGTGTAGGGTAGGGGTAGTGTAGGGTATGTATCGATTGAGGCAGTACGAAGTCTGCCGGGTCAGCTAGTATATACATACATACCATAATTAGTTAAGTGAAGGGGTTTGCTACTTTTTAATCTTACCTCTCAGTAGTAATTTTGCTAAAGGTATTTACTTACCCTGATGCCTACCTTGTGACATGGGGAATAAGTGTCATACCATCTTGAAATATAACAAGTGCATAATTTTTAAAATAATCTTACAAAATTAGTCTCTATCATCCTCTTAATTATTCAGCATTAGCGATCCGCCCCGGCTTCGTACGGGTGCGTTGCTGATGTATTTTACTATAAGTTCTATTAAAAAAACCGCATCGAAATCCGATACGTAGTTTTAAAGATCTAAGCATACATAGGGACAGACAGACCGCATTGATTGATATCCCTCGTGATACACTGGGGATTATAACTAAATATATGTGCATACTAACATTTAAATATTTCGTTCAATTTAGTTGTTTGCTACTACATCCAATATTGCTTTGGTGGATTCATTGTGTAAAACCGAAATTGATTAATTTAAAAAGTATAAGGTGCATTGTGTAAAACCGAAATTGATTAATTTAAAAATATAAGGTGCATCCGAAATGTTTGCCATTCCTTTGACAGTAATTACAACAGCGTACATCTAATAGGTACGTTATTGATGATATGACTGTGAAATAATTAAAAGTATTTTTCAAAATAAATGTTTACTAACATAATTAAAATACATAATCCTAGCGTGAAGTGAATACCAGAGAGTGCGGCCAGCACAACTATTATTAGCGTACATTTATATCGTTTAACATATTTATGGTATTACATTTTTTTCTGCTATTCACGGTATATAAAATTTGTACATGTTGTTTCTAATTTATATGATATACTTTTTATATAATGTATTTTTCCGTGTGCAATACAGTATAAATAAATCAATATTTATTCGCACAAATTTCTTCACTGATGTTTTCACTATACTTTGTTCTATCTATTGTTATACGGATGGCATATATTTTAGAAGCTCCTTGTATATACAAACGCCACAAATCTATTTCGCCCGCGAAATAACACATAAAGTTGTGTTATTGTTGAAGTCCCGGGACAATTTGAACTAGCTACTAGAACTCTGTAACGGTTCCAATACATATCTAGAGCTCGGAAGCATAAAGTCTGATGTGCCTTTATCGTAAATTGGCACTTATGACCAACTGCTTCTGAAGCCATCATCATCATCATCAACCGCCCATCCACGTCCACTGTTGAACATGGGCCTCCTCATTACAAATGTTGGCAAGTCCTTCAATATTCCAATATTGAAGGTTCGATTCCCTTGGACAAGAAATTTTTGCATAAAACCCAAGATTTCTTTTCGGGTCCGGTTGGTTGAGGGACCTCCCGTGTCGGGAAGCGCGATAAGCCGTTGGTCCCGATTGTTATAACATCACCTCTAGCAATTGTATGCCAGGGAACGGACAGCAGCGTTTTCCTGTGTCTTACGACGTAATACTGTGTCATAAACCCGCCTGCCAAGCGTGAATACTATGGTGAAATCGTTCCTTAGGAGGCCCATGTTCAGCTGGATTCGACGTTATAAGGGCTGATGATGATGATTGTTTATAGTAAATGGGTTACATACTGTAACGATTTATGTAGTAAAACGATGCCAGTGAAAAGCTTGAATACGTTGTCGAACGCCTTGCTTCGGGGAAATCTGTTCATTTCATTTAGTTGCAGTTCGGATTGAATTCTCCGAACTTGTAAAATAAAGGAAACCATATATTTTTATTTGTGTTGATGAAGAGTAGAATGGTGTTTTGCTAATTTATCTATCTAACTAGCCTGTGTTGTCCCACTGCAGGGCAAAGGTCTCCCTCTCCCTTTTCCTCACAACTCTGTCTTTTGCGAGTGCCGGCCAGTCCCTACGGTATGTGTCAAGCTCGTCCCGCCATCTTCGTCTCGGTCTGCCGCGATGGCGTCGAGCGTTACTAATTTATAATATGAATATATTTTTTAATCTTCGTATTAGTGCATTGTAGAGTCTTCATCATATAGATAGTGATATCAAACATTTGCAAATATCATCTTCCAAAATAATCTTTGATGCTAACCCATCTACAGTTATCATATATTTTAGAGTATCCACCAGACCAGGACATCTTTCCTCAATCCCCCATACCAGAGATGAATGGCATGTGATAATCAATCATAATTATTATTTTGAATCGTAAACAGACGGGTCACACAATTCTCTTATCCCTTTTTAGGGTTCCGTGGCAAATGGCAAAAAACGGAACCCTTATAGATTCGTCATGTCTGTCTGTCTGTCTGTCCGTCCGTATGTCATAGCCACTTTTTTCCGAAACTATAAGAACTATAATGTTGAAACTTGGCAAGTAGATGTATGTTGTGAACCGCATTAAGATTTTCACACAACAATAGAAAAAAACAATAAATTTTGGGGTTCCCCATACATAGAACTGAAGCTCAAAAAATTTTTCGTCAAACCCATTCGTGTGGGGTATCTATGAATAGGTCTTCAAAAATGATGTTGAGGTTTCTAATGTAATTTTTTTCTAAACTGAATAGTTTGCGCGAGAGACACTTCCAAAGTGGTAAAATGTGTGTCCCCCCCCCTTGTAACTTCTAAAATAAGAAAATGATAAATCTAAAAAAATATATGATGTATATTACCATGCAAACTTCCACCGAAAATTGGTTTGAACGAGATCTTGTAAGTAGTTTTTTTTAATACGTCATAAATCGTAAACCGCAATTTAGCTTTCATTCAATCAACTCGAATACAAAAATATAAAATAACATTTCATTTCATAAACATACGCTTTTTTATTTATTCTTGATATCAATTTTTCAAACAACACTCCAATCGGTCGCCACTCCACGTCCTGATAATTGTGACTGACAACTGCACACGTTGAAAAGGCTCCAATCAATGAAGAATGGATCAAAAACATGCGAAAACAAATATGAAAAATATAAAAAAAAACTTCACTTTAAAAAGATTGCACCGGTGGCTCAGTGGTTACGGTAGTCGCTTCTGAGACCTAGTGTTCTGGATTCGATTTCCATCCGAGACAATTATTTGTGTGAACCACAAATAGTTGTTCAGTGTCTGGGTGTGCTTTGTGTCCGTGGAATGAATGTTTGTAAAGTCCCCCGCGACACAGGGAATAATTTCCCCAATGCGGGACTTGTCTTTTTAAATAATGAGAAAAGTTGCTTTTTTTTTCTTCTAATATATAAAAGCTTCATCGTCTGCCAACTTTAAATGAAATTAACGACTAAGGGCCATAACTATACTCACATTGAATTCGCTTTTATGCTGCACCCCGTTGCTGCCATTGAAACGCCATACAAGTTCTATATAAGCGATACATAAGCTAGACTCGTGTAATTGAAACATTATAACTCAATAACACGCTCGGACTAGGGTTGGGAAATGTTGCATACAATGTGTATCGATAAAATTTATTTACACCGGTTGTTGACGTGCCATCTAGTGGATATCAAAATATTTACATATATTATCTAATATTTCGAGTACAGGTGGACCACGGGGGTTCCCAAGTAAGTGAGTAATTTGATAGAAAGGGAGTCGATCGAATCGAGTTAAGTTTTAATCTCTAAAATTCTTTATTAATCTGAGGATTTAGACCAAAGTAAACGTTAACACATATCAAATGCTAACTTAGATCATCTACAACCAATGAGTGTAGATTTAAAAGACTTTGTCATTTCCCTGATTTATTTGCGGCATTACGCAAAAATTAAAAACCAAAGTGTAGATTTAATTAATACGTATTAAATACAAAATACCTCTTTAAATTAGCCCGGACGTCAGATTTGTGATCTTGTGGTCGCCGGTTCTAGGTATGCCATTTTTTTTAAAGATTGTTAGCATAGTTTTGCAGTACTTCCTCCGTCCTCGTACTTGTCGCGGTTTCACGTTGGTAGTGCAACCGACGTGATACCACTCGTAACACAAGCATTTCAGCTTAGCACGAGGAGTTAACAAGAATACTAGTAAAATGCATAACTGTGTTAGCAATCTTTAAAAAAAATTAAGAAAGAAGGTAATTTTATTTTGTGTTACGTAATTATTAGTTATTAGTTTGTCGTGTCGTCTCAATATGTTGACGGCGCGCGGCGTAGTTTTATTTTCAGACGTTCGATAGACTAATAATATTTTTATAGGCAACGGCTCATAATTATCGTTTTAGAGTGCCCATGTGGTTGTTATTATATTCTATTTTAAATCGACATCGTAAAACTTAAGCGTATGGCGGTTATCGTAAATTGTTGAATAAATTTAAAGACTGTCGTTTCTCTGATTTATTTTCAAATAAGGTGCTTCCGAAATATAAACCGTCGCCTTAATAGTAGATATATTTATTTTAGTTATTCAAGTTATTACTGTGAAATATTTTTTTATTTTTCCATAAAAAAGTTAATTGATGCTGACATACATTTTTCTTAATCTTAAAATTATCTCCCAATACACCGGGAGCAGCATTATATACCTATATTATGTGTTATAATATAGTATTACTTTTTTTTGTAAAATTTAATTTATTATTTTATAGAAAGTTCTTTACTTATGTAATCACTACATAAGATATTATCAACCGTTAGAAGGATGGCATATACTCTAGAAGCACCTTAAATAAATCTGACGCGTAATATTTTTGTACAGTAAACTGTAGTTGTCGGCTGATTGAATTATGATGACAATTTTCTGAAGTATTAACAATAAAAAATACTATTTTATTATAATAAAGTATTAGTTAAATGAAACATGTATATTATTGTGTGTATTAAATTATATTTGTAAGTAAGTAGTATTAAAATGTTAAGCATACATAACTTCACTATCAGCTTAGCCACAGCAGCGTTCGATGCAAACGTAATCGTGTTACAGAAGCTCTCCCGCCGCGGGGCAAATCTCATTTTTATTAGCAAAGTAATGTGGAAAGAGTGGAAATGACACTGCACCGCGCACTTCCGACCCTTACACGCTTATACAGGTGTCTGTTTACTTATACATAACAATCTCAACCGTATTTACACCCACTTAAAGCATTAATTCGAGTAGTAAGCTTCTCGCCCAAAGCGCATGCGTAAACAGTAGACGCTTGTCAGTCCGCCGTCGCGCGCGTCAGTGGACGCACGTACGTCACTCAATCATTCGTGCAATAGTGATGTGACATCATCGATGTTTTACGCGTACTGAATTTTAATTGTTTGTATGGTTTTTGGTGATATTGTGAAATAAAGTGAGGTGATTTTTTAAAAGTAGTAGTAGTGATGTGGGATTTGACGAAAAGAAATATTTAAAAATAATCGTATTAATATGCTTAGTATTGGGTAGTCGATGTATAGAGTTTAGGTTCAGCGTGTCACAGTTTATGTTTTAATAATGGAGGTATTAGCGTCGGCTGTCACCCCCGGCACTCGGTATTGTCGCCATGATTCACACAACGTACGGACAGTCTTTGTTATTCTGGGGGGAAATATATGCGGCTTTTAAATGTAAGAAGCCTTTCTGTTACGAGAAACGTTTATGGCAACTTTATTGTGTATTTTCTGTTAGAGTTGGTTGTTTTATATCGGTGGGGCGATTTTACGTGATGTGTTATGAAAATTATTGATATTATTTGTCAGAAATATGGGTTCAGGGTTATTTTTAAATATAATTTCTTTAAATTATTTATTTTTTATATAACTTAAAACTGGCGCCAATTATTCCTTTCTTTTCTAGAGTACCCATACAAACACAAATACAACTAATTCATAAGTAGAATAAAAGTACTAATATAGTTAAAATAAGTGTGATAACATGAAAATACAAAATTGATTCGCAAATCAGGTCTCAAGTAATTACGATTTTACATTTCATTGAGTTTGCTGACTACTGGCAAACAATTTGTTTTACAAACTAAACGGTTACCATAAAAGCTGTTACGTCGCGTATTTCACATCTCTTTGTTATTGTTTCGAGTTTACGACCTATCGTCATATTGGATATATTGGAACCTATGCACCAACGTTTGTATTAGTCTTGGAGATTTAAGTCAATGTTGGGTATTGGCTATATATACCTTGGTGCAAACAACCAATGTGAAGCAAGTCGCGGCGTTAAAGGTTAATAGTATTAGTAAGCTTACTGAATTGAGGCACTGATAAATAGTTGGCCAAGCGCTCTCATCCGATCGCTGAATTATCGACTAGGATTATTTTCTAGCTGTGTTGTTACTTTATTGATGGCTAATGTAACCTAGGTAACTCTCCGTCTCACTCCGTGGTGTAGCGGTATTTGGCTCGCTTTAAATTTTGGAGTATGGTTTAAAAAATCTATGAGGATTTTTTTTTCAATTTATGGTTCATAACAGTTGGCTGAGGGACTACCCTCCATGACTCGGCCGTTGGTACCGATTGATATAACATCATCTATAACAAGCGTATACCAGGGACCGGGCAGCAGCGTGACCTCGTGTGTGAACATAATACTGCGGTTACCAATCGGCCTGCCGAGCGTGGTGACTATGGCAAAAACCCTCCCTCGGGAGGAGGCTCTTGTTCAGCATTGGGAGTTATACGGGCTGATGATGATGATGATGAATATAACCTAAGCTTGAGTCCTTGCATTTGTAAGTTTTTTTTTTCGGTTTGACTTACGTAGGTAGCCACGAGGCTTTTGCTACTTCACCGGGCATAGCATTTGTAAGTCTACCAGTCCTCCGGCGGGGTAATGAGCGATTTTTAGTAAGTAAGACGTGTTGATGGCATTTACAAATGTTAGTGCTACTTTTGCGAATTAAAAAAACATCTGACTCGACAGTCAACCCTCCCGTAGTGCATAATTATATTTTTACTTTAGGCAGGCATTTTCCTGGAAAATTAGGATGGCTCAGTGGCCAAGTAGTTGCTTCTGAGATCTGGTTGTCTGATCTGATTCCCACCCGGGGGAACTATTTGTGTGAACTAAAATTATTTGTTTTGAGTCTGGGTCCGCGAAGTGAGTGTTTTGAAATCCCCGCGACACATGGATTAATTTCCCTAGTGCGTGAGTTGTCTTTTATACAATAGTAGAAATGATGTAATTAATGTTATAATAACACATTGGACTGGTCAGTCTATGGTGCTTATTGATTTTCTCGGCGCGAATTAAGAGATGCATATTTGATGGTACTAGCCCGCGTTAGGCTGCCTGTTGCTACGCCTCATATAATGTCGGTCACGCCAGAATGGATATATTTTCAGGTATAGGTTTTTGGCTGTGTTCGCCTTTTTCATATGTTAGATTACGTTTTATAATGACATGTATGTAGACGCAAGAGTGGAAAGGCATGCTTGATATTTGCATTCCTATAAAAATAGGCGAATACGTATTTAGGCAACTTTTACTGTCTTTGAAAGTAAACTATTTTGTATTCATTTTAAAGAAAAATGTCTCGTCGAATTAATTATTAAGGTGGCCGGTTTGAACGAAACGATAGCGCGATGTAGCCAAACTGTACAACGCCATCTATTGACAGCTTTGGCAAACCGGTACTATTTGTTTCGAACACCCAGTAATTCACATAGCCACACTCCAAACAAAAGCCTTGCACAGTTTACTCAACAAATCCTCCCTACATATTAATCCCAAACGGCGTCGCACCGGCCAAATGGACGTGGTAATGGTCGCAGCGACCTGCGGGTGTTGTACGACAGCACGTCTATGTATTATGCCCCGACTAACATTTATTATAATTACGACACTTAAAAATCTGTGTACATCTCCATTAACTTGAGGTTTTAGTCACAAACAGGAATGCATGTAAAACGAGAACAGTGTGGAGTTTTGGGTAATCCCGGGTTTTAACGCCAAAAAGTAGACGGGTGGGTAACCAATATACTACGAAACGAATTGTGACTTCTTTCTTTTGCTATATTTTGAAATGAATGTTTAATTAAATATTTAAAGGCCCAAAGACTTAGAAATCGGTATTATTTATTTGAGATACGTACGTATTTTACTTATAGAGATGTTAAAGAAGAGAAGATAAGAAGGTTAATCGCTAGATTATATACATCAAGCATTTCGTCGAAATGTCACAAACAAAAGGCATATAAACAATTTTGGAGGTAAAATTAATTGATAACTTTTTTCTAAAACTAAATAAAATAATAAATAAAAATAGCTATTATTACAAAACAACTACAATGGCATTAGGTACTGTTAAGTAAAATCACTGGGACAATGTACGACCCGGGATGTCACAACATTTGGTAGTAGGAAGGTTTAGTTTGCAAACTGACTCTACTATACCCACAAGAGTACAGAAGGATTGGGTTATGCACTGTTTGTGTATGAGCGCAGATGTATCTAGCAGTTTCAGCGCTTTTGTTGTCAAACATTTCTGGTTTTGGAGTGAACTTGTATTGAACTTTTTGTTTGCGACGTCTCTACAGCGATAAGTATAAATCTTATGCTATCATCAAGAAAGCTGCGATCCTAGTAATATTATAAACGCGAAAATTTTTAAGAATTTATGGATGTATGTTTGTTACTCTTTCACGCAAAAACTACTTAACGGATTTGGCAGAAAATTAACACGCGCATATTTTAAAACTTAATTAACATATAGGCTGAAAAAAATTGCGCTCCGACCCACTGGAGCAGAGTGACGCGGGTAAAACCACGGGGCGCACTTAGTTGAATAATAAAGCCACTGTGATATTACCATCGGTTTTGTGAACATGTGTGTTGAACTTTACTATGCAAATGCAGTTACGAGTTGCCCCCTCAAGCTTTACTTTCCAACCCTGCTGCAGTTAAACAAATAAAGGATCCGTCCGTCCAATTCCAGCGGTAGTGGAAAACGCAATATAATGCCTACTACATCGCAGAAAGCGCCACAAAGCGCTCAGCCGATACATGGTTTTATGGCTTTTTGTGCGTGCTTCGTCCGTGTTTGTTAATTTGCCACCCCTTCCCCCCTCCAGAGAAGTGGGGTGCACAGGAGTTGTACTCGCTTGTGGTTGTGCCTGTTGCATTTTAATTATTTCCCTATGTAGCGTCTTTTAACTATGAGGTGTCAGTCAAATGTATTATTTTACATAACTTTTGAGAATTATTGCGATAGACTTTGATTTCGGTGGAAGGATAAACGCGCTCAATATTTTGCGTTAGTCATGAGACAGTGAGACGATGATCGGATTTAATGGAAAAGAGTCCTCAAACAACGAGTAAAATCAAACATTCTTAGTTCTGTTACCTGAGAAACTAACTACTTTTTTTAATTTTTTTTGTTAATATGTCTAAAGGTGACTGCTAGAAAATGCCTCGGGCTTTAAGTCAACCTCTGTACAAAATTGTGGAAAATGTTTTATATAAATAATAATTAAAAGAAACCTGTGGTCCTTTTGTAGTAACATTATCAACTCAAATGAATTTCGTAATCCAGGCAACGGGCAGCAGTGCCAACCATGTGTACTTATGCGCCATATTTCAGTCTGCATTTTGCCCACCAACTTTTTGAGTAGCAAAACAGTTTTGTTCAACTGCAAAGCGTTTTGTTCAACAGTGGAAGTGTACTGCTGATGATGATGATGAGCATCCGTCAATAAACAAACAGACTGTATGCATCGAAGTGTTATTTGGTTAAATGATATACGGCTGGGGTATCATTTAATTATGTATGATGATTGTGTTTAAAATTCAATATGTCATACATTTTTGAATCAACGTTGTCTCTTTAGGGACTTTAGATAGTATAGTTTGTTGGTTTTATATTAATGTATTCAATATTTATTCATCAAACCTTAATTGAGCTGTGAAATATATTTATCGATATCGATAGTCGTTTTACTCAGCTTGAAATACAAGTTAATTTTATGGACAGACATATTGTATCTATTACTAGCGACCCGCACGGTTGCAGTGCTGATGTATTAGGTATACATGTAAACCTTTCTCTTGAATCACTCTATCTATTAAAAAAAACCGCATCAGAATTGCGTAGTTTTAAAGATCTAAGCATACATAGTGACAGATAGCGGGAAGCGACTTTTTATACTATGTAGTGATAGTGATAACATACAAATTGATTATCTGAACGCGGGGAGAATATTTGAACTTGGTCGTGTGATTGAGATGTTTTTTACTATGCTAGTAACCTAATGAGTCAAGATTCTTTTTCGGACGGACATATTTGTTGTTAGCTAGAAGGCTTTTGCTACTTTACCGGGCATAAAAGCGAGCAGAGCTCCAGCCTAAATAACTGATTTAAAAACTTCAAACTAAGATTATAGGTGATGGTATTTAATTGAGAACCTAATGTGCTTTACATTATAGTCGAGTACTTAGTACTTGGTGGCTGGCGGCACTCATAAATTGTGTGGCTTATCCCTTATCAGCTAATGGCTCACACAAACAGACCTGTCAACGGTGTGCATGCGTATTAGAGAAGATAGATTCAATTAAATTATTGTGGAATTTGATACGCAAATGTAATTATACGTCGCTCTGTTGCGGACCGTCCTGATACGAGGTCCAGGACCTACAGGGGGTGCCCTCTTGTGCGGCTTGTGTAGTTTGTACGTATGTCCTGGAGTCCTGCTGGCATTTCTATCGAGCGAGGAACGTAAGACAGAAACACGCGTGTACGATACCACTATATATAGAAATCAAAGTTAATCGAAACCTCTATTCCTAGACATCACGTTTCGCCGAAAACTTTCTTGACAGAAACAATGTTCGTAGATATATCGGTCCATAGGAAGCACTGTAGACAGAAATATCTGTTCATAGATAGCACTTCTTGCCCGTAAGTAAACATTATTCATATAGAAACCACTGATCCCAGATACCTTGATTCCCAGAACATGCAATTCGTTACTGCTAAGTTACATTAAGCATACAAGGGTTAAACGTATAATATGCATATGATTTTATACCCATAAGGGCCGGGGTGATAGGTTAGGTTAGCCTATAAAACTTCATGCTACGACCTATTGGGGCAGAGCTGCAATCCCACGCTCTACTGTAAATGGTCCAACGGGAGTGAATAATTTGCCTGCCGTTATAATTGAATCAATAAATAATCCATACTAAAAACAATTTTATGAGCTGGATGTAGTCGTTACAATAAATTGCTGACGAATTAATGTAAATCGATGCTACATTTAACGAAGCTTACTCTCTTAATGAAGCGCTGGAGCTGAATTGGTGCATATAGAAACAAAAATATATACTAATATTATTAAGCTTAATAGTTAATTTCTAATACTAATCTCAGAAACTGATGGTCCTATTTGAAAAATCCTTTCAGTGTTAGATAGCCTATTTATCAAGGAGGGCTATTGGCTATATCATCACGCTAAGACCCAATACGATTCCACACGGAAGAAGTCGTGGGTAAAAGCTAGTCGTATATCGTGATTTTTTCCCGGCTGATACCGAGCAAAATGTGTATTAGCCACGCGCGGTTTTACACGCGTAACTCCCGCTATCTAAGGGTCACAGAACACATATCGAGAGCAGATCGTCACCGCCTCGCCTTTCCCCTTGGCGACAAACAGGCGTCCTCGAAAAGAAACCACGTAACGTAAGCGGATCAGTAGCTCCGGCACGTCGACTCGGCTACAGCTAGGCGACGCCGCGCTTACGTACGGCTCGCCGACCGCTGGTTGACGGCTAGGCGGCACTAGTTAGTAATTAGACTGCGGGAGGAGGTAGACAATGAGACGTAAGCTAGGGTACGGAGAGCCGTAACCGCGAGAACTGCAAGTCGACCACGCATCGCACCGCGGTTCGTGAACTTGTCCCGAGGCGAGGCGATTGCGTTACAATTCCGATTAGTGTGCGTTGCAGTAGGGAGTTTCACACAAATAATACTGAACGACTCGAGTTGATACGGTGACGATCCCCCCCTCGTCCTCCTGACTCTTAGTTTGCAACCAACCAAGTCCGAGAGGCCCGCGAACTGTAAAGTAGAGCGACAGTTGCACAAAACTCCCCTAAAATACTAAACGTCATAATCCCTAAATCTCATCGCCAGCGACCGCCCTGAGCCGAGGTCCAAGCCTCACAGGGGGCGCCCTCTTGCGCAGGTTGCTTAGTTTGTAGTTTTTAAACCATTGAAGGCTG
Source organism: Nycteola revayana (assembly GCA_947037095.2). Taxonomy (NCBI): domain Eukaryota; kingdom Metazoa; phylum Arthropoda; class Insecta; order Lepidoptera; family Nolidae; genus Nycteola; species Nycteola revayana. Next base: position 15,522,518 of record OY855748.1, on the reverse strand, counting down.
GAGCTCTGTTCGCCTTTATGCCCGGTGAAGTAGCAAAAGCCTCATGGCTAACTACGTATGTCAATCCGAAAAAAAAAAAAAAATGATGACGATCCCTTTCCGAGTTGATACGTGTGCTACGACCTTAAAACGAATAACTTTTCAAATCGAACCAGTAGTTCCTGAGATTTGCGAGTTAGTTTTTTTGGCATAAAAGTATTTTTAATTAATTTTTAGACAATTTAATAATACTTTTAAAACAGATTAACTATGAGAAATCGCGGTTCGAATAATCGGCTTAGCTGCTTGCGGTTGCATAATTACTTCGTTCAGAAACCCAAACTGAATAGCTGTACACTGAATCGTCCTGTTATTTTAATATTTACGCAAATCTCCCAACGTTAAAATCGGCCATTGAACAGTAGGTATTTTAATGATACGCATAACTCTTCACTAAAACATTCAGTACATTAAATAAAACTAATTCACATTATTGACTTTAATTGTGTCATAAATACAGAAATAGTTAACGTGTGAGTGAAATTGTATTCTATATAGCAGCGGATAAAACATGTACTGGTTTATTTATTTTATCTTTTGCATAAATTATAGTACATGGCGGACTTCATGCCATAGACACCCGTCAACCATAGTGTGGTGCAGAGAAAATGTGATAGGTGCACAGAAGTCGTTGATAATTGGTTTTGGTAGGTTAATAAAATATTGAATAGTTGATATATTTCAGTATACATATTGTTTGTTACCTATGAATTCGCATGACTCTTCAAGGAAATTATAATACAGGGAAATGAACAAACACACTCTAAGCTCTTTAAAAAAGAAGTTTTATGAAGAAATGCATTAATAGTGGAACAAATTTATAGAAACAATTAAGGCCATATTTCTGTATGATTTTTTTACTTTATGTATTAGTTACTTCCCGCGTGCGATTTCACACGCGTAACTACCGTTTCCGTAGAAACTTTATAATTAAATATAACCTGTCGCCTTCCTCGAAAAATGTGTTCCTTCAGCTTAAAAAAATGCCTTAAAATTTAACAAATCATAGGAACAGTTACGACCATAATTGTGTATGAATGTTTGACATCGTGTGTTAGTTATTGTAACCTTCCGATGTATATGTACTATGAGGAGAGTATTTGCATCAATTAGACGCCATACGCCATGCTCTAGCTCGATTCACTCGTCGCGACTGGCGCCCTCTTAATTATTTATGAGTTAAACGCTGCTCCCTAGACTGAAGTAGAATGCTCGGTAATCGACAACTTCGTTAAATCACACGATAAAATGTCCTCACGTTTACACAATGGCGGCGCGGATTGTTAACTATTTTGCCAAGTTGTCTCTTTTTCGTATTTTATATTAACTTCCAAGGGTTAACGCCGCTTTACATGTAATTTTAGTAGTGGACCTCAGAATCATAAGGTCATATGCGCCATTATACGTCAGAAACATTCGTCGTATGTGCCTTTATCGTAAACTGGCACTTACGACCAAATGCTTCTGAAGTATTATATAAATTATTATGCTTTTGACGTCTAGATTTAGTTTTAGAACGAAAAAGTTGTTTCCTGTATATAAATAATTGTTTTGCCTTACGAACATTTTACAAAAATTGCAGCTGGTTGAAAATATTTTTAAAAGCTTCCGTTGTTTCATGCAGTAGATTACCTAGAATGTAGTTAATGAAAATAATAAAATTAAACAAAGACGAGATCGATCGCGAATTGTCACTCGATACCGTAATATCGATAAAGTTATAAAACAATATATAGGTACCACATCACTATTAATACGTTGTACTCATTTCAGTAGTAGTCAACATTTTTAACATTCGGAAATTGAACGCTAGGCGATGTAAACGGGCACCACTTTGTGTGTGTGTACAGTGTTGCGTCGGGTCATGTTGTATTGTGTTGTGTCTACTGTGTGTGTCGCGTGTATATAGTGTGCAGTGATGGATTATAGAGCGCCACAGCATCCGATGATAGGAGTCGGGCCTCCCTACTTCCCGCAACCAGGTAAATTGTTGGTTTTATAGTTGTGTTTTTTGAAATAAGAATTTTGTCTAAGTATTCGATTTACTAAAATAGCCGGGTGGGAAGTATTCTTATTCAAGTTCTTAAAACCGTTACTGTAACAGTACTTGACGTTATTCTATAATAGTTTATGGTGTGGCACCTCCTAAAATTTCAGAGTCGTTATCACCTTTGATGTTGTCAGGGCATAAAGAAGTTATATTCTGACAAAGAACATTTGCATTCAATCACCAGTTCTGGACGTAGCAACTCTGAGAAGAACTGGCAAGAAACTCAGAAAAATCCTTTTTATATTATTATGTTAGATATTACAATAAGTTTACCAGTATTTCATAAAAGCAAGTCACTCGCAAGCCGTTTGTTGTTAACATAATCAGCGATTTTATAATAGGCGTTTTTTACACAGTTTGATATTTACATAGGCTTTTAATTTATTTGCATTTCTTACATTAAAAGGGAGTTTGTTGTAAAACGTAAACATTGATGACCGCGTCGTATGACTGTTTTTTTTTGGTTTATATGTTACAGTCAAAACTAATAATCGGTCAAAAATCACTTGACTGTCAGGCAAAAGTAGTTTTGACAGATTAATATTTTTTGTCGTTGTGGTCACAGTACTAACCTAACCTAACCTACAGAAGTTGAAATCCTGGTGTTCTTTTTAACTTTCGACCAAAAATAAGAGCATATCGTTTCAGGAATTTTATGGACCCGTCAAAACTACTTTTGCCTGATTTTTGCAGTCAAAAGTGGTTTTGACCGATTATAAGTTTTGACTGTAACATATAGTATATGAATATAGAAATTATGACTTAACTTGACTCAACTCAACCCCGGGACATTGGTCCTACTAGATCAACATAACCGTCATAAACATGAATAAATATAACAGTATCAACGTATACGACGGTCATGAAACCCTCCATAACTATAATTACAGCCGGCAGCCAGGGGTCGGTACAACCACTGACGGGTTAATTGAGCGCGTCGAGAGCTAAATGTCAACCGGCCGAATGATGGACGATGTCGAGTTCACGGCTCACGTCATATTATGTGAGACGGACGCTTTGAGGGTTAGCTCCGTGTACCCTCTGCTCGCTTACTTAGCCAATCACGTTGGAACCGACGAATGAATGTGCTGGAATATCTTATTATAATATATATATAAAGCTGAAGAGTGCGTTTGTTTGCTTGAACGCGCTAATCTCAGTAACTACTGAAAAATTGTGTCAGTGTTATAGCCCATTTATCGAAGGAGGCTAAAGACTATATTTAATTATGGAATTCCCACGGGAACAGGAGTTACTGGGGTGAAACCGCGCGCGGGAAGCAAGTTATTAATATAGTTAGAAAGATGCGCAGTGAAGACAGTTTTATTCTGCCATCATCGATGACGTTTGCAGACTTTCCAATGTCGGACGGCGACGGGAGCTAAGTGGCTAAAACCGCTCGAGAAAGCTAGTAAATATGCAGTGTGATTTATTTTATTTTTGTAACTCACCGAACTCAATCTATAGCATCTTACTAGTCCTACTATCCTACTAATATTATAAACGCGAAAGTTTGTAAGTATGGATGGATGTTTGTTACTCTTTCACGCAAAAACTACTGAAAGAAATTGGCTGAAATTTTGCACCGGGATAGGTTATACGCTGGATTAATATATAGGCTACAAAACATCACGATCCGACCCACTGGAGCAGAGTAACGCGGGTAATACCGCGGGGCGCAGTTAGTTAAAAACAAGTTTGAAGCCATTTTAAATGTGTTTTAAAACGTCTTCAAACTTATGTTAGGCTTAGGGGCGTCCATCCTTACAACCTAGATAATTTTTATTGTGGGTACATCTTGACATGTACGCTTGATCATTAGTGTCTTCCTTGAGACCATTTTTTGATCTAATTAACATATTGTCTGTTATAAAATTTTAAAGTTACGTTTCGATAATAAAAGCAAAGCGTCCTGCAAAATATTAGCAACGGCAGAAAAAAAATACAAGGTGTATAGACAAACAGACTGAACTCTCTGAACTGTAGGTTGAATACGAGACACTAACATTTATTTATTTTTATTTTTTGATGACATAGTGTATCTGTATCCAAAACGCGTACGTATCTAGTGGCACCACCGAGATAGGGCCATACAGAGGCGGTCCCGTAACGACGCGGTATCATCGTCACTGTATTGCGATGCGCGCGCATTTCCAGTCCCGACTCTTTTTTGCGGCTGGTCCGAGGTAATGGATGTAGCGGATAATTAGGGTACTTGGGTGGATGCGAATTCAACAAAACCTGACGTTTCGTTGAATTCGCATCAAGCCTGTGATAACTCTGTAAATCGACAAGTCTTTGAATGCATTCAGAAAATAAATAATAACATTCTTTTTTCTTTCTTTACCGGATGGTCATGTGTTGTTGGCTACGAGGCTTTTGCTACTACACCAGGCACAAAGGCGAGCAGTGTTCCAGCCTTAGAAAATGGGTTGTTATTCATATCTATCACCAATCCGCCTAGCGTTTATGGTTAATAAAGAAAATCTTCTCATAAGAGGCCCATTTTGGAAGTCGAGAAAGTCTGATGATGAAACTGTAAAAGTCTAATAAAACAGCTGACTATTCAACACAACTTTATATAAAACAGTCGTTAAACTCAAACAGACCGATATGGCGTGAAAATGTTAACAAAATGCTCGAAACATAACGTTGGACGAGCAACCTGTTCGCTCGCTCTCCTCGCTTCGCTCCGGTGGGGTGAGGCTTGTGTCGGAAATGGCCGTCAGATTTGTCGCCCCGCTGGCTCGCCAATTACCGCCACGCGTTTTCCAGACGATAATTTATATGTTGTAGCTACATAAAGCGTAAGTAGGGAAATTATGAGCGTGTCGTTTGTTATGTGCGGTCTAATGGTGTTGATAATGGTATAAGGTCGGGCTGTTCATTGAAATATAACTTATGAGCATACCACAATAAACCTTGGCTCCTGTACTGTATTTGTTGCAAAAAACAGTTGCCTTTCGTTTTATTTCGCCAAAATACTTGTTACTACTACTAATCTAGAAAAATAATATCCTATTTTACCCCAAATAACATTTTCCTTTTACCGTTTCTTTTCATCACATATAATCCCCAAAAAAGGAAACCAAAGTCAATAGCCAAAGCAAAATTATATCAACAATAAACGATATTATCTCAGTCTGTCGATTTCCCCTTCCCCATATCCGGATAACCGTAAAGCTATGCGGATGTCCTTATACCGATCGGGTGATATAAAAAGCCTCCCCTTTCCACCTATATTCCCCCTCTAAGCGCTGCCATCATTGCGGTTTGTTAGCTCTGTGTCTACATACGTTTGTTTATTGGCTATTTTCATATTGGCAAGTTCTTTGTAAATCATGTTTCTTTTGCTGACGAATTTGAATCTTTTGCCTCTTTTGTATGGCAATTTTAATTGCTTATTGGCAGCGATGGAACGGAATTTTAATTCATTCTCAGGGCTCTATGAGCTAAGTAGTTAACTAATAAACTTTCCATAATTGTATCAGCTAAAATCATGCAACTGTCTTATTATGCCATTAGCGTTACAGACGTCAGGTAGAATACCAGCATCAGTTGTTAATTAGACGTTTAGCGATTGAATGAGCCCCGACCCCACTTAACTGCCGTGAATTTGCTTAGCCTCGCACTAAATCGATAGCCCAGCCCTGCCGCTGCTCACTAACAATGTAATATAATCCTCTGGTAATTGCTACACTCAGCGAAAATGCCTTTAAGTACTACGCAAAGACGGTCTTGCAAACTTACCAGGGGTATAATAATATAACTAGTCGACTATTAATGTTAGGGTAATGAAGATGATGTTCATTTAAATAACATTCTTATGATGTTTAGTTTGACGAAGATTATGTTTAGTGATCTATCTGATGGTATTTTTACATTATTCAGTAGAATTACGCTCTATAGCCCCAGACGAAATTTGGAATGTAATTGGAGTTAGTTTCTGTATTTCATCTTAATTTTACTTGTGAACTTGTTCTATGATCTTGTTTAATTTTTGCAATACTGTCTTCCATGTGTTGACAACCTCCGTGTTGCTTAGTTATTATTGACTATAGCAATCAGGCTTATTACTCTCTAAGTAGAACTGTAGAAAACAATCACTTATGAAATCTAATTTATTTAATGCCTATATAATAATGATCTTTAACTCAATTACACGCTTGCTTAAATTGTCTGCGCTTAGAACACAAATGATCATTATAAGCGCAGCGAACTCAATCGTGACCCCTTCTAATAATAGTGTGCTGAAAAGCGTCGTGTCATCAAATCAAAACAAATGAATAAGTGCGTCAATCCAATAACACGCCTCGTGCTCATTTATCCATTCAGCCGTACGACAACGAGCCATCGCCCAACTTTTAATTAAACCGGCAACCGGCATCGCGGATTACCACTCGTCTTATTCACAAAAATAATCCTTACCGTCCAAAGAATAAGACCACGAAAATCGACTCTGAAGTCGTCGCCGCAAATCACGTATTACTTCAACAAACAACCCTTAGAAATCTCGATGAATCCTTGTCAGTGTAAATTATACTTTATTGTTGCTACACTGAGTTCAGTTTCAAGTGACGCTGGTTCCGAGGCGCCCAAATGGAAATTGATTCGCCCCGTAACATAAGGTCGTAAGCGGTCGGAGTGCGGTCCAATTTAAGTTGGCCTGTCGTTGGATGGATGTTCCACCCGCAGTGGCGTGTTTGAGTAGGTGCGAGGGGAGTGAGGAAGTGCTGTTTACAGTGGTGCTGCCGGGGGTATGTTGGCTATGTATAACGTTGCGGTATTGAAGGTCTCGCCACTCCGAAGTGGCGAGGGTGTACGATTACTAACAGTAATCGCCTTGATCCCAATGAAGTTGGTAACAGACTGCCGCGCCTCGCGCCCCATCGACTAGCTAACGAAAAGACGAGCCAATTTGAATATTTAATTTCGCAATTTACTGTGCCTATTGAAACGTTGATGAAGATAAACGCAATATTCGTGAATAGAAAAGCACTTTACTAAAATACCTACAGCAATTTGGTTTGTTCTACTTTATGGGTGACTGTGACCGTCTTACTGCATTAATGACTAGCGCCCCGCCACTGCTTTGCACGGGTGCAATGCTGATGTAAATGCTGTATTATACATAAAAACATTCCTCTTGAATCTTTTATTTAATAAAACCGCATCAAAATCCGTTGCGTAGTTTTCGAGATCTCAGCATATATAGGGACAGACAGACGGCGGGAAGCGACTTTGTTTTATACTATGGAGTGATGATGCAAATGTCACTTTAGTCAGATCATGAGTAGTAATAAATCTCTATACAGACAGCTCACAAATCCTCCCTGATGTCCGTTGTTCGTAGGCAGATATCCAACGCTGTGCAGCATGAAGTAACATGTGTCAGGGTGGGGGCGCCAATAATGGAAGCCCGCAGACATTGCTGTAGCATAGCGGGGAGGGGCGGTCAAAGGATAAAGCGGCAGCGATTATCTTAAAATAAAAATAAACTGTGACTCTATGTGACAGCATGTGTCAGATTCCTTGGTGACAATTTAATGTCAGAATTTAAACAGAAAAGATTTTGACTTTGTATAAGAAGACTAGCTTCCCGCTCGCGGTTTCACCTGCATAGCTCCCGTGGACTTTATAATTAACAAACAATGTTCAAGCAAACAAACAAACTATTAAGCTTTATTATATACTAGCGACCCGCTCGGCTCCGCACGGGCGCAATGCTGATGTATACATATAAACCTTCCTCTTGAATCACTCTACCTATTAAAAAAAACCGCATCAAAATCCGTTGCGTAGTTTTAAAGATTTAAGCATACATAGGGATATAGGGACAGAGAAAGCGACATTGTTTTATACTATGTAGTGAAGTATCTGCTAATAGCATTAGGTAATAGGAATGGTTGGTTGGTTTTTAGTTTATAGCTTTAAGCGCGTCCATTGGCTTGAATTAGCGTTTTATAGAATCTTTGCTTGTAGATTATTATATGTGAAAACCTCCAACCAAAACCTTGGCATGTTGCGTATGCAACAGCAAAACATGACTAACTAAAATTATGTAATAACTCTATACCTACCGTGTTTCTAGATTACTAAAATAAATTAATAATAATATATTTTATTCCATACACTTATTACTTTTTACAAATACTTGTAATAACCAGTTGTGTTGTAATAACCATTTACTGTTTTCGTGGTTTAACCGCTAACCGCTCATAACTCGCGGTAGCGTCAGGGGCGCAACCCCGGCCGCTCGGGAGCGCCGACTCGGCTCTATCGCTCCTACTCTACAGTCTCTACACTAGGCACTCTACAAACATAAAGTTGGTAGGTGTAGATAGATGTTTACTTACTTGTTACTATTTTGCCACGGCTTTAAGGGGCTAATGCGGTGAGGGTTTAGGTATTCTTGGTAGGTATTTGTGTGGCCACGGTCTGTAGTTTGTATGTGTTTATTGATACCTATAGGGACTTAATTGGATATCATATAGTAGTAATTATTCTATAATTGATGTTGTTATTCGAGTTTGTATATTTGACTCCCGAGCTGGACAAAATGTTTAAAAGCTCATTTCTTTCCGGTTGGTTGATGGACTACCCTCTGTGTCTTGGAAAGTGACGATTAGACGTTGGTGCCGATGGTCATAATATCATGTGACGCGCAGTAGCGTTTATACTGTGTGTTCATGATAAGGCGGTCACCGATCCGTTTGCCAGGCGTAGTGACTATCACTAGGTGCATCTTACGCATTTAGGCCTTATCCGGTTTATAATGGTGATCTAGAGTGTCGGACTTGCAATCCCGGTCGCCGGTTCGATCCCCACCCTTTGCACTACAGACGTGAACCCAATCGTAACACAAGCATTTTAGCTTAGCACGAGGGTTGAACAAGAATACTAGTAGTGTTCAATAAAACTGCTAGTAATCTTAAAAAAAATCTTAACCTTTAATACTTTTTGGGGCTTATTCAAATAATGTACTGAACAATTAAAAAGTTATAATAAAGAGTTTTTGTCAAAATATAGACCTTTGTTTCTGATACAGCACACTTTCCATATGAATGTTAAACGAAATTGTGTGAAACTAAACGTGCTCCAATACTTCTAAAGTATATCCCTCCATTAAACGTCTCTTGACATCGTCTATTTCCGGACTTATTAAATCTTCGACCCCAACCGTTTTAGAAGAGGTTTGAGACCATTACGAAGCTATCATTACTCCGCCGCATTAACTACCGCTTTTATGATACTATAAGACACTCGAAAAGACGTAGGTATTCAGACAAAATACGGCCAGTGTAGCGTGTATTAGGAAAGGTGAAAATTGATTGTATCAGTGGATCAGTGGATACGGTAGTTGCTTCTGGGTCCTGGTTTCCGGGGTTGATTCCCTCCCGGGACAATTATTTCTGTGAACGGGCAGTTAGTCAAGTCAAGTCCCCCGCGTCACAAGGCTTTGTTAACCCCGTGCGAGACTTAAAAATAACATTTGGCATTCCTTTTAATCCTTTTAAGAGGCTAATTTAAAAAAATCCTTGTATCGAATGCCTATGTCATAAAGAGAATACATTCTAAGTTTCAGATCTCTACTAACAGCGGTTTAGCCTCTGCGTTGATTCGTCAATCAGAACAAACAGTTTTATATCAGATGATATTCTTGGATAAACATTACGATATCAGTTGATTTTCATCCACATTAAAAGTATCTCGTCAGTTTAGTTTTATACACTGATGCGGTACGGCTGTTAACCTCCTGAATTTGAAACGTACCGATATTTTAAAGTTAACACCAAACGCTCACGTTTCATTTCTTAAAATAAACCTGCCGTCGCTGAAAAAACATAAAAAGTGATCCTTTACGGTTTTTAACCGTGATTAGAACCATATGTCCGATTTAATTTGAAGATGAAGATGTTATACGCCGTGTGCACAACAAAACTACGCGTTTCAGAATGCTCTGTCTAAGTTATTATTTGTCCCGCGTGATATCACCCGCGTAGATCCCGTTCCCGTGGAAACCTTGACTTAAAATATAGCCTATGACACTCACAAATTAAACTCTAGAAGTCCGACATATTTAGTTCCGTCCCTAATTAAGACTAAATTTCATCACAACAAAGCGGAATATATCGTAAAAAATCTAACCGTGAATATAGTGCGTGAACCCTAGCTTTGACGTATTCTATGCCAATATTACCTGTCGACAGCCAATTAGAGAGCCGTGCTCGATACAGGGCTGAGTGATAGCATCTGAGGGATGACACAAAGGGCAATGTTTCACTACTGCTATACGCATTATAGTTCTGTTAACTCTATTGGTATGCTTGATTCTATTATGTGGTGTCCCATATAACGTGGTGTATTTGTATTGGTTAGTGTTTCCACGACAACGAAAGCGGTATAGGATAAACAACGATTTATAATAAGGTTTAAAATCAAAGCTCAGGTTTTTATTTTAAACAATTGCCATTCCGTTAATAGAACGTTTATTTGAAATACTCTAGACACAATACACTAATTTGTTGACCATTTTAAGACGATCAAGTTTTAGTCCGATATTTGTCCTCGATCGGGGCCGCATTTATACAACGACTGCGACGCGATTTAGTGAAAACAAAGTCATATATATGTCGGCGGCCACTTTCAGAAGCGAAATTTATTTGTTCGATGCGTCGCATCCCAGTCACCGTAACAAGTTGACCTCGGCCTAAATGAGTGAATTTCTAACACACTAGCGTCCCGCCCCGGCTTTGCACGGGTGCAACGCTGATATTTTAAATATAAAGACCTTCCTCTTGAATCACTCTATATTTATTAAACAAAACCGCATCAAAATCCGTTGCGTAGTTTTAAAGATCTAAAGATAACATACATAGCGACAGACAGACATCGGGAAACGACTTTGTTTTATGCTATGTAGTGATAGTGCTTACTTAGAATTATAGTGTAAGTTACACACTTATGTTATGTTAGTGGGTATAACGACTGTGTGCGTTTGTTCAGAGAGGATATCTACTTAGTGTTGTGATTGTTTATTTTCATCTATAATTCAATACGTATAGAGTCGCTTGTTCTGTAACGTTCTACATATGTACAAATACCCATTTGGCGAATGAATCGCTCCATAAACAACCGCAATGCAACAATAGTATCAATCGTCTCTAAACGCTGCCTATCTATCCTGTCATCTAATCTACGTCCCGGTGGGTGGAGGGGGTGACTTCTCACAACTCAAATTAGCACTTCAGACTGAATTAATTACCGCTCGCCGCTTGACAACCCTCGCGTCAGGGCTGTCGCGCTGTTGGCTTAACGGGGATTTTGAATTTAAAGTACCTACTCTATATTTTGACATGAAAAGTTGAATGTATTTGGAAATCCTTGTTAATTAGTTTCGTTTTATTATAATTGATATATTTTTAATTTGCTTTTTTTGTTTGTTGCAGGTAATACTTGGTGCCAGTTTACGGTTTGATTTAATTAGATGATGGGTAAAGTAGAAACATTTGTTTACATTTGGGGATCGGTATAAGTAGAGTTTGTAAGTACGAATGACGTAATTTTTATAGCGTCTTCATAGTATGGACATGCCGCATTATCAAAAAATGCAAAAATCTGTTAATCATTTTAGATTTTCGTTTCGAATAATTTACCTCAATATTTTAATAAATATGAAACACATCGGTTTAATTTTAATTCGTTATTTTTAAACGGCATATTCATGATAAAATCTACGTGTTCACTTAAAATCTCTATCTATGTTGACCTCTATAATAGTGATTGACATGAAATACGCTGTAACGGAAGACTTTTCTATCCTCCGTAAAAAAAAACTTAATAAAGCTGCTGCTCAGTCTTTAACGTTGCAAGTATCTACTGGAATGATCATCGAGTTCATGTTACCATGATTGTTGCTCATTGCTATGATTGTCAAATTCAATTGGATTAATCTCACGTTACGCCTATAACGTAATGCAATACGTAGTTAAACGTATAGGTATCGGCTGAAAAGGTTCTACAGTTTTATAAAATACATACCAGCATCCGCACGGGGTTTCACCCGCGTAACTCCCGTTCCCGTGTGAACTTCATAATTAAATATAGCGAATAGCCTTCTTCGATAAATGGGTGTCGAACAGTACCTCCTGAGATTTGCGCTTTCAAGCAAATAAACAAACTGTTCAACTTTATGTATTAGTATAGATATTAATTAAATACCATGCCATTTTTATATACAGATAGGGATAGGGTACGCTTGTCGGCTTCCATTCATGCTTCCATCCGTCCGAAGGAAGGAATGATTGCCGCAGGGCACAGCAATATCTCCGTCTGTCGATGTTTAAAGACTGTTCTTGAAAAAACTTGGGTATATCAATATATGTATACCGAATACTTAAACTAGCTGTCGTCCGCGACTTCGTCCGTGAAGGTTTCGATTTCTCCATCATTGTAGAATTTTGAGAAGATCTTATCGAATCCGTACGTGTTATAGACAATACACCTTTCAAGTTTCGGATCGCTACAATAATTGGTTTAAGCTGTGCGTTACATTTGATTAATTTGGTCAATTCTTAATCAAAATGACTAAATCTAACTGATTTTAACCTATTTTAAACATATCACGTTAGTTAATTGTGATACAGATGGACATTTGCGTTACCGCTGTAGCGTAGGTTTTAACGTTTGTACAATTTATACTGGAATCATTATCGTGTCCATAGAACGATGTTGATACGATGAACATAGGCTCGATACAAAGTACTCGGATGGATGGACTGCTGGTCTGCGACTGTCAAATTTAATTGGACACTGGATCTGACGTCACGCCTATTACGTAATGCAATACGCAGATAAACATATACTATGTAGGTCTCTGCTAAAAATGTTCTACAGTTATGGAATATTAATAATGCGACCGTAGCCCAATGGCTAGTGCGTCAGACTTGTGATCTTGAGGTCGCTGGTTCGATCCCCACCCATTGCACTACCGAGGTAAACCCACTCGTAACATAAGCATTTTAACTTAGCACGAGAGTTTAATAAGAATACTAGTAGACTGCAAAACTCTGCTAGTAATCTATTTAATTAAGGGAAGAGGAAGGATTTGATAGTTTTTTTGTTTGCTCCGAAAGTACTGGACCAACTTCAAAATGTATTTAACCATTATAAAGCTACACTATTCAGGAGTAACATATTGTAATAAAAATCTGTATGTAACAAAGGAAAAAATCTGTTTGTTTCTAACACACATTTTGCATAGACAAATGATATTCAGACTCGAAAAAAAACCGTGGTTCGCCCAAACAGTTACCCCTGGGAATCGTACCCACAATACTAAGTCTCAGAAACAATTACCGACAGCGTTTAGTGTTGACGGCGCAGTCTGAAGAACAGAATTAAGTTGGATTCAGTTAGTATATAGAATACCTTAGAACATATAGAATGCAGTTGGCACTCCAAAATAGATTAAGTTGTATGGTCGCCACAAAACGGTCAAATTGATAGTAGTTTCGTAACAAAGGAATAAGCGATCACCGGACAAATAAGTACGGCGGCGAGAGGCACACTAATCTTAGAGGTCAATTGTGTGGTCAGCAACAACGGAAGAACGAAGATAGGACTGAAGATTTGGGCAAACCTTTGACCTTTAACTTACCGTGGCTGAATTGGTTAAGGCTTAGCCCTTAGCGATAGAAGGGAGAAGGGCTTGTCTTAAGATCTCAGATTGAAATCCTTATTTATTTATTTATTTATTCTTTATTGCACACAGTAAATACATAACATACAATTAATACAACGGAAACAACATGTACAAAGGCGAGCTTAATTCAATACTGAATTTTCTTCCAGCAAACCTTATGAAAGAAGCATTTGATTAAAAGTGCATAGCTAGTGTACAACGGACGAATCTAATAATATTTTCTACCAGAATGGTAAATAGGTACATATCAATAAACATACACTCTAATAGATACATATACAACTACATACTAATATTTAATCCTATATACATATTGTTAATTATAATATACTACATAAACTAACTTATATGTCCAAATTATATAATATGATTACTGAGTCAAAAAGTACTCCTTTGTTCTTTTTTTAAATGCGTTATGAGAAGAACAAGCGCGAATGGGGTGTGGAAGGGAATTCCATAACCGCACTGCACGGACGGTAAAAGAGTGGTCGTATTTACTTGAGACTTGAGGTGGGTTCTTTAAAAGAAGAGAGGTGGCAGTACGACAGGGTTTGTCTCTAGGTATCAAATACTCGAAGCGTTCGCGAAGATATGTACGGGCATTGGGATTGTGAAGGATAGAGATTCTGGCCACTTAATATTTATAATACAATGATTAGGTTAACATAATATAGGTCACAATGTGTACCTACTGTAGTTAATAATCATACAGATTATATGAATCTTTAAATTAACCCATTTATGATTATAATTCAATATTTTGTGGTCAGGCAAGATTTTGAGAATATCTTCCCGTATATATAATAAGGATTTGTATTTGACAGCTGATTAGTTAATTTTAACGTTTTATACTTTAGTCGTTTTAGAAATTAGTGTTAGTGTGATTGACAAACTTCGTAAAATACATCTTTCAAACTAATACTTTCAGTGTAGCAAATCTTGTTGGTGAAGTACCACACACTTTCGGTGCCCCGTCCATCTACGCATCAGTTCTACACAAACTTCCAATTTTAAAAATGCGGAGATCTACCCATACAGTCAATACTTAACAATTACAAATTGAATATAAAAATATTGTCCTGCAAACTATAAACACACACGAGCAACCGTAAACCTGCACGATGCAGGTGTGCACTTAATTTGTGTGCAACATATTTCGAATAGGCAATTAAATTAGTTTGCAACGAAATTCCGGTCGCTACTAGCTAGAACTATGCTTGTACAAGGGCCAAGTTCTGAACACTGGCGGTGACAGCTGTAGGGAGTTGAGGCGAACTCGTGAACACCGCTACATAACGCTTTGTCATAGTTAACTGATGTGCTATATATCAGGGATTCGAATAGCTACTTACAGTACACCAAATTTAGTTTCATGGTGAAATCTCTATCCGACCCGCCGGAGAAGAGTGCGTCCCCCCTCGTCCTCCTGGCCCTTAGCTTGCAAAGAACCATCCGATGCCTTCGTAGACCCGAAGTCCGAGAGGCCCGCGAACTGCAAAGTAGAGCGACAGTTTCACAAAACTCTTCTAAAATACTAAAAGTCATAATCCATCAATCTCATCGCCAGCGACCGCACTGAGAAGGCTAGGTTGCTTAGTTTGTAGTTTTTAAACCATTTAATAAGGCTAGAGCTCTGCTCGCCTTGCCTACGACATGCCTACGGTACCGGTATTCGTACAGATAGGTTGAAAAGACTGATATCTTTTATAATTCTTGGCGTAATCTCAATATTTGAATGCC
The DNA here is from genome assembly GCA_947037095.2 of Nycteola revayana. Taxonomy (NCBI): domain Eukaryota; kingdom Metazoa; phylum Arthropoda; class Insecta; order Lepidoptera; family Nolidae; genus Nycteola; species Nycteola revayana. The sequence goes on along the minus strand of OY855748.1, from coordinate 15,506,985 downwards.
GCGTTATTAAAAAACGCAAAATAAATAATGTCTTTGATACTTACTACTACTAGCGGATTATATTTCTCGTAAAGTAATTGGAGAATCACCATTTTATTCGATGATAGGAAAAAAGCTCAGTAGTAAAAATTGCGTTGTTGATATTAATTAATGCTAAATACTCTGAATAACAAGCTATAAAGCTACCTCCATTATCATTCAAAAACAGCTTTTATTAAAAAGTTATGTCACACGAGCTCAAAGCGAATCGCTCATAAGCAGAGATGACAGAAAATCTTAATTTCTATGAGAAATCTAGTGTGTTAAATTACTAATTCTTCTCTGCAATCGGCATTCTTGCCATGATCAAATGAGTTATTTTCTTATCATTTTATCTGGTGACGTCCCATTAAACATCCACCCATATGTTGAGGAGTACTTGTTCTATCTTCTTTGGTTAAGTTTTAAGATATGCATTTTTTATGCGCTCTTTGTATATTTGATAAAAAATTAACGAATTAAACGATATTTATTCAGCACTTACGCATTTACATACATTTGCACTTGTCAGTTATACACAATTAAATATGATTAATATAATTAAATACAAAATATCGCAACTGAAATCTATTGCGGATTAGCTAATGATCTGTCTGTCAGTCTAGTGTTACGTCATACGTATAGTAATAACAATAATTCTATAATCAAAATTTTAGCTTTATATATATTATTTATATATTGTGTGTATAAGAGAGAACTATTTAAAAATATATCCAAACAAAGAAGAAATAATTCTTAATAATGCTTGCTGCTCTTCCAAAAGTAGTAGAATTAAATCAATTTAAGAGATGAGCTAACGTAGGTCTGATGGCAATGTATCGTAGTCGTTCAACAATTGAGCGGGGACCACATTAATTCCGGGGTCAATTGCGAGGTCTAGACCGGGACCCGGCTAATAGATCCAATCTAAATGCACTGCCCGGAATAGAAGCTGCTATGAACCTTGTACACGGTCCGAATATGCAATATAATATAAAAAAAATATTATAAAATGTTATGCCAATTTGTTAAAGATATAGATAAATATTATTTTATTTTAAATTCTGAATATAATAATAATAATGTGTTTATTTAAATGTGGAATTACGTCTTTCTTTAATCGATTAAGTGATCTTAATTAATCTTTTAAGAGTAAAACTTACGAAATTTTTAATTATTATATATTCTGAATGTAATTGCTATTATTACAATCACCTTCAGCCAGTATAGCGTCTGCTGTTGAACATGGGCAGCTTCCCCCGAGGGGGGTTTTACTTTACACAAAGATTTCTTGACCGGCATGGGGCCGAATCCATAACTTCCGAGACATAAAGCGAGCTTTTTAACGTAACGCCACGGTAAAAGGTAATTGTGTTGAGTATGGAACAGTATTAAATCTGGATTTTGTATTAGTATATTCAGCAGGTTTCTAAACAATACCACTCACACAATTTTGTCGATGAATTTATGCCAAAATTATATTAGCCGTAAATAGAGCATTGTTTGACGTAGCCACATTATTTTAAACAAACAGCAGTGGTTGTTGCTTTTGAATCTATACTCGTACCAGGTAGTAAGATATCGCGTTTATTTATTTCTCAAGTGTTTCGATGTTTATTATGGACAGTACATGATATGGTACAGATATTGCACAACTGCGACCTTTAAGCACCTTATATGTATCTTATAGAGGTTATTCAGAAATCTTTGTAAACATAACAGAAATGGGAAAATAGTTTTTAAATGGGATCTGCAGATTCCGATACTATTGGTTGCGAACGAACAAATCTTTATCATTTGTAATTGAAAAATAGATTACCTCAAAACATATTAATTAAGAAGTTATAAACTTTGATAAAGTAATTAGTCCCAGACATAGTGAATGATCCACGGGAAATAGTAGACGTGAATAGCTTGTTCCTCTGACAACTCCGTGGCGTAGTAATAAAAGGCTCACATTCAATCTTGGAGGTCGTAGGCCCGAACCCCGTGCCGGATAAGAAATCTTTGTGTCTAAATTTAGATTTCTTTCCTGTTCTGATTTGTTGGGGCTAAACCATTGGTCCTGAATGTCATAAAACCCTCATCAACAATTGTATGTCTGTGTTTGCGCCTGTGTGTTACAACTTTGTCACCACGCTTGGAACTTGGGTGACTATGGCAAATCCCCACTCGGTTGTTGCCCATGTTCAGTTGTGGACGATATACGGGTTGATGCTCACGATAGATGAGAAAATATATGTTTTGGGAATCGTATGTATACTTCCCACGAGCATAGTAAAATTGGCCAAACACGTGAGTAAGAAGTGGTCGTAAGGCGCCGCCGAGTGCATTAGTCTCGGAGGTCAATTGTTGTGTCAATGGGAGCTGTCGGCCGGACTGGCGCTAATTAAAACTAAGTTCGTATCGTAAACATGCCATTTCATTGCTACCGAAACCGCTGACATCTAGTCGTGGAATATGTACGATTGACAAGTATGTATAATGTAATAAATAATAAATAATTTTGTGACGTCACAAAAAAACTTATTTCGCTGTGGCTTCAATAGTCTTTTGAGTCAATTCCTATTTATTAACGGGCCTTTATCGGTGTATTTTTGCAGTCTTTAAGGATACTTTAGTAGAGATAATAACTGCATTTCAGGTTTAATTTAAAAAAAAATGGTTATATGAATTCAGTATAATATAATAAATAAATATAATATAATAAATTTGTTCACAATACTTTACTGCGGCAATGACGTCATGACACAGATAATACTAACTCAAAAAATACCATATCCTTTTCCAAAACCATTTTTAACCATATAAAAGTTTTTTTTTAAAGTGACAACTTGCCTTTAGTGTCAATCCAGAACAGTAAAGTAAGTTTAAAGACAGAATTACAAATTTTAGACAATTCCGCTTCGTCAGAAAGGTCAAAATAGTCATGTTTTTTTGATTGGCTTACGTTTACTGGTTGGGGTTTCCCGTAATAACTGCTATAAATAAATGATTGTACCATTAAGAGTCAATCAAATTAAAATAACGACTATTTTTTTACATATATATACCGACATGGCATATAATTTAAACACTGCACCACCCCCACCATTACACTCGTATTACTACTAATAAGGTGAAAGTGTATGCGTGTACTATAATTATATTGGGAGCTTGGGGGTGTGGGAACACACCCGCTGCAACCGCACCCCTGCAACCTACGCGGTCACCATGCGGCGTTTTGATAAAAAACACCGGTCAAATGCGAGTCGGACTCGAGCGCTAAGGGTTCCGTACCTTTATTTATACAACAGTAGGTACAATATTATTTTGAAATAAGGAATCAAGCGTGTTGCCGTCATTAATATGTATTAAAAATATCGTGTTTGTTGCATGGGAGGGGTGCTCAAATGGACAAATTTAGAGGAACGCAAAAAAAAGTTCCATTATATTTATTATTACAATGAACAAAAAAGATTCATCAATCATCTAAACTATCGGTTTCGGAAACCTCCAATGTCCTATGAAGATAGCTGTCGGAAGTATGGTTTGCTGATGCTCGAAGAAAGACGGAAGATCTTGGACTTATGTCTACTTTATGATATTCTCAACAATAGGCTAGATTGTCCAGACTTATTAAGTCAGATCGCACTTAGCGCTCCGCTACGACGCACTCGCCACACTCCTTTATTACATGTACCTTGGCATGCAACGAACTATGCTAAAAATTGCGTATTGGCACGCCTTGCTCGAACCTTTAATGACAAAACTTTCTTGCAAATAGACATTTTTAACTGTACTAAAAATAATTTAAAAAAACTGTTTAAATTATTATTAACGAATAGCAATCAATAACGCTCGCTACACAACCTCACTTCTTACTATGTTTAATTTATTGTCGACTGCACCGGTGGCTCAGTGGTTACGGAAGTTGCTTCTGAGACCTGGTGTTCTGGGTTAGATTCCCACCCGGAACAATTATTTGTGTGAACCACAAATAGTTGTTCTGAGTCTGGGTGTTCTTTGTGTCCGTGAAATGAATGTTTGTAAAGTCCCCCGCGACACAGGGATTTATTTCCCTAGTGCGGGAGTTGTCTTTATTTAAAGATAAAGATAAAGATATTACTTAAGTTAATTGTGTTTTTAACTTTAACTTTAACCTTATGAATGGTGTTAACGTTAACTTTAACCTTATGAATGGTGTTAAAGTTAACTTTAACCTTATAAATTGTGTTATTAATTACAATTTTTCACTTCTTTTTTGCAAATGTATCCGTTCGCAAGACATGATATTTTAGTGTTCACATATTTAAGTTATTAAGGGTAACCTGATATTAGCCACATACAGCTGTTTTATTTATTCTGTTAAGTATATATTGTATGGCTGTTGGTTTCCTCAATAAATATATAAAAAAAAATATATTCTCCTTACGCACTGCCCACCTATAGCAGCATATATGTTATTAAAATAAAAAGATTTTACCGTATTTTGTTTCAGAGTTTCATACGTGTTTTTTCTTTACGTGATAATTTATTACATGTGTGGTACAAGAGAACAAATAGTGCTTATTGTCGTATTTTAAAAAATTCTGTAGTAGGGTTTTATTTCACAAAAATTATTCATCACGGTGTTATTTGGAGAGGTGTATTTGTTTTATTCAGTCCCTAGTATTTGTTGTTAAAGCGGCAACATAAATACATCATCTGTGAAAATTTCGACTGTCTAGCTATCACGGTTAATGAGGTGCCTCGAGACTGAGGGACTGACGTACGGACAGCGGAGTCTTAGTAATAGGGTTCCGTTTTTACGTTTTGGGCACGGGACCCTAAAAAATATAATTGTTACCATCATGGCTGTCAATAAAACGGTTAGGGGTTAAGCAGATGTTTTAAAATACCAATTAACAATTGTAATACGATGTTTTATGTGCGGAACCAATTAGTTAAAGTCTTTTAACTTTTAAATACAGTTTTCGAGCAGAAAGGTGCCGTATCTATGTTTTTATGAGTTTCGGGTCATTAAATCGTCAAAAACTTTCTTTATTGACCTTTAACGTTTCTGATGTTTTACATTTTTAATTAGCACATTCGTGTTTTTTTCATTTAAAAGGGTACCTTATTAAAGTAGTTGAGTGAATGGGACGCGTCTTTTAAAGGCCCAAGTATCTTTTAGGATCAACTTGGAGCTCTCATTCAACACCTTCCATTGGAAATGGATAAGGCATCTCCACAACCGCAGCAGCAATCTATGATGGTTTGGCTCTTGATAATAGGAATGGTGACAGGTGATAAGTGCGACTGTCATCGCATATTATGTTAACATTATTTAATGGTAACAAGATATCCCGTCCTAACTCCTTTAGGGTGCCCTCAGGTGGATGTCGCTTAGACTTTGAAGTTAATATTAGACCTGTTACCTTTAAGGCATCTTACTATAATGTGTGTACATTTGTCATTTATCGCACGACGGACGGACTGATGGACAGATGGATTAAAGAATCTGTAAGATCAAATCATTTTAACAATGTTTTCAGCTACTTTAGTGAAACTTTTGTTGGATTTAGTCTTACACATTGTAATTTTGACAAGTACAAGTGTATGTTAATACTTAAGTGCTGGATAAATTTTATTGTAACGAAGTTCCTTATCGCGCGTTGTGAAAGGGGGCTAGACGGAAAAAATTCTTACTAAAAGTTGTCACGACACTTTTTGCTATAGCCACTCAAACGTGAGTGTATTTCATATGATTTTTCGTTGCTGCTTTATTATTTTATTTGGCTAATCTCAGGAACTACTGGTTCGATTTCAAAAAATCTTTCAGTGTTGGATAGTCCATTTATCGAGGAAGGTTATAGGCCATATTTTATTTTCAAAAAAATTAGGAATCCGTACGAAAATTGCGATTTTGTAACCCAAGGTGTAAAATCGAAAACCTATTTATGCGTGCGCTGCAAAAACTATTGACAATAGAACAAAATTATGTACTACGGGTTTGTCTTATTAAGATCTACAAAAAAGTTCGCGAGAGCACATATCCAACTATCATAGTTTAGTCACAATAACCGCTTTTATGTTAATAAAAAATATTAAATCGTCTGAAGAAAGAAACTACGTAAAATGTGTATCGTAATATTAATCCTTATCCAAATTAATCATTATGTTATCAAGGGTATTTATGTAGAAGTAAAATACTTTTTGTTTTATTCCAATCGGACATTTCGTTTAGATATTATCACGATCAACTTCGTTCCATCCGGGTGTCCCTTGTTATTTCAAGGTTCATAACACGTTATAAAAACACAATTGAATAGTAATAAAAAAATCTATGAAGGTAAAAGAATCGGTGTAGGTAAGTACCTACTAAAAATAAAATAACGTACTTTATTTTTCGTTACGGTTGGGAGATTTTATGTAGGTACGACAAAATAATGACTACACATACATTATGTTCATCTCTGTTGTCAACAGGTGTGAGTGCGAACAAGATTCCGAAGCGGGCGGACATACCGCCGAACAAGGGCGGGCCCTTCGCGGCCGCGCTCCGATCGCTCGCCAAGAACGCGGGCCCCGAGACTAAAGATGGTGAGTCTGTGCCTGTAGCTATGTCCTTGGGCTTTGGGGGACAGTGAACAGTATAATTCGCCGATTTCGAGTGTTAATATTTAGGGGAGAGGTTTTTGTACATTTATAGTATATCTATATTTTTTTTAAATATTTCTTGACTTGCTGACACTGATATTATTGATAATTAGTAGTAATCAGGGGTGGAGCTATATATAGGCTTTATGCAAACTGTGGAAATATAGGGCCTTATACTTGCTTGAAAGCAGTGAAGCAGTGCTACTAAGTACAATTACATTAAAAAAAAGTTTTATTTTATTTTAGACATTTAGTTCATTTAATAGGCTAGGTTTCGTCGGATCACTTGACCTTACAAATATACAGGGCCGTCTCTGGTCGCCTCATAAACTTACAGGGCACCCTGGTAGAGCTATTATTGCAAAGTTAATAAATATAGAAAATATAGGTAGTAGTAATACAAACAAAAATCATGATTACCTGTTATCATGTAGTCTATAGTTAAGTTTCGTCTAGAGTCGATTAGGTTTTTTCAAGAAATGTAGGTATATATATTTTTGTTTCTATAAGTAAAATTATTGATGCAAATTATTATTAAACAGTTCACTGTCCCTCAAGCCTGCTCATCCCTTTCTTTTTGTTTTCCTTCGACTTGAGTCCACTTGTTGGGTCCTGTACTTGTCCATACGTGTACTATTGTAACCATAATCTCGCTATACGATAACTATGTACTATGCCCTTTGTAATGGCTGACCAGAGTTACAATATACAAAACGATATTGTAAATTTACAATTACAATACAAAGGTGCTCTTGTCAACCAAAATAGTTTAAAGTTTGTTTTATATTTTATATGTTACGTTAAAATATTTTGTAAATATCTAGTTTATTGTAAAATATTTGGATCGTGTAATTAATTGGTTGTTAATATTATTTAAATGTTGTGTGTTTTTATTCTGTTTTTTGATATTTTGCGGTTAGCTCTTATAATTGTATTTATTGCCTTTACTTTTGCTGCAGACGAAAAGTTTTTTGAAAAGAAAATTGCAGACCTCCCGACACTATCAATTTTCTGTCCTGTCATTATTTTTGAATTTTCCTTCCTTAAGAACACATTGGGAGCATTATTTTCCGCAACATAAGATTAACGTTATTACATTGAAAATCCATGTACAAAATATGGAATCGACACTGCAGCATCAATTTAACTTTACAATATACATAACATAAATTATTTGTTTGTCCCATTGCAATGTGATTTGATTCAGTCTTCCATTCATTGGATCTTCAATTATTCTCTGCAATTTACATCCTTGAGCGGATGTCCCCTGTAGCTAGCTAGACTTGATCCCAAATCGCGTTTCAGTCTTCCATTCATAGTATCTTCAATTATTCTCTGCAATTTATCTCCTGAAGCTAGTCTTGGTCCCAACTTGCATAAGTCCATGAGAGCTAAACGCAAGCCAGCGACCCCGACGGGTCTGACAGTGCGAGTGTGCAGGCGCGGGTAGCGGATCAGCCTCAGCGGAGCGTGACGTCAGCAAGGACAAGCCGCCCCCCGCGCCCCCCAAGCGCGCCAGCCCACACCACCTGCCTACCTCGGGGTTCCAACCTTATAGACCTGATGAGAGGTGAGTTTGTTTTTTACCTTTTCTTCATTAATATATTATTATGTATTAGCTGTTACCCGGAAAGCCAAAGAAAGAAAATCAATCGATCTTAATACAGTAGAAACTCGATTAACCGAACTAATTGTTGTCTTTAGGCATCCGGATAATCGAATGTATTAAGATCAGCTGGGTTTGTGTATATGTAGTAGGTACCTAATGTTATATGTTAATGATAGGTACAGTAGAATCCGTTTAGTACGACTTCGCATACAACAAACAACCGTTTATAGCGACGTTAGTATAGGCATATGTTTGGTTTTATTAAGAGCCTCTATGAGAGTTCATCCGTTTATTACGACTCCGCTTATAACCCCCCTAAAGGCCCCTTTTAACGTGTTTACAAATAAAAAGTCGTTTTCATATTTCGTAATGTATAGGTGCATTAGGTGCACATTGTGAAATAATTATTTTGATTTCATGTTTTTTGTCTCTGATAATCACATAAGTACATATTATTATTTATAAACATTATATAGTTATTAGTATTTAATTATTTTTATTAAAAAAAAACTAAAATTGAAATTGTATGTTCTTTTAGTACGTCTTCCGGTTACAACGTCGTAATATCGTAGGTCCCTTGGCCGTCGTTATAGCCGGATTCTACTGTACTTCTAAACGAAAATCAATGTCTATTAATATCTAATTTTGTTTTCTTTCACGTACTTACTTTATTTATTAACAATAATTTACAAAGACATAATTTTTTTACTGCTAGTAAATGCCATATTTTTTGGATATATATTTTTTACTTTTATAGTTGAATGTATACATATGCATAGCACGGAAAATAAGAACGGTCATGGATATCATCATCAAATGAAAACACTAAGATTTAAGTAATAACAAAACAAGTGGAGCACCGAACCCGCAATAATTGCAATAATATAATTGGTAGCGGCTGGTAATACGGATAATCGCGAATCCGTATAACTGAGGTCCGAACAATCGAGTTTCTACTGTAAATTAATAAATTTAAAATATGTTTTTACATGCGTAGTTAGCCTCGAAGTTAGCAAATACATTTTCATCGAAATCATATCGATACCTAATTGTTACGGTCCTGGTACGTTACGGTTATGATATACTTCCATAAATACATATTTAAGTAAGTGTTATCTTAAACTAAACCAGTAACATCACCCGCGTAAGTCCTGTTATATTTTATTATGAAGTTCTTCATAATAAAATATAACTAGCTGAGTCCTGCGGTTTTACCCGCGTTACTCTGCTCCAGTGGGTCGGAGCGTGATGTTTTGTAGCCTATATATTAATCCGGCGTATAACCTATCCCGGTGCAAAATTTCATCCAGTTCCGTTCAGTAGTTTTGGCGCGAAAGAGTAACAAACATCCATCCATCCATACTTACAAACTTTCGCTATCATATAAGTAGGATAGCCTTCCTCGATAAATAGGTAAATAGTCTTTCAAACACTGGAGGATTTTTAAATCGGACCAGTAGTTCCCGAGTTAAGCACGTTCAAGCAAACAAACTCTTCAACACTATATATTTCTATAGATATAAAGGGCGAATTCTGCGGACTTGCAAGAATTGTAACGATTGAATGTGGTCGGCGGCTGTGGAGGCGAACTACCTGTTGATCATGACTGTAGCCTGCTACGTACATTTGTGTAATGTACTGAATCTATTACACGCCACCTTGTTGGCTTGCCGGGTTTATTAGAACTGGACTTTTGACAGGCGGATTGGTGACCGCAGTATAATATTGTACAATACAAGGAAATGCTGCTGCCCGTTCCTTGATATACGTTTATTATAGATGAAGTTATAATAATCGGGACCAACGGCTTAACATGCTTTCCCTCAACCAACCAGCCCCGGAAAGAAATCTTAGAATTTTACGCAAAGATTTCATGTCCGGTGTGGGGATCGAACCCACGACCTCCGAGATTTTCAGCGAGCCAAATACCGCTGCGCTACGGAGGTCGTCTCATAGTGGGATGGAGGTTGAAAACTTTAGGAAGATGTTTATAATCTGTAATAGCTTCCCGCTTGCGGTTTCGACAACCTCCGTAGCGTAGCGGTATTTGGCTCGCCTTGAATCTCGGAGGTCGTGGGTTCGATCCCCACACCGGACATGAAATCTTTGTGTAATTTCTAAGATTTCTTTCCGGGTCTGGTTGGTTGAGGGACTACCCTCCGTGCCTCGGAAAGCACGTTAAGCCGTTGGTCCCGATTGTTATAACATCATCTATAACAATCGTATATCAAGGAACGGGCAGCAGCGTTTCCTTGTTTGGTACAACATAATACTGCGGTCACCAACCCGCCTGCCAAGCGTGGTGACTATGGCAAATACCCTCCCTCGGGAGGAGGCCCGTGTTCAGCAGTGGACGTTATACGGGCTGATGATGATGTGCGGTTTCACCTGTGAAGCTCTAGTTTCCGTAGGAACTACATAATAAAATATTGCCTACCTTAATGAATGGGCTATCTAACACTAAAAGTCTTACACTAAACGAAGCGGCCGTAGCCCAATGGCTAGGGCGTCGGACTTGTGATCTTGAGGTCGCCGGTTCGAACCCCACCCATTGTAAGCATTTTAGCTTAGCACGAGGGGTTGACAAGAATAATAGTAGACTTAAAAAATCGGCTAGTAAACTAAAAAAAAAAAAAAAAACAAAAATAAAAATCATAGATTAATTTCCGGGTCCGGTTGGTTAAGGGAAGTAGTGCCTCGGAAAGTACGCTAAGGCGTCCCGTTTGTCATAACATCATATATTAACATTCGTATACCAGGGAACTGGCAGCAGTATTATACTGCGGATACCAACCCGCCTACCAAGCGTGGTAGCTACAACATAAATTTTCCTTTAGAAATACGGGCTGATGATAATAGTAGATTGCTTATCTAGGGAGCAAACAACTATTTTAAAGGCGAGAGTGTTTTTTTTAATCCAGAGCGGAGCGAAGGATTCTAGAGTAGAATCCCGAGAGGAGCGAGGGATTCTTAACTAGAATCCTGAGCGTAGCGAGGGATTAAAAGTATGTCACTCGAGCTTAAAATAGTGTTGCTCCCGAGGTGGACACTCTACTTTTTATCACCCTCTATGAAAAAAACAAGTAAGTGCAACTTATGAACAAGAATTTATTTACGTACGATGAAGAATCATAAGACATAATAATACTTTCACTTGAGGAAGACGCACTCATTTTTTATAATTCTAAAATCTGAATATGAATCAACTACGAACGAAAGCAGAATGCATTTAATTTCGCGCGTTGTTTATTTTTCATCAACTTTTTTTAAATTTGGCGCGCTCGCAGTTTTTCAACCAGACAGCCACATATTCAATACATTGTTCCCGCATGGTTTGTGATTCACCTCTTTGCTGATTGAAAAATTATTAACAACTAGCTGACCCGACAGACGTTGTCCTGCCTCAACTAAAACTCTATATTCAATTGAAATTTTAATAATAGGCGGGATAAGTCTGCACTAACCGTGAAGGGCACTAACAGCAGCACATATTTTGTCAATTTTATGTCAAACGATAACATTAAAAAAGTTCGTAATTATTAAGCAGTTACGTTAGAAAATTGTAAACTCAGTATTCTAAAATTTTCTAATTTTCCGCGCAATTTTCTTAATTGTTTCTCACATAAGATCCTTCTCCTGACAATAACAAACACAATAAAAAAGAATTAGCGAAATCGGCTCAGCTGTTCACGAGATTTGCGCTTAGCAACGCATTCAGCGATTCATTTTTATATTACAGATATCCACATTCCAAATTCAAATCAATTTTGGTCCCTAAGGGATTAATGAGCTATTTTGGTCCCTGTTTACGAGGAATAAACTAGCTCTTTTTGAATAGATGTGATAAAAAATATTTTTTTCGAATACTTTACGGGATAGTTTGTCTATTACTAAATTTAAAAATTGAGATTAATTAATTTAAATACGGGCAGTGTCTTCGTTTATATATTTAATTCCAAATGCAACTTGACTGTCGGAGTAATATTGATCATTACCGATAGATGGCACTAACGTTTCCCTTAAAGACGTGTTATAAAAGAGTTTGATAGGTTTCGATGATCGGTTGGGTTCCACTGTAGCCGAATTGGTTATGGCACTTAAGTTAGACTTATCTAAAGTTAACAATGAATGATCGTTGTGTACAGACTGTCTCACCCGGCGGCGTCGTTCCCGCTGCTGGAGCCATCCGCGTACTCGCCGTACGCTCACCCCAGCATCTACTCCAGCGCCGCGCTACAATACAGGTACGATCATCATTCACTTGTATGACTCCTGAAAAATTATGATCTTTAGGTTTTTTTTTACAAAACTGAACTTCATAATCTCTCAATCCCACCGCAAGCCACCGCCCTGAGCCAAGGTCCAAGTCCCACATGTGACGCCCTCTTGCGCAGGTTGCTTAGTTTGTTGTTTTTAAACCATTTATTTGGGCTGGAGCTCTGCTCGCCTCTTTATGCCCGGTGAAGTAGCAAAAGCCTCCTGGCAAACTGATAAAAAGGACTTTTGCTGGATTTTGGCCTACCTAAAAATTTCAAGCATTTCAGCTTAGCACGGAGGTTAACAAGAATACTGTCATGTACTGTCAATTTGCTAGTGATCTTAAAAAAAACACAACATTTCGGAACAAGGTCCAGTTAGACAAGGTTCAGCAGACGTCCAGTGATGGACAAAAACAAACTGACAAAATGACCGACAAAGGATTATCTGAGCTAAATACAAAACGCTCTTAATCTTAAAGCTTTTTTTTTCGGACGGACATACGTTGTTAGCCACGAGGCTTTTGCTACTTCACCGGCCATAAAGGCGAGCAGAGCTCCAGCCTTGATACAAATCTTAAAGCGTCTGTAGCCCAATGGCTAGGGTGTGAGACCAGCGATCATGTGGTTAGGTCCCCACCCATTGCACTACCAACGTGCAACATTTAATGTCAACTTTAAACTTATTTAAATTTATATATTTATCTATACAGGCTAGCAGCCGAAGAACAAATGTACCTAGAACGCGTCTTCCGAAGCGGCGTCGGCGTTGGTTGGCTCCCCCCTCCGTACACATTATACCCACCGCTGGCCCCACCACTGCCGCTCGTGTCCCACGCCCACGCCCCACATGCGCACGCGATGCACGAAGACAGAGAGAAAGAGATAGCGCTACAGCGGGAACGGGAGAGGGAAAGAGAAAGAGAACGCGAACGAGAAAGAGAACGGTGAGATATATTTTGAGAATACTTTGTAGTAATAGTTATATAGAATTGTGTAAGCTGAGTAGAACAGGAGAAACAAAGGTCAGTACGTTTTTGTCGTAGTTTTGTATTATTGTAACTAAACTTGAGTTTAAGAACCAAAAACTGAGCTAAAAAGTACATAATACAATATATTTTCAAAATATCCGAAATTGCAAACAATTTAAGGCTGACCCCACATTGGGCTCTCCACGACCAATGTCGGGTCAACCTTATGCTTAGAACTAAAGTATATTTCTTTTTACTTATGTATTTACCTACTGGAGATTGTAGACCTTTACTTTTTCAGTCATCATTTCTTTATAAATTTCACACAATTCAATTGTCGTGTATTTATAATACGTTGATTTATTTTCCTACCTCCAGTTTCGGATTGAATATTAAATTAACTTTATATTTAAAGATCCATAATATAAAAATATTTGATACATTAAATTAAAAAATAAACGCTTTAATTTTTGTTTTGCACGCGTGTCGATACAGGGAGAAAGAGATCGCGCTACAGTTACATTCTGAGAGGGAGAGGTAAGATATATATCATTTATATACCTACAATCAATTATACTGCATGACTGTTCGTAATGCGATAAATATAGCACTTTGATTACCATTTTATGATCCTTTACGAGAGCTTTAAAAAGAAAGGATTTTCCATTACAATTTACACTTCTTATTTCACCTTTTTGTAAGGTTTTTCAATAAAAATAAGTATCTATATTTTTATTTCTTTATATTTTACGGTCGTTTGAAAATTCTGATATTAAAAGTATGGAAATTGCATACAAACATTAACACTCCTTAGGGGCTGAATTTTGCAAGATCTTAGTGAACTCTGATGTTCTAAAAATTTGAAACTCCCAGCACTTGTAGTTTCTGAGATTTCGGGATGAGTGATTGAGGGAATGACTGAATTTTTGCTTTTATATCCTCCTCCTCGCTCCTTTTTAATTTAAGACCATTTAGTGACATAGAGAGCGAAGCGTATGCGCCTCAGTTTTAAGACCTCAGCTTCAATTCAATGGAGTCAAATGACCACAAGGTCAATTTGTCGTTCCAGGGAGCGCGAGCGAGAGCGAGAGCAGCGCGAGAAGGAGCAGCGCGAGCGCGAGCGAGAGCGCGCGGCGCGAGACAAGGAGCGCGCGCTCGCGGCCGCGCTGCTGCCGCACCACCACCACCTGCTGCCGCCCGTGTACGCGCTGCCCCGCGCCCTGCTGCCGCCCCCGCTGCTGTACCGCCCCTACCGCCCCTACGCGCCCGCGCCGCTGCCCTACGACGCGCGCGTGGCGCACACGCCGCCGCCCGCCGAGCCGCCCGCCCCGCCGCCCGCGCCCGCGCCCGCGCCCGCGCCCGCGCCCGAGGAGCCCGAGCCGCGCGACGAGCCCAAGGACGCCCCGCCCGCAGGTGAGGACGCGCCGCCCGCGCCCGCCGCCGCTCCGCCCGTGTCGACGGTCTGACGCTCGCCCGCCCGAGCGACGACCCCGACTTTGGCGTGTTTTGACGATTCAAACGAGCACTCCTTCGGTACCGAATGTATCGGAACGATTCGCGTTCGTGGAGGGACCCCGTCCGTCCCCTGGCGCACGCTGGCCGCGCACCTGGTGGCGAGCGTGTCGCTGCTCACGATCGTTGGCAGAGACCTCTTCGTGGAGGCGTCCCGCGCCGCGACGCTCTTTGTATATTTCCGACGAACGAACTGATAACAAACTGTGTTTAAGAATAAAGTTGATACGTCCGAATCGTACTAAAGTTTTCCCGATGCTTCCGACGCCATTTTGTTTCGAAATAACCGTTTTATAATCTGTATTCTATTGATGATATATGATATTGTGATCGATTTTCGATTTGTAAACTTAATTGTATAGTTTCCTGAATGTTTATATCTTACGTATACATCATTATGTGCATTTTGCGTGAGTTTTAATAATTATATTAATTACACCAATTATACACTGATATAAAGTGATCAATTTGGCTAAGCGCACAATTTGGCTTCCATGACGATTCTGCAAATTCAAAGCTAAAATATTGTCTAATAAAGTATATTTTGGATACATATCTGTACCTTAATATATAATATATCAGACATTTGATGTATTAAAACTCACGTAAAATTAAAAATAAATCATAGACTTTTTCGACTGACATTGTTAATATATTTGTAATAAATTAATCAAATTAATATTGAAATGATACCACCATCATTCATCCGTATTGTACAATTTCTTGATAAATATGATTTAATTGATTGATTGAATGAGCGTAAAATATGTATTATTGTCGATTTCCATTTGTAATCAATTTTCTATTACAATAATATATTCTTAAAAATAGGGTCCATTAATAGCGTTTATTACGAACAGAGTTAAATAAGTAGTAATTCATTAATAATAACGAGCGCCTAATGTCATCTTACTCCACTAAACTTTCTGTGCCGGAGAAAAGATGAGAGAGATATACTTAGCGAGAAAAGGAAAAACATATCGACGGGTCACAAGACAAAAATCGTATTTGACGTGTTACCAATTTTCAGAAAGTTTTGACCAGTGCAAAGAAACAATAGCACTGGTATTTAAACCAGTGCATTGTTTCATTGCACTGGTTTGTATCGTCATATCTTTTTGAAAATATAGCTATGAAGTCTAATACGGTTTTGTTCTAGATCCGTCGCTATATAACTGCTTAGTATAAATGTATATTATGTATTCTGATTGGCATTATTGTCAGATTTATTAATACAATGTGCCTCTTTTGATTTGTTTCGAATGCAAAATCTTGTCGTTCTTACTACTATCTGCAATGTGAAGCTCAAATTGAAAACATTGATTTTTATATATTTTTTTTTGTTTTGTATGATAAAATTGAGGAATGTGCATTGTTTGATTGGAAACTGATTTTGTAGGTTTTTAAAATTAAGAAATTATGAAGCTTAGTATACCTATTACACGATAGACCTCATCTGAGTTATTTGGTAAAGGTTTTGTCGAGAGGTAAATAAAAAGTATTTAGTAAAAAGTACTTTTTATGCATAAATTTACAAATAAACTTGCAAACAGACAGCCTTTATTATATTTTTATTTATTTCATAAGTAATTAATTTTTTTTATGTCGCAATTTAACCTCTAGTCGATTGCTGAAAATACATATATCACTTAAGATTGCGATGTATGTTCATCATTTCCCATATTATAAAGTGATACAATGTGGGTAAATAGACGGACAATAATTACACATAAAAGTGTAGTTTGAGTATAGTGTGATGTGTGTCGTTTCCCAACACAAAAAACAGAGTGGTTTTTAATTGAAATTTTGTAAGATTTTGGTAAATTAAGTTTGAAAATCATAAATTTAGACCATTGGTAGAATTCGAATTTTAATCGTATTGGTCAAGGCATTAAAACCGTATCTTACATTGCACTTTCTCCCATGAGAGTGGCTTGTTACTGACCTAACTCTTATGTATATATTTTAAACTAGCTTCCTGCGCGCGGCTTCACCCGCGTATCTCCCGTTCCCGTGGAAACTTAATAATTAAATATAGCCTATGTCATCTGGGAATAGTGTAGCTTGTCAACGGTGAAAGAAATGTTCAAATCGGTCAAGTAGTTTCGGAGCCTATTCAATACAAACAATAAAAACATGAATCTTTATAATATTAGTATAGAAAAAGATTTAAAAAATGCAGGTCTGTCAAATTCTACTTTTCTTTTTTTATTATTTTTTACTAAGTATCTTTAAATACACAATCATGGTAAGTTTGACTTTAAAAAAAAAGGAAAATATTGACTCTCATTAAAAATATATTTTCGCCCATACCACAGTGGATGAGTACTTGATATAGCATGTCATTAAACTATATGAACATCTTATACAATTTAAATACTGAGTGAAACACTCTGTGGTGATATTATAAACAATTGTTTATATTTACATTAGGCAGCTAATTTTGTGTCCTAATCTAAAATTGTTCAATTGAATGATGGTACATTTTTTACATTTACATATAAAACTGAATTTAGCTATACATTATGATATCGTAAGAAACAATTTCAGTCAAAAATGAATGATTGATACCAAAATGTGTAATTTAAAATGTATTTTCATTGTAAATAATTGATATTATTGTTAATGTATATGTCGTAGCCATCTAGTTGGATCGGCCATTTTATGAAACGGCTAGCCTGTTAATTATACGCCGACATTAAATGAGATGGCTAAATGACTAGCCAAACCCTTGACTTTGGGTGGTTAAAATAACCTAAAACTAAATGTCAGCCAAACTCAAAGTGCTATCTTACTTTAAGCCAATTAGTTATCGTTTAGTGTTGTTAGTTCAATCAACGATTGGCCTAGGCATTCAATTAAATGGCGTCGTTAAATTGGTGGGCTGGCTGTATGGCTGATTTGACAAGATGTCTGCGTTATGTACATGTTCTTGTATTTTGTCGGCAGTAATACATATGATTATCAACGATGGTAGGAATATCAGGATTCTATGAATGGACACAAATATCTGTCCAGTTCCAAAGTTGTGTCACGCTTTTATATAATATGTACTTAATATATAAAAAACTTCCATGTTTCTATTACATATTTTTGATCGATGTTTTGAAACTTTTTTATTAACGTTTATTTTGTCATGACGTATTTGTACTTAATTTATAAATATATGTTTAAGCGTAAAATTGGCAGAAACTTTGATATAACAATTTTGTTTTATAAAATAATTAGAATGCATATGGAAATTGTTTTTTTTTTTATAAAACTTGTTATAATCGGAATTACTTATTTTACTGTACGAATTATTTGATTAAAATATTGTATGATTCTAAATGTTTAATTACATTATATACAAGCGTGGCACAGTGCGCGAGTTTGATGCAATGGTGACGTCACAACCACAGGTATATCTATCTCTTTCTTACTTCATTATATTTATGGTTGTGTATTTTTATATTAAACTCGTGTTAACAAAGTTCACATATATAGTTAAGGTCAATATCCACTAGATATATTATGATCTCAATATTACATATTGTGGATCATTATCAAAGTGTTGTTGACTGGATTCTACGCTTACTTCGGACGCCAATAACTAATTACACCAATAATTGTAATATTTGTATAATATATTATTCCGCTAATGATCAAATTTGACGAATAAACAGCTGCCCGGTGCAGACTATAGCTAGATAGGAGTGCGGCTATTTAAAAAATATATGTATAATTTTAGGTTTAAAAACAAAATGTATCGATCGAAGCACGAATTATATACGTAGGTAGTCGAACGAAGCCGGCGTACGTAGGGTCCGGCAGACCGGGGACAGCATCGGCGTGACCTTGGGTTCAACGGACTGACATTTGTTTACAAATTCTTGACTATATTTTCTAAACGTCAGTTCGTTGAATACATGGTGTTTAACTAGCGTCTGAATTATGACGTAGTATACAATAACCGGTGTATTACCTCCCGGTCTGACAGACCGCACGATATTTCGGTCGACATTAATTTAATTTGTAATTTCGCTCGTACGGGGTCAACGTAACTTAAGTAGGCTTTAAGTTGTGCCGTCGAGGCCGAGTGCAATCCGCTTCGCAATATTGAACTTACTGCATTTGTGATAAGACTTAACTTCCCTTGCAGTATTGCGCGACCCCGTCCGACCGACGACTGCAGTGTTTAACGAAAATAATAAAAACACGAAATTTTATAACAAAAAAACCTCTTTATACTTTAACTTAGATAGTTATTATTAATTTTAGCTTTTAATAGGTGTTCAATATTTTTCAATCTTTTTTTCAATCATGAGCAGCATTTAGGCGGGCGACTTGTCGTCGAGTGTCTGTGTCCGATATTTCATGTAAATATTATATTTAATAGTTAGATATGATATGGACAATACCTAACAAGTGAAAAAATATGGTTTTATTGAAATACATTCAATGAAATTAATGTTGTGCATGCTAGCGCCGGGCGGGGATTCGAACCTCGACCCCCCGCTCCGCGTGTAGTCACTTTTATTTTGTTTTACCCCTTCCTTCCTGAAGCTTAGTTAGCATGTAGCTGAGACGCAAAGGAGAGTCGAGAAAGAAAATACAAAACAATACAAAAAGCTTAAATTAAGAAAAGGACAGCTATACAATCCGCTGTTCAATTAAACTGTTTTTGTATTTTGTTTCTCTCTGTATTTTGCCGCAGTTTAGTATTTGTGCAGCTTACGTATGCAGCGATACACTTGAGCAGAATTATCACTCATCTGATAAAATAAGCTTATAAGAAAAATATTTAAAAACAATTTCTACGGAAATTAAAAACGTTAACTTACAAATAGTTACTGTTAGCCTGCATCATCCCACTGCTGGGCAAAGGCCTCTCCCCATGACTTCCAGCTCTTTCGATCCAGGGCTAAAGTAGGCCTCTGGTCGTTTGTTTTGTCCAGCTCGCAATAGTTGACAAACTTTTTATCAGAGGCTTGAAAAGGGTGTTAGGTTTCCAAGATAACAAAATATTCACTATTATTGTGTGAATTACTATTTATTTGCAAGTTGTGTATACAAAATAAGAACAAACCACCAAAAAATTATGAAAGAACGAAAGTTGTCGAAGTAAGTATAATGGTCCACTAACTTACCCATTTTGTGCCACGTTACTTAAGTAAAATCCTTGTCCCGTACTTGAGTAAAATTAGGACTCTCATAGATATCGATAGATATATGGTGGGAGGCCTTGTCCCATGCCATGCCGTGCCGTGCCGGCAGTGAGCGCCGGCCCTTAGTGGGCATAGTCTCGTTACTGGCGACCAATGGCAATCTATTTTTCATTTGTGTCAGTTAGTTATAATTGGGAAAAAAATAATACCAGTTGTTGCCAGTGGTGCAAGTAAATACATTAGAAACCGCTGCCAGGAAACTAAACTAAAAACCAGAAACTAATCCTACTAGAATTATAAAAGCGAAAGTTTGCTAGTATGGATGATCACGCCAAAACTAATGAACGGAATTGGCTTAAATTTTGCACCGGGATATGTTATGCGCTGGATTAACATATAGGCTACAAAACATCACGCTCCGACCCACTGGAGCAGAGTAACGCGTGTAAGAGTATTTTTATGAATAAACTAGCTACGCCCCGTAGCTAGTTTATTCATAAAAATAAAATTAGAAAATAGTTAAAATAATCAAATATAGTATATTATTATATAGTAATTTGTCCCAACTGGCAATTACTGTCACTATGTATATTTCCCCCATTTATCACCGCTGGCAACAAATTTGAAAAATACTTACTCCTATTTGTTGCCAGTGGCAACTAGCCCAATAATGACGACTGGCAATAAGCCCATTAGTGTTGCTAGTAGTGAAAATCTTAATAGACATAAAGCTTCCTGCACACTGTCGATAATTTGACGAGTCCATTTATACATTTAATATTACAGTACAGACGAGCGTTAACGAAAATAAGTTCTAAGACCTGTAGCCATTTTAGAGCTGGGACCAACGGCTTAACATGATTACTGAGGCACGGACGAAAGTTAACTAATCAAAATAGGAAACAAATCTTTGATTGGATGAAAAGAAAAAAAGTAAAAGCTAGACATTCCTCAATGAAAAAAACAATATATCAATTTACTTCAAATCTTCACCCTACCTGAAATTATTTACGACGGAATCGTTTACTACTAGTAGGAATTAAAATGATTTGCGGAAGCAAAATAAAAATATGTGTGTATTCGATAATGACAAATTCCCAAGAGCGTCACAGTAAAAATAAGTTAAGGAAGCACTGCTCTAAGGTGACCTCGGGGTATAATTTTGACATAAGCCTAGTGGTTTAGTTACAAGTACATTGATGACCATACACATTACAGATGATAATGCATAAAAATGTGCTTACACATAGATAAATGATCCTTTCAACTTCACAGGAATCTTGTACACGTGATAAAAGCTCTAAGGCTGGTCCTTGGCCCTCTATTCGTCATGGATCCCGCGACGAATTGAATTAGAAGGTTCATAAGTGGAGTAGAAAACTGAATTCCATTTCCAGGAAAAGATATACTCCAATAGCATAAACCAAGTATTAGGAACTCCTTAAACGCACAGAAAGCGCGTAGTTGCCACAAAATCAGAAGGAACCACACCTGTTGTTTAGCCACCTGTTAAGATTACACTCGACTCGATGAGCAAATTTTTCATAAAGGCAGTTTCTAGGTACTGTAAGTATTATATATAATGCGTACTAGGTACGCCTCCTCCTAAACTGACTTAACCCTAATTACACTTATAAATAGTTTTCTATGTCTGAATTTCAAACCTGAAACAGCTGGCTTAAAGTATTTTACAACGAGTTCGGCTTAAAAAAATACTATGCTATGACTGTTGCTCACAAAAGAATTTAAATGTGTCTACGTGAGTGTCTATAGACCAGGGTGGCCAACTTAACAAGACTTAAGATCGACTGTGACACAGTCTGCGATCGACCATATGGGTTACATAAGGTTTCGTTTAAGTAAATCAAATGTTAAATAGGTATTTTTTTCAGATTATTATACAACAAACATTAACTTTGTGCGTCTGTCGCACGTATTTGAAGAAACATTGGACTAAAATATCACTTTTTGTTTTATTAGTTGATCGACTGTTAAAGCTGCTGGGATCGACCAGTCGATCGCGATCGACCGGTTGGCCACCCTTGCTATAGATTATAGATACAGTAGACTATGCAGGCTACTTGTCAGCATAGACAGAAACAAGAATAAATGTCTGTGCTGTCAAAAAGTTCAACAAATCAAAACGCTCAACTTCTGCATTTTTATACTATATAGTATTTTAATTATTAACTTGTTTATTTTCATACTTGAACAATCACTATACAAAATTCTGTGTCTATATATACAAAACTTGATTGAAAATCCAAAAAGATGCACGTCAATGGCCCGCCCAATACCAGACATTGATTTACGAAGGCTTTCGAAAATTGAAGGAGATTACGACATAGTCCCTAAGAAAGAGAAATCCTTCATAGATTTCATGATAGATGGGCTTAAGAGCGATACGGGGAAGAACCTAGTACTTGGAACATTGGTCGGTTGGTTGTCAGGCGTAACTGTTATAAGAGTGGGTCGTGTCGCAGCATTTGGGCTTGGTGGAGGAGTAATTCTCCTTCATTTTGCTACAGAATTCGGCTACATTCACGTGAATTGGGACAAAGTGAAGCAGTCTGTTGGAGAAGGCCAACAATGCGTGGAGAAAGTTTTGTATACAGTAAAGAAGAATAGCTGCTTCTCCGTTGGATTTATCGGCGGGTTTTTCTTCGGGATTGGATCAAGTTGAGGTCAATTAAGTGCAATTTTAGTATGTTATGTACTTACGATGGTCTAAGTTTATATTTTTTGCAAAAAGGTGGTAGTTTTAGCACTAAACAGTAAGACGATTAACTAACCACTCATAAAATTGCAATTATTTGGCCTGACTACAGTTAGGTTTACCCAGACAAGCGAAACGAATGGTCTAATAAGAGTTGATACGTATATAAAATAAATTAGAATGTAGCGAAATAGTTTTATCATTATTTGGGACTACACACGCCTGCGCCACTTGCACCACACAATACCTACTTAGGACATCAGAATCAGTTCTATGGTTTGTATATGTGCAGTGCCGTAAATAGGGTGGTGCCACCGGTGCCCAGGCACAGGGCGTAGACTCTGGGGGGCGCAAGAATGGCTAGACCAGGCAGGACTATGCTTTTTTTCGGTTAATTGCTAATTGCTCATAAAAAAAATATCTTAATTAGGGTTTAGGGTGGGCAACGCATTTGCACTAGTGTAAGTTTTAGTGAGTCAGACACAGTGGGTACATAATTATGTAAAAAAAACAAGGTCACAGGTTATAGAAGCTTGCACAGGCATGCCCTCTTACCCACTGGGCACACTGGGCACGTGCCCAGGGCCCCGCGATGATTTAGGGCCCCCTAGTCCCTACTGTTGCCACGGCCGGATTTAAGGGAGGGCAACCAGGGCAACTGCCCCGGGGCCTCCACAATAGAGGGGCCCCCACAATAGAGATTAAAATTCTGACCAGTAAACTCAATAACTTTTCTTTTATTAATGTTTTCGGTCTTGTACCTTTACATACAGTACTTTGTAGAATCATGATTACCGTAATAGTTCTTAATTGTAATAACGGTTATTCATTTGTATTTGTTCACTTAAATTAGACCTACATACTTCTAGAAAAGTAGGTACCTACATACTTCAAATTTTCTACACATTTAGAGGGAAACTAATTTGTGGCCAGGGGGCCTCTTCTCCTTAGTTGCCCCGAGGCCTCCGGATTCCTAAATCCGGGCCTGACTGTTGCTGCAGAATAGAAATAGGTTGCGCAAAAAAAAAAGTTCGTTGAGTGACTCTGAGTCATTAAGAGGGGTCTCCGAACAGAATACAGGCCCCGCGCCGGGGTCATAGGGGCCCCATTATTCTTATGTGCCCAGGGCCTCTAATAGGTGAAAGACGGCTTTGCGCACAGGGTGCAGTAAATAGCCTTTATTTACGACACTGTATATGTAAACAGTTTCAATAGTTTACATATCAAAAGAGAGAAAATTGCCTCGTCAATCATATTATGTTTGTATAAATAATTAATATGGTCGGCAGGCTTTAATATATCTTGGTACCTTCTCATTCGATGGCTAAAGATGATTTTAATGAAATCGGACGTACCCATGAAATTAGGATCTCAAGCACCCAGACATGGATAGATTGATTGATGGATGGATTGATAAATGCTCCTTGCACTAAACACTCAAAAGGTTTGACTGTGTAAGTCATAAAAAAAAGTCATCTCGGAGTTTATTTTTGCTATACCTACTCAAAAATGGCATGTCTCGGTTGGTGGTAGCGGTGGTGTAAGTATAAGAGAGTAACAGGTAAAAACAACTTTTTACACAAAGGAACTTTGGTCCTGGCAAAGATTATTCCTAAATGACTAAGAACAGTGCATAAGTGATATCTCCTTTTCATCTGGCCCTTGAAAAGCGAATAGCAGCTTTAGTTTATTTTTCAGAGGTAAAGGATAGTAGAATATGTACATTGTGTGTGTATCGCCGTACGGTCGCCGGACATACTACAACGATATTTATTTTCTAAGGAGTCTGTAAAGTAATGCCCGCCTTCCACTGCGAGCGGAGCGGACTCCGTTTAGAGTCCGTTTAACTCGCAATGGCGAATGGCATATAAGTGCTCCCACTGATTAAAAATGAGTGGAGCGGACAAAACGAGTTCAAAGAGTCACAAAAGTGGTCGAAGAGTCGAGCGGATTCCAAGCGGACTCCGCTCGACTCGCAATACTGATTTTCATACAAGTACATCCACTGCGAGCAAGTAAACGGAGCGGCCTGAGCGAGTTAAAATGGGTCCGCTGCGTCATGGCGTCGCGCGCTAGTTTTGAACGGACTCCGCTCACAGCCCCGCCTCCTCCAGCCACCGCTACCCCTTTCTCGTCCTTGAACGGTCTAGTAATTGCCGTAACCTTGCGCAATACGGAGCTATTTATTGAATCTGTTCGTGCATATCCTTGTTTATGGAATGTAAAGGACAAGGATTATCGCCGAGGGGATAAAAAAAACCTGGCATGGAAGAAAATAGTGGAATTAAAAATATCAGACATAACAGAAGGTAGAAGGTAGAAGGCAGAAGGAATTTTTATTTTTCCATAACCTCAATCTTGCCTGTGTAAAAAATATTTAATTATTGCTTCATAAAAATCATCATCACTTGAATCGTCCGACATCGTGCACCTGACTTGTTTCTATCACGGCTGTCTGTATACTGGCTAGCAGGCCTCCAAGTCCGCTTCTAATGGAAGCTTAAAACTCGCTCAGCCTCATTTCCAGCCTCGCTCGCTCCGCTACTCGCTGGCAGTGGAAGGCAAATGCCGATACTCTTTTTTAGTGGAAGTGCACAGCTAATTTCCGCTAAGCTAAGCTCCGCTCAGTTCGCTAGGTCCGTTTCCGCTCATTACCCTTTTTTAGTGGATAGCCAGCATTACGGTGGCTCACTCCTCTGACTCCCTCTAAGATCCGAAGTCCGTAAGGCCCGCGAACCATAAGGTACAGCAACAGTTGCACAAAACTGGCACTATCTCTTTACTCAATCTCCCTGACCCAAGGCTCAAGTCCTTCAGGAGGCTGTTGTTCAGGTTACTACTAGTTTGTAGTTTTAAACTATTTAATAAGGCTGGAACGCTGCTCGCCTTTATGCCACATGGGAAGTATCCTCTAAAAATAGATTGGTCGCTACCATTTACGGAAAACAAATATGCATTATCAATTATTTTTTTTGGGAGATCGTTAAGGATTTGATCCTGGCAATCATAACATCTAACGATAAAACTAGGTAGGACCAACTTTGAGAACGAGGTCAATCGTCGAATCCGACTGGGCTGGGCAGCGTTTGGGAAGCTTCGGGAGATCTTCTCGTCCAAAATACCTCAGTGTTACCAGTGATGACATATGGAGCTGAGTCGCTTACTGTGTGTCTCATTAAAAAGCTCAAATTCTTTCAGCGAGCTATGGAAAGAGGAGCATGACGTTTCCCTGCGTGATCGAATCAGAAATTAAGAGATTCGCAGGAGAACGAAGGTCGCTGACATAGCTCAACGGATTAGCAAGCTGAAGTGGCAATGGGCAGGACACATAGCTCGAAGAACTGACGGCCGATGGAGCAGAAAGGTTCTCGAGTGGAGACCACGAACTGGCAAGCGCAGCGTAGGACGACCGCCTGCACGATGGACCGACGACCTCATAAAGGTTACAGGGAGTCAGTGGTTGCAGGCCGCTAGCGATAATTCCCGCTGGAAATCGATGGGGGAGGGCTATGTTCAGCAGTGGACTACAACAGGCTGATTATGAATCATAACTTAATTCTTTTTACTATAATATAATTAGGTTTAACTATTTATCATGTCATGAATCCCCCTGCCGAGCGTGGTATCTGTAATAGTCAGGAGATATGCTGACCTTCATATGAAATACTTATAGTAAGTAATAAGTAAATTATGTTGGTAAAATGGTTTCGCTGGATATTGAGGGCAAAGGAATAGAGAGTGTTCGCAGATGGCTAATATCTTAGAGGCCAATTTACCCCTTTACCATGTTTTTCAGGTCAAAACGAGTCAAATAATACCTGCTCCCTGAAAACCAGAAAAATGAGTTGATGCAAAGTCGTGCGACCTGAACTGACTTCAGATTATGAAATAAGCTATCGATTGACATGGAATTTATCGAAACGCAAAGGTTAACAACATTGTTAGATTGAAACATTTAAAGCTTTCGTATTTTTTTACAAAATTAGTTATTATATTGTATTAAACCACTGCTGGACACAGGCCTGCCTTATAGATCTCCAGTTGTTGCGGTTGGAAGCGGCCTGCATCCACCGTGTTCCCGGGGCCGTAACCAGATCATCCGTCCATCTGCGGACTTCCTACTCTACGCTTGCCGATCTGTGGTCTCCATTCGAGAACTTTTCGGCCCGAACTGTTCTCCGTGCTATATGGCCTGCCCATTGCCACTTCAACGAACTAATCCGTACATTCCTTCAGCGAAATGCAATTTTCGACCCACTTGAGACATTTAGAACTTATAAATTTAATGATTCTGACGAACGCCTAAAACTCCAATGCATATCGATGCAAATACTTATTTCTTATAGAGTGCTTCATTACCTACTCTTTATAATAAGGGTATAAACAACTCATTGACATATTTTTGAGATCATTGGCTATCTGTTAACCGAATTTAATTAGCAAATTAGTGTAATTAGGACTTCATTTATTTACGTCTAAAATGGCTATATAGTCCACTGTGCGGTGTAAGGAGTGTGCTATGTGGCCACCGCCTACGGCCTCGCCACCTGGTTTCGCGTCTCATAATCCCAACTTACGAACCAACCGCTTCAGAATGTCAACAGCTTAGAAGTCAACAGTTCACCAGACCAATGTTTTAAATCTCAACTAGCTACCAGTTTCTAGGTTGACATAAAAAAAAAATGTTTCTGGCACTCGTCGGCCGCTGCCGCGGCACGCTCGTTTCGCTCGCTCGGCTCGTGCGTCGCATGGTGGCCGTTCTAACCTAACCTAACCTACTTTTCTAGTTGTCGGCCAGGTATACTTTCCTAATTTGCTATTTTAAACTTTGGGCTGGTGAGCTGTTGACTTACTAATCTGCTGACATTCTGAAGTGTTGAGATTTTGAATCGTTGGTCTTACGGTGTTGATGTTTTAACTGCTGATATTATGGCTGTTGATCTTAAGTAGTTATGCATCCGAAAACAACCACTAGCAGTAATACCTCTACACACAGATCTTGAATAGATAGGTATTCAAGTTCCGAGAAAATAATCCGACGTGTGTATCTAAAGCCGAAAAAGAAGTCAAGAGGGTCCTCGCAAAATCTATCTCTCACCCACATACAATTACAGCCTTACCCCGCCACTTGGTATAACGACACATTATTACACCAAAGGACTTCTTCGCCTATGGCGAACCAATAACCGCGTACCATTGATGGCACCCGACGCAATATTTTGGGTACGCAACTATGAAGTATATTATGTTATATCTAAGAGCGATCGCGATTGAGCCAAAATCGATCAACGTCCACTGATGAACATGGGCCTCCTCCCGAAAAAGAGTTTTGCCAGTATAATACTGGCAAAACTCTTTTTCTGTTCTTACACAGAAAGAAACGATGCTTTGACAGACAGATGATGTTATAAAAATCGATTAACGTAGGTATTTTCCGAGGCATGGAGGGTAGTCCTCTAACCAACCACTTGCTTGGACCTGTGGACACGGAGGTCCTCGTAACTACGAAGTCACAATTATTTGATGGCACGTCTGTAGCTTCACTAAACAATTCTTTAGAAAAATGGCACGTCCATGCATAAAGGTTCGCCATCTCTGGCCTATAGATTATACTAATACTTCCGTTGATACGTCATAGATACTTTAACTCTCGTTTTTCTAATCAATACTTGGTAGCTGCTAAGGCCGGTGCCATAATGGTTGCGACGGTGAGTGCGAAGCGATGGAGGTTTCATGAAAACAAATTCATATAATAATGTACCATATTATGTCGGCGACCGCACTACAGAAACGACAAGCGAAATTTATTTCTTCGTTACATTGTTGCCGCCGCATCGCGGTCGCCGTTCTAGTGCAGCCACGGCCTAAGGGCTTGTAATGATATGCGTCATTTTCACAACCATCAGATTTGAAATTCATTCGTTCGTGAATACTTATACAACACTGTTTGAAAGTATTAAACGGAGTAGCTCGATCTATTCCCCAAACTCGTAAGTTCTGTGCAGCAAAATTTCGCATTTTTCCCCACTCGAGTTTTTTCATAGGTTTATTTCTCTACACGATTTTTGTCCAGTCGTTTTTTTTTCCAGAGCAGTTGTTCGTATGATAATGCCGTGTGGTTTCTGGCTTAGAATAAACTACCTTGCCTTCGACTACGCGGCTCAAATAGGTTTTTAAAAGTTTAAAGTCGAGACGAGCTATTTTATATATCTAAGCCTAAAAGTTTAAAACTCAGACATTACATCACAATAATTATGGAGGCAGTGGTCAGTTCAGTGGTCTGAAATAAAGAATATAGATGTCTGCCCCGAAAAAAAAACGGCGTTTCAAATTTTTTTAACAGAGAAAAAAAAATCGATTGTTCGTAACATTTATTGCATTGTGTTGTAGTAGTTTAATACATTATTAAATTTAAATACATTAAAAATACATAAAGGTTATTCGAAGTGGTCTCATTTAGCTGCAATACAGTCCTTTAAACGTTGAGGCCAGTTATCATTAGAAGCACGCACTCTTTCCATGGGAAAATTCTTCACTGCCAATCGTATGGATTGTTTTAGGGACTCTAAATTGTCATGGGGTTTAGAGCAAGCCATACTCTCTAAAACTGACCATATATCCAGCGGATTAAGATCGGGACTAGATGACGGCCAGTCTGCAGCTCTGATGAAGTCCGGAAGGCTTGTTTGGGCCAAGATTGAGTGGATCGAGCTTTATGACCCGGCGCTGAGTCTTGCTGAAAAGGCCATTCTTGGTTATTGACCATGGTTTTGTTAAGGGGCTTAACTACTCTCTCAAGAATGGTATCTTGATACACTTGTGCCGATGTTTTGATACCTTTTTCACAAAAATATGGCTCAGTCACTCCCCATTTATAAGTTTATAGCTAACACCCCACCAAACCATCACGTTGTACTTTGTTGACTAATTGATAAGGATCTTTAGAGCTTTGAGCACAAACACAAGAAATTACCAGTGCGTCCTAAGTCATCTTCTAGTAAGTAGCCCCGTTGAATGCTTATATGCTGCTACTACCCTACCCTCGGGGAACATGCCGTATTTACAAGACCCACTGCGAGGTTTTTATATTATGTACTGCAATTGCTATTTACATCGTGCAAGTAGGTATGCCATGTAATATTTTTTGCCTGATAATTTAAATTGGTTAATTAATAATTAGGTAATTACCAAAAGAAATTTTGTCAAGTTGTTGTACCAAAATGGAAATTTGCGAAAAATAGTTTGCCATGCTAAGCTAACATATATTTTGGGAAGTGATTGTTGCCCATCTATTAGTTATTCCCTGCCCACATTTAATTAAAATGCGCTGCGTCTGTTGTTGGTTGCTAAATGCTATTTAGGTTCTGTCCTTTTTTTGTCAGAAATTTGTTTTTGCTATCCTCGATGGACTATAACATCGGGTATCGGGTATAAACACGAGTTGATCGAATAAATCGGGTAATTTTTACCCTACCTTACTCTAAATATTCGATCAAGTGACATGCTTCGTCGTCAAACTGCCCGCGAGGACAATCACTGAAACATACTTAGGTTATAAATTATTTAATTGCATTAATAGCTCATATTATGACATTTTATGACAACCTCCGTAGCGTTGCGATATTAGGCTCGCTTTAAATCTCGGAGGCCGTGGGTTCGATCCCCACACCGGACAAGAAATCTTAGTGTAAATTCTCTAAGATTTCTTTCCGAGTCTGGTTGGTTGAGGGACTACCCTCCGTGCCTCGGAAAG
The DNA here is from genome assembly GCA_947037095.2 of Nycteola revayana. Taxonomy (NCBI): domain Eukaryota; kingdom Metazoa; phylum Arthropoda; class Insecta; order Lepidoptera; family Nolidae; genus Nycteola; species Nycteola revayana. The sequence continues at coordinate 15,476,382 of OY855748.1, read as the reverse complement.
CACGTTAAGCCGTTGGTCCCGATGATTTATAACATCATCTATAACAACCTACCAGGGAACGGGCAGCAGCGTTTCCCTGTGTATTACAACATAATACTGCGGTCACCAATCCGCCTGCCAAGCGTGGTGACTATGGCAAAACCCTCCCTCGGGAGGAGGCCCATGTTCAGCGGTGGACGTTGTAAAGGCTGATGATGATGATTACATTTATTGTTAATATGTTACGTGAAAGTACCTACTACAGTGCATCTAACTGTTATAAGTATTTAAAATAACGCATGATCTCTGCTTGTATTTCGCTTGTGTTATACTCTACACCGTCGTTGCAAAATTGAAATCTTCTGAGTAATATTTAGAAATATTAAGAAAATCGGTCGAACATTGAAATATTTACATGAGAGTTTTTGCTAAGAATAAGCAAAAATATCACTGGAGATTTTAAATTTGCAACGACGAAGTATATACCTACTATTCCTGCCAATCGATTCTGTAAAATTATAACCGTGAAAAGTTAGGTGAGGTGAGCTTAGAGCTGATCTGTCAACGCTCACTTCACCTAAGTTTTCACGGTGAGATGGTTACAGAATCGCACTGCTGCTACTCCATGAAGTTGAGCTACTGTTCACGTAAACATTTTCACAACTTTTCAATCTCAAATAAAACTTATTGAAGCAGTAATATTAACAATGACAGAGCATATGGGTTCATGATCTAATTTGAATTAAAGCAAGTAGTGAAGTAGATTTGAACAGCAGCTTAATAGTTATTTGTTTAGTTACCCACTCACTCCACAATATCCTACGTGTTTTTATATTTTTATGTTTGTAGTATCGTAGTGTGAACGATAAACAAATCGTCCGCCGAAATACTGCCATAAGTACAAACCCGAATTACTTCTAATTAACTAAAGTAGTATAAGTATTGTATACTAATATAATATATTATTATATACTAATATAATAAGTAAAAAAAAAACAAAATGGGAACAAACTTTAGTCCGATTCGTACTTATTGTACTTACAATTAAATACTTTGTCTCAATTTTTTCATAAAATATCTTCAATTTATATATCCTCTTGTTAATACATATACACTTACAGTTTATATAATTATGTGATTTTTCTGATTATTGCTTTTATGTTTCCAGTGCTGCCGCTGAAGCCACTCGCACCACTTAAACTGGATCACGAGAGGCCCCTGCCGCCAGACCCTATACCGCCTAAACCACCCGAAATCTACAATAATGACGAATCCAAAATATTCGATAGACAAAATTATATCCAAAAACCCGTTCCTCATTCACCAATAATATCTCCATCGTCTATACCAAACCCCAATCCAAGCATTTCCACACAAAGACTGATGGAACCCGGGTACCAAAACTTTGGCGGTTTTCTATACTCGATACCCGGATATTCTGCGTTTCACCCAGTTGCCTACCCAGGGATAGTTCCAGATGGAGAGCAACGTCAATCGCCCATACATAGTGAGGTTCCAGTTACGGAACATGGTTCGTTTCCTCATGTGTCTGCTCCAAAAGATACAGCTTCTGCTCCAAAAGAAAGGGACTCCAGTCCACAAGAAATGCTATCTGGTCCAAAAGACTTTATACGTACTCCAAAGGAAATAGAGGAGAGAAGCGAAAATAAAATTGATTCATATATGATTACAGAGCAACTGAAGCAACAGACCGACTTTGAAGAACATTTTACCCCTAAAATTATACCAGCGACGTCTGTTCCTGTCTCTGAACCTAATCCTGAAACAGTACCCGTTCATGAACCAGGCCCCGACCCTATCAAAGTGCCTGCTCAGGACCTTAGTACAAATACAAAAATTACAGAATCAAATATGTCTATTACATCTCTTTCGCAAGGATCAGGGGCCACCGTCACCATACCGTCTCAGATCAGCAATAAAGATAAGAAAAAGAGACCAATCGAAAGGTTTAGTTTAAAAACTAGTATCCCTATAAGCAAGATTGATATGAAATGTGTGAGTAATCCTCCGGACGCTATATATCAGAATGCTATATCAAAGAAACCTTTCAATACAACATCAACAAAAGACACGTCGAGGATCGAAATACAAAGTAATATCCTTATAAAATCTGCTTCAATTGAATCAGAAAATAAAGAGTTGAAACCTATAACTACATTACCACTTACGAGTACTGAGGTCACGGTAGCAGAACCTATAAGCAGAACGGACTTAGAATTTTGTTCGGCTGAACATAAAATAGAGACGACAACTGAATTAAAAGATGTCGCACAAAAACCTATTTTCAATCCGATCAACATTGAAAATAGTAAACTAATTTTGAAAAAACCACGTGTAACCCAAAACTTAAATTTTAACAAACTACAAGACACAAATAAAATATATTTTAAAAAATCACATGAACCTAATAAAATTAATTTTTACAAACCAATAGAAACTAGTGATATAAACAAATCACAAGAAAGTAATAAAGCAAATTTTTACAAACCACTAGAAACTGGAATTATAAATTTTACCAAGCCACAAGAAACTAATAAAATGAACTTGAACAAACCACTAGAAACAAGTTTAGCTAATTTTAACAAACCGCCAGAAAATACTATTACGCTTTTCAACAAACCACAAGAAATAAGTCAAATTAATTTTACCAATCCACAAGGGACGAATAATATTCTTTATAAAAAATCACAAGAATCAAGTAAAATACATCTTAACAAATCTCAAGAACCGAATACCAATGATCACCATAATCAAATAGCACCAAACAAAAACAATACTAACTCTAAAATGTTGGTAACGATACAGCAATCAAACCCGCAGGTTTTATTACAAAGAACGAATTTCGAGACAAAAAACCTGCAAGTTCCTTCACGATTATCAAACCAAAATAAAAAATGCAAAGAAGACATTTTGACCGATGGAGTATCGTCAAAAGTTGTCGCATTAAAAAAGTTACACCAGGAGAACTGTGACGAGAATGATTTTGAGAATTTAATAACAGAAAATCAAATATATGGTAATAAGATAGTCGTGAAGGAGAAATCACAAGGAACATTACAAGAACAAGATATAAAAAATAAAAAAAACGCAACCGAGAAATTTACCACCGTTGAGACTAAAAGTGTTGTATTACAGCCTAATTTTGTATATTTAAGCAACGGTCAGATTGCGCCAAATTTAAAGATGGTTAATAATAAATTAAAAATTCCCCAAACTTCTGATTGTAACGTCACAAAACCATCAATAAATGATACTAATACAATATCAAATAATGAAGCTAACGTAGTTAACAAATCTTTCAAGTCCAATATAATTGTGAACCAAGAAGTGTTGAAGTCGGGTAATAATTTTATGCAGTCACTACCAAATAAACCTAAACCTGAACCTTTAGTCATTCAAACCAACCCAAATTTAATAATGAATCCACAGTTTGTATATCAACTCCCAATTGTGGATGCAGATAATGTTATAAATGATCAAGAACTTTTATCACTTATAACTCCTAATAAAGATGTTCTCAAACCATTTGAACCTACAAAAACATTCGAAAAATTGTATATAACAGCTTTTCCGTGTCAAACAGACTCTAAACTACAACCAAAAATTTTGATAACAAACTTAAAGTCGATGGAAATTAGTTCATTAGACATTTACGAAAAAAAGAGAAGGATGAAACGGATGAAATATCTTTCAAATCGTGAAAACAAAGATGCTAAAGTTGATTCGACAAATAATAAAGTTGATAATAATAAGAAAGTAGAAAAAAGTGTGGAAAAGAATGATATTCGAAATATAATAACACCTGAAACAATTAAATCGGAAATATACAAAGAGTTTGCCAATTCCAAAGTGAGCTTAGAGGATAGTGATAGTGGAAGTGACAATGACGAGTACGAAGAGGATGATTTGAAACAGTACGATACAATCTTCGAACATTATGGAACGCCAATAATCGAGAATAGGAAACGTAAAGAAGATTTTTTAGCCAATTTTAATTTAGCTACATTTAAAGCTTACAAAGGTAATTCTTTCAAACAGTATTTAATAGTTAAGCTACACCTAGATATATTTAAGGGCGATTTTTTCTATCATCAGAGGAATAAATAAAAAATTTCAAAAAGAGAGAATCAGCCCTAAGAAAAAGTTTACATAAACTGATAAACAAGTATTATTACAAACAGTATTAAAAACAAGTTGACAGTAGATTTGTGTACAATTGTAATTTTCATCTTAGTAGACCAAGCTAGAAATGACGTTAAAGTTTTATAATTTATTTAACAATAACAATGTTTTATTCCAGAAAAAGAGTTAGATCTTCAAGATAAGACCCTGCAAAAGGATTCCATAGTTTCAGCATATGCATCAGCGGGTCAGTTACACACGTTATTAAAAATACCTCAAATTCAAGAAGTACCAGAGTTACAGAAACATGAGAATTCCATAGTGGCGTGCAGCATGTCAGAGGAAACAAGGACGTCGATACAAAAGAAAAATATGTTTATGTTGCTGATGGAGCTAAAGCAAGTTACGAACGAATATAAAGAAGGTAAGGTACAATTTCAGAATGTTCAATACAGATTAGTACTCCCATTTTGTTGTAATGAATGCGGCATTATACAGATATTATTACAGCGATTTCAACGGAATTCTCTAAAATAAAGAATGCCATAAAATATTGTTTCTTAGTTTTTACTTCAGATATTTTATGATGATTCAAACAAAAAGTCTACAGATCCTTTCTTTGCTTTTCTTAGTACATTAAGTATGTAAAAAGTTAATTAGAATAAATATTTAATACTCAACAATATATTCCAGATTATGAAAAAGCATGGGAAGAAGTTACAAAAGACAAGAAACGACGCAACACAAGTGAAAGCGCCACAAATACAAATAAACGACAACGTTTGTCTCCAACCTCAGAGCTTGATTCCAACGACCAACTCCGGCTACTGACGGAGATAAAAAAATGCGTGAATGAGAACAATAATCTCATAAAGCAGAGATTGGACATAGTCAACGAAACGAATTCCGACTCCAACGAAGCAAGCATACGGACGCTTACCGAGAAGAATTTCTCCGAATTAACTCGCCTCTCACAGATGGCCGATAGAAGCGTGAAAATATTCAGCGGACAAAACACGAGGCGAGACCTAAATCCTGGTTTCGATAGCGAGAACATCCAAAAACCAACGACAACGATTAAGCAACCGTTTCAGAACTACCCTCAATTAAATATACCAAGTATTTACAATATAATAGCGTTGAAATCAACGGCGGTGTGTCCAACTGCGAGCACGACACCGGCGACCTCTATGGACGAGCCGCAGAATTCAGCAGCAGGAGTAAAGGAGATGTTTCAGCAAAACCAGGATGGAGGAAAACCCGGCGAAACCAAGGATGCCAGTAGTCAGATTGCGGACATGTGGCTAGGTATCGAAGCCGTTATCAAAAGTTATAGGGAATTTGACAAAGGTTGGTAATTGTAGAATTAATAACTATATTTTTTAATATGTGAGTAATTATTATACTGTTGTTTGTCGATACCGGTAATACTCAGGCTGAAACGAGCTATGTAATGCTATTCCAAGCCAGACATGTGCCTTCATCTATCTATACTAATGTATAATAATGAGTTTGCTTGAACGCGATAACCTCAGGAACTACTCGACCGAATTGAAAAATTCTCACAGTTTAAATTAGCCCATTAGTCGGGAAGAACTTGAGTTACGCGGGAGAAACCGTGCGGTTCGATCCCCACGCCGGACAAAAAATCTTTGTATATGTAGATTTCCTTCCGGGTCTGGTTGGCTGCGGGACTACTCTCCGTGCCTCGGAAAGCACATTAAGCCGTTGGTCCCGATTGTTATAACATAATCTATAACTATGATGATGACTAATAAATAAAGCTGAAGAGTTTGTTTGTTGCATGAGCGCTAATCTCAGAAACTACTGAATCGATTTGAAAACATCTTCCTGTGTTCGACAGCCCATTTATCGAGGAAGGCTAAGGCTATATTTGATCTCGAAATTCCTACAGGAACGGGAGTTACGCGGGTGTAACTGTGCGCGGGAAGTTAGAAATGAACCTACAAGTTAAGCTTGCATTGCCAGTACCTAATTAATTTTTGTTTGGTTTAGATCGCAAGAAATTAATAGTTGAGCTGCACAAAAGGAACACGGCGCTTCGAGTAGAGGGCGCGCACATCACCCGATCCGCCTCCAGAGACTCTGACAAAGCCAGAGCTCTACTTGCAGAGAGACTCCATCTCTCCACAGAGGAGCATGCAATAAGAGCATCGTTACAAAGGCTGAGGAACGCAATAGAAGTTATAAGGAACTGTTAATTATTGTTAATTGATGTTATTATTAGACCGTTAAGTTAAGAAATATGTATTTTAAGTTAGACATAGACTTTATACTCTAAGCAAGAGGAGGCTAAACACGAAATTATTATTTGATAAAAATGTCTTATCGACTCAGCGTTTAAATATTTTAAGTTAATTTAGCTTCAATAATACAGTTATAATGACATAGGAAATGCATTAGAATAACTTTACAGTAATAAATACATTTTTATCGAATTCATTGTCATATCGTTACATGATTTATCTACATCAGAGTTCTCCAAACGACGGCTCGCCATTGCCAACAATCCGGCCGGCGACAGCTTAAGACTAGTATCATCAATCTGGCCCGCGACACCCAATGTCTTATTGTTGTTACTTTTGCTGTGATAAGTTCAAAAAGAAAACACAAAATGATAACTACTCGGTCGCACACTTTGTGACTAGTCTAGAAATAAGAGTAAGTTAAGGATTGAAAAATTAAAATTAGAGAGATTTAAATTTTCAATCCTTAACTATACTCTTATTTCTAGACAAGTGGCCCTTCGAACATATTGAAAACATCGTTATGGCTAAGGCTTCAATGTTTGGAGACCGCTGATCTACATGATCTGATAACTAGGCAGGAATAATACGAAAAAGATCTGTACCTAATCCCAATCATTTGAAAAAGTACCAGCAATATTCAAAATGTGTAAGTCCCCAATTCATTCTTTTAGGGGTAAATTTTATTTAAATCTATAGAGGAATGGTTGTAAGTTTTCCTCCACAGAAAATTAAGATCTTCTTTGCCGGGTGAAGTGGTGTATCCGGCGGCCAACAGCCACTTGTTAATGTTCAGAACTTGGATATGTTCAAATTGCGAACTTGTATTGTGTGATACAGGTTAGTTGAGAAGCTAAGTGCTAGATGGCGGTGCTTGTCTTTGGATAGTGTGTGCGGCTACTGTAGATGGCGCTACAAAGTTTCAGGTTTTTACCTAACATCAAGATGTACGTTGATCCGACAGTCAGTTAGAAAGAACAAAGTGTTTAATATATATAGATTTCTTTTTTAAACTAACAATACTAGAAAAATGTATAAGGGTGAGTGAGACTACGATTGCTTGATCAAGAGTTATAATCAGAATATTTTATTTATTGAAAACATCGGATCCTATAATATTTAAGATGTGTAAACAGATACACACTTACACACGAACATCAACAACTGGCACAGTAAAATATTTAATAAAGATTCAGTACATTAATTGGGATCGTAGGCACGTGTAAATACTAACATAATTGCTATGTGCCTACAGGTTGATTTAGCCCCAGTAAGTTCACCGTTGAGATAATATATGACAAAAGTTTTGATGATGCGTCAAATGCCAACTCTCGTTCAATTGTATAATAGCTATTCAACGATCTTAAATAATTAACATTTTGTAAGTAGCTATGTTAGAAGCTAGTAAATATACACATATCGCATAAATGACAGTTTATAATAAGGTGTAACTTCATCCGTCAAAAAATATTTTATTTACTGCGTAGTAAAAGGCGAAATATCTATTGGATACATTAGATTTTCAACCTTATTCGGTATTGTCGTTTACGTGGTATTGTAACACCGATGTTATATTATTAATCTAATATTATCAACTGCGGTAAGTCGCGCGTGGCGTCTAGCGGTGCGTTCGATTTCGTTCGTTTTTTTTCTGTTTAATGATCTTAATATGGCAATTTAACTATGTCGTATAAAGATGCGAGACGAATTGCGTTGTTACAGGAACGCACGTAAAATCGCTTATTTGTACACGCACTCATACAACAACACGTGTTTGCAATCAGTGCGGATTCGCCTAACGCCCCAACGCCTCACGGACTCAAAATAAAATGGCTACTCCGTAAACGCCATATTTGCGTCATGTGAGTTACAATAGCTAATAAGGCTGAAGATCGAATGTAGCAAATAAATATTTTACCCTTCTAAACAAATATAGAAAATATTTCTTGGTCAACGAAATTATACTTTATTAGTCACTATTACTTTTGCGGACTCACACTATCAATGACGATATGTTCTAATTTTGTGCGGCACATGCCGCCCAACGCCACGCGAAACGCTTCACGTCACTGTCAATGATGCCTCATACGAAGGCAGTTAACAGGTTAAACAATAAGTCATACAGTACTTTGTAAATATTCGTATAAATTTAATTAATAACTGAAAATTTCTAACAATTATAGTTTAACAATCTACTATTGTTGAATAAGGCAATAAATTGTGTAATAAATGTAATAAGTTTTTATTTATGTTACTTTTATGGGCCTTTAATAATAATAATCGTCAGCAATTTCACGATCGCAATTTAGTGACATCTCAGTCCAAATAAAAACTAGAAACGGATCGCTGCGAGTAAGGCACTGAAGCCGTTAAACTCTGCCTTACGCACAAAACTATGCCTTACCTGTCGCAGCGTCAGGTGCTGGATGTAATAAGTTCATAACAAACTTAATTATTTGTTAACAAAAATGCCGAATTGTAATGTGAAAGGGTGTACAAATCAAAGTTCAACGTCATTATTATAACATTGGGGTTCTGTGAGAAATTTTAGTCACACTAATGCACAAAATAAACCGGCATTATCTTTAGTTTTTATTTGTTCTGAGATTAATATTAAATTGGACATAATATAATAGGTACATTATACCTAGTCAGTTCATAAGTTCTGTCACATGTTTAATATAAAATAATTGAAACAAGTTTATTCATTATGTAACCATTTATATACCAAAATGAACTTAACAAAACATAGATTCTTATGACACTAAAGTTTATTCAAAATGACCTCCGTGATTTTAAATACAGGCCTTCAATCTGCGCGGCCAGTCGTCTATCGCAGCACGAACGAGGTCCATGTCAATATCGGCGGCTGGCTGCCTTAATCAAGGATGACTTGAGTGACTCCAAATTGGTATGAGGCTTTGGGCACGCCTTTTCCTCCAAGTGTTGCCATATCTTGTAATCTAACGGATTCAAATCTGGACTGGAGGAGGGCCAGTCTTTGTGCCAGATGAAGTCGATTTCACGCCCAGCCAGTCTTGTGTGCTCTTCGCTCTATGAGCTGGCGCCGAATCTTGTTGGAATACCCAGTGCCTGTTATTGAACATGGTATGAGAAATAGGTTCCACAAGGTTCGTCAGGACTGTATTTTGATACACAACTGCATTCGTTTTTACACCTTTCTCACAAAAATGTACCTCTGTTAAGCCCCAATAAGAAACTCCCAACCATACCATGAGCGAGGATGGAAAATGACCTCGTTGGACACGCGGAATACGGTTGCTCGCTTCTTCACTACTGTGTGCGTACACCTTATCATTTTGTTTGTTGTAGCTCTCTTCTACGGTAAAAATTTTTTCATCCGAAAAAAGCGCGGCATCGCTTCAGTCTCAGGTCTATTAGACGAGCATTCAAACGATGTCCTGTTTTTCTTCGATATGCCCGAAGCCCTAAGTCTTCATTTAACACCCTTTTCACCGTGGTTCTGCTTAACCCCATCTGAAGGGCCAACAGTTTCTGCTTACATTTGGGATTTCTTTGAATTCGCGCCTTCACAGCTTTTATCACTGCTGGAGTCCTAACAGATTGAGGGCGACCACTTCTTGACCTGTCATCTACACTAGTGTAGATGACAGTCTTAATTGTATCGTTTGATGGTGCGATAAATGAATCTTTAGGTTATATTCAAAATTTTCAGTATGTCAAAAATTTTAATTGGCGCGTAACCGCAACGATGCAACGCAATAACTGCAACACGGTCTTCTTAAGGCGTCCACTCCATATTTAAAAATGAGTAAAATTCTAAAAAGTATAACTACATTTTTATTTTCATGAACAATTCGAAATTCGAATTCTATAAACTTTTTTGTGGCCAGCATTCTAAAAGAAAAGTTTTTACTGTGTGACAATACTTATGACCTGACTAGGTATATTTAACTTTGTAGAAAAATAGTAGTTAAATCAAATCACGACTATCATTACACATTATCACTAACTTTTTTTTTGTAATACTTGTAAAAATATTGTTGTAATTGCTTTATACAGGGTTATTTTAATTTTGTCGAGGAAAATGAACATAAATGTATGGAACAGCTGATTCTTTTTCGCGATTTCAGCGTTGGTCCCATAGTAAAAGTTATTTATAATCATCAGTACATTTAGCCCCTGAAAGGATGTTGGGGTTTTAAAAATAACCCTGTATACTTATTTGTATACAGGGTTATTTTCAGTTAGCTTGTAATTTTTAACAATTAAATGCTTGTATAAGAGTGCCTGAGTTTTGTAAAATATGTAATAAATATGTTAACAATTAGGACTGTAAGATATTTTTTCTAAGCCAGCAATACTATATACGTTTTAGACACATTACAAATGAATTTTAGAAATAAAACAAATTGACAAACTCATAATATTTGTTTAATTATCCTACTATTATTAAAAACGCGTAAGTTTATTCATTATGTTACCATTTATATACCAAAATGATGTTGGATGCGTAAGTTTGTAAGTATGGATGGATGGATGGATGTTTGTTACTCATTGATCCCAACACTACTGAACGGAATTGGCTGAAATTTTGAAACGGGATAGGTTATACGCTGGATTAACATATAGGCTACTAAACACCACGCTATGACCCACTGGGTCATAGTATGCAGAGTAACGCGTGTAAAACCGCCGGGCGCAGCTATTTAGATCATATAGTTAAACACCGATTCCTAATCAAAGTGTGTTGAAAATTTGAAACCTCACTAAAACTCCTGCCAATTATTATGACACCTGGATACATTAGACGTCTGTTGCGTACTGAGTGCAAAAAAGTTTTCAATTTAATTTAATATTTGTCAGCGACCGGAATAACATAATATGAAGACTAAAAAAATCAATTTAGTCCGAGTTTTAATAAGCGTATACCAAGAAACGGGCATCAGCGAGTACTTGTGTGTTACAAAATAATACTGCGGTCACTAATCCGCCTGCCAAACGTGGTGACTATGCCAAAAAACCCTCATTCGGGAGGAGGCCCTTGTTCAGTAGTGGACATTATACGGGCTGATGATGATGATAGTAGTATCAGCTAGTTTTGTCGAAACAGCAGACAGCGGTTCCCGCCATGATGAACATAAGACCCACGATGGACCCTGAAAAATTACACGGAATAAATGTTAAATTGTTAGATTTTAGGGTACCGTAACCAAAGGGTAAATACCGGACCCTATGATAATAATAAAAATTCTTTATTGTACTCACATATATAAAAAAAACAAATTAGGAACAAAAAAACAAATAACAAAAGTAGGTACAATGGGCGGTCTTATCGCATAAAGCGATTTCTTCCAGACAACCTTTGGATGGATAGCAGTAACGTGCAGATTAGCAGCAGTAGGTGTGCAACAATCATAAATTTACTTGAAAGCTATATTAACTGATACGTACGTACAAAAAGTAATAAAATGAAAAATAAAATAATAATAATAAATAAGTAATGTAAATCAAAATAATTAATAAATACCTAAATAAATACATACATACGTCATAAACAGTATTGTGAGCAAAAAGTGTTCTTTTACTAATTTTTTGAATGTAGAAAGAGTTTGGGCGCTACTAATTGTCACTGGTAAGGTGTTCCATAGACGCGCTGCTCGAACCGAAAAAGAATTGTCCAAGAAGTTAGATGAGTGGGAGGGAATTTGCAGCTTTAAGTTTTGTGATGATCTTAGAAATCGCGAATGTGAATCAAAAAGAAACCGAAATCGGCTTTTAAGATATACGGGTGTGGAAGGATTAAAAAGAATATTATAGAGTAAAGAGAGAATATGGGCATTCCGCCGAATGCGAATTGGCAACCACTTGAGCCTTGTGCGAAATAAAGAAACGTGATCATATTTTCGAAGGCCAAATATGAATCATATGCAAAGATTTTGGAGTCGATCAAGTTTATTGAGTTGCTCTTCAGTGAGATCTAGATAGCTGGCGTCGGCATAGTCGAGAATTGGTAATAGGAGTGACTGTGCAAGTGCAGTTTTAGTGGTAATGGGTAGAAAGTTCTGAAGCCGTCTCAGAGAACCTGCTGCTGCGAAAAGCTTTTGACTGACAGTCTTTACTTGAACATCCCAAGACAATTTACTATCAAATATAAGACCCAGATTCTTAACGCTGTCTCGAAAAGGTATAATAGTTCCATCAAAAGTAACCTGTGGGATCAGGGACCAGTTCACTCTTGATAGCATACGTGAGCTACCAATTACTATGGCCTGAGTCTTAGAAGGATTGATTTTAAGACCAAACGCACGAATCCACTCCCCTATGCGAGCAAGATCATCGTTAATAGTCGTGACAGCTTGTGATAAGTTCGTTACCGTTGCATGGTTATAAATTTGCAGATCGTCTGCGTATAGTCTGCGTATAGATGGTAGGAGGAAGTAAGATTATTGGAAATAGTATTTATAAAAATAGCTAATAGCAATGGAGATAGCACACCACCCTGCGGCACGCCAGCTAGTGTATTAGACCATGTTGAGAACAAGTCTTCAATACGGATTCTTTGCCGGCGGCCAGACAGGTACGAACGAAACCAATCAATTGCCGTTGGAGATATGTTAAGAGAGCTGAGAGTGCCAAAGAACAGTGAGTTTCCCCTCCTCCATGGCACCTCTGATATCTTCCGTAATATGGACCAGGGCTGTGACAGTGCTATGGCCAGGTCGGAAACCGGATTGCAGAGGATTGAGGAGATTATTTTTGCAAATAAAGGAATGAAGTTGAGTGGATAAGGCGTTCAAGGACTTTGGATAAAAATGGGAGAATGGAAATAGGACGAATAGGAAGTAGGAGATCTAGTTTTAGGTAAGGGAATTATTTCTGCATCTTTCCATAACGAAGGAAAGGAACCATGGGCTATGGAAAAGTTAAGAATATGGGAAATTATGGGTAGGATTTCATCAAGGATAGGAATGACCATATTACGGCTGATATTATCACATCCAGTTGCGTTGGAAGAAATTGACAGTATGCTCTTCTTAACATCACAGACGGAAAATTGCTTAAAAGAGAAAGAAGGATGACCGGCAGGTGGAAGAGATGAAAGACAATTCAAAGTGTGAGCCTTAGACGACGCATTGCTCGAAGATAAAGAAGTGAAGTGAAGATTAAGCGAATTAATGTCTAAGGAATTAGGAAGATTGTCCTTAGTTCTCCCAACTCCTAAAGTTTTAAGGAATTTCCAAATTTTAGCCGGGTCACCATTTTCAACGGATTTGTGAATATTTTGGCGTTGTGCGTTCCTACACATTTTATTGCAACGGTTACGAATAGATATGTACTTATCTCGCGTGTAGTCATCATTAGGACGACATTTAAATCTTGCTTTAGCATTTGCTTTCTGAGTCATAACTTTCTTTATGTCGTCATTCAACCACGGAGTAGGCAAGTGTTTAACACGAACAGCTCGAATAGGGGCATGGGTGTCGTAAAGCTCAATCAGTCTGCTTGTAAATAAATTAATTTTATCATCAATAGACGATGCCTCAAGCACAGTGCTCCAGTCGATAGAACCGGCTGCTTCCTTAAGTTTTTCGAGGTTCATACCACTAAAATTACGTATCAGAAGGATTTTCGACTTTGCCTTAGGGGGGCGAATTTTATAAGAAAGGAATATAAGATCATGATAGGAGAACATGTCAGCAAAGCACTGTCCATGTTTCGCAACCCCATCATGAGAACTAACGAAAATAAGATAAAGAAGGGAAGGAATAGCATTAGGAAAGTGATGAGTTGCATTTAGGGGGAGATAAAAAAGATTAGTAGATTCAGTAACTGACAGGAGAGATGAGGCGCGAGAATCAATAATTGATTCTCGCGCCTTCAACGGGCGATTTCAACACATGCCTTTTAAAAATAATTTTTAAAAGGCATGTGTTGAAATCGCCCGTTATGATATGACTGTAAGAAGGGGTAAATTTTTCAAGAAGGGCTTCTAAAGAACTAAAGAAATTTATGCGAAGAGAAGGACAGTAGTAAACACCTAACAATACTTTAGAGCGCTGAAGTACGGCTTCAATGAGGAGATGCTCACCGGCATTAGAAGGCGGTGGTTGCGGTGATGCATCAATAATATTAAAACTTATATAATTTCGGAGATAAATAGCAACTCCACCCCCGCCTCCATTTACACGGTCGTTCCGAATTAAATTAAAGCCAGGTAGGGAATAACAGATAGAAGGGAGGCAAGGTTTTAACCAGGATTCTGAAACGAGAATCGCATGTATGTTCTTACAGATAAAATTCGCCAGCATGTCTGGGAAGTGGGCCGGAATGCTTTGGGCATTGATATGAATAACATTGAAATTTCTAAGAACATCATCAAAAATAGATGTGAGTGAATCACCCAGTGAAGGAATACTTACAAAGCTAGAGTTACTAGTTGCGGTCTGGTAGCTATCGGTATCACTGTCATAATCAGAAAATGACATTAAATGAAATATAATACTGTGAAAAAATAAAAAATAAATAAATATAAAAGTATTTATAAAATATGTAATGAAAAATATAATAATATTAATAAATCTATGTATACAGGGTTGATACGACAGAGGGGCATTAAATTACGCTACGTTTACTATACGTGTTTTTTATTAATCCGATACGGTATAAAAATAAAAAGCAACCAAATTGAGATTTTTTTTCTTTCAAGCAAACTAAATAGCTTACAAATCAGAGTAAAACGTAACCACCCTTTGTAAATAAATTTCACTGACCTAGCAAAGCGGCAACGTCGCGCGCGCGCCGGTGCGGGATGTTTTGCAATGATTTGCGTCAGAGCGGCAACAACGCATCGTAAGGAAAGATACATCGTGTTCAAACGGCGCAAAAACTTAAAAAATCATTTGCGACTAAACTACTGCTCCTAATTAATTGATTTTTGGTACAGAGCTTGGAAATGGTACCTAGTATAGGCAGTTTAAAGGAAAGCCCCTCTGTCGTATCAACTCTGTATATATATTCAATATCTTTATATTCAATTCAAAAACTATACTAACCCATCCACCTGCCAGTCACTGTAAAGAAATGTAAGGCTCATTCAAGACTAATAGAAAAATAAAATAAGAAATAAATAACAATGACAAATTAATAAGGATAAATCCGAAACAAATGGAAACAATCTTGACAAATTATAATTTTACAATTTCAAGAAAAGCACGAAAAGAATTATAAAAATGTACCATTTTTAATCTGGCTAAAGTCAACGTTGTTTCCATTCACCTTTTCGTTAAACCAAGCAAACATAATAGAGACATGGAACGTCAAAGAATAGAAAAGTGACAGTGACAGATATAACAACCAACAAAGTATTATTATTATTATTACTAAGATATCCGTCCGTACGTCTGTCACCAGGCAGTATCACACGAAACGTGATAGCTAGACAGTTGCAATTTTTCCAGATGAAAATAAGAAATGATCATCAGAAGAAATTTCCTGCACCGGTGCACTATGGAAAATATAAGTCGGTATCGGATCAAAAATCTGTAACTTCATGAATTTTTGTCGTATCGTGATAAAATTTGGCACAAATATGCAGTAAGGTTTGGAGATTAGAATGGTGTGTAGTTTATAGTGTTTTATTGTATATCTATGTATTTTTTTTTGCATAGAATGAAATAAATGGGAAAACATCACGAAAAAAATAGTTAACATATTTTTTCAAGTGGAATACAAGTTTATAATGACTAAAAAGATTAAACCATGGTTAATTACAACAAGCAAAGTAAACAAAAAAATATATATATATATGAAAACAATTTACTAAATTAAAATCATATTACTAATAGGTTTGGCTCCAGGAAATGATGTAGCTAGGTACAAATGTAAGTTATAACAAAATATAAATATTATTTTTAACTTATACCACTTCAGGATCAGGGTCAGTAAATGTGGTTTCACTTTCAGGTGCCACGTTTAAAAGACTTAGTGCCTCTTCTTCAAGTTCTTTCACATTTGTAACGTACGGTTTTCTCAAACTTGTTATATATGGATCTGACGTGTATAAAAGCGTTTTCAAGACATCTTCATTTGTAGCAGATCGAGAACATTTTCTGGCATGATGAAGTCGTATGTTTCTGTAGTCTTTGTTGCGAGACTCTTGTGCGTCTTCCGATAGCTGTCCAATAGGAAGCACCGCAAAATTTTTGATAACGTTTTCCCCGTGTATGAGTATTTTATGAACGGAGGATGGCATATAATACCAATCGTAATTACTTACATAGATTCTTGCAGTTTCTATTGCATATTCCCCAAATTTTTCAGGGTCGATCATCATTCCAGAAGAAAGAACTTGCAAGATAATGTATAGGCGTTTAATCAATGCCTCATCTACACCTGTTATTTCCGATGAGCAAGTGCTATTATAGAAGAATCTTCGTGCGGTATTGCCATCGTTCGTATTCCCGCTAACTTGCCGAGGTTTGTCGACGAATAATCCCAACTCCTCCCTGAAACGTTTTTGAACAAGTTCTTTCTTTTCTTTTTTTAATCTCTTATTTTCCTCAGTTGAAGCAGACCAAGTCTTAAACGAAAGATTATAGGAAATATGCAATATCATTTCCATGCAGCGAATCCAGGCGTGTAAGGTGGACAATCCGTATTGGTAGGCGTTTTCGTTTTCAGGTCCGGCAGTTACTTTTGATAGGTCATTCATTAGCCGTGGAGCCCCACATATCATGCATGTGGAACCAGATGGAGTATCTGTAAGGACCTCAGCTACCTTTCCATCCATTTTGTAGTAAGGCGGGAATATACAACACTTACGTTCGTTGGTTAAGTTTTTCAGGTACATATATTGTGCTTTTGTTAGATCCAAATCTATAAAAGCACTCAATGCTTCCGTATAGGAAAGAATCTTCATCTGGTCTGAGTCGTTCCAATTACTTGAGATATCTTATTTCTTTTGAGTGTCAGCGGTTCTTAATTCTTCGACAAGATGAGCTTCTGTATACTCACGTAAAGCCCGTTGTCCCTGCACATAGGCGTTTTTTATATGCTCGAACCCATATTCTTGGAGTAGAAGAGTGTTTTTCCTCTTCTTGGTAGATTCTCAGGAGTCTCCATAAGCCACGCATGCTCTTTCTCGTTGGCCAGATGTTGATGGCGTAGAATATTGTTCAGAATCCGGTAAATTTAACGAATATCTTGAGTCCAACCAAGTACAATTCTTCTGTAAAAATGTTTCTTTTTTCCGAGATGCCAGGGCCCAGCGCTTGTTGAAAATAGGAAGAATGTGCCTTTGTATGTCACTAATTATAAAACACAAGTTGTTTTCAGAAACATTGAGCTTTTCCACTAAAACTTTGGATAATGATTCCATTGTCTTGCCGCCCTCGATATAGGGGATTATGAAGTCTCGTTTGGTACAGCTGAAGGAAGACATTTTAACACTTCACAATCTGCAGAAATAATAGGCGTAGATGAGATTTGCTTCACTTGAAGTTATACTGATGTAGATGGTTCGAATAGTTTTTGCTTCCCTTTATATACTCATTTTACAATATCGAATTGGTACCTACATCATTATTATCTTGTAATTTCCCACGCAAACCGAGTGCAAATTTGATAAGGTCCCTTTGTTATCACGAAATAATGAAGAAAATATCCAAAAAGTTCCATATTGTTCATGTGAATAGTCTCAGTGGTAAACCGCCAAAGATACCAATTTTCGGGTTCTGACTTTTGTCAGTTTTTTTCTCATATCTTCTAAAACCGCAAATATCCGCAGCTGATTTTTTTTGCATTATTTTGATGTATAGTTAGACTACTAGTCAACACAAAAAGTAGCGCTTGGGCAAACGTGGGTAACACTGAAAACCTTCGACGAAAAAAAATATAAGTGAAAAATAAGTTATATCACTTTTTAAGTAATTGCTGAAATATTTTTCTTTACTTTTAAAATCATTAAGCTGTATCGCAAAAAGCATAAAATAAACTCTTTAAAAATGTATAATACTGCATATCTGTACCAAGTATTTTTTTCACAATATGGTATTGAAACATGTATACGCAAAGACTTGGGTTTGGCACTTCTGTCTTCTATGTATTTCTATCTATGAAAAAAAAAATCGCGTATTAAGTGAAAAAACCCTAATGAATATTATAATTTGACTATTAGAGAACCTAATAAAATAGCCATATTAGCCAAATTATGATATACGTAAAAAGCATTTTTGATATGCGCTTGTTCTACCATTTTCCATAGTGCGGTGGCTCAGTGCTTAAGACAGTGACTTCTGAGACCTGGTGATCTGGGTTCAATTCCTACCCGGGGAATAGTAATACCACAATATTTATTCAGCAATTAGGTATTTACATACACTTGTACTCGTCAATCAATGAAATAAGATTACTATAATTAATTACAAAATATGATAACTAAAATCTATTGCGGATAAGCTAATGATCTGTCTGTCAGTCTAGTATAATGTCATAGGAATAGTAATAACAATAATTAATGCTATAATTTAATCATCTTGTATAATTTATATATTATTATTTTTTTACTTAATAAAGGCTTACGTTTGACCATAATCTCGCATGATGGAATGCGATGATAAGGCCTAAGATGATACACGCTTGCCTAGAAAGTGTCTGTTCACTTTAGTTTTAAAGATGTCCAGATGAAGTCATTATGTGACATAATAATATGCACTATTCTGAGATAAACGGTATTTCATTTCGATTTAGGTATTTTAATTATTATCTATTTAATGTGCAGCTCAGTGATTTTGTAAATGCCTGATTTCCAAAGTTGCAGTTATGGATTTAATGTCAAGGCCGTTATTGACTTTTGTAGAATGTATCAAATGAAGTCCACTATAGATAAATACGTATTTAGTGATTTTTTGTAGTTAATGAGTTCTTGCAATAAACCGACGATATCGACAATGATACGGAACCCTTCGTACGCCAGTTCGACTCACAGTTAGTCGGTACTTTTTTTTAATTTGGAGCATTAATTTTCGTCTAAATAAAGAAGACAAAATATTGGTTGATTAAGTGGCATTAAATTATACCAACATAATAATAATAAGACTTAATTCCGACCGACCATATCTCAACAATCCTATAAATTAAGCATTCTTAATCTGTTGTAATATTTTACTACGTATATTTTTACTCATTCTAATTGCTACGTATTTCTTAAACACCGGTATTTAAAAGATAGTCTTGCTTTCCAGCATAAGCCTCCTGTTGAGTTTGCCACAATGTGCAGTTTTGTGCTATTCGCATCCACGTATTGTCTGCTATACATCTATACTGTCTAGGGCACCACTCTGTTCCTCACTCGCTCTCCCGACCCTTAGTTTGCAAAGAACCTTCCGATGCCCTCGTAGACCCCAGAGTCCGAGAGGCCCGCGAACTATAACGTAGAGCGACAGTTACACATAACTCTCCTAAAAAACTCTAAACGTCATAATCCCTCTATCTCCCCGCCAGCGAGGGGAGATAGAGGTCCCTGAGCCGAGGTCCAAGTCCCACAGGGACGCCTCTTGCGCAGGTTGCTTAGTCTGTAGTTTTTAAAACTATTTATTTGGGCTAGAGCTGTGCTCGCCTTTATACCCGGAGAATAAGCAAAAGCCTCCTGGCTAACCTAATATATGTCCGTTGGAACAAAAACTGGCCAAGTGTGAGTCGGACATCAAGAAAAACAAAGGAAAAATAAAAATTTGTTGTATGGGAGCCCACTTAAAAAAATATTTTATTTTATTTTTAGTACTTATTTGTTGTTATAGCGGCAATTGAACATCGTCTGTGAAGATTTCAATTGTCTAGCTTTGCGGTTCTTGAGATACAGCCTGGTGTCAGACAGACAGACAGCGAAGTCTTAGTAATATGGTCCCGTTGTTACCCTTCCGTTACGGAACCCATGCTACATATAGGCTAGGGACGTAACAGAGTGGTTATATTTACACCACTCTGTTGCTTCCCTAGCCTATACGTAGCAAGCAATAAGAAAAAGAATACATACAAGCATCCAAAGGTTGTTCAGTGCCGACAGTCGCCCCAGTGATAGCGGTGAACGCGAAAGCTAAGCTGTTAGCTGTAGGCACTGCCACCGACAGTGGCGCCCTCTGGACCGCAGCCAAGTATACCAGCGAGCCCGCTTGGTTCACCAGCCATGGTAGCACGTACTGGAAATATGATAATTAAAAAAAAAATAGAGTTTTGACTCCATTGTAGGGACAAAAGGGAAGGGAATAGCGACGACGAAAAATAAACATGGACCATATCAAGGAATAGGTTAAGAAATGACACATATGATACCATGATGTTTATTTCTAAAAGTATTTGTCATTATATTATTATATATTTTTTATAATAGCTTTTTATTTCCACTTAACAATTTTTCAATCAATTTTTAGTACTATATGTTTAAGTAAAAGTGTCTTGTTATGTGGCCCCTCTATGGGTAAAAGCCTCCTCCATTTCTTTCCATTTCTTCCTGTCTTTGGCTTCATGCATCCATCTAACCCCTGCAATGTTTATAATATCATCAGCCCATCTTTTCTTTGGTCTTCCCACACTTCGTTTGCCTGTTGGGCCGAGCCATTTAGTTGTTTGGTATGTCCATCTTGTATCTTGGTATCTTGATAGGTGGCCTGCCCAGTTCCATTTCTGTTTCAAACTAAAGTGCAGAGCTTCTGTTAACTTAGTTTTCATGCGAATATCACTATTTCTTGTTTTATAAATTTTTCTTAGTTTTAATATACTTCGTTCCATTGCATGTTGGCAATTTAATATTTTGTTTTTAACTTTTTCGGTGAAGATCCATGTCTGGCTAGCGTATGATAAGCTTGGGAGGATGCAAGAGTCCATTATTGTCTTTTTTATATTAAGAGTATAGTTTCCTTTTAAAATTTCTTTCTGTGCCCAGAATTTTTTCCAAGCTGTACTTATTCGTCTGTCAATTTCGTTTTCATTTCTATGTGTCTCAAATGACAGCAATTTACCTAAATATATAGTGTGTTAATTTTTTATTCATTATCCATATGCCTTTAATTTCCCAATCCATATTTCTGATAATGCTCTCAAGTACAGCTATGAACAGCTTTGCTATGAAAAGTATTTGTCATATGGAACCTAAATATAATAATTTCTGTTCAAAAAACTTGAATATGTTTGTATTTTAAAATTATTTCTTTTGTCTATGTCTTTAACTTACCAAAACGCTATAAGCCATTTTGTGACGTCATACGTCTCGTTAAAAGACATGAACGCGATCCTTTACTATTACACTTTCTGAGTCATGGCGTCATTGATCTTGAACACAGATTATGTATAATAATATAGATCAACATGGCTGACATCGTTTTTAATCTGTAAATGTCAAGCCATTTTTAAAATATTTATTTTAGTGCTTTCTAGATCTCAAATAAATGCTATATTTTTTTGTTCTTGTAAAACCATTCTTAACCATATAAAAATAATATAAAATAAGTGTCAATTAGCCTATTACCATGTGTGTGTCATGTGGTCGCCGGTTCGATGCCCACTCATTGCATGACGGGTTAAAAAGAAAAATAGTAGTGTACAAAAATGTTGCTGGTAATCTTTAAAAACAACCGGCCTAGTGCGAGTCGGCCTAGCGCACGAAGGGTTCCAAAAGGGCAAAAAAAATTCAACTGTCTAGCTAACGCGGTTCTTGAGATACAGCCTGGTGACAAACAGTCAGTGAAGTCTTAGTAATAAGGTCCCGTTTTTACCCGTCGGGCACGGAACCCTGAAAAAGAGGAGCGTCCCCTGTGGGCGGTCGCTGGCGGGGAGAATGAGGGATTATGACTTTTAGATTTTTTAAGAGGAGTTTAGTGTAACTGTAGACATATTTGGTTTAAAACTATACAACCTCAACCCTTACATTATCGTCATCCTTGGATTGATTTTTGAAAATTTTCATGACGGGAATTGTTAGTTGCTTTGAGATCGCGTTCTGGATACATTCCATCAAAAAAAAATTGCATGGTTAATGAAAAAATCTGCGAGTCCGAACTGTGTTGATTGAGGTGTTATTAAAGATCTACAACATGTTTTGATGGAGTGTGTCCGAGACAGGAGAAGTCGTAATTAAGTCTTGGATGGTTATAATTAGACACCGGATTATATGCAACATAAAAAGCTTGTTATATGCATGCAAATATGCATGAAATATGCACGAAAATTGGCAGAATATGCAAAATTAAATGATAAGTTTTAATTCAATCAATCAATTCAGTCCTTAAAAAAAGAACAAAAGTTAGTTTTAATTTTATTTTATTTTAAAATCAGCATAGTACCTATCTTCTTTCTTTATCCTTGAATAGGCGACCATTATGTGTCACATTACAGTTGATTACGTGACATTTTTTTTTATTGTTAATATATATCACAATTATTATTATTAATGTATATATTTATTTTGTGACTATAATTTGTTTTAATTCGCGATATTATCACTTTTATTGAATATCGGAACGCAGGATGCCTGCACTGCACTGGAAAAAATATTGTAAATATACCGATAATATGCATTATAACTCGATATTAGGTAAAATATGCTTGTATCGTTGAGAATGGCTTAAATATGCCAATGCATATGCAAATGCATTTAATCCGGTCCCTAGTCAGGGCCGGATTTAGAAGTCCGGAGGCCCCGGGGCATCAAAGGAGAAGAGGCCCCATAGCCACAAATTAGTTTCCCTCTAAATGTGTAGAAAATTTGAAGTATGTATACTGATGTAGGTATATGTGTCATGATCTCTATGGTTCTGTCATCGTGTTGAATAAACGTCAGTTCATTACCGGCTACCGGCGGTTTCACTATTATCCCTTTTTCCATATAAATCAGTGGCGACGAGATTTGGATTACCCTGGTATATTAATAATAAAACATGTCTTCATCAAGAAATTGGCCTGATTTTGACCACGCTGTTCAAGATTGGTCAACGTTTATCAGGAAATTACGGCAAGGTTTTGTGGCAAACGATGTTAACAATGAAACGGATAAAGCTGGTATTAAACGCCGGGCTATTTTATTGAGCTCACTCAGCGACAATACACACAAGTTGGCAAGTAACTAAGCGCTTCCCTCAGATTTGGACACGTTGAATTTTGACGGAATCGTTTCGATCCTAACAAAACATCTCACTCCGAAACGTTGTCAGTTCGCCGAACGTTATCATTTCTACGCGGCGGTACAGCGGAGTGACGAAAGTCCTTCGCAATGGGCGGCCAGGTTGCGGGATTTAGCCGCTCACTGCGAGTTCAAACATATAGAGGATTTGTTGCTCGATAAATTTGTTACGGGCATGGCATCGGGACGTGAGCGAGAGAAGCTTTTCGCTCAGGACACTACGAAGCTAACGCTCGCAGAAGCGGTGGAAATGGCGGAGGGCGTGCGCTGCGCTCGCACCGGGGCGGCTGCGGGGCCACAGCTCGGCGTTGCTGCGGGGGTGCTATGTGGCGCCGCCGGCGCCATCGACGCGGCCGTGTTCAAGTTAGGGAGCGGTGCGGAATCTAGTGGTGTTCGTCCTTGTAAATGTTCGGTGTGTGGTCGGGCAGGCCATTTGTCTAATAAGTGTCGGTATGCGCGTTTTAAGTGTTCTAAGTGCGGGGTGAAAGGTCACCTACGTAAGATGTGCAATGCTAACATTAAGTACATGAATACGAAAGAGTTGAGCGAAGGAGACGACGGTGAGTTGTTTAATATTCGTTGTAACAACGGGGCTCCTATGACCGAAATCATTTGTATTAACGGATTACGTTTGCCATTTGAAATTGATAGTGGTTCTGCGGTGACGGTTATTTCCGAAAGTACATACAAATTGCATTTCTTTGATGTTCCGTTGTTGCCTACGGAAAGAAAATTATTAAATTACTCCGGCGGTTCTATAACTTGTTTAGGTATAGCGCGTTTGTCTGTTACGTATTCGGGTCGCTCAAAATATATCGATGTATATGTTGTTAGTGGCGTCGGTCCACTCCTTCTCGGTCGTGATTTTATATCTAAATTCGGATTAGAATTTTCTTCTATAAATTTTTTTGACCAGCGGGATGGTGACCACGACTTACGTAATTTGTTGGCAGAGTTTTCGGAAACTTTTAGTGACAGATTAGGCTGTTTTAATAAATATAAAATTAAGTTACCATTAAAGGATGACGCAAAGCCAGTTTTCATGAGAGCGCGTACGGTCGCGTTTTCTTTGCGCGATGAGGTTGATAAAGAGATCGATCGCTTGTTGACGTTAGGTATTTTAGTGCCGATCGAGCATTCCGAATACGCATCGCCTATCGTACCAGTGTTAAAAAAAAATGGTACAGTTCGTTTGTGTGCAGATTACTCTAAGACGATAAACAAACAGTTGTTAGTGGAGACATACCCTTTACCTACTATAGACGAGTTATTTTCGAGATTACATGGAGGGGAAGAGTTCACAAAGTTGGATATGTCTATGGCGTACAATCAATTTCCTATAGAGGATCCGCAAAATATCACATGTATTAACACACATCGCGGCTTGATGACATATACACGTCTTATTTTTGGTCTTTCTTCGGCACCTGCAGCATTTCAACGTGCGCTTACGTGTGTACTCTCTGGTATAGAGGGTGTGCTGTGTTTTCTCGATGACATTCTAATAACAGCTTCAAATAGGTCAATGCATTTAGAACGTCTGAGATTAGTCTTACAACGTCTAAAAGACGCAGGTTTAACGTTACAAAAAGAAAAATGTTCATTTTTTCAAAAAGAAATAACTTACCTTGGCTACTTGATAAATAAAAACGGTATTAAAAAGTCTCCGGAGAAAGTAGAAGCCATAGTAAAAGCTCCAGTTCCTAATAATGTTCGCGAACTTCAATCGTTTTTAGGTCTTGCTAATTATTATAGGAGCTTTGTACCTAATGCTTCATCTATTCTCAGTCTGTTGTATGAGTTGTTAAGGAAGGAGGTAAAATGGAACTGGAAAAGTGAGCATGAACAGTCTTTCAAACAAATAAAAATGTTATTGGCATCGGACAAAACTTTGGCTCATTTTAATCCTTCGGCAAAGTTAATTTTAACTGTTGATGCTTCGCCGGTAGGGCTAGCAGGAATTCTTTCCCAAATCGAAAGCGATGGGATTGAGAAACCCATCTCGTATGCTTCGCGAACGTTAACTGCGGCGGAGAAAAATTATTCTCAGATCCAGAAAGAGGCTACAGCCATCATCTTCGGTGTTAAGCGGTTTCATCAGTATTTATATGCACGTCCGGAGCCTTTTATATTGAGGTCTGATCACAAGCCTTTAATTTCGATTTTCGGGAAGAAAAACGGGATACCAGAAGTGTCAGCTAATAGACTTCAAAGGTACGCTTTATTTTTAGCGGCGTACAACTTTGAAATCCAATATATTACAAGCGCAAACAATTGTGCGGATTACTTGTCCCGTGCCCCGCTGGTACCGAGTGTTGCGGCTGTTTCACATGAGAAGGGCAGTTCCAATGGTTCTTGTGACGTTAGAGCGATCGAGCGGCCGATGCCGACGCCACCGAGCGAGCATACTCATAAATACCCAGGCGAGAACGCGGATTATGTTAACTTCATTATAGAAGGAAGCTTACCCGTAACGTTTAAGCAGGTACAAACTGCTACGGAATTAGATTTAAATCTAAGTAAAATTATTAATTTCGTCCGATGCGGTTGGCCTAAAAAACTTAATGATATTGCGTTAAAACCATTTTTTAGTTGCCGTTCACAACTTAGTGTTGAAAAAGGTGTTTTGATGAGAGGACATAAGGTCGTAATTCCGGAGAGTTTAAGACAAAAAGTTTTATCTTTTATTCATTCATCTCATCTAGGCATAGTTAAAAGTAAAGCAGAAGTTCGGTCGCGGTTTTGGTTTCCAGGTGTTGATGAAGCGCTTGAAAAGCTCATAAACAACTGTCCGATATGTATAGCCTTGCGTCCTACTCCTCCTCGCAGTCACCTCGCTCCCTGGCCGTACCCACCGGAACCTTTCTTTAGGATTCATTCTAATTTCTTAGGCCCGATAAACAATCGCATGTACTTGGTTATAGTTGATGCATTCTCAAAGTGGGTGGAATGCTATGATATGAACAATAATATAACAACTAAAAAGCATTACTTTCAAAGTTGTACGAGTTTATGTCGCGTTTTGGCACGCCTCACACAATCGTAAGCGACAACGGAGAATCATTTACGTCAAATGAATTTAAGGGTTTTTGCGAAATGAATGGTATTTTTCATATAACGTCGGCAGTGTATAACCCTGCTTCTAATGGACAGGCGGAGATTTTTGTGAGAATCATTAAAAAAGGCATAAAATCAGCGCTTCTCACACATTCTAATCATATAAAAATTAATAACATGCTTTCTAAGTTTTTGTTTGATTATCGGAATTCCGTACATAGCACGACTAATCGTAGTCCTGCGGAATTAGTTTTTGGTCGGCGCCTCAGAACCACTTTAGATTTGTTGAGCCCTCGGTCGCCGTCTCCTTCGCTCCCACAGCTCACACACTCAGTCAGTGTGAAACAGTCCTTGCAGAGTGAAGCTTATGGCGGCGTTTCTCGTCAAGATTTCGCCCAAGGCGAGTCAGTAATGTTCAAGAAGTATTTTAAAAACAACAAATTTGTATGGGCGAGGGGCTTGATATCGAAAAAACTAGGAAAAGTTACGTTTCTCATTAAAGATATTCAAAATAACGAAGAGGTGAAGAGACATAAAAATCAAATTATCCACGTTTCAGTTCATAAGAGTTCTGATACTCATGCTGAAAATGCCCAACCCAAACAAATTCACAATAGTTGCCCTTTTGTTCTATGGCCTGGTGGTGAGAGTTGCCCCTGGAGTCAGTGACTATCAGAGACAACGCACAGCAGGGCGACTCGGTTCCGGCCGTGAGTGGGACTACAAGACTTTCACCTGCGTCTGTGCCCTCCGTCGGGACTTCTCAAGTGATTGAATCAGGACGATCTGATGCCGAGCAGGCTAGAACCAAACGTAATCGGCCCCGAATCGATTACTCTAAATTTTATTAATATTATGTGTTAGGTTAGGTTAAATAGTTAAGTACTTCTTTTATATTAACTTAGTTTTTGTAATAAGGGTGGAGGGATGATGTATATGTGTCATGATCTCTATGGTTCTGTCATCGTGTTGAATAAACGTCAGTGCATTACCGGCTACCGGCGGTTTCACTGTTATCCCTTTTTCCATATAAATCATATACCTTTCAGGACGATTTGAATTCTGATATTTAACTGATTGTCTAATTTAAGTGAACAAGTATATGAAGATGAATAACTGTTATTACAATATTTAAGAACTATTAAATTAATCATGATTCTACAAAGTAGTGTACGTAAAGGCACTACACCGAATAAATAAATTAAAGAAAAGTTGTATAGTTTACTCATCAGAATTTGAAAGATTTTAAATTTCTAATGTGGGGGCCCCTCTACTGTGGAGGCCCCGGGGCAGTTGCCCTGGATGCCCTTAAATCCGGCCTTGTCCCTAGTTATAATATTGGTATGTGTAACACTATATTGGCTTCTTTAAGTAATAAAGCGAGGATATTGTATAAGCTAGTTTTAGAAGGTTAAAGTGGTTTAAATGTACCTAATGTGAATAATATGTATTTTGTTACTTAATGGGGTGACATTATCGCTGTGCGATAAAACCCTTAAAAATAAAGAAAAAAAACTATTGTCATAACATTGACAGAATGCGTGCTGGTCGAAGTGCATCCTGGTTTGTTCAGAGCTATCACGTCTAATATTTAATTTTAGATAAGACAGGACGAAGAAGCATATATACCTACGAACTTAAATACTTCAGAAGCATTTGGTCGTAAGTGCCAGTTTATGAAATGCCAATTTATGATAAAGGCACCTACGACGAATGTTCCTGACGGATAATGTCACAGTCGACCTTATGCTTCTGAGCTCTAGATAGGTATATAATTATCATTACATTACTGCAATAACACTCATTATAAAATATGCCGATAAGATAACATACTAATAAGTTAATTACAGTTTGGACAAAGAACAATAAATTATATTAAAGAATTATGTGTACAATAGTGTACCGCTCAATTATCGTCAGTTGAGTAGTTCATTGAGCTTACTAGCACAATAGTGAACCGCTAAAATATCGTCAGTTAAGAAGCCCATTGAGCGTACTATCACAATAGTGTATCGCTCAAATATCGTCAGTTAAGTAGCTCATTGAGCGTACCTACAAACACAATAGTGTACCGCTCAAATATCGCCAGTTGAGTAGGTCACTGAGCGTACTAACACTATGCACTGCCTTTCAATTATCTAAACTCAGTTGAGTAGCCCACTGAGCGAACTAATACACACTATGCACAACTTACCTATCAAATATCGTCATTTAGTTGAGGAACCCATTGAGCGTACTAACACAATGGTATACCATTAAAATATCGTTAACCTAGTTGTTAGGGTTGCGTATCCGAAGTGTAAAAACGGGACCCTATTACAAAGACTTCGCTGTCTGTCTGTCATCAGGCTGTATCTCAAAAACCGTGACAGATGACATTTTCACAGATCATGTATTTCTATTGCCGCTATAACAATAAATACTAAAAATAAAATAAAACAAATATTTAAGGGGGCTCCCATACAACAAACATGTGTTTTTTTTGTTGCTAATTGTCAATAATGGCAACAGGTTGGCACTTGAATATGGTACGGAACCCTTCGTGCGCGAGTCCGACTCGCACTTGGCCGGTGTTTTCATAACATTATGTGACTTACTTGATCTGACTGATCGATTGATCGACCTCTGATCGAAGCTTCTGTTCGACCTCCATCAACTATTTCTATGGGGAGTTGGGGGTTAGGTTAGGTTTATCATCATCATTACCCCGTACAACGTCCACTGCTGAACATGGGCCTTCTCCCGAGGGAGAGATTTTTCTATAGACACCACACTTGGCAGGCGGGTTGGTGACCGCAGTAATATGTTGTAACATACAAGGAAACGCTGCTACTCCTGGTATAACAATTGTTATAGATGATGTTACAACAATAGGGATCAACACGGAGGGTAGTCCCTCCATCCGTCAGTCAGTAGCGTAGCATTGCTGGCAAGGGGATTAAGCTATTATGACTTTTGTTTTTATATGGGAGTTTTGTGCAACTGTCAATTTACTTTTACAGTTCGCGGGCCTCTCGGATTTCGGGTCTACGGGGCATCGGTTCTTTGCAAACTAAGCGTCGGAATAAGACCTATCGATGTAGTTTATATTTATCTCTATATGTACCTATTAGTGATGTAACAGATATTCGTATTCGCATTCGCATTCGCGAATATCCGCGTATTTTTCAATATTCGCATTCGCATTCGCAAAAATTATGCGAATATTTAGCGAATGTTTTTAATAATCAAAAAGGAAATTATTATATGCATGCATATGAAATAATAATACAATAGATAACACTTAGATATTTTTACTAAAAAAAGACTCATAGACATTTGCTTAAGGTCAGTTTTGGTACATTGTCGCGAAGAGGACGTCAAAGAATTAATTTTAGCCGCACCTTGCTTTTCATGTTCTCTTTTTTTCATATTCATTTTTGTGTCAAGCTTCCAGATGATTTCTCATAGCACTAGTGGTCCTGCCTTTGCGCGAGTACTTTTTATCACACAACTTGCAATCAACATTTTCAGCATCACATATTGTAAAATAAATCCAAACTTCGCTGATGTGTGCTTTACTCATGTTTTTATGCCACTTTGTCCCTTAAATATTAGTTAAATTTTAAAAATAACATAAAACTAACCTCAAAACAAAACAAAACAAAACTTTTAGAATGAACTTTCTGTGACTAAATTCATTCAATTAACCAATATCGGCTCGGCTATGTTCAATTTAAACATGGTCGACACGAAACGTCAAACCAGTCAAATATTTTACACGCGCTTTTTTTGAAATTTTCAAATATTCGCATTCGCATTCGCATTCGCGAATGTTAAAGATAAATATTCGCAATCGCATTCGCATTCGCGAATGTGAAAAATTCAGCATTAGTTACATCACTAGTACCTATGTATCTAAGTAAGTATATACCTATGACAATATTAGGAGTTTGATACTCTAGTTCGAATGACGTTACCTCGATGGTCATTACCTCGATGTCTCTAGCTCGACGGTACACTTCACCGATGGGTGGATACCTCGAAAGGTCAATACCTCGAAGGATCTCTTCCTCGACGGGTCTTTTCTTCGATGGTACATTTGATCGATGGGTTGTTACCTCGAAACAACATTTACTGTACAAATTTTAAGTATTTGTGTGTGTAACTGAAAGGTGTAAAAATACAAGTGAATTGAAATGAAAATCGATATAATCATAGAGGCAACATAATATTGTGATCATTAATATAAGTAGGTACGCGTATTTTAACATTTAAACAACAAGCTGTAATCAACTACATGTATTAATTATTTAAACAAAAATCATCAAAAAATGAAATTAATATTCTTCTGTGTTTTAAAACACTTCTTTTTATCAAACTAATGATCTTAAATAACCTAATAATTATTATTACCTATTTATTTATATCAAATAGAATGCGATCAACTACAACGTCATATTATAACGGTGCGCTGTGCAATTTTCAATAGAACGCAAAAAGTCTTTTAATTCCATTTGTTCTCTGTTCTTAGTCATTTGTGCAATTGCCGATTGCAATTTCTTGCTTCATTTTTTGATGATTTTTGTTTAAATAATTAATCATCATCATCAACAGCCCGTTGACGTCCACTGCTGAACATGGGCCTCCTCTTAACAGACCTTGGCAAGCCAGGATCGTAGAGGGATTTTGCCATAATCACCACGCTTGGCAGACGGATTGGTGATCGCAGTAAGATGTAAACCTTGAGCTAATAGATGCTGCTGCCCATCCATCAGCCATATGTCTCTTAGTCGCCTTTTACGACACCCATGGGAGGACATGGGGTGGTCTATTCTAAGCCGGAAAACACACGGCAAATAATTAATACATGTAGTTGATTACAGCTTGTTGTTTAAATGTTAAAAATACGCGTACCTACTTATATTAATGATCACAATATTATGTTGCCTCTATGATTATATCGATATTCATTTCAATTCACTTGTATTTTTACACCTTTCAGTTACACACACAAATACTTACAATTTGTACAGTAAATGTTGTTTCGAGGTAACGACCCATCGATCAAATGTACCATCGAAGAAAAGACCCGTCGAGGAAGAGATCCTTCGAGGTATTGACCTTTCGAGGTAGCGACCCATCGGTGAAGTGTACCGTCGAGCTAGAGACATCGAGGTAATGACCATCGAGGTAACGTCATTCGAACTAGAGTATCAAACTCCAATATT
Organism: Nycteola revayana; assembly: GCA_947037095.2. Lineage (NCBI taxonomy): Eukaryota > Metazoa > Arthropoda > Insecta > Lepidoptera > Nolidae > Nycteola > Nycteola revayana. The sequence continues at coordinate 15,444,571 of OY855748.1, read as the reverse complement.
AGTACGTATATTTATCGGAGACCTACGCACACTATCCGTCTTTTCTTCTTCAGATTTCCCCTTGCGGGTCTGCTGGAAGATATATGTTTTGAAATAAGCAGTACCTTTGTACAATTTATTTCCTCATATATTAGGTTTAATGTTTTGATTTGTTTTGTTGTGTGTTTGTACATAAATTAAATTAATATGACTGTTCGACGTCGATCAGTCGATCGATCGATCGAGCGACCTCGGGGTATTATAGGTATTATATAAACTCACCTTCCAATTTCCAAGTAGAAATGTAATTTCTGCCCACGCCTGGCCTAGTAGGGTGGTGGCTGTGACGTCACGAAGACCTTTTGTGCCTTGTCGAATGAAGGGGTTGGTGCAACCCCATAGAATACCAGTTAATACCAAGAGACCTGAAAAAAAAGGATTTATTGAAACTAATTTTAGAGGTGGAGCATAACGTTAGTACGCCCATTGAGCTGCTCGATTGGGGAAGTAGGTACACACAGACAAATAACATTAATGATGTGTCGTTGGTCTATTCTAAGCCGTTTTCCGGCTGTGATTTTATAACAAACGGGACCAATGGCTTAACGTGCTTTCGGATACACGGAGGGTTGTCCCTCAACCTCTGGTAGGTTGAACTTGAAAAGAAATCTTAGCCTTTACTCAAAGACGTCTTGGCCACGAGCTCGAGCCCACTACCATCAAGATTCGCCACGGAGATTGTCATTCCATTTATACATAACTAGTAAGTATAATAAAGATATTTGGAATTAGTATTACACACTGTAGATTTTAAGTTAATTCGTTTTTTTTTTGTAATCCTTTTTAAGAATCACTTCAGAATGATATAATTAGACAACATGTGGAAAGGATGAATGAAAGACGCGTAACAAAAGGTATTTACAAGGCAGATGTGAGTGGAAACGCCGGGAGGGGACGCCCTAGAAGGACATACACTGACCTCATAGCCAGGTGATGTTCTTCAGAAAGGTCAGGTGCGTAGTACCTACTCGCAACCGGCGTGCGTGTATGAACGTGGACGAGGCAAAGGGAGTGTGTGGGAAAGGCGTGATTATATGTATGTATGTATGTAACTACAAAGCTACATTAGCCAGAAATAACATTGGCAATATTTTATGGGGTTGCCAGGAGGACGGGAGTTATGCCAGTGAACCCGCCGGAATGTCAGTACATAAGTTACATTGTTCTATAATAGTCCAAGATTTTTAGATGTTCACTCTACATGAAATCCTTCTAGGTACGTGATTTTTCGATTGGATTATGTCGGAGGGTGCCCTCCAAGTATAAAACCGAGTTTCTGTCTGTGATATTATTATGTGTGTGTACCGTTTTTAACGTAAAACTTACCATTTTCGAGATATATGCAAAAAAAGGTTTTCCAAGATGGCGGCTAACGCTTGCGGTTTCGGGCGACAGAAACTCGGTTTTATACTTAGGGGGCACCCTCTGACATAATCCAATCGAAAAATCATGTAGAAGGATTTTATGCAGCGCTGACCGATTTTTGGTGCTACAATTCCTGGACTATAACGACTAGCACGTCCACCAATGTAGCTGTCCTCTTGACAACCAGTACATAAAAATAGGCAATACTCATTATATATTTGACGTAAGACCTAGGTCTTAACGTCAGTTTTTGGGCATTAGAGCATAGCTTTTAGGCATCTCAAGGATAAATAAATAAAAACGGCAAGTTCGAGTCGGACTTGCGCACGAAGAGTTCTACCATTGACTAGGTAAGCGAAATTACACTATATTATATCCTTTAATATTTATTTTAATTTGGTTATAGTATTTGTTGTTATAGCGGCAACAGAAACTGTTTAGGTATCGCGGGTCTTGAGATACAGCCTGGTGACAGCCAGAGGGAGAGACAGACAGCGAATTCTTAGTAATAGTCCTGTTTTTATCCTTCGCGTATGCTACCCTAACTAAAAAGGTATGTTTACGGTAATAATATGAAAATTTTAAGGGAAAATTAATAACGACTGAAATTTTTAAATAAATAATTTATTTTAAATTAAAGAAGTAGGTGTATATAAAGGATTACTAATTTTAAGTGTTCAATTATATTTATATAAAAAAAGACAATATACACTTCATAATATAAAATATCTTCATCAAATCCATTTTACTGCTTACATGTCAAATAATTATTTATAATTTTATAAAGACTACCTTAAGCTTATGGTAAAATACAAAGAATATGAATAAAATAAACAAGATTGTTTAAACATGGATTTTAAGAACTGCACTGATGGATCAGGGGTTGCATCTAAGTACTAGTGTTGTGGGTTTGATACCCTGCCTACAACAACTTATTGCCACATTATATATATATATATATATATATAACTTAGCTGAAGTTTTAAAGCCGTACCGTCAGAGAGACTATATAATTTCATGAGACACCAATACTCCATTTCACATTATTCCACAAGTTTCTATTGGACGATGTGAGTTTCTAATTGGCTGAAACGATGGGTCTTCCGATTCTCTAGCAATTTGCATCAACATGCTATTAGAAATTAAATGACGTTATAAATTGGTTCCGAGTCATTTTTTGGCCCCTCGTCATTCAAGGCAAAAAGAGTCCTCATAATATGATCAAAGCCGGGTGCGAGCCGGGAATGTCGCGAGAGGCAAAAAATACACGAACACTATAGCATACCCAGATTTAGAACAACTATCTATGGAAATTAATTAACCACCACTAGGGTATTATTAAATACATTTGCAAAGTCCCCCGCATCACTACAAAAGTACAACCTTTTTAAAACTAAAGTTAATTATGGATGTGATTACACTGATTCAAGTCGACCCATTTAACAAAATCTATGTCATATCTTAGCGCTATTTCCACCATCATAACGCAGTCATTTTCAGCTTGATGCGCCTCTATCTGTTTATTTACCTCGCGAGCGTAAATTTCTTTTAGTTTGTAGTTATTGCGGGGCTTTTTCACGTAACGAGCTCCTGAGTACCACCAATAAGGATTCCTTGGGCAACCTTTGTTTATTATTGATGCACTGCTACTTTCCTCAGAATCTTCTCGATCAGAATTTGATTCTTCGCCATAACCTTCTTCATCCTCATCAGATTCTTCATTCCAAATATAGCAAGGTTTATAATATTGATCGAGATCGTAAAAAGCGTACAGAGTATCAGCACAAGTGACCGACTCCGGCAAAATGCCTCCCAATTTTTTGTAATAATTCTTAATTATTACAAAATCATGATCGTGTCCGTTATGGGCTATCAAGCAGACGGGCGGATACAAAGCTTGGAGAAATCCATTAATAATTGACACAATGCCTTTATCAAATGGAGGCTCTGATATCAGCGCTTCACCATTCAGTGAATCTGTAATGACTCCGGTATTGAAGCACATAACGAGTTTATGTTTTATTCTCGGCATTTTTCCTGCATTGCAGAAATGCTCGCGATCTATAGCGATCATTGCTAATTCTCTAATCCTCTGCTCTTCTTTGGGTTGGCCATTGTAATCATATGTGGTTTCTAAATCGAAGAACACAAATGTTCTAACCGGCTCCATCTTTGATACTGAGCGCGTGATAGTGTTGCCTATCGATAGTCGACTATCGATAGACTATCGATAGTCTATCGATAGTTGACGTCATATCAATAGTATCGATATTCTATCGATAGTATCGATATTAGTGATAGTATCGATACTATCGAGAACCAATATGTGTTTAGGAGCAATACTATCGATAGAATCGATAGTATTGCTCCTAAACATGGGTTGGTCTTCGATAGTATCGATAGTTTTACAAACTATCGATAGTATTGATAGTTTGAATCATTTAATGCAACGATAGTATCGATAGTATTACTTTAAAAATATCGATACTATCGATAGTATTATATTGTAATAGTATCGATACTATTGCTTCCAATCAATAGTATTAGTTAATTTGTGATATCGATAGTATCGATACTATCGATATTGTTACTATTTTTCGAGGTCAACTCTAGCGCGTGAGTCAGTTGCATCTATCTATATTGCGCGCATACATGAGTCACCGTTTGCGCATATAAATCGGTCGCTTTAGGTTAGATAACCATTGTTTACAAACAGCATGCCCATTACATAACATTAGTAGGTATCGAGTTGTATGCTAAAGCGATAATTTAAATACCTAGCTGATAACAATGCTCATAGTGCTATTTTTAGTAAAGTTTACAAAGTATGGATTGCAAAATATTGAAGAACTTGAACATATCACAAGAAAATGTTTGAAAACTAGAACTCTAGGTCAGTACTCAGTTATTTCCGAATTAACGCGCCTCTATTTTGAAATAAGATAAAATTTAGAGATGTCACTCGCATGGCACGACACGACACTTATTTTAATGATTTATCAATAAATACCTACCTATATTCAATCAATTATACATCGATAGAATTTTGATGAGGAAGCGAGATCTGAGTAAAAGTAAGTATACAATACTTTGTATGTACAGAGGGCCGTAAAGTTCACAGAACAGTGTCCATAATCGTGTACGTAAACTAATCGTAATAGCAGCAGTACAATGCGAGTGAACTGCTATCTTCTTAATAGTTCTCCGAGCCAATCAACAATCTGGATACTCTTCGAGCCACTGATGAAATACCACCACCGTCCTGACTGATCTTCGGACTTGAGTTTATATCTAGAAAAATCGGAGTAAGGAACCCCCAATACTAGGCGTTTTTCGAGCGTCGTGGTCGTGCCAGCGTCTGCGCATTGACGTCATCTCTCGCCAGCTGCCGAACCCGCGGTATCGCGCTGCGTAAGCCCAGCAGACGCTGGTAAGACGCTAAGTGTGGGGACCTCTACTAACGAAATTTTCCTCGGGTTTCATTTCCCACCTGTCCCCCGCGGATTGGTGACCGCAGTATTATGTTGTACCACACAAGGAAACGCTGCTGCCCGTTCCTTGATATACGATTATTATAGATGGTTATAATAATCGGGACCAACGGCTTAACGTGCTTTCCGAGGCACGGAGGGTAGTCCCTCAACCAACCAGATCCGGAAAGAAATCTTAAAATTTGCAAAAAGATTTCCTGTCCGGCGTGGGGATCGAACCCACGACCTCCGGATTTAAAGCGAGCCAAATACCGCTACGCTACGGAGGTTGTTTATCATAGTGTGGTAGACATCTTTAAAAACATCTGTTTCATATCAATTATTTTGATGTATCTACATTTTTTTCGGACGGATATTTATGAACGAGGCTTTTGCTACTTCACCGGACAAAAAGGCGAATAGGGTTAGTAAAGTATAAATTGAGAAACCTACTAGGACCTCGGCTCAGGGGCGATCGCTGACGGAGGGATTAATAAAATTAGGCTTTTAGTTTTTATAAACAGGTCTGTTTAAGCCCGGTTTTAAGCGTCGTGTCCCATTTTCCTGGCCAACAATACAATTGTCCCGGTTGGTGCGCTAAGCAAAAGAAAACAAGAACCCTGCATTGCAGTACCCATGCACATGTCGTGCGGGTGTTTTCCCTTAATTCGGCACTTGTTGCAAGGGTCTTATTAAATAAGTAATTAAAGTAATTGAAATTAAGCGGCCGTAGCCCAATGGCTAGGGCGTCGGACTTGTGATCTTGAGGTCGCCGGTCCGAACCCCACCCATTGCACTACCGACGTGAGCCCACTCGTAACACAAGCATTTTAGCTTAACACGAGGGGTTAACAAGAATACTAGTAGACTGCAAAACTCTGCTATTAAACATTAAAAAGAACGAACCGGCGACCTCAAGATCACAAGTCCGACGCCCTAGCCGCAGCCGCTTCAACTTAAATATAAGTAAAAAATATAGAAATAATGTAAAAAAATATTTTATTTCATACAATATTTTCATAAAACTATGCAATTACATATTGCTAAGTTAATTATTATAATATGTTTAAAAGAATAAACAAAATATATTTTCTAAAAAAAAATTTAAACATAAATAAACTTAACTATTTGGTCAATTTTGGCGAGATCATACAAATTTTCTAAAAAACAATTAATACCATTACAAAAATTTCACTTTTTTTAAAACAAGAGATCAAAACATGCTTCTAATACATTATGTTATAAATGCAACATATTATTAAAAAAACAGTTAAAAGTATTTCAAAATATAAATTATATCATAAAATATTTACAATAAGATAAAACTTCCATGTATTGAAATAATGAAATTCATTCAGCACTTAGTCTTTACATACACTTGCACTTGTCATAATTACAATGTGTAAGACTAAATCTAACAAAAGTATCACTTGAGTAGCTAAAAACGTATACAATAAATATGTACATTATTTGATCTTTACAGATTTTATAATCCGTCCCGCAATATATTACAAAGACAACCGTTCGGGAAAATAATGTGTAAGTATGCCAAATAAATAATAAAAGTAACTGGACCAAAACCTACGCTCTGCCCATTTGAGTATGTTTCGCCGGACCGTCTCATGTGGGTCGTGTTAAATCCGGCAGTAGAATAACCCACTGAGTTTGTTTCGCCGGATCTTCATAGTTGAGGCGTATTGGATCCGGTGGTAGCATTAAAGCGCGTCCGTCATTGTACACTCATGGTCCGCCCAAATAATGACAATTGTTCTCAATATAATTTAATACAGACAGAACAAGCTATTGGACACAATATAGTTAAATAATAAAGTTAAGACTAAAATTATTAAAAACAATAACTAAAATACCTGCTTAATATGCTCATTTATAAATTTTAAATTATACAAAGATTAATAATAAATTATTGTTTTGACTATTTGCAAGTGCCTGTAATAGGTTTACGTAAATAAAAATGATTTTTATTTATTTATGACAAATGTACACATTATCATAAGATGCCTTTGAGGTAACAGGTACAGAATTGAAGTCCGGCCAAAGTCTAAGGCGCGAATTATACAGAAACGACGTAAGATAAAGGCGCGATGCAGGCATCTTGCCGACTCAAAACGTTTCAATACAAAGTGAAGGTAGGCGACAAAATGTGAATTATACTCAAGCGACATCCACCTGAGGGCACGTTAAAGGGGTTATGACTAATAATTTGAACTGTTTCAGCCAATGTAACTTAAAAATAACATTAAATGTAGTTGTATTACTACTGATAGTTTATCTTATTGTAATATTACTCAATTAATTAAGCATTATGATAATCATTAACATAAAATAGGTGAAAAAGAAATGAGGAAGACAAAAAATGAAATGGGATGACTGTTTGAAACTGACTGTGGGTGCAAAATAGCGAAGGGTTGCAAAGGGTTTTTGGAGGAGGCCAATAGGCGCACTAAAATTAGAGATATATTGTATATATGTATATGCCTAATTTCAGTATCGGTATAACATAAAACTAAAAAGAATGCCTTGGTAACCTAGCATGTACAATTCTAGTAAGCAAGGTCTTATGTTTAAAACTTAGATTGGTCCAAAACAAAAGAGTTACATTTATAAAACAAAGGCATCACGGATAGTGTAATACCATAAAAACAACAATAGCTAATAAAGTTGACCATCAAACATAGCAAATTGATATCTCACATAATGTTACCGCATTTCAACCCATCTGCTCATAGTCTTAAAGACTGATTGCAAGAAAAAACATACTTAAATACACAAATAAATGAAATATTTCTCGCCAGAGTTAATGATACCTTTTTAACAGTTGCTTACATGGTATTATAAAATCACTGTGACATTTATGCCCAGTGAAGTAGCAAACTATTTATGTCCATTGGAAAAAAATAGCTATGATATTAATTTTAAAATTTGTCTTATTAAAAAAAACTCTAACGGAAAATAACCACATTAAATAAAAACCTTTAGTAAATACAAATCAGAAATAAACTTTCTAAAATAAACCTTAAAAAATTAAAAGTCTAAGAAAATATCTGTTCCACTATTCAGTACAAGCAAATAAAAATATTCTATATATACATACTAAAACAATTTCTAAATAATTAATAAAAAATTCTATAAATTTAACAATAGTTTAAAATCTTTCTTGAGTCAAACATTATTCTCCTAATGGCACTCCTAGTCTCATAGGTTTAACATCAGCGAATGCGCAATGATTGCTATCAATCCATTTAATAAACTCTTCAGATTTACATACCCCAAGTTCGGCAGCCATTATACAATCATTCTCAGCTCTATGAGCATCAATACTGGGACGTTTGAGCACTCTTTCATAAAGATCTTTTAATTTAAAAGACATCTTTGGTTTTGGATCACCTTCAAAAAACAACTTTCTCTTGACAGTTTTTTTATGTTTTATATTTACTGGTATTGGTTTTGATTTGGGAGTCTTTTCATTCAATTCTTTCATATGCAGTTGATTGTCGCACCTTTTGTTTAATGTAAAGTCTGTTTCATCTTTATCATATCTTGATAATATCTTAATGGCTTCATTGATAATCATTTCTTCATTATCAGAATCATTATCTTTAGATAGTGTTCTAATTGATTCTAATTTATTATTATTATTCATATTTTCAAAATTAGTTTCATTAACTTCTCCATTTGTTATTGATCTATTACTAACAACAGGATTCAAGTATGAATTATTTTCTTCTTTCCAAAGATCATAAAATGCATGAAGACTATCTGCACACATAACATGGTCCGGCAAACTTGACTCCAACTTCTCAAAATGATTTTTTAATATGGGAAAATCAAAATTATGTCCATTTTGTGCAATAAGGCACACTGGTTTTTCGAAGCACTTGATAAAATTGTTTATTGTATTGAAAACGTCGTGATTAAATTCCGATTCGTGTTCTAGAAGGTCGTTGCACAGTCCTGTTGTCCTAGTACACTCTGGGTCGATCAGTCTCCGCGGGTTAAAACACATAGTTAACTTATGTTGTACCCGCGGTTTCGCACCCGGCCTAGTATCCAGTATATGTTGCCGTTTCATCACTACCATACTTAGTTCAGTAATTTTAGTTCGATTAAGCTCTAAATGTGGCAGACTTGTGGTCTCCAAGTCTATAAACACGTACGTCGCGATCGGTGCCATGGTTAAGGCTGAAGGAATGATTTGGAAAGCTTACCTATTGCCTCCAACATTGTGGGTCATTTACAGATTATACCACATATTCATTAATGAAGTCTATTATGACTAATTACTATTCTTTTAATTATTTTCGAAAACTTTCTAAAAGCACTTTATCAGTCATACGACAAGACAACGATTTACGAACGATAACCAGTGTTGCCAACTCGATATCTTAGGTAGGTGCTAAATGACATCTCAAATAGTGCTAGATTGATAAAAAAAATCAAAAACAGTGCTATTTTTTTAAACATGACAAAAAAGAAGATAAAATTGTTTAATTTTGGTTTAATATGATAATAATTGTTTGAATCAGCCAATAATTATAACAATTATTTCACACTACATCCAATCATCTTCACTTTTATCTGTCTCTTCTGCTGTTTCTGCTTCTCGTTGTACTGACGCTGAAGCCGCCGTGGAAGTAGAAGGTTGTTCGCTTTCGAACTTTTTCAATTTAAATGAGTACATATCTTTTTTGCCTATTTTTTTAAGAATATCTTGGGGAATTTCATATGTATGGCAGGTTTTATTAAAGCTTTTGAGCCCTGTTCGAATATGAAGAAGTGAATTCAAAGTGTCCAAATTCATTTTATTCCTCAGTTTATTTTTTTAAATATTCATTGAACTGAACACCCTCTCAAAATCGGCGTTAGAATGCGGCAATGATAGTAATATAAATGCCAATGAAACTAGTTCATTATAGGGATTTTCGTTGTTTGCATCTTTATATTCAGATACCTCTACCCAAAACTTCAATGTGTCAGTTACATTTTCCCATTTATTATTGCCTGGCCCGAGGAAAACGGTTTAAGTTTTTCTATGTGTTTTTTTGATTCCAAATGCCGCTTAATTCAAATACTCTCGCATTAAATTCTGTTTTGCAAAATGCACACATTGCTTTCAAATTATTTCCAAACACAGGTCTAAGCCACTTTTTGTAATTTGGATTGTTCTCCCACTCTTTTCTGTAATTTTGAACATAACTCACTTTTTTTCTTAAAGGAATATCCATTTTTGTAGGTTTTATATTTTACTAATAGCGATAATTGACAAATTCACAACTAAAAACATTCGCTTCGCATTACTCAGTTAACTGACTAAGACAAAGAAGAGATTATCATATTAGTAAGAGAGAGAGAGAGACACACATATCAGTACCTACAGAATTCTTTTCGGGGATTGCCGGGAATTCCCCTAACATAGATTAGATAGATATGGGCGCGTTCGTTCGATTTAAAAACTGTAGTAAGTAGCGCTTTGTTACTACTCCTTGCGTGGCTGAGTTTTGTTACGGCTACCAGAGAAAATCCGAATGATGTTTGTTTAGTGCTAAATTTAGTGCTAGGTGCTGAATGTTAAATGACAGTGCTAGAATTGCGAAAATAGTGCTAAATCTAGCACCGAAAGTGCTAAGTTGGCAACACTGACGATAACAACAACCGCAGTGTTGCCACATCGCAAAGAAATATGTCACCGATTTAAAAACTCGCTAGATTTCAGATTTTTTGTAGTAAAAAAACGACTTAGAATCGCTGACGACATGTCTGTCATTCTAAAATAACCATTATGAAACTAGAAAAACTTAACATAAACAAGCGAAAAAATATAGCCTAGCCTTCTTTGTAGAAAATAGTAATCTATACTAATATATAAAGCTGAAGAGTTTGTTTACTTAAACGCACTAATCTTAAGAACTACTGGTCTAATTGGATTTCTTTTCAGATTTAAATAGCCCATTTATCGGGGAAGATTCCACCGTAACAGAAGATACGCGAGTGTAGTAGGTATGCGTAATAAAAAACTGACTATATTCAAGCAAATCAACTAATATTTTATTTTATATTTATTTTGTTTTTTTTTAAAGACAACTCCCGCACTAGGCAAATAAATCCCTGTATCGCGGGGGAGTTTACAAACATACATTTCACGGACACAAAGTACACCCAGACTCAGAACAACTATTTGTGGTTCACACAAATAATTGTCCCGGGTGGGAATCGAACCCAGAATACCAGGTCTCAGAAGCAACTTCCGTAACCACTGAGCCACCGGTGCAGTCGAATATATCGTATATCGGTTGTTGTCTATACATGGTGCAATTACGAAGTAAAAGTCACATCCAATTTTGATATGGCACACTGCCGTTTTGATAAGCGACGAAATCAATCGTCAGTAATCAAAAGCCGATCAACTGATCGGTAAAAATTCAAACAGTTTGCGGGACTTGTGATAATAAATAATAGTTGTTGTAAGCCTTATAATCATCATCATCATTTCAGCCGTAAGACGACCACTACTGGACATAGGCCTCCCTCATAGATCTCCAGTTGTTGCGGTTAGAAGCGACCTGTATCCACCGTGATCCCACAGCCTTAACCAGATCGTCCGTCCATCTCCAGTAGGTGGACGTCCTACGCTACGCTTGCCGATCCGCGGTCTCCATTCGAGAACTTTTCGGCCCCAACGGCCATCTGTTCTCCGTGCTATATGGCCTGCCCATTATCACTTCAACGAACTAATCCGTTGAGCTTTGTCGGTAACCCGCATTCTTTTACGTATATGCGGCGCCAATCTGGTGACCGCCGGAGGGTGTCCCAAATAGCTATAAGTACCTGGGCCCCTCACCAACGGTGGGCAGAAGAGTACCCGGGGGGTTTTAGTGGGTAGGGTTCTCTCATCGTGGTATGAGTTGGGTTACAAGATGAAAAATAAAAAGTAGAAAAGGCCTGATTTCCATTGAAAAATACTGAAAAAGTTTTAACATATTTTCTCAAACGTACTTAACAATTTAAAAAAGTCGTTATAATAAAAATTAATATTATCGTTTTTATACACTACGGATCTCGCTCACGCGTTGCCACATCACAATCAAGTTTAAGTTGGTTTAAGTTTTTATTAAAGAAATGTTTGAAGTATTTTGTTGAAAATTCAAAAAATCCTGAGATTTGCAAAATCCAGTCACAATCCTGAGAATGGTCAAAAAATCCTGAAATCTCAGGACAAATCCTGAGATATGGTAACCCTAGGTATGAGTAGCATACCACCGCTATAGAGAGGGCGAGCCGCGAGCCCCACATACCCTACCGACGGCGCGGGGACGCCGCAGCAGCGTAGGCGATGCATGACATTATTTGTTTTTCCCGCTGACAAAAATAAAAGGTTAGGGTTAGGTTAGGGGACTACTTGGTTGATTGATTAATTAACAATCATCGTCTTTATTTCATCATCAATACAAACAAACAATCAAAAATACTTATACTTATGTTTTCGAAGAATTCACTTTTTACATATAAAGCTAACATGCATCATTGAGTTGGAAAAGACTCTAAAACATCATATTTTATATGCAGCTCATTTTATTCCAACAAGTCGCCAAATCTAATACGAAATTATTAGGCTGGTAACATTGATTCATATCTGTCAACAAGTCAGTTTTAAAATCAGTGATAGGTACCTACCAATTTAATTTCTTTGTGCAAGAAATAATAAGTTTTATTTTTCTTTTAATAATAATTATTATCATCTCCGCAACTCCCGGTGTGAGTGAGATAGGCTTTACCTGGCGCTTGTGACATGTATTTTTATTTTTAAGTAAAAATTTACTTTATTTTACAGAAATTTATTTACTTACCAACAATAGGTCTCTACCTCTCTACACACGATACTACCTACTTTAAAAGGGATGGCATATTTTATTCGGACTTGCGCACGAAGGGTTTCATACCATTATTAAGTGCCTACCTGTTGCCGTTATTAGGGTTCCGTAGCCAAATGGCAAAATCGGAACCCTTATAGATTCGTCATGTCTGTCTGTCTGTCCGTCTGTCTGTCTGTCTGTCTGTCTGTCCGTCCGTATGTCACAGCCACTTTTTTCCGAAACTATAAGAACTATGATGTTGAAACTTGGCAAGTAGATGTATGTTGTGAACCGCATTAAGATTTTCACACATAAATCGAAAAAAAAACAAAAAAAATTGGGGTTCCCCATACTTACAACTGAAAATCATAAAAATTTTTTTCGTCAAACCCATACGTGTGGGGTATCTATGGATAGGTCTTCAAAAATGATATTGAGGTTTCTAATGTCATTTTTTTCTAAACTGAATAGTTTGCGCGAGAGACACTTCCAAAGTGGTAAAATGTGTAACTTCTAAAATAAGAAAATGATAAAACTAAAAAAAATATATGATGTACATAACCATGCAAACTTCCACCGAAAATTGGTTTGAACGAGATCAAGTAAGTAGTTTTTTTTTAATACGTCATAAACCGTAAACCGCAATTTACCTTCAATCAAATTTCATTCAAATTCAATCAAAGTTACAACGAACTACAAGAACTTTTATACTATGTTACTTGTTGTATTCTTGATATCAAAAATAGGAAGGCACTTGCAACTAGTACGGAACCTTTCGTGCGAGAGTCCGACTCGCACTTGGCCGGTTTTTGATCCATTATACCTCTGAAAACGAAAATCTCACTCGCTCAAACTCTCATACAACCCATTTTGGACTACGCTGACTGCTGCTACTTGGATGCTACGGAGGAGCTATTAAATAAACTTGAGCGCTTGCAAAATTTATGCATCCGTTTCATTTTTGGTCTTAAGAAATATGACCACGTCTCCAGCTTCCGCAAGGATCTCAAGTGGCTCCCTATCCGCCTTCGCAGGAATACTCGTATATTGTGTCTCCTTTTCAACATCCTCCACAATCCCAATTATCCGTCTTATCTGCAGGAGTGTTTCTCCTTTATGCACACGTCTGATGCTCCTTGTAGATCTCATCTCCGGTCACTCCTTAAACTCCCTCCTCACAAAACAGACTTCTTTTCCTACTCCTTTACAGTTCACGCTGTAAGGCTATGGAATTTACTTCCGCCTAACATACGTTCTTCTAAAACTATACTCATGTTCAAGAAACGTGTAAAAGAACACTATCTTTCCTTACCTTAAGTATGTATTTATGTATGTATATGTGTATATATTCATAATATAGTAGTGTATGTAGTATATTATATACAATGTTGTATTTGTGGTCCATATATATATATATATTTTATATATAAACTACACACGATATATTCTTCTGCATTTAAATGTTTCCTGTCGCGGGTCAGCTGGAAGAAATTTCTATTGAAATAAGCTGTACCTATGTGCAATTGTATCCTTATTTTTCTTGTCTCATATAGTTTGTGTGTACATAAATTATTAAATAAAATAAATACAATATTTTTTTGCAATCTAACTGACTGACTAAATATATATTTTTATTCTTCATGCCTAAAGCTTATGATACCTTAGCATAGGCAATGTTCAGAGTCCGCTGTCTCCCGCCATAAGGGGTGACCCTGGGGAGCAGAGCGCATGACTTTGCTCCCTAGGGTCACATTCATGAGTAGGTCGGGGATCGCCTTCCGGCATCCCTGTAGGAGTAGGACGGTACCCATCGCGGGTGCTTAACATTCGCGATGGGGCCAAGGGGGAGGAAAAACTCTCGCTCTTTTACCGGGGCGAGAGTTTGTCGATGATCACTGCCGTGGGGGGATGACCAAAGGCCCATACGGTTCTTGGGTCCCCTCACACTAAAAGGCAGACGGAGGAACGCCCGGGGGCTTTTTTAGTGGGTATGTCCTCTTTGCGGTGCGACAGCGCACCGCGTTCTACAGAGGAAGAGCCCCACATGGACCTCGCTGACGCAAGGATCACATAATAGTGATCCTTGCGCCAGCGTGGAAGTGCGACAACGCATTTTTACCCCGGTCAAAAAAAAAAAAAAAGGCTATGTTCGGAGCCATGAATATTGATAGTATCATAGAGTCAAGTTTTGAATTTTATCACAAGACAGAGTTCAAAGAATGGTGATTGTTGCCACTACCTTATTAAAGAGTTACACCATGAAGATAAATAAAAATCTATTATTTGTGAAATAAATTTATTGTGTCTACCTACTAATAATAGTATAAAAATCTCAAACACAAACTTATCTAGCTTTCTATTTAACACAACCAAAATAAATAATAGGATGACACAGTAATAAACAAGTATCATATTAGGGAGCGTTCAAGTATTACGTAACGCAATCTGGGGGGGGGGGGGAGGGGGTCTCGTAAAACGTTACGATGCGTTACAGGGGCGGGAGGGGGTCTTTCTTACAACACGTTACATAATATATAACATTGTTTGTTGTCTTGGTATAGTTGTAGTAGACTAAAACTATACCAAGTGTTAAAACTATTTCATAACTTTTTACGACTTTAGGGTAAAAATGATCTAGAGGTGATGGTTTAGAGAGGGGGAGGGGACAGAAAAACGTTACGGTGCGTTATAAGGGGGGGAGGGGGGGGGGGGTCAAAAATCTTAAAAAAATGTGTTACGTAATACTTGAACGCTCCCTTATTTACATAAAGGGCGCACTCAGTTTTCGTTTAGGGTTTTGCATTTTCTGATCAAGATATTTTTAACCTTATTTAATTATGATTAGAATACATATTAGGTACTTTACACGTCGTGGCTCGACGACAGAATAACTATAGAAAGTGCAGCTTTTTATTATCAAAAGATTTTTTTCTTAATACAACCAAATATTACAAAATCATGAAGCAGCCATTGCCCAATTGCTAGGGTATCTGACGTGTAATCTTGTGGTCGCCGGTGCGAATCTCATCCATTGCATTACCGACGTGAACTCACTCGTAACACAAGCATTTTAGCGTAGCACGAGGGGTTAACAAAAATACTAGTAGACAGCAAAACTCTGCTAGTAATATTTATAAAAAAAAATACCCCTTAATTTATAGGTGCCTTGCTGTGCAAATATTAAAATAATTAAATTACTTTAAAATTCCTACCTAAATCATTCTTATATTCTAAATATCATAATTATTAACTTTGGTGCTTTACATTTTACATACACTGACTTCTATAGGAAGTCGTAGTTTATCCATGACGTTCATAAAACAATCAATATATTGTAACTTATATTAATAATTGACCCAGCCTTAAACTAATAAGCATCAAATATAATAGATGTAGTAAAATGCTGCTAAAATAACAACTATAAATGACAATATAGGAATCCAATACTTTTGGACAAAATTTCTGTCATCCATATTGATAACAACTTTCTTTTCCTTGTATTTCTTCTTTTTACCGCTTAATTTCCATTCATATTCGGCTAACTCTTTACGGTTCTTCTCTTCCTCTAGTTCTTTCAATCTCTGCTTTTCTTTCTCACTCTCAATTTTAGCTGCTATTTTTTTAGCTTCACAGGTTTTATCACAAACAATCTTCATATCACCATTACGTACAGCATTACATGGACCATCTTTCTTAATGTTTCCACAAGGACAGTGGACTTTAGTTTTCTTGGTACATTCTTGACTGCCACAGTTCCCAGGATGGCAAGTATTCCTGCAACGGTGACCACATTGAAGATTTTTCGGACACTGTTGTTTACAAGATAATATTTGTTCAGTCACTGTAGCCAACTCACGGCAATGCAGGTATATTTCTGTTAAACCACAGTGGCAGGCAAGTCGTTCCAGTATCTCACATGGTGGACATGGTCCAGGATGACAAGCTCGAATAGCACATTTATGAGCACATTTGGCTGGACGAGGAAATGAACACTCTCGTTGACATTGTTTACAGCTTGAAGGCACATTTGGATACTCAGGGAGTGGACTATAAAGGTGGCAGAGTAGTGAACAATTGTGATTACCACAGGCTAATGGACGGCCACAGTCTCTACCACATGGTCTGCGAGTAGCAGAGTGGCATGGTTGATCATCTGTTTCATGCTCACCAAAGCACACAATAGGTACTGGTGTGTCACATGGTGGACAATCCAGCTTCATTATTTTAGTTTTTGGAGGTTGCACTTCCCATGGAGTCGCTGGTTTTTCCACTTGTTTGAAGACAACAGCAGCATATGCATGACATACTGCTTTACACTGGTGATTGCACTTGGGGTATGGTTTGCAGCAAATAGCTTTGCATGGAGGACAATCTCCAAAATGGCAGGAATGTTTATTTTCATCAACATGGCCACATTTGTATTTAATTTTGCATGGTAGACTACACCTCGGGGGCTTTGTTTGTCTTTCTCTTCCACATGGAACAGATATGTATGTTTCTTTACATCTGCAAGTTACTTTTGACTCTAAGGGACATGGATAACAAGGACCGTGATGACAAATATTTGTACATTTATGTCGGCCACAGTGAAGAGGTTTGTCACAAGTTTTCTCACAAGGGGGACAGTTTCCACTGCAACACTTCCTAGCACAGCCATGTTTCCCACACGGCCGGATACCTCTACACTTTGTCTCACATTTAAATTCTTTACTACAAGGCAAGGATCTTGTATGGGTAGAACACAGGCATTTCTTTAAAACCATCTCTTGACAGGGTGGGCATGGTCCTTTGTGGCATTTTTCTGGGCAGTTATGTTCACAGCCTGCATGCAGTTTGTTACATGTACCCAAGCATGTTTCCATAATATCAGGACATTGCACATAGCGCTGGTTTGCACCACAAGGACAGGATGTCATGCCAGAGTTGGGACAAGGGCCACAGTCCCCAGAGTGACATATCTTATCACATTTATGGTAGCCACAGGAGAATGGTTTATTACATGGTTTATCACATCTCCATAATGGGTCATTGCATGGTCTCTTGGCTTTTTGAGCCCCACATGCACAGGGCTGGATGCTGGTGTAGCTGCAGGTGGAACATTCACCTTCATGACATTTGTTTTCACACTTGTGAGTTTTGCACAAAAGAGTTTTCTTGCAGACTTGTCCACAAGACCACTTGGCAGCACTACACCTGACTCTTTTACGTTCCTTTTCACAGTAGCATATTCCATTGACGGTCTGAGGGCACGGTGGGCAGGGGCCCGGGTGGCAGAGCAGCAAGCACTTGTGTTGGCAGTTGTTCCCAGTGGACATTCTTTTTCCACATACCTCTCCACAAGTGTGTGGTATGAGCCACGGATGGTACGGAGGATCGTCAGTTTTACCACAATAACAGCGGTACCGTCGTGGTATTTCCTCTTTAGAATAAGATTGCCGACATTTTGGGCAGCACCATTCAATTTTCTGTGGTTTCACAACGCTAATGGGGGCTTGGGGTTGTTCACTACGTAAACTGATGCTGTCGTTTGCCCATTTTTGAATGCAAGATAGGTGGAAGTAGGAATAACAGTGATCGCAACTCCATATTGGGTGTGTTCTTTTGATTGAGCCAATACAAATAAGACAAGTGATTGAGCGGCCGCTGATCGCTTCTTCTAGAAGATTCTTAGTTCTATTCAGCATATGAGTATCGCCACCACCTCTCCAGTAGCTCTGGAAGACGCCATCCAGCACGCTGTTCTCAAAAGCTTCTTCATCTTCAGAAGATGATAGCTCTTTCATTTCTTTTAAATGTTTCTGCACATTTTGCTGCAGTTTTGCGGCGGCATCTCTATATCTCCGCGCCATAGCGTAAATCCGGTATTTTATTCACAAATCTAACATAATAATATAATTGAGGTAGGTACAATTAGCAATAAATTCAAAGTGACAGGACTGACTAGAAGACAGACGTGTAAGAAAACTTCAATTATTAGCCGTGACGTTGAATGTCAAAGTCATTTGAATGGCCAGGCTACATACATACTATGTTTCATGGTTTACTTTATTACATAATTTATTAATAAAGTGTATACTATAATATATTTCAGAGTAAAACAATATTTCGTAATTACATAATAGTAGATAATATTATAGTCCATCAGAATTCTAATACTTCTAATGAGACTTATGATTACGCCATCTATGAGTGAGTAGTGTAACTAACCGGTTATTTATTATGTGGAACATTGGGCGTATTACTTTATTAATATACCAATTATATTGAATATATTGAAAATAAATTGTTACCTTTTGTAAAATTTATATTTTATGATAAAATATATATAGATTAATTTCGTTTGCTTACAGTACAAGTAGTTAAACTATTAAACCAGAGATGGCGTTATTTATTTTGCTGTAGTATTACTACACTCAGTGGCGTAGGCCCGTATTAAAACTTGTTCTAGTTGCCCTTTAATCCACACTCTTTGTCCCTTGTAGCCCGGGGCTCCGTATCATTGATACGATGGTAGCTACACCTTCCTGCATTCACTATTAAACTAAACATGAAGCCGCCACGTTTGTATGTAGATATGTATATTTGCAATGATGTCAAAAATTACTAGACGTCTTTTTATATGGTTTTCACTAATGGAGACAATCTACTATTAGGTGTGTAATTATAAGGAGATTTTCACATTAAAAACACTTGTATCGTGCAGTTACAACAAACATACCGCACGAAGCACCTTCATGCTGGAAAGATTATAATATGCTCCCGTTCCCAAGGTAACTTCATAATAAGATATAGCCTAGATCAGAGGTCTCCAAACTACGGCCCGCGGGCCAAATCCGGCCCGCCAATGCCAACAATCCGGCCCGCGACAGCTTAAGACTAGTGTCATCAATCTAGCCCGCGCATCCAATGTCTTATTGTTGTTACTATTGCTGTGATAAGTTTAAAAAGACAACACAAAATGATAATTACTCGGTCGCGCACTTTGCGACTAGTCTAGAAATAATACCTAGTTAAGGATTGAAAAATGAAAACTGGTTAGTTTTAATTTTTCCCAGGTTCCCCTTCGAACATATTGAAAACATCGTTAAGGCCCTAAGGCTTCAAAGTTTGGGAGACTTCTGGCCTAGATGTGTATATCGTTCAATAGTTTTTGAGTTTATTTGTTACATACATACAAAAATGAACATCTTTCCTCTTTATAATATAAGAATGAATATATTATATCACACGATTCGGAGTCGGCTTCGAAACCATGATTTTAGAATTATCTTCATAAATAATTTTATGAAGATAATTCTACCTAATACCTAGCATAGAATTATTTTTGTTTTCAAGTAAAAGAAAATGTAAAAATATAAGGGAAATTGACGAATGAGTGAAAAACACAAAGAAATAAAATTAGACAGTTTATTTATAAATCCTTCAAGTTACAAACGAGCAACATTAGATTTGTCATCAAATTATTATCCATGTCATCACTACAGACACAGCGCCTCGTTCGATTTTCAAAAAATCACTTTAGTTTTTTAAGCATTGGACACATGAGTCTTTTAAGAAAATCAATATGCACAGATATTTTCAATATCTTATTAGTAAAAGCATTTTATAATGACTAAATAATTAAACATAATATGGTAACATTATTGATTAAATAGGGTCAATGGCACTAATAGTTACCACTATTTAAAATTTAATGTTTTATTTTAAAAATCATCTCTGTATAAAGTTGGCCACTTTAGGAAGTTCTTTAAAAAATGATCAACTGCTTTAGTTTTTATCTTGAGATCAACTTTCTAATATAGCTATACAACAACACAAAAGAAGAAATTCGATGTATAATTTGCGAAATACCACTGCTATGTGTAGTTAGCTACACGGTATATGATCATTTGTGCGGTCATAAGATAATAAAAATAGGTATATACACAATGATAGATATGTAACCGGAAAATAATACGCATCGGAGTTGATCAACTTTCGTGCCACTCAAATTGTTAAATTTAGTTGCCAGTTTCATTGAAAGCACATAATTATTATATTATTTTCTTAACGAATATGACACTTGACCAAAACAACCGAGGCTATGCTATTGTTGTAACAAAACAAACAAAAAAAAACTATAACTTCAATAAGTCCTGTTGAACCCCATTGGTGTAGGTTTAGGTTTTTTTTAAGGATTAACTTACGATTCTTATTATTTTCCGGTGACATGTCCAAATCTAGAGATACTCTGAGATGATTTCTAAAGTAAAATGTCATAAATATCGCTGGTACCATTTTGTGTCACAGAATGACACATGTCAGTGCCAATAATTGTCTAAAGTGATCGCAGTTAGTCCGTGAAACAAAAAATACTCAGCACTTATAATATTAAAATTAAAATTAAACGGCACTTTCTTGCATTGATAATTATTAATTGTTACAGTAGATTTCCTTTAAATTCTGGCGTACTTATATAAAAGAAAACCGAGAACGCATTTTATCCGACATATTTATCATTAATTTTAGTTAACATAATAAAAATAGGAAAACAATTAGTTGTGTAATTGAATTATCAACTTTTGGTAAAAGTCAGTTCCAAATTAGTAACAAAATAAAGATTATTTGACCTCAGCATTTTAATACTGACACGTGTCAGAATCAATGTCAAAGAATGATCAGCGAACTCTAGAGTTTATTTCAGGTTTTTTGTTTTTGTTTGACAATTTGAACCAGCCTGCTTTTTTATTGTTATCTTTTGGCATTGATATTGACCGTGAAAGCCTTTCTCGTTCACTTTCTCGATTTATAATCTCACTCGATTGACTTTTCTTGCCGTCTCTAGCAACAGGCTTTCTTAAAGAGTTGTTACTTGTGTTATCTTTAATAATTCTTTTTTCTGGTTTCCTGTAAAGAGTTTGGCTGGAGCTCGTTAATCGATGATTCTGGGGTCGTTTCGTGAGCGTTGTTTGGCTGTACGATTTATTTTTTTGCAATGTCGCCGGTCTTTCTTCCGTCAAAGTTTTCGTTGAAGATGCTTTTCTGATCTCTTTTGGTTTTGATTTGCTTCGGGGTCGTTGCGCGTAGTGCACGTCGTGTTGCTCGTAATGCTTGGGGGTCCAGGGCGCGAAGATTGAGAAACTCTTGGTGGTGCTCCGGACATGAAGGTTTGAGGAGTTGACGGATGAGACGTCGTCACGAGACCGGTTGCGAGAGAGGCGACCTGGGTCGGGGATGTCACCAACTGAAAGAATGAATTAATTTTATTAATTATTATGAGATCAATAGGACATTATCTGATAAGGTTAGATGGGTCCTAAAATAGGTAAAGCCAGTTATATTGTATAATAATGCGTGTATATATCGCATGCGTCGGTAAGACAAGAGCACACTTTTAGTTGTGGTAGCACTATTTTATTTTTCATTCAAAATGGTATTACTCTGCATTATATTGCTCTATTTTCTGTTCCATAAAATAAACTTCCTATCATGATGAACTTCATTCATAAAATTAATGTCATTCTCAGCGAGGGGTACTTTTGTGCCATTATCCTACAGAATGTGCGATATGATGGTATGGCAAAGGCATGTATGATGAATCTAATATGGACAAGTTCTTAAAGTCTAGTATGGTAAAAGAAAAAGCCGATGAAAATAAAAATTGAAAGTCTGTGTCTGTATGTATTAAAGTCTGTGTATGTTATGAGATGCCATATTATGCTGGCCAAAGTCTGTTAAGAGGAGGTTCATGTTCAGCAGTGGACGATATATGGGCTGATGATGATGATGATTTACCTGTAGTGGCGTGAAGGTAGACCACACTGCGTTGTGATTGGTGACTGGAGTCGCCTTCTGTGCTGCTCTCACCCGAGTTATTGGCCGGGGTTCGACGCCGGGGTCTGATAAAATTATAAAAAAATATTTTTGAATATAATGAAAAAAAATGTTATCCTATAGTGAGATTAAATGTAAGTTAGTTTGTCCAATAGGTGGATTACCGGAGTAACTAGTTTCAATCGCATTTCAATTGATCAGTTTAATGAGCTTATGTTAAACTTACAAGCGTCTGGTAATAAAAAAAATAAAAAAAAACACTAGTGACTGTCTTTCTCCTCAGGAAGTAATAGAATTTATCGAAAAGTGAATTTATACATACAGGGGATTTTGAATTTGCAACGAAAATATGTTTTTTATTTGTTTTTTATTTGAGCTTTCTTGGGAAAAAAAGAGTTTAAACTAGTCCTCACTTCATATCTCTGCTTAGTTCTTGCTTGCTTCTCCTCAGTTCTGATGAGCTGCCTCTGTCATCTTGTCGTCTCCTCACGTCAGTCTTGGACCCCTTCAGAGTCTTGGAACTGCTGTGGCTTCTAGACCTTTCGTATGGACTGATCGGCGGCTTAGAGTTCAACTGGAAATGAAGCAAGATATGAACTAGAAAGGAAAACTGATAACTTGCTTACTACCATTAAAGATAGCAGTTTTTTTTCGGACGGACATATGTAGTTTAGCACCGACGCTTTTGCTACTTCACCGGGAATAAAGGGTGAGCAGAACTCAAGCCTTAATAAATGGTTTAGAAACTACAAACTAAGCAAACTGCGCTGAATGATTTAGGGGAGTTTTGTTTATGTTCACAAAATTACCCTAAAATCTAAAGTCATCCATTCCTCAATCCCCCTGCCAGCGACTGCCGTGAGCCGAGGTCCCATTCACACAGTAGATACCATATTGCGCAGGTTGCTTAGTTTGTAGAATTTAAATTTTAGGCTCTCTATATGTCCGGTGAAAAAGCAAAAGCCTCCTGGCCTAATAAGTACATAATGTTTGTCAGAAAAAAAAATGTTTCTAGAATTTTTTTCACGAGAAACATGAAAATCACCCGAAGTTAGGAAGTCGATGGTGTTTGGCTGCCGGCTGCCGGTCTTGCAGCTTATTTTTACTTGTTTCAAGACGACCGTCTCGCTTGATTTTGAGTACTTTTAATAGTGATAAATATTACCTTTCGGTCCGTGTGGTTTCTGTATAAGAAGACCACCCCATGTCTTCCTATGGGTGTCGTAAGGGATGACAAAGGGATATATATCTGATGGATGGGAAGCAGCATCTATCAGTTTGAGAGTAGTTATCATCTTACTTCGATGTTTGATTGATGATGGCGGATTGGTGATTATGTCAATAGCCCTCAACAACCCTTTTTTTTCCGGGTTGAAATGCCTTTACGCATTCCCACCGCCGCTGCAGCGTATTCGCGCGCTGGCGGTGGGATATGTGGGACTCGCCCTCACCCTAGCGTGGTATGCTAAACTCATACCACGAGGAGAGAACCCTACACCACTAAAACCCCCAGGGCACTCCTTCGATCCGCCGTTGGCGGGGGCCGGGTATAAGCAATCCGGCCCCCCGACGGCACCCGCGGCCAATATGGTATGTACCGCGGGATCTCTTGGATCCCTCAACGACCCAGGCTTACCAATTTCTGTTAAGAGGAGGCCCATATTCGGCAGTGGAAAATAACAGGCTGTTAAGTTGTTAAGTTAATTACCTTTCTATCAAACTGGCTCTCGGTTTCCGAGTTGCTGTGCACTTCGGATATGTTTTGGAGATTGCGTTTGTAGTTCTTGTTGTGTGGGGATTCGCTCTTGTCTTCTCGGTGGAGGTTCGATAGAGAGTAACTCTTGTTCGTCAGCTCGCTGTGGTCCAACTCGTCATTACCTGCAGTTATCGTAATAGTATTTGCCATGTCAAATTATAATTTATAGATGGGTAGTTACAACTCTTCTTCTATTTTGTATTTTTATTTTGTGCTTTTTGTTATCTGATTACGAAGATAGAGAAGGGAATGTTGATATGGTTTGGTCACGTGGAAATAATGGTTGAAGAAAGATTGACAAAACAGGTATACATGACAAGTGTGAGTGGCACACGGACCAAATCGGAGACATCCTCGCAAAAGGTCAAATAAGATCAACCCTAAACCGACGTGCTTGTATAAAGAATTTTATGAGAGTGAATGAAGCGAAAGATGTGTGTAGGGATCGTAGCAAGTGGAGGTCCATTGTCTCTGGGAAATAGGCGTGAGCGTATGTATGTATGTATGTTATCTGAAGGTACTAATTACACGGTAATCTCAGGAACTACTGGTCCGATTTGAAATAATAAAAAGCCCTCCCCTTAAGCCGTTGGCCCCAATGGTAACATTATTTAAAACAATCGTATACCAGGGAACGGGCAGTGTAGTTTCCCTATGTCTTACAACTGCGGTGACTATGAAGTACGAAGGGGCGGCCCATGTTCAACAGTGGACGTTTTACGGGCTGATAGTGATAATGTTGATAAAGAACGAGTTATTATTTAAAAACATGGCAACTTATATACTTATTTATAGTATTGTAATATCGAAATTAAAATAAACGTGTAGCTACCTGTGCTAGAATTGGAGACGGTCTTCCTCAGGGTGCTGTGGTACTTGTTCTGGTACCGCTGCGGTTCCGGCTTAGTGTTGGCATCAGAATCAGGGTCAGTATCTCCGAAGAACCGCAAGTTCTTGGCTGGAGAGTTCATGGGTTTGGTAGACTTGACAGGCTTACGGGGAGCCTCGTCTTCTGTTGTTATTATGCTTTCTTTCTCCACCTGGAACCAAATGTCATAGTTAATTAAATCGTCAATTCGATTTTCACTAAGCCTCTTAATTTTGTTTTGGTATGTGACCATTGACTTTTCCTTCTTCAACAGTCTGTTCACATCCACTGCTGAACACGGGCCTCCTTAATAAGATCTTGGTAAGTCAAAGTGCATTTTTTGTGCAATGTGTATTGTGTATATATGTGTGTACAATAAATAATTATTCATCCATCCCCATATGAACAATTTATTGAGAGTAACTCGGAATTACTCTATCCTATCTTGAATATTTGCATCTTACCTTGGCATTCTTCTTCTTCCTAGTAAGTCTGTCAAGTGATTTGAACCAGTTGTTGCTGGGTGCAGTGGGGGCGGCTTGTCTCCTGGGTGGGGATGGAGTAGGGCTGGGCGTAGCGAGGCGACGTCTCTCGCGATATCTTTCAGCCTACAAATAATACAGATTATAAGCTTTCATTGAACGAGACTGCACTTTTTATTGTTTTTTTTAAATTTGACTTTAAATGGAAAAGTATTTGCTTAGTTGTTAGATTAACAATATTCATTTAAAGCGGCCGTAGCTCAGTGGCTCATTTGGTCATAAGTTCGATCCCCACCCATTGCACTACCGACGTGAGCCCACGCGTAACATTTTACCTTAGCACGAGGGGTTAACAAGAATATTAGTTATATGCAAAAACTCTGTTACTAGTGGAGATTTTGATTTTTACACAAGTATTTTTGCCTTTTCAGAGTCTTAAAGAAAAAGAAAAAAATATCCCATCCAGGACTTGTTAGCACCACGGATGAAGAAATTATATTAGGCTGCCATGTTGGTCTAGCTTTGTCCGACCGGCGACCCACTGAGCATGTCGAGATGTCGGCATAGACAAGTTGTATCCTCAATTGTCGATCGACAAGAATCGTGATAATGTGTATTGAATTAACGTGAGCCACGTGATTAAACGTGATTTGAAAATATGTTATCCCATGTCACTAGTTTCTCCCTAATCGTGTCGGTAGAAACGTCTAGCCGGATTTTGAGATTGACGGAATAAAGAATGCAGATGTGTTTGCACACACAATTGGGCGCTATAATACTCCCAATGCAGATGATTATACTCCATTGAGATTGCCCATTATGACCGGAATCGGTCGGGAAGTAAAACAACCACAAAAACCTATATTTCTAACATTTAAACCACTAAGTTTTGGGTACATCGAAACCATATCTTAGAACAAACATCCTTGGCAGGTCATTCCCCCTGGTTTCTAAGAATTATATGAACACACAATTCGATTTATTGCATGGAACTAACTTTGTATTCTTTAGAATAAAGCATTATTATATTTGAATGTGTTTTAAGTAACACCGAAACAAGGTGATTTGTAAAAACCAGTAAAGTGGGAGTGATTCGGGCACGTAGGGTTCCGTACTATTAGCTATACGACATAAGACACAACAACATTTTAAAATGAAACCATTTAAATTTTCAACCTGCTGCCGTTATTAATATCGAGCAAAATTTGCAAAAGAAATACATTTGTATACAACGAACGTAATTTGTTTTTGTTATCTTAGTTTTAATTAAGGATAGTATTTCAAGTAGTATTATATTGTATTGTAACAATAACAATATTCATAAAATTGTGAAGGGAAAAACAAATTGACAAATTAATATTTTTTTTATTTTCTTTTTAGTATTTGTTGTTACAACCATGGCAACACATTGTTTTGACTATTTGCAAGTTTCTGTAATAAATAGGATTACGTAAAAAGAAATGTTTTTTTATTTTATATTTTATTTCTACTGTCTAGCTATCACGGTTAATGAGTTACAGCCTGGTGACAGACAGTAGAGAGTTAGTAATAGGGTCCTGTTTTTCCCGATTGGGTACGGAACTCTATAAGCCGTTATCTATATTGGTATATAAAGTTGAAGAGTTTGTTTGATTATAAGGTTATTTTCTAGAAAGCGCTAACTCAGGAAGTACTGGTCCGATTTGAAAAATTCTGACAGTGTTAGTCCATTTGTCGAGGAAGGCTATAGGCTGTCTTTTATTATAAAGTTCACAAGCACACACTCCACCTCATTGCTGATGAGCTGGTTTGTGGAGCTATATTTGGTTGTATTGTAATCAGAGAGAATTCACTAGGGCACTTATTAAAATTTGTTATTAATTTATTATTAGCTTGTAAGTAATTGAGTTGTAATTTAGAAAATAATTAACTACAATATCGCATTGGATTAGTCTGTAAGGATAATGTAAGAAATAAATAAAGTTCCCACGGGAACGGGTGCTCGGGTGTAACCGCGCGCGGGAAGCTAGTATAAGATATACTTATAAATAATATGGGTAGTTGTGTACATACAAATACAGTTTTCATTACAAACAAACAAGGTCGCCCACCATATGTTCCACGGCCTTACCCTCTCACTCACACAAGTGAGTTATATGTTGATTGCGCCATATGCAACTCAATCCTTACTAAAGCTTTCCAAAATGTATTGAAAATAGGTTTCATTTTATACAGTACCTATAAAGTATGGAAAAATACGTGTTATAAGTAAAAGTAGACTTTTTATGGTGGACAATTGTTTAGCGAGCATGGTTCCGGTCTAAGTACGAGTCATCATAATCACCATCAGCCGCAGTAAACCATCAGCAGTATAATGTCCACTGCTGAACATGGGCAACCTCCCGAGGACGGGAATCTGCCATAGTCACCACGCTTGGAAGGCGGGTTGGTGACCGCAGTTTTATGTTATACAACACAAGGAAACGCTGCTGCTCATGATTCCTGCTCTCAATCGCTCCGTCGACACAAGTGGCGAGCGGAAACCCGCTGTCTGCATCCATGGAGTGTGGCCTCGTGGAACATGAGTTCCGAGTCCTTTTTGACTCGCTTAAGAATACTCAATCCTCAATCATTTATTGCATGAGTTCAATGTGGACCGTGTCGGCCACAGCAAAGTAAATGTAGTGAGGGAGGTTTTGAATAACATAACAATAAATAAATATGACATTAAATTAACTAAAATTATTAAACATGTTATCAATATTTTATAAATATAGTATTTATAAAATATTGTAAGCAAGTTTGTAATTATTTTTATTAAGGTCAGGTGGGGTAAGAGGAACATAGTTTACTGGTTTTTGAACATTACGACCTCCAGCAAGTAAAAATATGTACGTATTCTAATAGCAATACAAACAAAGTTTCGCTAGCGAACCATGCTAACTGTTATTTTAACACAGAAATTGATTCTTCCAGTAATAACGGAACAATCTGACTATAAAAAAAGGTCTTCTAATTGTTTCTCTTTCCCGAAGTCTGGGGTAAGAGAAACGCTTCGATTCGTACAAGTAAAAACACGTATTTTTATATGTATCTCTAAAAATTTGAGAACTGCCTTTCGACGTAATGGAAATGAAACCATACCATAGTTAAAATATGGTCTAATGTAGCAATACCGAACAATAAAAAAAAAATGGGGTAAGAGGAACATATTAGTAAGGTCAGGGGTTGTAAACTAGGAATGTTAAAAATATAATAATATACTTAAATTTAGTTTTTAATAAAAAAATTAAGGAAAATATACGATGAATGTCACTAAGTGATTGTGTTTTTATTTTAAATGTATCTAAATCGGTTTTCCAACTTTGAGTAACTCAACTGAATAAAAACAAACACAAATAATTGTAAAAATCTTTGTTTTACTTAAACAAACGTACAAAAATCTTAAAACACTTTTCTGTCTTTTTTTCACTCTGATCGTTATGCATAAACGAATATACTGCACTGCGCCAAAATATTCTCAACTTATAACTAAAAAATATTCTCCATTACTTTAATCAGTCTCAATCAACATGACTATGTTCTATTTAAATAAATAAACAAAACTAAAAAAACCTTTGCTTACTTTCTATATAAATATTACCAAAATAAAAAAATAGAATAGGAACTTCTAAAATTAAATTGGCATCGGCCTTAAATTCTAATATACTAGGCTTATCAAAAAGTAATGATAATCGGTTCATGTTTTCAATAAGGCTGCATAACCCGACAGTGCACCACTTTTAACAGCCGCCACTGCTTCTAACAATTTTTCTTTCGGGTAAGAGCTCCGTTCCGTTTTTCTTATATAATTTCGAGGCATTTTACTTTTTCTGTAACAAATAAATATATTTGTACCTCCAATACAGTAAAAATAAATTACAGGAATAGATTCTATTCTATTAACAATTGATTAGTGTGGTGTGTTTTATGCAATTTAGCAATTATCAAAACAAGATATTTATAATCATCTTGATCAAACCCTCTATAAAAAAATAACAAGCCTGTTGTATAGAGATATCAACACATTTTGGCGCGCACACAAATTAAAGCTGTATAAAGCGCATGCACAAATAGCTCCGCGCGCCAAGATGAGTTAAACCATGTATTTATACTTACCTAATCTAGATAGGTGATTTTCAACTTGCAAAATGTTTGTTACCCCTAAAACCGGGAAAGAGGAACATAATGTTTCTCTTAACCTGGTATGGTAGCTCCTCTTTCCCGGCTTGGTATTTTGTAGGTTATGTTTTTGATGTCATCGAAAAAGCACTAAAAACACATGCTACAAACAACATAACATGCGGAAAATAAAGATTCAACATTAGAATTACACTTACCAGCAAAATTTGCCGTATCACAGATGTTTCTATCCCTGAAAAAATCGCCCACAAAAAACACCGCTAGGTCACATTTTTATAGTTTGTCAACTGATTTTTTCCTTCTGTTTTACTCACCTACTTATTGTGTTGTAGTGCCATCTATGCATAAAATATTGAAACTATACCTAATACTGTTTTATCTACAGAGTAACCATAGAGCTGGGCTTTATAGTTTTCTATTTATGAGTTACTGTTTCTCTTCACCTGGCGTCCCTCTTACCCCACCTGACCTTACAATAGATTTAAAAAATCATGAAAGATTGAAGATTTGCAATTCTGTTTATTTTTTTATTACAATAGGCAATTTGTTGAAGATATGATATATGCAAGGCACAAGAGCCAAGAGCTCATTTTGCCTTGTATATATTACTTGAAAAAAAAATTGTTTTGTAAAATATTAAAATTCAATTTTTTTCAAAAAATAGTTTCTTTCCGATAGTAATCATTTTGATGGAAAATTTACCTCCCAAATATTAGTAACGACTGACGAAAATCACAGCGTATAACGATATGCTCTGATTCGGTAGTCTACTACGAATGCTCTGATACACACAAATTGTTTATATATGTATAAACATATAACAAGGAAAGGCTGCTGTCCGTTCCTCAATATAAGATTATTATAGATGATGATGTTATGACAATCGGGACCAACGAATTGACAGAACGCAAAGAAATATTAGAATTTACACAAAGATTGGGGATCGAACCCGCGACCTCCGAGATTTAAAGCGAGCCAAATACCGCTACGCTACGAAGGTGGTCTTATATATCTATGCGAAAACAAACATAGCTGCACTTCTCTAAACTATTGAGGCCACACAGTAGCAGCATAACCACAAACCACTTACACGCCAATTAGGAAAGTCGTGCCAAAGGCATTAGTGTACCGCGCCTCTACCAGTACCACAAGTCACTGTTTGATGCCAAATGTGTCTGTATGATATTTTAGTTGTCCGGTTTTGGAATGCTCTGCCCCAGTGTACAGTACTTAAGGATTTTTACATACATACATACACTCACGCCTCTTTCCCAGGTAGGCAGATACCAGCGTTGCCAGATTTTAATAGGGGCAAAGCGGTATTTTATATTTTTTTAGGCGGAAATGCGGGATTCTTTCCTCAAAGGCGGGACATAGTAATAAAAGTATGTTATCAGAAGTTTTTGAATACTTATCCTAATATTTGAGCTTAAATATATGTTAACATGACAATTTATTAAAATACCCGTAATTAATGTATCCTAATGTCTGTCTGATTTAAATTCATATAAGTAACGATCAGATATGTACAAAATACCATGAACAAAGTATCTGAAATACAAAATACAAGATAATTTTAAATTAAGTATTTCAAATACCAGATACAAAATACTTTCGAGAATAGTATCTGAAATACTAGATACAAAATACGTATCTTCTAAATACTTCTTAAGATGAAAATACTTTTGTAAGAAAACAAGATTTTATTTTAATGATTTTAAGTTTATTTTTGACAACCTCCGCAGCTTAGCGGTATTTGGCTTGCTTTAAATCACGTAGGTCGTGGGTTCGATCCCCACGCCAGACAGAAAATCCTTGCGTAAATACTAAGATTCTTTCTGGTTCTGGTCGGTTAAGGGGCTACCATCCGTGAGAAAGAAAGAGTCACCATCTATCAATGTGATGATCGACTAATAAGGACATGTTCAGTTTTACGCAAAAGTATTTATAAAATACTAAGATACCTAACAAAATACATTTAAATACAAGATACAAAATACATTTATTTAAAAGTATGTTACAGAAATACCTACGTATCTTGTATCTGTATTTCAGATACTTGTATCTTAGATAAGTCACATCTCTGGTAACGATAATGGTCAAATTAAGCCTGAAAAGCGGGACTGAGCCCGTCTCGCGCGGGACATTTAATTTTGATATAAAAATCGGGACGTCCCGCCAAAATCGGGAAGAGACCTACCTTCCACTTGCTACGATCTTGACATACCACTTGCGCCTCTTCAACTTTCATTAATCTCCTCATGCATGTCCTTCGGTTTAGGATACGTTTAACGTGGCCTTTCTTAAGAACGTCCTCGATTTGAACATGGACCGTCCGCCTTGATCCTTCCCTTCCAACACTTTACGAGTTTGTCTCCTTTAATTCATTCTCTCTTAATGATTTTTAACTACTTCTCCCGTTCTATTAGATGTCGGTAACTGATTTTAAAAATCTCTATTTAATGCAAAATGTCTGTCCAATAATTATATATTATATTATTAGTGATTTTTATTTTTGTAAGTACTACTCCCGTTCTATTTGAACCAATCCCTGTATCCGTAACTCGTTTTACAAGTAATTGTTTGACGCGAAATTTATCTGAGTGACATTTAGGTGTCCGTGTTTGGAATGCTCTGCCCCAATGTACCGTACTTGATGCTTTTTATTTTTAAGTACTACTTACTTCAGTTCTACTATATCCAATCCCTGTTACAGACACAGGGAGACTCATTTTATAAGTCACTACTTAATGCCAAATGTGTCTGTATGACATTTCAGTTGTCCGTGTTTGGAATGCCCTGCCCCAGTGAATTAGACCTAGCGATGTTTTATTAAAGTACTACTCCCGTTCTACTTGAACCAATCGTTTTTGGAATGCACTGCCCCAATGTATCGAAGAGATGATTGTATTTTTTAAAGTGTTAATTGTCGCTACAAAGCCACTGAACCTTTTTTCTCGTCTCCACAGTATTTTTGCTCTTACATATTTATGTATTATTTAACAAAGAGACCAAACAATAATATAATTAATATTCTACATGACATACTAGCTAGCGTGTACATTTTCATGTGTGATGACGTCATCGACGGTGCTTCGACAGTAACCTCTAGTGCCAATAACCTGTGAGTGTTAATTTTAAATCTAATTCACGATGTTTTGGTAATAAATTGTATGATATTTTTTCTTTTTGGTTGTGAGAAGGTTATTTACTGATTTAATCAAAGCGACTTTGGTTGTCGTATAGCCTTATATCATGCGATCTTGATTTGAATATTATATGTTACGTTTTAACAGCGCTGTACTCCTGGTACAAACGTTGAGGTATCGGTTCTATACAATACTACACGCGACCCGGCTTCGCACGGTTGCAACGCTGGTGTTTTATACATATTTAACTATCTCTATCAATAAAAAAAACGCATCAAAATCCGTTGCGTAGGTTTAAAGATTTAAGCATACATAGGTACAGACAGATAGCGGGGAGCGACTTTGTTTTAAAATATGTATGTATGTATTGACTAGCTTTTGCCCGTGACTGCGTTGCATATATGTCGATTTCTCCACAAAGATTTTGGACCGGATCATCCCCCAATGGTGAGAATTTAGAAAAATATTTTCTTAGTTCTTTAAATACCAAAAACTATCAAGTACCAAATACCACAAAGTACCAAGTACAAACAAGTACCAAGTATCAACAATAAGCGTTTCTCTTAACATTAACAGCATAGTATCAGATTATTAGTAAGTCATAATTTACGAGCTATAATAACTTTTTCTAAGACTTCGTGATGTGAATTCAATTATTGTGTGAGAAAATAGATGAAAAACGTTCATTTAACGAAGATAGCGATCCGAACGAGAAAGCTTATGTTAACTTAAAAAACTGTAATTAACTAATATGTACGCTATTGTTTTAATTCATATAGGTTCTCTGATGGGCGCTGGAGGTAATCGTGGGTATAGGTATATAGACTAAGATAATTGATAGATATCATCATCAGCCCGTATAACGTCCTCTGCTGAACATGGGCCGCCTCCCGGGGGAGGGTATTTGCCAAAGTCACCACACTTGCCCGACGGCTTGGTGACTGCAGTATTATGTTGTACCACACAAGGAAACGCTGCTGCCCGTTCCTTAATATACGATTATTACGTGCTTTCTGAGGCACGGAGGGTAGAACCACAACCAACCAGACCCGGAAAGAAATCTTAGAATTTACACAAAGATTTCCTGTCCGGAATCGGGATCGAACCCACGACCTCCAAGATTTAAAGCGAGCCAAATACTGCTACGCTACGGTTTCTTTTTTCGAAATTAAAAGTTTTTCATACAAAAATAATATATTTTAGTTTGGCTCATTTTAAATAGACGTAAGCGCCAGATGACGTAATTGTTACGGTTGTTTAAAGAAATTTCTTGGTCAGAGATGAACATTAAATAAAAAAAAACTGTTCTAAACACTTGTGGTTAGGGTTGCCTTACTTTACTTAGAATGTTTAAATAGTTTTAAATTTTAAATAGGCAAAGGTAATATTTCAGTCCGTAACGACGTCATCGCATTTTTTCAGTTTTTATCTATTTTCTCAAAAATAGCCGACCAAAAAAAAAAAATAAAAAAAATCGTTTTGGGATCAGAATTCGAAAATAAAGAAACGGGTTTTTTTGTTTTAGGGCAGGGGTCTCCAAACTACGTCCCGCGGGCCAAATCCGGCCCGCCAGTGCCATCAATTCGGCCCGCGAGACCTTAAGACTATGCCTCAATCTGTCCGCGACTGCCTATGTCCTATTGTTGAGTTATGTTAAGAAGAAAATACAAAATAATTATTACTCGATCGCGAACTTAGCGATTAGTGTAGAACTACGAGTAAGTCAGTGGCAGAAAAAAATTAAGATGTTTTGGCCTTTAGGAAATTCTGAAAAAAGTATAAAGGCCCTAAACGCTTCAAAGTTTGAAGACCCCTGTTTTAGGGTGTTAAAATTTTGAAATGTTATTAATTAGAGATTAGATACATAAAATCCGATTACGCCAGTAAAAAAATATGTTATGTCGAATTTACGCAGTTTCGATTTACGGAACTTCGAAAGTTTGTTACTCCGAATAACTGAAGATCGAATGTTCACTGAGGTGTATGATACCTTATTTTAAACAGCGTAGTTAATTAAAGAGATCTTGATACATTTAGCAGTGTCCCAGTAAACAATGGCCGTGTTTTTAGGCATGTTATTAAGTGTTTTAACAAATGTCGTGATCGCGATTAATGGCGCTGTGTTGTCTTTCACTTGGAGATAGTTACAATCGCGTCAATTACTTATTAAATTGTTATTAAACATTGTTAATAGTTTTTAGTGCATTTATAACTGAAGTAGTATAAGAATCAAAAATATTGTCGGATAAGTTTCTTTATACCGGAGAGGGTACTGGCTCCTGTAACACACGTAGGTATTTCACCTAGCTTTTTTTTTTCCAAAATGACATATGTAGTTACCTCCGAGGCTTTTGCTACTTCACGGGGCATAAAGGCGGGCAGAGCTCCAGCCTTAATAAATGGTTTAAATACTTCAAACTAAGCAACCTGCGCAAGAGGCGATTCAGGTAATATGACTTTTTGGTTTTTTAGGGGAGTTTGGTGCAACTGTTGCTCTACTTTACAGTTTTCGGGCCTCTCGGAATTCGGGTCTACGAGGCCATCGGAGGCTTCTTATCAAAATAGGGTCGAGAGGAGGAGGGCAAACGTTTGGAGCAGTTTGGTTTAGTGGTATGCCCACTGTCGCTTGTTTTCGTTTATCTTTTTGACGGTTACGTTGCTTATCTCGATTTCAAATTGAATTCAATCCCTTTACAATTAATTAACACTTGTAGGGCTTAAGCCGTGTACAAAAATAATATAAATCTGAACGTAAGCGGAAGATAATTTAGTGGGAACCTTTTAATTACCAATTTATCTTATCTCCGTCCATTATGAGATATTCATGAGTCGGAATGTTTCATCCTTAAAGACCAAAGATTATGAGTATGGATGGTTGGATGTTTGTTACTCTTTTACACAAAAACTACTGAACGGATTTGGCTGAAAGTTTTCACGGGGATAGTTTATAAGCTGGATTAACATATAGGCTACAAAAGATCACGCTCCGACCCACTGGAACAGAGAAATACGGGTCAAACCGCGGATCGCTAGTAATCTATATTTAGAAATGAAATAATTTCGGGGTCATTGATATGAGATTTTATTTTTATGCATTCATTTATATGCATGGAAGTTATAACATCAACCCAACTTAGTTAATTACTAATTTAAATTTATGATGGCCGTGGCCCAATAGCTTGGGCTTCAGGCTTGAGATCATGTGGTCGGTAGTTCGATCCTAACTCATTGCATAGCACAGGGGGTTAACAAGAATACTACTAGCGTACAACAGCTCTGCTAGAAAAAAAAAATCTTAGAAACCTAAGATTTGGAGAAGATATACCTACTAAGTTAGGATTTTTCAAAATTCTTGCCCCTTGAGTAGTCAACTAATCTACGCCAAAAGATAGTAACTATATATTATTTATATATAGGTATTAACTATTTATATATTAATATTATAAACGCGAAAGTTTGTAAGTTTGGATAGATGACTGTTTGTTACTCTTTCACGCCAAAACTACTGAATGGAATTGACTGAAATTGGCATAGGTTATACGCTGGATTAGCATAATATAGGCTACAAAACATCACGTTCCGACCCACTGGAGCTGAGTAACACGGGTAAAACCGCGGTGCGCAGTATAAATAATGTTTCTTAGAGACATACCATCTAGAGACTAATAAATATAAAATTCTTAGAAACACTCGTGGCTTTATAATTACACGGCATGCGGGAGCAGATTGCCACAATGCTTTCACTTTTATGTCGCCCTGGTACTTCGAGTCAAGGAATGTAGCGGAATATTGAGCAGAAATTTAGCGGAGTCTTTTAAATATAATTGGTATTAACTTATTTATGACAATATATTATTATGTACATATGTCACCGGAAAATAATACTAATTGTAAGGATCAACTTTCGTGCCACTCATATTATTACATTTAGTTGCCAGTTTCTGTGAACGCGCATAGTTATTATATTATTTCATTAATTGTTATGACACTTGACCTTACCAAACGTGACCATGCTACTGTTGTAACAAAACAAAAAAAAGTTGAAAGAAATCTCAGAATTTACACAATGATTTCCTGTCCGGCATGGGGATCGAACCCACGACCTCCGAGATTTAAAGCGAGCCAAATACCGCTACGCTACGGAGGTTGTCATCCATTACAAAAGCATATGTCTCACCAAGGGTGTTGTAAGAGGCAACTAAGTGACACACCTGATGGATGGGTAGCAACATCTATCAGCTCTAGGATTCTTACCATCTTACTGCGATCA
Organism: Nycteola revayana; assembly: GCA_947037095.2. NCBI lineage: Eukaryota > Metazoa > Arthropoda > Insecta > Lepidoptera > Nolidae > Nycteola > Nycteola revayana. The sequence goes on along the minus strand of OY855748.1, from coordinate 15,407,330 downwards.
CCAATCCGCTTGCCAGGTGTGGTGATTTTGGCAACGACCCTGGCTTGCCAGGGTCAGTTCATGAGTAGAGATAATAAGTAAAGTATGAGTGAAAAGCTCAGTGTAAGTTTTAAACTTGCATCATTGCAGCGAATGTAAAATGTCTTGTAAAACGGTTGCACTACGAGCAGTGTTGAAACTCCAGTTAATTATTGTACACTGTATTGATTTCATTCTAAATAAACAATAGTTCTTGTATTTACCTATTTCATTGTTTTGTAGCGAAAGCTAGTTGCATTCTAATATAAGTATTTAAAAGTATGTATACACACGGTTCCTCAAACTTAAATTAGAGTGGCAGTTGCACAAAATTCCCCAAGTATCTAAAATCAACATTCATCATCATTTCTCAATCTTCTCCCGACCCTTAGCTTGCAAAGTACCATCCGATACCCTCGTAGACCCGAAGTCCGAGAGGCCCGCGAATTGTAAAGTAGAGCGACAGTTGCACAAAACCCCCTAAAATACTTAGAGTCATAATCCCTCAATCTCATTGCAAGCGACCGCCCTGAGCCGAGATCCAAGCCCCACAGGGGCGCCCCCTGTCCTGTGTGTCTGCGCTCTTGCGCAGGTTGCTTAGTTTGCAGTTTTTAAACCATTTATTAAGGCTCGACCTCTGCTCAACTTTATGCCCGGTGAAGTAGCAAAAGCCTCGTGGCTAAACACGTACCTATGTCTGTCCGAAAAAAAAAACTTTCCTCAATCCTCACCAGCGACCGCCTTTAGTTCTCCATAGCGGTGGTATGCTAGTCATACCACGAGGAGATTACACTACCTACTAAAACCGACCCCCCGGGTACTACTCCGTCCGCCGTTGGCGAGGGGCCCAGGAACACATGGCTTCCTAGGGCAACCTTCGGTGGCTCTCCTGGGCTAGACTAGTGGCCCATTAAGTCAGTAACAGGGTCGCCCGAAGCTCCAGGGCGTCGCTACTCCTCATGGAGGGAATTTATATACCTACCTAAACAGAGATTTTGGAACAGGAATCAAATTTTGGATGAAAACTCTGATAACAATGATACTGAGAACAATAAAACCCCGACACAAAGCTATCATAATCCATCAATAAGTACTTGAAAGTGATGGTTGAGTCAGGTTAATGCGAGCTATGTTGTAATAATCATTTACCATCGGTTCTCGATCGCTTTACTCACGCATTAGTGTTATAAATATCTATAATGCGGACTTCTTTAACTCGATTTAAAATTGAATTTAATACCTTTAAAATCGATTAAACAATTACAGGGCTTACGTTCAAAACTACAATTAATCTGATGGCGGCAGATTGAAGCGAATAAATCTTTGGTGAAATAAAATAAAAAGGTAAATTTTTGTGCACCATGGGTAGCTTATATGTGTCTTAGATATTTACTATGAGCCCGTAAATAATTATGAGGGTAAAAATAATGATCAGATTAATTTTCTTTTAAATTAATCATATTAAAACAGTATCTTTGAGTACCCAAAAATATTTCAATGACAGCTGAGTTACTATATTTTATTTAAACACCTATTTTATTTATAGGAACCTTTATAGGTTTTACTAATTTATAAAGCTGAAGAGTTTATATGCTTGAACACGCTTATCTCAGAAACTACCGGTCAGATTTGAAAAAATCTTTCTGTGTTAGAAAGCCCATTTATCGAGTAAGGCTATAGACTATATTTAAATTTGAAGTTCCTACGCGAACGGGAAATAAGCGGATGAAACCACGCACGGGAAACTATAACAAATTATTTAATTTGAACTGAACTTACTTACTTATTTCTTTTTCTTTTATTTTTTGGTTTTATTTTTATTTATTGCCTGGAAGAGATCGATTTTAGCGATAAGGCCGCCGATTGCAAAATATAATTAGGATAATTCTCATATGATGTAACCAAAGTTACTGTATTGTTTTATATTTTGCAATAAAGTATACTTCTTCTTCTTCTTACATGTACTTGTAGAATATAACTCTCACTTAACTCACCCTGCACGTCAAAGCGATAGATTGCTTCGAGTTTCCATAGTAGTGGCCAATTGACCTGCGGCCTTTACCTGATAGGTTACCGACAGTACTGTACAGACTATGAATGACTTACATTCTTTTCCGCATTGTTCGTGGAATGAGGAACAGTGCTATCTTTACCATCACTGGGTTTTACTATCATTGAGGTGTTCTCCTTCGTTCTAATGGGCTCTTGCTCTAGCAAGGAGCAGGGTAAGCAGGGCGTGGCCCGTGTGGGCCTAAGGCCCGTGCTCATTCCGTAGAGTAATAATCTTATACTAATACAAAAGCTGAAGAGTTTGTTTGTTTGAACGCGCAAATCTACGCGGAACTACTGCTCCGATTTGAAAAATTCTTTCAGTGTTATATAGCCCATTAATCGAGGTTGGCAATAGGCTATTTAATTATAAAGTTCCCCCGAGAACGGGAGTTACGCGGGTGAAACCGTCCGCGAAATCTAGTTAGTGATATGACTAGATCAAAAAACACTGATACCGTAGCAAAACGATGATATCCCTTTCGCATCATTTAACTCTCTTCATCGTCCATTTAAATTTTCTCATAACAGCCTACAATGGTATGCAATTGTTTCAATCTATTACGTCCATTTATGGCTATAGTAAAATAAAATAAATCAACCATAGACCTTCAACCTATTACAAATACGACCTTTCATCTTCAAGACGGGTCCTCTGGCCGTTACATAAACAATCTCCGACTTATGTTGTTAGTGCTTGAGAGAATGGACTGAACGCAGGAATTAGAAAATTTAATTAATAAAAAAAAGAAGATACAGGTTACCATAATTTGGTTAACATTCCAAATGCAATGCGTGGTAAATAACCACGCATTGTCAATCAAGACGTACGTTTACTATGAATGTGAAGAAATTATAGTTAATATATATTTTTTAACCCTTTCCCATAGTAAGTTTATAAGTAAATATCCATCCATCACAATAGCATGTAGCCTTCCTCGATAAATGGGCTATTTACACTGATTTTTTTTTTCAAATCGGACCAGTACTTGATATTATTGAGTTGAAGCAAATAAACCCGCCTCTGGAAATCGATGGGGGAAGCCTATGTTCATCAGTCGACGACTACAGGCTGATGAAGGTTCTAAACTTACCAAAGCAGGTGAATCCAGCGGTCGCGACCTGGACTTCCTGGTATCAACAGGTCGAGAGGTAGACTTCCTGAGTTCACTCTCGCCATCAGAAGGCCTCGATTGCCGGTCACTCTCCCTGTCTGACGAGTGGTAGCGCCTCTTCTCTTCTCTGCGCTCCTGGTACCTGCGTTCTTCTTTCAGTGTCTTGTTGTACCTTTTAAGGAATTGAATATATATTGATTGTACTGATGGTTTGAATAGGTACAGGGTTCGATTCCGACCTGAGACATTATTAATATAGTTAACTGCTAATTACATGTTATGATAATCGAGTGCCTAGACAAAATGGCCACTACACCCGAGCTATGGCAAGCATAAAACCAATAACGCAAATGAAATTTGTCACGTGAATAAGCGATTCTTTTCAAAAGACGGGCATTAATTGGTTGATTCTTCTTTGAAACGAGCGATTTGATCGTGCGGCATCACAAACCTTGCATAGCGATTTTTAATCAGCTGTTCAAGTTTTTGTAATCAATTTTATGAAAAATAACGTGACATTTGAATGGACAAAGACTATATTATAAAACAAGTTTACCAAATTAATGGTGAACTATATTTAAATTTAGTTTAACATTAAAATCGCGATGCTATCTACAAGGTTTATGGAACCGAAAGCCGATGCGCACGTTTCAAAGAAGAATCAATCAATGAATGTCCAATATTGAAATAGAATGGCTATGCGTGGCAAATGTTATTTGCGTTGGTGGTTTTACGTTTAGTCTAGGCCCACAGGACAGACTTTGCGCTGGTACTAAAAACTTTCTTAATAGATCATTTATAATTTATCATCATCAGCCCGTATAACGTCCACTGCTAAACATGGGCCTTCTCCCAAGGGGTACTTGCCATAGTCACCACGCTTGGCAGGCTCGGTAGTTACGTCTGAATCGTACTTTGAACTCTGATCGAAATTTGATAGCATCATAAATCATGATTGATGATTTGCATTGATTAATATTGTATTAAAGTTCAATGCTGGATCTCGTCTTGTAACGCAGCGGTACTATCTAACAATAGTATTAATTGTTTAAAGATAATATTAAGAAGAGAACCGGAGTTCCAATGAAAGTTTAATATTATATTGATCCATATTAATAGGTTCAGAAGTACATACTTGAATTTTTTTTAAACTTCCTGAAAAGTTTGCCGATTACATAGGTATTAAATTTGTTTTGAGATTGAAATTAATAAATTTAGACCAACGGCAGGACTCGAGCCTGCATCTTAGTTCTAGGTAACTTCGTACCCCTTAAAGATATGTGTAACATGTTATAAAGAGATTGATAGATTCCGACGACCGGTTGGGTTGCACCGTAGCCGAACGGTTAAGGCATTACGGGCTATATCTAAGATGCAGGTTTGAATCCTGCCGTAAGTGTAAATTTATTCATCTCAATTTTGAAATTTAGTAAGTACCTACTTATTGAAGTTATCTTTAACTATTTACCTTCTGTCATAGTCCTGATACTTTCTCTCTGAGTCAGACTCCCGAGGTTCGGTCGATCTATGGTACTTTCTGTCAAGGTCACTATCTCGAGGGTCTGAGGACCTATGATACTTCCTTTCAAGGTCACTGTCTCTAGGGTCTGAGGACCTATGGTACTTTCTCTCTACGTCACTATCTCGGGGGTCTGATGCCCTGTGGTACTTTCTCTCAACATCACTGTCTCGCAGGTCCGAAGACCTATGGTACTTCCTCTCAAGGTCACTATCTCGAGGATCCGAAGATCTGCAGCGGTCCAGATCTTCCCTGGAACTTCTGTGACGTCGGTCGTCACCTTTACATTCGTAGTCTACCTTTTTCACCACTATGTCACTTGGCTCAGGGTCTGTGTATCTGGTGGAAAAGAAAACGTTGCATTATATTTTGTAGTATTGACTCAATGGTTCGGTAGTTGCTGAGCTGAAACCTGGTGTTCTGGATTCGATTCCTACTCGGGACAATCTTTTCTGTGAACTACGGATAGTGTTTCTGAGTCTGTAGTGTTTTGTGTCAGTGAATTAAGTATTTACAAAGTCGACAATGGGATTAATTTACTTAGTGCAGGAGTTGTCTTTTCAAAAGGAAACTGATGAATCTGCAAGAAAAAGAAGAAAGATCCTACTAGTGAATGGTTCCTAGGTTTTTCCTATATAATATTTCTCATTATAGTTATCAAGATCAACAAGGCAGCCTAAACTTACTTTCATTTCAAGGTTTATCCAAGATCCTTCCTTGATTACGAATTTACTTTACCTTTTTCCTGTTACTAGCGTTCGTCTATGATTCACGAGGAAGAACCAAATGAAACTTTTCTGTGAAGGAATGTAACTGAGTATGGAATCTTGGAAAATCTTTCTATGACACATAACCACGGTAAAAGGTCGCGACGTGATATCATTTATCAGATTATGTGTGTGAACCATTTATGGTGATAAAGATTAAAATATCTATACTACTATAAAGAGATAAATATTGTGAGTTTGTGAGGTTATGGAGGGTAATCTCTGGGGTAATATATGAATGCACTGAGCCGATTTCTAAAATTCTTTTACCTATAAAAAGCCCCATTATTTGTGAGTGTCATAGGCTTTTAAGATCAAGTTTCCACTTAAACTGCGCGGGAAAGCTAAATTTATTTTGAATTATCTTGTGATAAACCATGAAGTTGTGTTTAACTGAATCAAGTGACATTTGCTGTTAACAGTGATTTCTAGTAGTTGATTTAATCTGTTTGTACATTATAGTTACTGCTACCAATGAATTTCATTGAAACCGCTGTCCAAATACAATTAGCAGTTTAAAAAATGCCTTATAAGCTATCATTAGAGATAGTCGAGTGCTTTTTACTTTAATTTTGAGGAAGCGTGTAACAAAGAGTGTATTTTACCAGCTCTAAAATCCCAATATATTCATGGACTTTTTATATCATGATTTAATATTGGATTTATATATTTCTATAAAATACAATAATAGCTCATGAGTTTTAAATCCCTTTATTAAAATTGGTATACTAAACTCGACTATCCGATCTTTAGTTATTTCTACATGAATTCAATGCATGCAATTTATGCAAACAGAATTGACATGATACATGATAAAACCGCATAATGAGAGAACTGTCCATAACTTTTTACTAATGAAAATAAATACTGTGGTTACCTTCTATACTCGGAGTCATCTCTGGCAAGATGTTCAGGGCTCTTGAGCACCCGTGTGCGATTCTTCGGCTGGACTACTTCCTTCTCTTTCTTGCTCTTCTTCGAAGAGTCGCGAGAGAACAGCTGTTTCATCTAACATACAAATAATGTTTGCTTTAGTTTTAGGTTTTTTATATATATAAGAAAATAAATGCTTGTCATCATTACAGTACCTACCAGATATATTGATATTTAAAATAATATAAAAGATTGGAGTTTTACTCGTTTTTTGCCTGGCGAGAAATAAAAGCCTTGTTGTGGCTAAAGATACATGTCCGCACAACATAAATCTTGGCAACGGTTGTTAAATATTTATTTTATGAAAGTAAGCATAATCTATAGTAATGTATGAAGTTGAAGAGTTTGTTTGTTTGTTTGCTAATCTCAAGAGCTAGTACTGGTCCGATTTGAAAAATTCTATCAGTGTAAGACAGCCCATTTATCGAGGAAAGTTATGAGCTATATTTTATTATGAAGTTCCTATGGCAACAGGAGCAATCCGGGGAAATCGCGCGTGCGGTGCGTGTGCTTTGCTATATATTTAAGAATAATATTCTATTTAATTACCTTTTCAAGTCCAGATAGTTTCTTCGCCTTAGGCGGTTTCGCACTAATTTTGTCATCAAGTGTACTAGGACTTTTTTCATATCTATCCATTTTCGACTCTAATTGTGAATGACCATCTTCATAACTCCTATCTCTACTCGAATACTCTTTTTTATAATTTTCGTCCCTATATTCTTTAAATCTTGCCAAATACTCTCCGTTAGCATAAATTTGTTCACTTGGGTAATTATCTTCTGTGTGTTGTCTTTCACTTGCCAAAAATAAAGATGTGTCTCTAACATCGTCATCACTCTCGTGTCTCCTGTGTCGTGTCCTGTGAATCTCACCACTTGAGTCTTTGCGGAAATCGTTTTCGATTCCTGAGTCAACCAATCGATTGTCAATATCGAACCGACGAGGTGATCTGTCATCTCGGTAATACTCTCGGCTATCGCCGGAGTTATGTCGATGCATGCCAAACTCTTCTTTATACTTCTCCTTATTTTTCACCCTACGTAATGAGTGATAAGAATTGGCATATTTTGGTAGGTTAGCATATTCTTCTTCGCGTTCTTGAGCAATTTCAGGATTGGAAGCATAATGTCCTTTCCTTTTGCCAAACCACTCATCCTTACCTTTATATTTATGTCCAGTTTGGATTAAATCATGACTAGAAGCGAGATTCTTTTTAGCTTTGTATTTTTTTTCTTTGTACTCATCAGGTGTTCGCACTGGTTTACCAGTATTTGATTCCAAACTTGGAGGCTCGTACTCAGGTTCAGGCGGAAAGTCATTCTTATTACCTTTGAATCTAGGCTCTAACCTATCAATAAACTCGCGCCTATCTATTTCACCTTTAGGAACTTTTTGAAATGTCCTAGATTCAGTATTATATTTAATTTTGTTGTTATCTGAATCATATTTATCGTAGTCTTCTGTAATATTACTTTCAGTAAATCCGTCTCTCTCTAGAGTATTGCGATAGTAGCGTACAGTTTCATTTACGTACTTTTCAGTAGCTTGCATACGCTTTTCTGCCTCGTAAATAGGATCTTCAGTTAAATACCTTAAAATTGGCTCTTCGACCTGCTTTTCCCGTTCAAGTCTCCGAGCATTTAAGCGTGACTCTAAAAGTTGACGTCTGTGGCTCAATTCATTAAAATCTAAATCAAGTTTAGATGTTTCTGGTTCAAATGGCTTTTTCTTTGTATCCATACCATCACCTCTACCTCTGAAGGTATCAATCAAATCAGGTGACTTATCTTTAGGAGAATATTCATTAGCGTAAGTTGGTTCAAAATCTTCAAAATTTGTTAATTTGTATTCTCTGAATCTTGGCCTTATCGGAGAGTCGGTTATTTTGTAACTATCAAAATTGTTATAATTATTTTCAGTAGGATTATTATTTTTGTAGTCGTAGTCGTACATGCGAGTGTTATTAAGCTTGTGTCTCTCTTCATAACCTAGACCTTCATCTTCGTCGGAGAAGTTACCGTACTTTTCTCTCGTTGGTGAATAGGTTTTATGGATAGTTTGCTTATTATATTTATTAAGAGTATCGTGGTCTCTTACGACCTGTGCATACACAACTCCCTTATCCATTTTGTTAACGGGTGAAGGGGCTCTGTCTGGACTTGCGGTTCTAACGAATAAATTCGGGTCCGGGCTTACACTTGGTTTGATATAAGAAAATGGTTGATTACTATTTGTTGCGTTTGGTGGTGATATTAAATGTGATTTTGTAGGCGGTGCTGATTGTTCTTCTTTCAATACTCTTATCATATGATCCACAGTATGTCCCCTAGTCAAAGGAGGCTTGTCAGGTGGTTGTTGACTGCTGTGTATCATTTCTTTATCACCATAAACGTTCTCTTCAATTTTCCGTATACTATCCTTTATTCTGTCTTTAATTTCAACAGGACTGGGGTCTTTAGGTTTAAAAGAATCAATTTCATCAACTAGCAATGTCTTTTTTGCTTCAGTTTTACGTTTAGGGGTCTCAGTTATTTGTGGAGACTTTTCTTTTTCTTGTGATTTTCCTCTCTTAGTTCTAGAGGGTGCTTTAGGTTCCGGTTTTTCAGGAGACTTATATCTTGGAGGTTTTTCCACAGGATTGACTTTTTTGCTATCGTTTGATTTCGGTTCCTCAGATTTCGATTCTTTTAGAGCTGATTTCTGTTTTTGATATTCATCTAGAGGAGACGTTTTCTTAAAGTAATCTTCTCTCGGTGAACTCTCTATAATGGGTGATAATTGTGACTTTTTGTTTCTTAAAGATTTAAGAAACTCCTCAGTTTCACTGCCCGATCGTTTTCTGATAGGTTTGTTTTGTGAACTCAGGTTTGTATTGGATTTTAAATCGGAAACGTCACTTTTACTTCTCTTAACAACTACAATAGGTTTTGTAGTACCAGAAATGGATTCATCAGGACTTTTATTTCGCTGAGCTCGCCTGAATAACGTAGATAAGGAAGTTCTCTCTTTTCTTCTTTTTGAACTCACATCACTGGTAGACCGTCCAAGCGGAGTTTTGTCTGGAGCTCCTTCGTCGCTGTTTCTTCTTCCAATCCTATTCTCCTTTTTCTTTCTGTGCGGTAAAGAGAAGAACTTTTCGGGTGGGTTTTTCGAAGTGCAAGTTATGCCCTGGGCTTGAGCGCGTACTTTGTTAGCTTCTTCGATAAGTTCTTGTTCTGAGAGGTGTGTGAATGGCTCCTTCCTGATAGATGGTGGATGGTCAGATGAGGAGCTCCGCGACACACGCGGCTTATCTGAAAGGAGAACTTAATTTATTATTTTGATCGAGACAAAAGTAAAAATGGATTGAGAAATATTTTTGAATTATCCTTTTAGCAAATAACAGTAAAAAATATTTTATTTCGTTTCTCAGTACTTATGACCATTTATTTAATATCTTTCATACTTCTGATGACGGTGGCATTGTTACTATACTTTTTTGAATTCACAAATTGGCTTGTGGCGTTTAAAAAAAACAAATAGCATAGTCAGCTTTCTGACGACGATACCTATAAGACAAACGAACATTATATCAGAATAAATTTGTTCATAGGTTAACGGCCCCAAGAAGTATTCGTTACAATGCGCAATGTCAAAATATTATATACAATACAACACTTATAGTTTTTTCCGTCCAGTTAGTAATGAAGTATTTTTAGCAAATGTAACCAGTTAGTAAAATACGATTAATTAAACTACCAAAGTGTACGCATCATAATAAAATACTTAATATATTGCAAAAAGTTGTGGCGTGGGGAAAAAAGATACCATTAATAATATTATTATAATCCTTTTATTTGTAAAATCACGCCATAGTTTTTATGGTGTGTGAATTCATAGAAAATATACGTTTAGCCGTTTCATTCTTTTTGTTAATCGAAGTGAATTTTTGACCTTCGTAAGGTTGGTTGGATGAGATGGACAAAAAGTTTGATCGGTACAAAAAACGTATGCGTTAAATTAACCAAATATAATTTAATTATTTCGGTGAACATTATATTGTAATTCGTTTTCTTCTTTTTTACTAAACATTGTAAGTATCTATTTAGGTACAGTCAGATAAATGATGAAATGATACCGTGATATTCAGCAAACTTAAAGAACTAAATTTTATAAAATAAAAAAATGAATATATATGTAGGTACTAGATTTACATGTATATATTTGTACTTTTTAATAATAATATAGTCCTTTTGACCTATTTCAGCCAGGAAATATTATATTCGTAGTGTGCAAGCGTCTGCACCAAACTCAGGCACACTTTTTATTCCAGCGTATAACCTATCCCGGTGCAAAATTTCAGCCAATTCCGTTCAGTAGTTTTGGCGTGAAAGAGTAACAAACATCCATCCATCCATCCATCCATACTTACAAACTTTCGCGTTTGTAATATTAGTAGGATTAAAATACACAATCTACAGTTTGTGTCGAGGTGTGCATTGTCATTTTGAAGTCACGGCTATTTTTAGCGTAAGCTGTCTTTTGAAGTAAGCGTTTACTTTTTATAATTTGTAATACTTAAAAAACGGTGATATTTTAAAGTCTTAAAGATAAGGCCCAAATACGTTTTCTTCAAGTTTTGTCAATAGCCAAAATCAGGCAAAACTAATTGAATCGGAATTTTGTATGTTGTAGAGTAATGTTCAATATTACGATATTACAACCTATTTATAAAAGCCTTCCTAGTTTTCCTACAAAAATATACTATATATAAACTAGCGGACCTAACAGACGTTGTCCTGCATGATAATATATTAATATATCCTCCTAATATTATAAATGCGAAAGTTTGTAAGAATGCATGGATGTATGGATGTTTGTTACTCTTTCACGCCAAAACTACTCAACCGAATTGGCCGAAATTTTGCACCGGGATAGTTTATACGCTGGATTAATATATAGGCTTACAAAACATCACGCTCTGACCCACTGGAGCAGAGTAACGTGGGTAAAACTGCGGGGTGCAGCATATTATACATGATTTGTGAATTTAAACCATCCTGAGCGCCAACCAAGCGCATACAAAAAAAACATTCAAATTGGTCCAGCCGTTTAGGAGATCGGATTATTAAGTTCCTGAGATTAAAACGTTCAAACAAACTCTTCAGCTTCAAACATTAGTATAGATATCAGCTATATTATGGCGCAGTTAATACAACTCAACATATATTTTTCGTCGACTGTATCTAAACGGCTTTCAAGAGGTTATCAAGCGTTACTTATGTTTAGACATTAAATCATTAGCTATTGTAAGTTTTTGCCGCAGAGCTATCGAGTGGGGGGTATTGACTGCGGGGTGTTGACTGCGGGGTGACTAACATGAGTGGGCGGCAGGTAAGAGCTGTTGTACTCCGTTACTGATGACGGCATGCATCGATTTACAACAGGGTTGACAAAATTCAAGGTTTATTTAAAGTTATTCGAAAAATAGTAGATTATTTAACTCCCGTTCCCGTGGGAACTTCATAATTAAATATATTCTATGTCATCCGGAGATAGTTTAGGAGGCGATCTAAAAGAGATCGTAATCATCATTATCATCATCACCCCGTATAACCTCCACTGCTGAACATGGGCTCCCTCCCGAGGGAAGGTATTTCCCATAGTCAGCACGCTTGGCAGGTGGGTTGGTGTACGCAGTCATATGTTGTGGAACAAGTAACCGCTGCTGCCCGTTCCTTGATATACGATTATTATAGATGATGTTATAACAATCGGGACCAACCGCTTAACGTGCTTTCCGAGGCACGGAGGGTAGTCCCTCAACCAACCAGACCCGGAAAGAAATCTGAGAATTTACACCAAGATTTTCTGTCCGGTGTGGGGTATTATGGCGATATTTTTTTATATAATATTGAAAAAGTATATTCATCGACTAAAATTAATTAAATCTCTCCAGTAGTTTCATAACTTATTCAATGTAAACAAGCAATCGAATCATTCCTCTTTCAACATTAGTATAGATAAGAATCCTACCGTCAGGCTATTTATGTGGTTTTATAGGGCACTGTTTTTGTTCTAACTTTATTTCTTCACTAGCTTCCCTCGCGCGATTTTCACCTACGTAACTCTAGTTTCTGTAAGAACTTTATAATGAAATATAGCCTCTAGCCTGCCTCGATAACTGGGCTATCTATCACTGAAAGAATTTTTCAAATCGGACCCGTATTTCCTGATATTAGCGCGTTCAAACAAACAAACTCTTCAGCTTTACTTATATATTAGTGGGTATAGATTCGTAGGCTAGTTGACAACCTTGATTGCTAATAGCGATATCATAACAGTGAGTGTTTAGTGGGCAGCCGAGAATTGTACTAATGTGTAATATGCTATGATAACATTATTGTTTAGAACCATCAGTATTTGGTTCCGTCTGTTTGAACGTGTAACAACTAACAATGCTTCATACATATATCGATATGTATACTTTAGTGTACAGTTAAAGGGCGTCCATGAATTTCGTCGGGCGTTCTGAAACATCCATTTTAAAAAGATTACGAGCAGAGTTTTTGGACACTTCTTCTTGTTAACCTCTCGTGCTAAGCTAACATGTAGTGTAATGAATGGGGATCGAACGGGCGACCACATGATCGTAAGTCCGACGCCCTAGGGTAAGGTCATTTTGCGGCATATTTGTCGCGACCACCCGGCTATCATAACAGTGCAGTGCGTAGATAGTACCTGGGGTCCTAACTAACTCGCAGACTTGCAGGAGGACCCAGGTAATTTTAGTGGGTAGGCCCTGTCTTCGTGGTATGGTTAGCATACCATTGCTAAAGGAGAGAGAGATCCTAGATGCTACGTGCCCCCCGCGGCGGCGGAGGAAAGCGTAAATTTCCCTCCGAAGAAAAAGGAGGTTCCTTACCTAATTTCCTTTGTCTTCCAATAAGAAACCAGCTAGAGCGCAAATTCTCGCGCTGTCACTGTCAAAGGTGGCAAACTTCATGACAGCTTCACCACCAACAAGGTTTACATTGCAACAACTTGCTTATTCCAATACATAATTGGTACACTCATGTTTTGTTGTCAATTTAAAACATTTATATTATGTATCTTCCTAATAGTTTCCTTTTATTTTATTAATAAAAGGAGACCAACAAGTAAAATGTATAGGGTGAATGTGAACGGAAGTATTGGAAGGGGAAGACCAAGGCGGACGTTCCCCGATCAAATCGAGGACGTTATGAAAGGCCAGGTTAGAAGTAACCTAAACTAGGACATGCATAATGAGATTAATGTAGAAGAGGCGAAAGTGGAAGGAAATGGTCTCTGCCTACCCCTATAGAAAAGAATAATAATAACCTTAAATTTAAATAAAATCCAAGTCATCAATACATAGTATAAAACAAAGTCGCTCCCCGCTGTCTGTCTGTACTTATGTATGCTTAAATCTTTAAATCTACGCAACGGATTTTGATGTGGTTCTTTTTAATCGATGGAGTGACTCAAGAGGAAATTTTTATATGTTTAATACATGCATAAAAGTCCTCTCGTGCGAAGCCGGGGCGGGCCGCTAGTAAGTCAATGAACCACAGTTTTTAAGTTGAAACCGATCCTAGTAATATCTGCAGCCAAAAAAAACCTGCGGTTTTGTCACTCGATACTTTTGGTGAGATATAGATACCGATAATCCGAGGAATCATTCAAGAGTTCTAACAGGTTTAAGCCACGGGGTCAAATTTGCATACTATACTAGATTGTCAGACTAATAAATATGGATATGAAAAAGAAATCCGTAGTGTAGCGTTGTTTGGCTCGGTTTAAATCTCGGAGTTCGTGGGTTCGCCGGACAAGACATCTTTGTGTACATTCTAAGATTTCTTTTCCGGGTCTGCATGGTTGAGGGATTGCCCTCCGTACTTCGGAAAGCACGTTAAGTCGTTGGTCCCGATTGTTATAACATCATCTACAGCAATCGTATACCAGGAAACGGGCAGCAGCGTTTCCTTGTGTACATATTTTTTTTATTTATTCATTTATTTCAGGTAACAAAGACCCATATTACATACATAATACTATACAATATAAAATAAAATACTATACATAAACAATTAAAATATATAACTAAAATTATACACGATTACTGCTTGTTCAGCAGTATCGGCGCCGTGCATTGCGCAGGATCCGGTATCCGGCCACGGAAACGGTGGAATACAACTCCCTTAGGCCAGAATTCTGGTGAAGTGAATTTTGAAAGGTGCTCAGTTGGCACTCTCACCACAAAGGAGTTAAAACTCACGTTGTGACGTGATTCCAACCTCACAACTCTCAAAGTCCACTTCGTCTTGACCTGTATGTACTCTACAATCTCCTCGGCCTTTGTAGAGTAATGCAGTCGGGACACGTAGAGCGGCGTCACGGGTGCAGCAGAACGCAGCAGGTGGTTCGGTCCGGTCGGTGCAGTGCCGCACTTGTTTTGGGTTGGCTTCTTTTTCTTTCTCTGCACCATCACGAAGCCATCCCTGTCGACATTCTCTTTCGGCTGTATCCTACTATCCTTAGTGGTAGATATACAGGGCTTCTTTGTAACCCCTCTTTCATTTGGTCGCTTTGTATTTTTCCCCTTAGCGACACATTCCGCGTAGGCACGTGTCGGGGTTGACGTACCTACGTTTGACGTCACAGCGGTCAGTGCAGACGTGCGGGCGACCGGAGCTTTGTCAGCAATATCGGCAGTTTGTGACGCACTCGTATTAGCTGACTCAAAACTGCCAATTGACACATTATGCGCTCCACGACGAGTGTTGACCTTTGAGAGCTCAGGCGACCTAATTACTGATCCAACGTTGCGAAGTGATGAAATTTCTGCACGCAGCTCAGCGATGATGTCATCTGAGGCCTCCATTCTGGACTGCATCTTGGTCATCTCAGTTTTCAATGATGTGATGTCCTTGAGCAGTCTCGTGACATCGACGTGGTCAAACGTGACGGGGGGCAATTTACTCAGCTCCCTCGCCACGAAATCGGGCACGTCGTCTGGGTCGGTCGTCTTCAATACATTAATCATGTCTTGGAAACTCTTCTCAGTGCCATCTCTACGGCGGGACGGCATCTGGTCCAGTTTTCCAAGGGACTGGAACAGTAGCAGCTTGGCACTGCTTACATCTTCCTCCTTGAAATTTGTTCGGCATATCTGTAGTATGCTCATTTCGTCCATGTAATCAATAGCATGGACAAGAAACGCCAACAACTCGTTAACTATAAGTTTTTTCGAACTCATAGTAGGTATCCGTGCAGCGGCTAAAGCCGCGCAAAACGCGAATAATAATTCAATCCGTGTGCAGTGCAGGCACGTCCGTACTCGAACGCGCGTACACTGTTACAGTACAATAATACTGCGGTTTCCAGGCGGGTTGCCAAGCATGGTGACTATGGCAAAAACCCGCTCTCGAGAGAAGGCCCTTGTTCAGCAGTAGTCGATGCACGGACTGATGATGATGAAAAATCTGTTTTTAATAAACAATGTAGACGCAATGACATTTATTATTTAAGCTGTTGACCTCGAAGACTGATCTAAATAGTGGTTTTAACGTTTAAGAATGCGGCTGGGATTCCTACACCTTCAATACCTACTACCGATGATGTGATGAGCTTGGTATCTATAACATCAGTTAGTTTTAATTAGAAAGAACAGAAAATCAAATCATCATCAGCTTGTATAACGTCCACTGCTGCACATGGGCCTCCTCCCGAGGGAGGGTATATGCCATAGTCACCACGCTTGGTAGGCGGGTTGGTGACCGCAGTATTATGTTGTACCACAGAAGGAAACGCTGCTGCCCGTTCCTTGATTGACGATTATTATAGATGATTTATCAATCGGGACCAACGGCTTATCGTGCTTTCCGAGGCACGGAGGGTAGTCCCTCAACCAACCGGACCCAAAAAGAAATCTTAGAATTTACACAAACATTTCCTTGTCCGGTGTGGGAATCGAATCCCTGACCTGCGAGATTTAAAGCGAGCCAAATACCTCTACGCTATGGAGGTTGTCAAAAATCACATTTTAATGTCGCTTAGACTTTGGCCGGATTCTTGGAAGTTAATTTTAATTTTAGACCTGTTACCTTTAAGGCATCTTACTATACCTAATGTGTACATTTGTCATTTATCGCTCGACAGACGGACAGACTAATAAAAAATTCTGTAAGATCAAATAATTATAACAATGTTTTTAGCTACTTAAGTGATACTTTTGTTAGATTTAGTCTTATACAGTGTAATTTTGACAAGTACAAGTGTATGTAAATACCTAAGTGCTGAATAAATTTCATTATTTCAAATACCAATCACTAACTACCCGCCCGCGGTTTTACTCGCGTAACTCTCGTTCTCGTAAGAATTCCATAATTTAATATAGACTATAGTTTTCCTCAATAAATGGGCTATCTAACACTGACAAAAAAATTCAAATCCGTTCAGTAGTTCCTGAGATTATCACGTTGAAGCAAACAATACTTTTCAGCTTTATATATTTGTGTAGATATAGATCAATACTGTACTAGTACCGCGCGCGGTTTCACCCGTGTATTTCCCGTTTCCGTAGGAACTTCACAACTAAATATAGCCTACAGCCTTCCTCGATAAATGGGCAATCTATTTAAACTAAAAGATACACCAAGATAAAATAAGATAAACATAAGAACCAAGTAGTTCTTGAGATCGAACCAAACTCTTATTTAATGTCGACATGAAATTAAAGGTTTTATTGAGGGCAGGCTGAAGCCCCGACGATCAGATGCTCAGAAGTAAAAAGGGGCCTAAAGGGGGGAGGGGGAGAAGCTTTGGCAACAAAAGCCACGAGATACAGCTAGTTCCCACACGTGAGGAAGTACGTCGACTTTGTATTGATAATTTTCATTAGTAGGTATCTCCAAATTGACATTTTAACAATACCTACCGTTGTCCAAATACATACCCAATAACTGTTCATACCTGTTCGACGAGATCCAGTCAATAATGCTTCTGACACTTTTAGAGAAGTCGACACTGACGTGGATTGTACCAACAGTATCCGCAATGTGTGAATTAATAGGTGGATCCTTTTACAAATAATTTCAAGTTTTTAAAGAAATATGAATAGAATAAATAAATGACTTGATTTGCCTGTTATTATAATTTTGCAGTGAATTGGATCAGTTCAGCTTATTTTAAGAATAGCTTTCCACGCGCTGTTTTATTTACGTAACTCCCGTGTTCCCGTAAGAACTGCGTAATCTAAAATATAAAAAACCGGCCAAGTGCGAGTCGGACTCTCGCACGAAGGGTTCCGTACTAGTTGCAAGTGCCTTCCTATTTTTGATATCAAGAATACAACAAGTAACATAGTATAAAAGTTCTTGTAGTTCGTTGTAACTTTGATTGAATTTGAATGAAAATTGATTGAAGGTAATTTGCGGTTTACGGTTTATTACGTATTAAAAAAAAACTTCTTACTTGATCTCGTTCAAACCAATTTTAGGTGGAAGTTTTCATGGTTATGTACATCATATATTTTTTTTAGTTTTATCATTTTCTTATTTTAGAAGTTACAGGGGGGGGGACACACATTTTACCACTTTGGAAGTGTCTCTCGCGCAAACTATTCAGTTTAGAAAAAAATGACATTAGAAACCTCAATATCATTTTTGAAGACCTATCCATAGATATCCCACACGTATGGGTTTGACGAAAAAAAATTTTATGATTTTCAGTTGTAAGTATGGGGAACCCCAATTTTTTTTGTTTTTTTTTTCGATTTATGTGTGAAAATCTTAATGCGGTTCACAACATACATCTACTTGCCAAGTTTCAACATCATAGTTCTTATTGTTTCGGAAAAAAGTGGCTGTGACATACGGACGGACAGACAGACAGACAGACAGACAGCCGGACAGACAGACAGACATGACGAATCTATAAGGGTTCCGTTTTTTGCCATTTGGCTACGGAACCCTAAAAATGAATCGCTGAATGTGTTGCTAAGCGCAAATCTCGAGAACAGCTGAACCGATTTCGCTAATTCTTTTTTTTTTTTTTGTGATTTTTATGGTCAGGAGAAGGTCCTTATGAAAGAAAAAATAAGAACATAGCTCGAAAACTTAGAAAATTTAAGGAAATCAACTGCTAACTATATTATTTATGTTCTGAATTGACATTACTGACAGTTGTTTGACATAACTGTCAACGATCGATAGAAAGCCACATTATTTGTGAGTGTCATAGACTGTATTTTAAGACGAGATTCCCATGGGAAATCGCGCGGTTAGTACAATATACTTAAGTTTTGAAGTTCTTACGGGATTAGGAAGTAAGAACTTCATAATTTATATCAAATGCAAAAATCGTTCCTATAGTTCATATGTCCTTTTTTTTCCAAAAACCTATAGCTGTTAGCTAAGAGGCTTTTGCTATTTCAGTTGACATAAAGGCGAGCAATGCTAAGTCCTTTTACAAGTTGAAAAACAAAAGAGTCAACCCCAAAATGACTTTTAAACTAATTATTTTTGGCAGGCGGTATCGGGTTCCTAGGAACGCAAGAACCAATCGATCCGAAAAGAAAACTTTGATTATCCAAAAAAGAATTTTAGCACACAATAGAAATTCTGTCAAAAAATCAAATGTGTGTTACATTTGATTTTTTTTGGACGGGCATATGTGTTTAGCCTCTAGATTTTTGCTACTTCATGCGTCTTGCAGGCGCTCTCTTCTCTTATGAGATCCCGCGGTACCATATTGGCCGCGGGTGCCGTCGGGGGGCCGGATTGCTCATGTGTACCCGGCCCCCACCAACGGCGGATCGAAGGAGTGTCTGAGGGGTTTTAGTGGTGTAGGGTCCTCTCCTCGTGGTATGAGTTTAGCATACCATGCTATGGAGAGGGCGAGTCACATATATCCCATTGACAGCGCGCGAATACGCTGCAGCGGCGGCGGTGGGAATGCGTAAATGCATTTCCCCCCGGACAACAAAAAAAAAAGGCGCTCTCTTCTCCAGCGGGTCGTATAAAGCAGTCTTTGTGTAGTAGTGTTAGTTTCTTCCAGTCACTATACAGCTAGTTGGTAGGTTACGTTTGATACAGTCTAAAGACTAGATCAGATTTTTACTTTTGTTTTTTGACATTTAAGTTTTTACGCTAAATATAATATAGTTCAATATGATGGTTAGCACAGTCTACTGTTATTTGTACAAGTGTTAATGACTCAAGGTCTTTATGTCGTTCAAGAGTTATTAAATGGTTGTGCTAATATTGTTTGAACGTTGAAAAATAGTTGGAGGTCATACCAAAGGTATATACGACGTTATTGACGGAATACTGGTGTCTACAAAATTTTGATTTCTAATATAAATGGGGCAGAGTTAATTATACTTTGTAGCTCATAAATATTAGGAATATTTTACATCCTTCATTATCATCATCAGCCCCTATAACGTCCACTGCTGAACATGGGCCACCTCCCGAGGGAGGGTATTTGTCATAGTCACCACGCTTGGCAGGCGGGTTACCACACAAGGACGTTTCCTTGTGTGGTAACCCGCCTGCCAAGGTGCTGCCCGTTCCTTGATATACGATTATTATAGATGATGTTATAACAATCGGGACCAACGGCTTAACGTGCTTTCCGTGGCACGGAGGGTAGTCCCTCAACCAACCAGACCCGGAAAGAAATCTTAGAATTTACACAAAGATTTGCTGTCCGGCGTGGGGATCGCACCCACGACCTCCGGGTTCATCCTTACTAATATTATAAACGCGAAAGTTTATGAAGTTGTATCCGTCTGATAGATGTTTGTCACTCTTTAACGCAAAAACTACAAAACGGATTTGGCTGAATGTTTGCACGCGGCTATATTATAAACTGGATTAACATATAGGCTACAAAAAATCACGCTCCGACCCACTGGAGCAAGCGCGGGTTAAGCCGCGGGGTGGTAGAGGATATTGAAGAGGATTTTATGAAAGTACCTATATAGACTGATTATGGTAGCAGTTTATCATTTAATTAAGGAGAAAATAAAATAGGAGGCATCTTATTTTAATACAATTTTAATTAAGACAGTACAGTTAACATTATATTGGTATTAGATAAGACATATCTAAACTCAGCAATCAATTTTCATTTCAATTAGCACAGAAGCAAATAAAGAACAATTATAATAAGTCAGCGATTACATAAAGATTTTCCCGGCACAGGTATCGAACCCACTACAAACAAGACACTGCTAGTTAATTAATATAAAGTTCAAAACTTTTCGACAAGGGCATCATAAGGAATTCCTTGTTCCTTAAATACATAGTTACGAAAAGTACTTTGCATATAATTGGTCGATTCATTATTGTAAATTATGTTGCAGTGCTAACGTATGCTGCAGAATATATAATCATTATGATAATAACGAACTCGGTAAAAAATATTGCTACGTGATAAAATAAATAAAGGGCTAACATTTATGAAACTAAAATCCATTTTAAAAGTACCTATAGCGCTTTTTTAACCTTGAAATTAAGATTATAGATAATTGGATTTAAAATCGAATAATATTACCTAATTCATGTACTTGACTATCCGATCTTAAGTCGTGATATAAAGCCACCATGGCACATGGTTAGGTACCGTACACGACGTAATGATAAAAGATTACATTCCAATTCTCATAGTCACTTCGTTAGTTGATGTTTGACCATACCTTGCTAGGTTTGATCTCCGGGTCTCCGGCAAACTCGACAAAAAATGGTGTCACCAGTTTTTTTTACTATTTAGAAAAACCTACCAGTCCAAAGTTATGGAGTAAGTTGTGCTTTACCTGTACCTCGGAGAGCACGCTAAGTTGATAGCCGTGCGCCTGATCTCTACCCGGTAGCGGCAAATTACCATTCAGAGAGTGCACCAATGTTTGCGCACAGACTTGTTGACAACCAAGTCGATCATCCCTCTGGACAAGAAATCTTTGTGTAGATTCCAAGATTTTCTTTCCGCGTCTGGTTGGCTGAGGGACTACCCTCCGTGCCACGGAAAGCACGTTAAGCCGTTGGTTCCGATTGTTATGCCATCATATATAACAATTGTATACCAGGGAATGGGCAGCAACGTTTCCTTGTATGTTACAACATAATACTGCGGCCACAACCCGCCTGCCAAGCGTGGTGACTACGGCAAAAATCCTCCCTCGGAAGGAGGCCCATGTTCAGCAATGGACATTATACGGGCTTATGATGATGATGATTGTTCACTATATTATGTCCAGCGCATATAGATTATCTCCTTAGAGATTTTCATCATCATCAACAGCCCGTTTACTTCCACTGCTGAACATGGGCCTCCTCTTAACAGACCTTGGCGAGCCAGGATCGTAGAGGGACATTGCCATAATCACCACGCTTGGCAGACGGATTGGTGATCGCAGTAAGATGTAAACCTTGAGCTGATAGATGCTGCTGCCCATCCATCAGCCATATGTCCCTTAGTCACCTTTTACGACACCCATGGGAAGACATGGGGTAGTCTATTCTAAGCCGGAAACCACACGGCACAAGAACTTTTTAGAGATTTTACCGTAGTTGAATCCGTTCGGGAGGACTATTGTCAAAACTCTCAAAACACAAAGAAACCAGTGAGGTTTCTTTATGCATTATAGAAATAAAAAGTATTAACAAAGACTGACCCAATCAATAATAAATTACAAAAATAACTGTGAATCAATGATTGGTAAGTTTTGTAACTGAACATATATCCGTGTACAGATGAATAACACAACCTTGGGAGAGGATAATCCAGTTCTTAAGAGTCTCTTATTTAAGAAAATCTTTAGCATTCGTTACGTGTATGTAATACCAAAGTAATATTCCATAACCATATTCATAAATATAATTACCGACATATACAGGGTGTCCCAAAAGGTTAAGTAGCTGGGAAAGGGGGTGACAGGGGTGGACACAATGGTCACTAGAAAAAAAAAATCCGCTCTGGGTATTTAAAAAAAAAATGGCATTTTTTTAAAAACTTAAAATTTTACACCTTGTTATTTTTGATGTTGATGTTGATGACCTTGTTGTTATTGAAGATTACATAACAGCATTTTTTTTAAATACAGCCATATTTGTAGGTACAGTTAGCACAAGGTGTAAAATTTTTAGTCTTTTAAAAAATGCCATTTATTTTTTTAAACACCCAGAGGGAATTTTTTATATTTTTCTGGTGACCCTTGTGACCATCCCTATCACCCCCCTTCCCAGCTACGTAATCTTTTGGGACACCCTGTATACTTAATCGATAAATAAAGAGCTTGATCATAACACAGATCTTTGTTGGCTTTTTACGTAAACTATTTTTAATTACATTGCAGACGGATCTTTTCTTTGAGACCGTCAACTTGTTTATATTACCTACAGTTATAATTTGCAGCAACGGGCTGTGATTTATTTTTGATCATTATGGATAATTTTTGCTTTAAGTGTCGGAGAAGGAGGATTCCCGCGTCGATAAAATAAATCTTCTGGCAATTTTTGTTCAGATGTCGTAGCAAAAGCCTGTGCTTCTTCATTGGACACAATGGCAGCTGCAGCTTTTTTAAAACTTCAAATTAAACAACCTGTGGACCTTGACTTAATTCTAAGGCCGTCGATGGTGGCGGATTGAGGAATGATAACATTTAGATTTTTAGATGGATTTTTCGCAACTGTCTCTCCTGCCTTGTCAGACTTGGCGTTAACGAAGGCAACTGAAGGTTCTTTAGGTTTAGGGATATTATTATTGATAATGTTACAAACATCATGTACTAGTCACCAGTTAATCATAAAAAGGTGGTAACTAACGTTTTAATTAATCACGAAACTCCGTAGATCATAAATAATTAAACTGAATATACCTAAGTATATAAATAATCCATAAGTAATTAAACTGAATATACCTAATAATTACATAGTAACGAACTACACATGGTACGCAAAAAACTAAGGTAAAGATTTTGGGAAAAATATAATCATGGTACTAATTTCTATGAAGCTAATTAGTTTTTGGAAATCATGTTCAATAGATAATTATGATATGCACGTGAGAAAATTAATTAATAATACTAAAGTAAAACTACAAAAACAATTCTCAAGTTTTTTACGTGAAATAAAACGAATTCTATATGTTTGGATACGAAAGGGAAAACCTCTTTCAGATCGACTAGTTTCAAATAGCTGATGACTTGAAAAATCATCATCATCAGCCTGTTGTCGTCAACTGCTGAACATAGGCCTCCCCCATCGATTTCCAGCGGGAACGATTGCAAACGGCCTGCATACACTGACTTCCTTCGACCTCCCCCAACTTGAAAAATAATGAGAACCAAATAGTATGTTGATTTTTCAATATCCCTTTTATATTTCATAGTTTCTGCTATGTATCGATAATGTTATAACTGCATCTTCAGAAACGGCCTTGTAAAACTATTTCAGCCTAGAACTTGAAAACGTCAGCGTTAACAGTCTTCTAGGATTATTGCAGTTTACTAGCCGGCTAATATTACCAATATACATTGGTATTATTATTATTGTCATTGACTTTAGAATAGTCGAAATCAGCTTCACAAAGAAATTCACGGGAAAATCTTGTTCTATTTTTTATAAACATGATCGGCCTTAGATTTTCATTTCATTACAGCTCAAGGTCTGTTCCTCCAGAGATTCTAGCAGAGGTGCTAAGTGGCATGTCCGTGTTAAGGAGATTGATACACAAAGGCAAGTCGTTATTAGTGAGCAGTGAACCTTGGCGGCTTCCGTTTCGAGCTAAAATAGAGGGCACAAAAAATTTGCTCGTGCAATTGTGTATCTAGTACACTGTGCGTTATCTTGGTAAATTTTTACAAATTAACCAAGATAACTATTTTTGGATGTGAAACGAGAGAGTAACATAGATTATCGTTTAAAAAAGAAAAAAACCGCACTAATTAAATAAATCCCTATGTCGCAGAGGACTTTATAAACACTCAATCCAAACTCCAGAACCAAGAAAACTAGGCCTTAGAAGCAACTACCGATGTAGTAAAATCTTTAGTTTGATCATTGGGTCGACCTTGAAAGAAAAATAAATGTGTGTTCACTTTTTCTCGGCCAGGAAATAGGACTCGTTACTTCATCCTGTGACCTTTGGTACAAAAGATTTGTAAAATGTTCCCCATTTTATTCGAAAAATGGAGATCCGGGAGGCGAATAGTGGAGAGACCCTGAATCTTATTCCACCAGGCCACGAAATCGGCGTCATCGGCCCTTTATTTTTTATTATTAAATTTTATATTTAACCTCGTCTTCCATATCATATACATGTTTACTTCATAACCTTGTTACGACGTAGGTCAGAAAAACTGTTCTTTCAAAAGTTCATGAATCACCATGTTGCACTCAACTGAAAGCTGACCTCGACAACGCAGAACAAATTACTCCCATCTCAAGACCTACTTCCTGCAAATACATAAGTATATGTAAAGTAGGTACATATAAAACAATGAACATTGTATATTGTAATCAATAAACTGCAGTACATGTTAAGGTTAGTGTATTGCGTTTTAAATTAGCATCTTCTTATATCAAACTCTAATAAGATCGTTTATAAAAAATAATACGTAGGGGGAAATTATTAATAAGCTAAATAAGAAAAGCAATTCTAAGATAACTTCTTACTTTTGGCATCTTTAATGCTTTCAAACTTTTGCGATTTGTTTTGATTTGCAAATCGTAATACAAATTTAAGGCAAATTTATACCTTTTTATTTATCCGACGCGAAATTTTGACATGTTTTTCTTTATTTTTATTTTTTCGGAAGGACTTACGTAGTAAGCCCGAGGCTTTTGCTACTTCACCGGGCATAAAGGCAAACTGCGCAAGACGGCGCCCCCTGTGGGGCTTGGACCTCGGCTTAGGGCGGTCGCTGACGATGAGATTGAGGGATTATGACTTTTAGTATTTTAGGGGGTTTTGTGCAACTGTCGCTCTACTTTACAGTTCGCGAGCCTCTCGGACTTCATGTCTACTAGGGCATTGGCGTTTTGACGTGGGTTACAGCAGTAGTCACGGATAAACTGACTTAAAATTGTACCGCGTTTGAGACTTGTGTGGACAATAAATTAATTATAATCTTCATCAGCATTAGTTTTTTTCGATAGCTTTATAACAGTGTTTTTTTGGATGTTACACCATCTATACTAATATTATAAAGAGGTAAAGTTTGTGACGTTATAAGGAGTAATCTCTGGATCTATTGAACCAATTTTTCACTCACAAACCACGTCAACTTCAACTTCAATCAACTTTAACTTAATATGTAGCCTATGACACCATAGGCTATATTTTAAATTAAAGTTTCCATGGAAACGGGATCTACGCGGGTAAAACCACGTGGGACAGCTAGTTACTAATAATTATATGAATGGACAATTATTTAAATTGATCAGCCAGGAAATGGAAATATAAGAAAGAATAATTAGGCAATTTATTTCGCAGTATTTGATGAGGGAGGTCATCATCAGCCCGTATAACGTCCACTGCTGAACATGGGCCTCCTCTCGAGGGAGGGTTTTGCCATAGTCACCACGCTTGGCAGGCGGGTTGGTGACCGCAGTGTTATATTATAACATACAAGAAAATGCTGTTTCCTGGTATACAATTGTTATAGATGATGTTATAACAATCGGGACCAACGGATTAACGTGCTTTCCGTGGCACGGAGGGTAGTCCCTCAGCCTACCAGACCCGTAAAGAAATCTTAGAATCTACACGAAGATTTCCTGTCCGGCATGGGAATCGAACCCACGACCAAGTGAAGTGAAGAACTTGAACTCTACGGAGGTTGTCAAAAAATACAAATATCTTTATTGCCGTTGCGACCGTGACTATTTATGACTCGTAAGATATGCTATCAAATATTTGTCATTAATAAATAATGTCATACATGTGGGATGACAATAAGTGGCAATCTTTGATACCCACGTCGCTGAGATATTTTGGCAAGTTCTTAATGACCTACATTCCGAAACTTTAAGGAGGCCGAATCAATTAAAGTCCGAGTTAATATATTTGGCCTATTGATGTAATACCAGTGCAATACTGATTGCGGCGTGTGACTCAGCGATTAAAATGGATGCACTTTTAAGCTGGTGTGGTAAATTCTATTTTTCTTCAACAGCCCGTTTACCACTGCTGAACATGAACCTCCTCCTTTCAGACCTTGAGGTCATAGTCGTTGAGGTATATTGCCATTATCGCAGTAAAATGCTTACTAAACTTGACCTGGTAGATGCTACTGCCCATCCATTAACTGTATCTTCCTTAGTCGTATCTTACGACACACCCGCGTGTCCCCATGGGTGTCATTCTAAGTCATTTTACACGGCAACTACCTACCTACCTTTTTTTTTCGGTGTAAAATGCGTGGCGACTATTGCGTGATCCCTGCGCCAGCGAAGGGTATGTGGGACTCTCCCTCTACCAAACGCGGCGCGCTGTCGCTCCGCAGAGAGGACATACCCACTAAAAAGTATCATGTATCTAAAATTTTTCACCTAATCAGTGTTGAATTTTATTATTACAATTTTGTAGCTTTGCCTTGGCCTTTTTGTTGCGAACGCCGGCCTGTGTATGAATACATGGCTAAACGAGAACATTTAACTTAACGTATCTAAATACTATTAAAGGTTTTGCAGGAGAAAATAAGCCGAACAAAAACAAACTTGGGACTTTAAAAGAAAACCCTATTATTTTTACAATTACCGTTTAAGATAAAAATAAATCAAATATTAAATATAATGAAGGCTAAAACGACGGGGAAGTAGTTACACTCAATCACGCTGAAACGTTACTGTTAAGAATCATAACTATAGCCCTTGCTATTGTTAATACTATGATATTCCATCTAAAGCAGATAAAAACCATTCACCGTTATTGTTGCTATAATTAAAAAAGCTGTAGTGGTCGAAGAATTTAATATTACTCTAAGTATTTTTTTATGTTTACAACATCAAGATTTTGCAGAACCAATGCCTAATTTTATTTTAGGAGTACTAATAAATGAAATGGCTTTTCTTGAACGGAATTACGGAGCCCACACGAGTGTCCATATAAATTCATTAGAAATGGAAGAGACTTTTGAATTATCGTGTTTTACTTTATTCATTAGTGTAGATCCCGTTCCCGTAGGAATCTGTTTTTGAAATATAGCCTATGACACTCACGAATAATGTGGATTACTATTGGTAAAATAATTGTCAAAATCGGTTCAGTATTTCCAGATATTACCTACAACCTAACAAACTTACAATTATTGATGTCATTTATTGTTCAATTATTTTCTGGGAAACCTATTTCATTTAAATTATTAAAATACCATATCGGAAATTGATAATAAAGTAATTTAGCTTTATATAACTTACAATATCAAAGTTTTAAGTGCAAATCATGATTATTAAGATCAATAAAGAACTCATAAGTAAAATAAACCCAACCTATTACAAAGCACTTAGAACGAAATTGTCCGGTGAATAATATATAATGATTAATTTATAAATGAGTAACTAATAGAATACCGAAAAAATAAATAAAAATAGGCTATAAATGCCATGTTGGACGAAATACGTAGGGTTTTACTGAGGACTAAAGGAGTCAGTCTGATTTCCTCGCGGAAGGGTCTGACTTTCTAATTTTCAGCCGCTACCGCGATAACACAATTCAATGTTGTTGAAAATGACCAATGAATAATGGAATAATTAATTGTTAATTTCGTAAAATAATCTAACATCATGCGAAGGTATTGTCAAATACAGTGAGAACTTCTTAATATTACTAATAAGTAGTAATACTGCCTAATTATTCAGTATACTATCATTAACGATTTATAACATTTGCAATATCGATTTATATATTATATTGAAAATGTTTCTCATTGGCTTTCGCAACGGTTGACCATAAAAGGTTCCTCCGTTTAGGTCAATGCCAACTCAGAAATCGTATTTATAAAGCTTATAACGTCATCTCATGCCTTTTTGGGAATGTCTGCGCAGCGCCAGGTTTGATAGCACCCGCCTCCAGTGGAGTCCACAAATGGGTGCCTCAGGGTACAATAATGGGCCCACTTATGTTAATAATGAATTAGCTAATATAGTGTTTGCTAGGTTGATTTATGGATTTCAATGCAATGGGAGAAGTTCATTAAGACCGTTGTCCCTTGGTTTTGATGTTGTGAGGTAGAGATACAGACTTGACAATTATTTGTAATATAAATTTATGGTCCAGGGACTAAGCGTTCTCTATAACTACCTAGTATTACGTCGGTATACCTTCATAAGAATTCAAAGTATGACCTCATTGGTCGTTGTCGTTGCATGTTTCCTCTATTTGTGTTTAGTTATAAAATATTGGACAGGTTTTATTTACTACTAGTTGCATACGATTATTAAACGATATGTTATCTGTATTGAAGACGCTTTGTTCTGAATGACTGACTAGCAGAGCAAAACACAGCGTCACCAACCGCTGATTGATGACACCTGAAAGGTGGAGGTTGTATAATAAATGAATACATACTATATTATACTATATGATGTAAGAATAGAAATAGGGTTTTTTTATAAATTCCACCCCAAAGAATATGACTTTTTTATGGTGAAATCGAATTCGAAGTCGCAGGCCACAGCTAGTGTGTTCATAAATGTCTAAAATTTGAAAAAACACGTACTTGTAGTTAATGTAAAAATGTAATAACAAGATTTTGATTGGAAAATAAATTGTCCCCTTCCGTATGTAAAGTCTCACAACTATCATTCATTGCCTGTGTTTCATATTTATTTCCGATTAAATACTTAATGACTCTATAAATAATGATTCATAGAGATGTTGTCTATTCTTTGTGTAATATACTGAACGTTTTATGTTGTCATTTGTCTTATGAGTAAAGAAATATAACTATACATTTATATAAAAATCATTTGTTTATTATAAAATACATATACACAACCAAAAGTAGCCAATTTAAAATAAAATAACTTATAAAATACTACTATTCTAAATCTATTTTACTTGGCAAGGTTCCCAGAATGCTGGCAGCATTACCCCGTTGAATGGCAATGCTTACTTGCTGTGCAAAGTAAAAACCAGCACTCACACAAGAAAAATAAGATATCCCTAAATACCATTACGCACAGAGAGAATTACGCAGATGAAATTAGAAAGCTATGTTATCGAGGCCTAATGTACACTATATTTAATTATGAAGTTCTCATGGAAATAGCAGCTACGCGAAAAGCTAGTTTACTAATAAACTGCACATCTTGATCGAACGGTGAGGTCAACTGACTATAAGGACATATTCTCAGAACTAAGTATGTGTTCTCTAATAAGGTAAATAATATATTTAACAAATGTCCAATCCTTTATCAGTATTGAGTCTCATTAATTCTTACCCAAAAATAGCATTTAGCCATTCATTGTCTCGGTGTTAATATAGTAGATTTGCTTAGAGATTTGGTAAAATAGCAAAAAATCT
This sequence comes from Nycteola revayana, assembly GCA_947037095.2. NCBI lineage: Eukaryota > Metazoa > Arthropoda > Insecta > Lepidoptera > Nolidae > Nycteola > Nycteola revayana. The sequence goes on along the minus strand of OY855748.1, from coordinate 15,377,393 downwards.
CTCAGACAGATTTTATGGGTTATAAATCAATTAGAATGATTTAACGGTATAATAAAAGGATGCCAAGACACAAATTTTAATGAGAAAAGTCCTATTGTTAATCCAATATAAAGAATCGTTTGATATTTTAAAATGATAAAACTAGTAATGCGATTCAGATTAAAAATATCATAGGAGTAAATTTAAAATTTGACAATTTTGTATGGAGTTCTTTTTTTTATCTGAAGATTGTATAATTTGCACTTATACTATATGGGCGGATTCCTAACTATTTGTAAAGAGTTTGATTAGAATCCTCAACACCAAGGTACATAGATAACGACGTTATTAATACAAGTACTGCAGATTTATTGTGACCAAAAATAAACTCACTTCTGATTTGGCCTCTAGGGATTCGAGCCTACTTGAGCATCGAAATGTTTTTTAAAAACAAAAACCGCAGTTGTTTGCCATATTACGTTAGGATCAAATAAATTTCGATTGTCGTTCCTGGAGTGCAGCCGCCGTCAAATGTTTATATAAGTTTGTTCCCACGAAATCTTCGTCGTTGTCTCCCAGTCGCCGTGCGGCCGCGGCTTTAGTTTTCAAAGAACCTTCAGATGCCCTCAAAGATTTGAGTTCCCAAAGGTTCGCTAACTTCTTAATCTATAATGTTATCTAATTTTCTAAGTATTTTTTTCTATTCTAATTTTCCCTTTCACTTCTTTTTTATTCATAATTTCCTTCACACAATCGATCCCATATTTTCTTTAGTCGTTCCCTTCCTCTTATGTGAACATCTAAAGTTTGCTTGTCTTTTTACGACCGTTCCAGATTCAGAAACATGTACTCGAATATTCCTTTCAACAGTAAAAGCGCAAACGCTGACCGGTTATTACATCACTATGGACCATCCACCACATAACTTGCTCTTGCGTACGCGCACATTTGAAATGTACCGATGCCAATTGTTTTATTGGTTTATTGTTTATTTTCGAAATCAATTCGGATTCGCAATGGTTTCAGACGTGTTAAGGTGAATATAGACTACAGTACTTGTACTTGTGTGCATAACATTGTTAATTCGCCGTTTTTACATAAGAATCGACTTTACCGATGCACAGTGGATCGTCCCCATACAAGAGGTTGGACATAGAAACAAAAATTGAAAAAGTATTTAATTTGAAAAAAAAATATATACAGTCGCATTCCTCTATTGAAGAGCAACAAAAATGATTACTACGCGTTTTTTATTTGACCAGCACTTCACGAGCAAATCGATGAAAACTCTTATTTTTGTATGGAAACGAACACAAAAATGTCTGTATCTCATGATTCCCTCCTTGTTTCGATTTGCGGTTTTCATTACTGTTATTTACCTACTTTATGCCACATTTTCTCCAAAGACACATGGTGCCCCCAGAGGGCCCCTTCCGAAATATTTTTCCTATAGCAACTATCTTTGTTATTGTATTACTGACGGGATAGAGGTACATTTGGTATACTTATTACCGATAATTAGTTATCACTAAGCAGTTCCTTAAATAACAGGTGCATTAGTGAATAATTTAATGACTTATTAAGGCTTTTGTTGTAATAACAAAAGCCTTAATAAGTCATTAAATAACGACAACCAGTACTAGTTTAATCTAATTAGTTAGTGTAATTACTGAGAATTACACATAATTAAGAAAGTAAATGAAAAAAGGCGCATTAGTATGTTCTATATATTGAAAAAAAATATCGCTAATGAGTTGTGACATCGTATTAGTTAGCTAATAACAAGTCGAAAAGAAAAGTTTTATGATGAATAAGAAAATATGTATTAAAATCTTTTTAATGCAACATGACACTATAAAATATCATTAAACCTTATAGTAAGTTACAATTAAACCTATAATAATTTAAAAATAAAGAAATAAACAACTACCAATAACTAAATTAAAAATATTAAATATAATAAAAAATAAATAAATTAATACTACTATTTAGTTACTAACTATTAAATAACTATAAAGCTTAAACTACATTTTCTTCATCTTCATCATCATGATCATCATTATCGTCATCTTCTTCAATGTCACTATATTCCGAAACTGCTTCAACTATTGTATCAGTTGAAGTGTCAATGAGCTCCAATTCACTCCGATCAGGTATGAGCAAATCGTCCAGTTCTCTAAATGAAGATTTTTTAACTTTATTGGTCATCTTCGGTCGTAGGCTCGTAAGAAGAGGATCGGAAGATAACAGAAGATTATGAAGAATGTCTTCATTAGTGGCGATGCTACTGTGCTTCCGTGTATGATTTTCTCGAAATTTACGAAAATCCTTGTTTCTTGCTTCAGATGCTTCCTCAGACAAAAAACCTATAGGCACTACTGATAGGTGCTCCACTATCTGCGATCCATGAATCAGCAATTTATGTAAACTAGATGGCATGTTATACCACGGATATAACTGCTGTTTCATCACAATATTATTTGAATTTTTGAATTTGAATTATTTCGCCTGAAGAAATGCATTGCAAAATTACGGCGAGTCTTCTAATTAAATTGACGTCTAATTTAGTAATATCCGCAGTCATTTCAGGGTTTGCAAAAAACCTTCTAGCAGCATTTCCAGTGTTTGTATTGCCACTACCCTGCTTAACAACATCTAGAAGTAAGCCTGTCTTTCTTCGGAAAGCTGCTTGAATAGCTTCTTTCTTATCTTTAACAATTTGTTTGTTGTCGTCACCTTTTGCTTGCCATGATTTTATGTCCATTTTATAAGCAATGTGTAATAAACATTCCATAGAACGAATCCAAGCATGCAACGAACTAAATCCATGCTTGTATAAATCTTCATTCACAGGTTTAGCTCTCACTTCTTCCAAATTATTCATCTCGCTTGGGCGAGCTTTGCACAAATCACACACTGCTGCTGATGTTCCAGATATTATTGAATGCACTTTACCATCAATCATGGTTAACCACAGATTGTGCGTAACAGTAGCATAGCCGCAATCAGTTGGGATCAGTCCACGAATCTCAGTCTCAAATATCTCCATTCAGCGTTCACGTTTGCCTCCGTTTCTTTCATAAACTTAAATGAAATCGGCGACAGTATGTGGTTGACGATGGCCGACTATTCTGCCACACTGTGATTCCACTAGAAGTCATTAACTTAAGAGGTACAAGACTTGTCATAAATACACTGCATAAATCTTGTTCACTGGTTGTTGTCCTTTGATGATAAATGCTTTGACTCGAAGCTCCATCAAAACCCCATTTACTGTGAAGCACAAGTTGTTCACCAGCCTCAAAATTCGATTCAAGTGAATCGACCAGCCTCCTAACTGTGAGATCAAGGAGGGCTTGGAGCCGTATCTTTGCGGAAGTATCAGTCACAGTTACGTCTTCTTTTGCCGGGTAACACTTAAGCTTTTCTTTCACTAACATGTAATAGCTTGGGTATTTCGTATGACCTTCTTTAAAACTAAAGTCCCTAAGTGTGATGTAACGCCATTTGGATAACTGCATGCTAACATAAAGAGCAAGGGCTTTGTGAGTAGGAACTTCATGAAACAAAGTATTCTGTTTAGTTTCCAGGACATTCAAAACTGTTGAGACGTGTTCAGGATTTCCCAGCAAATGTTTCATTATTCTGGCTACATCATTTTTTCCGGCAGACTTAAGGGCACTTTCAACAGTATGTAAAAGCTCATTTGGACGACTGCAACTAGCAATATTTTCATCAACACGTCTTCTTTTCTGTCTACTCGATAGATCTTCAAAGTTTTTGCGAGGAGAAATATATGTTGAAGTTGATGCATCCGATTTTGATGGACTGATTACCTTCTGCCTCAATATAATTTGGCCAATACAGCAATTTGGCCAAATTATATCGGAACTTAACCACTCTCTGTTCTTGTTCATGAACTTGTCGACTGATCGCTTCGCTTCTTGATCGCACCCATTTGGAGTAAATCCGATAGCAAAATCGTCGACACCTGTTCTTTAGATCCGACACATCATTTTCACTTAACTGGACGTTATTATTCGACTTCAATGTGTTAAATAAATCATCATAGTCACGAAGGTCTTTATGATTACAAAGAGCAACATAAAGATCTAGATAAGTAGAAAAGCCACGGAAAGCCATAATGACAACACTTAGTAGAGGTTGTAATTACAACTGAAGTATATTTGCAAAACACACACATATTTAAAGTGCAGCAAGTTTGCAACTAGCAATGAACTTGATAAGCTAATGATGACATGAGCTAATCACAATGCATAGCTTAATGGCTGTTAACATAGTAATTACAATAACTAATTAGATTAAGCTAGTACTGGTAGTCGTTATTTAATAACTTATTAACGCTTTTGTTATATTACAACAAAAGCCTTTATAAGTCATTAAAGTACTCACTAATGCACCTGTTATTTAAGGAACTGCTTAGTGATAACTAATCTATACTAATATTATAAAGCTGCAGAGTTTGTTTGTTTGTTTGTTTGTTTGTTTGAACGCGCTAATCTCAGGGACTACTGGTCCGATTTAAAAAATTCTTTCAGTGTTGGATAGTCCATTTATCGAGGAAGGTTATAGGCTATATTTTATTTTCAAAAAAGTTGGGGATCCGTAATAAAATTGCGTTTTTGAAACCCAAGGTGTAAAAGCGAAAACCTATTTATGCGTGCGCTGCAAAAACTATTGACAATAGAACAAAATGATGTACTACGGGTTTGTAGGTCTTATTAAGATCTACAAAAAAGTCCGGGAGAGCATATATCTAACTATCATAGTTTAGTCACAATAACCGCTTTTATGTTCATAAAAAAATATTAAATCGTCTGAAAAAAGAAACTACGTTAAATGTATATCGTTATATTAATCCTTATCCAAATTAAGCATAATGTTATTAAGGGTATTTATGTAGAAGTAAAATACTTTTTGTTTTATTCCAATCGGACATTTCGTTGAGAAATTATCACGAGTATAAAAACGCAAGGAATTGGTACCTAATAAAGAGTTATTTGCCGTAATAGATAAAGCTGAAGAGTTTGTTTGCTTGAACGCGCTAATCTCAGCAACTACTGGTCCGATTTGAAAAATTCTTTCAATGTTAGATAGCCCATTTATCGAGGCTATATTTTATTATAAAGTTTTTATGGGAACGGGAGTTTCGCGGGTGAAACCGCGCGCGGAAAGCTAGTTCTTGGTAATAAGTATAGTAAATGTACCTCTTTTCCGTCAGTAATACAATAACAAAGATAGTTGCTATAGGCAAAATATTTCAGAAGGGGCCCTCTGGGGGCACCATGTGTCTTTGGAGAAAATGTGGCATAAAGTAGGTAAATAACAGTAATGAAAACCGCAAATCGAAACAAGGAGGGAATCATGAGATACAGACATTTTTGTGTTCGTTTCCATACAAAAATAAGAAGTTTCATCGATTTGCTCGTAAAGTGCTGGTCAAATAAAAAAAGCGTAGTAATCATTTTTGTTGCTCTTCAATAGAGGAATGCAACTGTATATATTTTTTTTTCAAATTAAATACTTTTTCAATTTTTGATTCTATGTCCAACCTCTTGTATGGGGACGATCCACTGTGCGATGTGGCGAACACTGGCGTAGCACTATGCCCGGTAAAGTGCAAAAGCATCGTGGCCATGCAACTACGTATGTCCTTTCGAAAAACATATCTGCGTGCCAAATTGCGCACGAAGTGACACATGATCAAAGAACGCGCATGTTCAATGTGGGGTCAGCCTAAATGCTCTCGTCAATGTATTTGTATATTTGTATTTGAATATGAGAGTCAGCTGGTGTCAGTATCGGTGTAAACTGGTGGGTCACTGGTGACCTAAGTTGCCTGAAACGATACATTGCTGCTTTAATGTGATAGTGATACAAAATAAGGTTATGATTCAACAGAAATTGATCTGTAATATCATGTGCCTAAAACTCATTATAGTAAAGTTAAACATTTGGTTTGTGTGTCATCACATCGACATGTCCAATATTTTTTGGTATTCATAACTGATGGACCAAATATATTTCTAGTCGTCATTCCTTTTCTAGAATATATATAAATAAATATGAATGCCAAAAATGTATGTACGCGCACTAATTGAGAACGACTTCATTAATTTGGCTATTCTTTTTCTATTGTGTTGGTAATTCGGAGGGTAGGGTTGGTATGAAATGGGCCGGATTGCTTATGCGTACCCGGCTCCCGTGTAGAGTCCTCTCCTCGTGGTATAAGTTTAGTATATCACGCTATGGAGAGGGCGAGACCCACATATCCCACCGCCAGGGCACGAATACGCTGCAGCGGCGGTAGAAAAACGTAAATGCATTTATTTCCCTCCGGACAAAAAAAAAATGGTTGGTATAAAATAAAATTTTGGAAAAATCACGGGAAATGTCTGGATTTCTGACGGGCTAAGTCGTGCACTTACAGATATTTAATTATTATTTCGCTGTTCTTGTAAATATAATCTTCTTCTTATATTATTGTTAATAGCGAGCATTATAACAGACTATAACTATTTTATCCCTATACCCGAGCTCATATAATACTAACTCTGATTCTATCAAATCAATCAAAGTACTCGTCAGTCTTCATCAAAGCGACACAGTTATTTATGAGACCAATAAAATAATTAAATAAAAAACCAACGGACGAATTGATTGATATGGAATCGAATTACAATCAACTACCGTTCCCATGATTTTTTGTGTACAGTGTGTAAGATTTTAATCAACTCGGTTGTTATGAAGACTTTTTAGTTGCGATGTTTAGTTGAATGAGATACAAAAAAATGTTTGTTGGCTAGTACAAATCGCGCGGATAAGTAACTTCTAATAGAATAAATAAAAATGTTTTTTTTTACGTTAACCTATTACAGGCTATAACGGAGCGATGAAGGAATAAAACACATTTTTACTGTATAGACGAAAGGTGAAGCTAAGGACACGGCATTTAAGTTAATATTTTTTTTAATATTGTAGTCTTAACGTCTGGGTTAAATATTTAACTATATTGTTTCCAATAGCTTGTTCTATCTTTATTTGTTCAAAACAATTGTCATAATTTGATCATGATTAATATGGTTCAACCGGCAAAATCTTCAAAACCGAGAAATTCAAACCTAAAGGGTAAAAAAGAATAGCAAAGTTAAAATGCTTGCGTTACATGTGGATTAACGTGCGCGATCGAACCGGCGACCATATGATCGTAAGTTTGACGCCCGAGCCATTGGGCTACGGCCACTCAATTGAATAATAAGGTTTCATGTAACTAAAAATAGTTATAATTATTGAAATAAATTAAAATATCTATAAATAAAAGCGGACACAATACTACAGCAAAAAATAAAAGCACAATTTTGTTTATCAGCTGTCAAGAAACTGATTCGTTAACGTTTAGGAATGTTAAGCAAAAAAAAACTCTTTTGTCATTGAATACAATTAATTTGAATGTACCGACGACCAAAAGATTGTAAAACCTACTTTAAATATGTTCAAATTTGTGAGAAGAGTTTATTGTTATTTGTATTTGTAGTCAGCTAACAGCGAACCCATAAAGTGACTTTTTGTTTTTCGGACGGGCATACGTAGTTAGCCACAAGGCTTTTGCTACTTCACCGGGCATAAATGTGAGTACAGCTCTAGTCTTAAGAAATTGTTTAAAAACTACAAACAAAGCAATCTGCGCAAGAGGGCGCTCCCTGTGAGGCTTTGACCTTGGCTCAGGGCTGTCGCTGGCGATGAGATTGAGACATTATGACTTTTAGTATTTTAGGGGGTTTTGTGCAACTGTCGCTCTACTTTAGAGTTTGCGGCACCTATAAAGAATTGCCGGCTGTTGTACTGACCGAAAAATATTTATTTACATTAAATACAGGTCAGTTGGTCGACTAAATAATGATATTTATATTTATAAAGAAGCTTCCCACGTGATACCCGCTTAACTCCCGTTCCAGTAGGAACTTCATAATCAAATAGAGCTTTCCTCGATAAATCGTCTATCTAACGCGCGAGCTAAGAATTGGAGGATGATTTAAAAAAAAAAACATTTACAAGCAAACACCTTTTGCAACCTTATTTGAATTTAGAGGAAAACCTGACATATTTATTGGGGTTGCAAGAGCTTCAATGTCTCAACATGACATTGATTTTTAAACAAGGTTTTGCATCTGGCAGTGGAATTAAGCAAAAAATACGACAGAGATAATCTTGCAGATTAGTCGCAAAATGTCAAAAAATGTCGCATAGTGTCATTAATATTGCAAACGTTCATATGTAACCGTATGCTTATTTGTCCACCGTACCTTACACTGCCAGAAGTGTGACACCTCTTGAATCACAACCAGCAACCGGCAACAGCGGGTCGCATATTCGTTAACCAACTTACCAACTAGAAGTACAAAGACGCGACAGCAAGAAACTAATATGGATAAAACGGTCTCTCTCAAAAAGCCGGCGCCCGCAAACCCGACACGTCTCCCCTCGACTTTCCGACCTTTAGTTCGCAAAAAACCTTCCGATGCCCTCGTAGACTGAAAGTCCGAGAGGCTCGCGAATTATCATTACAATTCCCCTAAAAATTTAAAAGTATTCCTTAATCCCCCCGCCAGCGACCGCCCTGAACCAAGGTCTAAGTCCCACAGGGGGCGCTCTCTCGCGCAGGTTGCTTAGTTTGTATTTCTTAAACCATTTATTAAGCCTGAAGCTCTGCTCGCTTTTATGCCTGGTACCAGTAGCAAAAGTCTTGTGGCTAATTATATTATATTCGCCCGAAAAAAAATTGTTAACCGACCTTAAGGTATAAAATAAAAAGGTTTGCCAAATCGGTATTCCACATAACTATTTCGTCAAATCTTCATGTTCAGATGGTTATCTCACCGAATACGGATGACAAATTACATGATTGCTTGTAAATCAATTACGAGCAAGAATTACAACATTTATTGAGATGTTACAAGCAGAATATGTTGGTTATAGATTCGATCAGTACTAGTATAAAAAGTTGAATATTAAAGGCTGTATATACAAAGACAATTGCAATTTGGATGCGGTTTTAATATTCTTATAATAATATTAATTCGTTAATTGCAATAAATGTCACAGGACAGACGGACGGACTATGTAGTCTGTAGATTTGTATGATGTACCTACTACTGTTAGTTACCTAGTCGGATATTTTAAAGAGTAAGAATTATCTGTTAGTTATAGTTTTTTTATTAATTTATCTTGTTACATTGTAATTCTCAGAGATGTGACTTATCTAAGATACAAGTATCTGAAATAAGATACGTAATGAAGATACAAGATACGTATTTCCATCTTGTATCTAAAATACTTTTATATAAATGTATTTTGTATTTAAATATATTTTGTTAGGTATCTTAGTATTTTATAAATACTTTTTCTGATAAAATACTTTTAGTAATATGTTAGTAGTGGCCGAGTACTGGTGTTCTCAAAGAACGCCAGGTCGGCACGATAAGAAGTAGAAATTTATAATATAAATACGTAAAACTGAACATGTCCTTATTAGTCGATCATCACATTGATAGATGGCGACTCTTTCTTTCTCACGGAGGGTAGTCCCTTAACCGACCAGCACTAGAAAGAATCTTAGAATTTACACAAGGATTTTCTGTCCGGCGTGGGGATCGAACCCACGACCTACGTGATTTAAAGCGAGCCAAATACCGCTAAGCTTAAAATCATTAAAATAAAGCTTGTTTTCTTACAAAAGTATTTTCATCTTAAGAAGTATTTAGAAGATACGTATTTTGTATCTAGTATTTCAGATACTATTCTCGAAAGTATTTTGTATCTGGTATTTGAAATACTTAATTTAAAATTATATTATAAGAGGAGGCCCATGTTCAGCAGTGGACGTAAACGGGCTGTTGATGATGATGATGATAGGGCTCATATAGCGGTGTGGTTTCCGGCTTAGAATAGACCACCCCATATCTTCCCATGGGTGTCGTAAGAGGTGATCCCATGGGTGTCTAATGGATATACACCTGATGGACGAGCAGCAGCGTCTATCTGTTCGAAGATATTCGCATCTTATTGCCATCATCAATCCACATTCCATGCATGGTGACTACCGCAATATTGAAGAGGGGCCCATCTTCAGCAATGGGCGCAAAGGAGCTCATAACATAAATTTAATATCTTTTATGTTTTTATTCTGGTTATAGCGTGCCAAGTGTATATTCGCCTTTAGGAAGATGGTATCTGTTCATCTACAGAAGAACAATCGTTTTTTTCGATGTCTATCAAAACCGTGCTATTCGTTTTTTACCTAAAGTAAATTGTGTGATTGATGAAGATGTTCAAAGTGAAGGTTCAGTACTAAAACACGTGGCATATAATATCAATAATAATTATGTTTCTTTTTTATCAAGAAAGATTATTCTAGTACATATAAATATGAAAATTGCAAGGCAATACGTGTGTTACGATGTTTTAGTCGTAGCTAATACTCGAAGAAATGGATTTATTTTTGGTGGTACAATCGATCTATATACATCTTCAATAGCATTAAAATTATAGATGAAAATTACAGTTATGTCGTTTACCCATGAGCTAGAAGTCATCATACCAAGACCTGCAAGGTAGAGCGATCAAGCAGCAAACCAACGTAAATTTTACCATAGTGCGTAGGAGTAGTTAGTTAACTATATAAGTACATAGAACATCTAATACATACTTAGTTTGTAATTAAAAGTAAGTAATTAGATGATTAATTCAAAGCAACATTCCTCCACGATGCGTCTCGAGGACAGATGGCAGAGGATACTATGTACCTTGACCAAACTGATGTCCTATGTTCTAGTGAATATTTGTTACTACATTTAGTTGAATTCTGCGAAAAAACGGCAGATAAAATAGATGCTACAAGGTTTTGTTAAACCAACGGAGATTTTCCTGCTCTTCTGAAAAAAAATCTTCAGTGTTAGATAGTCCATTTTTTATAAAACTCATTGGAGCATCAATGAAGAATGTTTCAAAATCGGGGTTTTCTTCAAGTTAATCAAGCATTATGTAATTTCTTTATTCGTATACTTAATACTACTCTCAAAGGTTTAATATCGCAAAATATGTGTTCCATGCTAGGTAGAAGAACATAATACGAAGGAAGGAAATGGATATAAATTATATACGTGTATTAGCTATATGAATATTTAATAATACATAAACATTAACGAATTCAGAGAAACCCATTAAACTAACGTCATTTTTATGATTTCAAACGTTATTTAGCAATGACATGAGCCTTAAATCATTCAAGATAACATTAGTTCTTGTATATTATTATTTTTCGTTGAATTTTTCTAAAGATTGGCTGATTGAAATTGAAGATATTGGCAATCGCAATCAAGTTTTTCGTTTTTATGTGGTGTATACAGGACGGACATTTGTAGTTAGCCGGTAGCTCTTTGCTCCAGGGCTCCAGGCTTATTAAATGCTTGGATTAGACACAAAGCAACCTGTTCAATAGGGCGCTCCTTGTGTGCTTGGGCTGGACGATTCATGGCTTTAGAGTAGTTTCGTGCTACAGTCGTTCTACTATACAGTTCGCGGGTCTCCAGGACTTCGGGAGGTCAAAGTATAGACGCTATAGCTTTTCATTTCATAATTAAAAGCTTTTCAAGGGTCATAGGTAAACTTTTTTTCCGAGTGTTTCCGTGGCAACACGTATGTTATAGTTTTCCATACCTAAGTATCCACATCACTATACGTAACCTCTCTGGAGTCCAAGAACATATTCCGACATAAACAAACATACTATGGAATAAGTCATCTATAACTTGTTTTAAAGTAAAGTAAATCATAATTATTGTAGGTATTGGGCCTTAGTTGAACCCTGCGGGACGCCTAAATGGAGATTAGACTTTTATATTTTGATGACCAATTATATTTAATTACTTACCCCAAACTATCAAGTCTTTTATTTTCGTCAAAAGAAGATGATAAAATTCAAACAGTTGTAATAGTTTGGACTTTGGTAATATGTGTTTTAATGCCATTATTTATAGGCAACAAAATCGAAGGCCGTTCTAAAATACATGTTATAATTATTTTACTTAAATTGTATATTTTTATTCAAATGTACACAAACAGTCAAAGCTATTATGTATAAACAAAAGCCTATAACTATTACAAAATCAATAACTAATAGCAATATTTCACACTAGGCAATTATAACGTTACTCTTTTTTGTATACTTTCGCACAATTTCACGAATTACGAACTATGGAAAAAATATTGGAACAAACCATAAAGATGGAGTGAAACCGATTGCTAAACAAATATATCAATTACGATTCGCTACGATCAAACGTAAGCAATTACTAATAATTGAGCATTTTTTGCAAACATTTTGATTTCGGCAGCGATTTATTATAATTGCATTTTGTAGCTATATGGACATTTAAGTTATTGTGCCGACAATATTTATCGATACTACGGATTGTCTTTTGATTCTTGTAATTCAATTTTTTGGCGCTGAAATATTATTTAAGTATTTTGGTATTCTAACTGATCAATATGAAAAGATTTTTGTTGTACGATTTTTGTTGTATATATTACTTTGAGCTGTCGGTCCGATAAAAAAATTTTCTGGCCAGGCTAATGTTATCCACCTGATGTCAAGTGGCACAAAAGGCCAAATACAAAAACAGTTAGTGCCAGCACAGTAGATGTAGAGCACGAGCCACTTTTAACCTGCCGGCCATTTTCCCTTCCCTCCGTGAGCGAGCATTGATGACCTTACACAAAGGAACACAACACTAATAAATAATGCTACTTGGCTGTGGTATTTCGTTAACTTTGTATTTCTCTGGTCGAGCAGCTGATTACTAATACTATGTTCTACCTCTCATATTTTTGCGTCTTATATCCGAATACAAATGTTCAAAAGTATAAATAAGCTGTAAAACTTTACTATCGGAATTACCTAAAACAAAATCTTTACTTACATCTTACTACGTAAGATACAATAATTATACTATGTATTATAATGTTTCTGAAACAAACATGAAATCATAATCGATAATTTCCGTCCATTTCATATGTGAGCTCAAAGAGTAAAATATAAGAATAAATAATTAAATAATAAATTTACATTTCCTCAAAGCATGCGAAATAAAGATTATTATCAACATGCGTAAGACTACAAAGACAGACTAATTCAAGGCAACAACTGATAGAAATACTACAGTTTAAAATTGTAAAGATGCCTCACAAGCTGTATCGAAAGAATTATACAAAAAATAGGAAACATCTGTTAAAATTAGTCATTTTAATTTCGACGTATTAGTTTCAAGGTGACTGTTATTTTGTTATTTACAAGAATTTGTGTGTTCAATTTAACGAGACCTTACATGAAAATTAGTGTGTTATATTGTTTTAAATCCCTGTAGTGAGCTGGCAGTGACCGAGTTAATCTTTGTTATCTTTGCGTTGACTCACCGAATCTTTTCACGTGTACGTCCCTATTAAAAGACACTGTTCTCGGTTTCGTTTCTTTCGTTTCCTTTTCGGTATCGACTCTGGTATCTTTGGTTACCGTATCGCCATCTTCGGCATTATCCGATTTGACAATTTCATCGGTCATTGGATTAAGAGGTACCGCAGTTTTGGTACCTCGGTTACTTAGGCTTTACCGTCAACTCGGCAGTTTGCGTTTTGGTATCATCGGTAAGATTATCTGGAAAGAGTGGTACCGACTTAAACCGATGAGAATATGAATTGCATTTTTTATGTCTTCTATAAAATTGTGCATATGATTGAAAGTAGGTATAGTTGGAAAGAGAAGTAATTTGGACAGAAAATGTTTCTAAAGCTTGAGCTACACGACGTAATTCTTAATATTATTACATACAGATTTGAGATAAACCTAATTTAAGTTTTGATCAGCACAATCTGTTAAAACGGTAAAAGCTAAAAGCGTTAATAAAAATCAACCGACACTGAACTTTAGAAATGATTGATTTTTGACAAAAAAATTGGAGTTTTATAGTTTAACCCTTATTAAAGTCACACAAGCAATTTCCACAGAAATATATATTCTATAAATAATTAAATACACATAAGAAATGAGTTACCTCCTCGTGTTATCAAACATTGGAGTCGAGTTTTGTTCACATTACTAATATCTTCTGTAAAGACCGCATTCTGCATAAAGTTCCTGAAAAAAGAGAAGATTTCTATTAAAAAATGTATGCGGAAGAAGAACGAAGAACAACATTTTTCAGAGTTTTTGCTGCAATTTAATTTATTTTTCTGGACTAGCATTCCCGGGGCAATGCTGCGAGCATTCTGGATACTCTACACAGTAGCATAGAGTTAGAATAGTTTTTAATTTAGATTTAATTCAACTTTGAATTTGTTATTTTTGTTGTATTTGTTTGTGCCTTACATGTAGATATGGAAGAAATTTGTAATATTTAGAACTCTAACTCTAAACTAAAACAGTCTTGTCAATGTGGAAAAATTGTTTCAGATGCCATGGCATGCCACCAAACCTACCTGTTCTTCAAGACAAATAATATTTGTTCCAATAGACTAAGCTGGATGCAGCATGTATGCATATGAAAAAAAATACTCGTATGAACGTTCTCACGCTCATGATGTCATCATGTCAGTGACACTCTTTGCAACATAAAACGTGATGATGTTTAGCTAAACGGACAAAAAAGTTCAAGTTGTCTACAAGTAAATTTAGCTATGAATATATTTATTTTTACAGTTCATATTGTAATTACATTTAGGTACATACTGCATATGCCGTGTGGTTTCCGGCTTAGAATAGACCACCCCACGTCCTCCCATGGGTGTCGTAAGAGGCGACTAAGGGATATATGGCTGATGGATGGGCAGCAGCATCTATAAGCTCAAGGTTTACATCTAACTGCGATCACCAATCCGTCTGCCAAGCGTCGTGATTATGGCAATATCCCTCTACGATCCTGGCTTGCCAAGGTCTGTTAAGAGGAGGCCCATGTTCAGCAGTGGACGTCAACAGGCTGTTGATGATGATGAAATACTGCTATATAATGATCGTCCAGTTTTATTCTCTAAGAGAGCGCACTTGTTGTAAAAACAAATTATTTTAATTTGAAATAATAATGAAATAATGAATTTTATTCAGCACTTCGGTATTTACATACACTTGTACTTGTCAGAATTACAATGTAAGAAGATAAAATAATAAATAATAAAAAATTATAACTAACAAATAATTCTTACTCTATAAGACATCCGACCAAGTAATTAACAGTAGTAGCAAATCATACAAATCTACAGACTGCAAAGTCCGTCCGTCTGTCCTGTGATATTTATTGCAATTAACCAATTATTATTTATTATAATTAAGAAGCATCCAAATTGCAAGTGGTCACATTATATCTAAGTGGCACACACCTGAGGGCACCCTTATGGGGTTTAGGACCACGACCCAGGGTGCCACTGAAGTAAAAAGGTAGATTTATAAAGAGGATGTGATCACCAGCACCGACTACAGGCGCTCAATCACAGGGCAGGGGTAGGGGCGCAACGCGGTCCTCGCCGGCGAGAATCCTACCCTAGCTAACCTGCAACCTTTCACTAGCTACTTAAGTGGACAATTATTGCATTCTTGTAAAGGACCCAATACTGTAGCTAACAATTCCCCTTCAAACCATAGTAACCATGGTAAAAACTTATGGCTGACTTCATGGAGGTATATTTTCTATTTCAAAATACAACTCAAAATAGGACTTTACAAACAAATAATTTGCGAAGACAAAGCACACTCTAACTCAAAACAACTATCTGTCGTTACATCAATAGCCATTCGAGTGGGTATCAAACCCTGAAGCAGCAACAATACATACATTATCATTGTATAATGGCAATTCACATGATTGTACTTCCACGAGCAACTTACGATGCCTTAAGTCAGTTGCACAAAACTCCCCTTAAAATTTAAAAGTCATCAGTCGTTCAGTCCTTTGGGCCGAGGCCCAAATCACAAAGGGGGCACCCTACGTCCGTCTGTAAAAAAAAACTCTTGTTCGAGTGCATTGCATTTCGACGATGGTCTGACTTTAGGAAATGTCATGTCATTCCCTATCAGTCACCATCACAATATTAATATCGCGTATATAACAACCACATTACGTTTGAATTGCGACATAGGGAGATTTTATAAAGCACCATACGTTAGAGATTATATCTGATCTTTGAACTTGATGCAATGTTTATGAGTACACATTGATTGTAATGACTACCTCCTTGCAATATGTGGTAACCTAGTACCTGATGATGAATTAATATTGTTATACAATATTGTTACTTATTATATTTATTTTATTTGTGTGTGTTTTTAAATGTCTAGAAGTACAAATTATATTTGCTTTAATAACACTTAATCTCTTACCTCTATATACAATGTGTTAATTAAATAACGCAAAACCTCTTAGGTGGTGATTGTGCTCATGGATATGAACAACAACAAAAAAACAACTTTTTCATACATTTTGCTCGAGTAGGTATTGACAATTTGTATGGAACAGCAGAATTTTTACTTCGAGATACAATGTTGGCCCCTTAGAAAAAGTTGTTCATATTCATGAGCACAATGACCACCCAAGAGGTTTGCGTTATTTAATTAACACCTTGAATACATCAGAAGTTCAAGTTTCCCCAGTGGCGTTCTGGAGCACCCGGGGGATTTCAATGTGTCGGTCTCCTCGTGGTACGATTAGCATTCATCATCATCGCTATGGAGTCTTAAATATCCCACCGTTCATACCCTCGAGTTCTTACTCCAGAGAACGCAAGTTGCGAAGCTTATTACCAGCAGGGGTCCAAAGGCTGATGACTGATAGAATTTATCAATATTGATATGACGTTGTGTCATTGATTGCGTGCGGAACGCAGCGCGAAGTTGTGAATGCGTGTGTTAACGATTATTAAATGTTATGCAGTGAATGTTACAATGTTTTCATCACTGTTACCTACATTGCAATTTGTTATCGTAGTGTAACATAGTTATATGTTAATTGTAATCGATGTATGATTTTCTTTAGATTTAGATTAACCTAATCACCTGATCAGAGTCGCAAGGAGTCGCAAGAATGCAGGTGGCTCAAGACACGCTTTTGTTTTAATATGTTAGTTAGAGTGTGCTTTGTCTTCGCAAATTATGTGTTTGTAAAGTACTATTTTTACTTGTATTTTAAAATTAAAAATATACCTTTGTGCTAGGGTTGCCACCCGTACTATATTATATAGTATCGTACTATATTTCAGGCAAATTTACTATATATTATATAAAAATAATATAGTACAAAAAGTACTATATTTTTTGCTAAACGGAAAGGGGTGTACTTGTGTACTTCTTTTTCCTGAATTTCCCGAAAGTTTTACTTTAGTACTTTTTAACAACTTTTTAATTTACCTTTTTGGCAACCTTACTTTATGCTGATATGAGGTCAGCCATAGGTTTTTATCACGGCTACTATGATTTGAAGGGAGATTGTTACCTACGGTATTGTATTCTCTACAAGTAGAAGCCTTCTCAAATATGGGATTGCTAACTACCTAACCTAATCACCTATATGTGAAATAGCTTCTGCTACTTCACTTTAGGTGAATAGTGCTCCAACCTTAAATGTTTAAAAACTACAAACTAAGCAACCTATGCAACATGCGCCCTCTTTGGGACTTGAACTATGGCTCAGGGCGGTCGCTGGTGGAGGGATTGAGGTCTTTTAGATTTTTAGGGTGTCTCTTGGTTTTCAGGTCTACGAGGGCATTGGTATTGGGTTCTACGGATAAAGCGGTCTATTTGAAGTGGTGTCAGTGTATTGCAGTCTCTGTACTGATAATTAGTAAGTAGATATCTTGTCGCCCGGGTTGGCGAGGTCCTGACGGTGCTATTTTTAGGGGAGTTTCGTGCAACTGTCTCTCCTTTACCTTTTGCCTCTCATACTTCAATAACAATGAGATTCCCATATTAACTAGAGCTAAAAGATTTTTTTTTTCTGGAGGACCTATGTAGTTAGCCCCGAGGCTTTTGCTACTTCACCGGGCATATAGAGCTAAAAGAGTGATACCAATTTATAACTGCATTATATTTACATCATAAAGTAGGTAAGTTTCCTATTTGAAGTTATTCACAAGATTTAGGTTTGTTTAGCCAATAACTGGTTGTGTCCATTATCGTGTCGGAGCCGTGCGGCTATGTCGTTATGTCCCACATTTGGTCGGTAGCTGGTGGACTGATTACAACACCTAATGCTCAATCCGAACGTTACATTATTTAGAAACCGGTGCAAGGTATACGAGGTAGAGAATTTTGATACTGGTTGTGAATAAAATATTTATTTAATATCGTAGCTGCATTTTAGATCGTAGATTTATTTTATTTTATTTATGAGTTTAGTGCCTTATATATAATTTTTGATCTAATAAAAAAATGCTGATCTACACTAGCGTTTGGAGGAGAGGGTTGTAGTAATGGGAAAACCCTCTTCTCATGGTATGAGTAGCATACCATTGCAATGGAGAGAGGGGAGTCAGGAGGGAGAGGGGGAGAAATCCATTTCTCTATTAAAGTAGTTTAAAATACGTAAACAGGTATTGATATAACCCAATGAGGTGGGTTGTATGTAGGTCAAGCGGGTCAGATAAAGTAACATTTTTTGAAATAGGCTCCAATGCCGTCATCTGTCAAGTAGACGAGAATACTTATTCCAAAAAGAATTTATAAACCAAGACTGTAAATAGACAGGATTTTAGGTTAAATTTAAAATTAGGATTTTTTTGTGTTTTTCATAAAGCCTCAAAAGATTGGAAATTTGTTATTCTAATTACTGCATTTAAAGAGAATGTGTATACTTCTATGTTATCTGTTAGAAATCCGTTTCTAACAGATGACATATTTTTAAAATTTCCATTTATTTGAAATCGCGTCCGCTTGTAACTTGTTACAACCATACTTTTACTTAACTCTAAGAGCGAGTGTCATTATGATAAATCGAAGGTTTAATGCCCTCATTACGTTTTTATTTGTGTAATTTGCTTCTAAAACTCTAATAACTCGAATTATGGGGTTCATTATTTAATTTGATTCGTATTAAAGCTTTTTGTGTGCAATATAATAATATAATTGATGAACCATGACTTTACTCTTTGCCAGGGTTGTAACTAAGTCATGAGTAGGTCGGGGATCGCCTCAGTGTTCAGGCATTCATGTAGTAGTAGGATTAAGTAACTGACTTACTTTCCAAATGATATCGTTTCTCTTAGTGATCAATTATGTTGTCTTTTAAAGATAAAAGTAGTTATTGTTTCCGTTTGTTAAATTATTATGTCATTGAAAGTGGACCCTGTTTTGATTCGTGATTTAATGTTTAAACACGTCTGACTAGTGGTAACTAAACTTAATGGGTGCTTCTGGTTGAAAAGATTAACAATTTCGATTGTCTTTTTAAAAAGCTCCTGTACGAAATGAAACGAAATGTGATGACGATAATGATGATCCGACCGATTTAAGTCAGGGCGACTGCTTGTTTGTACGGTAATAACTAAGTAGCAAAAACCTCGTAGCTACAATGGTACAAGGCTTTTGATACTTGTCTGGACATAAAGGCTAGCTGTGATTCAGTCATTTTAAAGGGATTCAAAATGCAACTTGCGTAAGACGGCGCTCCCTGTGCTGCTTTATTTCTATAGACTAGGTGCGTACATTTCGCTTTCTCCATTCAACATTTTCTTATCCTTTTCATACTATAAAATGTTTTTTTTTACATGTGAAGACAGAATACACTATCGAAGTTTCAGGTCTCTACGATCAGCGCTTTAGGCTCTGTGTGGATCCGTCTATCAGTTAGGGCCTAAGTAACGGCCGAATTATATTTGTTTCAAATTAATTATCGTATTAAACCCATTATTTTAATCCAAGACTATATCATTAATAAACTCCGCTACTGCATTTACGGCTTCTACATAATCCGTAAGGAATTTCCTAATAGGAAAAACCAGATCGCTATCATTTCTTAGTTTATCCGTTCTATAGATCTTTTTGCTTATCTATAGGAGCGAGTGGTCGACCTTGTCTTGTGGCTGTATTCAGATTATATTAAAATGGAATTAAGTGGGACAAACTAACTTTTTTTATCGGCCCTAGCCCAATGGCTAGAACGTCGCACTTGCGATCATGTGGTATTACCATTATTGCCATTGCACTACCGACGTGAACCCACTCGTAACACGAGCATTTTAGCTTAGCAGGAGGGTTAAACAGTATACTAGAAGTGTCCAAAAACTCAGCTAGTAATCTTTAACATAAATCAAAGTAAGAGCATGCAAAGCTGGATAATCAACCTGATGTTATGTTGTTGGTACAGGAAAATTAGAGCGAGTGGAAAGTCAATTTGGTCTTTTAGATTAAATACTCTATGTTTGCTAAATGATAATAGAACTGTATATGACTTTATCATCATTAGCCCGTATAACGTCTCCTGCTGAACATGGGCCTCCTCCCGAGGGAACCTCCCTCAATTCTCATTTGCCATAGTCAACACGCTTGGCAGACGTGTTGGTGATCGCAGTATTATGTTGACGCACGCAATGAACGCTGCTATCCATTCTCTGATATATGCGGTTGTTATAACAATCTACTGCAATGAAACATTAAGTGTAAATATTTTGAAACGAATCGAAGAAGTGTAGCTTAGAATGAACGTAACATATTTGTTTCATCCGCGTAGCTCCTTTTCCTGTGGAAACTTCAACATTGAATATAGCTTATGTTACTATATTCTAATAATGAAAGAATTTTGGCCCTATTCAATGCAATGCAAACATTCAATCAAATCTTTCCTCTTTTTAATATTAATATAGGTATTTAACAATAATAAAGGAAATAAATTATGGAAACTAGCATCATCATGTTGCTGTATCAACTCAACAGAATTTCTGTAATTTTTTTAATGGTTATTATGTTTACTGGCATGGTAATTGGTAGAACTACAAAAAATTTACACAATTAAATAAGGCACTTTTTACAATTTTATACCACTGCGTCACCTATATTAGTACCAGGAACTCATGAGCAATGAAGAGTTGCAACAGATGTCACTTCTGCCTTGAAACCCACTTCTCATTGTCTATGATTGACCTTCACTAAGTTAGTCCATGACCGTGGTAACTATTATAAATGGAGGTTTGGACACTAAACATACGGTAATATGTTATGTACATAATGTATTATGTATTTAAGTATTGATTGATGATAATAATGAATTAGGATCTGTCATGTCAACACAAAACACAGTTTTAAAGAAAATTTTATTGTAGACTAGCTGACCCGGCAGACTTCGTACTGCCTCAATCGATACATAAAAGACCTAAACATTTGTATAAAATAAACTGGGCCGTAGAGACTTCGTTTATGCGGTACTCCTACCCCTACCCTATACTACCCCTACCCTACACTACCCCTACCCTACACTACCCCTACCCTACACTACCCCTACCCTACACTACCCCTACCCTACACTACAACTACCCTACACTACAACTACCCTACACTACCCCTACCCTACACTACCCCTACCCTACACTACCCCTACCCTATACTACCCCTACCCTATACTACCCCTACCCTACACTACCCCTACCCTACACTACCCCTACCCTACACTACCCCTACCCTACACTACCCCTACCCTACACTACCCCTACCCTACACTACCCCTACCCTACACAACCCCTACCCTACACTACACCTACCCTACACTACAACTACCCTACACTACCCCTACCCTACACTACCCCTACCCTACACTACCCCTACCCTACACTACCCCTACCCTACACTACCCCTACCCTACACTACCCCTACCCTACACTACCCCTACCCTACACTACCCCTACCCTACACTACACCTACCCCTACCCTACCCTACACCTACCCTAAAAAATCTTGGCAAAAAAATTCAAGTTTTTAATTAACAAAATAAAGCTCAAATTGACTCTACATTTTAGTTAGAAAACGTTTGTATGGGAAAAAGAAAAAGGCTGTTTTAAGGGGTTTTCAGGCAATTGTTCGATTTTTTCTCGCCGTAAAAACCATCCTTGAACTTCCACGAACATTAAAAAAAAAGAATTGGCCAAATTGATCCAGGCTTTGTAGAGTTATGCGCTTACCAACACATTTTGCGATTCATTTTTATATTATAGATTTCATTTATTGTTGTATTGAAATGAAAAAAAGTATGTTAATACAATAAATTGAAGGAAAAATAAATAATTCGTGAAGTTAACTAATAGCAGGAATTTATTTTTCCTTGATAATATTTTTTTTTCTCTATTACCGAAATCGCAATGTGTTGACTTGGAATTTCTTATCATCATCATCCATCTATTAGCCCTTATATCATTCACTGCTAAACATGGGGTATGCCCGGTGAAGTTGCAAAAGCCTTGGGGCAAAAACAATAGTTCGTCCGAAAAAAAAAATGCTGAACATTTGTCATGCTGTCCTTCCGAGGGAGGGTTTTTTCCATAGTCATCCCGCTTGGCAGGCACTAACCAGTGACCGCAGTATATGCTGCAATGCACAAGAAAACGCTGCTGCCCGTTCCCTGGTATATAGATGATGCTATAAAAATTACGATCATACGCTTAACGTGCTTTCCGAGGCGCGAAGGGTACGTCCGGTGTCCGTCAACCAACCAGACTCGGAAAGAAATTTTAGCATTGACTTGAGTCAGTGCTAAAATTTCTTGTCCAGCGTGGGAATCGAACCCACTAATTCCGAGACTTAAAGCGGGGTCATACCGCTACGCGTATAACGAAACGGGTATCCATCTATAATTTAGGTGCAACATTGCATTAACATTGCCTACTTCCCGACCACACAGGTACCAGGAACTCAGAAGTGTCGAGGAAGATTTGCGACAGAGGTCGCACCTTGAGCCCACGTGTTGAGCAATGGTTCGCCCACCACAAACATTCTTTACTCAATGGTGCAAGTTATTATTGTTATAATATGTATTGCCTCTAGGGCACCAAACAGACACATTAAAAGTAACTACATATACCTAAGATAATTTACTTACGAACGGCGTACTCGTATAATGTTATAAAAGTATAGGAAACGTCTGTTAATGCAAGGATAATGTCCCAAAGGAGGCACCCCGCAGTTCAGGTTGCTTAGTTTGTAGTTTTTGAACCATTTATTAAGGCTTTAGCTCTACCGCCTTTTTGCCCGATGAAGTTACGTTGAACGCTATTCCGAAAAAATAGATAGAACTATTACAGAACAATAAGAGAAAAACCGGCCAAGTGCGAGTCGGACTCTCGCACGAAGGGTTCCGTACTAGTTGCAAGTGCCTACCTATTTTTGATATCAAGAATACAACAAGTAACAAAGTATAAAAGTTCTTGTAGTTCGTTGTAACTTTGATCGATGTTAATAATAGTTGATTGAATGAAAGGTAAATTGCGGTTTACGGTTTATGACGTATTAAAAAAAACTACTTGCTTAATCTCGTTCAAACCAATTTTCGGTGAAAGATTGCATATATTTATTTTAGTTTTATCATTCTCTTATTTTAGAAGGGGGACTATATTTCTTGTCATCAAAGTTTACATCTGTCATCGACTGGTTTCACCTAATTAATTGATCTATCGCCACGAAATATTTTTATCCTCATATTAATAAAAAGTGACCTCAGGTATGAATTATCTATTTAATGTCCATAGTCAACTTAAATAAGAGATGGATTACCAATATAATTGTAGTTCTTCAAGTGAATATAATATTTGTTGTTAAATTATTAGGTTCAATTCAAATAAAATAGTTTTGTCCTCAGAATGGTAGATCTGTCATCAAATAAATCGATTATGAACCGCAGATTGCGACTTCTTTTTATTTGTTAATTTGTCACCAGTACAGTAGTTACATTTTATTTAATTCTTTTAGTAAAATATGACTATTTGTTACCAATTAAATAGATGAGTTTATAAATTGAGAGAAAAAATCATCAAATGGGCGGAGCCAAAATGGCGCGCTATGAAAATTGACCAATCAGGCATCAATTATGGGTCGTATGACGCGGGAGTAGGGAGATGCATGTTTGTGTTTTGTTTACTTCATTCGTGTCGATTCCATTTCCGTGTTGTGAGTGCACTTAATTAAGGGATAAAATATAATGACCACCAAAAATATATACTTGACACCAGAAAAATAAAGTCTAAAATTATAATAGTACTAGCTATTTTAGTCACGACTGCACTTCAAATTGTATTCGAACACCAAATGTAGTTAATGATCACCAAATCTTAGCGAGCAAATTATTGCGCTATTTCTACCTTAATAAAATCAATGAAAAATGACAATCGGTTAGGTTAGGTTAGAGCTGCGGCCATACAACGCACGAGCCGAGCGAGCGAAGCGAGCGGTGCCGCGGCAGCGGCCGGCGAGTGCCAGAACCGAATAGTAAATTAGTAAAACATTTAGGTACTTTTGGTGATCATTTACTACTTTTTGTTGTTTGACTGAGACGATGTAGATGACAACCCTACATTTTTCTGGAGCTTTAAGAATTTGCATGTGTCATTATACGTAATTTTTTGATGATCTCCTTTAATTAGTTTGACTATGCAGTTATCAGAACACACCTATTATATTAAATACAAAAAAATAAATTTGGTACTTGATAATATATCCCGATGATTTTAGATGATTTATTGTAAAATAGATTTTTAATTGTTTGGCGATAACGGTTTGATGACAAATCTACTATTTTGCGGATACACCTTATTATTTAGGGGATGCGAAACAAATTAAATTGATGATTGCTTAAATAACACCCTTTTAGAAGTTACATGTGTCCCCACATTTTACCACTTTGGAAGAGTCTCTCGCGCAAACTATTCAGTTTAGAAAAAAATGACATTAGAAACCTCAATATCATTTTTAAAGAGCTATCGATAGATGGGTATGGGTTCGATGTTTTTTTTTTTGAGTTTCATTTCTATTTATAGGGAACTCCAAAATTATTTGTTTTTTTTCTATTTTTGTGTGAAAATCTTAATGCGGTTCACAACATACATCTACTTGCCAAGTTTCAACATTATAGTTCTTATAGTTTCGGAAAAAAGTGGCTGTGACATACGGACGGACAGACAGACAGACAGACATGACGAATCTATAAGGGTTCCGCTTTTTGCCATTTGGCTACGGAACCCTAAAAAGGTAGATAAATCATCCTAACTTATTTATAATAACTCACATAGATTGCATTTTATTGGCGTTTTGCTTAAGCGAATTAATATAGAGATAGATTTGTAAAGAAAACGTCTAAATAAAAGTAAAGTGGATTGTAATAATGACATCATCTATAGTAATTGTTTTACAGGCAACAGCGTTTCCCTGTGCATAGTTATTATTACTCAATACTGCGTTCACCAATCCGTCTACCAAGTGTGGTGACTATGCCAATATCCCTCCCTCGTTAGGAGGCCCATGTTCAGCAGTGGACGTTATACGAGCTGATTTTGATGATGACGTATAAAGTAACATTTTCAATAAACGAATTTAGCTTTTGCTTTCTGAACTTTAATCAGCAAAAAATTACATACCCATCAAAATAAGCGTTCCCAAAACTGAACCGCTTTAGCAGTTCAAGTGCAAAACAATTTTATAAAATAATGATGCAACAGTGATTATACATGGTTCTTATTAAATAAATAAGTATACAACTGCCTTGAAATATCTTCTCAAAAAGGTAAGACAAGTTAAAAATGAGTAACACACTGTCACCGTCGTACATACATACAACCTTTCTCTTCCGAATTAAAATACCTTGTATCTTACAAAACCTAAACTGGTACAGCACTAGCCATATACACAATTACCGGTAACTAAAGGTAAAATTAAGAATGCGTGAATGAGGCTTAATCTTTTTTATAGGTAGGCTTTATGTACCATTTCATTATTTTTTTTTCTAGCCTACGCTGTCCCACTCCTGTGCAAAGGCCTCCCTCCACTCCTTCCATCGTTCGCGAGCATCCTCGCTGTCTTAGGGCACCAATTCTGTGCTATTTGGGCCCACAGTTTATCCGGCATGCGGCAGACATCCTGCCCAGTACCATTTCATTCATTTACGGGTGGTTTTATAAAAATCCCTTCTTATCGCATGTCAAGTCTTATGAAGATACACCCTCAAAGATTTAATTCTCTAATATCACCCATAAGCCACACACTTTTATTAATTTAAGTGGCTGTAGCCCACTGACTAGTGACGGACTTGCCATTTTGTGGTCGCTGGTTCGAGCCGCACCTATGCACTACCATCGACATGAACCCACTCGAAACACAAGGATTTTAGCTTAACGCGACCGGTTAATAGGACACTAGTAGTTTGCAAAAACTCTGTTAGTAAGCTTTAAAAAAATACAATTTGTTTTTACTATATTTTGTTTGTGCATATATGGCTTAAGTTTCCGGGTTTAGTTGGCTGAGGGTAGGGCTGTTATCCGTCCGGGTTTGCCCGGATTAGTCCTAGTTTAGAGGGCGTCCGGGGAGCGTCCGGGCCGGACTTCGTTTGCAGTTTGGGTTTAAAATTTGAAAGACTCAGGCCACCCGGGATACAGGCACTGTGCCCGCACGCCTAAAACAACCTGATAACATGTCATGGATTTTGGGTCCCAGAATACGGGGTTTTCACGCGTCTTGTCCGGCTTGCCAAATTTTAAAGATGGCAACCCTATTTGAGGGACTACCAGAGACGACTACTTAGTAGGAACCGGATGTATTATACCACGGAGCGGCAGCAGCAGTCGTTCCTCCTACAAGAACTCTGCTTAATTAGTTTGCTCTAACAACTAAGTACTTAACCATATTTGTAGGTTGTACCAAAATATGCGTCCTTGCGTCCATACAAGTTGCGAAGTAAATCAACAATCACAGCGACACGAGTGGAAATGACAGTTTTTTCCACTTGAAACTAACTAATTAAAGATTTACTTATGGAACTTCTCTTTGAACCGAGGTTTTTGAGACCAGGTTCTTGTAAATTAATGACTTATATGTATAACGGATTATATGCAACATAAACAGCTTGTTATATGCATGACAAATGCTTGAAATATGCACGAATATTGGCAGAATATGCAAAATTAAATGATAAGTTTTAATTCAATTAATCAATTCTTTCCTTAAAAAAAGAAGAAAAGTTAGTTTTAATTTTATTTTATTTCAAAATCAGCACAGCACAATTAGTAAATTATACTTGAATAGCTGTCACTACACATTACAGTTTATTACGTGACTTTTTTTATTTTTATAAATGTATATCACAATTATTATTATTGATGTTTTTATTTATTATGTGACTATAATTTGGTTTAATTCGCGATATTATCACTTTTATCGCATATCGGAACGCAGGATGACTGCACTGCACTGGAAAAAATATTGTAAATATACCGATAATATGCATTATAACTCGATATTAGGTAAAATATGCTAATACTGTTGAGAATGGCTTAAATATGCCAATGCATATGAAAATATGCTAATCCGGTCCCTACTTATATGTATATCAGGGTAGCGCTGTTAAATGTTCAATATCTTGCAGTAGCTCACCCGCCTGCCAGTCGTGGTGGCTAGGGCAAAATCCCTTTCGATGGAGGCCCATGGTCAGTAGTAGACCTTATACAGGCTGATGATTATAATGAGTAGTATAGAGTATTAAATAATTGGGTGATATTGTCCAGAAATTCATTGCTGCAAATAAGTCCAGTATTTCAGAGAAAAGAAGCGAATGGGAACGGGTGGAAGTAGGACGTTCATTAGAAAGGCCAAGATAAAAGTACCCCTAACCGAAGGATATGCATGAGGGAGAGTAATGCATGTACCTAGAGGTAGAATAGGCGAAATTGGTATGTCAAGATCGTAGCAAGTGGAAGGAAGTCGTATCTCATTATAAATAAAATAAAAATCATTTATTTCAGACATAAAAGTCCATAGGCAAGGCACGGTTGTTAGTAACAAGAACTTTGCTTATAACTAATGTCAGTAATTCAAAAAAAAAAAAATAACAAAACTAGACACACCGTCTCCCTGCACAGCAGGCTCATCGCTCTCGCAACACATGGAGTTCAGTGAACCTACTGAGCAGAACAGTATCTGTTCTCTCGCCAATCATCCTGAGGACGCTATTCGGGCTCCCCCGTACTCGTCGCACCACCGACGCAACTTTTTTACGCATAATTGCGTAGAAGTCATCCACGCTGGCGTTATGGTATGGTAAAGTGGCGTGAATTTATGTATGTTTTTCTTTGCAATTATATGGCTGGGGCTTTAGATTTTTAGGATATTTTCGTTCTAATATCGCTCTGCGTTAAAGTCCTCTCGGACTTCATGTCTAAGAATGCTTCGAAAGGGTTTATCCAGGTTTATTGAGAGACCGCTAACCTACGTAGTTCACATACTCATATAATATGCAACATCATCATCAACATCAGCCCGTATAACGTTCACTTCTGAACATGGGCCTACTCCCGAAGGAGGGTATTTGCCATAGTCACCACACTTGGCAGGCGGATTGGTGACCGCAGTATTATGTTGTACCCACAAGGAAACGTTGCTGCCCGTTCCTTGACATACGATTATTATAGATGATGTTATAAGAATCGGGACCAACGGCTTAACGTGTTTTCCGAGGCACGGAGGTAGTCCCTCAATCAACCAGACCCGGAAAGATATCTTAGAATTTACACAAAGATTTCCTGTCCGGCGTGGGGATCGAACCCACGACCTCCAAAATTTAAAGCGAGCCTAATACCGCTACGCTACGGAGGTTGTCTAATATGCATCGTATTATTAAAATTCACCAATGCAATACAAAATATTGGTCGAAAGTAAGAGCCTGGTCATAAATAGCCGAATTTCTTGTGCCCAAAAAAAAGGTTTGAATCGTGATTCGTTTTCGTGCAGTAGCGAAAACAAACAAAAAGTCCACCCTTACTTTCTCGAGAGGACAGGGCAAGGAGACGCCGGGCATTGGGTCATTGGACTGTGACCATATTTGGTCCATCAAGTTCGACGACATAGGGATGGGCAATTGTATCCGGGAACTTGGATTTGACATATAATAATAACTTAATGGAATCGTGTAAGTTTAATTGTCTAATAAAATATTATACTTTGTTGTTACGCTTTATTATTTTTTTTATATTATTAAGGACATTTCCTTCCTTTAAATATATTTATAATAATGCTTAGTATTTCACTGACGCGTGTCGTAGTGTCCCTGAAAAATATGGTATGTATTTTAATTTGGAGGTATAAAATATCAAAAAGACTATACAATTATTTTACGTTGAATTCGAACTGTTAATTTCTGGAACCAATATTTTGATAGAAACTTAATCATACGTAGTTTTTGTTATTCCCAGGCTAATGACCTTATCCACCTGATGTTAAGTGAAATAGGGGTTTAAATACAAAAACCGTTACCGCCAGGTCAGTAGATACAAACAGCAGTAGCCACTCTTATGGCACACAGGAACACCAAATTAATCAACAATATTATTTGGCTGTAGTAATCTGTAAGACGGCTCCATCAAGCAGAATTCAAAGTAAACATTAACATTTTGAATTTTCATTACGTATATACCGCTTTTGGATTAATCCACTCACACATTCCATCCATAGTTCCAATTAAAAGACAGGCAATGGATAAAACATGTGTGTGTCAGTATCTAAATTTATAAATGCAATGATAGAATCTAACGTAGGTATCTTTTTCTATTAACATAATATATATTACAACGTATTTAATTAAAAATGTATTTTAAGATTATTTCTATTTTTATAATTATTAGCGAAAAAACCCTTCTGAAAAATGATTTACTTAAGATTTTCTCATAAATCACTCTATCTATATACTTATATTGATATTTTCAAAACGCATGAAAATGGTTACCGGGTTGTTTAGTTTTTGTCCTAAATGCAAATTTGTTTTATAATATGTAGTGTCTGTAATTTTTCACAAGCAAGTGTAAATGTCCAAGTACGAAATATATAGGTACTAATTATTTTATTTAGGGCCTATTATTCAATAGTCAAATAAAAAACTATCAAAGTGATAAATTTTAATTTTGACAAAACTTTCATATAATAGCTGTCACAATTTACATTTGTTCAACTAATAATTATTATTATCTGACAATTGGAAAATCGATTATCAATAACATCGCGGGACGGCCCAGCACAACACTATTTTACCGAACCATGTTTGACGAAGATCGGTATTTTGTTTTATTTTGTTAATAAGTATCAGGAAGTTTATGCGACGACTTGTG
Organism: Nycteola revayana; assembly: GCA_947037095.2. NCBI lineage: Eukaryota > Metazoa > Arthropoda > Insecta > Lepidoptera > Nolidae > Nycteola > Nycteola revayana. The sequence goes on along the minus strand of OY855748.1, from coordinate 15,347,021 downwards.
GATAATGATTCCGTGTTGTGATAACATTATAATTTATTTTATTTTTAAATTGTTTATTTTTAAACATGTCAGCGTACGCCCCCGTATTATATAGACACGCGGTATTGTCAAGCCAAGTTTAAGTCTGGCTGGCAGCACTCTGTGTAATATTACGTGAACCATTTGTAGTAAATTTTGACTTTTTTATAAAATTATGAGTTGCAATCGATCACTAGTTATTTGCTTAGTGTAATTAATTTTATTATTAAAATTTTAAAGTCATATTTTTAATAAATTGTGTTGTACTTGAATAAATTAAAATCAAGAAATTAAGTTTTAAGTTCATTATAGAATTATATACGTTTTTAAAAATATATTTCAGGATTGTACCTGATTGTAATTGTGTTGTGTTATTTTGATCTCAAATCTTTTGTCAGTGAACTTAGCTCTCATTGTTGCAATTATAGTTTTGGTGGAAGTATCTATTCTTATTAATAATGAATAAACTATTCTTATATCATAAAGAGATTTTTATTTTTATGTTTGTTTGTAATGGATAAACGCAATAACTACTTAAATGATTTCAAAAAGTAAAAAAACCATTCGAAAGCTATATTAGTAACAAGTTTTTTTTTTTTTAAATATAGTCTTACGTTTGAACATAATCTCGCTTGATGGAAGACGAAGATAAGACCTAAGATACACGCTTGCCTAGAAAGTGTCTGTTCACTTTAGCCTTAAAGTTACTTCATAAAACGTTTAAATGTGAGACCTCTTTTTAAAAGTCAGTAAGAATATCTCGGCCATATAATCTTGATTTGATAAACCAGCCCCAACCCTATAAAACCAAATATTCAGTATAAATATAAAAACGTACCCAAAATAAAAGCGAAACAAAAATGTATACCTCAGAAGCACAAGGACGGATGTTAATACTTCAGAAGCATTTGGTCGTAAGTGCCAGTTTACAATAAAGGCACATACGACGACTGTTTCTGACGTATAATGGCACATCCGACTTTATGCTTCTGAGCGCTAGAAATATATTATTCAAATAAAGCCAAATCTCACGACATCGCGGCATGGCATCGGCTCGTTGATACCGCGGTGCATGGCCCGACGACCGCTGAATACTAACACAAACACAAGTATAATGCACCTTCCTTGTTTTCGTAATCGGTCAATAACAGCAGTAGATTGTACTTTTTTTTTTTGTTTTTTGGGAATTTAGTTTCATTTCAACTTGGTTTTTAGGGTTCCGTAGCCAAATGGCAAAAAACGGAACCCTTATAGATTCGTCATGTCTGTCTGTCTGTCCGTCCGTATGTCACAGCCACTTTTTTCCGAAACTATAAGAACTATAATGTTGAAACTTGGCAGGTAGATGTATGTTGTGAACCGCATTAAGATTTTCACACAAAAATAGAAAAAAAATTGAGGTTCCCCATACTTAGAACAGAAACTCAAAAAAATTTTTTTCATCAAACCCATACTATGGATAGGTCTTCAAAAATGATATTGAGGTTTCTAATGTCATTTTTTTCTTAACTGAATAGTTTGCGCGAGAGACACTTCCAAAGTGGTATAATGTGTCCCCCCCCCCCTGTAACTTCTAAAATAAGAGAATGATAAAACTAAAAAAAAAATATGATGTACATAACCATGCAAACTTCCACCGAAAATTGGTTTGAACGAGATCAAGTAAGTAGTTTTTTTTAATACGTCATAAACCGAAACCACAATTTACCTTTCATTCAATCAACTATTATTAACATCGATCACAGTTGCAACTAGTACGGAACCCTTCGTGCGAGAGTCCGACTCGCACTTGGCCGGTTTTTTATTTTTGTCGGGCAACACCTATAATGTGCTAATAAATAAATGAGTTTTCACAGATACTCATGTCCATTATCGACAACGACAACCTCCTTAGCGTAGCGGTAATTGGCTCGCTTTAAATCTCGGAGGTCGTGGGTTCGATCCCCACACCGGACAAGAAATCTTTGTGTAAATTCTTAGATTTCTTTCCGGGTCTGGTTGGTTGAGGGACTACCCTCCGTGCCTCGGAAAGCACTTCAAGCCCTTGGTCCCGATTGTTATAACATCATCTATAACAAACGAACCAGGGAACGGGCAGCAGCGTTTCTCCTGTGTATTACAACATAACACTGCGGTCACCAATCCGCCTGTCAAGCGTGGTGACTATGGCACAGACCCTCCCTCAGGAGGAGGCCCATGTTTAGCAGTGGACGTTATGCGGGCTGATGATGATTATGATGATGATGTCCATTATCCACAATAATGTTTGGATGAAATAATGTTATTGGAAATTAAGTAATAAATGATTACCAAAGGCTCTCTACAGTGGTACAGTTTCCGTGGAGGCGGTAGTGGATGCAAAGGTAAATGACAGGGACAACTAATCACGACCACGAGAAGCAATCATTATTTTTAATTTGTTATTAATGTACAGATATACTTATAACAATTACGTTACAAATGTATATACCATATCAAGTAGGTACCATAGCGATTTAAGGCTCGAGCACACCGAATGCGTATGCGTTACTACGGCGTAATCACGCCGTAGACACGCGCGTAGTTACGGCGTAACCCGAGGTCACACCGGGTTACGCATACGCTTACGCATCCGAGCCGAGTACGCAACGCACATGGCCTATTGCGTACCCGGCTGCGGCAGCCATATTTTATTCTGTTTTCGAAGGTTGTGTTGTGCACGATGTCTGACATGACGAGGAAGAAGCAATATTAATACTATTGTGCCAGAATAATCCTGCGGAATATATATATTTATACGATGCATTTTTGTAGAATTTACTTTTTGGATTCATAAATACGCACAATTTCAATAAGTTTTTCTATTCATTATAAAAACAATACAAAACACCACTACGTGCCAGTATATTTGTAAAAAAATACAACTGACTGCAAGTTAGGCGCGTAGGGCTACGCACAGCAAAGGTACGTGCGTGTACACGCACGTACCTTTGCTGCTCGGTGTGACGTCCAATAAGGCGCGCCATTGAATATAACGTCATCATGCAACGTTGCCGCTCTGCTCTGCGTAAGGTACGGCGTAGGTCACGCAGTCAGTTTGTGCCTTGGGAGCTGCATTGCGTAGGGATACGCATTACGTCTACGCGCACGTCTACGTTACGCAAGCGGTGTGTCCTGTCTCATACGGTTCCATACATTACAACTCAGCGGTACGTGCACGTCTACGCTTACGTCTACGCATACGCATCCGGTGTGCTCAAGGCATTAATGGTAGATCGCTCCACTGCAGTGGCATTTTGTGATTAATAACAGATGTTTCTTGTGATCAACAAGACATTTTTTTTTGTGAACGCACACATTAGAATCATTGTATTTACCATCATTGTTCGTGATTACCATGAAATCTTTATACACTCGTCCTTCCGAGAACACCATAATGTTATGTTAAGAGAATTGATTCGATACAATATATTTTATGTAAATATCGACACGTGCATGGCGTAACATTCTTTAGGGTTGTCTATTGGTTTGACGATGAATTGCTGTTTTTCTGTGCATGCGGTGTTAAGATTAATTTCCGTGCATCGCGGAGAGTAGACGCGTGCCTAGTTACAGCCTCTGTCTATTGTCGCATTTACCGCGTTCGTCAGTCGCATGTGGCGCGCCATAAATCGCGTGTAGCTTTTTTTTTTCTTCAGCTACTTTGCATGGAAATGAACCTTTAGCCAGAATTGTATTTGTTGAAACAATTGTTAATTGACCCAATAAATAAATATTCAAACCAACTTCCTATTTATTTACTTCTTAAATGATTATATTTTTAAAATATAAGTAATGTTTATAATGAGTTTGTTATTTTTCTTAAACGAGCCAATCTCAGGAACTACTGATCTGATCTCGAAAATCTCGAAGCTTCGTTATCCAGGAGTGACATAGACTAAATTTATTTATGAAGTTTACACGGCTACGCGGGTAGAACCGCGTGCGGGAACCTAGTTATAAAATAAAATTTATTATTTCCCAGAAATTTCTTATCTGGCGTAGGTTATACACAACACATCATATTATCTACTGTTAAAGAGATTGCATATATTTTAAAAGCACCTTATTTACTTAAAACGTATAAAGTAAATTACTAGGACTGCATAATACATAAGTGCTAGATAATAATTACTCTATACAAGGTTGACAACTCGATTACCATTAAAAGTGATTGAACTACTCGTGTTTGATTAAATAAATGATTGAATATATCAAAAGTGATTATTATGAAATACTTATTTAAATAGATTGTCTTTTTAAAAAGGAATTACACTAATTTATGAAACGTGTCTCAATTAAATTCTAATTTGCTAATTAACTAAAAAATATACCACATTTTAATTCTATCGGTTAAGTGCCATAAAAATGCATTTGAATTTAACATTTTCAAATTTCGCGCGTAATTTGACGAAAACGCTTCGGACATCGTGGTCGCTATATTGTGACGTCAGTTCGCTATGTAAACAATTGCGCCGATATCCTGTATGCTATTGTTAATTTTAAAATGAGTCGTTTAAAATGAGCCGTTTCGAACATAATTAAACAAGTAATGTAACTTTTTTTTTTTTTGGATGCCCTTCCTAGCTACCCATCGTAAAGTAGCAATACTTTACCGGGCACAACGGCGAGCAGAGCTCCAGCCTTCATTAATGGTTTAAAAACTACAAACTAAGCTACCTGCGCAATAGGGCGCCCCCTGTGGGGCTTGGACCTCGGCTCAGGGCGGTCGTTGGCGATGAGATTGAGGGATTATGACTTTTAGTATTTTAGGTGAGTTTTGTGCAGCTGCCACTCTACTTTACAGTTCGCGGGCCTAAGGTTAAGGTTCTTAGCAAACTAAGGGTCGGGAGGGCGAGTGTGGACGCGTTGCGTTCGGGGGCGCATTCTTCTCCGACGGGTCGGATAGACGAACAGTAACAAATGGCCGTCGGCCGCAAGAAGATCTTCATTTTCTGTGTAGGACCATCACCAACCTCTACAGTGTTAACTGAAGCTTTACATTTACGTTAACAATTGCAAATCGCACTTTTTACACATCATAATAATTACATGCCAAAACGAACAAACGAGGCCTGACCAATAATGACTATTGGTTAGACCAACTGCCTATAAATACCGCTTACCACTAAGAAAATACTACTGAATGCTATAATATACTGTACCAGTGATTCCCAAAGTGTTCAAGGTTGACCCCTGGAATAAACGGGCAACTAGACGGGGGTCTACATAAGTCCCCAATTTGTATTGTGCGTAATCTATACTAATATATAAAGATGGCCAATTAGTTTGTTTGCTTAGACGCAGAAACTACTGGTCCAATTTGTAAAGTTATATCAGTGCCCATTTGTCATAGGCTATGTAAAGTAATGAAGTTCATGCGGGAACGGGAGTTACGGGAGTGAAACCGCGCGTAGGAAGCTTAAAGATAAAAAGGGAGTAACAGGGGCTATTGTATTTAAGTAAATTATTTTTTCTACTATGTGACTTCTCCTTTCGAAGGTCTACTGGAAGCTATTTCTTAAGAAAGAAGAGTACTTTTGTACATGGCTGTTTGTCTACCTTAGTGTATTTACGTATATCTTCATATTCATATTCATTTATTGCTCACCACATGTATGAATAAGTTGTTACAAAGACAAAACCAGTACAAAGTATGTGTATATGTGTAGAAGGAGAAATAAAAATAAAAGAAGGTTTAAAAAGGGGTCTCCGGGAATAAAGTTTGAGGGCCGCTGTACTATAGTATAATATGCGGTTTACCTCCAGCATAGTACACGTGTGTAATAACTAGCTATTATCAATATTTCTACTTGGGTGGTACGGAATGAAATGCAACTATTTTTTTTTCCACAATAGAAGGTTTCGACTCAGTGATATTAATGGAACATTACCACAAATGTATAATAAATGGGATTTAAACATATACAAAGGGGTATTGGTTAAAGAAATAATTATTGGAGTAGGTTGGGACTAATCCCTCCCACACTCCCGCCACTGTGACTCCTGTAAGCCAGGATCAACAGCGGCACACACAGAAGAGGCTCTAAGCTGTTAGGCTTAGGATGGTCCCGGGATACTATATGTCTTGGATCCCGCATCGAATTTAATCAGAAAGTTTATAAGAGGAGTTGGAAAGTAAAATTCCACTTCCCTCCAGCGCAATCATTATTGGAGTAGGTTATGTAGTAATACAGGAGACGTGTTACAGGATGAAAATATGTTGTACTAGCTAGTACGCTACGCAGCTACGCAGGTGAAACCGCGTGCGGGAAGCTTCCCGCACGAGGTTTCACCTGCGTAGCTCCCGTTCCCGTGGGAAAATTATAATAAATGGGCTATCTAACACAGAAAGATTTTTTCAATTCGGTTCAGTAGTTCTTGAGATTTGCGCGTTTAAGCAAACTAACAAACAAACTCTTAAGTTTTAAATATTAATAAAGATTTATTTTGGTTTTCGTTAAGTCAGCGTGTGGTTACACCGATTGACAACTATGGCATTTTTATGATAAGATTTTAAACGTTAATAATTTTTCAATCACTCGAAGTACTCGAGTTATTACATTTATTCTGCAGATATTGATTATTTGTCTATTAAAAATCACACTATTCATTGAATAAATACTATTTGACTGTTTATCAAAGGATTAAAAAATCCGCCTTAAGTAGAATAATCTACGTAAATCTATGATACTTACTAGGTAGCTACTGTTAAGGCAGGGAGGGAAGCATATATTTGGAAGCAGGATATAATATAATTCCTTATTCAGAACAATAGTGTCATTTAAAATCGGGCTGCCTTTTAGAATCATCAGGGCCCTGTTGATATTATGAGTAAACCGACTGCAGCCCTGCTACCTTCCGACCTTTAGTTTACAAAGAACCTTCCGATTGCCTCGTTGATCATAAGTAGCCAGAGAACTGTACAGCAACAGGAGCATAAAACTAAGGGAGTTTTATGCTACTGTGGTTATGGTACAGTTCTCTAAAATCTAAGAGTCATCTATCCGTCATTTCCCCGCCCCCAGGGATCGCCCTTAGTCGAGGTCCATGCTCGACTGTGGCCGCCCTCTTACGCAGGTTGCTTAGTTTGTATTTTTTAAACTATAAAATTATAAGAATATGATATGTATATGCTATGTTCGGGGTTTATCTACGAGATCGAATCAGAAATGAGGAGATACGTAGAAGAACGCGGGTTACCGACATAGCAGAACGGATTAGTTCGTTGAAGTGACAATGGGCAGGTTATATAGCACGGAGAACAGATGGCCGTTGGGGCCGAAAAGTTCTCGAATGGAGACCGCGGATCGGCAAGTGTAGCGTAGGACGTCCACCTACTAGATGGACGGACGATCTGGTTAAGGCCGCAGGATCACGGTGGATGCAGGCCGATTCTAACCGCAACAACTGGAGATCTATGAGGGAGGCCTATGTCCAACAGTGGACGGTCCTACGGCTAAAATGATGACGATGATGATATGTATCTTCCACTATTCATTCTCTGCATCGCTTTATGGTCGATTGGCAGAAAATGCTATTGGTATTAAGGCCACCATGTACTGTAATTGTACAAAAGATTCAATGAAAAATGAGGCTGAAACATTGCTTGCCTTTATGCCCGGTAAAGTAGCAGCCTTTTTAATATTCCGACGGTTCGTTGGGTTATCTACACGTCGTGGTCACGGATAGATTGATGAGTGTCAGCAACCCGCGAGATCCGCGTCTACTATAAATTATGTATACAAATCGCGAAAGTTTAAAAACATTTAGCAGAGCCTTGTTGCTAACCACATAATAATGCCGTTCGATTTAGAAGAAAAAAAGGAAGAACCTGCACTTATCCGTTCTTTACTTTACGTACTGTACTATACTGTATCATCCCTTATCATCCCCTGCTGAACATGGGCCTCCTCTTAACGGACCCGCAAGTCAAAGTCGTTGAGGGATATTGACATAATCAGCACGCTTGTGACGATGCGTCTTCGTCGCCGTAACCCGTAGCCCTGCCGCCGACCGGCGGCTGTGACTATAAAAGGGGCGCGCACTGATGCCGCGACCTCTTTAACCTCTCTCAACACTCACGCTGCGGTCTACATCAGACACCAGTCTGCTACTACCATCCGGACTGGACACGTGGACACGAGCCCTGCTTTCCTCGCTGCCGCTACCAACTACCTGAGGCGTCAGCGAGAACACTACCATCCAGTGTTTATTGTGACTAGCTACCTGGTCACCTACTCAAACCAAGTCCTAGGACCTGCCCCCCTATTCTAAATATTGTAAATCTTCTATTCTAATTTTCAATAAACTATAATGTACTGAGTGATCTGTGTTTATTTCCTCTCTTTATATAATAATATATTATTCATCTTTTTTCATATCTGTAACACGTGGTTGGCTACACCAACACGTAATATGTTACACGCTTGGCAGGTGGACTGACGATCGCAGTGATGGTGAGTATCCTTAGAACTGATAAATGCTGCTGCCCATCCATCACGTGAATGTCTCTTAATCGCCCTATACGATAACCACACGAAGATATGGGGTGGTATATACACACAGCGTACCTTACCTTAACTATACGTACCACAGTCATATCAAAAGTCTTTTTCTCCCAAAATGTAAAACTTCATATTATTATAATATTCAAGGTTCCCGGGTCAGTAACTCTGCTTTATCTCATAATTACGAAGTTTACATGCGCCATCTTAAGTTTATACTCATTATATTAAACGTGGCTGACACGAACTTGTATTTAGATGCGTTCATCCGATAGCTGCTTTTTGATGAGAGAAAGAAATATAATAAGTAAAATTATAAATCTTGGGACCTCCATGGTCTAGCGGTAGTTATAAGTCTCGCTTTATGCGTTATGGTGTCAATCGCCTTGATGGATAAAATACTTTATGTAAAATCAAAGATTTCGGGTCTGGTTATTTGTGGGCTGCCCTTCGTTTCTTGAAAGCATGGTAAGCCGTTAGTCCCGATTGTCCGTCGTAAATTACAATCCTATATAAAGAAACGGACAAATAATACCTAATACCACCTTCCAACGTGGCGATATTGGCAAAACAGGGTATTTTGGTTTGGGGGAGCCCTGTGTTCAGCTATGGACGATATCCTAAAATACTAAAAGTCATAATCCCACAATCTCATCGCCAGCGACCGCCCTGAGCGAGGTCCAAGCCCCACAGGGGCGCCCTCTTGCGCAGGTTGCTTAGATTGTAGTTTTTAAACCATTTATTAAGGCTGGGGCTCTGCTCGCCTTTATGCCCGGTGAAGTAGCACAAGACATGTGGTACCTATGTATGTCCATCCGAAAAAAAAATAGTGGTCGATCTACAATAGCTATATCGTTCCGGTTACGCTGAAAACAGTAACGTTCCGATGCCCTCGTAGACCCGAAGTCCGAGAGGCCCACGAACTGTAAAGTAGAGCGACAGTAGCAATAAAAAAACTAGAAGTCATCATTCCTCAATCTCCCCGCCAGCGACCGCCCTGAGCCATGGTCCAGGTCTCACAGGGGACGCTCTCTTGAGCAGGTTGCTTAGTTTGTAGATTTAAAACCATTCATTAAGGCTGGACCTCTGCTTGCCTTTATGCCTGGTAAAGTAGGAAAAGCCTTATGGTGGCGTTTGCACCACTGTTTTGTCTTATACAGGGTGTCCCAAAAGATTACGTAGCTGGGAAGGGGGGTGATAGGGATGGTCACAAGGGTCACCAGAAAAATATAAAAAATTCCCTCTGGGTGTTTAAAAAAATAAATGGCATTTTTTAAAAGACTAAAATTTTACACCTTGTGCTAACTGTACCTACAAATATGGCTGTATTTAAAAAAAATGCTGTTATGTAATCTTCAATAACAACAAGGTCATCAACATCAACATCAAAAATAACAAGGTGTAAAATTTTAAGTTTTTAAAAAAATGCCATTTTTTTTTTAAATACCCAGAGCGGATTTTTTTTTATTTTTCTAGTGACCATTGTGTCCACCCCTGTCACCCCCTTTCCCAGCTACTTAACCTTTTGGGACACCCTGTATAATAATTAAGTTATTTGTTACTTTACTTCAATGCGCACGCGCTGCTTAGCCTCACTTATACATCATGTTAATAAGTACAGCCCACAGAAGTGATCAAGCGATCAGTTACGTAACAATGCTACACGTGATTGCTAATAAGCTCGACCTTCACTGTCCTTGACTGTACTTCCTAGTTTGATATTAGTTTAGTATTTTCGATATAGTTAATATTCCTATACCAAAAAACTTTTCATCGACCTTTTACTTTCATGAAAAAAGTAGAACAAAATATATGTATTTTTATCACAGATTTAGGATTCCGTACCTAAAATTGTAAAATAGAACCCGAAAAGGACCAATTCGTTTTTGTCTGTCAAGATGTATGTCTAATATCTCAGAAACGCGTATATCAACTTTGAACTTACAGATGCAAATAATTGCTGCTTCTAAATCAACGCGATTGGATCTGAAACTGAAGCTTAATAAATCAATTAGAACCTACAGAAGCCGGGTTATATTCGCTATCACTTTTGAAATACTAAAATTATCTCTCTTAATCGCAATAAAACTTCACAAACATACTATTCACGGACATAAAATACTGACTATTTAGATTCTGGCAACAGATATATGGACATAAATTAATTATCAGGACCCTAAATCGACCCTAAACTACATATTTTATTTAAAAAATCCACCTAATTTTGTTTATGTCGCTATATTTAAACTTCTTCAAAGGTCAATGTTTGCATGCTGTGACCAAAACAGCCAAATTTTTTTCTGCAAAAATCCTTCACATATGGACTTAAGTCCAGTCCGGTTTTTTAATGTCAATTAATGCCAAAATAACTTTCGAATAATCTTAATAAGAAAACTAATTTAATCTATTAAATAAGAAAACCTTCCTTAAGTTTCATTATTGGAGCTCGGAGGTGTACCCGGGGGATTTTAGTTACACTCTTTTCGTGGTATGATTACCATACCATCGCCATGAAGACGGGAGTTTGATACTGATGAGACTGCTGCTGCGGGGGTGGGGATGCCTAATGCATTTCCCCCCGGAAAAAAATGGTCTTACCAGACTTATCAATCTAAGGTATAATGATAATTGAACGATATTATTAATCAATCAACGACCACGGATATCATTATTATATTATTATGTCCATCGACAATCAATTTTGGATCTAGGTTAGTCGACGTTTTTTGGAACGGTATCTGTCGAAAGATAAATCAAATTATCAATCGTTCAACATCTTTCAGGTTGATCAATGGGATTGATCTACAAACAATCTATTGGTTAGTCGTAGGTATTTTGGAACGATATCTGTCAATCAATCAAATCATCAATCGATCAACTTCGTTCTGCATCAATCGATGGGACTGGCCGATCGGCCGATTAGCGTGGTAAAACCTTAACAGAATCCTTAACACGAGTCGAACTCGCACTTAGCCGGTTCGCCTTCTTCTTACTGTATAAGCGATAATATGTTAATGGATTTAAATGAGTACCTGCGCAATTAATTACTTGCATAATTATGTGCATTCAACATTGTATTAAGAGAATTATCTTTATTAATTAAACCCTTTGACTGACTGACGGATCAACGCAGAGCCTAGACTGCTGATCTAAGAGAACTGACATAACACTGCCATCGCTATACAGTTTCAGTCAGAGAGGCTCATAGGAGAGGACAACGAGTGGTGAAATACCTCGGCGCGGCGTGACCATCGAAATCCTCATATTTGACTCGCTTTAAATTTCGAAGGTCGTGGGTTCGATCCCCACGCCGGGCAGGAAATCTATGTGAAAATTCCAAGATTTATTGAGATTATTAAGATTGTCTTTGTAACAACTTATTGATACATATATGGTGGGCAATAAATGAATATGAATATGAAAAAAAATCTCAGGATGAAGCCCAACTTCAACAACGTCGGAATACGACGATGTATTTTCAATATGATCATTATTGAATTATCATATAAGAAAAACACCGTCATATACAGGGTGTCCCAAAAGGTTAAGTAGCTGGAAAAGGGGGTGACAGGGGTGGACACAATGGTCACTAGAAAAATAAAAAAATAATCCGCTCTGGGTATTTTAAAAAAAATGGCATTTTTTTAAAAACTTAAAATTTTACACCTTGTTATTTTTGATGTTGATGTTGATGACCTTGTTGTTATTGAAGATTACATAACAGCATTTTTTTTAAATACAGCCATATTTGTAGGTACAGTTAGCACAAGGTGTAAAATTTTTAGTCTTTTAAAAAATGCCATTTATTTTTTTAAACACCCAGAGGGAATTTTTTATATTTTTCTGGTGACCCTTGTGACCATCCCTATCACCCCCCTTCCCAGCTACGTAATCTTTTGGGACACCCTGTATAATACTTTCCTATTGTAAGTTTCTTACCGGTAAAAGCCGGATAGTTGCCTCAGATACATACCTTGGTTTTAAGTACTCTATGTTAAATATGTTGGAGCTGTTAGAACTTGATATTGATTGGAAGTTCCCCCCCTTCAGACCTTATTTTCATTAAATCCATTAAAGAAGAGGCACGCGTTTTGTCATAGAGAGGCGTCTATACTTACACGAGGCGAGTATCCCTAGAAGCATTTATATAGTTAGGCTACTATCCGTTATTGTAGGCAACTATCCAATTTTTGAGAAGTTTAATAAAACATGAATTACTAGAAACTAAAATTAATAATGTTTACAAAAATGGGCTACTATAAAAGATCAAAGACATGTTTATATTAATAAGTACATGTTTTAAAAAAAACAGCTTTACTATCCGGCTTTTAACCTAGTCGGTCACGAGGTTTTTGCTACTTTACTAAGCATAAACTTGAGCAGGTCTTCTCATTCCACCCCAAAGAGAATAAAAGGAGTGGCAAAGTTTGTATAAAGAAATCCAAATCTACGCGGATCTATTTTTAGGGTTCCGTAGCCAAATGGCAAAAAACGGAACCCTTATAGATTCGTCATGTCTGTCTGTCTGTCTGTCCGTCCGTATGTCACAGCCACTTTTTTCCGAAACTATATGAACTATAATGGTGAAACTTGGTTAGTAGATGTATTTTGTGAACCGCATTAAGATTTTCACATAAAAATAGAAAAAAAACAATAAATTTTGGGGTTCCCCATACATAGAACTGAAACTCAAATTTTTTTTTTTCATCGAACCCATACGTGTGGGGTATCTATGAATAGGTCTTCAAAAATGATGTTGAGGTTTCTAATGTCATTTTTTTCTAAACTGAATAGTTTGCGTGATAGACACTTCCAAAGTGGTAAAATGTGTGTCCCCCCCCCTGTATCTTCTAAAATAAGAGAATGATAAATCCAAAAAAAAATATATGATATACATAACCATGCAAACTTCCACCGAAAATTGGTTTGACCGAGATCAAGTAAGTAGTTTTTTTTAATACGTTTTTTTATAAACCGTAAACCGCAATTTACCTTTCATTCAATCGACTATTATTAACATCGATCAGAGTTACAACGAACTACAAGAACGTTTATACTATGTTACTTGTTGTATTCTTGATATCAAAAATAGGTAGGCACTTGCAACTAGTAGGTACGGAACCCTTCGTGCGAGAGTCCGACTCGCACTTGGCCGGTTTTTAATGATAGTATATACTAGCTGAAATTTTGCACACTACTAGTCTTATTGTTTACCCCTCGTGTTAAGGTAAAACAGGTTTTCTATAAAAAAAAAATTGTTAAAAAGTTTACTAGCAGAGTTTTGCAGTATATTAGTTTTCTTGTTAACCCCTCGTGCTAAGCTAAAATGCTTGTGTTACGAGTGGGTTCACGTCGATAGTGCAATGGGTGGGGTTCGAACCTGCGACCTCAAGATCACAAGTCCGACGAAGTACGACGCCAAATCACTTTTAAATTACTATTTAGAAACTTTAAATAAAACAATATAAGTGTTCAATTACTAAAAGAAGCCAATGATACTATTTTATCTATACACATATAATAATATAATAAAATTAAAGTGACTGTTTGTATGGAAACATAACGGGTTTTTACTAAATACATACCTACAAATGTACCTATACCTATACAAAGCGTACTAAAACTAAAAATACACAAGAAAAAATAAATTGTCTGTATGTGTGTCTGTTTGTTCTTGCTAATCTCAGTAACGGATATACCTATGTTGACGTCACTGGCAGGTAAATAATGCTTCAATGTCAGCGAAGCCACGGGTAAAAGCTAGTACAGATATTAGATCATCATCATCATCAGCCCGTATAACGTCCACTGCTGAACATAGGCCACCTCCTGGGTGAGGGTATTTGCCATAGTCACCACGCTTGGCAGGCGGGTTGGTAACCGCAGATTATGTTGTATCACACAAGGAAACGCTGCTGCCCGTTCCTTGATAAACGATTATTATAGATAATGTTACAACAATCGGGACCAACGGCTCTACGTGCTTTCCGAGGCACGGAGAGTAGTCCTTCAAACAACCAGACCCGGTAAGAAATCTTGGATTCACACAAAAATTTCCTGTCCGGCGTGGGTATCGAACCCATGACCTCCGAGATTTATAGCGAGCCAAATACCGCTACGCTACGGAGGTAGTCGATATAGATAGTTTATAAAATCCTTATTTTTCGCGGACTAAGTCGCGAGGCAGCAGCTAGTTATAAAATAAAACCTATAAAAGTATTGCGAAGTGAACGCGTCGGCCTTGTCGCCCGCTCCAAATATCAGCCACGTTGGAACTAGGTACATGTCCGGGAAAAAATACTTAAAATGATATTATCTGTATATTTTAATCAAAATCATTTATATTATGGTTATAATTTAAACGATATCTGCATACAATATTTTATAATAGATACCTAGTAGATGCCTATTTTAATAGATGGTTTATAATATGGAGAAATCAAAATCTACGCTGACGATGTTGCGGGCAACAGGGGGCCGAGTCTGCTATTTTTTTAAGTGCCACCGTAGTGCCAACATAATATCATTATGCCAAAATCGGTAATCTACTAATCTGACTATGGTGTCGGCGCTGGAATGGCAGTCGGTGTTGCTACCGCAGGAAAAGGCCGTCAACAGAAGTAACAGGGGAGATGGTTAGAGAGATTGTAATGTTTATTTAAGCGATTTCAAAACTTATAAATGTTTCATTTGTTATTATATTCAACTACGCTAATGTCATCGTGGCACCATTATGACGTCATTTGGATTAGTAGATTACCAAATGGGAAAAAAACCGACCATTAAACTGTCATTGACTTGACAGTTCATGGACACGCCATTACGATACTCGGGGCCCAGCTGGTAGGTAGTACCTACTAGCTGTTGACCGCAACTTCGTTCGCGTAAATTTTGATTTCTTGTTTCGAGTTCTTTCTTCTAACTGCAACCGGCGGTTATACCCGCGTCACTCTGCTCAAGTAGGTCGGAGCGTGATATTTTATAGCCTATTTGTTAATCAAGCTTATAAACTATTCGCGTGAATATTTTCAGCTAAATCCATTGAGTAGTTTTTGCGTGAAAGAGCAACAAACATCCATCCATCCATACTTACAAACTTTCGCGTTTATAATATTAGTAGAATTGTAGGTGATTCTTTGAGGTGATATAAATAAAATAAAATAAAATTGTATTGTAGGTGTGCAGTGGTGGGGGAGTGCAGAGACAATACTCACTGTAATTTTTTTAATCCAGATTTCTTATTGAGTAGCCGCTCAAACCCCACTTACCTGAAAATATAAAAAATCGGTCAATAAATAAACTAATGCAAGTCTTAAAATAAAACATTTACTGGGCAGGAACACTGGGCGACACTAGTGGTCAAAAATCGACCATAATTAAAAAAAAAGCATTCTGTACTCTATAGACAGTTGCACAAAACTCCCCTAAAAAAACTGTAAGCCATAATCCCTGAATCTCCTCGTCAGGCTGACGTCAGGAGATTGAGGGCGACGTCAGCGACCACCCTGCGCCGAGGTCCAAGTCCCACAGGGGACGCCTTCTTGCGCAGGTTGCTTAGTTTGTAGTGTTTAAACCATTTTTCTAGGCTGGAGCTCTGCTCGCCTTAATGCCCGGTGAAGTAGCAAAAGCCTCTAGATAACTAAATATGTCCATCCGAAAAAAAAAACTATAATTAAATACTCCTCCGTAAAGCGCAAATTTCATACATATTTTTTTTGCTTCACTTATTAACAACTATAGCAAAATATTTCTAAAAATATCTCCGTGGCCAACAATATAATTTGAAATGTTATTTTCTTGTCATCATATATGAAGAAAGATTATTCTTTGGACATTTGCTCAAGACTAACAATTATTACTGTTATGATTGTAGTTTTTAACGAATTCCTAACAATCAGTATCTCAGACATGGTAAATTACAACGTCCATCTACATTTGCATTTATACTTTAAACATTTCTATCTCGCATGAATGCAAGACACTTATTCGTTCTAGCATGCAAACAACATAATTTTCCTCCATAAAGTCCGTAATTACTGGCATCTCACTATCTTAGCCAAGGTCGGTACACCAATTACAATTAGCATAACAATATAGAGAGAAACAGTGGTCAGGTAAAGTGCTACTAAAATATATGCCTTACCAATAACTTGTAAAGTGATTACGAAAGTGAAGAAATTTCTGTTAAAATATACTTACTTTAATCGTTCGTCGAACAATAGTTCGTTCGTAGTTTTGTCGAATACGACAAACGTTAATAAATAATAATAAGTGTACAGCAGCGATATTATAAGTATACAAATAACTGCATATTATTTAAAAATATGTTTACGTTTTATTTTCAAAACTGCGTAATTATTTCAAACGTAAATCTATATTTTTATTTCATTTAATTATTGTCGTTATTTTGAAAATAAAAGATGAACATATTTTAAAGTATCCGTTTTCTTTGAACTATACTATTGCTGCTTGTCAAATTTAGCGCTTTAGTTTGTCGGACTAAAATTGTGTTATGCTACAGTTAAATGGATGGCTTATACTTTAGAATCACCTTTTAAATATATCTGTGTTAATGCTAGTCGCTAACTATCTTCTAATAGCCTATTGTTAGATTTGTTATGTTTCATATTGATGGTTCGATGTTCGTGGTGGGTCAGTTTTATGCTATTATTATCTGTAACATGAATTGCTTGGAATTCAATCTTAATTAAGGTGAAAAGCCGGTCAAATCCGGACTATTTTTAGGTGGAGAAAATTTCGGACGATCTCGACGACATCATCAGCCCATATATTGTCCACTGTTGAACATAGGCATCTTTCCGAGTGGGAGCTTTTGCCATACTTACCACGGCAAATTGATTGACAGGCGGGTTGGTGACCGCAGTATTACGTTGCAACACACAAGTAAACACTGTTGCCCATTCCCAGGTATACGATTGTTATAATGGAGTTAATACAATCGGGACCAACGGTTTAATGCGCTTTCCGAGGCACGGAGGGTAGTCCCTCTCCCAACCAGACCCGTTTACTTGTGTGTAACAACATAATACTGCGATCACCAACCTGCCTTCGTAGCCATGTTCTGCAGTGGAAGTTGTAGGGACTGATGATGAAAAGATATTATGTGTCGCTATATGTTAGTTTCATCGGGTAATTTTCGTTTCATCATCATCATCATTGTTATATACTGATATGAAATATTTATAAATAAAAAAAAAAGGTGCTGGTTTTCGTTACTATTGTGATGATGTGTATATTTGATAGGAAAAAAACTGACATTACAAATCATATAAAAAATGACACATAGAAAAGTAAAAATGTTCATAAAAAGAGGTTCGATTAGTAATAATCATCATCAGCCCGTATAACGTCCACTTCTGAACGTGGGCCTCCTCCCGAGGGAGGGTATTTTCCATAGTCACCACGCTTGTCAGGCGGGTTGGTGACCGCAGTATAGTGTTGTACCACACAAGGAAACGCTTCCTTGATATACGATTATTATAGATGATGTTATAAAAATCGGGACCAACGGCTTAACGCGCTTTCCGAGGCACGGAGGGTAGACCCTCAACCAACTAGACCCGGAAAGAAATCTTAGAATTTACACAAAGATTTCCTGTCCGGCATAGGGATCGCACCCACGACCTCTGAGATTAAAAGCGAGCCAAATACCGCTACGCTACGGAGGTTGTCGATTACCATAAAGTTTAAGGAAATGGTATTTATTAAGCTTGAAGTTAATTTATACAATCTCATACATCCGTTAACCACACAATATTCATTGAACAGTAATACTATATGCAGTTTGTGGTTTCTCAAGGACTTCAAACAAAGTGCAGGTATAGAAAGTTCTACCACTTGTATACACATACATATAAAATGCTTCCCATATATTGGAAGCACCGTATCCCTACGAAAAGGAATTTTAGATTTTACCCAAAAATTCAGGTCCGGCGCGGGGACCGAACTCACGACCTCCGAGACTTAAAGCGAGACATCAACATATCGCCTCTCCACGGAGGCTGTCAAATAAAATTATATTAATTTGTTAAGAACATTACCTTACAAACATAGGTACAAACTTTGCAAGTCCTTGAAAATATCAACTACAATTTTATTAGAGGAACGTGACTTTTGACAAGTGTAGCAAAAACCTGTCTGCTTCGCTAGTCACATTCTAGGAAACCTCGTGATTGCAATGCAAATTATTTGACTTGAATAGATTATTATATTGTGCTACTTATACTGGTAATAGATAGATCAATTAATACTTTTTTTTGCATGCATTAATCCTCCGCTACGGCTTTCCGCGTATGAAAATGAAATGAAAACGTTTATTGATAATGTAGACCAGGGATTCCCAAAGTGGTCGATATCGACCCCTGGAGGTCGATATCGTTCTATTGACCAAAGTCAGAATGAAAAATAACACACTGTAGCAGCTGATTTAAGTTAGCGGACCATTATGAATAAGGGGGTTGATCTTAAAAGTAGGTAATTTGGCCATGGGGGTCTGAGGTAACAGTTCATTTTGGAAAAGGGGGTTACTTGTGCAAAATAGTTTAGGGATCCCTGATCAAATACAAGGATAAAATATACAAAGAAAAAAACAATCTTGAATAATTAATTAGTACCTATACATTTCAACAGTAATGTTATTAAATAGAATTTAAATCTACCAATGTGGCATGTGATAGTCGCGTATTATAAATATAATTAGAATCAACCAGCGCGGGCTGGGATTAGGTCAGAAGCATAGAATGCGTCGCGAGCCTCGCCTTACAAGGATGTATGTGAGCCTAGTCCTCTCCATGCTAGTCATACCACGAGGAGAGGAATACCCACTAAAAACCCCACGGGTACTCCTCCGTCCGCCTTCGGTGAGGGGCCCAGGAACCCTATCAGAAAGTCATAGCTTTCTGGGACACCCTCTGGCGACGCCCGCGGCCCAATTGGCGCCGCGGGATTTCCTGCAATTGAGCCAATTACGTGCTGTGTGATTTCCGGCTTAGAATAGACCACCCCATGTCTTCCCATGGGTGTCGTAAAAGGCGACTAAGGGACATATATGGCTGATGGATGGGAAGCAGCATCTATTACATCTTACTGCGATCACCAATCCGTCTGCCAAGCGTGGTGATTATGGCAATATCCCTCTACGATCCTGGTTTGCCAAGGTCTGTTAAGAGGAGGCCCATGTTCAGCAGTGGACGTAAACGGGCTGTTGATGATGACGATGAGCCAATTACAGGGGGGTCGGAGTGCCAGGGCGTCGACTCCTCATGGGTCGGCCTCGAAGGGAGCGGGGACCAGATCAATTTAAACTGCTTGATTTATTAACAACCTCCGTAGCAAAACATTATAAATCAGTAAGTAGTGTTCGATGTTTCGAATTCGATGCGGGATCCAAGACATTTAGGTGTCCCGGGACCAGCTTAAGCTTAGAGCCTCTTTCGTGTGTGCCGCTGTTGATCCTGGCTTACAAGAGTTACAGTGGCGGAAGTGTGGTAGGGATGAGTTACAAAAAAAAAGTAGTTTTCGATCCTCATGGTGAAAAAGGAATGTTTGTGTAAAATCTAAGATTTCTTTACGAGTTTGAAGACCTTAACGGCCACTATAGCGGAGCGATTGCCAGCGTTAAATCGCTAAATGTAGGATACTTGTAATTCGTCACGTGATTCTATTATCTATATATATTCTATTTATAAAATGACGGGTATTCATTGGATGATTCATCTGAGGAACGAGCGATTTAATAGTTGAAATTTCGGTATAATAACTCTGTCTGGTCTGATTCTAGATGGTTGAGGAACTACCCTCTGTGCCTGGAAAGCACATAAAGCAGTTAGTCACGATAGTTATAAAATCATTTTTCGCCACTGTATGTAAGGGAACAGGCAGCAGTTTCCCAGTGTGTGTTACATAATACTGCGGTCACTAACCACCCTTATATGAGACTTACGAAGTCGCGGGCTATATCTAGTTTTATTTTTTATTTTTTTACTAACAAAATTTTACAGTTTACTTGTAAACCCGTTGGTGT
This sequence comes from Nycteola revayana, assembly GCA_947037095.2. Taxonomy (NCBI): domain Eukaryota; kingdom Metazoa; phylum Arthropoda; class Insecta; order Lepidoptera; family Nolidae; genus Nycteola; species Nycteola revayana. The sequence continues at coordinate 15,326,435 of OY855748.1, read as the reverse complement.
TACGAGTGGTTTCACGTCAATAGTGCAATGGGTAGGGATCGAACCGTCGATCACAGGATCACAAGTCCGACGCCTCTAGATATTGAGCTAGGCTACGCATAAATATCTAATTTAAATAGACAAAGTATCTAGTGTAATTCCGCTAAAAAATGTCTCTATATGATAATGCTCCGTGGAGGAGCGAAACACGTGTCGGGTCTTCGGCTGTGATTGTATTTTTGCACGATTTATTTTTCCTTCTTGCATGTGCATAATTTTTGCGGGCGGGAGGGCGGTGCAAAAATTGCATTACATCATATAGACACATTTTTTGCGGAATTAACACTACATATTAAGCTTTTTAAATAAGGTTAATATGGATTACCGCAAAGTAACGCCTGATTCTATTAATTATACAATAGTAGATTTAAAAGTGATGGTAACTTGAGTCTCTTTACCATTCAGGTTAAGGCTAGTTTAACAATACTATAATACTAACGAAGATCGTGGTTTGACTCAGTCGGACTATAACGGATTGATTGGAAGTTCCTCCTTATATAACGATGTAATCAAATTAGTGTCCATTGTAACACCGTCTGTATTGACACATCCTTATATGCAAACGCATACATAAGCTTCATAACCATTATATAACATGGCCTCAAATGTCACTTGACTGACAGAATTGACCGCGAGAACGCACGCTTCTACAAGGCCACGTCGAACGTTGTCAATTTGTCATTCTAATACAATGTATTAGCGATTTTCATCTTTATTAGAAAGCGTTTAAGTTTCAATTAGTTTGAAAGATGTAAGGATAAAAATTCTAAACGCACTAACCTTGTCAGAAGGTATTAAAATTTGTGCTTTTGATTAAAATATCGTGACAAGTATGTGGACGCGTGAGTGTCAAGGTTGTATCGGTGCATTTATGTTTGTTTATAGCAATCATTGTTAACTTCTTCCTTATTGTGTCGATTTTTAATGATTAATTGGCTAAAAATTGTTTTTAAGAATATTTTGAGTTAGTTCCTATACATAGGTAACTACGTACACTTAATATTACCAACTGATGAGTTTCTACAGGCCAAGGGAACATCGCTGCAAGCCCGCACGGAGGAGGCGAGATGATGACTCCATCCATGAAGACTGGACCCAAGTTATGAAAGGAGAGTAGGCCTTTGCCGTGTAGTGGAAAAGTTAAGGACAATTTAAATCTATTAATAACATTATTTGTCCTGAATGACTGACTGACTGAATGATGGATCAACGCTCCGTGCGTTGATTCATCATTCAGTCAGTCAGTCATTAAGCTAAGCTAAGCGGCTAGTCGTAGAGACTTGGAGAGTGCATTGGGTATATGACGAAAAGCATCCAAAAAGAAAGGATTTTTAAAATTTGTATGGAGAGAAAACATCTACGCGGACAATAATACATTTTTTTCAGACCAAATAAGCTAAAACTACCTACAAGCAAGATAATAATAATAATATAATAAGATTTATTTTCTTACCACAATACAAATTACATTTACATACATAGTATAAAGAAAGCAATACATAACTGCAGCTTTACAATTATTATAGTGTGGAAGACTGGTGCCTAAGCTAGACGTAAGGTCTGTATTTCAGGACACCAGGACTCCCTCTCACTCGGATATAGTAACATTTTATATCGTATGTACTCTCAAATTATTAAAAGCGGTAGGTTACCTATAACAGAGCATGTATACAATAAAATTATTAAATTAAATTCAGTGTTAGTATTTAAGTGAATATAAGTTGTGTTTGAGTGTATGTGTGTGAGGGTGTGTATAAGGGTTTGTGTGAGGGTGTGTGTATGTGAGGGAATATGACTGAGATTAGGAAAATTATTGTTCGAATAGTGGGTTGATTTATAAACTGGAGACAATTAGTGAAATTATAAGAGAATAACACTGGTAATTTAATATCTGGAAAATGGTAGGTATAGTGTTTTAACATCTTAACGTTAATTTAAGAGTAAGCAAGTTATATCTGAGAAGCCAAAAGTTTTTCCGTGTCGTCATAGTTTAATTCCTGGAGCCAGTTCCTTACTTTAATTTTGCACTTTTTGCTGGTAAGACTATAAAAAGACAGCTTTCTGTTTATACTATTGTAAAGAAATCGACCTAGGTAGCAAAAGAAGCGTTTAGAGAAAATAGTAGTGAGCCTATTATGATGACGGTCTACGGGATCAAATCTTCTTTTACCGTATGATAGTAAGGGATTAAAAGAAATGAGTCCATGCTGTTTTAGAACCGTTTGTAATACAAACAGCTGACGTACAGTTAAAACCTCAGTCTCTTTGTATAAGAGTGCTGTAGGATATTGGAATGGTAGGAAGGAAGACACCTTCAAAATCGCTCTCTGCGTTCTTTCCAGTACTAGGATTGTGTATTTAGGCGCACCACCCCAAGATGTTATGCAGTAGGTCAAACGCAATTGGGCGAGGGCGAAGTATATTGATTTCCGTAGCTTTTCGTCTGCCACATGCCTCAGAGTCTTAAACACATAAATAAGTTTACGCAGTCTATTGCTAAGGGTGTTGATGTGTTCCTGAAATCTTAAGTTACAATCTATAATAATACCTAAGTACCTTACGCTGCTTTCTTTTTGTAAGTGTGTGCAGATACACGTGTTGTCATTTTGGTTAGAACAGGTGTGGGCTATAATGGAGTGCAATGGTGTTGCTGTAGTTGTACACGTGTAGTTTTTTAGAGAAAAGGCCATGTATTTCGTTTTGTCAGCGTTTAGTGTGAGAACGTTTCGGTGCAGCCACTCCGTCACAACGTTAAAGCCCGCCTGAGCATGTGCATATACTTCCTGCCATGTGCTATCGCTAAACAAAAGGGCAGTGTCATCGGCAAAAGTTATGATTTAACCTTTATGGAGTGTGAGCGAACCCAACTCGTTGATGTTAATCAGAAAGAGAGTCGGCCCAAGTACGCTACCCTGTGGCACGCCTTAAGACACAGTGCGCTCTTCACTAACCACGTCATCGATCTTAACACACTGGGTACGCACTGAGATGCATCTTATTAATTGTATCAATAATATGTATTACACAATACTTTCATTACGCAATCATATCTTATAACTACTAATAAACCCATTTGAATTTCTTGGGTTCCTTGACCAACAAAACATCAAGATACACGTGGGTGTTCATAAATAAGCATCGAGTGTCACTTTTTTAGTAATAATAAGTCGTTCATTACGGCCTTTTATTTTAGCAGCATTTAATTGAATATTTTGGTTTATATATGAAAATAATTCTATAATGCGTGAATATTTTGTATGAAAAGGGTTAGTTTATTATTCAATGCTAGGCTAGCCACGCGGCGCCACGCAGCTGCGTCAGAATGCTGCTTCGCCTAAGCGTCGTCAGCGAGGTAATGTTTATCCAGGAGTAACATAGGCATGTTACTCCTGGATACGTACCTATCTAATGGTAAAATATTTTTTGCGATTCAGTCCAGTAGTTCCAAGAAACAAACAATTAAATCAAGCAGCCGTAGCCAAATGGCTAAGGTGCAGACTTGTGATCTTTTGGATGCCGGTTCGATCCCCACCCTTTGCATTACTGACTTGAAACCACTCGTAACACAAGCATTTTACCACCAAGACACCACGCGGACATTTAGCATTTTGTATTATATAATTATTAAATTTAGTTCGCATCAAGATATCTATGATGAAGTCTGATGAACTAAGAAAACTTCGATGGGGAATATGTTCAGTAGCCATTTACTATAAAATCTTAACCTTATTTAAATATTACTCAATGCGACTGCGGTTGGTTTGCTAATGTGTCCTCCCGCCTACTGATGCAAATAATCTGATGGTCATTTCAAGCATTCTCAAGTAAATTATTTATCGATGTCACCGATTTAATGAGATGGCGCAATAAGTGCTCGATAGCTGGAGTTGGCGTGCGAGAACAGTTTTATAATTCCGAATTATTTACATAAAAAACACAGTTTCACCCAATTCTCAAAACGTATGACAATTCAAACTCCCGCCAAGCAAAACTTGTAGTAATTGATTTCATTATACAGTAATACCCCGACTTACGCTACCCCGTTTTACGCGAATTCGGAGATACGCGGTTTTTATTTTTGATCACCACGCGCATCCGCGTGTTCGGTTTACTGCAATTTAAACTGCTAACTGATAACCTAACCTAACATGAAACGAAAAACACTGTCTTTTAGAGTGTCAACTAAATTTTATCATAATAAACATAAAGGACTTTGAATCTAAAATAAAAAAAGGAATTAGCAAAAATATTTGATCGACCGGAATAATAAGAAAATCTTTCTCTTTGAATTCAAACGTCACGGTATTATCGCATAGATGGTTAGATGGAAACCATGTTAGAATTATGGTGTTATTATGTTAAGATCATTTATAATTTAACGTATTATTAAACATGTTTTTTCTGATCTATTGTTTTTTTTAGACTCTGGTCCCGATTACACAAACTTACGCGAATTCGACTTACGCGGCTATCCCGTGGTCCCACCTATCGCGTAAGTCCGGGGTATTACTGTAAATAACTACCTGCGCCTCGCAGTTTTACCCACGTTACTCTGCTCCAGTGGGTCGTGGTGCTCCAGTGGTTTTTTTAGCCTATATGTTAAACGAGCTTATCAACTATCCCCTTGCAAAGTTTCAGCCAAATCAAATACAAAGATAAAAATATACAAAGAAAAAAAACAATCTTGACTAATTAATTAGTTTACATTTCAACAGTTATGTTATTAAATATAATTTAAATTTTCCAATGTGCCATGTGATAGACGCATATTATAAAATTAACTATAATTAGAATCAACCAGCGCGAGCTGGGATTAGGTCAGAAGCATAGAACGCGTCGCGAGCCTCGCCTTGCGAGGACGACTGGACCCTATCCTAGCTTCCTACGAGTCTTTCTCTATCTACCTACGGTGTTGATGTAGCTTCCAGAATACACATGGAAATATGTTATAATAACCGTACAGTAATTAAGACATTTTTATCAAAGTTATAGTCAAATCGGTAAGTGATTATCCATGGATTATGTGTTTATCACGACACATGGACTTATTTCCCAGTCTAGGTGCAGGAATTCTCTTTTTATTAATGAATAATAAAAACAAAAGCTTTACTACATAGAAGTTACGTAAGTAGCCTATAATATTTTTTGCAGCTAGTTTTTGTTTACTTGGCTCGCTGCCAAATTTAGCTTGAAATCGCACGGATTAGTCATTTTCGAACCATTTCAAGTCACAAGTAGGTTATTGGTATGCAGAATAGAACCTGTACCCCGACTTGACCCTACCATGACACATGGTAACCTACGCAGCTGACTCACAAGGAAATGACCTAATGCCAGTAGGAGGTATTAAGGCTTTTTTGTGGTAATTACTATTGTGACACTTCAATTAGTGGGCGTCGATGAATAATAAGTACTAGGGTGACAGGAAATTGAAGAAGATTTGTTATTTATTTTCTTCAGACGGACATACTTAGTTAGACACGAGGCTTTTGCTACTTCACCGGGTACAAAGGCGGACGTAAATTCACCCTTAAGGCGCTGTACTTAGTCAAAATAGGCTTCACAAAACAGATTTTTAGCCAAATGTTTACATTTTAGAGCAGCTAAAAAAATATATGTTAATCTTGATCATATTTATGGGTGGACCATTGTGTTCAAAACACGTTTTCGGTAAATTTTCTCGATGAAAAAAAACCATAAAATAACCATTTAAATTGAAATTGTAGCAATTGTAACTGTATTATTTATAAACAAATCTTGATAATATTAATAACAGTGATGTAATATATAATAATAAAGGGAACTGTTGTTTTTATTTATCGATTGGAATAAGATATTTGCAAGGATTAATGTATTTAATAACTCGAACGAGTCGAACGAAACGTTGCGCCATCGCGGCGTCTCTTCGCTTCTCTTTCATTTCTACGCGGAGCAACAGTGACAAAACTAATACGTAAAAGTCGTCTATTCACCGCGCCTTAATAAATGGTTTAAAAAGTATCAACTAAGCAACCTGCGCAATGCGCGCCCTGTGGGGCTTGGACATCGACTCAGGGCTTTGACTTTTAGTATTTTAGGAGAGGTTCGCTCTTCTTTCCAGTTGGCAGGCCTCCCGGACTTTACAAGGGCATCGAAGGGGTTCTTTGCAAACTAAGGGTCGGGAAGAAAAATATTTGTGATCCTTGAATTAAGTAGTGCGATTTGAATTTTGGAATTGAACTTTTCTGTAGGAGGCATTAATGCTTTTTTATGGTAATTAATATTGTGACACTTCAGTTAGTAGGTGGCCATGACTAATGAGTACTAGGGTAGCAGGAAGTTAAAGAAGATTTGCGATCCTTGAATTTTTAAATGCGATTTAAATTTTGGAATTGAACTCCACCTATTACGATGTATGCTACTCTATTACTATAGGAAGTAGTCCATGATAATAATTTCCTAGAAGTAGCAAAAGCTTGGCTAACAACATATGTCCGTCCAAAAAATAAAGTTACAATTACGCCGCGAATATCTATTTAGGAAACCTATGTAGGAAATTAAAGAGCTGGGTCTTATAAGTGAACTGTAATAATTATTACTATTTTTATTATCTTTATTTTATTAGATTATTGGCATGCATGCCAACATAGTTGGCGCTTGCTAGAATACCAGCGCTGTCGCAATAATGTTTGAATAAGTAATTTTATTTCACTTACTTTCTTCAATGTCAATTAGATTGACTACAAAGAGATGGCGATGGATTATTTTTATTCATGATTTCTGTATAATATATAAGATCAACTACTTTTTACTAAAAATGTATCTCACTGTTCCTTGTAAAAACACGTTTTAAGTCTAAAACTAGATCAACGTCCATTTTAAGACATTAATATGTTTAAAACCACACCCAAGTGCTGAAACATGACGCTGGCAAATTAAATGCTTCCAAGTTAAGATCGCCATGAACATACGTGCAGCAGTGACTGACAATCAGAACATATATCAACAATTGGCAATCAAAGCTATCGACTAACATTAGAGACACGCATGAATGTGTTTTAAAGAACATATTAATCACTCTACGATCTAATTAGTATGCGAGTCGAGAAGCGTATTTAAGTCGCACGTTTTAGTGTTGGCAAGTACCTACTGCTGGTTAAATATTCAAAGGTATAATTTTTCTATCCTCAGATCCACAAAAAAACTGACAAAATATATTATTTCACAAGATTTTTTGTTGAAATTAAGTAAAATAATGGCTCTTTCACCATACGTGCAGTACGCCTTTGGAACTCACTTCCCCACTCCATTCGTGCTAGTTCATCTAACGTTTTTAGAAAAAGAACAAAAGAACATTACCTATCTCTTATCTCATTAGTAGTGTTTTTGTATTAGTTTATTTTTATTAAGTATGTATGTATTGTATTCATATATATTATTATGTATTAGCATTAGTTTAATATACTTAAACTGTAACTATTGTTGTGTACACTGTTCTTGCCCGTTTATCACAAATCTCACTCTGAATATGGTTTGCTGGAAGAAAACTCATAAATGCGTTAATAACTTTCATAACTTGTTTTCATGTGTACAAAAAAGAATAAATAAATAAATAAAAATAAAAAAAATTATTTGATTATATTTATTTGCCGATTGAAAAATAGCTGTTAAGAAATGGGCACGAGAGATAGCAAATTCGATCAAGAAAGAGACGGGTAAACATGCTGGCACCACCACAAAACACTACACACCACAAGCATTCGAGTTGGAAATGTAATAACTCTAAAAAAGGTAATACGCATTTATGTTGCATCCTACTGTAACAATTGAGTTGCAAAGTTACCGGAAAAATTTCGGAATATTAGCAGTTAATTTTTCAGTCTATCTTCTTGTAAATAACACGCTATATGAATTCTTTAAGTTGAAGATCAATGAAGCATTATTTAAAAATAACTTTAAATGAAAAAAAAAGGACCAGTTACTGTATCTGAATCGTGGCAACACAGTCACGATGGCGCGTGAGCAGCATTAGATCGTGTTTGACAGGTGTCATTGACGTTGATTGACTGCTGATGAATGAACGTTGAACTGTAAATGACAAGTGGTGATTGAATAGTTTTGAATGAACTTTTGAACTTTAGTAGCTTATGTAATTATCATTTGTATTTAAAGCACGAAGTGGGTTTGTTTTTAAAACTTTATTTTTCATCCCGTATAACGTCTACTGTTAAACATAGGCCTCTACCCGAATTGGGGTTTTGCCATAGTCACCAAGCTTAGTTGATGGGTTGGTTGGTTGAATTGGTGGTACTTAGTACTTTTTATTAGGGTTCCGTAGCCAAATGGCAAAAAACGGAACCCTTATAGATTCGTCATGTCTGTCTGTCTGTCTGTCCGTCCGTATGTCACAGCCACTTTTTTCCAAAACTATAAGAACTATAATGTTGAAACTTGGCAAGTAGATGTATGTTGTGAACCGCATTAAGATTTTCACACAAAAATAGAAAAAAAAACAAAACAATTTGGGGTTCCCCATACTAAGAATTGAAACTCAAAAAAAAAAATTTCATCCAACCCATACGTGTATCTATGGATAGGTCTTCAAAAATGATATTGAGGTTTCTAAAGTCATTTTTTTCTTAACTGAATAGTTTGCGCGAGAGTCACTTCCAAAGTGGTAAAATGTGTCCATGTGGTGAAGTGTGTGTAACTTCTAAAATAAGAGAATGATAAAACCAAAAAAAATATATGATGTACATAGCCATGCAAACTTCCACCGAAAATTGGTTTGAACGAGATCAAGTAAGCAGTTTTTTTTTTAATACGTCATAAACCGAAACCACAATTTACCTTTCATTCAATCAACTATTATTAACATCGATCACAGTTGCAACTAGCACGGAACCCTTCGTGCGAGAGTCCGACTCGCACTTGGCCGGTTTTTTTAATAGATAATCGTTCTACGTAGTTAAGGTGAAACACAGATTCCATCGAAAAAAATATATTAAACAAAATGCCATTTGGTCGCCGCTAAAATAGAATGAGCACTTCTCTTTGCTAGTACCATTTAATATTAGATTATCAAAAAATTGCTGCAGAACTATCCTATTATACTATCCTATTATGTAGTTAGCTCCTTCACGGGATATAAATATGAGCAAATTCCCAGCCTTATATATTAGCAACCTGCTTAAGACATCCTTTGTGGAGCTTTCAACTCGGCTCAGAGCCGTCGCGTCGCTGGATTATGTCTAAGATTTTTAGCAGAGTTTTGTGCAGAAGATTCTGTGATTAGTGTGTTCAAGCAAACTCGTCAGTTTTATATCTTAGTTTAGAGATACATAGTATTGGAAACAATGGTGCAACATTTTCAACTGTGACAATAAATATCCTTCTCTTCCTTTAAAGTCCCACAGCCATAGACGACTCCGGATGAGGATTAGCAAGTCATTACATATGTATGCAGTTGAATATGTATGTACAAACATTCACACAACATAATGAACAACGCTTCCTTAATGGAGGATTGTGATGCAGCTATGTTGAGTGTTTAATGATTAATTACTTCGCCGGTTCTTAGTATAGAAGGGTGGCCATCTTATTTCATATTATATACTAGCTTCCCGCGGCCAGTTTCATCTGCGTAGCTATCTTTTCCGTAGGAATGACATAATAATAAGCCTTCCTCGATAAATAGGCTATCTAACACTCTATTTATTTTGATCGGACTACCGGTCCGATTAAAGAGTTTCCTGAGTTTAGTGCGTTTATATATTAGTATAGATAATAGATATGTACATAACCTCTACGCCACAACACAATCCTCAATCTCATCATCCATTACAAGTGATAATCACGAACAAACAAACGCTACCTACAGTATATTTTGAGCACTAAATAAACATTGTATGTCCGCCCACATGGACATAAATGTATGCCAAACACACAAGTGCCGGTGGCGCCACCTGTGGAGATGTGTGGTACAATGGCGCATCCTGCGTTGAGCAATTAGATGGTAATTAATGAGGACATGTTGATGGTGTAATGTACAATAAGTTAATATTATTATTATAAGTGAATAAGAGACAAGTGTAGGATGGGTTGCTTAGTTGGTTGTATGTATCTTCTTTTTTTAAAGATTACTAGCAAAGCTTTTGCAGTCTCCTAGTATTCTTGTAGACCGAGAAGCCCGCGAACTGTGAAGTAGAGAGACAGTTGCACAATCATCAACAGCCCGTTTACGTCCACTGCTGAACATGGGCCTACTCTTAACAGACCTTGGCAAGCCAGGATCTTAGAGGGATATTGCTATAATCACCACGCTTGGCAGACGGATTGCTGATCGCAGTAAGATGTCAACCTTGAGCTAATAGATGCTGCTGCCCATCCATCAGCCATATGTCCCTTAGTCGCCTTTTACGACACCCATGGGAGGACATGGGGTGGTCTATTCGAAGCCGGAAACCACACGGTCTCATATGAGTCTCACGGTATAGTTGCACAATACTCCCTTAAAAAATCTAAAAGTCAATATCCCTGTGACCGCCCTGAGGCCAGGTCCAAGCCCCACTGGGAGCGCCCTCTTGCGCAGGTTGCTTAGTATGTAGTTTTTGAACGAACCATTTATTAAGGCTGGAGCTCTGCACGCCTTTATGCCCGCTGAAGTAGCAAAAGCATCGTGGCTAACTACTTACGTTCGTCCGAAAAAAGAAAGGTTATACAATACTTTAACCAAAAACTTAGGAATTATTTTACAATAACCGTATAGTAATGTAGATATTTTTACCGAAGACATAGCCATATCGTAACGTAAATAGACTCCCTCCTAGACCAGTTATAAAAAATCTTTCACCGTAATAAAGCTACTTTGTGGAGGAGTAATATACGATATATTTTGTCGTTTCAGCGAAAGTCTCGTAATTTGTTTTGAAACATAAAACAAAAAAATGAATACAATTATATAACTAGTTTTATTTTTATGTTTTACCTATTCAACAATCTATGTCAACAGAAATAACTGCAAATACAATAATTCCATTAGGTAGGTACTTGTACCGGTGCGAGCGCATGCGCAGGTTGTGTGACGTCATCATGTCACCTTGCCTCGCCTACGCTGTACTGCAATAATTATTTATAACTACAACTTAATACTATGCTAAACAAACAAAATACAACCTTAAAACAATGCAGTAGAGTTCACTGATATTATTTATAATTTATCATGTTCGAAGTTAAGATTATTGTGGAATCTGTATCAAGCCACTTTGGGCTCTATCATCTTAATTATAGAGTTGAACATTTAAATCGGCATATTATTTTAGTAATAGGTGTAAGAACTTTATAGAATCTTCAATTTTAATAGGTTTTACTTTAGTTGTACATAAAACCGCATACGGATACCTAATCATTGTTTATTAACTAAAATATTATGTAGTTACACAATTCATGTATTATTATAACTAGCATTGCAAAATATATTATCTGTTTATGAATTTTGTAGTGCTTATGTTACTATATTTTTAAGATATAGTGGTGGCCCCATAATAACCATGTTTCATGCGAAATATAATGGTATTTTAAAAACCTGAAAGTGAGGGAATGACATGAAAGATATGATAAAAACAGGTCAAGTGCAAGTCAGCCTCGAGCACGAAGGGTTCCGTACCATTTTCAAGCGTCTACCTGTTGCCCTTTTTGATATTGAGTCCCCCTTAACTATTTTATTTTTAGTATTTGTTGTTATAGCGGCAATAGAAATACATCCTTTGTAAAAATTCTAACTGTCTAGCTATCGCAGTTCTAGAGTAACAGCCTGGTGACAGACAGGCAGCGAAGTCTTAGTAAAAGGATCCCGTTTTTACCCTTCGGGTAAGGAAATACTGACCACCCTATGTCTTTCAATGAATGTCGATAGAGGAGACTAAGGAACATACATACTTACAACTAGCGTTGCCAGGCAGTAAGGCTTTGGGCCGGATTGCTCTTGCGTACCCGGCCCCCGCCAACGGCGGATCCAAGGAGTGTCCGGGAGGTTTTAGTGGTTAGTAGGGTTCTCTCCTCGTGGTATGAGTTTAGCATTCCACGCTATGGAGAGGGCGAGTCCCGCATATCCCACCGCCAGCGCGCGAATACGCTGCAGCGGCGGTGGGAATGCGTAAATGAATTTCAACCGGGAAAAAAAAAAAAAAAAGTCTTTTTGGTTGCGTGTCCAGCCAGAATAAACGTTGCGAGGCTTTTCCGGGTTTTGTTAGGCTTTTTACTGAGACGTCCCGGCGCAAGTAATAATCAAAAAAACTTGCTTTTACATATATTTTTTTATTGTACCTATTAATATTGAGACTCAAAATCCTCATTGATGAAGAGTGTCCTTTTTTCCTAAATGTCCGGCCGAAATGGCTGGTCTGTCCGGCTATCAGCGCGAGGATACTCACCATGTCACTGCGATCACTAATCCGCCTTTGATGGCCAGATTCCTGCAATACGCGCGCTGGCGAGTAGATATGTGGGACTCGCCATCTCTATAGCGTGGTATGCTAAACTCAAACCACGAGAAGAGAACCCTTCACCACTAAAACCCCCCGGACAGTCCTTCGATCCGCCGTTGGCGGGGGCCGGGTACGCATGAGCAATCCGGCCCCTTCCTGCAATACCCTGGCTTGCCGAAGTTTGATAAGCGACTGCCAATGTAGGGCAGTGGAGTAACGGGCTCATAAAAATGAAGAATTCAATTATCTGTGTATTGGTTAACACAATCCATTCATTCACACGCGTTCATTTTCTACTTCATAGTGAGTCTGTCGCAGTCTTCAAGCATCAATGTCGACCAGTGGCATTTAGATCTTCCGAGATAAAAAGAGCACTTGTTTATTTATATATAAGCAATAAATAAAATACTGCACTTAGTAGACAGTTATATTACGTACTAAATACTGTCTGCAACTTCGCGTAATACAGGTAAAGGTTTTATAACCTATCTAACGATTAACGTCCCGTCTAATATGGCGCTACAGATTAGGCGGAATACACAGACAAATAAAAACAAATAAAATTAGATATTTACTAGTGAAAATCGCTTCAAAATTACCCGGTACAAAGAGACACGCAGAGAGACAGACAAACATTGTTTATTGTTTTTTTTTTTGTTATTATTGCCCCATACACATGAATTCAGCAAAAACATGTTATTTTTCTATTACAAACAGACGCTTCAAGTTTATTTATGTGTATTGATGACGGACACATGTTAATTAAAAATGATTTTTCCTGTTGAGAAAAGCCAATAAGGCCGCGGTCACGAACCGCATCGCGTCGTCATGTCACCAATAGGGATTACTTTCATAAAATTCGGTAAAATATTATATTTTACGGTAAAATACGGTAAGATTGGGTAAAAAACTAATTAAACTACTACTAAGAAAAGTTCTGAGTCCGTGGAACAGATGGAGCCAGTCACTCTTTGCAACCGATTATCACCGACCGCGGTCCGCGCGCAAGCGCGAATCTAGGCTGGAGCTCTGCTCGCCTTTATGCCCGGTGAAGTAGCAAACGCCTCAGGGCTAACTACATATGTCCGTCCGAAAAAAAAAGCAGCGCGCGGACATTCAGCGTCAGTTGATCGGGTTGGTTCGAGGGAGACAATCTGTTTGTCGGCAGGGCAGCATATTCAATCTACCTAACCTAAGTTTGTTTGTGTTTAATTAAATAATAGCTACACTATATAAGCTCGCGCGCGCGCACACCGTCATCATACCATCATTCACCATACATAAGTAGCCGGTAATTTTACCGTAATTTATATAAATTACCGTAAAATAATCGTATTTTACCAGCGTTTTCGGTAAAATTACGTAATTTTGCAACCCTAGTCACTAACCCCGCTGACGCCCCGCAGATCGCCGAGTTCGTAGCCACCGCAGGACAACTCATAATATTTGGCTAGTTGCAAGTACCTAGTTGTAGGTTGTAAGCTACCAATGATAATATCTTAGCAAACAAAACCATTCAAGGCGAAAATTTGTTGTTATTACTAAATGTATAGGATAGAGTTCTTCATGGCGCGTCAACATTTGATTAGATGTTTTCTTTTTTTCCGTTTGTTATTTTCAACTTCGATATAAAACCAACGTTCGTAGGATTTTAATCCAAATTCGTTAGTAAATGATTTAATATTATATCAGTAAAACTCCACAACCTTATTTCATTGCCCTTCACTCACCATTCTTGCAACAACTGACATATCTACATACAATTACTATTGATTTGTAAGATCACATTATGCCTTACAAGTACCTAAGTAGACACACGACCGAGATAACTTGTACTTAAAGTATAATGAGACAATAAAACTGCATATATAGGAGGTAGGCATTCGTCTGCCATTCCTTATAGAGCAAGTTAAACAAAGACATAACGTTCTTGTTCTCATTATACCAACTTCCTATATCATATACCAATATACAAACAAAAAATCTACGATAAATAACTTTATCTGCGCGTGGGCAACACAGCCAAGGTGACAGGTGTATCAGCCAATCAGATCGCCACATTCCCATGACGTCATCTCGTCCGGCGCCCACTGCAGTTTGAAAATCGAATGATCCGCATTTATGGTGAAATAAATTGTTGTACTTACTTTTATGGAAATGGTTTAAGAATGAATTGATAATCTACTTATTTATGCTTTGATAAGCAGTAATAGCTATAAATAGAATTGTTAAGTGATAATTTATGATTGGCAAAGAGAATTATAGAGTTTAAATTATAAAATGGCGGAGTATACGTTATGGAGGCTGTGAAGTTCAGCTGTAGCCTCGAGGCAAATATGACAGCTCCAGTACTTAAAGTTCAAATTAAAGTATGCCTAGACATCGGATTTATGTTAATTTCTTTAATTTTGTTTTTTTTTAGTTCTGTACAAAAAAGGTGTTAAGGTAAGACTACTATAAAAGCTCTGTTAACCATTCCTCGTTACTATTATGTACCGTCTGTAACCGGAAAATAATAATAATCGAAAGTTTCTAGTTAGCTGATAAACTGACGAGGTTTTAAATGGTTAGAAAAAAAACGAAACTAATGGAATTCAACAGAACTGATTGAAGATACAACCAAAGGCTTAAACAACTATTAATGATAGAATTTCGAACAGCTTTTCGATTTGAATTTTTACCACCAGTCAATTGGTAAATCCTAACCTAGGATGTAGGATTTTTTTTCTTTTAAGATTACTAGCAGATTTCTTGTTAACCCCTCGTGCTTAGCTCGGTAGTGCAATGGGTAGGGTTCGACCCGGCGACCTCAAGATCACAAGTCCGACGCCCTAGCCATTGGGCTACGGCCGCTTAAATTCTAATGGTAAAAAGCCCGAGAATATCGTTCCATTTTCATTAATCCTTACTTTTACCAACTCATGTCGGTAAATCCTATAAGACTTCCTCATAAATCTTGGTATTGACCGTAGTTCGAATTTTTACAGTAACATAATATGTTACTGTAAAAATTCGAACTACGGTCGAATTCGAACGTTAATTTTGAAGTCATAGCGAATACCTATATTATATTCGCTATGACTTCAAAATTAACGTTCATCATCATCATAATCATCATCAGCCCGTATAACGTCCACTGCTGAACATGGGCCTCCTCCCGAGAGAGGGTAGTTGCCATAATCACCACGCTTGGCAGGCTGTTGGTGACCGCAGTATAATGTTGTACCATACAAGGAAACGCTGCTGCCCGTTCCTTGATATACGATTATTATAGATGATGTTATAACAATCGGGACCAACGGCTTAACGTGCTTTCCGAGGCACGGAGGGTATATAGTCCCACAACAAACCAGACCCGGAAAGAAATCTTAGAATTTACACAAAGATTTTCTGTCCGGCGAAAAGCGAGCTAAATACCGCTATGCTACGGAGGTTGTCGTAAATACTAATAAATTTAGTTCAATAATTTACTAAAGTCATGATTGGAAGGAACTCTTGTTGTGCTATTTGGATGTGGATAAGAATAGCGGTAAAGGAGTCAGTTTAAAAGAGCAAGGTTAATGAAAGATAAGAGGAAATATAAAAAAAAAAAAAAAAAACATTTTTATTTACGTAAACCAATTACAGGCACTTGTAAATAGTCAAACATTAATTAGAAAAATTTAATTAATTATATTTGTTATTTATTTATATCTATAAAATTAATTATTTTTATATTATCATATATTTATATGTTATTATTATAATTTATTTATTTATATTGTTCTTAGCGACACAAAATGCTTGTTCTGTCTATATTATGTCAAAACAATTGTCATTATTTGGGTGGACCATGAGCATATAACGACGGATGCGCTTTAATGCTACCACCGGATCCAATGCGCCCCAACTGAGAAGATCCGGCGAAACAAACTCAGTGGGTTACTTTACTACCGGTTTCAACACGGCCCACATGAGACGGTCCGGCGAAACATACTCAAATGGACAAATAAGCGGGGTTTTGGTCCAATTATTATCATTTTACGCTTAATAACGTGTAGTTGGAAAATTCAAGTAGGTATTCCCGAACTGAAAGTATGTAAGCTAGTCTTTCCTCGTATCTTAACTACTGCAAAGAATTGACCTCACAAAAATGGCGAACAATTACAGACATGATGACACATTAATTGTTAATTTTACGCGTTAGTCTGCTCCAGTGGGTCGGAGCGAGATGTTTTGTAGCCTAACATATACAGCCCTGCGACAGCAGGTAAGCGTTGCCATTTAACGGGGTAAGGCTGCCAGCATTCTAGGAATCTTGCCAAGTAGCATAGATTTAGAATAGACGTAAATATATTAAAGATGAAGCGAAAGATGTGTGTAGGGATCGTAGCAAGTGGAGGTCCATTGTAGCTGCCTACCCCGCTGGGAAACAGGCGTGAGCTTATGTATGTTTGTAAGTATATTACAAGTTAGTGTTAATTTAAATTTGCTACTTTTAGTTGTACACAAAAAAACATTATTCTAATATAAACAATATCAATATTTTCGTTTGAAGGACTATTAAAACATTATAAACAGATATTATGATCATGAATGAACCAATACGTAGGCGGCTGTAAGTACTCTAATAGAATGTTAACCGCATTAAATGGGTAGCTTGCCTTCTATAATTATGTCATTACATTGTCAAATTCAATAGTCCTGCATTGCTAAGTTATTTAACTGCTAACGAGGTTAAATATGTGTTAAATACAACCTTCGTGGTGTAGCGGTTTTAGTCTCGATTTAAGAGTCTGAGGTCGTGAATTCAATCCCCACGCCGGACAAAACGTTATTGTTTAGTTTTTAGGATATCTTTCCTGGTTGGTTGGTTGAGAGACTACCCTCCGAGCTTCGGATCTTTAAGCTGTTGGTTCTGATTGTTATAACATATTAACTCTATACTTCACTACATAGTATAAAACAAAGTCGCTTGCCGCTGTCTGTCCGTCCCTATGTTTGCTTAGATCTTTAAAACTACGCAACGCATTTAGATGCGGCTTTTTTAATAGATAGAGTGATATAGGAGGAAGATTTATATGTATGATACATCAGCATTGCATCCATGCGAAACCGGGGCGGGTCACTATATATATATAAAGCTGAAAAGTTTTTTTTGAGCTCTAGTGAGCTCAAAAACCCCTGAAACTATTAGTCCGAATTGAAAAAATGTTTGATTGTTAGATAGCCTATTTATGTATAGGCTTTATTTTATTATACAGTTCCCACAGGAACGGGAGATACGCTGATGAATCCGCTAACGGGAAGCTAGCTTATCTACAACAATCGAATACCAGAGAACGGGCAGCAGTGTTTCCATGTGTTACTAGAGCCGGTCACCGGGTTGGTGCCTGCCAAGCATTAAACATATAACCCTTTAGCAAATATGCTTTCAAATACAAAATTATGGCAGGAACAAGTCAGCTTTATACGGTACGCACCCCGCGGTTTTACCCGCGTTACTCTGCTTCAGTGGGTCGGAGCGTGATGTTTTGTAGCCTATATGTTAATGCAGCGTATAACCTATTCCGGTGCAAAATTTCAGCGAATTCAGTTAAGTAGTTTTTGAGTGAAACGGTAAAAAATATCCATCCATCCATACTTACAAACTTTCGCGTTTGTAATATTAGTAGGATGTATCTCCATATTCCACTGATGTAAGCGTCATCTCACGTAAGTTGTTACTTCAGCATTAAAAGTTTGATCATGAATGAACTAAAAGTGACGCGGCAGATATATTATAACAATTTTGTTGAAACAATGACGAATAGAATACTAATTGCTGAGGATATTATAATACAATGAAAGACATTATATTCAATGATAAATATGTTACTGTAGAAATGCTTTGAATTTCAAACAAGGCCGCGTTCCCACTATGTCGTCACGATTCATTTATCGTTGGACAACTATCGTTTTTAGCTGCAGCCCTTATACGTATTGCCTGTTTATTAATTCCTTGACTACGTTCTGCCCATTTGACTATGTTTCGCCGGACCGTCTTATGTGGTTCGTGTTATAACCGACAGTAGAATAACCCACTAAGTTTATTTCGCCGGATCTTCTCAGTTGGGGCGTATGGATCCGGTGAAAGCATTAAAGCGCGTCCGTCGTTATATACTCATGGTCCGCCCACATAATGACAATTGTTCTTCATAATAATATAATTTAATATAGACAGAACAAGCTATTGGACACAATATAGTACGCGCTTCAACCCTCTTGAGCAGAGTAACGCGGGTAAAACTGCGGGGCGCAGCTAGTATTTAATTAGTTCCGGGAGTTTTCGAAACGTGAAATTTTCAATTCTAACAACGCAAATAAATCTACAAAGTGAGCCAAAAATCTTTTGTGGGCCTTCCCAAAACGCCGCACTATACATTAAATTTACCTATCTAAGAACTGTACATATATATGATAACCGTGTTTGATATTCCTAACACATAATACTTACTAGACACATTAAAACATACTCGGAGCCAAATAATGTAAAGTGCCAAGACAAACATGTGCCGGGAATTACAAATGTTAAGTCTTTAAAAAAAATTGGCCCGGTATCTTTGATTCTACTGAAGATTTTTTTAATATTTGGTGTAGAAAATGAGCCCACGACATTCGATATTTAAGGCGAGATTTATACTGCCACACAATAATAATTGAGCAACAATAGCTTGTAACGAAGCCAAAAAATAAAAATAAATTAATTTAAAGGTTTATTAAAAAAATAATTAAATCACTTCATAGTATTAAACTAAGTCGTTTCCCGCTATCTATTTGTCCCTATGTATGCTTAGATCTTTGAAACAGGTTTTGATGCATTTTAAAAAAGTAAAGTGATTCATGAAGTAGATTAATATGCATTGCTAACCCGGGGCGCGTCGCTAGTAAATAATAAATAACGTGAAGTGAATTATTCTATACATTTTATTTTATTGATAAGAGTGTTAGAAGTCGGTTATTACTTTTAACAAAACATTATATCGTACAGCCAGTGTTGGCATTGTTAAACAAATAGGCTAAACAAATGAGACAAGTGAAAAAAAATCAAAGATAATAGAAAAAACAATAACCATAGACATAGAATTTTGCTTGTCAAACAAATCCAAAATGGCGAAGTATTAAAGTTAGCTTTTACACAATTACCTAAACAGATGAAAGTTTATGAGTTCACTTAGTATTTAAACTAACTTTCCCTTTAAATCATTATAAAACGTATAAACGTGACAGTTATAAAGAAATGTCAGGTTACGCAGAACTAGTGACTTTTTCTTCCGTTTATGCATGATTTGTAGATTTTCTGTTATAAAACATTTAGAATTTAACACGTCATCTATCAAAATTAACTATACGATGTTGTTTTTTTTTAGAAATCAGCTTGATTTTATATATCTACATCGACCAGCCCCGGCGTGGCACTGGTGCAATACTGAGTATAATAATATAAACCGTCTTTGAATTACTCTATCTATTAAAAAAAATTGCATCAAAATCCGTTGCGCAGTTTTTTAAGGTCTAAGCCTACATAGTGACAGACATACAGCGGGAAGCGACTTTGTTTTATTCTACGTAGTGATATGTTAGCATAAATTCTATGAATACTTTGCCGTTTCTCCGATGTTCATTACATCGACCATAAATAATGAAATTTGTAATTCTCCGGCTTACTCCTTTTAAGTCAAGTAAAGCCATAGATCCGATTGCAAAAGCAATTGTTTAAACTCAACACTTTCTCCGTTTGGAAACAAACATCTTATAAAATGTAATAATCTCGTCGTCCTAGACTGGAGACCGCATTTCAACAAGAATAAAGTAAGACGCTGCATGATGAACCGATGACTTAAGGCGCGGCCCCGTGCAAAACGCAGCAGTAGCCGTGTTTTGTGCAGGTTTTTGGAGCTGTCTACTCTGTATCCAAAAGAAATACCAACTAATAAAACATACATTAAATTAACTAGGTATCTATACTCCAAAATGGTTTTTTTTAAAGTAGGTATATAGTGTAATATGCCATTAATCTGCTCATAACGAAACCACAAGAAATGATAAATAATTATTGATAAACTACATCTCCTCATAAAGTAACCATCATTTTGTTTTGCTACTTACATTAGTGGAAGACAATTTAATAATGAACATTACGGTAGTGAAAAAATTTGCAAAAGACTTTTATTTTTGTAGAACATTGTGGTAAATTTCCACGCAATGATCGATACTAAAAGTATACTTATTTTTCATCAAACCAACTCCCAATCTATCCACTCGTATTTATATAAAGTAACTTGTCCTGACTGACTGACTTATCAACTCACCGAGGCAAAACTATTGAAGCTAACTTGTGATATTACGACCGTGGTTTCCTTTTGTGACGGTTAGGTCCAATAAGAAAAGATGAAAATTCAACCCCTAAGGATGTGAAAAAGGGGAGAATTTAATTATTAACCTATTACGAGAAAGGGAGTGTGCATATAAGTCCACTAAGAAAAAATGAATAATTCAACCCGTAAGGGGGTGAAAAAGGGGAGAATTTAATTATTAAGCTATTGCGAGAAAGGGAGTTACTCGGGTTAAAGCTAGTCTTCATAATTATAATAGAGTCTTATATCTAGTTATCTTTTTAAATCGTACAAGTTTGGTACATTGTCTAAGTGTAAGTAAGCAATTTGTCTGTAATGTACGTGATGAGTCGTCGTGCACATTAGTGAGTGCAAACAAAAACTGGACTAAATCGTTGCCAGTGATTGCGACGTTGTCGTGTTACTGTTGAATTATAGGGCTGCCTCATTTTGAAAAAAATTATAAAATTTCATAACTTTTTGCATAGTCGTAACATTGAACGGTTTCTTGAAGTCATAGTTGCACAAAACTCCCCTAAAATACTAAAAGTCGCTTGCGGGAGCTGAGGTCTAAGTCCCAACGGATCACCCTCTTGTACAGGTTATAAACCATTTACATGGGCACTTGGGCAGGCCTAGCTTTTATGCCCGGCGAAGTAGCGAAAGCCTCGAGTCTGTCGTGTCAATTTCAACATATCTAATAATATCAAGTCGACTTAAAATACTACTGCTGCTAAAACGGATAGATAAAATATTTATTATTATTAACCTAATTTTAAGTTCGAAGAGATAAAGCGATATTCAGAACCAACAATTAAACATGTCTTGGGAATCATGCAAACTATGCATCTCAATCAACTTTAAGAGCATCTAAGGAAATGCTGATTTAATTAGTTACCTCCTTCAATTCGTTTACCAAGCTCGTAAAATGTCCAATAAATCTAATGGATTGCAAAATTCGATTTACTAAGAGTAAAATACGTAACATTACCTAAAGAATTGCCTCATCGAACAGACTACCTAAGCGTAGTTACGCATGTTATACCGAATCACATGATATTCGCAAATATATTTGACAGTTTACCTACATCTAAGTTACATAATCTATACAAATCCTTACTAATGTTATAAACGCGATAGTTTGTAAGTATGGATGGATGGATGATTGTTACTCTTTCACGCAAAAACTACTGAATGGATTCGGCTGAAACTTTGTACGGGGATGGTTAATAATCTCGATTAATATATAGGCTACAAATAATCACGCGCCGACCCACTGGAGCAGAGTAACGCGGGTAAAACCGCGGGGCGCAGGTAGTACCTAAGTAAATAAAATTGAAGTGTATTTTTGTAATGTGCACATAAGAGGATTTTACTAAATGCATATAAATGTAACCTATACTTTATAATGGAGATAGATTGTGATCAGACCTTTCTTTGAATCGCAGACGAGTGATATTCGTTACTGTGCTAGATAGAATCGACTTTCTAAAATAATCGATTCCTGGAATGTATTATAAGGTACTAGCTTACGCGTACGGTTTCACCTGCGTAACTTCCGTTCCCGTGGGAACTTCATAATTAAATAAAGCCTATGACATCCCAGGATAGTGTAGCTTTCCAACGGTGAAAGATTTTTTTAAATCGATCCATTAGTTTCGGAGCCTATTCAAAACAAATAAACAATCAAATATTCCTCTTTATAATATTAGTATAGGCAAGCTTTCGCGCACGGTTTCACCCGCGTCACTCTCGTTCCCGTAGGAACTTCTAAATATGATAAGTGCTTATAGCTATAAATTGGCTACCTAACACTGAAAGAATTTTTCAAATCGGACCTTCGCTTCCTGAGGCTAACGCGTTCGGGAAACTAAACAACTCTTCAGCTTTATTAGTATGTATCTTTGTTTTCTAGTGTATTCTGCCTTATCTATAAAACGGTAGGTCGGATTTAGATGAGACTTTCATAGTTAGATAGCTTATAGAATTGGAGATTGTTTAAAGGGAATCTTATTCAGTGACGGAGCTAGACTGAAATTGTATGTTGGCGAGATATATTTTGCGAGGCCCCTTGGTGGCCTTTTTTCAGCTTTAGATACTCAGGTTGGATTGAGAGTACTCTCTGTATGGACGTTGGTATTACTGCTAGTGGTTGGTTCGTAAGGCGAAGCCGGAGCCCCTTGTGCTACAAGTCAGTGAGCGATGGTCCATGCCTTACGCCACCTTTGATCTTATCTTGATCGCGGAAAGCTGGGAAAAGTTACAAGTCTGCGACAACCATGAAAGTGAAGTTCATAAAAATGTGTGTTAGTGTCCCCTGACTTAGGGTTAAGGGCCAAAATAGTAGTTAAAAAAAACAAACCCGAATGAACTATCTCATACACACTCCCACGTTACTGAGCAATCATGTGATAACCAATTGCTTAAATCCCCCATTTCATGTGATGACCAACTTAAAATGCAACAATCATCTAATTCACTTAAAGCTGGCTTTAAGCTACTCGCCCTCCTGATTCTTAGGTTGCAAAGAACCTTCCGATACCCTGGTAGATTCGAAGTCAGAGCGGCCCGCTATCCGTAAAGAATAGCGACAAATGATTGTCAAAAAAACAAATGCTTTACGCTTCTTTGCAAACATTGGTGTTTATACACGACGTATTAATAAACACAAATGTTTTAAGGCATACTAAGTGAAACTATTATATACTATACTATACATATATGAAAACTTTTTCTATTTAAACATGGCAACCCTGTTTATCGCGAAGGCCGAGTTGTCACGACAAACTACATGTCTTCAGTATAACAGCTCTACTTGTAAGCAATAAATTATCCCTAGCTTTGTGTGTATACATACTCCTCAATGGCTAAAGGTCGTAGTTACAAAATACTACGCTTCAATTATGCTCTCCTGGTACATGTTACGTTACACTTATAATAGAAAGTGATTAGTTAGTGCTAATAAAAACTTTATATTATAATTATTGGATGAATAAGTGTCATAAATAAATAATTGGTATCGTGATGGTATACCTTATGCTTCTTAGCTCTAGATACAATGTATGATTAACATACATTATATCTAGAGCTCAAAAGCATAAGGTCGGATGTGCCTTATACGTCAAAAACATTCGTCGTATGTACCTTACGACCAAATGCTTCTGAATATGTATGAGAGATAATATAGGTTAAAGGCTTTGAATGCGTTTAGCAGTTCGACTGCCTCGTTTTCTAACTGTAGTGAACTTCTTCAACAGCCCGATTACGTCTCACAAACATGGGCCTCCTCTTAACAGATATTAGCTAGCAAGGCCATTCTTATCGGTGTCGTAAGAAGAAATAAAGGGATATATACACCTGATGGATGGCAGGATTTATCAGCTCAAGGTTACTTACCATTTTACTGCGGTCAACCGTGGACTATTGAAAAACACTCAGGAAGACGACGATCCCAAAGGCTTTGCCATGGTCACAACGTTTGGTGAACGCAGTATAATGTCGTAATGCAAAGGAAAACGCTGCTGTCCGTTCCCTGATATACGATTATTATAGATGATATTATAAAAGTCTAAACCTGCTTTAAGTGTTTTCCGAAGCACTAAGGGTAGCTTCTCAACTAACTAAAGCAACTAAACTTCGATTTTATACAAGGGTTTCTTGACTTGCGTTGGGATCGAGAGTAAAAGCGTAACTTATAATCATACGCCAGGCTGTCAACTAGTGGGGTCGGATTGCTCATGCGTACCCGGCCCCCGCCAACGGCGGATCGAAGAAGTGCCTGGGGGGTTTTAGTGGTGTAGGGTCCTCTCCTCGTGGTATAAGTTAGCAAACCACGTTATGGAGAGGGCGAGTCCCCGCGCGAATACGCTGCAGCTGCGGTGGGAATGCGTAAATGCATTTCCCCCCGGACAACAAAAAAAAAAGGCTGTCAACTAGTAATGTTCAATAGGTACCTATACCTACTAATGAAGAATACTATAGTAACTAAGTGAAGTATATGAACTAGTACAGTTGAATATTTATTCTAATACCGTTGCAGATATAATCTAATATGTTTACCACCTGCAGTATGCGGTATAAATCGAAGGTCGTCTGTCGCAACTACTCCACATACAAGTGTTAGCCAATTTCTGTTGTTTTAATACTGATTTGAATCTCTAAAGCATACATTAGGTGTGGTCTGTACGTTTGAATAGCAAATGTGGCAGGTTTATGCGAATATATAAATACTGCGAATGTGAATACGTTTTATTATTAAGTTAACTTAACTTCACTTTGTATGTAGAGGTGGTGAAATATTTTAAAACAGTATTTTTCAATCTGTGGGTCGCGGCCCCACAGATTGAAGGGAAGGGTTGGCGGGTGGGGGTCGCCAGCAAAAATCTTTGTCGTGCTTATTTTCATATTTCTCGCATCCTACTAATATTATAAATGCGAAATTTTGTATGTGTGAAGGCTTGTATATTTGTTACTCTTTCACGCAGAAACTACCGAATGGATTTGGCTGAAAGTTGGCTTGCAGATAGTTTATAAGCTGGATTAACATATAGGCTACAAAATATCACGCTCCGACCTACTGGAGCAGAGTGACGCGGGTAAAACCGCGGGGTGCAGCTAGTATTATACAAAAACAACATTTACGTAGTATTTTAAATTATTTATTTGACTGTACCTATATAGCACAAGGGGGTCGGAAATAAAAAAGATTGAAAAACGCCGATTGAAATGAACACGAGATTTCGATGACTTGCGACAGCCGGCAGGATGATTACGTATCTAGTAACGTGACAGCAGATGACGTGCAATATTTGCTTTTACATCGCAATTCTTTATTATGTATATTCATCAACAATACATGACGACCATTAACGAGCGTCTAAACATCATCGGGCTTTTTTCTTTAGGAAACTTTTTCAAAAGTCTTGTGATTATCATCGTCGGCTTATTGCATTTTTTACGTAATGGTGCAGCGGATCCATTAAATTGTTTTATGATACAGATTTTATAACTCGATCTTAATTAAAATTGTTTCCTTTCTAAAACTTTACTGCATATAAAGAATTCAAGAATATTGGGTTATCATTTCATAATTCTGTACCAAAAGTATGCAAAATTTCGAAATTATAGAGCCCTATATTAAGTCTAATTACCGACGAGTTAGTCGCATTTGAACATTAATATAAAGTGAAATATATATTTAATTGAGAGCATAGCCCTTTTTGGTTGACGGCTACTTGAATGTGACATTTTTGTGAAAATGTGATTTTGGATAACCTGAATTGTCAAGAAGACTTGTGAGGAATCAGTTTACTTACGTCTGTTACGGTATTTTCTCATAATTTATTCATTGGCCATAGAATTTAAATTGGGGTAATTATAATATATATATATATATATATATTATGTGTGCTATATATATATATTAATATATATATAGCACACATAAAATTACCTTTTTATATTACCCGACGTTTCGATCAAGTTACATTGATCGTGGTCGCGGGCAGTTAACTTGGGGTCTTACTTAGACAGACATGTCAGTGTCACCGGTTGACACCGGTTTATAAGGTGAGTTAGATTAGCCTTATTTATAATTATATCTGCGAAATGCAGATATATCTGTTTCTCTCTTGTTGAAGTGTGATCTGATCTGATGAATTCCACATCATACCAGGTCAGGCCACACTTGGAGTTAACATAAGTTTTGGTAAGCTCTGTAAGGGAGGCATATATTTTTGCGGCCATGACTGCTATTAAAGAGATTAAGCTACATATTGTAAAATAACGAAACCCACAAAGACGAGCAGGTTAAACGAACAGTTTACTAAAACTTTAGTTAGGTAGTGTGCAACTATAGCCTCTACGTTTGACGTTTTGCGATTCATTTGCTTAATTAAAGCTGTGGCATT
Source organism: Nycteola revayana (assembly GCA_947037095.2). Classification (NCBI taxonomy): domain Eukaryota; kingdom Metazoa; phylum Arthropoda; class Insecta; order Lepidoptera; family Nolidae; genus Nycteola; species Nycteola revayana. Next base: position 15,299,669 of record OY855748.1, on the reverse strand, counting down.
TTAACGTTATAGCATATTTTTAAAATACATAGGCACCAAAGAATCCACTAACATAACTGTAGTTGCTTTGACAGCGAAATAGAGTTACTATTAATGTAAAAAATAAATTCAAAATAAAATATATTATACAAAAGATCGAAAAAATCTTAGAGATATTCGAACATACATAATCGTTTCGTTCGTACGTTTGTCTTTTTTTTTCATGCGGTCATATGTAGTTATACCCGAGGCTTATACTACTCCAACGGGCATAAGTTTGTCATTTCATTCTGAAAATGTTAATCATAGTCTAATAAACAGAATAATCATATCAGTAATCATGCTTTTAAACGTACGTTTTAGTAACGTAGTTTTTTTTTTTTTTTTTTTTTTTTTTTTTTTTTTTTTTTTTTTTTTTTTTTTTTTTGTCTTTGTATATTTTTATCATTGTATTTGACTTATAATAAGTACGATCGATTCGTCTACATTATCAATAAACGTTTTCATTTTCATTTCATTTTCAAACACTTATTTGACACTCCACTAATCAGCTGTTAAGCTTTAACTGCCGATTAACTAATAACAAAGTTGATCATCCTTTAACAAACTGGTTGTTAGTCCGGTCTCTGAAACGTAGTATTTATTGCGCACAGCAGTCCAAAATGGCTTGTAACATAAACAAAAATCGTTGTATGTTAATACTCAAATCAAACATAAACAACAAACAACGGCTCAGTACTCATATAAAACAATACCACCAACTGTATACATACAAACAAACAAACAATTTTGTTTACAACATGTTGCAATAAACGAGTTATTCGGACTGACTAACCCACTCAATACGAAATACCAGGACTGTAGGAACGTAAGGAGCGACCGATCAAGGCCTGGAGATAAAGAGTTTATAAAGAGCACCCCACCCACTACGTGCCACAGAGAAGGATAGGCGAGAGACCTCTTAGAGTGTTATAGTGTCCTGGTAGAATATACTATGGTAATATGATAAAAATATGTATAACACTTTTTTTTTCTGACGGACATATGTACTTAGACCCGAGGCTTTTGCTACTTCACCGGGCATAAAGGCGAGCAGGGCTCCAGCCTCGATAAATGGTTTAAACACTACAAACTAAGCAGCCTGCGCAAGAGGGCATCCCCTGTGGGACTCAGACCTCGGTTCAGGGCGGTCGATGATTGAGGGATTATGGCTTTTAGTTTTTTTTTAGGGGAGTTTTGTGCAACTGTCGCTCTACTTTACAGTTCGCGGGCCTCTCGGACTTCGGGTCTACGACGGCATCGGAAGGTTCAGCAACAGGTAGCAAACTAAGGGTCGGGAGGGCGAGGGGGGACATAAAACAAGGGCAAAATTAAATGCACACGCAATAATCTACGCAGGGCTATATTTTATTTAATGCTGGAACCATCTTTATGACAATGAAGTAGCATACCTAAGTCTCCTGGTTAAACTACAATCAATTAATTGCACCCAGTTGAAACCTTATTTAAAAATCGAACAAATGTACATAGCGAATCACCTGCGCATTTTTGTAATAAACGGTAAACAATATATTGCAGTATTTTTAAAAAACCACGTACATCTAAATGTACGTATATCTTTTTTTTTTTAATAATCAGTATCCTTTTTTATTAAATTTTCGTGCGAATTTACTTGCACATATACTCGTAGCAACCTTTCAGAGAATAGTGTCTACAATCTACATCACTCTTAGATACCCATAGTATTTATGGTGAAGAGATATAAGATATTATAATTGTTATCTCCATTCTGGCTTTATAATAATAGTATGCTGACTTGAGTAGATAACTTCACTTCACCTGTGACATCAACTTACAAAGATGTTACCATAAGTCATCATACAAGCGAAAAGTAACGTTTCTGGTAAAATAAAGTGTATTATATCACACATATACATATACAAAAACTTGTTTACTGTAATGAAGATATATTCTTCAATGTCACTCTTCATTGTGACACATTAGAAAGAAACAGCATGTTTTTCATTTAAATTGATTTTACAGATCATGTTCGCTACATTACATGAAATCCGATGTCCTCGTAGACCCGAAGCCAAGAGGAAACTACGAATGAGCTAGGCTATCCAGCCAGCGTTTTTTTATTGATATATTTACAATAGTTTTCATTTTGTATATAGTCTTTAATAAATATTATTTACTATTAAATTATTTTGAAGGGAACCTAAAAAAAGCATGCTAAAATAAATAATTTATTTTAATTGGAAGAAGTTTTACTGAATTCCGTACCTATAGGTACATTAAAACTGCCCAACTTAAATGGGACTGGGCAGGGCATGTCTGCCGCATGCCGGATGAACTGTGGGCCTAAATAGCACAGAATACCACGATAGACCACGTAGGAGATGGCGGGACGGACTGGATAGGTTCCAACAAAACTGGAAGGAGGACGCGCGGGCTCGCGAACGATGGAAGGAGTGGAGGGAGGCCTTTGCCAAGGAGAGGGACACCGAAGGCTAGTAAAAAAAAAAAATAATAACGAGCTTCCCGATTACATCCGCCTATCTCCCGTTCCCATGGGAACGTCATTTTACTACTGGATAACGTAGCTTTCTATTGGTTAAAGATTTTTATATAGGACCAGCAGGTCCTGAGATTAGCTCGTTCAAGCAAACTAAGTATTCAACTTTGCAATATTAGTATAGATACATACAATGATTAATAGAAGAATATCGATCGAACGTGGATAAAATCATTGCTAATAAAAAAAAAGCGTAGGGATGTTACGATTTCTCTATGTCCTCTCTCCTCTACGCACAGTGTAATGTGTAATATGATTGACGTCTAGCAGTCGGCGCGCGCGCACCATTAAACTATTATTACGTTTGATATCTCCATCTGATGTGCACCAACCTTTATGCGCTGAGAACGTTTAGCGAAAAAAAGGATAATAAATGGAAAAGTTTATTGCCATGTTTACACTTTTTGTATTGTATATTATTATGAGTATCATAGACCAGGGATTCTTAAAGTGGATTCTGCGGAACTTATTGACGCAGTTCCCGGGGAGAGTACATGATATTAGTATAGGGTTGCCATACGTCTCGGTACGCCGGGACATGTCCCGGTTTCGAGCGTCATGTCCCGGTGTCCTGGCTATCAAGACAATGGTCCCGGTGGGGCTCTAACCACAAAAATAAGAACCCTGCTTCGTTCGCAATACGCGCTCCTGTTTGTCTTATCGTCCTGCGTGTGCAATGGGAGAATCCCTTCGGCTCTGTGTGATGTTATTGTTTCATCTCCCCCCCCCATTCTCCCCCGCATTGTCCCGGTCAGCGCCGAAACATTTATGGCAACCATATATTAGTAGCACACTATTGCCTACAGAGATAATTTCACCGTTACGAGGATTGTGATGCATTTCCCCTCAAGGGAAAAAAGAGATCAAAATTCGTACACTTTCACATTGTAACTTACATTACAGGGAATCAAGGGGTAATAAAGGGTAACAGAAGTCAGCTGCTCCTCCGACTTCAGTCGTTTTTTTTCTGTCGCAACTTAAACCAACACCTGTGTACGCTCTTACTGATCAATTATGTTTTTTGCAGTTTGAATTTTACTAAGATAGATAGATATAAGTTTATGGAGTCATTTATACCAAGTTCTTTATAATAAAATTAACGCCAAAGGGAAAAATTCACAGGTAAACAAGCAAAGTATCAAGATAACAGGTTTTATAAACAAGTTTCTTAAAAAAAATATTTTAAGTTCGCAACTAAAATACAACTGACGTCAAAATTTTAATGACTTTTTAGAAAAACACTTACATATACATAAACTATAACATTTTGGAATTAGAAATTGTATACATTTCAAAATAACCGTCGTATCGAGAAAAGCAGATCCTTTGATCAACATATCAAATGCGATTTATCTTCAAAGTTATCGCTTTCGCATTTTTTACATAATTGACCAGGGGGCTGAGTCTACTATCGTAATGGTGTGTCGTGGAACTGTCACTGACGTGTCAATGGTCGGTTTTTTGTACATTTGGTAGGTAATATACTTAATTGTATCCTTTTATAAATATATACCTTTAATAATTAATGTAATTATAAACTTATTATAAGCAGAGGAATTAATGACCAACGGACAGACGGAGTACATAGTCTGTAATGTCCTACAATTAGCAGCACTCACAGGTTGCACTTGCTAGTTATAGTTACCTAAGTAGTTTAATTCATAGAATAAGAATAATTACCTATTAAAACAGGTTTTTTTTCATTGTGACTTTGACAACTACAACTGTATGTGAATACCTAAGTGCTGAATACACTCTTTATTTCGTTATTACTAATCCAAAAGACAAAGAAAACCGACCATCAAGACATCAGCGACAGTTCCACGACACACCATTACGATAGTAGACTCAGGTCCCTGCTGCTGATCAACTTATGACGAGGGATGTTACTTATATTTATGCATAAACCATAGCTCCTCTTTTTCTATGATTTAAATATTCCCTGGCAATAATAATTGTGGCATCGATATAAAAATTTACATAGTTCTAGAGCTCAGAAGCATAAGGTCGGATATGTCATTATACATCAGAAACTTTTGTCGCATGTGCGTTTATTGTAAACTGGCAGTTACGACCAAATAGTTCGGAGGTTAATAGAATTGTATTATTATTTTAGATCGTCCTTTGACCTCTTCAACTAATTTTGAGGTCTGAAATCTAAAGAAATAGGTCTGATTAAGAATTCTTTCTTCAAATATAAAAAATACCGGTTTCTTCAACTTTATTTAACTTAACATATTTTAGAATGACTTGTCGGAGTATTTTTCTTAATTTACTTAGGTAAATAAGATATTTATTGGCTTGTTTTAAAACTTATAAAAAATATTCTTCGGTTGTATCTTTTTATTGTTACAACTTAAGTGTTACTATTTATGTCACTGTCGGAGCGTGATATATTTAGCCTATAAGTTAATTCAGTTTATAAACTATCCGCGTGCAAACTTTCAGCCATAGCCATTCAGTAGTTTTTGAAAGAGTAACAAAGATATCTACATACATCCACACATACAATGCAATTCTATGTTACTGACTATAATTATAAGTTAAGGAAGATATATTATATTTGTTTTTATCCATTTCATAACCTGCAACCACCACCATCATTAGGACTGGAGTACCGCTCACTGCCGTAAAAGCCTCGTGGTTAACGACGAATGCCGACCGATTAAAAAAAAATGACTTTTTAAATAATTAAAGTGGCGTCCATATATGGCCACGAAGGAGGTTAGGAGGAGTTTACGTAAACCTATAAAGTCAAAGGAAGTTTACCAACCTTCGACAATTTACATACAACTCAATCTAAAACAAACATATCAAACGATACCTACCTTCCAAATTACAACACAAGCGAATTACAAACCACATCAACACAAAAATTAAACGGGAAATAATACTTATAACTGTAATAACATAACAATAATGTAATACATATTTATTCAACACATTTTTAATCTTGATTTTTCACATAATGCGTCTATTGTTCGTAATCATAAGGTATTATTCAGACTGACCGACTCACATCGGACGGTATTTTACAATACGACTATCTTCCCGCGTGCGGTTTCACCCGCGTTACTCCCGTTCCCGTAGGAACTTCGTAATTAAATATAGCCTAAAATTTTCATCGACAAATGGGCTATCTAACACTGAAAGAATGTTTCAAATCTGACCAGTAGTTCCTGAGATTAGCGCGTTCAAACAAACAAACTCTTCAGCTTTATATACTAGTAGAGATTTCTTCGGAAAACTTTATTTTTAGGAGAGGTAGAGCTTTAACAAGCCATCAGACTGAAAATTGTCACCTCAAAATAAAATAATAATAAAGTTTAAGTTATTAACAGAATAATTCAATTCAGAGTGAAAAGCGTGGGGTGCATTTTACCACTTTTCATAACTCTCCTCTCATAGATAGTTGCCAATAGAATGATTGTGACATATTTTATCAAGCACCCCACGCTTTTCACTCTGAATTGAATTATTCTGTTAATAACTTAAACTTTATTATAATTTTATTTTGAGGTGAAAATTATTTTCTATTTTTTAGTTCGGTTAGCTATAAAAACGTGTTTTTTTAGTTTTTTATAACATTTTTTTTTAAGGATAATGGGAAACTGTTATCAAATTATTGCCTTGTCATCGGTCCTTGACACGTATGCAAAGTTTCAAATTAATTAGACTTCTGGAAACTGGTGAAAATTAAGTTCAAAGATTCCGTTACATACAACCCAAGCTAATAAAAGCGTGTTAAAAAAGCATTTCCTCATTGCAGTATACCATAGCAAACATTATTCGTGACATAGGGATTCACATAACCTGCAACCACCAACATCTTTAGGACTGGAGTCCCGCTCGCCTTTATGTCTGGTGAAGTACAAAAGCGTATTTCCCTAGTGCGGATGTTATCTTAAAAAAACAGAAATAACATAAAAAGAGATACTATTTTTGTCACATTCACATTCCGCGGTCGTACGGCTCCGGACGAGTCGGAACGCGCCAGAAATATTTACGGTGATTTGTTTATATACACGTTTTAATTTTCATTTTTTTATTTTACAATACTTACCTCTTTATAGAGAGAGAAGTATTGTAAAATTCCGTATTTTACATACATACATGCATATAATCACGCCTTTCTCCCATGAGGACAGAATTTTGCATTGTAAAATTCTGTCCGGCGCGGGTGTCTGGGTCTGAATGGTGCCTACCATCGCTCGGGTGAATCTCTCACGACTCACATTGTAATTGTGTGTTTATGTAAATTGTTTTAATCACGATTAAAATGTATAATTACAATTTAATTTAGTCTTTGAGAGGTATATGTCTATAATAAAGAGACATCGGATCTTTGAAGTGGTTTTTTTTTTAATCAGCCATTTAACATCCACTGCTGAAGATAGGCTTCCTCTGTTACAGCCTTGGTAAACCAGGGTCGTTGAGGTATCCCGCCGCCTACTGCCTTAGGCTCGGCCTCGTGGATTGGGGCACATGGGCCCCGCTGCCTTCGAGGGTGACCCTTTTTTTCAGTTTGACTTACGTAGGTAGCCACGAGGCTTTTGCTACTTCACCGGGCATAAAGGCGAGCAGAGCTCCAGCCTTAATAAATGGTTTAAAAACTACAAACTAAGTAACCTGCGCAAGAGGGCGCCCCCTGTGGGGCATGGACCTCGGCTCAGGGCGGTCGCTGGCGATGAGATTGAGGGATTATGAATTGTAGTATTTTAGGGGAGTTTTGTGCAACTGTTGCTCTACTTTACAGTTCGCGGGCCTCTCGGACTTCGGGTCTACGAGGGCATCGGATGGTTATTTGCAAGCTAAGGGTCAGGAGGACAAGGGGGGACGCGTCGCGTTCGCGGGCGCACTCTTCTCCGGCGGGTCGGATAGAGAGGCTGACCCATGAGGAGTAGGGACGCCTCTACACCCCGGTCCCTATAATTGGGCAAATGGGCCACTGTAAGTGTAGCCCAGGAGATCCCGCGATGCCACATTGGCCGCGGGTGCCGTTCGTTGGCACCCGCCGATTGGCCGAGGGTCGGATTGCTTATGTGTACCCGGCCCCTGCCAACGGCGGATCGAAGGAGTGTCCGGGGGGTTTAAGTGGTGTAGGGTCCTCTCCTCGTGGTATGAGTTTAGCATACCACGCTATGGAGAGGGCGAGTCCCACATATCACACCGCCAGCGCGCGAATACGCTGCAGCGGCGGTGGGAATGCGTAAATGAATTTCCACCCGGACAAAAAAAAAACAATAGGTCGTTGAGGTATATGGCCGTAATTACCACGATTGGCAAGCGGTGGTCGCAGTAAGATGGGAGTATCTTGAAGCTGATATATCGCTCATTTCGAGCGACAGTGACACAAATGCAAATAAGTTAACTTTACACCAGATCAGAGTAAAGATTATTTCTTAGTTCAAAAGAAGAATAATGCAACGAAGACTTTTTGCCCTCTATCAGACGGTTTTTGAACCTACAAATGTGGCGTTTTCACTGCCAACGCAGATGATTATGCATAGTATTTTGGCATTAATATGAGTGATATTAATTGGCGTATTTTTGCAAATGTGTCACTGTCGCTCCAAAAGAGCGATATGCTGCATTTATCAGCTGTATGTCTATTAGTCATCTTTGACGACCCCCATAGGAAGATATGGGGTGGTCTATTCGAAGGCGGAAATCTGAAGTTTTAAATTAAAAAATACCTTATATAAATAATCACCGTTGAAATATTCAATTCAACCACTTATGATATCAAGCTTTCCATAACCTTTGAACTTATACATTAAATATATGCATAGTTGCTACTTGATTTCAGTTCAAAGGTCTTACTTTTATCTAATATAATAAATGTGAAAATAAATTTACATTCGCAAAACGCAAACGGATTTAGATAACATTTAACACACATACAGTTTATAACCGGATTAACGGTACTAAGTCAAATTAAAATATTGCATATCAATCTGTGACAATTTAATAAATAATTTAAAAAAAACTGTTCAAGTACGAGTCGGACTCGCTCACGAAGGGTTCCATCCCATTTTCAAGAGTCTGTTGCCGTTATTGATATCGAGCAAAAATTAAAAAAGTTTGTTGTTGGGATTCCCCCTTAAATATTTATTTTATTTTTAGTATTTGTTTTTAAAGCGGTAATAGAAATACATCATCTGTAATAATTTCATCTGTCTAGCTATCGCAGCCTGGTGACAGACAGACAGCGGAGTCTTAGTAATATAGGGTCCCGTTTTTATCCTTTTGGCACAAAAAGCTAAAAAACTGTCTTTCTATAAAAAAAATTGTATTTCGAACGAAAGTTCATTCCGGGTACCTAACCTAACCTAACTTGGAAAATCGTATACCTATGCTATTGTTACTAAATATAATTCTAGCTAGGTAATTAATCTTAATTAAAATATAGGCGTGGTGAGGTTAGGTTATCAGCCACCATTTGCAAAACGTCGTTGACTGCCACGTAGCCAGTGTATCAAATACGAAGTCTTTTTGACTTTACGCAAACATCCGTACTGCACTGTAATTTCTGCAATAGTGTGGAAATCCTTAATATAAAAGTCAGGGATAAAAATGGCAATGAACTAGCTGTCCTTGGTCCCCTATCCCACTTAGCACCAGTTCATTAGACAGATACCAACCACAGATAAAACAATCATTGACAAGTAATTAATGATATCATTCAACTATTACAAATCTATCTTGTATGTATCTAGGTTAATAAAACACTACATTATAAAGTAATTTGTTACTTAATACTTCAATAAAAGAACTGTCAATAAAGCTCCGAAAATTGTCGCACTTTGTGTTTTTTTATTTTTTGTTATTGTGTAAAGTGGTATCAAGGCCTTCAAGGCTGTTCACTTTCTCTCGGCCGGGTCCGTACTCTATGTAAGCAGTAGGTTCTTGCGACTTATGCTATCCTGGTTGGCACATATTAGGATGTTAGGTAAGCTAACAATTGAGGTTGGACAAACGAATGCTATCATACTAATATTATAAAAAGGTAAAGTTTGTGAACTGTTTGTGTGGTTGTAGGGGGTAATCTCATGATATTTTGTGTTGAAGTGTCCAAGGGAACGGGATCTATGCGAATGAACCGCGCGGGACAGCTTATGGTTGTAAATTATAGGTAGGTATTTCAGTTCACTGTATGGTAGACTGGTAAATAATGCTTTTGGCATTAAGTCTGCCTATGTACTTTTATAGTGCTGAAGTTTTAAATAAATAAGATAAAGAATTACCGTTTAAAGAAATAAATATTCAATTCAGCCACTTATACTATCCTACAATCCATACCCTATGGACTTATATATAAAATATAGGTATGCATAGTTACTACTTGATTTCAGTTCAAAGGTCTTACTTTTATCTAATATAATATTATATTATAAAGAGGTAATGTTTGTGAGGTTTTAGGGGGTAATCTCTGGATCTACTGAACCGATTTTGCAAATTCTTTTACCAATAGAAAGCCACATTATTTGTGAGTGTCAAAGGCTATATTTAATGTTAACGTTTCCACGGGAACGGGATCTACGCGGATATACGCGGGACAGCGTGTAATAAATAATTGTAAATCATAGATGTTTCATTTCATAGTTTTAATTAAATAGTGTAGTAATATGAGATGCAATCCATCAGCCTATCTCAGTCCACAGCACGGGACTAAATTTGGAACAAATTATTATGTCAATAATTTGTTCCAAACCCAGTACCCCGCATTCCGTATCCAATCCACACCGGCTACTCGTCTCAAGTCATCAGTCCGTCTTGAAAAGAGGTCCTACCTTAACCTAAAATCCTTTTGCTACTTCACCGGGCATAAAGGTCGAGCTCCAGCCTCAATAAATGGCCACAAACTAAGCAACCTGCGCAGGTCACTGGCGGCGATATTGAGAAACTTTAGGTTTTTAGGCGAATTAATCAGTAAGATGTAACAGTCAGTCAACAGACAAAGAGCATAAATAGATTGCTAAATAATTATTAATATTCGTTACTAAACACCCGTGGGAATAAAACTGACTAACAAAGCATGATGACTGCACTTAATAGTAGTTATTAATTAACATTAGCTCACCATATGACAACTGTACATCACTATTATTATATGACAGTGACACTTGTATATATGTAACTAGATTCTCGCGCACGATTCCACCTGCGTAGCTCCAGTTTCCGTAGGAGCTTTATAATTAAATATAGCCTACTAGCTTTTATTCGCATTGAAGTCAATGTCCCTACAGTTAAGTAATTTTCGCGTGACAGCGTAACAAACTTTCATTTACATCCCACTAATATTATAAACGCGAAAGTTTGTAAGTATGGATGGATGGATGTTTGTTTACTTGTTTCTCTATCATGCCAAATCGCCAGTGGCATAGCTATCGTAGGGCCTGATGGTGCAGTACACCAGGGCCCCGGACCTCAATGGGCCCTCTAACCTAAGCTTTGAAAAGAGCAGGTCACCCAACTCGCTGGCTCTTGAATCTATGCACCGGGGCCCTTGCCCACCTAGCTATGGCACTGCGATATCTCCTAATATTATGGAAATCGAATGAAATACAAAATTTTGTAAATAGCAATTGTTTTAAATTAAATACTTGTGATATCTATACTAATCTATACTAATATTATAAAGCTGCAGAGTTTGTTTGTATGTTTGTTTGTTTGTTTGTTTGTTTGAACGCGCTAATCTCAGGAACTACTGGTCCGATTTCAAAAATTATTTCAATGTTGCATAGTCCATTTATCGAGGAAGGTTATAGGCTATATTTTATTTTCAAAAAAATTAGGGATCCGTAATAAAATTGCAATTTTGTAACCCAAGGTGTAAAAGCGAAAACCTATTTATGCGTGCGCTGCAAAAACTATTGACAATAGAACAAAATGATGTACTACGGGTTTGTAGGTCTTATTAAGATCTACAAAAAAGTCCGCGAGAGCATATATCTAACTATCATAGTTTAGTCACAATAACCGCTTTTATGTTCATAAAAAAATATTGAATCGTCTGAAGAAAGAAACTACGTTAAATGTATATCGTAATATTAATCCTTATCCAAATTAAGCATTATGTTACCAAGGGTATTTATATAGAAGTAAAATACTTTTTGTTTTATTCCAATCGGATATTTCGTTGAGAAATTATCTCGAGTATAAAAACGCAAGAAATTGGTACCTAATAATGAGTTATTTACCATAATAGATAAAGCTGAAGAGTTTGTTTGCTTGAACGCGCTAATCCAAGCAACTAGGTACTGGTCCGATTTAAAAAAATCTTTTAATGTTAGATAGCCCATTAATCGAGGAAAGTTATAAGCTATATTTTATTATAAAGTTTCTACGGGAACGGGAGTTACGCGGGTGAAACCGCGCGCGGAAAGCTAGTTATGTCTATAAAAATGCCTTAAATATACAAACTTTTATTATAATACGTTCAAATATTTTTAAAAACTGTTCTGTAAGAGAGAGATAGCAGACTAACCTTTTGTCTCACAGAAAAGACATCAACGCGGGTCTCGACGCGACATGATAACAGCCAAATTCAATACTAGCTTCCCGCGTGCGGTTTCACCCGCGTAACTCCCATACCCGTGGGAACTTCATAATTAAATATAGCCTAAGTTACTCCTGGATGACGTAGCTTTATAATAATGAAAGAATTTTTGAAATCGGTCCACTAGTTCTAGACCCTCCGTACCATTTTCAGGTGCGCACCTGTTGACCTTATTGACATCGAGCAAAAAATGGCAAAATAAAAAAGGTTGTTGTATGGGAGCCCCGCTCAAAAATTTATTTAATTTTAATTTTAGTATTTGTTGTTATAGCGGCAATAAAAATACATCATCTGTGAAAATTTCAACTGTCTACCTATCGTAGTTCTTGAGATACAGTCTGGTGACAAACAGACAGCAGTCTTAGTATTAGGATCCCGTTGTTTACCCTTCGGATACGGAACCCTTAATGTCCCAGGTTCGATTAAAAATCTTGGATGTTTTCAAACATATTACTAGGTTAAAGAAAGAGAATTAAGATTATTATTCAATGTTAACGATGTTATTCGTTAGTGCACATCTACCGGATGACGTCATCTTCACGGTTGGGTGGCTACCGGCCCACGGTGCGCCCGCGCAACGCGTTTTGTTTATAAAAGATTTGGTCTTAATGTTAGCGGTTAGAGTTATAGTAACGCGAGTGAAACCGCGCGTGGAAGCTAGTAAAGAATAAAAATCTAATACGCGGTCAATAAACACTTGTACTCATTAATTATACACGATGAAATAATATTAATGTAATTAAATACAAAATATTATAGGTGATGTTCTTCAGAAAGGTCAGGTGCGTAGCACTCGCAACCGGCGCGCGGCGTGCGTGTATGACCAGATGTATGAACGTGGACGAGGCAAAAGGAGTGTGTAAGGATGTAGCAGGTGGCGTTCCATAGTTTCTGCCTACCCCCATGGGAGAAAGGCGTGATTATATGTATGTAAATACAAAATATGGCAACTAAAATCTATTACGGATTAGCTTATTATGAGTTTTTTTTCTCATGTATTTCGCCCTGAGGCTTTTACTACTTCACCGGGCATAAAGGCGAGCAGAGCTCCAGCCTAGATAAATGGTTTAAACACTACAAACTAAGCAACCTGCGCCAGAGGGCGTCCCCTGTGGGACTTGGACCTTGGCTCAGGGCGGTTGCTGACGGGGAGATTGAGAGATTATAGCTTTTAGTTTCTTCAGGGGAGTTTTGTCGCTGTCGCTCGACTATACCTTATTATCAGTCTGTCAGTCTAATATCACGTCATATGTATAGTAATAACAATAATTAAATATTATTTTAATCTATAATAATACAAAGAAAAGATTTGATTGCTTGTTTGTATTGAATAAGTTCCGAAACTAAGTACTTCCCCGATTGAAATTTTAATTCTTTCACCGTTGGGAAGCTACTGTGTCCCCGGATGACATCCTAATAATATTATAAACGCGAAAGTTTGTAACCGCGCACGGGTAGCTAGTTAAATTTACAACTGGTTGAAATTAAGTGAATTCTTATCTTATCTACATACTAGCGGCCCGCCCCGGCTTCGCACGGGTGGACTTTTATACCCTACCCCTGCCCTACCCTACCCCTACCCTACCCCTACCCTACCCCTACCCTACCCCTACCCTACCCCTACCCAACCCTACCCCTACCCTACCCCTACCCCTACCCTACCCCTACCCTACCCCTACCCCTACCCTACCCCTACCCTAACCTACCCCTACCCTACCCCTACCCTAACCTACCCCTACCCTACCCTACCCCTACCCAAAAGTATCCTATGTCCTTCTCCCAGTTCTTAGCTACCTCCCTACCAATTTTCAGCCAAATCGGTTCAGCCGTTCTTGAGTTATAAATAGTGTAACTAACACGACTTTCTTTTGTTTTTAAAATGTATTCTGCTATTCGGGACGGAAACAAATCCAACAAACCAAAAACCATGGCAATCGGTCCAGCCGTTCTCGAGTTATAAGTGTTGTAACAAACACGACTTTCTTTTATATATATAGATATGCATTTGCTATGAAAAAAATATTATCATCATCATCAGCCCGTATAACGTCCAGGTGCTGAACATGGGCCTCCTCCCGAGGGAGGGTATTTGCCAGAGTCACCACGCTTGGCAGGCGGGTGACCGCAGTATTATGTTGTACCACACAAGGAAACGCTGCTGCCCGTTCCTTGATACACGATTATTATAGATGATGTTATAACAATCGGGACCAACGGCTTAACGTGCTTTCCGAGGCACGGAGGGTAGTCCGAAAGAAATACTCTGAAAGAAATATAAATACCGTTAATATGACAATATTTTTTAATTAATATGCCATAGACTAATCCTTTAAAATACTATCATATCTAAAACACGTTTTTAAATTATTCATCAAATTTAATCTTAATTAACAGTATTTTTTCTTTATAAGTAATAAATAATAATTATCGTACTTATTAAATATTAAAATCGATATATTTATATGCAATTTTATTTATTCATTTCCTAGAACATCATGGTCTCTTATCTCTCTCCAAGGTTATGCTAATAAATTTAATGTCTAATTAATATCTATATAGGATGTCAAAATAACTGTTCTTTTAATTTTTGTATCGTCATGTCTGTGTGTAGTCATACTAATGAAAAAAAATGGCAGTATTTTTGTTTCGGATATTTTAGGAGCAGCAGGATCGATTCTTATTAGAAGATATGAGAGAGTGAAACCCATTATCGGGTCGCAGCTCCGCACCATCCGAGGTCAAAGGTTTGATTCCGTACGGGCAACTATTAAAATAGATGGGCCGGACAAGAATGTTTTGTGTAAAACCTTAGATTTCTTTCCGAGTTTAATTGGCGGAGGGACTACCATCCTCCAGAAAGCATGTTTAGCCGTTGTTCCCGATAGTCAAAACCATATATAACAATCATATACCAGGGAACGGGCAGCAGCGTTTCCTTGTAAGTTACAACATAATACTGCGGTCACCAACCCGCCTGCCAAGCGTATATATATAACAACACCCTTCCCTTGGTAGCAGGCCCATGTTCAGCAGTACATGTTATACGGGCTGATGATGAAGATAAATAAAAAAATAGGTAGAAGTTAAACAAAGGGCAGCTATTATGAAACAAAAGCATCAAACCTTTCCGAACTCCAAAATTACTGGTAGTACGTAATGTGAGGACTTTCGCAAATGTAGCCTACAAATGTCAGCGGGATTGGCCAATATCACTAGCAGCTTACACTAACTGAATATCGCATAAATGTGTTCACATTTTGACTGTAATCCATATGAATTATATAGTTAGCCTCGAGGCTTTTGCTACTTCACTGGGCATAAAGGCGAGGAGGCCTCCAGCCTTATTAAATGGTTATCAACTGCTAGCTTCCCGCGCGCGGTTTCACAGACGACCCTCCAGTTCCCGTAGGTACTTCATAATTAAATATAGCCTATAGGCTTCCTTGATAAATTGACTATTAAGCACTGAAAAAAAAATTTGATCCTGAGACCAGTAGAAGACAATTTTGTTCCTGAGATGATGTTAAAGCAAACAAATAAATTCTTCGGCTTTTAATACTTACTGGCGACCCACCCCTGCTTCGCACGGGTGTAATGCTTATGTATTATACATATAAACCTTCCTCGTGAATCACCCTATCTACTAAAAACTACCGCATCAAAATCCGCGGCGTCTAGGTACAGATAGACAGCGGGAAGCGACTTTGTTTTATACTATGTAATGATTCGAATAGATAAACTAAGCAACCTGCGCAAAAGAGTGCCCCCTGTACGACTTGGACCTCAGCTAAGAACGGTAGCTGACGGAGGTGTTTTTTTTTTTCGGACGGACAATGTTTAGTTAGCCCTGAGGCTTTTGCTACTTCACCGGGCATAAAGGCGAGCAGAGCTCCAGCCTAGATAAATGGTTTAAACACTACAAACTAAGCAACCTGCGCAGGAGGGCGTCCCCTGTGGGACTTCGACCTCGGCTCAGGTTCTTAGCAAACTAAGGGTCGGGAGGGAACCATTCGACGATACAACAGTACGTATCTTGATGATGTAAAAATCTTAGCACTTAAACTTAGTTATAAAATCGCTATCAATGTTACCTTACTTAATTGTAACAAAAACAGTGTTTTACTAATTAACAGCATCTATAATGATTCACCTTTTTTTGTTCTCATCTTAGTTAGCGATTTGATTCGGTACAGTGGTGCGCAAACTGAGGCAACCATTTCGATTTTTTTTTTGAGTCGACAATTATCGTTATTTAGCCACGAGGCTTTAGATACTTCACCGGGCATAAGTTTTTTAGAGGCTACCCGTCTCTACAAAATAAGCAATTCATTTATAGGGCAATTTATTCGATTTAACAACAAACTCCCTTTTAATGTCCGTCCGAAAAACTCCTCAAAACAGACCTTAACAAGCCATGGCCGTTAATGGATTTTGCGATAATCACCACGCTTGGCATGCGGATTGGTTACGCGCTAATCTCAGAAACTACTGATCCGATTGAAAATATATTTCAGTGTTAGATAGCCAATTTATCGGGGAAGGCTATAAGCTATATTTAATTCAGAAGTATTTACGGTAACATGAGTAACGCAGGTGAAGTCGCGCGGTAATCTAGTATTAAGATAAGCTCGTCTCTACGTCAATTTAATTCTAAGATTTCTTTCCGGGTCTGGTTGGTTGAGGGACTACCCTCCGAGCCTCGGAAAGCACGTTAAGCCGTGTTGGTCCCGATTGTTATAACATCATCTATAACAAGCGTATAT
This sequence comes from Nycteola revayana, assembly GCA_947037095.2. Taxonomy (NCBI): domain Eukaryota; kingdom Metazoa; phylum Arthropoda; class Insecta; order Lepidoptera; family Nolidae; genus Nycteola; species Nycteola revayana. The sequence continues at coordinate 15,282,787 of OY855748.1, read as the reverse complement.
CAGGGAACGGGCAGCAGCGTTTCCCTGTGTATTACAACATAATACTGCGGTCGCCAATCCGCCTGCCAAGCATGGTGACTATGGCAAAACCCTCCCTCGGGAGGAGGCCCATGTTCAGCAGTGGACGATGTACGGGCTGATGATGATGATGATTACGTCACTTCATTATTATGTGGGCGGTGATGGTCTTCCAAAGGCTGCCGACCGCTGACTTACACTAACGACATTAAAGAATTAGGCAGAACGACCGATCCATAATGTCTTTCGTAGAAATTTATAGCAAAAAAAACCTTTACTAATTTAAATGTGATGGATCCTCTAAAAATGGTAAGTCGTTTCTGTCAGCTTTTTTTCTGTGTTATGCGACTTCGTCCGTTTTGCTTTCAATTTATTCTATCAAACATTTCATTCCCTCATGTTCAGCTGTGGACATTATACTGGCTGATGATGATGATGATCATGATTAGTTAATAATTACATTATTGTAATTATGATAGGTACGTGATAATTAAAAGAGCTTTAGTTCACTTTATTATTTTATCAGATTGTTTATGTCCACTACTGAACGTGGGCTTCCTCTTAACATACCTAGTCAAGCCAGGGTCGTCAAGGGATACTGCCATAATCCCCACACCTTGCAAGTCGATTGGTGGTCGCAGTAAGATGGAGAGTACCTTTGAATTGATAGATGCTCCTACCAATCCATCAGGTGTATGTCCATTAGTCACCTCTTACGACATCCATGGGAAGATATGGGGTGGTCTATCCTAAGCCGGAAACCACACGGCGTTTAAAATTTTCCATATATATATGACCATACTAGCTGCGCCCCGCGGTATTACTCGCGTTACTCTGCTCCAGTGGGTCGGAGCGTGATGTTTTGTATCCTATCCCGATACAATTTCAGCCAATCTCGTTCAGTAGTTTTTACGTAAAAGAGTAACAAACATACATCCATACCTACAAACTTTCGCGTTTATAATATTAGTAGGATCAGTTAATTGGTCACACCAAATTATCTTGTCATTACACTAACACAGCCATCACAATACCTCTTTTAAATTCCTCAACATCAACTATGTCATTAAATGTCCAAAAATATTCGCCACTTTCGGCACAACCTTTTTTTAAAACGATATAAGATGGCTTCCAAACACGCGAACCATAAAAAGTTATGACTCAACAAGGAATGGGAGAAAAAACGCTATAATGTAACGCAATTATGGCAAAAATCCTGATTTAGGGAATACTTTATTTGACCGCCCGCTTCGGGGCCTGTCAGAATAAAAAATGTGTCTGTGGTCGTTATTTGCTGGGTTGCCACACTAAAAAAGTGTTTAAAGCCTACACTGAATGTTTTGATACATTTTTAGTGGTGTTTTATGAAAAACTAGCGGCCCGCCCCGGCTTCGCACGGGTGGACTTTTATACCCTACCCCTTCCCTACCCTACCCCTACCCAAACCCTACCCTACCCCTACCCTACCCCTACCCTACACCTACCCTACCCTACCCCTACCCTACCCTACCCCTATCCTAACCCTACCCCTACCCTACCACTACCCTACCCTACCCTACCCCTACCCTACCCCTACCCTACACCTACCCTACCCTACCCCTACCCTACCCTACCCCTATCCTAACCCTACCCCTACCCTACCACTACCCTACCCTACCCTACCCCTACCCTACCCTACCCTACCCTACCCTACCCTACCCCTACCCCTACCCAAAAGTATCCTATGTCCTTCTCCCAGTTCTTAGCTACCTCCCTACCAATTTTCAGCCAAATCGGTTCAGCCGTTCTTGAGTTATAAATAGTGTAACTAACACGACTTTCTTTTGTTTTTAAAATGTATTCTGCTATTCGGGACGGAAACAAATCCAACAAATCAAAAACCATGGCAATCGGTCCAGCCGTTCTCGAGTTATAAGTGTTGTAACAAACACGACTTTCTTTTATATATATAGATTTGATAATCGTTATGTCAATTGTAGATCATAACGTGTCTTTCGGTTCAAACATATATATATTCTTTTTTAGATAAACTTAAATTCAATTATAATTCAATCCAGGACCGTGGTCCTAAGCTCTATAAGGGTGTGTTTGTCACTTAGATATAATAGTCACAAACTTACAATTTTAATGCGGTGTATGATTTATACTTGCATCTAATAGACGGAAGATAATAATCTAAGAAAAATAAATAGACACAGGACGGACGGACTAGTATGTAGTCTGTAGGTTTGTAAGATTTGCTGTTTCACCTACTACAAAATAAACGATATTTATTCAGCACTTAGGTATTTACATACACTTGTCAAGGTAACATTTACTATAAAATTATGATTAAATTTATTTTAGGTGTCCTAGAAGTCTGTCAGTTTTGTTTTAATAAAAAAAATCTTAATATTAATTCTACTAACTATTTACTGAATGTTAATGCTGTGGTACGTGATATGGTAGATATCCATAGAGTAGAATAATGTATTTGTAATCGTTTTTATTTTATTTTATTACATTATGATTCTGACAAGTACCTAGAAGTGTATATAAATACTGTGCTGAATAAAATTCACTTATTTATTTACAATAAACAATTAAGTTTAGACTAACAAAAAAATACCGTTCGAAAATCCCAATCAACATTAATTACGTCCACGCTAAATACTATTTGTAATGTAAACCACTTTATTTTGAACAAATAGGTAATATCAATGACACAGTACAAAAATAAACGCCATACCGTGATGATGCTTCTAAACTATCCAATATGCAAATATTTGATCTTAAACAAAGTAAAACAGGTTAAGTAGAAGTCAGTGATTTTGTTATACGTCGTAACGTATTAGACGACTAAACAGTCATCGCTAAAATTCAGAGAAATCATTTATATTTAGTAGTGCAATGGATCTATGTAAATATGTATCTAGATACTTTTAATAGCATTAGAAAATACTGATTAAAATAACTTCGAACATGAGTTATGAGCACCCGTCCTCACAACCTAAATTATCTTGTATTACATGGCACTAGAGCTCATAGGTATCTCATGTTTATAATAATTATCTTTTTGTAAAAAAACATAATGATGATGTTCATTTTAATATTTAAATGATGGTAAATGTCTTGACTGACTTTCAGATCAACACACACTGTCTAAACCGCTGATCGTAGAGACCTGTTATTTGGAGGGTGTATTCTCTATATGCAATGTGTCTAGAAAAAAGGTTAGAACCAGATATAGAGAAACACCAACCAAAGGAACAGGCGGGTTTTAGACCAAGGTTCTCAACAATCGACCATATCCATACGTTAGAGCAAATAGTGGAAAAATATCAAGAATTTAAGTCCCCGCTCTATCTAGCGTATGTAGACTACGCCAAAGCATTTGACTCGATAACGCACGAGAGCATTTGGCAGGCACTGAAACACCAAAATATTCCGGACATATATATAAATATAATTAAAAACATATATACAAAAAGCACAAGTCGCGTAAAGCTTGATAGACTAGGACCCAAAATAAATATACGCAGAGGTGTGAAACAAGGAGATCCACTCTCACCAAAACTCTTCATTGCTGTCCTACAAAATATAATGAAGGATTTAAAGTGGGAAGGAAAAGGAATACGTATAAATGACAAGTTTCTCAGCAACTTAAGATTTGCCGACGATATTATTCTCTTCCCGACGTCATCAAAACAACTTCAAGAAATGCTTACAGACTTAAGTGACTCTAGCAACACCATTGGATTACAACTAAACACCTCTAAGACCAAAGTAACCACAAACAGTAAACAAACCCCTATTATAGTAAATCAAACGCCAATCGAATATGTAGACAATTATATATATCTTGGAAAATTAATTTCATTTAAAAAAACAAGGCACAAAGATGAACTAGACAGAAGAATTAATATGTCTTGGAAAAAATTCTGGAGCTTAAAAGAAACATTAAAATCAAAACTTCCATTAAATCTAAAGAAAAAAGTAATGGATTCGTGTATACTACCATGCCTGACATACGGAGCACAAACTTGGATCTACAATAAATACACAAAAACAAAAATACGAACATGCCAGCGTTCTATGGAGAGAAGCATTCTAGGCCTAAAGCTCAAAGATAAACAAAAAAGCAGCGATATAAGGCAAAGGACTAAAGTCATCAATGCCGTAAAGCATGCACAGCGGTTGAAGTGGAAATGGGCTGGCCACATGATACGAACGACGGATAAACGTTGGACGAAACTGGTCACAACATGGAAAGGTCCACAGAGTAAGAGACTCAGGGGTAGACCTATAGACCGATGGACTGATGACCTACGAAAGGTAGCAGGAGACAATTGGATGGAGACAGCAGAAGATAGAGCACAATGGAGACAGTTGGAGGAGGCCTACACCCGAGAGGGGCCATGACTTAATATTACATTATAATTTAGAAGCTTTTTTTTTACATATTATTATCTTTAAATTTTATTGTATTTTGTTATGTTAGGATTAAGTCAAGGAAAAATAAAGGCTTATTATTATTATTATTATTATTATTATTCTCTATATGACATCGGCATTCCATCAGAAAGAATATTTTTAAAATTCCACCCCTAAGAGAATGAAAATGAGTCGCGGGCTACATGTAGCTCTTTATGTATTTTATATAATTGGTACCTTATTTCCTTTGGTCACGCCATAGCTAATTTTATTTGTCTTCGTAATTATAAGAACAAGGTTAAAGCAAGTAAAAGAAATTTCTAGAAAAAAAACCACGAAAGATAACCTTATAATTTGACACGCGACACCGGACACGAACATCTAATGTTAAATAAAGTTATCGTAACAGCTAACTTAAAAATGAAGGCACAAACACAATTTGAAAACAAACCAAGGTCATCTAGAGATTAAACCTAGCATTTTAGATTGTAACAATATTGTAAATTTACGACAACTTAGCTTCAGGGCGTGGTTGTTTGAGAACAGTTTACTAGGTAAGTGGGCATGTATAAGTATATAAACATTTCGCAAAAGTTGATATTAGATAATAACTTACAAGTATGATATCTTAATCTTGGATAACCTCCGTAGCATACTTACGTTTAAAAAAATGCGAGTGAGACACTCAAAAAAAAATTTCTTTTTTATCCTACTATTACTATGTACTATTACTCTTTTTAACCCCTCGTGCTAAGCTAAAATGCTTGTGTTACGGGGGTTCACGTCGGCTTCGGTAGTGCAATGGGATGGGATTGATGGGAACAATAATTAATGATGATGTAAAATAGCGAGCTTAGCTCATTAATGAGTTTTCTTTCAGCAAACCATATTTACAGTGAGATTTGTGATAAACGGGCAAGAACAATGTAAAACTTTAAGTTAATTGACTGCACCGGTGGCTCAGTGGTTACGGAAGTTGCTTCTGAGACCTGGTGTTCTGGGTTCGATTCCCACCCGGGACAATTATTTGTGTGAACCACAAACAGTTGTTCTGAGTCTGGGTGTTCTTTGTGTCCGTGAAATGAATGTTGGTAAAGTCCCCCGCGACACAGGGATTTATTTCCCTAGTGCGGGAGTTGTCTTTTTTAAAAAAGAAAAAAAGAAAAAGAAAAGAAATCAAAGGTTAATTTCTGTGTTGATTGGTAGGTAGGGGGAGACTTTCCATTTTTTTTTCGGACGGATTTTTATGTATTTAGTGACGAGTCTTTTGTTATTTCACCGAGCATAAAAACGGGCAGAGCTTATGTACACTTCGTTCCGTGCCATAGAGAGTACATTAAGTAGATACCTAGTTCCGATAGTTTTGAATAACCTAAGACAATCTAACAACAAAATATACTATAATAATATGATCATCAAAATTGACCTTGATGCTATTAAAAAAAGTATATCAAAGATCGATAATACTACCAAATCATTTCACTTTACACACATATAATTTACGGACACCTAACACATTTTCAGAACAATTATCTGTGGTTCACACAAATAATTGTCTCGGGTGTTAATCGAAGCCAGAACACCAGGTCTCAAAAGCAACTACCGCAAACACTGAGCCAGCAGTGCAGTGAGACTATTACATAACATAACAAAACAGGTGAGTAAGTAAATAGGTAGGTAAAAAGGCCTCGTCCGGGACAGCTACAGCGATTAATTTGTTTAAACACCGGCTTCGCTTCGATAGCTCTTACTAGGTTGAAGGTTTTGTATGTTGGCTGTAATATATGTATTAAGAACACTTGATATTTAGTTGCAATTATATTACATAAACGGTCTATAATAATCGTATATCAAGGAACGGGCAGCAGCGTTTACTTGTGTGGTGCAACATACTGCGGTCGCCAATCCGCCTGCCAAGCGTGATGACTATGACAAATACCCTCCCCGGGAGGAAGCCCATGTTCAGCAGTGGACGTTATACTGGCTGATGACGATGATGATGACATAAACGGTAGGCCTACTGCCCACATAGTGCTTAATGTTATCAACGAAATTCTTTTTTATATCATATAGGTTGTCGCGCGGTTGCAATCGCATAACTCCCGTTCTCGGAGGAATTTTATAATTATATAGCCTATAACCTTCCTCGATAAATGAGCTAGCTAACACTGAATAAATTATTCACATCGTCTCGCATCTCACAAGCACTCATACAACGCCATAATATGTTTGTGTTTCAGTGCGGGCCGCGCAGAACACCGCGCCGCGCGACGCCTCGTGTCTTCTTAAAATAAAGCCCATGACACTTACAAATTTAATAACGTTGCCTAAATATCTTCGCGAACGCTTTGAGTATTTAATACCTAGACACAAACCCTGTCGTACTGCCACTTCTCTCCTTTTAAAAAACCCTCCCCATGTCTCTAGCAAATATGACCACTCATTCACCGTCCGTGCAGCATGTCTATGGAATTCACTTCCACATCCTTTACGCGCTTGCCAGTCTCTTGATGCTATCAAAAAAGAACAAGGGAGTACTTTGTCTCTCAGTTATTTATTATATAATATGGACATATAAGTTAGTAGGTATATGTAGTTTATTATAAATAGCAAGCATATTTATTATTATAAAATGTAGTTGTTTATGTATCTATAGTTGTATATGTAACTAATAGTGTGTATGTTTATAGATATGTATTTACCAATTTGTTAACAATTACCTATTTTAAATCTGTTGTACACTTGCTATTCACTCATTATTATGTATCTCTTCCCTAAAGGTTTGCTGGAAGAGAATTCATAATTGAATTAAGCTCGCCTTTGTACATGTTGTTTCCGATTTATAAAATTTATTTCATGTTATTTTCTGTGTGCAATAAAGTATAATATAAACGCTGCTCTTTTTTCTGGCTTGCTTTGGTTGGTAACATATTTTTTTAATCGGTCTCGTAGTTTAGGAGATTATTCCATGTAAACAAACAGTCAAATCCTTCTTCTTTATAATAATAATACAGTTTAGGTTTGGAAAAAATAATAAGGTAATAGCTGTAGACAATTCTCTACAATAATAACTTAATCCGTGTCAATAAGTCTATTAAATTAATATGTTGATATGGGTAGTTATTATGTATCCAACCCACGCCAGTAATAAAAACTAGCTTTATTATATAGATATAGGTTTTAATGTATCTAACTAAAGGTCGTTAAATGCCATATTTACCTGAACGTGGAACATTAACTACAACGCATTAAAATCCTACATAGATATAAGTGCGATAGACAAGCAACCGTCAGCACACAGGGTGCAGTGGAGGCGAGCCGTGAAATGGCTCAATGGGTATTCTCAGGGGCCAAATGTGTCACAATGGGAGACCTAAGTACAATAAAAACCACGACCACTCTCTCAAGAAGGTCCCAATTAAGAAGAAGACTATCAGCATATACCTACTTACTACAAATTATGTAAATGCACTTCAAACCGTAAAAAAACATAAAAAAGCTCTTTATAGTATTGTGTCACCTGGGTATTTATAGGTACTAGGTACTTAAGTACTTCAAAATAATTATGCGCAATAGATACTACCTATCTGCCTTATTCTTGTTTACCTACTAGATTTCTTACTCAACTTATAGTTTCTATTTAAACTACTTACAACAAATGTTAACTCAACCGTAAAACGAACATATATCGACATACTTTAAAAGTTTACTTTTAAATCAAAATTAAGTGTAACTAATAGCTAAAATATCGCAGGTGTAAATTAAGTGAGCAGTTTGTCCTTGCGATACATTAATACGTCAATAACAGACATTAATAACATTGTAGTGTACTTTAATCTTAACTTGTCATCAACTATCCGCTCTTGTGCTAATGCAACACGATATTAAAAAGTTATAAGTTATATCTACCAAATACAACAAAAACGCAGGATCTAATATCACTCAGGAAATTAAATGAATCAACAAAAAGATTAATAATCAAAATAACAAATTAAAAACTTTAAAGAAGTATAGTGGAACCCAATTAAAATTAGAATAAAACATGTCTGTCAATATAACTCACCAAAAAAGTCCTATCCGGGCACTCTCAGTGACAGTTCAACGGTATAAACAGTAGTAAAAAAACATATAAAACACAACACTAATCACTGACTGCGATCTCAACGTATAACTTAGAAATATCACGATAAAATATCAAAAGAACGGGACACTTTTTTTAAGTAATTTTTTAAAAGTTGTTTAATTGAATTCACAACACTATTTAAAAAATGACACAGTCACTAATCGGCGCGAAATTCGACAGTTCAAAAAGCAAGATGGCGCGTAACCGCTCCGTTGAGGTGCTCGAGGTCGACTGAATGAGTTAAATCAAATTGGCGAGTGAGAGAACATTATTACATCGCCAAAGGCTGTGCTGCGAAGCTAAGAGGCTGTTTGCAAGGAAAACAACTACGTATACCTACATTCGATACATATACGTTTGGGCACAGGAGTTTGTCATACTGCCAAATTCGTTAATGCTATCATGTAGATTAGGCTGAGACGCGGTGATGTCATTTTACTTCTTAGTGTTTTTGTACACGTTTTTGTGGAAATGGCGCCCTGTGGTCAGATTCTGTCAGCTGAAATGAATATGTCATCGATAATTTATGCCAAACTACGCATTAAAGCAATCAGCTATATTGTATGTACTTATTATATATATAGGGTTTATAATGAAACACTCAAAGGTCAAAAGCACTTAAGCCACAGTATTTTGTTATAATAACAATTTTATCAAAAGACAAGAGAATGCCGTGAGTGTTCTAAATTTGAATAATGACTGCATCTAAGGCTTTCGGTATACAGCCAACCAGCCAGTCACATATTATCCTACTATTACAATAAACGCGAAAGTTTGTAAGAATGTATGGATGTATGTTTATAACACTTTCATGCTAAATCTACTGAACGGATCTGGCTGAAAGTTTGTACGGGGATAGGTTATAAACTTGATTAACATATAGGCTACATACAAAACATCACCCTCCGACCCACTGGAGCAAAGTACCGCAGGTAAAACTGCGGGGCCCAATAAATCAGAGAATCACATCTCGCCGGGTACTATGTCTTAATTCTTATCAAAGCCCAATATCTCCACCAGATTTGGGATCAATTAGATTCATTTCACCACAAGATTGATTAAAAAACAAATTAGGTACCGGCCATATTGCATTCCAAATTTTGTAAATAGATTGGAATCGATGTCAATTGAAGGTCGTTTGACAGAATAGTTCTTAGGTTATCAGTTAAAACATTAACATAATTATAACACACAGAACGGTAGTTCTTGAGGCCATAAATTAGAAGATAGGTGTCAGATGTTTGGACAGCTTGACAACTGGATCTATGAATAAAATGGTCAGTATTTAAAACAAGTATACTATTAAAAAGTGTCAGATTGGGGTCGCGGTAAAAAGACGCGCGACATTTTTTTAAGTGAAAAATTAAAAAAAAACTTTGTTTTTGTTTTAGAAACCACTTGATGATTGGAAGTATCGAGAAGTAGGTGTTTCTAGATATTTCCATTAAAGTTTATAACAATTCCAAAATATAATATTGATAACCAGTTCCTGAATTGATGATCAATGTTAAAATTGACTAATCTACTCTTGTTAATTGTCAACTCAATTTGTATAGGTTAAACAATGATACATAATAAACAATGAGCAAACATGATAAACTACTATGATTTTTTTTTTTAGATAATCATGATTAATATAGTGTGGCGATTTTTTTTTTCGAACCGACTTACGTATTTAACCACAAGCATTTTGCTATTTCACGGGGCATAAAAACAATCAGTGCTCCAATCTTATTAAATGGTTTAAACACTACAAACTAAGCAACGTGCGCAAGAGGGAGATCCCTGAGGAGCTTAAACCTCGGTTATGGGCAGTCGCTGGCGGGGGTATTGAGGAATGACGCTCTACTTTACAGTTCGCGGGCCTCTCGGACTTCGGGTATAGTAAAGGACATCGGAAGGTTCTTCGCAATCTATGGGTTATTAGAGCGCAATCTTCCCCGGTGGGTCTGATAAAATTTCAGAGCTCAGAGTCTTAGAAACTAAATTCGAATGTGTAAAACGTTCATCATCTGATGATGATGAACGTTTTACACATTCGAATTTACTTTAGTGGACTACAATAGGCTGATGCCTATTGTAGTCCACTGTTGTTCATAGGCCTCCCCCATCGATTTCCAAGGGGAACGATCGCTAGCTGCCTGCAACTACTGACTCCCTGCAACCTTTATGAGGTCGTCGGTCCATCGTGCAGGCGGTCATCCTACGCTGCGCTTGCCAGTTCGTGGTCTCCACTCGAGAATCTTTCTGCTCCATCGGCCGTCATTTCTTCAGTGTAAAACGTTAAATGTCTTATATTATTAGGAATACATTGTAGTGACCCGTTAGGAGTTGTAGCATTATAATGGAATCGTATTCGATACATAATAATAAGTGTTCTAAGCCTTATCTTAAAAACTTGCAACAATGTCACAGAAAAGGGCCCGGCTAAGGTAAACGACATTGTCACGGATACTTGGCCGATAACTGCTAATATTACCATGTCATTGGACTTTTGTATTATCTAATACAAGCTTCCCGCGCGCGGTTTCACCCGCGTTATTCCCGTGCCCATATAAACTTCATAATTAAATAGCCTATCTCGATAAATGGGCTATCTAACTCTGAAAGAATTTTTCAAATCTTACTAGTACATAGTTCCAGAGATTAGCGCAAGCAAAAAAACTCTTCAGCGTTATATGAAATGAAATGAAAATGAAAACGTTTATTGATAATGTAGACGAATCGATCGTACCTATTATAAGTCAAATACAAGGATATGAATATACAAAGAAAAAAAAATGACTAATTATTTAGTATATTTTTCAACAGAAATGTTATTAAATAGAATTTAAATCTACCAATGTGGCATGTGATAGTCGCGTATTATAAATATAATTCGAATCAACCAGCGCAGGCTGGGATTAGGTCAGAAGGGACCTTGCAAGGACGACCGGACCCTATCCTAGCTTCCTACAAGTCTTTCTCTGTCTACCTACGTTGTGACACCCGGAGAAGAAAGCCTTAAGAAAGTCTTTGATTAATCATTTGTACTTACATATTTTGAATATTTTCAATATATTAGTATAGATACTGTATTTATTTTAAAAGACAACTCACGCATTAGGGAAATAAATACTGAACATCATAAAGAGAACAGAAGTATGTGTTATAGCGACAGACAGAATATGTCAGTCACGAATCCTATATCGCGCTATAAAAGTTCGCAAGCCGCGTAAGGATATAAAAAAGTCTGAACAGAAACAAATGACCGTCGTCGGCCATCTCGCCTGGCAAAGAATATCTTCATTTTCAGTGGAGGAACCACCAATTGTTCCTCTAAAGTAGATATAATACGCACCTAATATCATGTTGATGCAGATGATTGTAGCCAACACTGGTGTTAGTAGTAACATCCGGGCGCATGAGTAAACGCTCTCCTCGTGGTATGAGTAGCATACCTTTGTGATTGCGAGGGGGAATCCTAAATCGCCCACCGCTGCGGCGGAGGAGTTGCGTATTGTATTTACCCCTCAATCGAAAAAAAAGAGGACGATATATATACCTACGTATTATACCTATATACCCTCACCCTCCGTAGCGTAGCGGTATTTGGCTCGCTTTAAATCTAGGAGGTCGTGGGTTCGTTCCCCACGCCGGACAGAAAAGCTTTGTGTAAATTCTAAGATTTCTTTCCGGGTCTGGTTGGTTGAGGGACTACCCTCCGTTAAGCCGTTGGTCCCGATTATTATAACATCATCTATAATAATCGTATATCAAGGAACGGGCAGCAGCGTTTCCTTATGTGGTACAACATAATACTGCGGTCACCATCCCGCCTGCCAAGCGTGGTGACTATGGCAACTACCCTCTCTCGGGAGGAGGCCCATGTTCAGCAGTGGACATTATACGGGCTGATGATGATGATGATAATGATAATGACCCTCACCCTCTCGACCCTTAGTCTATCGATCTGAACAATCTCTCGGGAACTCGCAAGAGTCCGCGCGAAAGACGAACGACTGAGTCCCCACCCTTAGTTTGCAAAGAACTTACGTTGCCCTCGTAAACCCGAAGTCCGAGAGGTCTGCGAACTGTAACATAGAACAACAGTTGCACAAAACTCCCCTAAAACGCACTCTAAATGTCATAATTCCTTTGACGATGATTACCTTAATAAATAACAACATGCATTCATTAATTTCAACCGCAGGAACTGCCACTGCAGGACATAGACCTCCCTCATAGATTTCCAGTTACCTATAGTTGGAAGCGGCCTACATCCACCGTGATCCCGTAGCCTTTACCAGGTCATCCGTCCGTCTAGTTGGGCGTCCTACACTACGCTTGGCGATCCGCGGTCTCCATTCGAGAACTTTTCGGCCCCAACGGCCATTTGTTCTCTGTGCTATATGGCCTTCACTGCCACTTCAACGAACAAATCCGTTGGGCTATATCGACAACCGACGTCTTTCTACGTATCCCCACATTCCTGATTGGATCTCATAAAGAAACCCCGTGCATATCCCTCTTCATAGGTCGCTAAGTGACTCAGACTATATTAACTTAACAACATTAACCTAAGTGACTGAGTCTATTCATAAAAACATTCACCTAAAATTAATTCTGTGTCTTACAACCTGTGACAACAATAACATATCAGATACCTCCTAAAACGTGTAACAACTTTCTAAGCGACACAGTACATATTACACTCGGCTTACAAAGAGAACATGGTTATCTTATTAAACGAGTACTAAGTACTCTGAGACTTACAAGTTATGCGCTAATAAGAAGATGAAAGATTCTTTAGAATAGGATATGGTTATGTGGTTTTGTGCCACTTTCGACCTTATCGTGTATTAGTTAGAAGATGTTACTTTAACTTAAACAGTATTAAATGTTCACATGCATAGACGTACTTAGTTTTGATCTATTTTTTTCCGACAGACATATGTTTTTAACCCTGAGGCTTTTGCTACTTCACCGGGCATAAAAGCGAGCAGAGCTCCAGCCTAGATAAATGATTTAAACACTACAAACTAAGCAACCTGCGCAAGAGGGCGTCCCCGACTCTGTGGGACATGGACCTCGGCTCAGGGCGGTCGCTGACTGGGAGATTGAGGGACTATGACGTTTAGTTTTTTTTTTGAGGAGTTTTGTGTAACCGTCTTTCTACTTTACCGTTCGCGGGCCTCTTGGACTTCGGGTCTACGAGGGCTTCAGAAGGTTCTTAGCTAACTAAGGGTCTGGGGACGAGGGGAGACGCAGATGCAGATTGGGCTTTAATTTACCAAGTTTTTGTCATCCAAACTGGACAGGGAGCTAAGTAGTATAGATAAAATTGCAATTGAAAACTTTTATTTAAAAACGTATTTGCAAAATTGTTCTAGTAGCGTTACAGTGCATTACTACTCAATATGCATTCAGTGAAGTTTTGCCTTAAAAAGCATGCAGCTGACTTAGATTAGATACATACGCAATATTACGAAATCTTCAGTAAAGCCGTTATTTAAGTTTATTATGGACTCAATTAGGCAAGTAGCTATCAACACCCACCAAGGTCCTTAGATATAGATGTAGACTAATCTACAAGGCAGATGGTTTCTATAGCCTTCATTTGAATCGATATAAAATTTAATAAGCTTATTTTTAATTGACTGGACGTAAATTAAAAACAGTGTTACATACTTATTTTACAATATTAATGGAATAGAGATGTTTAGATATAGCTAACGCCATCTATTGTCGACTAGAAGAGGCTTTTATGTTTACGACATCTAGTATTGACTAGCATTACCACTTATTAGAGTATTATAGCGTAACTAGCGCCTCTATAGTTAATTCATCGTAAACTAAAATCTTACCATCGCGCATTACGCTACTATTTTGAAAATACCTGAAGTTACATGAAAAGACATGTAAATTCAAAACTATTTGAATCGGTTGGATGGTCATGTTATTATGAACACATTGACGTTCATTAGATGAAAAAAAAAGAATCTAGCTTCCGAAATGTGACATTGTTGACCTAATTTTTGTTAACTCTAGTCAATTCATCGTTACAATATTTAATATTTTATAAAGTGTTGCTAAAATATTATTTTTATAAACATTTTATGTTATAAAGAGCCTAAATAATCTTTCATATTGCCCTGTTTTTCAAAATTGTCGTGTTATTAATTAAGATTCTATCTAATTTATAGTGTTGACCTTAGTAGCTACCTCTTTATAATGGATTTATAAATGTTATAGTGTTTTGTGATATCTTCCTGTTAAATATTTCTATAATACTCGATTGTTAGTAAAATGTCTTTTGTGAAGTGTTGTTTTGAAGCTGGCGAAGGGCATGATTTTTTGGATTCTTTGATCCAAAAATGTACAGATCCTGGCTGTAAGTATTCTAAATACATAAAAGCACTTAGTTATAATACTCTTGTAATCTAATTAAGCATTATTGGCACGTTGTCAAATACAACAGTTCGTTTATTGTTATTTTTACTGCATTATTGATTACCTTCTTGTAATTGCCGCCAAGGGCGCGTTACCTTGCAGCTGTATTCACTACATAGAACTTCCGGGTAGTGTTTGTATTCCATGAATGGAACTTTTTTAGCTGATATTAATTCATAATAAACTATTTTTTTTTAACCTCACCAAATATCTTAGTTAACAAAATCGCTGGAATTTATAAAAAATATAGTTAAACATTTTAAAAATGTTAAAGATTGACACTGGAACTACTCAGTAACTGGAACGCGTCCTTATAAAAATCAATTGACTGACTCATTGACAGTCTTGTAATCTTGTTTTTTACGTGTTTGTTGGTTTAAATAAACTAAGGAGTTTTTTGTGGTATACTACTCCAATAATGGCGCAAGGTATGTATATTTTATTCCAATTTAACGGTATATTTGGGCTACACTATACAAAATTTGTTTACAAAGTTGGACTTTGACGTAAGTATAACTTGTGGCGCCATCTTGTTTCTACAACTGTCACTAGTCATAGCGTGTTTTCATGGCATTTTTCTATCAGAATCCCGTAATTTTCGGTGGGAAACCTTATAAGTACGTCTATAAACTCATTATTAATACCAGAAATGAGTTAGTGTAATAAATTACTTTGTAAGACGTGAAAAACTTGCAATAAAAAGTGAAAGGTTGTGTGTTATCAACATGACGGCGACGACAGTGCAAAATCAGGCCAAAACCAGCACGACGACGCCTGCCAAGCCACAGAAGAACTATGGAAAGATCATCCTTACACTATACAACTGTCTTTTGCCGGAAAATGTATTCAAGGAAACGCCCTCACAGACCGATGGCCTTGACATCGAAACCGAAACTGATCTCCGTATTCTTGGTTGTGAAATGATTCAGACAGCGGGAATCCTGCTAAAATTACCACAGGTTGCTATGGCTACTGGTCAAATCTACCTCCAGCGCTTCTATTACTCGAAATCTTTCGTGAGATACCCAATGGAAATAATGGCTATGGGAAGCATTTATTTAGCGTCTAAAGTTGAAGAAAAGCCATGTAGAATAAGAGACGTGATCAATGTTTTTCACCATATCAAACAAGTAAGAGCTCAAAAGACTATTAGCCCTCTTATTGTTGACCAAAACTATATAGAAATGAAGAATCAAGTTATTAAAGCTGAGCGCAGAATACTTAAAGAATTAGGTTTCTGTGTTCATGTCAAACACCCACATAAGCTGATTGTGGTGTACCTTCAGCTTCTGCAGTATGAAAAGAATCGTCAATTGATGCAAATGGCTTGGAACTACATGAATGATGCATTGCGCACTGATGTCTTCATGCGGTTTCCTCCTGAAACAATTGCTTGTGCTTGTATCTATTTGACTGCTCGTAAGATTGGACTGCCATTACCAAACAACCCACATTGGTTCTTACTGTTCAAAGTAACTGAAGAAGATATTAGAGAAGTATCAATGAGGATTCTACATCTATATAAAAGAACAAAAGTGAATCCTGAAGAGTTAGAAAGCAAAGTAGAATTACTACGTAAGATATATCAAGCCAATAAGCACATGCAAGCTCAAAAAGAACGTGATGCTAAAGCAGAGGAGAAGAAAGCTGAATCTCCCACCGCATCAACATCTAAAGAGACCAGTCGAAGGGATACTAAGAAGGACAAGTCTCCGAAAACTCCTCCGCTATCATCTAAGTATCATAGCAGCCATAAGTCTAAGAAGGATCGAAGATCTCGTTCTCCCTATGATCGTAAGAGAGAATACTCCAGTAAGAGGCATAAGTCAAGGTCTAGGGACAGAGAGTTGGACCGTTCTCGTGAAAGAAGATTGGATGATAAGAGAGGCAGAGGCATTTCAAGGAAATATGATGACTATGATCGTTCCAAGTCTAGTAGAGATAGTAGGGATGATAAGAGAAAGCATTAGATTTGTGTACTGAAATAATATTCTGTAATTAAATAATTAATAACTTAGTAATACTTGTTTTATTATAAATTTTCAAATATCTTGCTGTTTTTCTGAATCCTGAATGAATTCTGAATCTGAATGTGGTTCATTGAATGAGTTTACATTGGCCATATGTAACTTTGTTTTTGTCAAATTAGTTAGTAAGAAACAATTATAAATTATGAATGTTATGTTTACGCTTTGGGCAACTGTAATGTTAGTGTATGTCGTACTAGCTTCCCGCGCGCGGTCTACCGCGTAACTCCCGTTCCCGTGGTAACTTCATAATTAAATATAGCCTATATTAATCAGTGATATTGTAGTATTCAAAAGGTGGAAATTTTTAAAATTGGTCTATTACTTTTTGAGCCAATTCATTACAAACATACTTACATACAAATCTTTCCTCTATATAATATGGAGATGTCGTATAAATAAATAGGTTAATTTATTAAATTAAAGTGATACTTTAATTAATTAATCTCATTACATCATCTCAGAAACTTCAGAAGCTGGATTAACATATAGGCTACTAGCTTATATGTGGAATAGTGAATTTTCATTTCCCCTTTCAACACCCTATAACTCTTTTTCGCTATAAAAAGTATGTGTCCTTTCTCAGGTTCTACACTATCTGTGTACCAAAATTTCATTTAAATCGGTTCAGTAGTTTTGGCGTGAAAAGCCGACGGATAGACAAGCGTTATTTTCGCAGTTATAAGATTAGTAAGGATAAAACATCTCTCTTCGTTCCACTGGAGCATAGTAACTTGGGAAAACCCGTGGGGCGCAGCTAGTCTATCTGTACTATCATAATATTAAGAGGAAAGATTTTATTGCTTGTTTGTTTGTTTGTATTGAAAAGGCTCCGAAACTACTTCACCGATTTGAAAAAAAAATTTCACCGTTGGGAAGCTACACTATCCCCGGATGACATAGTCTATATTTACATATGTAGCTCCCACTAGAACGGGAGCTATGGAGGTGAAACAGCGCGCGGGAGGATAGTCTATACTTAATAATAATCCATACTAGGGATGGCCAACCGGTCGATCCCGGCAGGTGTGATAGTCGATTAACCTTATATAATAAAAAGTGATATTTTAGTCTACAATTACGTGCCACAGACGCACAAAGTTAGTGTTTGTTGTATAATATTAGAAAAAAATACCTATTTATGATTAGATTGACTTATAAAATAAATAAATAAAAATCATTTTTATTTACGTAAACCAATTACAGGCACTTGTTAATAGTCAAACATTAATTAGAAAAATTTAATTAATTGTATTTGTTATTTATTTATATCTATAAAATTAATTATTTTTATATTATCATATATTTATATGTTATTATTATAATTTATTTATTTATATTGTTCTTAGCGACGCAAAATGCTTGTTCTGTCTATATTATGTCAAAACAATTGTCATTATTTGGGTGGACCATGAGCATATAACGACGGACGCGCTTTAATGCTACCACCGGATCCAATGCGCCCCAACTGAGAAGATCCGGCGAAACAAACTCAGTGGGTTACTTTACTACCGGTTTCAACACGGCCCA
The DNA here is from genome assembly GCA_947037095.2 of Nycteola revayana. NCBI lineage: Eukaryota > Metazoa > Arthropoda > Insecta > Lepidoptera > Nolidae > Nycteola > Nycteola revayana. The sequence goes on along the minus strand of OY855748.1, from coordinate 15,264,244 downwards.
CATGAGACAGTCCGGCGAAACATACTCAAATGGACAAATACGCGGGGTTTTGGTCCAATTATTATCATTTATTTTTAGTAGGCATACACATTTATTGCCCAAACGGTTGTCTTGTTATAATTTATTTTAGTTTTACTCAATAAGATTGAATGATATTGAGACAGAACTAGCTGTATTTATAATTAAAGTACACCATGAAATCAATTACAGACAGTTCACAGAATAAGATACAGTTCTAATCACAACTACTGTACTTGGCTGTATGGTCCTCAGGGAGGTAGGTGCAAGATGGTACCGATAGCCAAACGTCTTTATCTTCAATATAATCCTGAATACTATAGTAACCGTTCGATATGAGAACAGTTTTAACATGTGTTTTAAATCTAGTATCAGGCAAGTCTGTGACATAACTAGGGAGTTTATTATAGAACCTAATACGATTTCCCATAAATGTCTTATTAGTTTTGCTAACTCTAAATCCTGGAACAGCAAGTTTGTGCTTATTTCTTGTGTTAATATTATGAATGTCACGAAACGTGATTTAACGTTATGTATACCTACCATATGGTCGATCGCAAACAGTAGGTAAACATTCGATCTTAGTTCTTACTAAGTTGGCCACCCCATTCTTTTTTTTTTTTGTTGTCCGGGTCGATATGCCTTGACGCTTTCCCACCGCCGCTGCGGCGTATTCGCGCGCTGGCGGTGGGATATGTGGGGCTCGCCCTCTCCATAGCGTGGTATGCTGAACTCATACCACGAGGAGAGGACCCTAACCACTAAAACCCCCCGGACACTCCTTCGATCCGCCGTTGGCGGGGGCCGGGTACGCATAAGCAATCCGGCCCAAGTTGGCCACCCCTGACCTATACTAATATTATAAAGAGGTAGTTTGAGACTTTGTAGGGGATAATCTCTGGATCTAATGAACCAATTTTGAAAATGCTTTTACCAATGGAAAGCCACGTCATTTGTGAGGGTCATAGGCTATTATAAGTTAATGTTTCTCCGGGAACGGGATCTAAACGGGTGTTGTTTTTTTTTCGGTTTGACTTACTTAGGTTGCCACGAGGCTTTTGCTACTTCACCGGGCATAAAGGCGAGCAGAGCTCCAGCCTTAATAAATGGTTTAAAAACGACAAACTATGCAACCTGCGCAAGAGGCCGCCCCCTGTGGGGCTTGAACCTCGGCTCAGGGCGGTCGCTGGCGATGAGATTGAGGGATTATGACTTTTAGTATTTTAGGGAAGTTTTGTGCAACTGTCGCTCTACTTAACAGGTCGCGGGCCTCTCGGACTTCGGGTCTACGAGGGCATCGGATGGTTCTACACGGGTAAAACCGCGCGGTTTAGCTAGCAAAGTATTAAATCATCCAAATCGATCGACGCAGCTGCATTCCAGTAGGTAATTAAGGCACGTAAATGGCACACGATCCACGTGCGCAGTACCAGGACTACATAAACGTCTATTAATATCTGAAAGACCAATAAACTGTACTTGTCACCCTTTCAACCATCCCTTTCCAGCGCGTCTATTTTGAGTGTGAACGTCTGTGTTATATTTAGCGTAGTTTTGTCCCAACCACGACACTGGCTGGTACTTATTAGTAATTTCGCGGTAAATTTTAATATTTGAATATGGAATTATTAATTGATTAGTGTTATGTAAATAGTTGGCAATATTACGTAGTTAGTAATTTTTTCTAAACGATTTTTTTCGGGTAATGTGTGTCAGTTTTTTGATCTTTTGACCTATATTTGTGCGGTGTAATTGTGTATTTTTAATACCTTGAGAGGAAAGTGGTAGCCAGTACAATTTTATCTTCATTTTTTAGTGGTTTTAATGCGATTTTTCAGTGAACAGCCAAAAATGAATGGCCTTTAAAAATAGTGCGTGTGTCAATATATATTTTACTAGCTTCCCGCGCGCGGATTCACCCGCATAACTCCCGTTCCCGTGGGAACTTCATAATTAAATATAGCCTATGTCACTCAGGTTGAAAGCAGCTTTCCAACGGTGAAAGAATTTTTGAAATCGGCACTGTATTTTTTGAGTTTATTCATTACATACACACAAAAATACAAATCTCTCCTTTTTATAATATTAGTATAGATTAATTTATTTAATTTTATTACTTAAATAATTTTGTGCGGGACAATATAAACAGTTAGTGTGCTACGATAGTCAATAGACGAAACACTTAGCGTTATAAAGTGTAAAACTTTGTGTTCGATTTCCTGACAATAGTTGTTACTCCTTAAGTGTATTTTTGGTGTTAATCGATTCATTAGTGACTAGAGTATTGAATAAAACTATTAAAAGTAATGTATATAATGGTAAATAATAAGATAAAGACAAAAATAGTGTTTTATAAAATTGTTATAAGTTGTACATAGAAAATTGTAACTCGCGCTATAGTTTTGGTTGTGATAATTGTTTGTTTGTATATTTATATACTTTATTAGTTATGTAATGATTAATTTGTAGTAAGTTTATAGTTTTTAAATAAAAACTTATATTGTTTGATAAGGAAACACCATAGGAGATAAGGTGAAATTATCTTAAATCGAGCCTAGGTCTACTTTACGGTAAAGTTTCGACCTAGGATAGTAAAATTCACCTTGTCTCCTATTGGTAGTAATTCCGGCTCTCTGATTGGTCAACCAATCAGAGTTAATTAAGATTTGCCTAATGATTTGTATAAAAGAGGGATGTTCCGAACCGATCGATACAGACGGCGGGCATCCCTACAAATGTAAGAAACTGGAGCAAGAAATAAATAGAAGAAACCCTCTCAAGAAGTTGTTTTTATTTTCCACGAAGAACAAACCTCAAATAGTGAATGTGGTCACACACATTAAATGGTCCTTTGAAGCCGGATAATTCTTCGTGAACAACATGCCAGTCACACGCTCGGAAGGAAAAGGGCGTAAGCAGCGAGTGGAGCCGCGGTCGGGATCAGAAGAAACTACTAGCGCCGAGACGTCCTCCGGTACTACCGCTACGGGAGGTACCACGACGACGGAGGACACAGCTACCTCCGTGGAGTCCTCCGTCGCAACCACAGCCACAGCTCGCCGCACCGCACCGGCCGCCGCGCCGACCGTCGCCGCCGCTTCTGCCGCCGCGTCTACCGCCGCCAATGCCGCTGCCGCCGCCGATGCGGCCACCCATCCTTCCGAGACGCCCAGCTTCATCGCCTCGTCTGTAACCGCGTCCGCTGCGCCGACTGTACCGGTGGACGCGGTTATGAAACCGCCCGCCGCTGTCAAAAATATCGAAGCATCCGTAGTGAAGAAAATAGTGCAAGGTCCGCCGCTGCCGAGCGGACCTCTAGACCCTCGCCCTCCGAGCAAGAGGGGGGGAGGGGGGATGTCTACAAAATCAAAATCGCATAGAATAGCGAAAGCTAAAGAAGAATTATTAAAATTACAGGTGGAGCTTGCCACTGTACGCCTCGCCGCCCTGGAAACTGAGGACACCGATGAAGATGATGATGTTACAGTTTATTCGAAAAATGAAGAAACAAACCAGAAGGTGGACACCTGGCTGAACAGCCAAACCGACAGACCGGCTCCCGCTAACCGACCGATGGAACAGGCGGGAGATATAATAGAAAATAGAAGTCCACCAACTAAGTTTGTAGAAGAACATCATCAACGGCATCAGCGACCGGCGGGAGAGCGACAGGACTACTCCGCACTGGCTGAAGCCATAGTACGGGCTGTCAACACAGGACAGCGACCACGTGTTATAGAACTACCATTCTTCAATGGGTCACATCAAGAGTGGCTACCTTTCCGCGCCGCATACTACGAAACAGAAGATACGTTCACGGCTATAGAAAACACAAATCGACTGAGAAGAAATCTGAAAGGGAAGGCGAGGGAAGCAGTCGAGGGTCTTCTCATCACCAACACACATCCAGCAGACATCATGAAGACCCTGGAGTCGCGGTTTGGAAGACCAGAATCGATCGCCATGATGGAGATGGAGGCGTTACGATCACTACCTCGCCTCACAGAGTCGCCGCGCGACATTTGTATATTCTCCACCAAGGTCTCCAACATCGTGGCCACACTGAAAACCCTCAGCTGCATCAACTACCTCTACAACCCGGAAGCTACAAAAACAGTGGTAGATAAACTCACACCAACCTTACGTTACAGATTTTACGACTTCTCAGCGACGCAGCCGAGAGAGGATCCGGACCTTCTGAAATTAGAAAAGTTCTTCAGAAGAGAAGCGGAGCTATGCGGACCGTATGCGCTACCCGAGCCGGTGGCAGCATACGCACCAGCCACAACCGTACAGAAGAGGACCCAGAAGATAAACAACGTCATAGAGAAACCGTATACACCGAGGTGTCCAGTATGTGAAGAACTAGGACACATAGCGATCGACTGTGAACAGTTTAAGAAGAAAAATGAAAACGCCAGATGGGATATAGCTAAATCGAAACAGTTATGCTTCAGGTGCCTTCGCTTCAGGAGTAAAGCTCACAACTGCCGAGCCAAGCCGTGCGGTGTCGACGACTGCAAGAACACACACCATAGGATGCTGCACTACAGAAAAATAGAAAAGGCAGAAGAGAAGGAAGCACCAGAAGTAATCAACTCCACCTGGACAATCGAGAAGAAACAATCGTACCTGAAAATCCTTCCTATAAGTGTGGAGGGACCTCGGGGAGCAGTCGACACCTACGCGTTGATGGACGACGGGTCAACAGTGACATTGATAGACAGCGACCTCGTTGACAAGATAGGAGCGACGGGACCGCTAGACCCACTGAAAATAGAAACCATCAACGATATGAAGACATCAGAGTCGACATCGAGAAGAGTCGCAGTGAAGCTGAGGGGACTCACCGGTCAACAGAAGCAAATACAAGCACGAACAGTTAAGAGCCTCCACGTGGCATCGCAGCGGGTTCCTAAGGAGCTAGTGGAACAGTGCGGCCACCTGGCGGACATCAGTCGTCACCTCACCTACGCGAACGCCAAGCCTCAACTACTCATCGGTCAAGACAACTGGCATCTCCTGCTCGCCACAGAAGTGAGAAGGGGGAGCAGAAGTCAACCGGTAGCATCACTAACACCTCTCGGATGGGTACTACATGGCAGCCAGACACGGAGCTTCGGAAGAAACATCGCCTTCGTGTCCCACATAGTCGACCGACCGGAAGACGACCTAGAGAAGTTAGTCAAACAGTATTTCGAAGCGGACGCCTTGTGTATCAACCCCAAGAGGCCGAACACAGATCCCGAGGAACGAGCGCTACGCATCCTACAGAAGACTACAGTTAAAACAGAAGAGGGGACATACCGGACAGGGCTTCTATGGCGAAAAGAAGAAATATCGTTTCCCGACAACTATGAAAATTCATTAAGAAGGCTCTACAGCATAGAGAAGAAAATCGACCGTAGTCCGGAGCTGAAAAGAAAATATAGTGAACAGATGGAAGCTCTCATCACCAAGGGGTACGCGGAGCCAGCTCCAACACAAAAGACTACTAATAAAACGTGGTATTTACCACATTTCGCAGTGATCAACCCCATGAAACCGGACAAGCTAAGGGTAGTTCACGACGCCGCAGCCAAGACCAAGGGGGTCGCCCTCAACGACATGTTGCTGAAGGGACCGGACCTACTACAGTCGCTACCAGGAGTCGTCATGAGGTTCCGACAGCACCGAGTGGCAGTCACCGCCGACATCAAAGAAATGTTCATGCAAGTCAAGCTGCGAACAGAAGACAGAGACGCGCTACGTTACCTGTGGAGAGGTGACAGAAGAGATCAACAGCCTCCGGAAGAGTACAGAATGACGTCACTAATCTTCGGGGCATCGAGTTCACCATCCACAGCAATATATGTGAAGAACCTGAACGCTGAAACGTATGCGAAAACCAACCCAGAAGCAGCAGAAGCTATAATAAAGAAACATTATGTCGACGACTACCTGGACAGCTTTAGAACAATAGAAGACGCGACACGTATCACTAAAGAGGTCCGAGAAGTACACAGTAAAGCTCGCTTCGAACTGAAACAATGGAAGTCTAACTCGCAAGCCCTTCTGAAAACCCTAGGAGAAGACAGTCAAACAGAAGACTTGGAGCTACATAGACACGAAGAGAAGATGGAGAGAGTACTAGGTGTCATATGGAAGACCAACTCCGACGAGTTTACGTTCAACCTCGACATGACACGAATACCTACAGCGCTTGTGGAAGGAAAGAAGCCTACAAAACGCGAAGCTCTCCGCATAGTAATGTCACTATTCGACCCGCTTGGCTTCGCATCACCGGTCACAATCAAAGCGAAACAACTACTCCAGGAAGTATGGCGCAGAGGAACATCATGGGACGATGAAATCGATGAAGACTTGGCGGAGCAGTGGCAGATCTGGATGGCTCACCTAAGAAATCTCAAGAACATAACTATACCAAGATGTTACGTGAGCTACAGCGACGCCGTATCGTTACAACTTCACGTCCTCACCGATGCCAGCGAGTCGGCGTACTCTGCGGTACTATACTGGAGGACAGTAGCACCGAGTGGAGAGGTCAGCTTATCATTCATCATGGCCAAGGCGAAAGTAGCACCGCTCAAGTTGACTTCGATACCACGGTTGGAACTACAAGCAGCGGTCATGGGCACGAGGCTCGCAGAAGCAGTCACAGAAGAACACGAGAGAAAACCGGACAGCAAAACCTTCTGGACCGACAGTAGAACAGTACTCACATGGATAAGGACGGGTTCGCGTTCGTACAAACCCTACGTGGCTCATCGACTAGCGGCGATCGAAGAAAGTTCCAAGGTCAACGAATGGCGATGGGTACCTACGAAGCTGAACGTGGCGGACGACGCTACGAGAGATACCCCACCTACCTTCGACAAAGAACACCGATGGTACAAGGGACCCGACTTCCTATACGCACCCGAAGACACCTGGCCGTCCGAAGCACCATCACCTGTAAAAGAAGAGACCTCAGGTGAAGAAAAGGTACACCACGTGAGCGAGAAAAGAAGACCGAAGCTATCAGAAGCCTTACCTGATCCATCGAGATTCTCGAACTGGAACCGACTTCGTTACTCCACAGCGCGTGTACTTCAATTCATTCGGCTATGTACACCTCAAGAACAAAGTGTACACTACAGAAGAACGAAAAAGAATAAAGAAAATGATCCGAGCTGGAACAATAAAAAAGAAAACACAGCGAACAGAAAGAAAATAGTACAGAAAACACTACAGTTATCAGAACGAAAGTTTATTCCGGTCACCGCGGAAGAATTAAAAATAGCGGAAGAACTACTCATACGGTCGTCACAAGAAGATTCCTTCGCGGACGACATCGAGGTATTGAAACTACAGAAGCAAATACCTAAAGAAAGTCGCCTACATCAGCTGAGCGTCGAGTACGTCGACAACGCCGTGCGCATAAGAAGTAGGATCGGAGCAGTACGGGACATCACAGAAGCTGTAAGAAAACCTATGGTGATCGACGGCGACCACCCGACAGTGAGACTGTGGATACAGTCTATACATCGACAATTACATCACGCCGGAGTGGAAGCTACCATCAACGAGTGTAGACAGCAGTACTGGGTATTGCGTCTACGCCCCACCGCTAGATCACTACTACGAAGGTGCCTGTACTGCAGAATGAAGACACAACAGCCACCGCACCCGAGGACCGGAGACCTACCTGGATGTCGCCTAGCACACCACAGCAGGCCTTTCACCTACACCGGGGTCGACTACTTCGGCCCGCTCTCCGTAACCGTCGGGAGAGCTCGACAGAAGAGATACGTGGCGCTCTTCACGTGTCTCACTACGCGGGCTGTACACCTAGAAATCGCCGGTTCACTTAGTACTGATTCCGCTGTTATGGCACTTCGCAGGATGTTCGCTCGCCGAGGGTGCCCTACCGAAATCTGGTCGGACAACGGCACCAACCTGAGGGCTGCAGACAAGGAGCTGCGGCGCTCCATCGACGAGGCGACGGCTGAGGAGGCAGCGAAGCGGACCATCCGCTGGCGCTACATCCCTCCCGGGGCTCCCTTCATGGGCGGAGCCTGGGAACGCATGGTGCGTTCCGTGAAGACAGCGCTCGCAGCCGCGCTGCACGAGCGCCACCCGACCGAAGAGGTGCTCACCACTCTGCTTACTGAAGCGGAGTACACCGTCAACAGTCGCCCGCTGACGCATGTCTCAGTCAGCGAGGAGGATCCCGAGGCCCTGACTCCCAACCACTTCCTGTTGGGAGGCTCCGGACGCGTGCCACAGCCAGGCACATTCACCGAAGAGGACGCCATCTCCCGATCCAGCTGGCGAGCCGCACAGAGGCTCGCCGACATCTTCTGGGCGCGCTGGGTGAAGGAGTACCTTCCCGAGCTTCAACACCGGCGGGAGCCACACGGTCGAGGCGCGGCGGTGCAGATCGACGACCTCGTACAGATAGTCGACCCCAATCTACCGCGCAACGTGTGGATCCGCGGCCGAATCATCGCTACATACCCCGGCCCAGACAACGTGGTACGCGCCGTGGACGTGCGGACCAAGGGAGGAGTGCTACGTCGGCCTGTAAGGAAGCTGGTGGTCCTGCCTCTACCTACAGATATCGAGCCCGCACCGAGAGAAGATGCGACACGGTCGCACGGCGGGAGTGATGTGCGGGACAATATAAACAGTTAGTGTGCTACGATAGTCAATAGACGAAACACTTAGCGTTATAAAGTGTAAAACTTTGTGTTCGATTTCCTGACAATAGTTGTTACTCCTTAAGTGTATTTTTGGTGTTAATCGATTCATTAGTGACTAGAGTATTGAATAAAACTATTAAAAGTAATGTATATAATGGTAAATAATAAGATAAAGACAAAAATAGTGTTTTATAAAATTGTTATAAGTTGTACATAGAAAATTGTAACTCGCGCTATAGTTTTGGTTGTGATAATTGTTTGTTTGTATATTTATATACTTTATTAGTTATGTAATGATTAATTTGTAGTAAGTTTATAGTTTTTAAATAAAAACTTATATTGTTTGATAAGGAAACACCATAGGAGATAAGGTGAAATTATCTTAAATCGAGCCTAGGTCTACTTTACGGTAAAGTTTCGACCTAGGATAGTAAAATTCACCTTGTCTCCTATTGGTAGTAATTCCGGCTCTCTGATTGGTCAACCAATCAGAGTTAATTAAGATTTGCCTAATGATTTGTATAAAAGAGGGATGTTCCGAACCGATCGATACAGACGGCGGGCATCCCTACAAATGTAAGAAACTGGAGCAAGAAATAAATAGAAGAAACCCTCTCAAGAAGTTGTTTTTATTTTCCACGAAGAACAAACCTCAAATAGTGAATGTGGTCACACACAAATTTATGTACACACAAACAATATGAGACAAGATAAATAAGTTTAGTAATAAAGTTACTGAGCATTTGGTATATCTCTCTCTTTATTATCATTCCCTCACTGCCACGAATCTGAATGTTTTTGATTCCATAAACTAGCTGCCTTTAAAAGTAACACGGGTATAAATCTATACTAATACTGATAGATGAGAAGTAAGCTAAACTCAGGAACTACTGGTCCGATATGAAAAATTTTTTCAGTGTTACATAGTCCATTTACCGAGGAAGGCTATAGACTATATTTCATTATGAATTTCCTACAGGAACGAGAGTAAAGCGGGTAAAACCGCACGCGGCAACTTGTGCAAATACAAGTCTATTTTTTTTAAAGTTGCTAATCTACTTTATGCATATTAAAGTAGTTTAGCACGTTTAAAACAAATGCAGCATAACTCATGAAATGCAAATGCTTATGAAATGCAGTGTTCCTATAGTAATTCTATTTAATATTTACAAAAAAAAAAAATTGACAATGTCCGAGAATGCGCTCGAGCTCCCCGATACTCTAACCTTCTAGCTAGGCCTCTGTAGAGTACCCTTTATCGACACTGACTTCTGTTAAAGTTATCCTTCACCAAACTCCCCTAATGGCGCATCCACACATGCCACCGGGTTTGCCGCCGGCTTTGAGGCTGCCTATGCGCGTTCCTAAAGATGCGCGTGCCGGAGGCCGCCGGCTTGGCCGCCGGGTCGCTTGGCTGCTGCTTGGCATGTGTGGATGCGCCATAAGCAACTAAAACTCATAATCCCTCAATCCCTCCGTCAGCGACCACCCTGAGACCAAGATCCACAGAGGGTGCCCCAAGCAGGTGGCTTGGTTTGTAGTTTATAAACTATTTATTAAGGCTGGACCCCTGCTGGCCTTTATGCTCGGTGAAGTGGAAAAAGCCTCATGGCTGACTACATAAATGTCAGTCCAAAAAGTGTCATAATAAAGTTCAAAACTACGTTTTAAATTCCTTTTTTTGAATTTGTACGTTCGTTACCTATTTTATTCTTGGAGCTGTTCTCTTAACAATTCTATCAATTGTTAACGATAGTGCATGGACAGTAATGTAGCTTGGATTACTAGAAATAATTAGGTTGATAGCTGAACTGTTTACCATTAAGTACCTCTAGATAAATGGTCTCGCGCCCTCGACAAGATACCGCGCTTCCTTAAAACTATAGCTCCGTAAATGCGGCAATACAATATTTTAGTAGATATTTATATGTTACAGTTAAAACTTAGTCTTATAATCGGTGAAAACCACTTTTGGCATAATAAGGCAAAAGTAGTTTTGACGGGTCCATATTGGCTCACATAAAATTCCAGAAACAAGATGCTCTTATTTTTGGTCGAAGGGTAAAAAAAAAACACCAGGATTCCAACTTCTGTAGGTAAGGTAGGTTAGAACTGTGACCAGATCCAAATGCCATACAAATTATTAATTAAAGCAGTCAAATGGGGTTTTGACCAATAATAAGTTTTGACTGTAACATATGTAACACTGAAGTGAAAATAACCATACAAAATCATTTCTTTTTATAGGTTTATGTGGTTTTTGTGCCATGTTTCGGAATCATATTTACTGATGCTATGTGATACTGATGTCCTTCTTATTCCTTGTAATATTCAGATTATTCACTGCAAAGTGTGACTGGCTCGGGTACGCCGATTTCTTCGTAGTACTTTTGCCGCATTTGTCAAGTACGATGGCGGTATCTTGTCGAGCGCCAGAGACCAATCAATTATCTAAGCCAATATCTTTATTTTGTCAGTGATTATTATCGCGAGTTTATGATAGGGATTTGTTTGGGTATCGCAGATAATCTTGCTCGCCCTAAGTACTGTACCAACTATGAAAATGATCGATTTAGATCTATTCGCGCAACTAAGGGCAAGTACAGAGTGGAGTTATAGGACTGTTAAATTGATTTATAAAGTATAAAGTTTAAGTGAGCTAATACATTGATTTTCTGTTTGTAAATGTTTCCTTTGGAAGATGTAGCATGATAATATAAGAAAACTAGCTTCCCACGCGCGATTTCGTCCGCGTAGCTCTCTTTTTTTTTAGCTTTATAATCATGTACCCCCTTTTTCACTCCCTTAGGGGTTGAATTTTACAAAATCCTTTCTTAGAGGATACTTGGTAATTACTTGCACGCGGCGCAATATCTTTTTCTCTTCCATTCTTCTGACAGCTTTTATCTCCAGGGTCGGATCTACTTAAAGGATTTTTGGGCTGTGTATACCTACATCTTTTTTTTCTTTGATCGCCCTGTTCCTCGTAAATGTAAATACCATTGCACTCTTGGGTCGTATGTATGTAGAAGTTTTATAAATACTTAACATATGTCCCACTGAACTTCTGCGAACTAAACTATGTTACATGCAATGGGGTTAGTAAATAATTCTTTGAATACGATCCATAGGGGCTGTAAACGTCGTTAGTGGGGATAAATATAGCTTTCTTGGATTCTAATAAGCCAGGAAAAGTATTAAACGATATGAAACATATATTTTTTGAAAAAAGGAGCTACTTTTTTTATTAATAATAATTAGGATTTCCAACTAAGGATGCAGACCCTTACAGTTTTTTTTTTTTTTTTAATAAATATGACATTTTAAAATTCAAATATAACTTTATGGTAGTAGAAACTAAATTTATAAGGTATACTAGCGGCCCGCCCCGGCTTCGCACGGGTGGACTTTTATACCCTACCCCTGCCCTACCCTACCCATACCCTAACCCTACCCTACCCCTACGCTACCCCTACCCCTACCCTACCCCTACCCTTACCCCTACCCTACCCCTACCATACCCCTACCCTACCCCTACCCTACCCCTACCCTACCCTACCCTAACCTACCCTACCCTACCCTACCCCTACCCAAAAGTATCCTATGTCCTTCTCCCAGTTCTTAGCTACCTCCCTACCAATTTTCAGCCAAATCGGTTCAGCCGTTCTTGAGTTATAAATAGTGTAACTAACACGACTTTCTTTTGTTTTTAAAATGTATTCTGTTATTCGGGACGGAAACAAATCCAACAAATCAAAAACCATGGCAATCGGTCCAGCCGTTCTCGAGTTATAAGTGTTGTAACAAACACGACTTTCTTTTATATATATATATATATATATATATATAAAATAAAATAATATAAAATAAATATAGATATGATAATGACTGTTTCGAAACATAATATTATTACCCTTTTAAAACAAAGTGTTACATCGAAATTTGAACTAAAAATAAATATTAGTTACATATTTATCGAATTAATTGGTAGTTTTACAATTAATCCATTAATAGTACACATTTTTGAAGAAAATAACATACTTACTATATATTCTAGAAATTCATACGATTAAATAATTTTTACTTTCATTTTATCGTATTCCTTATTCTTAGGTTTTATAATTCAACTGTTGCCCGCGACGGCGTCTGCGTTGATTTTGATCACTTCACTCCTACAAATTTTGCACTCCTTTTCACCACCTTAGGGATAGAATTTTACAAAATCCTTTCTTAGTGCTCACCTATGTCACTAAAAGAATATTTGTGCAAACTGTCATATTAGTCAGTTTTAGCTATGCGTTGATCCATCAGTTTTTCAAAATGTCAGTTTTAGCAATGCGTTGATCGTTCAGTCAGTCAGTTTTTGCTTCTCATACCTCAGAAGCATAAGGGACGGATGTACCTACTATTTTCTTCAGCAGTTTTTTATTATTTGGTCGTGCCAGTTGTTGATAAAGACACATACGATACGACTAATGTTTGTGTCGTATAATGGCACATTCGACAGTATGCTTCTGAGCTGTAGATAGATAATTCCTATCTATCCTAAAGAAACCCTGTAGCTGACTCATATTAACGATGTTCAATGACGTATTTTTAATCTTAGTCTAGACACAATCTAATTAAGACACGAACTATAAATACTTTCCTACTTGAGCACTGATTCACCCTCGTTTAATATTCAACAGCTGTCAACGTTGATTCTGTACAGAATATTAAAATATGTTTCTTATTTTTACCAAAATGTTATATTGCGATTTTTTCTTTAAATGGACTTTTGCGCAAATAAGTCTTTCTAGAGCTCAGAAGCATAAGGTCGAATGTGCCACTCCGAAACATTCGTCGTATGTGCCTTTGTAGTAAACTGGCACTTACGACCAAATGCTTCTGAAGTATATAGTTCATCCGTCTTTATGCGTCTGAGGTCTAGATTTGGTTTCACCGTGTTGCTTTCGCTGTAAATAACCGAACTAACTTTTGCCCGCGACTTTGTCCACATGGAATAGTTACGATCAAAGGTAGTCTATGTCCTACTGTATCCATCATCATCATTTTCCTGCCCTGTTCACATTATTTGGGGACTGCGCAATATGTCAATCCAATTTTATTATTCCGTATAAGACGTCTCTTTCATACTCACACCTTTCTTACACATGTCATCTTTCACATAGATCACTTTTTTATGTACTCCGCTTCCCACATATCAATCCATCTTCATATTCAGCATTCTTACTGTATCCGTGTGTCAAATTTCATCAAATGAACTGGGGCCTGAGTCTACTATCGTAATGGTGTGTCGTGGAACTGTCAACAGACACATCTTCAACATCTCTTCATCCCGTTTACGTCCACTGCTGAACATGGGCCTCCTCTAAACAGACATTGGCAAGCCAGTGTAGTTTAGGGATATTGCCATAATCACTTGGCAGACGGATTGGTGAAATCAGTAAGATAGTGAGTGGCGTAGCTAGGTGGGCAAGGGCCTCGGTGCATATCTTTAAGAGCTGGCGAGTTGGCTCATCCGCTTTTTTCTAAGCTTAGGTTAGACGGTCCCCTGAGCCCCGGGGCCCTGGTGCACTGCACCACCTGGTCCTACGATGCTACGCCACTGATAGTGAGTATCTTGAGCTGATAGATACTGCTGCCCATCCATCAGCTGTATATCTCTTAGTTGCCTCTTACGACACCCATGGTAAGACATAGTGGTGGTCTTTTCTAACCCGGAAACATACTCCGTGCGCAACTTTTATTCATTCATTGATAAGTTAATGGTCTGTGTTGTGTGTTTACTGCAGTGATAACCTCTGATCTCTTGACTTTGTTATGGTTCAATATTAGTAATACTTTAAGTCTAGTTCACCATAATGTATTCGGACTTTGGATCCAAAAAAAACGTATTTTATATTTTTTTAAAAAGTTGTCAGAACAGTGTGGAAAATTCACACTATTCTGACAACTTTTTTTTTTGGACGGACATTTATGCAATCTGTCACTAGCCTTTTGCTACTTTACCAAGCATAAGGGCGAGCAGGCCGCCAGTCTTATTAAATGGTTTGATCTGACAACATATCTGAATGTTAGATCCAAGGGATCCCTTAGTATTTACATGCCAAGTTTACTTTTGAGCTTAAGATCTTACACTTTTTGCAGTAAGTAGGTACTCCAAATTTATATATTCTAGACTATCGGTATCAGATTAGTTATTTAGTTGGAACATTATATATATTTTATCTTATTAATTTACCCTTACTTATGTGAACTCGTCCTATATTGTTATCTCCCCGTTATCAACAATGATCAGTTAGTGCTCGACCAGAAATCGTGTCAAACGCCTTGTCTGTCAACACAGCCGGCTTTGTAAAAATATCGCGGGAAACTCGATTTCTATGAAACTCGAGTTTAGTGGGTTATGGTGTTATAAACAGTGTTTGTTAATATAATAACTAAACAATATTAAAAAATAATAACTGTGATATTTTAGAGTGTAAGCAGTAAACATTCACCTATTTCTTAAGTTACAATATTGATGACAAACATGTATTTCTTTAACCGTTCTTAGTACATCGCGAGTGTGTTTAAAATTAGTACCTTCTACATAAATTGCGTTACATATTAACTATTACTATATAATTATATATGTTTTCCTCCATCTGTTTTATTAATAAACAGTTTAAAATGTATAACTGGTAATATATGAGTAATATTTTCTTATTTCAATACTTAAATAGCGGGTAAATTGTTTTACTTGAACATAATGCAGACTACAGTTGCCAACTATTTACATAAATATCAAGTGTTTTAATAAAAGACATCATTGATTATGAAATAAGTGATTAAAATAGATTTTAATTACAGTTTTAATCATTGATTCAGTCGTAAATTGTAGTAGAACAACACGCCGTGAACGTGAAAAGTACTAGGATATAAGAAATGTTGAGGAGTGTTTAGTTAAAATGTGAATTGATTTGCTAAAGAGAGACTGTGAAAAGTGGTTCAAATTGGTTTATTATTACTGTAAAAATATTGCCACAATGCTGCCAACAAGAAAAATAATTCATCGAACGTGTTTTTTCGTTAGTAAAACTGTGTATTTGACGTGTAAGTAATGTTGTATTTATACATTATTAGTATAACGTGTAATCTGTGGTATTTATGTCTACCTAATAATTTTAGTGTTTTTATCAACTATTACAGATATCAGGTGTTATATTTTAAGTTGATCAAATAATCAGTATATATATATATATAGAGACAGCTTTGCCGAGTAATATTGCTTTTTTATTGAGTAGGTATCAGTAACGTAGCGTGCTTTTGGTCGGCCACTTATCAAAACTTGTGGCAGCGGACCTCGACCATACTCTTTCAGAGCCCTTGTAGAATTGGGCTGATACGGTAGCGAAGCCCTTGGTAGAAAATTAAAATGAAAATAAGCATGTAAAGATGGAAGAAGAATGATCGTCAATTTTGGATTCTTTCACATATGAACTGTTATGACAGGAATAAAACATCAACATCTGATTTTAATAAGTCGGATGTTACTGTCATTGCATCGTGCGATCAATCGACAATTACGGCATTTTATAGTGCAACCAAATCTTGAAGATTAGATCAATTGATTAAAGTAAATAAATCGTTTATTCGCTACGTTTCTTATGATGTTATGACGCCAGTCTTGATGACAAAGACTACTTTTGCTAATCCTTCTTCAGTCTATTTTCGGTTTCAAACTTCCAAATGCAATTTTGGAGATATTAGTCGAGTAATGATGAATAGTATTGACTGATGGTCTACGTCCCCTTAGCGATGTGTTATAAAGAGATTGATTAATTTCGAAAGCCGGTTGGGTCACCGAGGTCTAGACATAATGGTCTTTACCTAAGATGTAAGGTTGGAATAGTGGGTGAACGTTTCTAAGAGTTTACTATTATGCATTTGTAAATAGTAGTGCAGTGAATTACTCTTAACCAATTCAAAATTACCGGATGTCGTTGTGACATATTTGTTTAAATTATTTGATAATGACGGTGTAAACTGTCTCTTTGGTTGACTGTACCTACTGAGAAACATTGCCTTAAATTGTTCAAAAGGTAAAACGTTCTTTTCCCTTGTCTCCAGGCTGTTGTGGTTGCTGCTCTGCCCTGAGGCCGCGGTACAAGCGGCTGGTAGACAACATCTTCCCGGCGTCTCCTCAAGATGGTCTCGTCAAGAGCAACATGGAGAAACTTACGTTCTACTCGCTGTCCAGCCCGGAGAAGTTGGACAGGATCGGGGAATACCTGTTCCAGAAGGCGTCCAGGGATATCTACAGGCGGAGACATGGGTGAGGAATTAGTTGATTAATTTGGTTCACCATTCCCTCTTCTCTCTGTTAGACAAACTGAGAGATGATCCATAGGTCATCCATCCAATTTTAGTTTATGAGTTGACCCATCCGCAACCACATTGCATGGCAGTGACAAAATGTAGTCAAGCGGTGGTCTTTTCTCGTATCGACGCCATATTGCCGTTAAATTATTAAAATTTTTGCCGGGTGCAAAACTACTCGTATCACATTTTTCCGGACACTGTGTACAAGTACACACATACATAAGCTCACGCCTGTTTTCCAGCGGGGTAGGCAGAGACAATGGACCTCCACTTGCTACGATCCCTACACACATATTTCGCTTCATTCACTCTCATAACATTCTTCACATTCCGGACAATGTGTAACTATTGATTAACCACTTTTTTCGCGGCGATGTGGCGTCCAGCTTTGAACAGACCAACTCTTGTCTTCCCATGGGTGTCGTAAGAGGCGACTTAGGGACTTACAGCTGATGAACCTTTGGGTAGCAGTATCTATCAGCTTAAAGATACTCACCATCTTACTGCGACCACCTATCCGCTTGCCAATCGTGGTAATTATGGCAATGCACTTCAACGAGCTATGGAGAGGGC